>OW445484.1:4778566-7274410 GCA_918226075.1 Microctonus brassicae | reverse complement strand
AAATATATATTATTTAATATATTGTGAAAAACAATAACGTATTTATACTTATTTGTATAAATAGATATATTTAGTATTTTATCGCGTAGATATAAAAAAAAAACAATATGTTTTTTTTTTAATTTGAAATTGAGAAATAAAAAATGTTAAACCTAAATTGTTTGATATTTATATCAACGGATTTTCTTTTTTTTTTTTTTTTTTTTTTTTGGATTTTTATGATAATGTGTACGACAAGTTGTGTATTATTTTTGAAGGTTAAAAACAAATTTTAATTATGCAATAACGATAACGATATTGTGAATGTTTAGAAGGATAAAAATATTCAAAGACTAAATTTTTAATTATATTCAGGTTTATTGCACACACCTGTTGATGATAAAAAAAATTATTATCAGTTGTTAATTGATAACACAAACATATTTTGTGTAAGAAAAAAAAATACATTAATACTACATATTAATATTCAAATTTACTAATTCATAATATATATTTACATTAGAATTTTGTGGTATTTTTATTAACATGTGACATGAATATATTCCATTAATTATTTTGAGATATATAATATCTATATACGTGCTTTTAAGCAACGCTTTATTTATATCGATGCGATCGTTGTTTGATAGATCATACACATTGAATAAGCACTCGAGAATTATTATTTATATTAAAAAAATATATATTTATATAAATCTTCAAGGTTAAAAATTGAGTCATTGATATAAAGAGTTAAATAATATTTACAAAATTCCCCATACATTTGATCAGTAAACTTTACCGAAGCCATAACAAAAAAAGCGCCTGTATTATAACAGTCAGCAGTTGAAAATTATTATTTATAATACGTACTTTGCAACTAAAACGCGATAATTATCAACATTATACAATTGAATATTTATAAACATTAAAAAAGAAATATTCAATTCATCGTCAGTTATAAATTCATCCATTAATTAAATTTGTTGTTCAATAAATAAACGTTATTTCCAACATTAAATTACTTAATTCATATTTATATACATATATATATATATTGTATATATATATACGTTGCATATATTCAAAAGTGATTTTCAATTAATCTCATAATCCTTCCTAAATATTTATATACATTTTATAAAATTGAATAGGATTATAACAATCGTTGAATACATATATAATGTAATGATAGTTTGAGGATACATGCAGATCAAGCATTCGGTATATATTTACTCGCAGATTTTCACATTTATTTTTTCTCTCTCTCTCTCTCTCTCTCTTTACGCAATGCAATTATATTCATGTATATACAGATAGATGAATTATTATATTGGCGACAAATGTAAAACCCGCTAGTTGTGGAATTCGTCACGTAGCAGAGATTTGCGGTCACCAGCGAATTCAAACAGATATCGCCTGACTATATATATATTTAATACATATATAATATATATATTTATATTATATATATATATATTATTTACCCTTTCTTATACAGCTGTTGAATCGTTATTGTTATATAATCCACTGTTCAGCGTTTAAATTTACTTCGTTTATTATTTGTGAATTCACATAATGTATCTCACATAAGTAAATATAATACATATACATATAGCAATGAATATATATATATATATATGTATGTATATATTGCTCACGCAAGGCAATTATTCATTCTAATGTTTCATAATCAAATGTAAATTATGTAAAAAATTTTATTCATGAAACTTATATATTAAAATTATGATGAAATAATTTAATATAATAATTTGGAAAAAAAAAAATTAATTTAATAGAATGGGTAATTTAAATTAAATAAATATATTAATTAGTGACATTTTTATTTTAATTATAATTGTTTTTATTGATTAATTGTTTAGATATTAAATATTAAATTATGTTGAATTGAAATTCTTTATTTGGTTGTGATTGATTGAAATGTGTATAACAAAAATGTTTAGATATATTTTTGAAGTAATTATTTATACATATGTATATTTGCAGAATGTATTTATTTATTTTATATTGAGATATGTATATATGAAAGCACGGGATTGGTGACTTGTTTGGGGGCCCAATGACGTAGCTGGAGAACGGATAAATAAAAGGAATAGAACGATATAATAAGTCAACGAGTCGTTGTCGTTGTGGACCGCCCCCTTTCCTCTTTCTCTCTTTCTTTCTTGTGTTTTATATACACTTGGGCCTGTGGCTAACGGGGCCCGTGTACCGCCAATGGCAGGCTGTCGTTTTAATATGCGAGACCTCTCGTCCACTACTCGTCACATAGCAATAAAATAAGAACAAAAAAGAAAATAAAATAAAATAAAAATAAAATAAAGGAAAAAAAAAAATTATTTATATGACGGACGTTAGATTTTTAGATTGTTGTTCAACGATTTGAAGCACTCGTTGATGAGGGGGTCCAACTACCACAACTCTGTGGCCCAAGTAAGATGGCCCATAGGGAAGTTTTAGAAGAAAAAAAATATATTTACATATATGAGGAAAAAATATTATAGTCTCCGTTGGTTTCTCGCATCTCCCACTGAGATCTTTAAACTTTAATTTAAATCCTGGGTTATGATACTACGATAGAGATTGAGAAAGAAAAAATTCTATAGTGTAAATTTGACTATTTATATTTTTTCTTCACATAAATTTATTTATTTTTTACAAATTTTCATGTGCATTACATGTTAATTATTCGGGGAAATATTTTTTCAGTTAAATATAATCATTTTGACCACACTAATTTCCGGAATGTAGGTACATATATTATACATATAAAGCAGTAAATATATATTGCAAACTAAAATAAAATAACGATGTACAGAGAGGAAAATGAGAAATGAGTATATGTACATACATATATAGGAAATGATACTCTCTGACCCGTCATCTTGTTGTATTTTATATTTGTCTTCCTATTCAACGTCAGTCGCTTTATATAAAAATTTACAACCACATGGAATTGACACTTTTCGACATTACACTTTAAACAGGAATTTTTTACTTACAAAATAATTAAATAAAAATAACAAAATTAGAAGAGAAAAAAAAAATAAACAGTAATTTTATCAGATAAAATAAAATATCCCAGCGCAATAACATATACATATCCATCATTTAATTTTATATTCTCTGACAAAGTTATTTTTAGTCTCAATTGTCTGTTATGTGAACAAAAAATAAATACACATAAAAAAAAAAAATAAGAATCTAAGGGCAAGATCGGTGCAAGATTCGTGAGAAAGAATAGAGAAAAAGAGTATGAACAGATGGAACAGAGAAAGCGCAAAAGAAGAAGAAGAAGAAGAAGAAGAAGAGTCTTGAGGTGGACTTGGTACATTGCTGGACGAGACTTACCCGGATGCGCTCTCGGCCACGAGCACTACACCCTCGTTCACTATGGGGTGGTGGCGGGGGGGGGGGGGGGGGGTCACGGAGGAGTACCCCATGGAGGCCAAGCATTGAGTGTAGAGGGATATAGAAAAGAGACTCGTCTCAAGAGTGCCGAGAGAGATGGCAAAGTGGGATATCCTTCGCTCCTTTTGCTTCAGGGTCAGCACCGTGCATCACTCGTATTTTTTTCCTTCTAGCTCCTCCATCTTTTTCTTCTTCGTCGTTTTCCTCTTCATCATCATCATCTTCTCTTTCTTTTTAGCTCATTGGAGGATTTGTGTACAGCATTCATATGGACAGAAATAGTATTATTCCTTTGGATACACTGCACACTTACTGCTATTATAACTATGTTTAAGATATCTTTCTCTTCCTCATCTTCTTGTTGTTTTGTTTTGTTTTTTTTTATTTCTCGTCCGTTTTACGCGCGCGTGGTTGAAATGTTCCACCAGTAATGAGCATCGCTGATATAGATTTATAACCATCGATCCAATTGACGTGTCTTGTTACTCTCGATCTACTGCAATCACTCGTGGACCAACGGTATCTTTAGTGAATGAGCATATTGCATAGACTTATATATACTTATAAAGCGTTTATTGATTTATGTATTGCTAGTTTATTTTAATATATTTTTTAATTGTTAAAACATACATATATATAGTACAGGAAAAATATGGAATGAAATATAAAAAATTAATATATATTATTCATTTAATAAATTATAATCATTGATGAATTACAGTGAAAAAAAAAAATTTATGTATAATTATAAATAGATAATTTGAATATATTTATAAATTGTATTTATTGATAGTAAAATTTTTTTTTAAATATATTCATTATTTTGTTTTAGATCGGACGAGGATGACCCGAGTGGAGTAAAGTATCGACGAATTGAGGACGATAATTTGCAGGACAAAGATAGATTTGCCAGGTAAAACTAAAGTATTATTCACAAAGAAAAAATATAATATTAATACATATATATGTATATATAAATTTTTCCATATAATATATACATCATATGTATGATTCACAATATCCATATAATGCCAGCCATGTTTAAATCTCCTTCGAGAAGGATAATTGAATATGACGAGGTATAATGTGGATCGATATAAGTGGACCAAGTCGAGTTTTATATTTTTTTTTTTTCTTGCTAATATATTTTCCTTTCTCTCCCAGCTGTACATATATATATATATATATCTCCATATATACTATATTCACATGTCTCTCTTCATCTCTATCCCCCAGATAAATTCACACAAATTTATATACAGTATATATATAAAAAAAAATTTAATTCATTTACATATTTATTCATTTATTCATTTTGATTTTTTTTTTCCTTTTTTTTTTTTCTGATCTTTTATTACAACACATAAAAAATTGTGTCTACAAACCAATCAAGTAATGTGAAATAATAGAATTGATTGGTTGAATTTCATTGTATATCGATGGATTTGGTACGTTGACTTCTTCGGGTCCCAACATTTATTCGCATTAGTCACGATCGACTAACGTAAAATGCGCATCGGTACTTACCGCACACTCCATGTATGTAGGTAGGTACTGAAGACAAGAGCACTTTATATATGTATATATATATCTTTATATATACCTATATATATATATGTATACATCCTTCGTACGTGATGCCCACCAATGTGAAGTCGATAGAAGGAATGGCGAGAGAAGCCCACGGCAAATATATCCCAAGTCTGCCGTGGGAACATATAAGATACTACACGCTCACTTGGCGTCAAAATATTGTTGGACAATCTATAAATATTTATGTTTATACAATACTTGTTTATATGAAAATCCATATGATAAATCAATTGGATATATTAACGGAAGGAAAAGAATAAAATTTTTCTTCTATCAATTTGCGTTTAGGAAAAGAATATTTATTTTATTATTTTCAAGAATATTTTTTGTTTAATTTTTTGTAATAAAGAAAAATAAAATTAATATCGATATCATTTTTATTTAATTACTCGCCGAGATTTTCATTTGAATTTCATTTGTTTAATTTATCACACAAGTTTTATTTGTATTTGAATTTTTTTTCTTTTTTAGTGTTGTGTTTTTTATTCTAATTATTGTAGAGTCCGCGCTTGATTTCATTTTTTTTTTTATTGTTATCGTACTGCAGTCTTGAGGGGTATTTGTATATATATAAAAGCTGTGTAAGATAAAAATTGAAAAGACGGAATTTGTAAATGCAGCCGCAACACGCTTGGATGTCGCGCGCAATAAGAGGCATTACTTTTAAGTTAATAACGTCATTAACTCAACATTTTTATTTTCAAATTACTTTGTTGTTTTACACGCCGCAACTTATCTACCACTCGCGGTGCACCACTGTCCATCATTATTTTTCATTTCACTTACACTCAACAACAATCCCAATCTTCTACAACATATAATAAATAAATAAATAAATAAATAAATAAATAAACATGTATATGTACATATTATTTCCTCCCATTTTCGTCATTGTTCTATTCCTATTCTATAGTTATTATTTTATTTTACTTATTTATTTATTCATTTATTTATTTTTGCAATATTTTTTTTTTCTTTTCTTCTGCTTCTTCATCTTCTTCATTTTGTTCTTTTCTTATGTCGGTTAAATTTACGCTAATGTAAATTCTGGAATTTTTATTCTGCGATATTATAAAGGACGCGAACATTGGTAGATTGAAGGATATACATCTATAATATATGTATATGTATATACACACACTTTGAATACACATTTATATACATATAAATAATCTCAAAGTGAATTACACCTTCTCGACATCGCATTCCAGTGGTTAACCGACATCACAGTGCAACACTCAAATGCGCGCAACGACCATTGACTCTTTGATGGTTGTTGGTCATCTCCTGATCTCATCATTTCCCTGTTAGAATTCACGCCACAAGTTAATTCACACTATATATATACCAAATATATATATATATATATATTATTATTAAATAAGGATGAAGTAAATTTATATGAGATAAATTATATTTTTATTATTTTATGAAAGGAAAAAAATATATTTTTTTTTCCTTCGCTGTTCAATTGAATTATAATTTAAATCTTTGAATAATTCTTCCTTTTCCGCATTAATATGTATACATGTATATTTGTTTATATATATACATTATACAAATGGGCATTTATAATATATAAATGTATAAATTAAATGTCGGGTAATGTTTATTTGATATATAATTTATATCTCCCCAATATACTGAAGATTAATGCTCGATGAATCTCAAGAGTGTTTACAAGAAGGGAAAAATACCTTTATAGCCACTGACCTATGACCCAAAGTTGTTCTCTCACTATATACTCTCTTCATAAGTTCATAGATACACGTGTGTTTGTGTGTATATAATCTAAACAACATTTATATTCTTTAAAGAATATAAATCAGGAATAATTTAAACGTCATTTGCAGATAAATCTTCGTTGATTTTTAAATCATTGATTATTTGTTAATTTGTAATTTGTGTGAATGAAGAGAAAAAAAAAGGAGAATGATGGAATATAAATATTTATAATGTTATAGTAATTAGTAAATAATTTTTTAATTAACTTTTGGTATTCTAGACCATGTGATTAAATTTTTTAGGGAAGTAATATCTTTTATCACGTTTACCTTCTCTTATATCTTATAGACATTCACTTTCAATGGACCAACAGGTTGTTCCTTCACTATATAAATGTATAATATAAGTGGTATATAGGTATATATATACATATCTATATGTATATACATTGCGTTTATATGTATATAAATGTTGTGAAAAATTTTTATATTCATTTGTATAAATGTTTTCTAATTATATTTATTTTTATATTCAATTATATTATTGAGAGATATGTAAAATATAAATTTAATAAGATTAATATATTTATTTTGAATAAATAAAAATATTTCTTGTTTAGAATTTACTATTTATACATAACAAATTTTCATTAAAAAAAAGTAACTGATAGAAAAATTATGCAGCGACTGCAGGAATCATTTGAGTAGTTGAAAAAATAAATAAAAAACAGAATTGTTTTACTCGGCTAATAAATACTTTTTTTTTTATCAAGAGAAGTTTTAAACAATTAATTAAAATCAATAATAAAAGATAGAAATAATAATTGAATAACACAAATAATGAAAAAACGAATTAGAAAGATTAAGTATTATTTAAAAAATATAAATCACACTTTTAAATATTAATAAAAAAATTGAAATAACTGATATATATAGTTTAAATTATAAATCATAAATTTTCATCCCTTTTTAAATGTGCAATACATAGGTATGATTATATGTATATATTTGCGTGAATATATTCATTATTTTTTTATTATATTTCTTGCGAGCACTTGTATAAATGTCTTGGTGAATTATCATAAATTAAATGCCATTAAATTTGCAACTGTACGTCAGTTATTACATAATTTAACCACCGAGTGTAAAAGGATCGAGACTTGCGCGTTGCTTTATGTTAACTCGCAATGTGCTTTATCGTGTCACGTAATTAGAGGAATATTCTCAGGTGAATCCTGAGTTTATTCTCTCTCCTTTATAGTATCTTCAATATGTATTGCATGAGTAGGTAGGTATGTATATAATATCCATGCACGAGATGTGAAAATGAAACGCGAGAGCGTTTTGGCATCTTGTTATAATGGTAGCCAAGTCGTTTCATTGCTATTTAATATATTGTACATATATAATTTAACTTACATTTAATGTATATCAGAAGAGTAATATATACCTAGGATAAATAGGATTATCATGCTATTAACGTCGAGAATAATTTGGATGAAAGTATATTTGATAATACACTAGTTGGAAATTTATTTGTAATAATCATTTAATGAAATATTAATTAAAAATATATATTATGTTTATATAATTTATTTTTATAAATTTTACGAGTTGAATATATTTATATTTGTATATTTGTAAGTGTTGATAATGATAGAATGATGTGAATATAATTTTATTTATTAATGAATATAATTTTTTTGTTTGTTTTTGGAATGAAAAAATAATAATGCAGTCGAGAAAATCATTGCGAAATTGAGCGTCGAAGGCGAAACAAGATGACGGCGTATATTACTGAGTTATCGGACATGGTACCAACATGCTCAACCCTGGCGAGAAAACCTGACAAGCTCACGATATTACGAATGGCAGTTGCTCATATGAAAGCTCTGAGAGGTAATAAAAAATTAATATACTTATATTATTTTTATTTTGTAAAATATCTTTTTTATTTTTCTTCTTCTTCTTGTCAAGACATAATTTTTTATTCCTGTTTTTATATTTATAATGTTTAAAGTTGATATTTAACTCAACAATAATCTTAAACAAACGATAAGTTATCCCAAATGGTTTTTCTTGATTCGGCACGTATCTCAACGCGTTCAATGACTGAAATAATATTTATACATATAATGTAATACATAAACTTGATGAATATTTAAATACAATCTGTTTTTTTATACACAATTATATAAACTAAAAATAATTCAATTATCAAAACTTACAATCGTAAAGATTATACAAACAATTTTTATTCACAATTGTACTCAATAACTTTATATATATTTTATCATTTTTATTTTTATTATAAAATAAATTTTATTATTCAAAATAAAAATAATATAAATAAATATATTTGAGCAAATATTTTTATGATGAAAATTAATTATTCAAGATGACATGATAAATTTCTAATAAGTATTATAAATTTATTATGTGGTTACTAATAATTTTCTTATAAATAGCAGACACATGCGATGGCTTGAGAGATCGTCACTAAACATACCATATTGAATGCAGAAGACACAATATATACTTCCGGTGGACATGGGTGGAGTTACCTGTCGTCTTCTTTGGCTGTATATACATTCACAAACACACATGCATACATAAATGTGTATATCTGTACGCATACAATTTAATCAGTTGCGTTGCGTTGTGATCCCTTCCTCTTTTACCTTCCTCCGAACTTTCCTCTCTCGCTCTTTCTACCTGTCAACGAGCAAGCAGGATTGCTGTGCGTATCGGTGAAGCGTCGCATTGTTTATAGCCACTTCTCCTCTTTCCCGACACAAGAGTGCCACTGAATACAAATTGCCTGAAGAAGCGGAGAGATCTCTCTCTCTCTTTCTATTTTTTTATTTTATTTTAATTTTATTTTTTATTTTATTTTATTTTTTTTACCTATATGTTAGTGAAGAGGAGGGATCAACGAATACCTGACAACGATTGTGGCATCAGCAGAGAGTTTGACACCGGCGCAATTGCAAAATAAAATAACAGAAGGAAAAAAAAAAAGCATGATAAAATAAATAAATACAAAGGAGGAAGAAATAAAATTTATTTTTTATTCAGTTTCTGGTTTTACTTTTGAATACTAGTGTCATCATTTGATTCTATTAACATTCAAATGTTTCTATTGTATGTATTTGATTATTATATCGGCAACTAAAGAGCATATACTTTGCATTGATTTGGTATTTTCAAATATTTATGCGATGAATAATCGTATGAAAGAATGTCTATAAATATTTGTATATGTACATTAGTCTTTTTTTTTTTTCTCTTTCTCTATCATATTTTGTTGAGGAAAAATATAGGTATGAGAATTGATTTTGCGGATGGAAAATAATGGTAACGAAGGTCACGATCAGGATTGTTCCATAGATCTTGTTTGGAAGTCGTTAAAGTTCCTCTTCCCGGAATTTCTTCGTATATCGAAACGAAGATCGCGAACTTTCTCTCTCACAAACTCATCCTCTCTCTCTCTTTTTGTTGCACTCTCTCGCCGTCTCCCAGGATACTGTCCGCTTTGCAATTCCGATCTTGCACCTCGATATAGTTACTCCTCTTACCTTGGCAATGTGCCCTGGGTGCAACAATTTTTGGTATAATATTATCGGTTTCACTTCACTGCAAAACAAATACACAATCTATAATAGTTAAAATAATATTAAATTAATATTATAAATCTGTTAATTATTTATTGTTACAGGAACAGGCAACACCAGCGCTGATGGTACTTACAAGCCGTCATTTCTTACTGATCAAGAGCTCAAGCATTTAATTCTTGAAGCGGCCGATGGATTTTTATTTGTCGTTAGTTGTGATAGTGGACGAATTATTTATGTCTCTGATTCAGTTGCACCAGTGTTAAATTATTCACAAAGCGATTGGTATGGATCGAGTTTTTATAATCAAGTACATCCCGATGATACGGAAAAGGTTCGTGAACAATTGAGCGCATCTGAACCACAACATGCGGGAAGAATACTCGATCTCAAGACGGGAACAGTTAAAAAAGAGGGACATCAATGTGAGTTGTTTTTGTTTTTTATTATAAATATGAATGAAAAAAAATAAATAAATAAAAATAAAAATATATTTAAATAGAATAATAACTATTATGTATTATTTGTAAAATTATTGTTCAGCTTCTGTAAGACTGAGTATGGGCTCGAGGAGAGGTTTCATATGCCGTATGAAGGTCGGTAGCCTCCAGACTGGGGGCGATATGGCTGCTGCACAGGGTCTACATCGTTTGAAGCAAAGAAATTCACTCGGACCACCAGCGAGGGATGGTCAAAGTTACGCTGTTGTTCACTGCACGGGGTATATCAAAAATTGGCCCCCCACCGGTGAGTTTGGTATGGGTCTCTCAACATTATTCCATTGTTCCTATCGGCATATATTCTTGAAGAGTTTTATTTATTTATTTATTTTATGTTTTATTTATTTTTTTATTTTATTTTTCTCTTTGATTTCTCCATTGTCAACTTGCACATGCACGTTATTTTATATTTATTGTCTTATTTATAGACATACATGCATACTTATATGTATATTTTTTTGTTTCGAGTTTTATCATTGCAATGCTGCTTGCTCGTAGACATCACGTAAAATCTTTCATTATTTTTTTTTTTTAAATTAAAGTCATATGCAGTAAGAGTTAGGGTACTTTAATTCGTACGATTTTGAAATTAGAAGCAAATGTTGTTTGATGTAATGAATAAATAGTAAAGTAGGAAGAAAAAAAACATGTCAATCCGCCAGCAGGGAACAGTGGACTAACTTGTTGTTTTGGGCTGTAGGTGATTTTGTTCCCCCGTGTGTACCAGGTGTGGGTTTAGGTGACAGGGGATCTAGTGTTCAAACAGGACCAGACGGTGTGTCAGAAGATGGAAATACACACTGTTGTCTGGTTGCAATCGGACGACTGCAAGTAACTAGTACACCAAATACTAGCGACTTGACGGGCTCTAATAGTAATAATGGTAATATAAAAATCCATATTAATAATTTAATTATTCATTTTAATAAAATTATCATCGTAAAAAATTATATACGATCTTTTGTTTGATGTAGAATTTATTTCACGTCATTCTGCGGAAGGAAAATTTACTTTTGTGGATCAGAGAGTTGGTGGAATACTGGGATACACTCCGTCCGAACTTTTGGGTCATCAGTGTTATGAATTTTTCCATCAGGAAGATTTACCACACATGCGCGAAAGTTTTGATCAAGGTAAAGTGAAAAAAAAAAAAACAAAATTCAATTGAATTTAATTAAATATATTAATGAAAATAAATTTATTTTGTAGTTTTAAAATTAAAAGGACAAGTTATATCAGCTGTTTATCGATTTCGAGCTAAAAATCGTGATTGGGTATGGCTAAGAACATCCGCATTCGCCTTTTTAAATCCATGCTCGCAAGACATTGAATACATTGTTTGTACAAATACAATGGCAAAGTAAGCTAATATCTGGTCAACATTAATATTATTATTTAATTCTGAATTATTAAATATAACGGTATAATTATTTAATTTTAATTTACAAGATCACTTCACCCTGGTGGCGATACACAACCCGATAATGAAACCGTGTCCACATATGGCCAACACAGTTTAGATTATTCATTGCAACGACAACAATCAAGGGATTCAATGTATCCGGCACATCATATGATGCAACATCCTGCGGCAGTTGCGGCTGCCGGACCACAACAGCCAAGACCAGCCAGCACACAAAATGTTTATCAAGGTTATGAGACAACTCAATCGCCAATTGCGTATGGTTCGCCAAATCAACAAAGTGCATCGTCAACGGTGTTAAATAGAATGCAAAAACCGACGAATACTTCGCCGACACCTGTACAACAGGCGTGGACTATCAGTAGACAAGTAAATTAAATTATATTGGTTTATATCATATGTATTTCAGATACTTTATATTTAATATTTACTTTTTGGTAATTATTCATTTTTCATTTCATAGCAGCCTGTAACTGAAGGCTATCAGTACAATCAATTGAGCCCATCGCGATCACCAAGTGGACCTACTTATACACAATTAAGTAGTGGAGCTAGAACGCCCGCGACACAATATCATTCAGTCACGACAGTACCTAATAATCCAGGTATTTTTATAATTTATAATTTTATTTGATTTAAAAATTTTTTCAAAATATTTGTAATTGAAACGAAATATTTTATAGGTATGTGGGCTTGGCAAGGTCAACAGCACCAAACACAGCAACAAGATAGTGGACAATCAAATACACAAGTGACAGGTCAAGCGCAACCAACTCATGGTCCACAAGGTGCTGGTGGTCCACAACCCCAAGAACTGTCGGATATGTTGCAAATGCTCCAAGAGCAAGGAGGGGCGTCGGGTTTTGAAGAATTAAATATGTTTAATACGAATTTTGAGTAGCGATTATGATAATTATGTGAGCATTTTGTGGCTCCCCTCAGTTTTAAAGTGCGGGTGAATAACTTTGTAGCATTGAACTTTGAATCGATTTTTTTCTTTTTATCATTTTTTTCTGTTTCATCTTCATATGGGAAACAATAATTCCCTAGAAGCACTTTGTATTTCCGCACCTTACACCACCAAGAGGTTTATAAATTAGATTTTTAATGAATTGTGTCTTTGCTAAATATTAATAAACGGAATTAGTCACTCGATAGGAGGACAATTGCGTTTCCAATATGTGCGCACACTCATTCCGTTCTTTATAAAGAACATGACAAATAATCCGCATTTTTAAGTGTAAAAAATATTGCGAATTATTTTAACGCATAATTTATCATGGATAAACAAAAAATTGAATATAATGATATTATTTACTTGAATACAGATGATCTTTGATGAGATCATAATTTTTTAAGTTTGACAAAAATAATAATTAATGAATTATTATTATTATTATTATTATTATTATTATTTTTAAATATTGGACATCGTGTAATGTTATTAAAAATTTAATAAGTATAGGTTGATGCACAACGGAAAAACGTCAAGCATTAAATGATCGAAAAATATACTCAAAAAAATCGTCCAAAATATTTCTTTCACTTGAAGATTTTTTTTTTAACATTTAAGAATGTTTTTTTTTATATTGAAAAATGCATTAGCAAAATTCAGCGTCAAATCTATACAACCATAAATAATTTTAGCCGAAGCTTAGTAGCTATGTACGTATTAGCTTAAAATTATAATTTCTATACTTAATTATTTGTAACTATAACAGTGCAATCATAATCATCACTATCATTGATACTTCTCAAGAGAAAAAAAAATTGTTCAAAAAAAAAAAAAACAATGTACAAAATTATATAATTCACTCGGCTTTTCTGTGCGTCACATTCACACTGTTTTTAGATACTATTAAGAAAAAAAAAAAAAAAATATAGATAATGTTACCGCCTACAAATAATTGTATGTATAAGTGACCACGCGTGATTTGTTGCATTTGTACATGTTTAACGATTTTTCGGATGAAATGAAAATGGCAAACTAGCATATCATGAAAAAAAAAAAAATTGAATTTGGAAAAAAAAAATTTTTTCACCAGTGTACGAGTTATGAATATGAGTTGTAGTTTTTTTCGTAAATAATCCTGCGAAATTATTTCCTTCTCCTCACATCCCTCTATTTAATTAAATATATCGATTATTTATGGTAAAATTGAAACAAAAAACAAATAATATCAAACAAATGAATACACAATAACAAAATATTTATTTTTAATGTTGGCTTAATACTATTTACAAAATTATTTACAACATTAATTTATTTTTATTTCCCATTTCACAATTTTAATTTGATAGCCGAATGAATAATTTTGTCTTTCTTCTTGTTGGATCGATCGGTTTTTGATTTTATATGACTCGTAACTTCATCCTGCAATTGTGTGAAGAATGCAGTAGATGTTTTCGGAACTTTATGAGATGCTTTCTCTATTTCTGAAATGTTTCTGTCCTTTGTCAATTTTTTAACCATAGCATCTTGAATATTCTTGGATTGTTTATTATTTTTTGGTTTCAATTTTTCAATCAACGTTTTTTCTTTAATATTTTTGGCTTTTTCTTTTTCACGTTGATGAATCTTCTTCATTCTTCTCTCTCGCTTCATATCCGTTTGTGTTCTCTCTGATTTTCCAGCCACATCACCACGTGCTTTAGCTAAAAAAAAATAAACAACAAAATTTAAATGAATTAAAGATTGTGAAAAACAATTGTACACATGACAAAGTCATATTTATATATTCACCTTTAACTTCTTCAGGCGCCAAAAGAGTTGCATTTGTCGTTGCAACTGGCGCGACTTCCTCCATATTAATTGCCGGAATATTACTAATAATTTTAAGCTCTGGTTGTGCCTGAAAAAAAAAATAATAAAAATAATGAAAAGTTGAAATAATTTAATTACAGGAAAATAGCAATCGAAATAATTACCGGTTTCGGCGTGAAATGATAATTGGATAGAGCATCCAACTTTCGAAACAATGAGTGCATTAATTCACGAATTTCTTTATGCGCTTGAGGCTCCTCTTCTTCACGCTCTTGATCGTTCTGATTAAGACTATCTTTTTGCTTCATGAACGCATCTTCATATATTTGTGTCAAACTTTTTTTACTTTTTTCCTGATCCATAACCAATTTTTTTTTATATTCTAACGGTGTGTCAACTGGTTTAAATTTCCTAATGGGATCATCCCATGCATTATCCTTGATCCGTTGCCTAATAATATCCTCAAGTTTCAATGTTGTTTTTTCTGTGATTACCGGTGCAGGTCTGGATGTTATATCAAATTCAACATATTCCTCGAGTAATGAATTTATTGGACGATTAGGTGCTCGTACTTCACCCTTTAATTGCCATGGTTTTTCCGAAATAGCTTCACTTTCAAATTGCTCAATTCTATTCTGTAATCTTTCTTGTCTAGATTCAAGTGAAGATTTATTGGTTGCTTTATTATTATCCTCATCCATTTCATCATCATTATTGCTGTCACTATTATTTGAATCATTTTCTGAATTAAATTGTTCTTGTTCTTTGTCTAATTCAGCATCAGCTTGTTTAGGAGAACCACTTTCAGGAGCATCAAAAAAGTCAGCATACTTTAGCATTTTTCCATTCTCTGCATCACTCTCATCCCCATCTTCAGAATGATCTTCAAATAAATCCACAGATTCATTATCAGAATTTTCATCAGAACTATTATTGTCTTTTTTTGATTCTTTCTTATCTTCGTTATTGAGATAGTTGTCTAATTCTTTTAATTTAAAGAATTTATCATCGACAATTGATGCATTTCTATAACGCTTTTGTGACTGTACTTTTTTTTCATTATTTAAATTACCATCCACATCAATATCTACATCCATCTCATCATCGCTATCAGATATATTTGCATCAAGCATACTATCATCTTTATTGTCATTAGTTGAAGTATTTTTATTATCAACTTGTGTATTGTCTTTTTCAGGATTTGTCAAACTAATAGGCATTGATAATTTTTTATTTCCAGCTAATATTCGTGAAATTTCCGTAGTAAAATGTACCAATTCATTTTCATTTTGTATTTCAAGTTGTTGCCAAATTTGTTCCTCATCGAAGCCTTCAATAATAAGCTCAGGCAAAGCATTATTTTTGTGATCTGACTCTGTTTTCATGTGGTCATAAAGAAGTTTAGTACATTCTCGAAATTTCTTTGCTGCACCACTTTGAACGCTGGGAAATCAAATTTAATCATTAATATTCTTTGAAATAATAAACATTAACAATAATACAATAAAATACAAATTAAAAATTAATTCATAACATAAAAAGAAAGTGTTCTACCTTAAAAATTTTTCTGGTTCTTTGGTATTATTCTTAATAATTGGAAGAACTTGATTCAATAAATTGACGCTTGCCATTTTATCAATGAAAAGCGACTTTTACAGGTTAGTTATTTTTTATTTTTATTTAAAAAAATTATCCTACACGTGGAAAATAAAAACTGCAGTATAAAGTAGAGATGGCGGTATGTAAAGGTTAACGGAGGACCGGAAGAACGAATTATTTTTCCGGTTTGAAGACAAAATTTCAAAAAAATAAAATATGGCGCTGTGATCGCTAGAAGCGGGAAAATGCAAAAAAAATAAATATAAAAGACACTTATGCAACTTCCCAAAATTTATTAATATATATATTTAATCGACATTCCGTGTAAAAATGGTAGAATGTAAATTACATCAATTGCATGTAGAATATTTCAAAAAATTGCGAATTAAAAAATAACGTTCTACAATAGTGGTGTCAGAGTGATACACGAGTGGTGTGGTAACTTTGGTAGCAGATTCTGATTTACTTGTGTCGGTAAATGGCCTTGTAGCTTGGCAAAATTATATATCGTTTCAAATATGCAGTATGGCCTGTTCAAAATATAAATTATTATCAAAATGTATATTATTTATGCAAAGACTTGTCTCTGATGATATTTGAACATATTTGAATATGATGTATTACAGTAATTTGTAATTAATTGAATCAAGTATTTACAGGTTAAGGAATGATAGTGTGTCTTTTTATATTCAGTTTGTACATAACCTATGTTATTTATTTTTTCATGATACAAAGTATTTTATTGCAGATTATCTCATTAATTTTTCAGGAAATAAACGAGAGAAGAAAGAATTATAAAGTTTTGGCAAGCGTGGAAGGAAAAAAAAATGAATATTTTAGAAGAATATCCGAATATATATTCGTTTGGTCGTCGAATAAAATTAATTTGAACGAGTATTCTAAGGAGTACTGACAAAATTTTGAAATAGATATTTTTGATTGTGTTTCTTTTTTTCTGTTATTAGTACTGACAACAATCAAAGTTATGTCCTCATTTTCCTATATGCGATATAGACATTACAAACTCATTAATATATTGACGTGATAAAATAACAATGAGTAAGATAATTACTTTTGTCAGGTGATGAAATTAAACTTTTAACGTTATCTGATGGGAAAAAAATAGCTGCTCAATAAAATAAAATTTTCGAAGAAATATTTGTGCTTACATGGCGTGTTTTTTCTTTCGTAAGAGTAAGAAGAGAAATCCAACAACGCTGAAAGTTTTAAAGCAATTCATTTCAATGTAATTATTGTTTTCAATTTTTCGATGAGAACGACAATTCTACATTCATTTTTGACTTTCATTTTGTATCATGGTGCATGGCTTAAATTTTATGTGAGACTCTGAGGATAATAAATAAATTCTACAAATTAATATCATTAATTTATTTGATATTAAATTTTTTGTCGATTCTCAATTGTGTAGTAATAAAAAATATTTGTTTTAGCGTACTTGCAAGATGGCATGAAACAGCACATATAAAAATTTTATCAAGGTCTAATTAGATAAAATAACATCAATTACTTTAATATTTCTTCATTTGATTTATATCTATTTATCGTCAGTTGCTAGTCTACTGTCTTGTAACAATTTGCCATATTATTTATTTGAACAATGAAAAATGTTATTAATATTGTTACATATGTCATTGTGATGACGATTGGTAAGCCATATCCTTAAATTAATAAACAAATAATTCGTTCATATTAAAGGAAAATTTCCAAAATCAAACGTGATTATTTTGTTATACCATAAATGGAATTTTTAATAATTGATCTTTCCTCTTTCAGTTTCGGCTGGAGCTGCTGATTCATCTGATTCAAATCAAACTCGCTGCGAGTAAGTATAAAAATTCCTTCCAAAGAAAATATTATTTTATTTATTTTGAGTTTAAAAAAAAATAAATTTTCACAGGCAGGACGAATTTCAATGTAAGAATGGCCAATGCATAAAATTATTATTAAAATGCGATTCACGAATGGATTGTGAGGATGAAAGCGATGAAACAGTGAAATTATGTTATAATAATACATGCGATAAAAGAAGAGAATTTAAATGTGATTATGGTGGCTGTATAAATATTAAATATATATGTAATGGTAAATTTGATTGCTGGGATGAAAGCGATGAAACGCGAGAAAATTTATGCTTAAATCAAGTGTGCAATAAAACAACACAATTTAGATGTGATTATGGTGGTTGTGTAAATATCAAAAATCAATGCGATGGTGAAAACAATTGCTGGGATGAAAGTGATGAGAAATCATGTCCTGATGATGCATGTTCAGAAAATAAATTCAAATGTGATTCAAGTAAATACATAGATAGTCACTGTGTATGCGATGGTGTAGTCGATTGCGCTGATAAAACCGATGAAGAACAATGTCCAATGAATAATTCTTGTTTGCCATCAGAATTCAGATGCAATGATGGTCAATGTTTGCCCATTGGTATGAAATGTAATGCAATTCTAAATTGTTCAGATAAAAGTGATGAAGATGAAGCTGGTGACTGTTTTTCAATTTCCGATGAATATAAAGGTTCAGGAGCTTTACAACAACAATGCTCTTTCATTTTCATTATTATTCTCTCATTCAAACATTTCATTGATATCTAAAACTAAACATAAGCAAATGAATACACGGATATTTAATAACTAACTGTAATTCAATAATTAATAAAATATAAATAACAAAAAAATCAATATATAAATATAAACAAATTGTTGATAACCCAACATAACTATATGTATAGACACCATAAAGCTAATTAATATCTTCTAATATTTATTTATATATTAATAATAATAATAATAATAATTTATTATACTTTAAAAAATATCTTTATCAAATTGAAAATGGTAATAAATTTAAAAAATATAATTATTCGCGCCATTTTTCAAATCAACACAAGTGTCATGGCGATACGCGCTTTTGCTCATTTCGAATTTGTATAAATTATAAGCAGATGGCGTTAAATTATATATTTTCATAAAATTTATTTACTACCTGATTCACAAGAGGGCAGCATAAATAGCTTGGAAATAAATGGGGACCAGAGAGAGGAGATTATTGGTAGCGAACAGAGATGCCATTTGTCGGCCGCAGAGACAGATACTCACACAAGCGTACCGTCGTCTGTGTGAGCTCGGCTGTTCGGCTGAGAGAGAGTAATAGAGATACTATTCTCTCTTTCTCTCTCAAACTGCTGTGACGTCATGCTCGGGCTGTTGAGAGAACATGGAAGATAGTGGGGATATACTTACACATGCGTGCGCGTCGTCTGTGTGAGTAGCTACAGATCAACGACGGAAAAATAGATAACTTTCTCACTAATGATATGGATATTATATTTCTGAGTGTAAAATATGATTTCAGGCCCCAAAATAAAGTGAACATTGGAAATGAAATATTTATATATATTTTTTTTATCAAATTTTACAAATAAGCTCAAACATAACAAAATGTAACTGATAATTAAATAATATTTGAATTATATCCAAGCACAATAGCAATAAATAAATAAGTACGCGCGATGCTTAAATACTATTTAACGACAATTATTTTACAACACCTTTGATGGCGTAGTGGTTTGTTACTAAGTAACTCATACGTGCGTTAGAGAGTTCAAATCCTATTTTTTGATTTTTTTTTTTTTTTTTTTTTTTTTAATTTTTTTCGTTTCAGCAGAATACTAGTTTATTATTCAGTTGTGATAAAGCGACTTTTTTTCCGAATGCGAACGATGAGTGACGAAGAACAACCTCAGAAAAATAGATAAATTGCTTACTCGTAATTACTTCTGAACGTTAAATGTGATTTCAGGACCCAATGTAAAATGAATCATTGGAGAGGACAAAATTTTTTTTTTCTTTTTAACAAATTTTATGAATAAGCTGAAACGTAACAAAATGTAACTGATGATCAAATAATATTTGAATTATATCCAAGCACAATAGCAATAAATAAATAAGTACGCGCGATGCTTAAATACTATTTAACGACAATTATTTTACAACATCTTTGATGGCGTAGTGGTTTGTTACTAAGTAACTCACACGTGCGTTAGAGAGTTCAAATCCTATTTTTTGATTTTTTTTTTTTTTTTTTTTTTAATTTTTTTCGTTTCAGCAGAATACTAGTTTATTATTCAGTTGTGATAAAGCGACTTTTTTTCCGGATGCGGACGATGAGTAACGGAGAACAACCTCAGAAAAATAGATAAATTGCTTACTCGTAATTACTTCTGAACGTTAAATGTGATTTCAGGACCCATAGTCCATTGAAATGTTACATTTGACCTTGCATATCGGTGAGCAGTCAATTTTTTTTTTTTTGATGTCAAAAGGGAGTTAATGCAAAGTTAAATCCAAGTTTGGGGGATCGCCACCCTTATATTTCGGCCGCCATTTTGAAAAAAGGGGTGCAAATGATTTTACGTAATATCGGCCAAACTACTGGTCGCACAGAAAATTTGTAAGAACATTTTTTGTAGCAAATTAAATTCTCTACAACTTTAGTTATGTATCTTTTGGTCGTTAAATTGAAAATGAAGGAGTTATCAACGAAAATAGATGAAAATTTGAGGACATTTTGTTTTTTTTTTCGTTATAACTTTTTGACTGGTCATTTTACGGAAAAATGACATCAGATCACTTTTAAAGAGGAGATTTTAAGAAATAATTATTTCTTATTACTTTTGCAAATTTGTCAATTTATAAAGGTTTTACAGCGCTGCGAAACTAACACTATTCTTCAGTACTCGTCAGTATACATGCATATCAATATAAATGATTAGATATAATTTTCTTTTATTTTATTGATTTTTTTTTATAATGAACTATTTCATTATCGAAATCACAGTGTTGTAAATAATGAGTGATAAATTTTATTTTCCACTGAAAAAATTTAAAATAATTTGTTTAGAACATTGGTAAAAAAATATAATATTTGTATGTAAAGTATATTTTCATTTGTGAATATGCAATGACATTTAATATTTCACAACATAGTAACTACTTGAGTTACTGGTACTTCAGCATTATTCTCCAATCAAAGAGTTGATCGTAGTTTGCTCAGTACAATTGGCGAACGTTTTTTCATCGCTGTATATGGTGGCAATAAAAATGATTCTCTTGATAGTCTTCGATACAAACGATTCACAAAGTTAGTGGCAAAAAATTCATTTAGTTTGTCTTCGCTTCCTCCAACACAAGACACAGCTCGCTTGCACAGCTTCCAAGTATATCATCAGGTCCAGTCATGGCTCGGCAATTACAATGATCCTGAAGTTTGGGGCTGGAAAAAGTATGGACAAATATTGATGCCCGTCCAAAGTTCAAAACCTCCAGCACCCCCTGAGCTTTTAAAATTAATATTTTGTCGATGCAAAGGTAACTGTGGAGATATTTGTGGATGTCGAAAGACAGGTCTCAAATGTTCGGGAGCGTGCTTGAATTCTTCTGGTGAGACATGTAGCAACACCATGAATGTCATCCAATTAATCAACGAGAATGATTTTGAGGATGAACTACCAACACCAATGTTCTAAACAAATTATTTTAAATTTTTTCAGTGGAAAATAAAATTTATCACTCATTATTTACAACACTGTGATTTCGATAATGAAATAGTTCATTATAAAAAAAAATCAATAAAATAAAAGAAAATTATATCTAATCATTTATATTGATATGCATGTATACTGACGAGTACTGAAGAATAGTGTTAGTTTCGCAGCGCTGTAAAACCTTTATAAATTGACAAATTTGCAAAAGTAATAAGAAATAATTATTTCTTAAAATCTCCTCTTTAAAAGTGATCTGATGTCATTTTTCCGTAAAATGACCAGTCAAAAAGTTATAACGAAAAAAAAAACAAAATGTCCTCAAATTTTCATCTATTTTCGTTGATAACTCCTTCATTTTCAATTTAACGACCAAAAGATACATAACTAAAGTTGTAGAGAATTTAATTTGCTACAAAAAATGTTCTTACAAATTTTCTGTGCGACCAGTAGTTTGGCCGATATTACGTAAAATCATTTGCACCCCTTTTTTCAAAATGGCGGCCGAAATATAAGGGTGGCGATCCCCCAAACTTGGATTTAACTTTGCATTAACTCCCTTTTGACATCAAAAAAAAAAAATTGACTGCTCACCGATATGCAAGGTCAAATGTAACATTTCAATGGACTATGGGTCCTGAAATCACATTTAACGTTCAGAAGTAATTACGAGTAAGCAATTTATCTATTTTTCTGAGGTTGTTCTCCGTTACTCATCGTCCGCATCCGGAAAAAAAGTCGCTTTATCACAACTGAATAATAAACTAGTATTCTGCTGAAACGAAAAAAATTAAAAAAAAAAAAAAAAAAAAAAATCAAAAAATAGGATTTGAACTCTCTAACGCACGTGTGAGTTACTTAGTAACAAACCACTACGCCATCAAAGGTGTTGTAAAATAATTGTCGTTAAATAGTATTTAAGCATCGCGCGTACTTATTTATTTATTGCTATTGTGCTTGGATATAATTCAAATATTATTTAATTATCAGTTACATTTTGTTATGTTTGAGCTTATTTGTAAAATTTGATAAAAAAAATATATATAAATATTTCATTTCCAATGTTCACTTTATTTTGGGGCCTGAAATCATATTTTACACTCAGAAATATAATATCCATATCATTAGTGAGAAAGTTATCTATTTTTCCGTCGTTGATCTGTAGCTACTCACACAGACGACGCGCACGCATGTGTAAGTATATCCCCACTATCTTCCATGTTCTCTCAACAGCCCGAGCATGACGTCACAGCAGTTTGAGAGAGAAAGAGAGAATAGTATCTCTATTACTCTCTCTCAGCCGAACAGCCGAGCTCACACAGACGACGGTACGCTTGTGTGAGTATCTGTCTCTGCGGCCGACAAATGGCATCTCTGGTAGCGAATGGAATGAAAGAACGAAAGAGCGGTTCGGCGACTGGTTGAACTGTTGAAGCCACTGCTGAGAGAGTGCCGTTGAGTTGTGCGGGCCCCCCTGGAGATCTTTAGTTGCTCGTGAGCACAACAGTAACGTGAAAACTTACGTGCGGTTGAGGCAAAGTGAGTATTCGCCAATTATTATTTCATCATTTTCATCAATCTTCAATTTTTTATATTGGTCGATCAAATAAATACGAAAAAATAACGAAAGAAAAAAGTATTAATCACGTGTTTAGCTCACGCGAATTGTTTAATATTGTTTACTGTGTATTGTGAGTGTAAAAAAAAAAAAGTTGTTCAACTATTTTAATAAGTGGTTCTACATCAACAGATAACCCACCTGTTTGTTTTTTTTTTCTCTTTACGTTTGGAATAAAATTCAGCACGCAAAAAGAGGAAGGTGTGTATTAAAAAATTTCACAAATATATCAATCAAATAATATTAATAATAATAATAATAATATTAAATTTAAGCGTGCTATAATATTGAATATTAATAATATATTTCAGCAATATTGTCTGGAAAAATATTTAAAAGCAATAATACACACGTGGGAAAAATACAAAATGAGAATTAAATTTCAATGTGATTTTTTTTTAAATAAATAAAAATGTATTTTGTTAAATTAATAATACTTATTATACATATGTTATACATATTATGTATATAATATATTATATATATTATATATTTAATATATTATATATATTATATATTTAATATATAATATATTGTAAATATGCCTACATAACCTCTGCGTTAACATTTCAAAACAAACTCATTTTTTATTATTTCCATTTAGAAATCATTGTCAACAAATGACGAACACTCTAAAGTTAATATTTTATCTCATCATTCATTCATAGTAATTAAAACAAGAATATTCATTAATTCATTTAGCTAATACATATTGTTATATATATAATATTCAATTGGAATCCTTTAAAAAATCATCCATAGCGTCTGTATCACCCACCGGCGTCGCAAAATATTGAACGTATCCCAACGGACTAATTCAAATTCCGGGATCGAACCGGATCGCGTCAGGAAGCCAAGTATTTCTCTAACCAACTTTAAGCATAATCTTAAATTTTTCACAGTGTCTGCAGACACTGTACATACATACGTACTTGTAGATATGTAATTAGGAATTTATATTCATTGTAATGTAATTAAAATTCCTATGAGCTCATCAAACATATAAAATATTCAAAGATATTAATATTTTCTTAAATGAATTAGAAAAAATTATCCTACTTATTTTCTTTTATTCAATTTACTACCGGAAATTTTTTTTTTTCTTTTCCTCATTCACCAAACACATACCCTTAAATAAAATGTGATGTTATATCACTACAAGCCGATAATTCTGGCATTCCATAAATCTCCCTTTTGTCTATTCATTTCTTTCTTTCTTCTTTTTTTTTTTTTTTTTTTCCTACAAATAATTCTCTTCTATTTTTGCTATTTTATTTTCAAGCGTTCCCTGTCTTCATCTTTATATATACAGTGTATGTGTGTTTGTGTCGTCTCCCATTCCAGAATCACTGTTCTTTACACGCGTGTGAGTTCGCCACACATAAACATGCGGGGCACAATGCAAGAAAACATGCGCGACGTGTGCGTGTGAGTTTTATGCGGACTTGCTGGACCGCTCTTGAGCGCCTATGGCCCCTCCTTATTTTTTCTTTTAATATTACTTGACAGAGTAGAGAAGACACAGAATACGTCTACATATATACTCAATAGAATAAAGAGAAACGACTGATGATGAAGAGGAAGAAAAAAATACATGTATATATATTATTATTTAAAAGCTGTCTAAGATATTATTAAGACGTGCACAATTCTTCAATGAATTCACGTGGTTTATCTGGTATTATTTCAAAGCTTAAATATTATTATTGTATTAAAATCTCGAGCACTATGAATTTATGTATATATTTATATTCTCCTTGAGGATCATATGGCGTTTGCATTCAATATATATTATTTATATATACATATTATATATCCGAGAGAGAAAAAGAGAATATTTTAAACAGGAAGCGCTGTCGCACCCTCATAAATCCATCTCCTCTTCCGCTTCAGGTCATTTAGAGTTTGTCTCTCACATCTTTTGCTATTTTATTTTATAATTTTTTCGTTTCATGTCTCGTAAAATCTCATGAAATACAACAAATTACGCAAGTGTGTTATACTTATTATATTTAACGTTAAAATACATTCAATGACAAATATTATCTCATAATATACATCTCCATATTATACAAATATATATATATTTTTTTTTCACCATTGCTATCGTTCTTTATCTCATTCCACTACATCTTTGAAGGATGGTAGATTAATTTAATTTATTACTCTAACTATTCAAACAAAATTTTTTATTATCAATTATAAATTATTTAATTTTATTTTTCGTTAAATTTTTATTATTTTCTGTATGATGATATTATATACATTTATAAATGGTTTGACTTAGGTATTGGATATAATTTACCGAAATATTGAGTGTGTAATTACAATGGGGTCTCTCCCCCCCAGTTGAACGTGACCCTTGTGAATGTGCAGGCTCGCCCTCGGCTAATAAACGTTAGAAGGCGGCTTTATGTATCTCATTTAGTGCACAGCTTACTCGCCCACCCGTGCATATAATCCCACCATCGTATTCTTCCCATAAAATATATCCTTTCCCCTTAAGTTGTTACTCCTCTGACCCCCGATGTAGAATGCTAAATTGTCGGTAGCGCGCACTTTGGAATGTACTCGTCCACATGCTTCCTTGTATACTATATTTATTATCTACATATATATTATGAAGACAGCTTTCTAGCGACCTCTAGTAATTCTTCAGCTTAGCAATATTTTTTTTCTCAACTATACTTATAATTTTTGTCTAATATTTTTCATTGATTATCAATTTATTTCAGTGGATTTTTTTTAGTAGGATTAATTATTTATAGAGATGTAAAAAAATATTGTGTTATTGATTTGATTTATTTAAAATGTTGTGAATTAATTTTTTAAAATAGATATATGTTGATGGTATTTTTAGAGATAATTATTTATATGCAGGATTGGTGTGTGTATGGTAATCGGGGAAAGAAAAAATAGAATGTGAATTATTTGAGTGAATTGGGAAAATTTTATGGATTATTAAATGAATAAAAAATTTATTGATGATAATAATATACTTACCAATGAGGATGGGTTTTATTATATGTAATTTTCTATCTTTCACATACACTGTCTCTTTCTCTGTGATTCACTTGTCCTAATGCAACTTTCACTATAATGTTATTAAAGTTTAATCATCAATCTTCGCTGATACTTGTTATCTTGTTTAAAAAAAATTAATTATACTATTTGTTTTTATTTATTTAAGCATTTATTTATAATTTTTGTTCTGGTATTTTATTTGTATTTAATATATGAATATAAAATATTTACACTTGAAATTTTTAAACAAATAATATTTATCAATTGTTTTGAATTGCAGTCATGACACATTTTTTTTTTTTTTTTATTTACATTATTTTATTTTCTTTTTTTCGAAAGGCAGACATTGTAGTAGAATATCAAGTTTTAGAAACTCTCAACGCACTTTCACGGGCCATTGAACTATTAATGAACATAAAATTGTGTCATATGTTTTCATGACAACTCTTTCTTTCCTCTCTTCATTTTTGTCATTCTCCAAAAATAAATTTTATTATTCCACACAAATACTTACATGGTATATATTTAAAAAAAAAATCATTTCCTCTTAAATATAATTTCCAATTCATTCAATTCCAATACAGCATAAAATTAAAATACTTTACGTTACATCAGAAGAAAAAAAAAAAATTGTCATTGAATAAATATGTCAAGACTAAATAAAAAAATTTTTTTAACATTGTCTACAAATGTCAATTTTATCATGAATGCATATAAATATATTCATAATAATTATTTTATTTCATTACTCATTGCCTCACGATAAACCACCTGTCTTATACGTTGATCTCTCTCCCTCTCTCACACTTCCTCATTCTTTTTTTTTCCTTTCTTTTTTTATTCCCTCTTGCATTTATATTATACCGTAGCTTTGATCGATGAATCAGATGGCATCAAGTTGCCAGTTTAGCCACAATTATTATAACTATATTATCCATGAGAATAAAATAAATTGCAGGTATGCATTCCCTATCTAGTCTTCATATAATTAACATGCACTTGCTCAACCTGTCTCTCGAATTAAAGTAAATGTATTATTATATAATATCAATAATATTTGTCTATAACTATATACGAGATATAGCAATAATAAATCAATTTTAAAAGTTAATAATTCTCTTAAAAGAAGATAAAATTAGAAAGAAAAATAAATAAATAATATCTTTAATTATTATACAGGGATAAATGTGACGTTGAGATTGAATTTATTTCATGAGATTGAGCAGTGAAAGGAACCGACATTCTTTGCTATATCTACATGTTTATATATACTAAGAGAAAGAGAATTCAACACGAATATTTTACTATTTGATTTTATATTTTATTCATTGAACGAAATGTATTAGTAATAATTATTAATTATGATTGTGCTTGAAGCGAAATTTTAATAGATATGGACCCTGAGGTGGCTGTGAAACATGACAAACGAGACATTTATACGCCCTCCTCTATCTCATCTTTTCTTCTGCCTTTTTTTTTTTTTTAATCATCATTACTCTAAATTATATTTATTTTATTCGGAATTGAATGAATTAATAATTAATTCCCGGTATTGATGGTAAAACGTTTACTATTAATCATCTTGAAAATTTTCTTAATATTATTTTACAACACATTATATATAATAATAAATATATTTGAAGATATTATTTTTTTATAAAATATATAAAATAAATATCATTGAAAATATGTATATAATTGTTATCTCTCTATAATTGAATGGATATAATTATGATTCATTTTTATGTAGATGACAAAATAATTTCTGAAATAATATTAATATAATGACATACTTTTTAATTAATATTTGGTAAACTTGTGGCTCATAAATTATTTAAAGAAAAAATAATTAGGACAAAATAACGATAAAAATTTAAAAAATAATATAAATGCATTGTTCTTATTTCTCTTAACCTGATTAAATATATTAATAAACCGGTGTAGAAGTAATAAAAAAAATAAAAAAGATGAAAAAAAAAATTCATTGTACTTTTAATAATACGAATTTAATTCTGTATCATAAAAATTTCAATTCCACGTATATTCCAAAGTATTATAACGTTTATTTATATTTATATATAAAGATATATGACTTTTTGAAAGGCGATGTGTAGAATATCATGTCACAAACGACAGAATTTATATGTATATTTACACCAATGCATATTTATATATATACTTGATCGTCATACACATCAGAGATAATAGAATATGGAATTATTTATTTTTCGATAAGTCAGCAGTATCGATATATAAATCCCACGTTTTTCAGTGGCAGATAAAAATAAATTGTGATACATTATAACAACATTTGGAATGTTATTTTCTTCCAGACTATATAAATTCCATCAACCAATGGACAATTTATCATTTTTAATTACTGACATTGGAAATATATATAACCATTAAAAGAAGTATTGTGTCATGGTTATTTTTATTAAACAATCCAACTTTATGATGAGACACACACACGATTATCTTTTTATCGTTATTTCCCTCTCTTCTTGCCATTCTTCATTTATACTCCCACTAATTCTTTCAGTTGGCCAACCAACGTTTTATAAAAAATAATAATAAAAATAATAATAGTTCAAGTTCGAGTTTCATTTGTAACTTGGCATATATTGCAATTTGATGCGCAGACATAATGTTATATACATACCATATTTCCGGTACTCGTCTGACGCCATTTTCCTTCATAACTATATAATACACACAATAGGTAATACGAAACTTAAAATAAAAATTAAATATATATTTATATATAAATATAAAGAAAATGATGCAATCATATTCAATATCATTAACAATTGACATTTTATTTTATAGAGATTTAAATGGAAAGAAAAAAATTTTGTCTTTTTTTTTTTTTTTATTAACAAAAAAAAACTCAATGTTTAAATATTGATGTATTGAATTTATACAGTAATAGTGGTTTACTGTATATGTATATTTATTTATACAGTGAATCTTTAGTCGTTATATTCACTGGCCCATTAATTCTCTGCTATTTAACTCGTAAAATCGGCTGCAAGTTCTCGTGTACCTGGTCAAGCAGGACAAATCGATTTGTAATATTATGTTATCATCATTGTTGTTATTATTATTGGTGTTTTTCGTTTCATTTCATATTATTGACCATTCACAAAAAAAATGAAAAATACCAATAAATATTTATTTACTCAGTCGTGAAGAAAATTCCATTTTATTATAGAATTAAAATATATATTATTTTTTGCCCTTTTTTTTTTTCTTTTGCATTACGAAAAAAATTCCATCTGATAAAATATATTCATCGAATAGAAAATACACGAGTAATTCAACCGTGTATGTTACCGTTCCATGAAATATTTAAAAATATTTTATACCCCAAGTAATTTTGATGTTTATCGTTGAAATTTATAAATTCGCAATTCTTCACCAAAAAAAAAAAAATTTGTAAACAAATAATATCTACCACCATATATCTGAGACACAAAAAAAATTATATATATATACACACATACACACACTCACACACATATATATATATATATATACATTTATATATAAATTCTTTTAAATGTTTTTCACACAAGTGTGACACCTGAACGTTTGGACTCATTTGCTATATATCAGCTCGTGTTCACACTTGCACCGAGCATTTTTACACACATCCATATACACCTATATATATTGATACAATATACACATATCACTGTCTATATATATTTACCCATACACTTTAACATCGTAGATAAATGAGACAGACACGTATATACACATTGTAGTGATAAGACAAGTGCTCTAATATATGGTCTTTAGTTAATATTTGAATCAGTCGTGTGTTATTTCTCGTAACTTCTCCGCACTTGTCTGGAGTCACAAAATAATAATAATAATAATAATAATAATAATATAGAAGGACTTATACACATATAAATAATAAATAATTAATTTGTCGGTAATAAAAAAAAATACACGATGACTCTAGTAATATATTAATTATTCTGTGTGGTTTGTGATTATGAATATAAGAAAAGTTTATATTTAAAAATATATATATGAGTATGTATAAATATATTGTCAAGCTGATTAAATATTGAGATCGTTTGAATTTCTTCAATTTCACTCAGTGTCTTATTCGCTTTGGTGAATCCAAGTTGTGGATCAGAGTTACAATTAAAAAATTTACCGGTGTCAAGTCAAGTATGTTACATGAAGTGAATGTCACACCCAGTAAGTAAAATTCAATGCTCCCCCTATCAAATATATGTATAATATAAAATACATATGAATATTTATTTATATGCAACAAGTGATAATATTTGAATGGAGATATGACAGCGCAGGAATGAGATTTTTTTTTAATATTCATGAATATATTATGGGAGCGCGGGGCTTCTGTGGCATCAGTTATAAATTTTTCATCATAAAACTCCCACATATTATTTTTTTTTCTTCATCTCTCTTTTCCCCCTAACCCCTCCCTTTTGCTTCTCTATGCATTCGCAGAATTCATCGCGCTTTACGTTCCGTATCATCCATATATAACTTCTTGCAAACTACCGACAATTTTATTCTAAATTATTTTCCAGAATATATATTCATCTATGCAAAATGCCCATGTCTTAAATTCTCTTTATATCTTCGTATTAAATTCTACCATAATATTTATTAATCATGAATACACAAACACAAATAAACACACTCACAAATCGACAAAATAATTCCCCTCCATTTATCAGATAAATAATTTATTTTCAAATTTAATCAACAACTTGTAAAATTAATTTACGAAATGTAATTTAGTTATTCATCTTCACACCTATATCTCGTTCAATTCTAATATGTATGCATACATTTAACTACAAGGTGTGTATATATTTATGTACATATATACAAGTCAGGTGTCAACAAGACATATATGTATAATCGTTTTATATGTAGACATGGGCGTGTGCGTGTGCACGTTACGCATCAACGCGTCACGCACAGTACGAGATAAAAACAGGGGAAATAGGTACCGGTGTAGTCAGTCAACAGTATCTGCAATCTATAAAAAAAAAAAAATAATAATAAAAAGGAAGAAATAAAAATACAATCAACGGTTTACCAGTATTACTCAGCTCACGTGCGCATCATTTGCACAGTCGCACGATATGACATATAATAATAATAATAATAATAATATTAACAACAATAATATATGGCGTATAATTATGTAAACAATGATAAAATACCAATTCACAAATATATTTTGTTGAATTTTTATTATTTATATTTTTTTTTTTTGGATCATGTAACCAATGCGAAAAAAAAAGAATAATTGTGATAATTAAATAATCGTATATTTATTAACAATATGTACTGTAGTGTCTTATCGTAACACGGTTTATTATTGAGATAGTGATGTTCAGACTGGCATTCCATTCGTTTATCGTGTATATTTATATGTCTTATATAGATAATAATGATGGAGAAAAATTTTGAATAATAAAATGTTTGAAAACAGAGTTTAAGAATGATGAAATAATTTTATATAATTGAATTGAATTATTCCAATTGAGTATTTCATAAATTTTTTGGCAGATAAATATTTACATAAAAGGATAATTTGGAAATAATAATATTATAATATGATGTGAATTTTTTTAGTGGTTGACAGGTTGTGTATTTATGATATTTATTTCAATTTTTATTTTTAGGGGCGCAGTATGAGCCCGGCGCTAATCAACGCGCCGCATCCCAAGGTACGCAAAACACACCGGTGTATAGCGAATATCCGCCAAGGCGGATCGACAGATTTAGAGGTGGTCCTGCAATTCAAAGGAGAATGACGCAGCGTGAAGACGTGCTCAAATTTGAGCAAGGCCGAATAAAGGCCCTGCAAGAAGAGCGATTACATATTCAAAAAAAAACATTTACAAAATGGATAAATTCATTTTTATTAAAGGTCAGTAAATAATTCATATTTATATATATACCTGCTTATTTTTATATTGAATTTAAAAAATAAATATTTAATAATAAAATAATATATTGATAATATATTTCGCTAGTTTTGTAGTTTGTTTTTTTTTTGTCTTTGATGATTTTTTAAAAATTTAATTTCGTCTTCACAGGCACGTATGGAGGTGGAGGATTTGTTCACTGATCTTGCAGACGGCAAAAAGTTGCTGAAATTATTGGAAATAATATCTGGCGAAAGATTAGCCAAGCCAAACAATGGTCGAATGCGAGTACATAAAATTGAAAATGTCAATAAATCATTGGCATTTCTTCACACCAAGGTAATGAAAAAAATTTATTATTTATACTAAACAAATTAAACAAATTAATTATAATGAAAATTCATTTTCCAAAGTTTTTTTTTCTTACAAATACATCGAAGTGTCTAAACAATATTGCAATAATCACTGAATAATAATATTAATTATATTATCATACAACACTTGTACACGCACATAATATCACTCAAGTATGTAATCTGATGGATATAATAGAGAAGGGATGAAACCCTTGAAGTGTAAACTCTTCATGAATGGCCTCTATGCTTCATGGCTTATGACATAATGGGTTTTACGTACACGCATCGTACATATAAGCACTATGGAGGTGCAGCCCGACGCGGTTCCACGAACCGGATAGAGAACAAAGTCAAGCCGAGCGTGTAGAGAGAATGCTAGTGGATACGAGAAAACCATAGAGCATTGACCACCATCCAGTTATTTATTTATTTTTTTTTTTCTTTTTCATTCTCTTGATTTTTCCTTTCTGTGCGCACCATCACGATTTGAATCACTACTACTGGGCATTACACTACACGAGATTAAAAGAAATTAATTGAGTTTGTTAGTATCAATTACAATCATAAACAAATGATTCATCTTGTGTATATATTTATATATTTTTCACTCGATCTTCATTTATTTTCGTCCATTATTCGAATTATGTTGATGTTGATTATCAATTTTAATCATCATCATTATTATACATGTTTAACTTTATTTTTCATTCGATGAATTTTAAAATGAAAACGGAAAAAATTCATTTGAATTTTATTAGTATTTTTTTTTTTTCTATGACAACAAATTTAATAACTTATATTGTTACTTCTTTTCTTCCTTTTCTATTTTTTTTTTTCTTTACCATTAGTTTATTACTATTTTTTACTTTAATTATTTTAATAACGTTTTTTAACTCTCATATCAAATTTATATTCTTACTTTTAAGATTTGAAAAAAAAAAAAATCTTTCAAGTTTTTATTATTCAAGGCGACTCGCTGTCATTTATGGTTGAATAATTGTTGATAAAAATTAAAAATGACATAACAAGGCTAAGTGGAAAAAAAAATTGAAAAGGGCCATGGGTAAAAAAAAAAGAACGTAGAAATGTAAAGAAACAAGGGAGTTGCTTCTTCTTTTCTTTACCATATAATTTTTTTTTTTTTGCTGAACGATCTTTTAATCCTGATACTGTCAACTCAATTGCAAAGTGGAACGCGATAGTACAACTCACGCTTAACATAAGAGAGATAGAAATGAAAAGGTTTAAGACGATAAAAAAAAAAAAAAAAGGTGATAGAATAAAACTGGTGCAGTGGAGGAGGAGAAAACATTCTAACGAGAGAAACAGAGTGAGAAAATGAAAGAGTAGAAAAGTAAGGAGAGAAAAAGAGAATGAGAGAGGTCAGTGACCGGTTTATAACTCGCTAGACCATGAGTTTCACAGTCGTACAAAATAAAATTAAAGATTCATTTCACTGTCTCATTGATTATCAATATTTGGCACTTGATAATAAAATTCTACAAATTCTAAAAATATATATTAATATATGTATTTTTTTTTATGTTTAATAAAATAATTGGAATGGTAAATATAATGTTAATAGAACAGAAAGAATGAATTGAAATATCATATTCTTAATGTCGACTTTCACTTGATGAGAATTAAAATTAGGTGAATCTAGAAAAGGAAATTTTTCCTAGGGGAGAGTGACAATGCAATTATTAATTGCATTATGTGATTGTAATTAAAACTTGTAATTGCGTCGGTTGAGAAAATCTCACGCAATACATGAATTGGCTAATTGTTATGCATTGTATTCTTCACCTTGTCCATATTTATATATAAAAATTCACAATACACAGATATATGTATATATTTTTTTCTTTTATATTTATTATTTTTATCTTCTATAAATTTATAAGAAAAAAAAGAAGGCAATATTGTCGATTCGATCGATATCTGATTGTGTTCAATTATCGTAAATTGTTTTAAAATTATTGTATTATTAAGAAATAAAAAAAAATATTTATCGTGAGTTTCAAATAATTATCGGTGGTTTCTCTGGCTGTTGGTTAATTTTACCACGCTGTAACTATACAAAATCGTCATGTCAGTGGCACTGGTTCTCAGAGTGAACGCTGGTAAATAGTGACAAGAGCACTTGAAACCTGTTGGAGACTCGTTACCACGCCATATATGATAGAATCGACAATTGTCAGTGTGTAAATGCTTTAGCGATGAGTTAGAATGAGGCAAAGATAGATAGATATATAGAGAGGATACTCAGTGTAAAGTTGAAGAGAGAATGTGAATCATGTTCGGTGTCGATGTACGTAAACAAGTGGAATCATATTTTTTTTATTTTAGTATTATTTTTCAGAGAACTCGTAAACATTATCAGTTGTTGAGGTGACAATTACACAGCTATATTTCTTTATATGGAATTTGAAATAAAACAAATTAAATTTATTTAGCAAGATTTTATTGAATTGTGCATTTAGTACGTTATATATGTATAGGTGTGTATATGTCTGGAGGGCAAAAATCAAGACATTGAATTGTTTTGAAAGTTGATAGAGAAAGAAATTAGGACAATTAAAAAATTCCAAAATACCACTTGATAAAAATTGATGATGAAACGATAAAAATAAATTTTTTTTACAATTAACGAAGACAGAAAACACATTTATTGTTCTTCTTATCTGTACGAAAAATTTCAACTTGATGAATTTATTTACAATTATATAAGTACAAATTGCCAATGAAAGCAAAATGAAACAATTTATTTCATATTTTTCAATTTATTTTATTTTTCTCTTCTTTTTTTTTTCTTCGTACAAGTTTAATCTTTAAAAAATTTTTTTATTCAATTATATAAAACACAAAAAAAAAAAACGTAGTTTAATTTTCAATTGATAAATTGAAACGATCTTCAAAAGTTATTTATCATTTGATATTGAAGTGAATTAACATTCAACTGAGAAAATTGTTACCAATCCTTGTAATTACTTTATGATGCTTCCATTGAGATTAGCATAAATAAATATATATAAGAACAGATGTATGACTTGTTTCATGGACGAGGATGCCAAGAGAAAACGATTCAGCAGTCCGTTAAAAGAACGTTTCATCTTGGAATGCATTATAAGAGAATTTGCCAAGAGAATAAATTGTTAGCAATATCCTTTTTCATTTATTTATTTATTTATTCTTTTTTCACTTTTACTTCCTTGCAAAATAATTTGCCATATTTCATTATGAAAGCATCAGTCGTATTATATAAATACATTTGACAATCATTCTATAAAATCTCAGTGAATACATAAAAAAAAAAAAAAAAAAAACTCACTAATATGAAAATCATTCATTAACACATTCACCATCTGAATTATTTTATATTCATTTAATTTCACACTAATGTCTTACGTCAAAATTCCAACAACAATTATTACTAGATTATCTAAATAAAAATACATTACACAGAACAATTGTCCTTTGAAATAGAAAACGTAATTAACCTTATACATATGTGAAAATAAACACGAATTTGCAGACAAACAAACACGTATGAAGTCATTTGAAAAACATCCAAAGTCTTTGAGGAAGTTATTAAATAAAATAATAATAATAATAATAAAATAAAGACAAGAAAAATACTTTCGTTTACAAAACTATTGACGAATATTTACGTAAGGAGAGACGTCGTGCGTGCCCAATGTAAATTTGTACAGCTCACACGATAATTCTCTGGTCGAATAAACAGTAGACTCATATATGTGATTATTTATTTATTTTTTATAATTTTTCTTTCATCATGGTTAGTATGGTGATGTGTTTGTCGAAACTGTATATGAATATATGTGTGTATACCATGTGTTCACATATGATCCAAGTGTTTATAAGAGTCGAATTGTTGATATTCCATGACTCATAAGCATAAATAAAGTATAATTTTAATATCACATGTTGATTTGTTCTTTGGGTTATATGAGAGAGAACGATCAAATTTTATAAAATCAGTGCGACGTAGGATGATAATGATAAACACAATAATAAATGAATAAATAAATAAATAAGTTGATGTGAATAAAATATTCATATAGAATAATTGAAGAAGAAGAAAAAAAAAATTTATTGACCATATCAATAGAAAGGTTAATTGATTAAGTGAGAGATATATCAGTACATCAATGTTATTTTATTTTATTATATTTTATTTTATTTACTGCCACTTGAAGTAAAAAATTGAGATCAACATCTTTTGCCTAGTCATCAAAAATTGTATACTTACATATCCACTTGTGTATATAAACATACATTAGTTATCTTCAGGTTTATTTTCTTCATCAAAGAAAAAAAGACAGTGAGATTCTCTCAGATGACGGTTCAATTCCCACCATATCATTGATGTCTCTCAACAATATACATATACTAGAGAAAGCTTTCACAATGTATTTCAGCCTCGTTTATCATCTACTTAATTATTTTTTAAATATCTTTCTCCTGTCATTTTAATATAGTGCCATTAAAATAATTTCATGAATTTTCATTTAGTGCCACATATATGGGTGATAGTGCAACAAGCAGAAGAGAATGATAATGAAAAAATGTTGATGTCATCAATCAACTGCCATAAAAGGAGAGCAAAAACAAATACAACCATCGCCTGCAGGAAGAAAAATTGCATTCAAACACGAGTTGAAATGAAGAGAAATAATGCAGTTAAACTATCGGCATTTACCTTGGGAGTACAAACAATGTGTTGAGACTTTATTTCACGTGTAAAATACTTGCTCACGACTCTACTACACTTATATCGTGTGCAAGCAACAACGTGCCACAAACTTGCAGCTTATGAGACAACGTTTTGGTCATGTTGCCAATGTATATGATGGCGCATGGACACGCGAGTACAAATGTAATAAAAGAAGACTGCTGCTGCTATGTTGCTACAAGAAAGAAAAAAAAATATATAGAGAAATAACCGTACACATAATACAAACTACACATACATAATAAGTATAGTTATGTAGAGGAATATATAGTGAAGATGAGAGGAAAAGAGTGCGATGAATGCAAGTCGTAAAATAACGAGAGAGGCTGTTTGCACCAACGGTGTGTAGTGATATAACGGAAAAGAGTCTATATACTTGTAGATGAGAAGAGCAAGCGCTGCTGCACTGCACAGCCACCCTATCATCCACATCCGTTGTATATACACTCTAACCTTGTACTCCATAGCCATTCACACGGTAGTACGCCATGTCTCGTGTGTAAAATGCTGATGATGCTGCACGTGCTTCTCGTCCTTTCTTCAGTCGTCTTAAAATAGTTTATATATAATATAAACATATTTTAATTCACAATTATCTTATATGATACGATATCATAAAAAATTAATTTATATAATTAATTTTGTTTCTTTAATCATTATCATTTCATTACAATTAATTATTCACAATTATTTTTATTGAATTGCTAATTGAATTATATATTTATTTAATTATTTATTTATTTATTTACTTATTTATTGATTCATACCTTTTTTTTTTGTCAGACATGATTGAAGGATAATTAACTTAGATGAAATGTGGGAATTTTGATGGGGAGAATTGATAGATATTTAATTTAAATATGTGTGCATTGAAATATATATTGCTTTTGGTTGGATTAATCTTTATATATATTGCATTGTCATTCGCATTCCGATCCGATCGACATTGCCTTATGCTACTCATGCTAAAGAATGTAAGTTGGTTTATTGCCCAGCAAAGCGACCAACTGTATATGTGCAAAGCCAATACAGTTGGCAGATGATAGTGGAGGTATAGAAACCGCTATACGTGTGCGCACTTGAATAAAAATAGAGAAAAAAAAGTATGATAAATAGAATAAATAAAATTTTCTGTGATTGTTGACTCTGATGCGAATTCATGTGGTGATAGTTGATCGTTGGATTAGAGAAAATACAATAGAATACTGGCAATTGATAAAAGATATGAAATGCCATAGTCAAAGGACACAAATGGTGGGCAATGATAGACTTTTTATATTTTTTTTTTTTTTCTCATATTCTTCTACATACCATCGTGTATTTTCTCGTGGCAAAAATATATCTACTCGGTTCGATGACTCTTCGTGGTGCAGCAAGTCTCTCTCACTCTTTCTCTTGAAATGGTGGTAGTGGTTTGTGACCGGACTATCAAGGAAAAAGAGAATGAGAGAGAAAGAAAGAGAACGTATTGCCACGTAGGAGGCTCTCGAACATGCCGCGCTAATTCCACTAAGAATGCGATTCTCATATATACCCATATAACCATATGTATGTATTGAAAAATCTCCACCAAGAAATTATTGCATAATATGTATATCCAACAGGTCAAACATATATTGAGCAATGTATTCATGTAATACAAATATTACATTGCAAATTATTGCTTGTTTTTATTTGAATTTATATCATGTTGAAAAAAAGGAGAAAAATTCAATTTTTTTTTTCTCCTTCGTGATGAAATAATATTTCAGAAGAGAAGAAAATAAAATGAGTAAATGATATGACGTAGAAATCAATCGGTGATGTTGATTTCTTTTTTTTTTTTTTTATTTGTTTTCATTCACAAAACATAAATTTATGAATTAAATTAATAAAATTATAATTTTGTATTTGCGGTCGTTATAGAATGAAGAGAAATTATTGGGTGGTGGGTAGAAGAAAGTGACCTCGAAGGTCGAGGTTGCAAGCTTACATGCGCCAACTAACGGATTATGGTGATGCATATATGTATATATACCGTATTATTTTTAATCAGCGCCTGGAACTGCGCGCGCGGTATCTTTGTGATTCAAAACAGCGTATTTCACATGTGCATCATGGGAGAGTGTATTGCCTGGGGTAGAGCAATGGTAAAAAAATGTGATGATATATCAGAGAAAGGTGTAAGAAAAAAAAAAAATATGTATGCGAAAAAAATGAAAGATTTAAATAGACTGTGAGAACTAAAGGGAAATATAAGAGACAATTAATTATATATCATTAATTATATTGACATCATCAAGAATTTCTTATTGTACTTTTTGTGACGAATAAATTGTTAACAGTGCAATTTAAATACATGCTAACTGATAATGAAAAAGTGATAGTCAGATATTTAAATAATAGTATTGAACAATTTACATTTAGACCATAAATTCAAAGTTAATTGACTAGTGCGATTAAATTAAATTGTTTCACCCATGATTCAAAGTACAAATGTCGACAGTCAAAAGGTTCATTATCGACCTACTTCAATATATACATATACTGTAGACTAATATAAATAAATCTCTATATAAGTAATTCTTTGGTAAATGCTGATAATCAAATAATGATGTTGTTAACCTAAATAATATTTACTGAAAGAATTAAAAAAACAAACATGCGAATAAACAAATTAATAAAAATAAATATCATTAACGCGGGATGTTTGCTATGGCGTTGGATAATGTATTTGCTTGTTGCTGTTTCATATAATTATCGTTGAATTGAGACCATATAAAACAAACAAAAAATAATATAAAAAAAAAAAAAGTGAAGTGTGAATGTTTTGTTTTGGATTCTTCGAGCGTTGCTTGTCTGACAAAAGCGATAATTTTCATTTCCCTGCGGCCTTGATGGACTCACCGCGTAAGCAATCGAACGGCATTCCAAACATCACAGAATGTCGAGCACACCGGGATTTCCATGATAAAAATTGACTTATACAGTAGATATGTATATACACATTTATAAATCTGTGTGGGTTTATGTGTGGATTAACAACCCGTGCCCGTTGGGTCATGCATACATAAGCACTCTACATGACTCCCTTCCACCTCTATCCAAGTGTCTCACAACACACATTGCTCGTTTGCCTTCTTGGTTTACCGCAATACCAAACGCTTGCGACGCTGATAAATCCTGACATTCAAGAGACTGCCTCGTTGCACTCCACCCTGATGCAAGTGCCCTCCGGCGCTCGTTTCTCATTTCAAATATGCTCTTAAATATTTTTAAACTGTTCACGCAAATGTGCAACATCACAAATCTTAATCACAATCATTTCAATAATATAAATGAATAAATAATTTAATTAATAAATTGCAAAATGAATATTGAATATGTATGTTTATATGCAATTTAGTTAGAATTGCTCCACTCTCTTTCTCTCTTGTCATTCCACGATGCAATGACACTGGAAAGTGTATCCCACGACTGATTGAATTACTCACAGTCTTATTATTAGACACCAAGGCCTGATTCATCATTTTTTTTTTTGCTTGTCGCAGACAGATAAATTAATTTTTATAATCATGTATATACATTAGAAAAATGTATATTAAATATTTTATTATTGTGGATTTATTGATTTTTAACTATTTATTTATTTATTATTTTATTCTTTTTTCTGTTTGTTTTAGGTACGATTGGAGAGTATAGGCGCAGAAGATATTGTTGATGGCAATCCTAGGCTGATACTCGGGTTAATATGGACAATTATTTTACGATTTCAAATTCAAGAGATTGAAATTGATGTTGATGAGGAGAATGAAAGTAGTGAGAAAAAATCTGCCAAGGATGCATTGTTGCTGTGGTGTCAACGAAAAACAAATGGCTATCCCGATGTTAATATTCAAGATTTCACGGGTGATTATCATTAATCGTTTCCTTTTTTTTTTTGTTGACTTTGTATAAATTATTTGTTCATTGACATATTATTTTGTTGGTTTTGATTTTTTTATTTTTTATAGGATCGTGGAGAAGTGGCCTCGGTTTCAATGCACTCATTCATGCCCATCGGCCCGATTTGGTTGTGTGGTCCGAACTCCAACAAAGTAAACACATTGACAATCTCAATTATGCATTTGATGTGGCGAATTCCGAGCTTGGGATTCCGCGTTTACTTGATGCGGAGGATGTTGACACAGCGCGACCGGATGAAAAATCAATTATGACTTATGTTGCATCATACTATCATACATTTGCTCGAATGAAAAATGAAATAAAAAGCGGTAAACGAATAGCAAATATCGTTGGACAAATGATGGAAGCTGATAAAATGAAAGTTCTTTATGAAAAATTAACTGCAAATTTATTAGAGTGGATTAAATTAAAAATAAGTGTGCTTGAAAATCGTAGTTTTCCAAATTCATTGGAGGGTATACAGCGTGAATTATTGATATTCAAGCAATATCGCACTGTTGAAAAGCCACCGAAGTATAAAGAACGCTCTGAAATAGAGGCACTTTATTTTCATATTAATACACAATTAAAGTCATTGAATCAACCGGCATTTATACCATTAGAGGGCCAATTGATTCAGGATATTGAGAGAAATTGGGTTGAATTGGAGCGAGCTGAACATCGTCGTGAGGTTGCATTACGTACAGAATTATTGCGACAAGAGAGATTAGAACAGCTCAATTATAAATTCGAAAAAAAAAGTGTATTGCGTGAAGGATACTTAAAAGAAATGATACAAGTTTTATCTGATCCACGATATGGTAGTAATCTTACGCAAGTGGATGCAACGGTTAAGAAACACGAGGCCATAAGTGCTGATATACTTGCGCGTGAAGAGCGTTTCCACGATTTAACAAATATGTCTGAAGAACTTGTACGTGAAAATTATCACGGTTTGGAACGTGTACGTGGACGTGAACAAGAAGTTCTTGAAAGATGGAAAGCACTTTTAGCTCTATTAGATCATCATAAATCAAATCTCGTTGCTTTATGCTCGCTAATGAGCTTGATGCGTGAAATTGACACAACATTGGCCAGTATACAAGAATTACAATTGAATTTCCAAAGCACTGATGTTGGACCACATCTGTTGGGCGTTGAAGATTTATTGCAAAAGCACAGTTTACATGAATTACAAGTGACGGCTCTTGGAGAAACACAACGAAGGCTTGGTAGACAAGCGGCACAACATCTTGCACAACCGCTCAGCAAAGAGGCGCCGTTATTGCAACTAAAACTTGAAACATTGAATAGTACATACGATGAGTTGATTGAAAATAGTAAAGAGCGTAAAGCCCGTTTGGAAGATGCTAGAAATTTTTTCCATTTTTTGCAAGATCATGAGGATGAAGAGTCGTGGTTAGTTGAAAAACAACGTATTTGTAAGGCTGGAATTTCAGCTAAAGATTTACGCGCTGTTATATCACTACAACAAAAACATAAAGCATTACAGGATGAAATGAAAGTACGACGACCAAAGTCTGAACAATTGTGTAATGCTGGACGAAAATTAATAGTTGATAGCCATCCATCATCGTTAGAAATTAAAAATCGTATTGATTCATTGCAAGAGCATTGGCGTGTTCTTGAAGAATTAGCAGCATTGAGAAAAAAACAACTTGATGATGCTGCTGAAGCATTTCAGTATTACACCGATGCCAATGAAGCTGATTCATGGATGAATGAAAAAATGGCATTAGTTGCATCAGAAGATTATGGTGTAGATGAACCAAGTGCACAAGCATTATTACAACGACATAAAGATCTTGAAGGTGAATTGAATGCATACAAAGGCGATGTACAATCATTAAATACGCAAGCGGAAAAGCTTATTATTGCTGGTATATCAACATTAGAATTATCAACTGATCCAGAGCCGGTTGCTGAATTAGAACAAGAAGAATGGAGTAAAGAAATACGTTTGGTGCCACAAGACGAGTGGGTTGACGAAATTACTGAGCGTACTGAACCACGTACAGTGCTTGAAGATCGATTAGTACCACAAGTTAAAGGTTTATATCCATTTACAGGCCAAGGTATGCATATGGCGAAAGGTGAAATAATGTTTTTATTGAATAAAACAAATCCAGATTGGTGGAATGTTAGAAAAGCTGATGGTTCAGATGGCTTTGTTCCGGCAAATTATGTACGTGAAGTTGAACCAAAAGTTATTCAAGTGCAAGTTAAAAGACCGGAAAAAGTTCGCGTCACACAGCGTGTTAAGAAAACTAAAATGGTTAATCAAGTTATTCCTGTTAGAAGAGTTAAATCAATAAAATCGACGGTTAAACCAATAAAACGTAAAGCTGCAAGTGACAGCGATAATGTTGAAAAACGGCAGAAAAAAATAAATGATACATACAATGAACTTCAAGAATTGGCGACAAAACGACATGCATTACTTGAAGATGCCATTAGATTATATGGATTTTATCGTGAGTGTGATGATTTTGAAAAGTGGATTAAAGATAAAGAAAAAATGTTGAGAGCTGATGATTCACGAGACAATGTTGAGACGGCAAAGAGAAAGTATGAAAAATTTTTAACTGATCTTTCAGCGTCAGGAAAGCGTGTTGAGGCTATTGACACTGCTGTCAATGATTTTGTTGATCAGGGTCACAGTCAATTGGACAAAGTCAAAGCTAGACAGCGGCATATTCATCAATTGTGGGATCATTTGAATTGGTTAAAAGCACAGAAAGAAAAATGCTTGAAAGGTGCATCGAGTGTTGAATTATTTAATCGCACTTGTGATGAGGCACATGATTGGATGCTTGAAAAAATAACACAGCTAGATACTGCAGAATTGGGACCAGATTTAAAAACTGTTCAAGCATTACAGCGTAGACATCAACATTTAGAGCGTGAATTGGCGCCAGTTGAGGAAAAAGTACGAAAAGTTAATTTATTAGCAAACAGCGTCAAGAGTTCATATCCAAATGAACATAAAAATGTTGATGCACGTCAAAATGGAATTAAAGAATTGTGGAATAAAGTTCAATCTAAAGCAAGAGAACGACGATCACGTTTAGAGGACGCAGTCGGTCAACAAATATTTATTAATAGTTCAAAGAGTCTTGTTAATTGGGCAAATGATACACAAGCAGCAATGAAAGCCGAAGAATCTGTGCGTGATGTCGCTACAGCAGAGAAATTACGTAAACAACATATTGAACTTGGCGAAGAAATTAAAACACGCGAAGATGAATTTCGTGAAGTTGAAGATTTGGGCACTCAATTATTACGTCGTAATCCGACATTAACCGATGTTGGTGAGCGTTTAGAAAAGTTACATGGATTATATCAAGCTGTTGTCACTGACTGGAATTCAAAAGAGGAATGGTTACGTCAGTGTCTTGAATTACAACAATTTAATCGTGAAGCTGATCAAATTGATGCAACTACAAGTTCGCACGAGGTTTTCCTTGAATTTTTCAATCTTGGTGAGTCATTAGATGATGTAGAAGCATTATTGAAGCAGCATGAGAAATTTGAAAATACACTTCATGCCCAAGATGAACGATTAAAAGCATTTAGCGATACTGCCAATCGTTTAATCAGTCAAAATCACTATGAAAAAGATTATATTAATGATAAACGTAATCAGGTGCTCAGTCGCCGTGCCGCAGTGACTGATGCTGCACAAGAAAGACGTGCTGCGCTTAATGCTTCCGAACATTTTCAACAATTTTCCGCTGAAGTTGATGATTTACGTGATTGGCTGAGTGATAAAATGAAAGTGGCTGCTGATGAGAGTTATCGTGATCTTAATAATTTGGAACGTAAGCTTCAAAAACATGAGGCATTCGAACGTGAACTTCGTGCAAATGAAGGTCAATTACGTGCCGTGAATAAAGCGGGGAAAGCATTAATATCTGAACAAAATTATCGATCTAATGATGTTGGAAAGACTTTAGAAGATCTGAATAATCAATGGGAACGATTGGTTGCATCGTCATTAGAGAAAGGTCGACGACTTCGTCAAGCTGCATCGCAACATGGTTATAATCGTACAATAGAAGATGCACGTTTGAAACTTGAAGAAATTGATATTTCATTGCAGAGTAAACAAGTTGGTATAGATTTACGTAGTTGCAAAGAATTATTAAAGAAACATCAAATATTGGAAACTGATATGTGTCAGTGGGAACAAAAAATTGATGATCTCGTTGCAATGGGCCAAGAAATGGCGCACGAAGGTCATTTTGATGCACCAAATATATTAAAAACAAGTCAAGCTACGCAAAAAAAATTCAAAAGCTTAAAAGAACCGGCACAGCGACGACGTGATGCACTCGAAGAAAGTTTGCGTTTTCATAAATTTGGTTTTGAACTTGATGCTGAATTACAGTGGATTAAAGATCACTTGTCACAAGCATCTTCGCCAACACTTGGGCAAAATTTACATCAAGCACAGTCGTTGCATAAAAAACACAAGAAATTAGAGGCAGAAATTGTTGGCCATCAACCAATGATAGACAAAACTTTAGCATCAGGTCAAGCTCTTATCGATCAAGTTCATCCAGAGAGAAAAAAGGTAATTAAATATCTTGTACTCTCATTTTTTTTTTTATATGATCCCAGTCTCTTTTTTTTTATTTTATTTATTCATTTCTATATTTAAATCTTTCATTGAGCTATAAAATTTCATCAGTTATCAGACATAAGAATATTAAATTTTTGCACAGTCGGAGCATCAACGGGTAATGTGGTTGGTTATTGAGAGGTAAGAGATGGTGGCTGCATGAAATGAAACAAATAATAACGATACAAAAAAAATTTTTACAGTGTTTAACGGTTTTTTAATTTATGCTATTTATTTAACAGCTGCTGGCATGAATTTTCAATACAATAAATAATTTTTTTTATCCATTTGTTTATTATTACTGTTTTTCTTGAATACCACAAATGATTGAATTACTCAATTTATAAAAAAATATATTTTTCTTCTCATTTTACAGATACAAGAATTGTGCGAAGAATTGGATGATGTTTGGAACGACCTGCAGGAAAAAGCGGGCGAGCGCAGTCGTGCGCTTGATTTATCGCTGAGAGCTCAAGAATTTTTCTTCGAAGCTGGTGAAGTTGAAAGTTGGTTAAGTGAAAAAAATGATGTGTTAAGTTCAACTGATTATGGCAGAGATCGTGATGCTGCGACAAAATTACTTACAAAACACAAAGCCGTTGAGCTCGAATTAGATTCTTACAACGGAATAGTAACGGAAATGGGTCACACAGCAGCGGCGATGGTAAATGCAAAGCATCCAGACAGTAAAGCTATTGCTAACAAACAACAAGCGATAGCCCAACAAATGCGTGCATTACAAAGATTGGCAACAACACGACAACAGCGATTAATGGAGAGTATGTATCGTCATGAGTATTTCTTAGAAAGCGCAGAATTGGAGCAATGGATAAAGGAACAAGAGCAGGCAGCTGCATCTGAGGATTATGGACAAGATTATGAACATTTGTTGATTCTCCAAGCGAAATTTAATGATTTTAAACACCGTATCGAAGCTGGCTCTGAACGTTTTAATCAGTGTCAAGAGCTCGCAAAAAAATTAATAACCAACGAGAGCCCTTACATTCATGACATTGAAAAACGCCAAGAGCAACTTGGGTAAGTTGTTTCATGCAAATATATTTTCTTAGACAATGATTTTCTAAAATATTTCATGGTTTCCACGTATTTACTTTTACTTCACCAACTAATATTCTACTTTTATCCTATGTTGGAAATAAAGTCTAACTGTTTTTTTATTATTTTATTTATTTATTTATTTTTCTGTATTGGGATTCTTTTAGTTGCTCAATTATAGTAGAATTTTTATATTTTTCCCCTCGGTGTTGGTATATAATTAACATAACATTCTTCAATATTATTGGTGTTCTGTAGAAATGATGATGATGATGATGATGATGATCCTGTTACACAAGTTCAGATTCAACATAAACATATGCGGTGAGTTTGTGATTGTTATGCAAAAAATATTCCGATTTTTCGCTGATGAAAAAAAAATTTGTTCACAAAGGGATTAATCACGCCCGCATGTCACACGCATGCTGCATGATTTGTCTATTTTTCTTTTCTATAATTGCATTATTTAGAATTATTCATATTCACTCACTTCTATCGATCTGTAAATTGATAAGTATAAAAAATATATTATGTATTTTGATTAGGGAATCGTGGCAACATCTTTTGGGATTAATTCGTCATCGTGAACAGCGATTACAAGCCGCGGGTGAAATTCATCGATTTCATCGTGACGTTGCTGAGGCACTGTCGCGTATTCAAGAAAAAGAGGCGGCAGTACCTGAAGATCTTGGTCGCGATTTGAATTCTGTATTGGCATTAATTCGTCGTCATGAAGGTTTTGACAATGATTTATTTGCACTCCAAGCGCAGCTTCAAGTATTAATTGATGATGCAGCAAGATTACAAGCTCTTTATCCGGGAAATAATGCAACGCGTATTGATCAACAGCAGCAAATTGTTTTGGCTAATTGGGAAGAATTAAAAGAAAAATCGGCCCACAGAAAAGATTTATTACATGCAAGTTGTGATCTTCAACGTTTTCTTACTCAAGTTCGTGATTTATTGAATTGGGCAGCAGGATTACGTGCAGCACTATCAACTGAAGACAAGGTACGTGATGCAGCGAGTGCACAAATACTCAAAGCCGAACATGAAGCGCTCAAAGGTGAAATTGAAGCGCGTGAAGATAGTTTTAGTGCTGTTCTTGATCTTGGTGAAGCGATGGTACAAACTGGTCACTATGCGGGCCCTGAAGTCGAAGAAAAATGCAATCAATTGTTGGAAGAACGGCAAAAACTTCATACTGCTTGGCAACAGAAAAAAGTTCGTTTAGATCAATTAATTGATTTACATTTCTTCCTTCGCGATGCAAAACAACTTGATAATTTATCAGCAACACAAGAGGCAGCGTTGAGTGGTGATAATTTTGGTGTATCAGTTGAAGAAGTCGATGGACAAATGAAGAAACAAAATGAATTTGAAAAATTACTCGTTACCCAAGAAGAAAAATTAACAGCGCTACAGGAACATGGTGAAAAACTTCTTGCACAAAATCACTTTGATTCGCAAAATATTTCGAGGCGTTTGAAGGAAGTTTCAGAGAAGCGTGCGAAAATCTGTGATCTTTCAAATGCAAGAAGACAACGATTGGAGGCCAGTTTACTTCATGCTCAATTTGTTCGCGATGTGGGCGAAGCTGAATCTTGGATTGGTGAGAAGCAGAAAAAACTCGAAGCTGAAGCATCTAAAGGAGAGGTTTCGAGTTTAGAGGATAAAATTAAAAAATTACAAAAGCATCAAGCATTCCAAGCAGAATTGGCTGCAAATCAGGGTCGAATTGAAGAAATTCGCGCTAAAGGTGAGACTTTAATTGCCCAAAATCATCCATCAAATGCAGAAATTCGTAAACAATTAGAACAATTACACACAACGTGGCGAAAACTTTTATTAGTTTCTGGTAATCGTGGCCGAGGTTTGGAAGAGGCCCAAGATATACTTGAATTCAACAATCAAGTGGAGAAAATTGAAGCTTGGATTCGTGACAAAGAAATGATGGTTCAAGCTGGAGATACCGGTAATGATTACGAACATTGTTTGAGTCTTCAACGTAAATTGGATGATGTTGACAGTGATATGAGAGTGGATGACGCACGAATTAAAACAATTAATTCACTAGCTGATAAATTAATAAAGCAGGGACATGACGATGAATCAAAGGCAATCAAACAACGACGTGACAATTTAACAAATAAATGGAAAGCATTACAAGGTGCTCTCAGTACTTATCGAACAATATTAGCTGGAGCACTTGAAATCCATTTATTCAATCGTGACATTGATGATACAAGTCAACGAGTTATTGAAAAATCTCTCGCGATGAATACAACAGATGTGGGCAAAGATTTGGCAGCAGTTGAACATTTACAACGCAAACAAGAGACAATGGAACGTGATATGACAGCAATTGAGGGAAAATTAAAAGAACATCAGAGTGACGCGAAAAAATTGTCCCAAAAATATCCAGAAAGTGCGCCGCAAATAAATGCAATGTTACACAACCTTCAATCAAACTGGGATGAACTACAGCATTTAACTAAGCACAGACGTGATGCACTAATACAAGCGTACACTTTACACAAATTCCAAGCGGATTTACATGAAGTAGAAATATGGATTGCCGACACGATAAAGCGAATGAATGAATCTGATGCACCAACAACCATATCTGAAGCTGAAGCTCTATTAGAATTACATCAGGAGAGAAAAGCTGAGATTGATGGTAGACAAGATACAATTAAAATGTTAAATGAACGAGGAAAAAAATTGGTCGCTATTAATATGGATGTGAAATCGAGTTTGGATCATTTGGAAAATATTCGAGCGGGTTTGGTGGAGGCCTGGGTGGTGCGTCGAGAAAAATTAACGCAAGCTTATCACTTCCAACAATTTAAAGAACAGGCCGATCAAGCAGACAGTTGGCTGGCGACCAAAGAGGCATTTTTGAATAATGACGATCTTGGTGAATCACTTTCAGGCGTTGAAACATTAATTCGTAAACATGGAGAGTTTGAAAAAATGTTGACATCACAATTGGGACGAATTGATGAGTTGGAAACGTTTGCAAAAGAAATTCTTGCTGAAGATCCAATTGATGCTGGTATAATTAAACAGCGACTTACATCAGTGTGCGCGAGACGTGATAAATTGAAGAATAATGCATCAGCACGTATGAAACGTCTTATTGAGAGTCGACAATTACATCAATTTTTACGAAATATTTATGAAGTTGAGGGATGGCTACATCAAAAGCAACAAGTTGCTGGCGATGAAAATTATCGTGATTCGACAAATCTTCAAAGTAAAATTCAAAAACATATTGCTTTTGAAAGTGAATTGATGGCAAATCGAAGTAGAATTAGTAGTGTGATGAGCGAGGGTGAATCATTGATTGAAGATAATCATTATGCATTTAAAGAAATTCAAGATCGTTTAGAGGATTTGGAATCTGAATGGCGAATATTACAAGAAACAAGTGAATTGAAGAAAAATCGACTTAATGATGCGTATCAAGCGCTATTATTCGGACGTACATTGGACGAATTTGAAACGTGGATGGATGATATTGAAACACAACTACAATCCGAGGATCATGGCAAAGATTTGTCGAGTGTTGCAAATCTATTAAAACGTCATACGAATCTTGAAAACGATGTACTTGGTCACAATGAGGCGTGTGAATCAATTAAAGAGACTGCTGCAAATTTCCATCGAACAAAACACTTCATGTGCGATGAAATTCAAGAACGCGCACAAGCGGCAATAAATAAATATCACAGTCTTCAAGAACCAATTCAAATTCGTCGGGATAATTTGGAAGACGCGAAATTATTGCATCAATTTATAAGAGATGTTGAGGACGAACTTCATTGGCTTTCCGAGAAAGAGCCATTGGCTGCTAGCAGTGATTTGGGCAGCTCATTAATGACAGTACAAAGATTACAAAAAAAACATCAAACACTTGAAACTGAATTAATTTCACGTGAACCTGTAGTTGCCTCATTAGCCGGTCGTGCTGCTGGTATGGTTAGAAGTGGACATTTCGCATCGGAAAAAATCGAAGCTGCGATTCAAGAGTTACAGAAAAAATTATCTCATCTTCGGGATTTAGCGAGTATACGAAAATTACGACTGCTCGATGCCGTTGAGTCACAAATGTTTTATGCCGAAGCAGCCGAAGCTGAACAATGGATTAAAGAAAAACATCCACAATTGACATCGAATGATTATGGAAAGGATGAAGATTCAGTTCAATCATTATTGAAAAAACTCGAAGGTCTCGAACGTGATTTATCATCATTCGAAGGAACAATTGATAATTTGAAAAAATTATCTCAAGGTTTAATCAATCGTCATCACTTTGATAGCAAAAATATTCAACAAAAACAAAAAGAAATTGGACAAAAATTTGTGGAATTACAAAAATTACGTGACTTTAGATTGCATCGATTGCTTGAGAGTGAAAAATTATTTGAATTCATTCGACAGGCAGACGAAGTGATTGAATGGATTAGTGATCAGACAACTGTTGCCGCGTCAGAGGATTATGGTCGTGATGTTGAACATGTTGAATTATTGATTCAAATTTTTGATAATTTTTTGGCAGGTTTGACAACGAGCGAAAGTCGATTATTGACTGTAATTGAAGTTGGCGAGAAATTAATTGAGGAAAAGAATACGGAAGAAAGTAAAATACGTGCGAAAATTGATGAAACCAAACAACAATGGGATGATTTAAAAGAATTAGCTCATGCAAGACAGGATGCGTTGGCAGGCGCAAAGCAAGTGCACATGTTTGATAGAACGGCTGATGAAACAATATCTTGGATACAGGAAAAAGAAGCAAGCTTAAGTGCTGATGGTTATGGACATGATCTCGAAACAATACAGGCTTTGGTGCGAAAGCATCAAGGTTTTGAGACTGATTTAGCTGCAGTTAAAGAACAGGTTGAGTCAGTAATGGCAGAAGCGTCAAGACTCGCTGAATTATTCCCAGATGCTCGCGAACACATTGCTGTTAAACATGAGGAAGTGGACGAAAGTTGGAGTGAATTGCTAGAAAAAGCTGCACAAAGACGCAGTAAACTTGCGCAAGCTGAGCAGTTAGAGGCTTATTTCGATGATTATCGAGATTTAGCATTTTGGGTGAATGAAATGGTGGCTAAAGTAACAGCGCCAGAATTAGCTCGCGATGTTCCAGGCGCTGAAACTTTAATATCACGACACAATGAATATAAAGCGGAAATTGATTCACGTCATGATGCATTTGCAAAATTCTATCGAATTGGTCAGGGTTTAATTCAACAAGGACACTTTTTATCAAAAGAAATCCAAGAAAAGATTTCAGTTTTATCACAAAGAAAACAAATATTAACTGATACATGGGAACATCGACGAATTATTTATGAGCAAAATTTGGACACACAAATGTTTAAACGCGAAGCAGAAACGCTTGAGAATTGGATAATAAGTCGTGAACCAATGTTACATGATGGAATTTTCGGTGAAACAATACCGCAAGTTGAAGATTTATTGAGAAAACATGAAGATTTCGAAAAAACTATCGAAGCACAAGAAGAAAAATTCGAGGCGCTCAAACGTATAACCATGTTAGAACGTGCATTCCAAAAGCAACAGGAAGCGGAAATTGCAGCAAGACAAGAGGAAAAAGAAAGAATTGAACGGGCACGTATTGAAGAACGTAAACGTAAAGAAGTGCAAAGAATTACGGAAGAGCGTAAACGTGAAGAGGAACGTCGAAGATTATTGGATAGTCCTCGACATAGTGGACGCGATGAATTTAATGGTACATCTGAGGAACATGAATCAATCAATCGATTATCATCTCTTAAACCCAATAATGGACGTGAAGACATTGTGACAGAGCCTCCATCAAAATCACACAGTGGCATCTCTTATGTATTTGGTGATCGTCTTAAACGTACCACTGCCGATGTTAAACGTGCTGAGAGCATGAAAATTGATACGAAGAAACCAAAGCGCACTCCGAGTTTTACAACAAGACGAAGAACACAAAGTTTCCGAAAACATCAACGTATGGAAAATATGGATCCATTAAGTCCAGTTGAAATTCAGGGTGTACTTGAAAGAAAACATGAATTACAAAGCGGTGGTAAAAAAGCTGCTGTACGCTCATGGAAGCAATATTTCACGGTACTTTGCGGTCAATTATTGTGTTTCTTTAAAGATTATAGTGATTTTTCACTCAGTAAAGCAGCAACTGCGCCCATTACCATTTACAATGCTAAATGTGAAAAAGCCGATGATTATACAAAACGAAAACACGTTTTTAGACTAAAATGTACTGATGGTTCAGAATTTTTGTTTTTGGCATCAAGTATACAAGAAATGGAGGATTGGGTAAATAAAATTTCATTCCATGCTGCATTACCGCCAAGTTTACAATTATTGAAATACGATGAGTCACATCAAAATAATATAGACAGATCATTGGCTGAAACACCAGATATAATTGCTGATGATAATTTATCAACTGGTAGTAGTCATGTTTCAACACCTGAGCTTGAACGTAAAAATTCTGTAATACGTCGTGATTTATCGCCACAGCAGGACGATACATCGAGCAATGTACAGATTGAATTTCTCCAAAAACATCGGCAAAATCAACAAATGCGAGAAAAAAGTAATGAATTTTTGCTATCACAACGAACTGTAGAATCATCACAAACGGAATTTTTAAATAAACACCGAATACAACAGCAACAGCAAATGATTCAGCAAGAACAATCAGCCATTCAAAGGGAAAATTATCAATCACCACCGATTGAGAGACCACCAATACCACCACGTGGTGCACCTCCACCAGTTCCTGTACGTTCACCTAGCGCTGAAAACGTTATTCAAATAAGACGTAATGGTATGTAATTTCTTTTTCCTAATTATTACATCATATAGTTATTTTCTATATGTCTTAGGAATGTTACTAATCGGTTATATTATATATATAACTTCTAGATATTGAACATCATGTTCCTTCAACGCGACCACAATCATTCCAACAACGAAGTGCAACACTTAATCACAATGGCTCAGGACAGTATCCAAATGAAAATTGGCATCGACCAGGAAGTATGGAGTTCAATACACCACCTCAAGGTATATTTTTTAATTGTTTAGACAGTATATTTTTCCTTTTTTAAATTTTCATTATTATCTTTAGATTTATTCATACATATTATTTGTTTCAAAAAAATAAAAATAAAAACGAAACAAAATCTCCTGAATAATTTCATCCCGACACTTTTATAGAAGTAGCGCCTCCTCTGCCTTCAAGTCCTCCGCCACCAGTCAGGATGACACAATGGAACACTCACGATCCCGGTCAGTCATCATAAAAACAAACAAAACAAAAACAACAAATTTGAATGCATCCAGAAACAAATATTATCAATCCCTTCGGCACATTGGCATGAATTTTATTTCCCCAATTTTTCACATTTGATCAATTTTAGTGTTGTATTTTCATTCTTTTTACTAAATTTTGGATGATTTTATCTATTCACGCAGCAGATGTCAACTGTTTATTCTTTAATATTAATAATCACTTTTTTTTGTTCGCAACAATTCTTGTACATTTCTATTTTGGTTTAATATTATTATCATTATTGTAATAATTATTATCTCACATTGTGCATGTGCAATTGCATTTGTGAATTTGAATTTAATAATTTCAATGAAACTGAAAAAAAAAAAAACATTGACCTTTTCCATTTTTCATATCAATGCATCATCGAATTATTAAAAAATTTTGATTATTTGTTCATTGTTACAGCTTATGGCACCGCCAATGTCAATATGCGACAGGTAAATAACAATATTTAGTGTATAAATTTTAATAAAATCATAATTAATTAATTTATTAAAATTTATTTATTATTAATATTAATATTACTATTTTTAGGGTGGGCCACAAACTCTTAATTCATTTACTGGTCGACCAACGTCATTGCCACCGTATGTAGCACCACCACCGGCTGTGTCACCTGGTAGTCAAAGTATAACAGTCGTTGACGGTAGAAGAGCATCAGAGAGTGGCTCAGAAAGCGAACAAAGCTCAGGTGGATCGCGAAAAGATCGAGATTACAAACGTAGCTCTGTACTGAGTAATCTATTTGGTAGACGAAAAAAGCCATCGCAATCGTAGCATGGTAAAATAAAATATGATTTTTATTTTCAACGAGTTGATATTTAAGGGTTGGTAAGTAATATTATTTAATAGTATACCGGTAGATTAATTATTCATTTAGTTAAATCATTGGTTAATTATGTATAATGTATTTATTTATATTGTTGCAGAGTATGGTGGCAAATAAAGGAACCCATTAAATATTTATATATACATATGTATAATTATTTAGTTTTTTTATTTTGTAATCAGTTTATCCACTCGTTGAATAATTTTTTGCAACGTTAATCAAATTCCGGCGAGCTTTACATGATTGCGTTTGACAATAAGATATGTTGATAAAAAAACAAAACAAAAAGTGTTTCTTAAATTTAACAATAAATGATCGCAGCATTTTTACTTGTAATATTCTATAAAATTATCAATTATTTATAATAGTTAAAAGAAGAAAATGAAAACACCAATAATGATTATTTCCATTCAATAATAGTGATAATTAATTTTTTTTTTTTTTTATTATTAAGTAATCCATGTATAATTGAATTCCTGGTTGGGTGAATTCAATGCAATTTATTAATTATTATTACACTGTGGCTTGAAATGTACCTGACCCTCGGGAGTAAAATTAAACATGTAACCGTTTGAATAAAATATTTTGAATGAACATAATGTAACAATGAAAGAATATGGAAAAAAAAAACGACAATGATTAAGTTTACTTTGTAGATGTCATATAATATATATAGAAATATATTACAAGTATAATACCAATATGCAGATGTTATATATTGAGAACAAAAATTCTTATGTATTTGGAGCCAATGATCGTTATTTACCTTATCAAAATGTTTCATTTTATATTTTCACATGAAAAAATGAATAAATAAATAATTAATGAACATATATATCTATACATATACATATATTTTCATTCATTCTGTACAATAATAATGCATGTAATATACATATATATTTAATACACAACAAAACTAAGTGGAAAAAAAAAAAAAAATTATCGGAGAGTAGAGAAATATTTACGTGCTATATAAATTTTATCTAATTTAATGTAGAAACAGTCAAGATCCAAATAAAAAAAAATGCATGAAGTATTAAAGAATTTATTCATTACTAAAATTCCTTATTTAATGGCCACAGAATATAATGAAAATATGCCAATAAATTTTCCAGTGATATAAATATTGCAGATTTCAAATGAAATATTAAATAAATTCATTATATTATATTTTCTCGTTGTAATGTTTATTAATAATGAAAGAAATATTATATTTTATTGCATGAGTTTCGTAATATATATTACACGTTCAAGTAAGTTAGGTTTGTATATATCATTTATTATTCGTAGTAGATAATTTTATTTTTCAATGAATTTCTATAGAGACTCTGGAATTATTTAGTTTGAATTCTCTTCTATATCGACGGTTCCAGTTTATAATTCAGACGTTGATAGGGGCTCGATAATCAGGTATTTTTGTTATGAGCACAGGTGTTATTGTAAGCTTTTGATATTGTCAGTGGTTGCTAGGCAAAGGCAAACATTAAACATGTAACTGATGTACATAAGAGAACGATGCAATATTAAATTTAATGGCCTTATAAGTAATCAATGTCTGATTGTTTATATCAATTATTCAAATATCTGTGAATTATTTATGAGCTAAATAATTTCTACTACTTATTTTACACAAGTAATGCAATTGATAAATAGTAATTATAAGCTATAAATTAAGATGCAAAAAGGATTCATGTGAAAATTGTTAAAAATGCCACTATTTACAAACAAATTTTCTCCGAAAAAAACTCCATTGAGAAAAGCATCCATATCATTAGCCAATAAAGATTTGAGTCCTAAACGAATTGAAAGAGAATTAGGACCTGATGTTGGACCTATTCGACTACGACTTGGTGATCAAGAAGCAACATTTGATAGTGGAATCTGGATCCCAGGTATATATTGAGATTAATCGTATTGACATAGTTTTACATACATTTCATTGAATAATTTTGAAAATTTATAGAATCTGGTAAAGTTGGCGGAACATTTAAAGAGAATGAAAAACTAAAAAAGGAGGTTAGAAAATTAGAGGAAGAAAACAATTTATTGAAACTCAAGTTAGAATTACTCATAGATATGGTAAGTTAGTGCTCATTTGGAAAAATTTAACAACATGGTACATAAAATGAGTTAACATTTTTTAGGCAACGGTAGCAGCTGCTGAAACTCAATTACAAAAAAGAAAAATTAATAATCCAAAACAAAAGTCATGTAAAAATCGAGTAGCGACATAAAATTATCTAATATTTTTTTATTTGTTTTAGCTAATATTTTTTAATTTGTTCACTACATAATTGGCTAACTTATAAAAAATGACAATACATATATAGACTTTAAGTTATATTAATTTCAATTTACAGTATAAAAAATATATACATTATCGACACAATCAATTGTTTAATCCATTGCGTTTTGCGGACACGTTCTTTTCGTGTGACCTGAAAATAAACCGAAGAACATTAAATATAAATAATGATTTTATAAAAAAATCCAGAACAAATGTAAAAAAAATTTATAATATTATCAATAATAACGATAATAATTATTGTTATACCTTCAATGCTGCATATCCCACATTTTCTTTTGGCTCCTGTTGTACCTCTTGGTGCACTATCACCGCGTCCTCTACCTCGTCCTCTTGATGAAGAACTCCATTGATTACCGTGATTAGTACTCGTACTATCGGCATCGGCCCATTGGAAAAAAGTACAAGGACTTGATGGCCCTTGAGGACAGGCATAAAATTGCCGTCCTTTATTTGGTCCATCTTTTCGTACAGTTAATCTAAAAAATAAATGAATAATCATTACAAATACATCGATTCATGATCGAATGTATAAATTAAATATTATATCAATTCATACTTCTTAGCAGGTTGACCGCAATTACACGCTACATCGTCATTATTATCGTCTCGTGAATTTTGCAAAGACGGTCCAGGATTTCTTTGATTACTACTGCCACTAACATCTGAATTTGTATTATCATTAGTCCAATTATACGTCGTATTTGTTTGATTATTTTCTGTTTGCAGTCGTGCTGATTGAATTACAGACGCTGGAGTAGCGTCATCCGGTGACCAGAGGAAAAAATTACAACCTGAGCCCGGTGGCTTTGCGCATTTATAAAATAAACGGCCTTTATTAGGTCCATCTTTTTTTACCATTAATTGTATCGCACGCTCATGACAATCACAAAGATAAACATCATCATTACTGGCAGATGAAACTGGATTCATATTCTCTCTATCAACATTATTTGTTGTGGGTCTTGTTATTTTTGGTCTTTTAATTTCTGTATCAAGACTATCCCAACCGTCACCTTGACGTTTAGCACTCAATCGATTTTTATCGGATGCATTATTACTACCATCTCGGCCACGGTTATTAATCATTGGTGTTGGTCGACTATTTTGTAACCTCATCAAACCCACCGTTGAACTTGTTGATCCACCTCGTGCTGCAGCTGTTGAATTTCCACGGTTATTACTACTAATACTCGCCGATGATCCACCTCGTGTCGCTGTTGGACTTCCTCGATTGATATTACTCGTATTCGATCGTGAATGCGATGCTACTTGTGAATCGGACTGTGCACTACTTGCATATCCACTGTCTGGTAATTGTTCAACTCTACGTACAGTTTTAATATTAATATTCATCATTTCATTGAACATTGTGTCACATCCACCGATGCAAGCAACATAAGTTGAACCAAGTAGCGGAAATGCGCCTGGTCTGAGTTTAACTTTGAGTTTTTTCATGTCCCCTGGACATGAAGTACACACTTCATTAGTGACTTCTATTTCTGTAACGGCTTGCGGTAACCATATAGTATTGTTACAAGTGGGAAATCCCATGCATCCAATAAATTTTCCACCTTGTTTTCTTTCCTTTAATGTCATATTTAAACCACATTTTGGACATTTATAAATGGCTACTTCTTCAGCCGGCATTATCATCTCCATTTCGGGTACATCTGCTGGTCTCTCATCGATATATTCAGCTAATGCTGTGTCAATTAAATTTGCACGCTCTATTGCTATTTTGAATACATTACGATAATTATTTATTTGTGTTTGAAGAACAACCTCGGGACTTTTTTCGCCACTGCAGATAAGTTTTAAATCACTTTCTAATTCCGCACGTAAATTTGGTTTTGACATTTGAAATCCCATATTGTCGTAACCCATTACTAAACCAATGCCCAATTTACCTGGCATAAAATATTGACCGTCTTTCAGGCCAACATACTGACGTGATTTAATTGTATCAATGTGGTCAGCGTGTGTTGCATCAGTTCCAATACCATGTTTGTCCATTAATGCAATTAAATCGGCTTCAGTTAATAAATTAGGAGCTGATGTGTTTTCTTCAATCATTGTGATTGATGTCGGCCGAAATACTTGACGTGGTTCATAAATATGAATTTCCTTTGAATTCCATTTTTCATAAATATAAACATCTAAATAATTTTTTGCAATTATTTGAAGTCCATTGGCAGTAAATTTCTCACCGGCAATATTTATGTCTACTGTTGTTTCATAACCTTCAGCATTTTTCGATATACATGCGAGAAAATGACGTACAATAAATTCATAAACGCGAGCTTCATTGCCTTGAAGATTGTCAGCAAATTTTGTCGGATGAATCGGTGGATGAGCTTGATCACTTTTTTTTCCCTGTCTGGGTGAAATACCATCGTTTAATACTCTTTGCGCAAATTCCCCCCATTGTGGCTGATTTATTTGCTGCTCAACCAGTCTCTGAAGATTCAATTCTTTCGGAAATATATTTGTTTCTGTACGCGGATAACTAATAAAACCTTGTGTATATAATTTTTCAGCAATTTTCATTGTTTCTTTAGCGTTTAGTTTCAACTTTCGAGAGCCTTGTTTCTCAAGTTCCTGCAAAGATAAAAAAAATTTTTTTATTTTAAAAATTCAAGTATTTTATGTGAATAAAAGTATAAACAAAAATAAATAATATTGAATTGATGGTATACAATAGTGTCTAGTGGAGTGGGACGCCATTTGCTTTTAGGTTTGCTTATAACATTTTCCACAGTTGCATCAGGATTTTCTTCACACATATCAAGAAATACTTGACAGTTTATTTTTTCAAATAATCTGAATCGTGCCCATCGAAATTCAACAGAAATATTATCATGATCGTCAGTCACTTTTAATTTCCAATACGGTTCAGATTTGAATTTCTCGATTGCCAAAAATCTCTCAACGACAAAGCCCAATGTAGGAAATTGACAACTTCCATAGCTGATTAACATGTTATTTAATGATTGCGGAAAAACTTTTTGAAGTCGGAGTGTTTGAAATCTTGTAAACGCTGCGCCAATTCGCAAATCCAATTCACTTCGTACATCAACTGCATCGCTTACTGCTTTATTTGGTTGACCGAGCGTTTGGATAGCTCTTGTAATAGACGATTGAGTTATTTCGGAAAATATAGCTCTGAAAAATTGTAAAGTAATTAAAATATAAACTACAATAGTTGAATTTATTTTTATACACAAAAATATTTACCTGTATATTTGAATGTTTGGTTTTACTGCTTGACAAACTTGAATGATTTCAAAACCAATATTTTCACCTTCTCTATCACAATCAGTCCAAATAATTAAAGCATCACATCCTTTTACTTCTCTTTCTAATGTTCTTTTAATCTTCACATAATTTTCATCCGTGCATTGTTTAACAACTTGTGCATCGAATAAAGCTAATGGATGGCAACCATACCATTTTCTGTAACTACCAACAAAATTGAAACCCATTAAATGACCTGACACTGAAGTCATTATCATTGTACAATTTCGATTCCATAAATTCAGATTAAATTCGTATATTTTATTAAACTTTGAAAATCCTTCTCTCTGTAATGAAAATATTTGAATTAATTCTCATCAATTAAAATCGTTATATTCAAATGATTAAACAAACTAAATGAATAAACAAATATTCTATTTACTTTATTAGAATTGCCTCTTGATAAAAGAATAGCAATATTTTTTGCAGCATCATTTTTCTCCGCAACATTTAATACTTTCATTATTCCTGAAGACTCGTGACATTTATTGTCACAAATATTCACACTAAATTTGAATGTATTTATTTTTAAAGTTTTTACATTTAATAAAAGATTACTACAGTTTCGCCAAAGTGATGTGAATCGCATTATTTTTTTTTGAGGTTATGAAACAGTAACATTGTGATATTAATTCAAATCCATTATATTGAATGGCAACTATAAATATTAAATAATCAATGAAATACTTCAATAATTATCACTTATCATTAATTATCTCCAATATCATCATATTGATTATGTAAAAAAAATAATCTACCATTTTATATACATTTCGCGGTTTTTATATTGTCATATACATATATGTATACTTCATGAAGTGGAAAATGCGCATGCGCGAAATAAAAATTATATAGATATATCTACTGGAAGCCATTACTAATTCTTTCTTCTTCTGTTATCACTCGATAAAACCGCATAAGATAATTGCTTTTCTTTGAAACTATTCTCTACTTTATCGATCCTTATATTTTCCTGGAATATTATACTTGCAATTAGTAATACAGTCATACTCATTATGTACCTATCTTACCCTTCATTATTATTTTATCGAGATATCTGCACTAGAGATGTCGCAGTAGAAATGTTTAATAAGCCGCCCATACAAATAAAATAAAATATGATTTTCAACCGTTGTGTTTGTTGAGTTTTGAATTTCCGGGAGTATGTAACGAACTTGTACGCTGTACCTAATTGCAATATTTTATTGCATGAATTTTTCATAGTAAGTTCATTACGAGAATATCAATTGAAAATGACGGGTGGTAGTTTCAACTCGATTATTCCACATAATGGTAAATAATTTTTAATATAATATTTGCTATTAATTCATAACTTGAAATATGTATGTGATGAAAAACAAATATTTGCCGGTTACGATGAACACACCTGTTATCAAAACAGGAAAAGTTAAATTAGGGAGAAGCTCACATTGTAAATGCAATTATGACCATGGGACTAAATTCATTTTGCACGTGCTCATAGCAGAGTAATTTGGGATTGTGTTCATCGAATAACCTTGAAAAGAATTGAATTTTTTTTTCTTATTGAGTATTTATAATAAATTAACGTCATTTAGATAATTAATACAGCATTGAAGGTTGTTTTAACCGTCGCTTTTGAATAATGTGTATTTATTTTTCATATTACTGAGCTATTTTTCATTGTACAGAGGCAGATGCACGCAAATCGGCAGAAGAAATGGATGAACAACGGCATAAAACACTTGCTTATGAATATTTGTGTCATTTGGAGGAAGCAAAAAAGTATGTGAAAGAAAATGATGTAATTAATATTATTGTTTGCATATATTAAATTAATATTTCATCATTTTTCTACATCGTTATGAATTTCAATATAAATATTTTTTTTTCGTAGGTGGATAGAGGCATGTATTAGGGAAGAACTTCCACCTACCACTGAACTTGAGGAAAATTTGAGAAATGGTGTTTATTTAGCCAAATTAGCACATTTTATGGATCCACAACTTGTGCCATTGACAAAAATTTATGATATTGAACAAAAAAGATATGCAATAGTTGGATTACAATTTCGACACACTGAAAATATATTTTATTTTTTGAAATGTTTGAAATCGATGAATTTACCATTGGTATAAAAAATAAAAATATATTTAAAAATTCATAATATATGATAATAATTAAATATATATTTAAAAATAATTATATGAAAATTTTACAGACATTCCAACCTGAAACAACGGATATTTACGATAAAAAAAATATGCCAAGAGTTATTTATTGCATTCATGCACTAAGTACGCATTTATTTAAACTTGGTAAAGCACCACAAATTCAAGATTTGTATGGAAAAGTTAATTTCACCGGTATGTTATCAGCACATTAATTAAAAAAAATATATATATAATTTTACATTCACATCATTTAAACATTGGTATAATATATCAATAAATATTTTTAGACGCTGAGATCGATGCTGTGAGTAAAGAATTGAGGAAATACGGATTTGAAATGCCAGCTTTTCAAAAAATTGGTGGACTTCTTACCAATTGCATGGAAGGAGATACAGCTGCGTTACATGCTGCAGTTATAGCAATTAACCAATCACTAGTTTCTTCGGTGAGAAATTAAAAATATATTTCACTAAACCAATATATAAAAATGATTCTCATACAAATTTACCTTGACATTAACAATTAAATAATTATTTATATTTTTAGAATGCTTTAAAAATGCTAGATGGTCTCATGAGTCCAGCGGCGCGTTTGCAAAATGTTAATAGTTTACTAATGAGACAATATATGGATACATTGAGCCAAGCAAAAGAGTTGAAAACTCAAGCGGCTATGAATAGATCATTGAACGACAGTTATGTACCTGATGCATACGATGAACTTTTAACACCAGCAGAAATTCAAGGACACATAAATAGTGTAAATGCTCGACATGCATTGGAAGGTATCATTGATTCATTAAATAGTAGTGGTGATAAATTATTAGTTTCATTAAAAAATTCTGTGCTTCAATTAGAGCGAATTGTTAATGATAATGTCGATGCATATAAAGCAGTTTTAAAGCCAGTAATGGGTAATGTTGCATTAACTAATGAATTCATGGAAAATCGAAAGTATTGGCAAGATTTATTGCAGAAAAAAATTGATCAAACTAATTATGCTGAATTACAGATACTTAAAAGACAAGAAGCTGTGCATGATTTGAATATTGCATTAAATCAAGATTCTTTAGATTTATTTTATGAAGCACTGTCAAATCCACATTTAGGAATGTTTGATTACATTGACAAATTCAGTGTGCCACTTTATTATGAAGAATTAAAAGTTGATTATGTTGAATCAAGCTGTGATCTTTCTTATGCTGATATAATAACGGGTATTCGTGTATTAAGTTCAATTGCATTGGTTACAAAAGCTGTTGACACTGGAAATCCTGAATTAGTATATGAAGCATTAAAAAATCCACAAACATACGTCATTAATCTCGATGAGATGAACAAAGTTAAATACTATCGTGCACTTGCTGCCGTTCGTTCTGAAAATCAAATAAACAAAAAAAAATGCTCACTGTTAACATATACTGATATTCAAGAAGCTATTGATCTTGTTAATCAACAATGTCAAAATGATGATTTAGCAATTAATATTTTGAGAAAAATCAATGTAGCTGTATTGACAAATGATTCAGAAGCATTAATGAGTGCTTTGAATGATGATTTATTGCAATTAAATACACAATTATCATTTAAAGATGGAGCATTGTATTTAAAATTGTTTAACGAATGTTTAAATGAAAAACATTCTGATGGCTCGGAGTTATGGTTGGATGATGTTAAAAATGTTGTGGAATTCATTGCAGAGGAAATCGAAATTGTTGTAAATACATGTACTCTTCTTGTGAATATTAACAAAGCAGTATGTGATGATGATTTTTACAGGGTAATTGAATATTTGTGCGAAACTGGATTAAATATCAATGAGAAATATTATCAAAAATATTTTGAATTATTACAAAGTTTAATGGAATATAAAGATAGACTTTATAATTGTTCAATCGTTCGATTTGTAACTCCACACGGTACAGTAGCATTTCTCGATCTCAGTACATGCCGTTACACTTGGGATTGTCAAGAACAAATATCTGAAAGTCATTTTATTACAAAAGATGATATTATTGAAATTGTTAAATCAGTTACGGTTGATGATTATAATTTACGAATGAATAAAATTGATGTAAATTCATTAATTGAATTTCAAGCAATGGCACGTGGTTATTTATTACGTAAAAAAATTTCTGAACGTTTGACATATTATTACAATAATGTTGATAAAATTATTAAAATTCAAGCATGGTGGCGTGGTGTAATGCAACGTAATTTTTATATTGAAATGATGCAAGCGAAATACGATAAACAGCACGAAGAAAAAGATAGAATTGCAGCTGAAAATCCATATGATTATTATCGACAGAATGAAGATAAAATTATAAAAATACAAGCTTTTTGGCGTGGTCGAATAGCGCGACGAGCATTTTTATCTTTATTACGAATGGAAAAGCCACCGTTCCCAGTTGTCCGACACTTTTCGACAATATTAAATTTCAACGCTGAAGATTATGACAAAGATTTGCAATTGCAACAATTGAAACATGATGTCGTACAAGCCATTAAACGTAATCAACAGTTATCGCAGCAGCTTGATGGTATGGACATAAAAATTGGACTTTTGATACAAAATCGTATTACACTGCAAGATGTTGTTGCCCATGGTAAACATTTAGATACATTAGCAAAAGAAAAAAGTTCTCATCGTTCAAGAAAATATTCATTTGGTGAAACTATTGCGCATAAAGGATTGAAGTCACTTACAAAAGATGGAAGAAAAATGTTGGAAGGATATCAACATTTATTCTATGTCTTGCAAACAAATCCAGTGTATTTGGCAAAATTAATATTTCTCCTGCCACAAAGTAAAACAAATAAATTTTTACAAAATGTTATATTAACACTGTATAATTTTGGCTCAAATGTAAGAGAAGAGTATTTACTTCTTAAATTATTTGGTAGAGCATTGCAAGAAGAAATCCGATCGAAATTTACTAAACCATCTGAAGTTGTTACGGGCAATCCATTGGTATTGAAAATGGTGGTTAATTATGCGCGACAATTGAATGGTCAACGTGCGCTTAGACAAATTCTTGGACCGGTCATTGAAAAAGTATTGGCTGATAAATCAATAAGTATTGAAACCAATCCCGTAGATATTTATAAATGTTGGCGAAATCAATTAGAAATGGAAACAGGTGAAACATTAGATTTACCATATTCAGTAACTCAACAACAGGCATTAACTTACGAACAAGTACGGCTTCGATTAACCAAAGGAATTAAAGTATTGCAAACAACAGTCATTGAATTTTTAAAGAGAATTACTGAATCACGTGATTTAATACCATACGGTATGCTTTATGTATCAAAAGTATTGCGTGATACATTATCAGAAAAATTTCCTGATGCACCTGAAAAAGATATTTTAAAAGTTGTCGGCAATTTAATTTATTATCATTTTATCAATGCAGCAATTGTTGCGCCAGATGCATTTGACATTATAACTCTGCCAATTGATAAATCATTAACAAATGATCAACGTAGAAATTTAGCAAGCATTGCAAAAATTTTACAATTTGCTGCATCAAAAAAAGGCTTTGGCGAGGAAGCAACACATTTAGTATGTCTCAATCCATTTATAATTGATTGTCATGAAAAATTTAAACGATTTTTCCGTTCATGCTGTGAAATAGACGAATTGGATGAACATTTCAATATTCACGAGTACACCGAAGCAACATTAATACATAAACCTGAAATTTATATCTCTCTTCAAGAAATCTGTGACACTCATACATTGCTATTGGAATATCAATATGATATTGCTACTGATCCGTTGGATCCATTGCACGAGCTATTGGATGATTTAGTTTATGCACCAACAATTGCATCACTTATGGGCATTACAGAACCGGTGTGTGACGTAACAATAACACGAATGGGTAAAACTGAAGTGTGCCTTGTTTTAACAAATAAATTTGAAGTACCTGAAGATGATGATCAAAATTTACACAGACTTTTTATAAAAACAAAAGAATTATTGGTATCAGTATTGCAATTTTTAAAAGGTGATACATTAGTAAGTGCTATGGAATCAAACTGTTCAACAGCACAAGAACGACTTTACAATGCAAAATATTCATCCATGATGCATACCGTTAATATTATTCAAAGAAATAGTTCGTCATTCAATGACTGTAAAGTTCAATTACGTGCTTATTTACAAAAATTGGAGCTCGGTGATTGGGTGTCTAAAAGTGATGGATATCAAAGTATTGTCACTGCAGTTGCTAAAGACTTGTGTAATAAAGGCAAGTATCGTGCGTTGAGAAATAAGGAATTGCAAACGTTACGTTTGACGCGTCAAAGACTTCAGGAAAAAACGAAATATTACGCAGAACAAGTTGAGTATTATAATGAATATATTCAACGGTGTTTGGAGAATCTTCATACGGGAAAAGGCTCATTGAATGCCATTAAAACAATTGAAAAGAATAATCATTGCAATTTGAAATCGAAGAAACCACTAAAATACTCAGCGGCAAAACTTTCTGAAAAAGGAATATTACTTGAAATCGATGGATTACCACAATCACAATTTAAAAATGTTATTTTTGAAATCACACCAACTGATCATACAGGTGTATTCTCGATAAAGGGTAAATTTATGGGCGTTGAAATGGAAAAAATTGATATTGATATACAACAATTATTAGAATTACAATTCGAAGGTAAACCTATAATGAATCTTTTTAATAAGGCGAAAATAAATGTCAATCTATTGTTGTATTTATTGAATCGGAAATTTTATGGTAAAACAAAATGAATTATCAAGTGATTGCTATATTTTAGTATTATTAATGACCATGACAAAATTATATTACATGTGATTTATTATCGTTTTTAAATTTTTGTCACAAAGTGAAATTACTTTATATCCAATTAATGTCATAAGCATATAATTAATGAGAATCAAATTCGTTATTAGATTACATTTATATAAGTTCAATTGTGTAATGTCCATCAGATTAATTTCATAGGGAAGATTAAATAAGCTAACAACATTGGCCATTTATTATGTGTAAATATTTATATTTATAAGAATTCATATTTTAATAATACAATGTTTGTTAATAATTATTCATAACATGAGAAGTCAGTATACTCACTTGTGCAACAGTACAACGATAATAAAATAAAAGAGATAAATTAAATAAGGAAAAAAAAAATTAATTTTGTTTATTCGTGTAAACGATGATGAATTTGATATGATCAAAATAAAAACAAAAAAATTCTATAAAATAAAAAATTTAACTTGGAAATAAAAGAAAAATCCATCGAATATAAAGGTCAATATGACAATTTTTCATTTGATATAAGTGAAGTAAAATTAAATTTTTCATATTAAATTAATCTAAATACATTCGGCTGAATGTTGCACTGTTAAAGTAAGATAAGGCACATTCTCATATGTTTGCAATTAATGCAAAGATTTTTTTCGTTTTTGCACGCGCGTATATCATAACTTATTGTGTACACAATGAAATTTTTTAAATTATTTGTTCGTTTCTCTTTTACTTCATATATAAAAACTAACAATGGATCAACAAAGTATATTGTTTTCATTTACGCAATATGTATTTCTATTATTCTTTTTTTAATATATTTAATTCGGTGTGAAAGGAAATCTGGATTTGTGGACGTTATCTATTATTAAATATCAATGGAAAATTAATTCCTATGATGCAATCAAAATGTATATCATGTATCAAACAAAAAAGTTGTAATAATAATATTGAAAAAAAAAAAAAAAAACATACTCAATTCATAAATTTAAACATAAAAATTTAGTTAATTAAATTCATTTCTTGTTCTATTTTGTCTTGTAAATTTCAATGCCAAATATAATATTAATGCTTCAAAAATCGGATAAAGTACTCACTCATTATTTTTGAACATTTCTGTAAGTAATTATTTTTATTCAAAATTTATTTTTAAGTAACCAGGATGTAATATATACAGTAATCGTAAACATTCCTAAAATGTCTAGATTACAATGATGAATTTCATTGCTCTCATATATTAAAATTTTTTCATTCATTTATTATATTTTGTCCGTTGAATTGATATCAATAAATAGAATTTCAATTTCATATAAGCATGCTCATATATCGAGTTTTTATTTTGTTCAAAGTATATGCAAAAATGAATTTGTTTATTATAAAACACAAAGATGAGCGTTATCGTTTGTTCAATATATTCGATAAAGCCCTAAGTTTCATATCCAGACCCGATACTTTTGCTAATACTTCATCTAACATGCTGCGTAATTTACTTAAGTCAGGCATTTTGTCACACGATTCAATATTTAATAGCTCCGTGAATAGAGTTTGCCAGGCGGCTTTTTGCACGTACCTAAAAATAATATGAGAGAAGAAAAACAAAATTTATTATATGACAAAATATCTTTATCTTTCATAGCAAATATGAATATAATAATATATTTATTTACCTAGGCATTTTAGAACTGATAAACCAACCATCATCAGTACGTACAGTTCGCATATATGTCCCAAATAAAAGACAATGCGCTGATGCAGCTAAACAATATAAATCTGTTTGGTATGTCCAAGGTCGTCCAGTTTGCATTTCAATACATGTGAAATCTTCTGTTTTAATTATTTGTGTAAATTTTGTTCCCTCGGGAAATAAGCTCATATCAATACTGCATCCATAGTCTATTAATTGTATGGTTGGCCTGACATCCTCAGTTGGTCTATTAATTAGAAGAAAAAATTGAAGTAATGAGTAAATTAATTACTGAATTAATGAAGGAATTGATTAAGTACTTACAGGTGCATTAATAGAAAATTGTCAGGTTTTATATCACCGTGGATAATTTGGCATTTGTGAAGGTACTCGACGATTTGAAGCATTTCAATTGTGAAAAATATTGCCAATGGCTCATTTAATGGTTTACCCATGGTAATTTTATATTGATTCGTAACCGCCAATAATGTTCCGTATTTTGAAAATTCTGAGACTAGAATACTGCCATTATTAGCAACATAACATTTAGTTACATCCATAAAACCACGTAACATATGTGGATTTTTTAAACGTTCTTTTATTTCTCTGGCAATATAAAATTCCCAAACCCATGCGGGTTTTTGTGTTTTTAATGCGACAGACTGGCGAGTCTGCGAATCAATTGCTTTATAAACTGTTCCATAAGTACCTTTACCAAGGCACTTTTCAATTTCATATGCATCAGTACCAAAGGTAACCACACTAGAAGGCACAAATTTATTCAAATTGGTATTTATTTTCGAATAACCTCCGGAATGATGGGATTGTGGAAATCTTATTTTTCGTAATAATCCAGAAATAATTCCTTTTTCAAATGGATTAATGTCACCGGTTGGTAATTCAAATTCTTCCTCCTCAACTTCTTCCATTGGTTCATTATACTGTAAATCCATTGTCGAATCATTTTTATTATCATTATTGTTTGTTAGCTCTTGATCAAGTTTAAATGGTATCCGTAAATCACAACTATTTTTTATCTCCGTAGTAATATGATCAACATTACGTTGCATAGTACGCGGACTTTGAGTATGAATATTTGGTATTTGAGCGCGTAAATTTTGTTGATCACTCAAATTTGTTGTCAAAAGTGTTTCGGTATCTTTAATATTTTGATTTATTGAGTGTTGCTCTTTTATTGGTGCAAGATCATCGCGCGACAGTGTAAAACCAAATTGTGTTCTTGTATTTCCACAACTGCCAGAACTACTTGAAATATATTCTCGTGTTGATTCCATGATGACACTCAATTTGTCCTCGGGATCATTAGTAACAGCGGTGGTGATTGGAATTGATGGCGGAATATCTGGTGTCTGCTGTTGTCCATGTGGTAGTGGTAGTGATTGATAATGAGACACTTGAGGTGTTGGTTGATATTGTGTTATATCTTTTGTTCTGTAAGCCGAAGAACGAAATTGATTTGTCATCGGTGTTGAACTTGGCAGTGGTCCACGAAAACCCTCAGTGAAACACGAATCATTAACGCCTGATAGAGGTGAAATACCAAGACTCTCATCAACATACAAATTATTTTCAGTTTGAGGTTTATTTTCATCAATGACAACGCTGTTATAGCCCATTACCGCTGATGCATTCTCTTTATTGTCAGCACTCTCCAAGAATTTTAAATCTCGACGATTCATACCGGGCGATTTGATGTATGGTAATTCGGGTCTTCGATATGCTTTATTTGATTCTAATTGTGGATCAATGTATGGGGCAAAATGTAAATGTTTTTGTTGCTCTTGTTGAAGTGGAGGTGGTGGATGCATCATTGAAAACGATTGTTGATATCCCACATGATTTTGATGAATATTATTGTATATATGATGCTGATGCGGGTGCATTTGTGGTGATTGATGATGCTGCTGCAATTGATGTTGATGATGATGTTGTTGTTGTTGTTGTGGTTGCATTTGATGGGGCGATGTTTGTTGGATGTGCGGCGATTGTGAATGATGAGAGAGATGTGAGGTGTGTAAATGGGATGAAATGTGTGATGATTGAGAATGAGTTGGAATTATTGGTGATTGAGGTATGGATTGATGATGTTGAAGCATACTGTGGGATTGTCCAACATGGGACGATTGCATTTGTGGCGATTGATGATGATGCGATTGCAGCGATTGATGCTCATGTTGCTGTTGAACCTGATATGAATGATACGGATTTTGTATTTCATGATTTTGATAAGGCGATTGATGATGCTCCGGAGCTGGTGGATGATTAAAAGGCGAATTGTAATTTTGATGATTCTCTTGATCGTGATACGATTGAAGATTATAGCTTGTGTGATGACGCGATGTGGACATTGCATGTTGTTGTGTCATTGAACTGTCTATGTGAATGTCAAAACTTAATTTTGAGCGCGCATCAACCATTCTGTGTGCCATTGGACTTTGCATTAAAGGTGATGTCGTGTCAGATGGTGAATGCCATAAATCTTGAACAACCGACATTGCTTCCTTGGTGTTAACTGTTAAACTTTGGCCCAATAATTGTTCGACATTTGTTTCAATTGTACCACTTGACGAATGATGCATATAATTTGAAGATTGTAATTTACTTTGTCGACTCAATTCAGCCTCCATTCGTTGGCTTTCAATGCGTTCAGCTTCAATTCTCTCTGCCTCAATACGTTGCCTCTCCAATTCAGCTTCACGAAGTTGTTTCAATTCAGCTTCTCGTTTTTGTCTTTCTAATTCAGCATCTCTGCGTTGTCTTTCTAATTCAGCTTCCCTGCGTTGTCTTTCCAATTCCGCTAATCTACGTTGTCTCTCCAGTTCCGCTTCTCTTCGTTGTCTCTCTACCATTTCCGCGGCCTCCCTACGATGTCTTTCGATCTCTATTTGTTCACTTTGTCGTCGTCTCTCTAATTCACGTTGTTCAGCTACGAGACGTTCTTTTTCCACTTGTAAACGCTGTTGATGTTCATATTCACGTTGCTCTGCTTCACGTTGTTGTTGTTCCAATTTTGATTTTACAATTTCATCTTCTTCGTCGAGTTTTTGCTGTATAACGTTAGCCAATTCTTTCATATTTTCATCATGTCGCTGCTCATTTTCTTCACCATGTCCATTTGTTATTATGTCTTGTAATATTTTTCCCTCTACATTGCAATTATTTTCAATATTTTGCACATGAATTTGATATCTTTCCGCTCTTATCTCCTCCATACTACGATCACCATTATTTGCATAAACTAAATCTTTGGGATAATGTGCTTTTGTCATTGTTGCTGATACTGCTTCTGGTATAAATACAGGCACATTCATGTGTTCAGGATATCTACTGCCATCAAATGATCGTACATGATTAGGAAACAAACGTAATTTATCATTTTCAAAATTATCATCCGATCCATCCTCGTGTACTTTAAATGCCGATCTCACAGTAGATGATATCAATGGATGTTTTCTCGATGCATGACTCCATGGACCAGGTTTTATTGTATTTTCTTTATGTATTGTATCTTCAATTGGTACATGATCTAATATACTGGCACTTCGTGCTAGGGTACGAGGAGCATCGTCTTCATAAATTGATATGCGAGAATTGGCGTTTGCAGCACCATGTTGCATTTGCTGCTGTGACGCTGATTGTGGAACAACTCCTGGTAAATAATCTCTAACGCGATGTCCAGTTCTAACATTCGTTACACGTTTACCCGCTTGAATCGCTCTCAATGAACTGAATGCCTGTCGTTGTTCAGACAATGCAATTTCATTTCGTGCCTCAATACAACCCAATGTTTTACGTCCAACTGCCAATTGAAAATTATCACGTGCATATATTAATTCATCGCGTGGCTCAGCTCGTGCGGTTATTCCCAACATATAAATTTCATCAGCCCGTTTATAATCATCAACTTGCTCCAATTCAAAAGCCCATGCTCTGTACATATCCGCCACCATTGTACCGATTCCAGTATTATACAACAGTTGATACAATTCTAATGGATTTTTTTGCATACTTATATAGTTTATCCATAGTCTAATATATCTACGGTCTTGATGATATTTGGTATCTTTTTCAAATGAAGCTAAACATTGCTGAAGTAGTTTGCCTATATGGGATTCATGTCCACTCTTTGGATAACTTTGTTCGACCCACAGGATGTAATCATACCAATTTTCCAATGGATCATCACCGTCATAATTTTTTATAGCATCTTCATACATTCTGAAAGACAGATGAAATAATTCGTTAATTATGAAACAATTTTAATGAGAATAATAAATATAAAAGTGACATGTATATCAACGGATGAATTAACGTACTGTTTTTCTTGTAACAATAATTGTTGAGCTTCAACGTCCTCTTGAGCTCTTAAAGCTGTCCCGAGTTGCATGGCATTTCTCCCGTGACGCAATGGTTGTATATTTTCTTTGCACAATGATATCACTGTTGCTGGATCCATTTGCCAACTGCTTATTGTGTCTTTTACGTTGACTTGATAGTATCTGTATTTATACATTAATTAAACATTAATTTCTACAAACAGCAAGAAGGAAAGAGGGGGAAAATACAAGATTCATAGTATTAAGATAATGAGAATAAAAATATTAATGTTATTTATAGATAGGGAGAAAATTAAAATTTTTATAAAATATCTTTAATATTAATTTTTGGGTTATTGTAGGGCAAATCTAGTATGAAAGAAATTTTTTTTTTGTGCATAAAAATCACATTTTCCACTAACTGAATATTGGCATAATAAAGTTGATAATGTTATTTCATTGAAGTTTATTGAAATTTCACTACATTAACTTAAAAATAATAGAAATAATGACGCTATTATTGAATCAGGTTATGTGAAGAACTATAACGGCAACATCACAAGCCATCAACGGTTTTAACTTCTCTCTCTCTCTTTCTATCCTTCCCTTCTTCTCACTCTTATCATAAGTGATGTACACAACACAGAAATTATTTTGAATCTTCACCGTTCTATGACTTTGCAATCAACCTTTCAAATGAAATCACACTGTAATTACTCAATATTATTATACAATGATTAATGAAAATCTACATGCTGTAAATGTATTTGAAATATTCAAATAACAATTGGCGTTATGTTTAATTTATTAACATACTAAGTAGGATTTTTCATTCCATTTATTTATTTCAACAAATGAGATTGATCGAAAATTTAGACGCCATATTGGATCAGTGGTTCTCAATCTCAAATTTAGGATATTTTATACATGAATATATACATACATGTAGCATGGGATTTTAATATATAACCTAACATAACCTCACATTAATTTTACCGAAAATACAATTTCTTTTTGTATTTAATCAATGTCATTATTTTATAATTACATAAATTAAACAATATGAATCGAGATTCACAAATTGTTAACTATCTGAGACATTTGGCAAGATTATTAATAAATAAAAATGTTTATTATACAATGACATTGGTCTTTGCGCATTGTGCATATCTGAAAATGAAACATTTATTGCAACTGAAGTTTAAAATACAATCAATACCAGATGATAATATTAAGGATTTAATGAATAAATATATTAAAAAGAGAAAATATTATATTGATTCTACATCGTGTGCTTTGGGAATTGCACAATTCATGTCGTCAACAGTTGAAAGCTCATGGGTCAATATCTGTTCTTTAACATCACATAAAAAGTACAAAATTCTCCTTGTGCCTTTTAACAATTGTGAAAACAATAAGATATATATATCTGAAATAATGTTATTTAATATTGAAAAATTATTGTGTAATAAAGATCATAATTCATATTTTATAAGTGAGTATGTAAGAAAATGAGTTTTTTGAAATCATCAATAACTTAGAAGCTATATCGAATGCGATGAGACTATTATTTAAATATTATTTATTGATTTTGGACACATTAGAATTTTATTATAGATACAAATATATTTTTTCCAGCGCCTGCTTCTAACGATCTTCCAACATGGGCTGAATTAGTTAAAATATCACTCATATCGAATCCATTCGAGATACAGGAGGATTTAACAGATTTATTATTAAACAATTACTTTTCAAATCCAAAATATTTACGCACAAATGATGTCATTAGAATTTCTATCAAAGAATACGCACCAGAATATTTATTAACATTAAATGATCCTCAATTAACAGAGATGTATTTTAAAATAAATTCTATAAAATCAGGTGGTAAGATCACAAATAAACCATGCTATGTTTTTCGTGATGAATCAATGGTTATTCAAGAGGGAACTATTCACGAATATCTTCCACCAATTTATAAATTATCTATACCTGTACTCGAGACTTCCACAATTGAAAATGAAATTGAAATAAATAATATTAGTAATTTTCCTTTGTCGTTGCACAAACCATTAGAAGAACTTAAAATGTTGATATTACCTTTTATTACAACTGGTAAGGTAAAAAAAAAATTATTAATATTGTTTCACATACATAAATTTGTATTGATTAAATATTATTTATTGCAGATAATTGGATGAGGATAAAACCTGTATTTCTTGTAAAAGGACCATCTGGATGTGGGAAATTTCGATTGATTCAATGTTTAGCCAAACAAATGGGTTTTAATTTTTTGAATGTTGATTGTAGCGAAATTCAAACGTTATCGCCGTCCCAAACTGAAGCCAAACTTCGAATAGCATTCCATAATGCAAATAAGTCCGTTCCTTGTATTCTTAAATTGAATAATATCCAAGTAAGTAAACAAATTTCTTCTTAATTCTTTGTTTTTTTTTTTTTAATTTTATTATACGACTTTTATTGTTTGTTCTTTTTTTTTTGCAGGCTTACGGCAAAAATTCTGAGGGAAGAATTGATGAAAGAGTGACATCGAATTTTGTGGAACAACTTGATGGTTTATATCGAGAACGAAAAAAAAATTTTCCATTGATAATAATTGCAACATTGGAAGACGGTGAAATTTCCGCTGACATCAATCGACATTTTATAGAGACAATTAATATGCACTATTTAACTCAGGATGAAAGAATTGATTTATTGGAGTGGCTATTAAAAAGTCATAATACAAAATATCACGCCGATTTGTCAAAAATTGCTTCGATGTGTTCAGATTTTGTTTCACAAGATTTAGAAACTTTGATTTTCCATGCCACAACTGCGAGTTATAAACGTTCCTTGAATACTAATACTCCAATGATTTTAAATCAAAATGATTTCACCGAAGCGTACGGTAAATAGAGAATAATTAATTATAATCTCTTCGTCTTATTAAATTTTCCATTAATGATATTGATATTTATTTTTAGAGTACATGCAGTCTATATTTTCTGATCGGATTGGAACAGCAAAAGTTCCAAAAGTGCTCTGGGAGGATATTGGTGGACTTGCAAATTTGAAAAATGAAATAATTCGACGTATCGAAATTCCATTAGTGCATAATTTTGCAATTCGAAGTTCGGGAATTCTTTTTTACGGGCCACCGGGCACGGGGAAAACGCTCTTGGCCAAAGCTGTGGCAACTGAATGTAAACTTAATTTTCTATCAGTAAAAGGACCAGAATTATTGAATATGTATGTTGGGCAGAGTGAAAAAAATGTCAGAGATATATTTGATCGTGCACGGGCAGCATCGCCTTGCATAATATTTTTCGATGAATTAGATGCATTGGCACCCAATCGCGGCCGTAGCGGTGATAGTGGTGGTGTAATGGATCGAGTTGTCTCTCAACTTCTTGCTGAAATGGATGGATTGGATAGTTCAGCGAATACTTTTATTATTGGCGCAACAAACAGACCGGATCTCATTGATCCTGCTTTATTGCGTCCCGGAAGATTTGATAAATTGCTTTATGTTGGAGTTTATTCTGAACCCGAATCGCAATTAAGCGTTTTAAAAGCAATAACGCATAAATTTACAATGGAAAATCATGATGATGAATTGAATCGAATAGTTGCGATGTTGCCAAAAAATTTAACTGGCGCTGATTTGTATTCAGTATGTTCAAACGCTTGGCTCAATGCGGCGGAAAGAACTATAACAGATTATGAAGAATTATTGAAAGAACAAAAACCAATGGGAAATATAAATGATAATAAACTACCCGAAGGGCCTGTAAAAGTTTCATTTGATAATTTTATCATGGCAATTCAAGCTCTAATACCGTCAGTTAGTGATGAAGAATTGGCGCGATATGAAAGGCTACACGAAGAACTTTCGCCAAAACAGTACAAAATATAGCGGAATATATAAATAAGTTTAGATACATAAAAAGAAAATTAAAGCGCTAGTTAATTTGTTTAAGATACTAATTAATTGTTTTCCTTGGAGAAGTGAAGCAAATGTGATACTAGATTAATTTCTTTATTATGTGAGACACTGACGGTCGCATTATTTAGTAGTATCCGATGGTTCTAAAATAAATATATGATGTAATTATAGACCATGTAAATGGCTCAAGTACTTATTGACCTGGCATATTTTATACCATAGGGGTAGAAAAAATACATAATATTAATAAATAATAATAAATATTTTTAATATACTAATACGTAATTTTTTTTTTTTTTTGTTATACACTGAGATGTATTTATACAATTTAATCGATCAATTGTTTCTCATTTTTTATTATTAAATATAATAAACGAATTTGTACAGATAGTATAAACAATAAATTATATTGGGGATATTATTGAAAAATTCATGATTTTGACTAATGGTTTATTTCTCCGAAATTTCGGAAATTCTTTTTCTTTTGTTTAACTATAAATTGTCATCTGTTTTGAGAATACAAGTGTGCTTGTTATACATAATTTAATTAATGGCACGAGATATACATAAAATATTATTTTAACTATATTTTTTTTATAAATGTACATTATTTTATTTTCGACAATAGATAAAATAATGTTTACAGCCAATAATAAAATTAATATAAGAACTATATAGATTATGTATTGCACGTCATACTGAATTATTTATGTACTAGTTTCTTTTTTTTTTTTCAATATGATTGTGACTTAGCACTGCATTATTATTGATTTTTCTTCAATGTATGCAGGTGATGGGTTGTACATTCGTTTATCTAAATAATCTGTTTGAACTCGTAATGATATTTTTCGACATATACTATTGCGAATATTCAATGTAGAAAAATAGGATAGCTAAGTTTATTAATTGTTCTTATATAGACATTTAATTTAATTTTTGAATTTAGGTTCTACAATGGATGAAAAGAGGTGTTGTGTTTAAGTAAAATTCCCATATATAATTTTAATAAACTCAGCAAATTTTCTATTGCTTTTTTCAATTTATCATATCTATTTATTTTCTGTGTTTTTATATTTTTTTTTATGCAGATTTTGGTATGTTAACAATTGCTTGATAGAATTTTTTTACGTATTATCGAACTTTGAAATAATCGAAGGGCGAAAATCGCAACAAGCACAGAGAGAGATAAAGATGGTAATTTACTCATTATTCATTTTCTTATTTTTTTTACGTTCTATTTAATATCATGAAAAAAATTCTCTACTTAAATTCTTTCTGTATCTAATAATATACAGATTGAAGAAAATATTTTTGAATTTCTATATTGTGATAAAATGATTTCAACACTTCTTTTTTTGGTAACTTTTTTTTTTTTTTCGAATGATCAATACAAGGGTTCAATGCTAATTGCAACAATATCTGATACAGATACATATACATATATATTTTAATTTTTCATTGTTGCTTCATTTAAAGATTAAATGAGAATTAATATATATATTACCTGAATAAATTAGTTCAGTTATTATTTTTCTTTTCGAATTTACAATAAGACGCTTTTTTTTTTTTTGTTTGCACTTTGCAACTTGCAATGTAATTTACATATAGAATTATGCAATAATGAATAATGAACAATAATTAATTTTATTCAAAAACATATGTTCTGTTGACTTTCTCATATTTTTTGATATTACATATTGTGCGTCGTTTTTTTTTTTTTCATCGGTCTGAATAATATTTAAAACACAAATTAAGCATTAGTACATATGTTTTTATAAATATAAATATCACATTTGACGAATATATTTTATAATAAATAATAATAATAATAATAACATCATGTAAAATGGCGCATGTAATCAAAATGATTATTTTCGGAATAATATTGTGCAAAGTTTTACACACATTTTTCAAACATGCATGAGATATTAAAAATAATATATTATGATTTAATAAATTAATATTTGAATGATACATTACGTGAAATAATTAATCAATTTTTATTTATTTTGTGCCATAATTTTGAACACCCGATTTAATAAATTATTTATCACTGGTACATATAATATCAATCGCATCTTTGATTCATCTGATAATAATTATTTGAAGTTCGTATCGTAAATTTCCTATATGAATTTTCCAAAACTTCAAAGATATTTCATTCTTTTTTTCTTCATTGTTTTTATTGATCGAATTTAATTATGTCAAGCACATAAAAAATGGATTAATTAGTCATTTACACGCACAGACGATGAACATATTTCTTGATCTGCTTTCAAAGATAACGACGCGGAGGTACGGGTGGTCACGAACCATCCGTCTGTGTGCCTATGTATGCAATAAAAAAGAAAAAGAGAAATATTGAATAAAATTGGCAGTAGTATCACGTCAATATAATAAATATTAAATACAATAACGTTGAAATAATTTTGAATAACAATTTTATACTGATAAATAGTTGTTACCTGGTCAAGATGATTTTGTTGCAAATTCATTGAGAATATCACAAGCCATTTCTAAATCATTCCGCGTAATTCCCAACGCTCTGATTACAGCATCTTGAGCAAATCCAAGTGCTGTGAGCCTCGATATATGTTCAACATTAACATTCTCATATGCAGCACCTTCAGACTTTGTTGCTGAACCACCTGGCTCCTCACGGCTTCTCATTAATGCCGTTAATTTTGCTCGATTCGTTTCTAAATTAATATTTTTCACAACGTGCTCCTTTGTACCGTGTATTAAAATTGTATTTTCATAATGATGATCTTGTTTGGCCATTTCTTTAGTTATTTTTGGTGGCCGAGGTGCTGATAATGGTGGCGGTACTGGCGGTACATTTATACTTGCTTGTGTAGATAAATGATGACGACCAGCTTTTTCTGGTAATGCAGGTGGTCGAATTTGTGAACGAACGTGTGGTCGCATAATTGCTGGTGGAATTGGCGATGGTGATGATGCACGATGTAACATGTCGTAACGTGCCTCCGTTGTGGCTATTGCAATATCAAAATCAAATTGAAATAATAATATTGGAAAAAAAAAAAAAAAACAGATTCTACTTATTAATATTATCAATCACGAAAGGTAAAAGATATATTTGAAAATAAAATAAATTCGATTACCTTTATTATTTTGATGATTGTCACTGGATGAAAGGATAACAGTAACGGTAGGTGGAGGTGGTGCATTTTCCTTCGGCACTGTCAAATGACGAGTATTTCTCGAATGATTATTAGGTGTTGGCGAAGGCGACGGTCTTCTTGGTGGTAATGGTGGACTTGGAACGATTCTTCTTGGTGGAACAGGTGAACTTGTTGGACTTGAATCATCCTCTTCATCTGAATCATCACATATCAAACCACAATTGCCATTGCACAGTTCCATGATATCCTAAAACATTAATAAATTACACCTAATTGAGAATTGTCGTTTGGAAATGTTAATAAGAAAAAAAAAAAGGTCAATTCAAATGAATTTAATTCACGTGCAATTGGTGTAATTTATTCTTGTGTATATTATGATACAATTAGATGAAGATGAGCAATGCAGTTGACATTCTCGTAATAGTTGCAAAAAAATAATAAATAATATATTTTATTTTATTTTTTTTTTTCAAATGTAAACAATTAAGCGAGAAGCAAAAAGACCATAATGCATCGTGTAATCACTTACCTCTTTTTTATATTTTTCATTGAAATATACAATTGAAAATTCGCATATCACATATATTTACATTACCAATTAGTTCCATATCATGCAGTGGGCTGAGCATTCGACCCAATGTACAACACATTGAAATAAAAATAGGAATATTTGAAAAAAAATTAATATATATATAAATGTATATAAATATATATTTCTATGTAGTGAAAGTAATTAAATAAATAATAAACTTTCATGCGAGCAATTATTAAGACACTGTTGCACATCAAGTTTGGATTATAATTAATTAATTAATTAATTAAATAAAAAATTGTGTATCATATGAAATTATAATTTCGTATAACTTGAGAAAAAAAAAATAGACGAATGAATAAACTAAAAAAAAAAAAAAAAATAATCAGCTTCAGGAGCGTGTACAAGTGCACAAGAAACTCAACATAATGATAATATAATTTTATTTAAAAAATTCTTCAAATAATCTAATATTTTACAATCAAGAAAAAAAAAATCATGTACACTAGATTAATTAATTTTTTTCTTCTTCTATATTAATCTAAATACGCCAGTGCAGATGCATGGCAAGGGGTGGATTCAAAAATAAGTAGCGTCTCATTATATCAAATAGTCCAAGGCAGATAAATATATAAATATTTAATTTAACTATAAATGTTAATTTAATATTTATGATTCCAAGTTAAAATAAAACTATCTCGGAAATCATTTTAATTAAATACAATTGAATTGAACTAGTTTGTTGTGAATTTTTCATAAAGGCAGCAATTATTATTTCGTTTGTTTGCATTATATTATCAAACGATCTTATGTTTTATTTGCATTGAAATCATTGCAATTATGTTACAATAATTAATCGTTGATAAATGTGTACAATTAAATTAATTTTTTCTTTGCATACTATTCAATCACTTTTGTGTGATTTATAAAGAATAAATTATATTTAATACAAACACATTACTGTGAAATAAAAAAAAATATAGAAATTAAATTAATTAATTAGATCAATGAATGTATTAAAAACAAATGGACTTTGTGTTTATATTTTTTCTTTTTGTAATAAAATATAATAATAATTTGATTATTGATTAAATTGCCCTACAATGCTGCTAGGTTGTTCATCGAATTTCGACGCGTGATCACAATTGAATAAAAAAATTAAAAAAAAAAAAAATAATAAAAAATTATTTGGCTCTTATATAATTAATATTTCACTACACCTTAAAAAGAAAAAAAAAAGCGTTACGTTTGTGCATAAAAATTTGTAGCAGCATAATTTTTTCTTACTGGCACAAATAATCTTGTGAAGTTTAACTCCAACAAAAAAAAAAAAAATTGATTCTTACTATTGACATATATTTTAATAATACTTATGCCATATTATATCATAATTTAATTATTCATATTATTTAGCATTTATTCGATTTTATTGCCTCAGTATTCGCTTAAGTAATAAGCTAAAAAACAAAAACAAAAATGATTATGATTTGGATGCGACCCAATGCGTAAAAAATAATGGAGCAACTTAATTTTGATTCTAAAATTTTGTTAATTGAAATAATCAAATGCAACTGAATCACAGTATTGCGCTAAAGCAATTTCAAACTCATCAACCAAATATAATAAATCATTTCAATGTGAAATGAAAGTTCACTAATATTATTCTCAACTTGAGAAAAAAAAAAAACATTAGTTTTATTTTATATATTTCAACTTTCATCTTTCATTAAATAACATGAATCTATCAAATCAATTGGGACAATCATTATACATGATTAATAATGATAATGCGAACAAAAGACCAAACAATAAGCCGAATATATGTAACTGTATGTGTATTATAAGTGTGACAGTAGCTTGAGATGCAAGAGTAGGTAACCTACCTTAATCCACTGTGGTCTTATTAAATTATCCGCGAAAAATATTATAATTTACAATTTAAATTATATTCAAAAGAATAAAAAATCTTTTGCAAAAATAGATTTCCAATAGAGCTACTTTCACGAAACATGATTCATTATTTTGTTTATATACTCGACTCATTTTTTTTTTTTTTTTTGTTAAATTTTGAAGATGCAATGAGGCATTTAGTGGTGAGCATTAGCAAACAAACAGATCAAACGCTATGGCGATGAATTTTATGAGGTAATTTTGTCCCTTATTGCTGCATTTTTTCTGCTTATTCTATATGAGGTCACTATACAGGGGGCACAATTGTATTTTTTCTTTTCTTTTAATTTAGTGGAGGGCACATGATAACACCTAGTCGGATACCTCGGTGTCAGGGTCAAGATCCCGCGTTGGGGTCGATGCATTACTGACTGACGCTGATTGTGCACCAGGTCGATGCGTTCTTCGTGGATCGAATGGATCAACGACAATTTGTTCAGTGCCTTTGATTTCTGCACGACAGAATGGACATCCTTGACCTTCCGAGTCCTGTAAAATAATCAAACAAAAAATATTCCATTGTTATTAAATAAATTCAAGATGTAATAAAGCTGCATACTTATTTTTTATCTTTAATTAATATTATTCAACAGTGCAATTAAATAAATAAAATATTAAATTATCAATTATTTCAATGTAATATTTCCAACGAATAATTGCTCTATTGATTTTTAGTTTAGCGTTATAAAAGTGGAGTTTCCACAAATTTTTTTTAACATTATAAAACAAACAAAAAATGGCAATAGTTGAATAATTTCAGACAATAGCATTATAATTAAAAAAAAAAAATTTTATGATACTCGGAATAACCCAGATTACATGAAGTAGATGCTTCAAAATCGTTGGTCTGATTTTCTTTTCATTCACACACAAAAGCCATCGCATATTCATAGACGTTTATACGCCCTGAATAATATTTTTAATGAGATGATGAAAATAATAATAAATTATGTAATCAGCTGTTTCAAATTAATTGAACTATGAAGAGAAAAAAGTATATGATTCAATTCAATAAACTGAATGAAACAAAATTAAATCTACATAAAATATTTTCCTTTTCCTATATAAAAAATTATAATTAAATAATATTAAGTAAATACTGCTACCTGCCAGGCTGTCAAGCATGGAGTACATAATAAATGTCCACATGGCTCTATCCTCACATCTTTATCATGTTCAGCACAAATTTTACACAATTGGAATGTACTACCCATTTCGCAATACAATTCGTATTGTTCTGCTGTTACTTTTATATGTTCCTCGGGTGTGGGTTGAACAGCCCACGTTAGATCTGGATTTATATTACGTCCATCTGGATATAAGTAGCTGAAATTATTTAAAAAAAAATTCCATTAAAATTCAAGTAATTTATTGATTCAATAAAAAATTCAAATTTAAATAGATATATCATCTTTGAATATACATAAATATTATTATTTTTCTTGTTATTATTTATTTGAATGAAACTTACAAGCCTTCTCGATAGCCATCAAGCAACGCTTGACATAAACTTTTATTGTGCGGTATTGTTTGTAATATATCACCGTCTGATGTGACATATCCTATTGCCCATTGCCCTAATCTCGTGCAACTCAATCGAAATACATAACTTCCTGGTTTTGTGATACAATATTTTTGTAAACGTGCTTTCACCTCATCGTAAGTTAAAAATGCCACATAACCAGGATGCGTGACAGCTAAAATTTTCCAATTGCGTAGTAACGTCGACCAAGGTTGAAACAGTCTGAAAATAAATAAATAAATAAATAATTAAATAAAAAATCAATTAATTTCTTATTAACATCATAATAAATAAAAAAGTAAATCACCTTGTAAATACATCAAATTCAAAATTTGATATATAATCATTGCATGTGAGGTCTATCGTTGATTTCAATGCCATCGCCTGGAGACCAGAACTAATTGGATGAACTTGATTAAGTTCATGCCTGAATATTTTCCACGGGACCAAAGTACTGAAAGTAAACAAATATAAATTAAAAAAAGAAAAAAAATACATAAAACACATAGTAACAAATATAACATCTCTACATAAATAAATATTAATAATATTGCTTCTGTCATAAATATTTCTATCTACCTATATAAAGATGATTCAATTTTAAAAGACATGTGTCATCGTGATATATTTATTTCTATACAAGTCAGAGCAAAGTGCAACTCCAACACTTGTTCTCACAATCATAAATTTTTTCACACTTGCATAGTAATTGCAATGTGTATATAAAACTACACAAGAAACAAAATCGATTTATATATTTATTTATTAGCAGTAATGTAGGTTAATCAATTAAACCTCCAACGTTATTACTATGTCAAGAATAATATTTTCCAATAATAAAATTAATAATATTCACAAATAATTAATTATTCTATTATATATATTTGTGTCATAAAATTATTTACCACTTTTCATATTATATAAATTATATTTTCAATAAAATAATTTTGTTGGTGATAGATGGTATATATCTCAAATTAATTATATATTTTTTATTGTATATAAAAAATTGTTTGGGAGAATACGGTGTACCCATGCATGTAATGAATTATTTACGCATTGTTATGTACATGTATATGTGTCGAATAGGTGTGTTCTCCCACTTCTATTCGCCTGGGTGCTCAATACTCTTTGAAAAGTACTGTAGAGTATAGAACACCAGTCACAAACTCACAAGTCTGGGTTTACTGGTGAATCAGTCGTAGCCGGTTCGTTCTCTTAATTACATCATATGCATTGTACTGCATTATCTAAATCTCAAATTCTTAAATTTGTGTCGAATCATTGAATAATACAATTGAATTGTATAACCTAATAGTAGTTGATAATAAATAAAATAGGTAAGAATAATATTATTAAATAAGTTATTATGAATAAAAGGATACATAAATTGAATGTAAATGAATGTATCAATTATTTTTCAAATCATAGTGGATTTTTTTGGATTATGACATTTTTTTTTGATAGCTGAAAATTTTATCAAACTGCGTATGTGTTCGGGAATTTATTTTTTCTCGCGGTGTAAATTGCAATGGCCGTTCAGTGAATGTTTGTTAGGTTATGCGGCAGGTGGCGAGTCGATCGAATTTAAAAATATTATACATATCAGTTTTAAAATGGTTTAATTTTTGTTTTATTTTTAAATTTACTTTTTATCATCTTTTTCTTTTATCTTTACCTCTTTTTTTTTCTCCCCCCTCTAAGTTATAGTTACTTTTATTTAATATCACGATTCAATTGTGTATATGAGTAATTTGAGGTTAATAAAATTATTTTACTGTTAAAATAATAGGAAAAAAAATAACATACGCACAAGTGCAATTTGAGAATGCGATTATTGAAATATTCAATATTCCCTGCCGGGCTGCAAATTATTCGAAATTTTACAGGCACGTATTCCCAAATTTAATTGAGTTATTTTCATTTAAAGCATTGAGTAGTGATGAATCCTCCTACATTATCATAAATTCGTGTTGGAGACCTTTTTTCTACCTCTATTTATCAATATTGTTTTATAATAATATAATTTATGCATGATTGTTCTACGCAATATTATCTAATAATTAATTGCTATGTTAATTTGATAATTAACAATGTATTTTAGTGTAATATATTTTATTAAAATTAATTTGGAGTGAATAATATGAATTATAATATCGCGCAAAGAGAAGAAAATTAAAATATTAGTTAGTTAAACTGTATGAATAAATAAATGTTTACTGAAACAATCAATTTCTGAATTTAAATAGTGATGAGTGGAAACTTAGACTACAAGTCGGCCACGTCCGTCCACGACTTCGAGGCTAACTCTATCAAAGGAGAGGTTGTACCTTTATCAAAGTAGGTTAAGCTATTATTATATGTGTATTTGAATAGTTAATAACTTTCTCCCAATGTCAATGTTCAACGAAATGAGTTTTTAAATATTAACTTTGATTTTTTAGCTACAAAGGTCATGTTTGTTTGATTGTCAATGTCGCATCAAAATGTGGTCTCACAGCTACAAATTACAAAGAATTAAATGAATTATACGACAAATATACCGAATCACATGGTGAGTATAATTAATATTATTTTATAATTATTTATTAATTAACATTCATGCATTGAAAAACAAAAAATTATAATTATTATTAAACGATTACAGGCTTGAAAATTTTGGCATTTCCATGCAATCAATTTAATGGTCAAGAGCCAGGTGACAGTGATGAAATTTGCAGCTTTGCCAAGGCCAATAAAGTAAAATCCTTCTGTTATTTATTTATTAATTTGTTAGATATTTTTTTAAAAGAATGAAAATATTAATAAATTTGTTTAATTGTTTCTAGGCGAAATTTGATTTGTTTGAAAAAATTGATGTAAATGGTGATAACACTCATCCTTTATGGAAATATTTGAAGAAAGAGAAGGGCGGCACATTGGGAAGTTTCATTAAATGGAATTTTACTAAATTTATTGTCGACAAAGATGGTAAAGTTGTTGAAAGACATGGACCAAATGTTGATCCAAGTAAATTAGCATCACATCTTGAAAAGTACTTTTGAGACAGCATCTCAATCAATTCCCAATGCACGATTGTAAAATTATATCAAACTTATAGAACAACAAAAAAGAAAAGAAAAAAAATAATTCAACTTTTTATCCTTCAACACTGAACTTATTGTTATAATATAAATCTCAAGTGTTTAAATAATATTTCACGCTTTTTATGCAACATACATTAACGATAATGTAATTCCAAAATTGTCTTTACAATATTTGGATAGTTATATAAATGCATTATATTTTCTTTTATTTTTAAATTAAAAAATGGTAATGTAGATTTATAATTAATACAGTCAATAATGCTGGGATATTGTACTAATTCAAATTGTAATGAATAAATACTAAAAATATTGCATTGAATATATAAAACCAAGGCCTCTGAATATAAATATATCTTTATGCATGTGTGCACTAATTTATCGACTCATTTCCGTTTTTCGTATGGAAATGAACTTGAAATTTCATCAAGTAAAATCTCAAAACATATATAATGACACCCACACATTGACGTTGCTAAGCCGACAAGATATATAAAATGATATGAACATATAACTTTACAGCGGAAATTAAGATAAAATCTTCAATGATTAAACAAACCAAGATAAAAATCTGAATATTATTATTCTTAATTAATACCTTAATTCAAAACTATTTTTCCGTTCTTTTTATAAAATTCTTACTAAATATAAATCATCAATAAATCAATGAAATTAATTAATCCCATCAATGAAAGTGAAAAATTAAAATTATTCAAAGCTATAAGATATTTTCATTCAACAAATCAGCGTTAAATATCAACAAACAAATAATTCTTTATAATCATTAGATAATTTACAAATATTTCAATTCATAATTAATAATCCACTGGCTTTATCAATACAAGACAAACCGCTTTAACAACTAATATTAAATTATAAATTATCTAAAAGCACACAATCATTTTACAAACGTTTAATATGAAACTTAAAAGAAAACAAATAAATATAATTATGATATCTTGAATGGAATATATTTGCAATAAAATACGTTCATAGCAACGAAATTTGTTGTTAAAATTACGGATAAATGTAAAGGCCACATGGCTATATACCTATGTGTAACTCAATATGTATGCTATTATTATTCAACTCAGAGTGTAGCAAAGGTTACTTGGAATCGACTAAGGGAAATTGCTTCCGTCCCACGCACGAATAAAGGACCATTGACGAACTGGACTGCGTGTTGTCAAAAGCTCAATATAAATCATAAACGTTGTACATGTACATATATACCTATGTAATAAAATTTATATACATGCATAGATATAATTTTCAATGTTGAAGTTTCAAATATTGAACGTTAAATGAAAGCTTTTGTGTATGAACACACATTGTCTTTGATTTTATACATTTCAACTCTGTAGCTTTGATCATGTAAATCGCGATATAACATTCTTGTCTCAGGGATATTATTATTAATATTTTGGCTGATTCTATTATAAAGCTTTGTTGTCATGTTGTTTGACAATGACGACGGTGTGCTATATTACTTCGACTTTTGGCACGAATACAAAGAGGAACATATGGTTAAGTAAATTTGATTTTGTCATTCTATTGTTGTGCACGTGAAATAAATAAATAAATAAATAAATAAATAAAATGAAAGAATAAAAAAATATTATAATTAAATAAACGATGAATTGTTATTTATATCATATCGATGAATGAATCATTGAAGATAAAATATATTTTTTGTTTTGTTTAATTCAATAGTCAACGTGTGGAATGTTTAAATGTAATTTGCAATTTTTTATATGGACATGAATAGATGTAGATATATTATATGTACATTGTTTAGCGATTTATTAATAATTTTTACTCGACTGTATAGGTTTATATGTATTATATTATAACGTGTGTATCATGTGTTCATTTTATGTGTGATATAGAGTCGCTAAATTTCATTATCGGTCATAGCTTCATCACCGTCACACCGATGTAACAGGAAACCGTATTTTTTTTTTTCCTCTTTTTTTTATAGCCGCAAGGGGAAAAATGTGAGGATGGGAGAAATATTGATTTTCGGATTAAATTGTATGTTTACTGACGTTGTCTCAATCCCACAAGGTTTCAATATGTCTGGAAAGTTTTTCCAGTTAAAATATTCTTGAAATTAAATATGTATCAAGTTGAACAATTCATATTTATTCAAAAAATCAATCATTCAATTTAATTTTAGATTTTATTAATATAGTTTGACATACTATTATTATCGTTTTTTCTTTTTTTCATTTTCTCTCATTTATGTATCATTTCCATTTCTCATTGCCTGAAGGATATTATTATATACAGTTTAATGAACGAAATTGAAATAATATTAAAACGTAAAATTGAAAATGAGAAAAATAAACATGCTATCAAATAAATAATATATAATTAAATTTACATAACAATAAACTTTGAAATAAATAGTATATTCATATATTTATATATGAATATAATTCATAATAATAATTAGTATAATTAAAATGTTAGTGCACTCCAATATAGTATTTATCAGTATCTCTTAACTTGAGCTTTTACGCACCTCATTTATTTTCATCCAATCTTTCAAAGTGATAATAAAAAATAAAAAAATCTCACAAAGTGTTGAGAGCATCTTCAACAAAATAACGACCTTCTCATTATTATCATTATCGTTGATATTTCCATTAAAACACCAGCAAATATGCATAATATATTTTTTTCCTCAATTTTCTTTAAATATATTTTCCCAAAAAATATCAAGATATTTTTAAAATTAATAAATTATTCTCAAAAAAAAAAAAATTAATTTTAATTGTGCTCAAGGCCATAATAAAATTTGCAGTTGGCCTCATCAACTTTTAATGAAATGGATTATTTTTTTTCTCTCAAGTTTTTTTTCTTTTAATTTTCATTCTGACGTAAAATAGCGAGAGTAGCAAATAAATAAGGGTAAAGAGAGAAAATAAGTTGGATTTATATACATATACACATTCAAGAGTTGGATATGTAAGAGATACACCCGACTATAATTAGCCGTCCTTGCTTCGTGGTTGATCTGACACCCGCCTCCATTCATAGAACACGTCGTCGTCTTTTATAAACATATGCGCATCTATATATACATTAGGGTGGGTCAAAAAAAATGACTATTTTTTTTTTTTTATCTCAATCAGAAAAATTGGTTTCTGGGCACCTTTAGTGAATATCCAACAAGTATGAGCTCTTAATATTAATAGGAAGAATCTCCTCATCGTCATTTTTCATTTTTACTCAAGTCTCATATTAAAAATATCATATCTCATAATTAGTTAATCATTTATTAAATTTTCTGTACATATTTTTGAAGGGAATTGAACGCTCTACAAAAAAGATCTCTTATATTTTTTTCATAAATCTAATCATTTGAAAGATATTCGAGGTCAAAGTTTGAGAATTTTCTCAAAAAAAATTTTTTTTTTTCTGAATTTTTTAACTTATTGAAAAATCATTGTTGTCGAATGAGAAGTACATATTTTTATAGGAAATTGAACGCTCTACAAGAAAGATCTCTTGTTTTTAATCGATTGCTCTAACCGTTTAGAAGATATTCGTATCTGAATTCCAATGCGTGTTGATTTTAATGGTTTTTCAATAACGATTTTAAATATATTCATTTAATTTATAATTTTTAGACATATTCATAAAAATTTCCGTTCATATCGTTTGAAAAGAAGTTTTTAACTATTTTTCAAGTTTTTTCATAGATGTAACATTAACTTACAGGAGAATTAGAGATTTTCACGTCAGTTTATTACTTGAAAATAATTTATGGTCCATTCCTGTAAAAAATAACGTTCTTATTTTATACATATTTTTGAATTTATCAATATGAAAGAAAAAAAAATTCCATTTACTATAGAAAGTTTTATATTTTAATCCAGTATAAATGCAAGTATAAATTTCACTACAAGATATTAAGTTTTGATTGTGAAAATAGTCTTTTATTGCAATTTGGATATTTCGCTCGATGGTCTTTAACAACTTGCAATAAATATTGAAACTGTTCTTCATTTTTTGTTAAACATTGGTTATATTCTGTCACCAATGCCACTCCGCGCTCTGCTACGTCATTCACGACTTTTAATTGGTTGAAGAATTCTTCACTTTCTTTATAATAATCATCAGAAGACCACAATTCAATGTCAAGGTCAAGAAAATCATATGGTAGTTCAAAGATTCTAAATAGATTTAATGATTTTTGAGAAACGAAGTCACTCAAATCCTTTTTCATCATTGAATTAATGTTCTTTTGATCAATTATTAATCTTTTTGCTTTCGAATTTATGCCTTCACGATTTTTCACAGCTTCAACCATTTTTTTTTTTACATCGAGTGGAACGGTATCATCGAATAAAGATAAAATGGCAAGTTCATCTTTCAAATACCACAAATGTAAGATCATTTTTTCAGAAGTCGCTGAAGAAATCGCAGCATTAATTTTTTTATACTCGATTAGTTTTTTCAAGAATTCCAAATCTTGATTGGCAGCTGCAGTCGCAGAAGTTGATGAGAACCAAGCTTTTAAATATATTATGATTGTGAAAATACAAATCTGTCGCAGACTATTTAATTCTCTCATAGTAAGTCGAAACTCATTTCTAAAAATAAATATTTTTAAACAGTAAATGGCCTTCGCCATCCATCTCGCATGATGAACTGCACCAGGATATTTGAAGCAAACTTTTTCTTGAGGCATTTCTCCAAGAAAAATTAGTGACAATTCCAGAAACTCTTTATAATCATCTCGTGGATGTATTGACTATAAAAAAATAAAAAATTAAATTCACATTAACGATTAAGCATTCAATCTTATATTTATAACCATTATTTGACCATACTTGCAAACATTGTGAGATGAAAGTAGATATTTCATTTTTTTTATTTGAAAGAATATTAGCGACAACCGTATCTTCAATTCCAGCTTTATATTTCGTTTTATTTATTGTGTTCCACGCTTTTTTAAATCGTCCAAATATTGGAACATTTGGTCCTGACGATGCTGGCCAATACACTTCAAATGCACTCCTCAAAATGATTTCATATATATGATGGCGACATGGTAGGTAAATCAATTCTCTTCCTAGAGCTTTTTCAATTCCTGCACATGTACCGTGATGAATTCCTATGTAGTAAAAGTAGAAGTTAATTTCAAAATTGACAAGCTGTAATAAGTCATATTTAAACAGAGAATAAATGAAAAAATCTAAACACTTTGTTGCTGAATACAAAAATATAACTTCGTAAGAAAATATTGAAATGAGTAAATAGCAATAAAATTTTAAACAAATAAACAAATAAAAAAACATAATTGATCAGTTACCTGTGTTAACAGATGTCGTATCAAAACACATCGCCTTAATGTGACGACTAAGGCCCCATTCATCTAAAGTTCTTAAAATGGCTGATATTTGATTTTCTGCCGTACCAGAGTCCATTTTTGGGACACCAAGCAATTGTTCAACACCAAATCCAGTGAGAAGAATTGGCAGCCGATCTACGAACTTTGATTCAGCAATGTCATTCAATATTTTGCCGTCCCAGTGCACGACGTATTTGTCATGTGTTTTAAAATCATCTTTGAGTCCTTGAGCGATGTCTTCTCGTAACAGCATGCGCGTTCGTTGAATTGTCCTATAACTGAGAGTTGTATCTTCTATTCTGATACCAACACTTGATAGGACAGGAGTTATTATATACATCGCATTTCTACTGCTGACATTAGCTCTGTCAAGTGCAGAGATGAGTTCCGGAGTTAGAATATTTATTTTTGATGGTTTTGTATGCATTTGTGGATCATACTCTAAATCCGAACTAAAATTTGTTGCTTGACTGAATGATTGTGATGATGATAACTCCGAATTTTGACTGGCAATAATTGTCTGGCAGGATGATGAAGGTTGATTTGGATCTAGGAGAAAACAGTTTAAACAATATTATAAATTATTTCTCTTACTCATAAAAATTTGTTGACTGTGAAGCACTCTTCAATGCTGCGTATCATGTATTGTATGATGTATTAAACACTTTTGATTGATACCAAACGAAAAGAATTTAATAAATTTAAAATAATTAAAAATAATAACGAAGAATCATCTACTTGCATAACATCATTTACAGTATTATAATAATTTTGTCACAGGTACTTACTGTTTTCCTCTACTTCCATGAAATTTGCACTCGTATCTGATTCATTCATGTTATGATGAATGAATTCTTTCCGCGAACCGCTTTTTTGATTTAAATATAAATTTTTATAACGGTCATCGAGCAGTTTTAAAGATTTCTTATCAACAATGTCGAATAAAACTCTTACTTCATTTTGAAATGTTGCTTCTTTTCGTTTTTGTGCTGATGATTTGTTCCGTTTCATGTTTTTTTGTAGTTTTAACCACTTATTATGGTATCGGAGAACTTTTGTTATTAAATTATTATTTCCAGAAGTTGGAATATGATTTTTTTCCCATAATTTTACAACTTGATCGATTGCATTTTTCGCACTATTTTTAATGGAGTATTTGAGGACATTACGCTGATAAAAAAATACACACATAACTTCTTTCACCGTTGGTAATTTCATTTCAAGAATTTTTTTCATAGGTAAACCGATAAAAGGGATTTTTTTATTCATTTTTGTTCGAGATTGCAGTAAATTTCTATAATAAATTTATGGACAATTTTGTATGAAATGTTTTTAGCAAATATATATTAATAAAATGAATTCAGTTCATGAGAAGTGCTACAATATAGATATATGCACACTTTATTTATACAAACACGCACACACGTATACACGAGATTGCAATGTCCACGACACGTGCGTCGTAAAGCCACGAGTCGCAAAAATATAATTGTCAATTTTTCAATTATTAATGTCCACACTATTGAGAGATCACTCAATTGTCACTTTACACATTCATATAGTTGATATGAAATCACCACAATTTATTTGAGATCGCGGAAGTTAGCGCTAATGCAGTTAAAGATGCAGAAAAGCAATTATAATTATGAGTAAATGCGACAGCAGTCCAATAATACAGTGTAGCTAAGGCGCCAGGAGTATCAACACTAGTAGAAGTAGCGGCAATAAAAGACCCGCATTGAGACAATGCGGGCCTCACGCAATGCATTGTGGTCAGTATTCACCTCAGTGGTCAAGGGTAGTAAACAAATGACGAATCACAATACGAAATTATGTTGAGAATAAAATATTGGAAAAAAATTTATTAGAAAAAAATATAATTTTCAAACAAAAAAGAGGACATAGGTTGAAAAACGTTTTTTCAATGGATATGAACGGAAATTTTTATGAATATGTCTAAAAATTATAAATTAAATGAATATATTTAAAATCGTTATTGAAAAACCATTAAAATCAACACGCATTGGAATTCAGATACGAATATCTTCTAAACGGTTAGAGCAATCGACTAAAAACAAGAGATCTTTCTTGTAGAGCGTTCAATTTCCTATAAAAATATGTACTTCTCATTCGACAACAATGATTTTTCAGTAAGTTAAAAAATTCAGAAAAAAAAAATTTTTTTTTTGAGAAAATTCTCAAACTTTGACCTCGAACATCTTTCAAATGATTAGATTTATGAAAAAAATATAAGAGATCTTTTTTGTAGAGTGTTCAATTCCCTTCAAAAATATGTACGGAAAATTCAATAAATGATTAACTAATTATGAGATATGATATTTTTAATATGAGACTTGAGTAAAAATGAAAAATGACGATGAGGAGATTCTTCCTATTAATATTAAGAGCTCATACTTGTTGGATATTCACTAAAGGTGCCCAGAAACCAATTTTTCTGATTGAGATAAAAAAAAAAAAATAGTCATTTTTTTTGACCCACCCTAATATACATCCATATAAAAATATATATTATATGTATAAGTTGTATAGACTCTATATGAATTTTGCGCGTCTAACGATTGTTCGTGTGTCTCGTTCGTTACCACTGGCTGATGCTATACTGCTGCCGACCTATCTAAGCTCGATCGAAGAACGAGACCTAGTTTAGTCTCGTGGCCCAGTTTCTTTTCATTCTTATTTTTATTTTCTCCTTCTTCAACATATTTTTTTTATTCTACTATTATACTCAGCTCTCAATTGCCTTTTTTTTTTTTTTTTCCTGTGTCTCAATCACATTCAACTGCGACAACATAAATATTATTCGTGCATGCACATATTATAAATTTCCCTTTATGAGAAAAAAAAATATATATATATATATTAGTAATTCTATTTAATCATGAATTTTTTATTCATCAACAAAATTCACTTTTATTTTTTTTTTTTTTCATTCCATTTATTTTTTATGGTACATTTGGTTTTATCTAAATATATATACATGTATGTATGTATGTATATAAGTATGTATATATGTTTGTGAATAATAGGAGATATAGAAAACAATGTTGGACCCACCCAAATTTTCATTAACGTAAAAGCGCTGTTTAAATCATGACAAAAAATTTACGTACATTTGACACGAATGGTGAACGTGACCTCGGACACGCTTCGGAAAATTTTTGCGGTACTTTTTCTACATGAAGAAACGCGGGGAAAATAATAAACGCAAAATACGGAGAAAAAATATTTGAAATAATATCAAAGACAAAATGTATGTAAAAAAAAAAAATAAAAGAAAAATTTTTTTTTACATATTTATATTAGTAATGCAAACAGGAAAATTTATACACTGATATAAAAATAAATTTTCTTATCTTTATCTACATCCGACCATCAGATCTCTGTGTAATCTGATAACAATTAATTATTATTATCATTAATATCATTATCAATTAAAAGTGTGTGTATATCGCCAATCAGTTTTAATGAATGAATAACAAAATAAATAAATAAATAAACAAATGAATGAATGAATGAAATCATTCTCTAAATTATTATAATATATGTCTCTATTATATTTGTGAGACTTAATAATTTTTTCTATAATAATTTGAGTGTTATTATATCATTGGCCATTGCATATGTATTACTCTAAAGTTCAAGATAATGAAAATGAATATATTTATATAATTATATGGATATTATTATGTGTGTATCAGTGTATGAGAGAAGACGGATGTCAGGTCGACGACAATGCGACATCTCTCGATCCCGATCTCCGCTTTTGCGCAACAATGAATTCCATGCATTTGTCAACGCACGCAAAAGTATCTCTCTCTCATTTTCTCTTTCTCTATCTTTATTCTTACATTATTATATACATAATATAAGGAATACATGTATGATGAATATCCGGTAGCTTTATTCCACGTATCAGATGAATTTTTCCATTTTATTTCTTTCCCCATTTGTCAGCAATATTTTACACGTATTAAAATATACCTACATTTCTGTTTATATATATTATATTTAACACTAAAAAATATTATGTTACATATATATTTATTTTTTTTTTGGTTCTACCTTTCACACAAGATTTTTTTCAATATATTTTTTCTTTCTCAATATATTACGCACACAGTGTGGAGAATATTTTTTTCCGCCTAACGAATCGTTGCGGGTTCTGCAAATTACACTTTTTGTTTATTTATTTATTTATTTTTTTCTTTACATGAACTTCAATATATATTATACAGATATATACATATGTAAATTGATGGTAGGTGTGCGGTTATATGTGTACATGACTAAAGTAGGTCGTGCAATTTCAAATGAAAAATTACGAATATATTGTTACTAAAAATTAACTGATATTTTCGATATAACTTTTCACATAAACCGCAATCAGCTTCTACCTAACAGACATGATATATACCCGATCTTAAATACTTATTTGTAATTTTATATAGGTAAACAAAAAGAGAATATTCCAAAAACGTTTATAAAACGCATCAAGAAAATTAATATCTAATATTTTCTCTCAATAAATCATATTAGCAAAATTATTCATTGCTCAAAAAAAAAAAAAAAAAAATATTAAATTTTTTTTGTCTCCTTGTGTATTGATGATTCAATATTTTTATCAAATTCTCGTGGCATTGACTCTATCAATATCATATTCACACACAGTCAAATTGCGTTTAAATTAATAAAAATATATAATCATGCATAAATATATATAAATAAAAATATAATTTTTTCCTTATAAATTTTTTTGCATGACTATACATATTTATTATAAAATTAAACATTTTTACAACAATTCATACTTTATATGTAGATATTAAATGTCGAAAAATTAATTAATTACGCAAAAAGTAATATTTAAATACAAAAATTTTAATCTTGCGTGAATTTTGGGACATTCTCTATATACATACATATATATAAAAAAATATATACAACTCAATCATTAAATATCAGACGGAATGTAGTATAAAAGACTACATCCAGCATGCGGGTGATCACAAACCTCCGCGGGCGCGTTTTACGTTACTCTTTTAATTCTCCTCAATCGCATGACGTCACGTCCCCTTCCTTCCGCTTTTGCTCTCACAGTGTATAAAAGTCCGGATGTGAGCTTAACTCGTCGCGAGTATATAGTCAGGGGGGGAAAATATTTTGTCGGGTTGTCGATGTCACAGCAGATCATGTACATAAATATATAATAATACATATATACATTGTGGAATATCATGTTTGAACTACTCCTACTACTGACAATTCTGCATTATTCTAACTGGGTGTGCGCCCACGTTGTCATACATAAATATATACTCACACTAAATACATCTCAGATTTTCTTGTCATTTAATTTAATATATAAATTTTATTTTGCTATTTTATAATTTTTTTTTTTTTTTTCATGTTTCATTTCAAACGCTTGAATTTATTTATTCAGTAAAAATATTCAAGTGTATTTTTTTTTTTTCTTATGGTTTTATGAAAAATATATTTATATATTCACTTGGATAAATATTTTTATTATTCATTTGATGTTAGATATTTTAAGGTAGAGAGCGATGAGTATTTAAAAAAATTAAATTTCTTATTTTTTGTTTTGTTTTATTATTATGTTTTCTATATTTACATTTTACTGAATTGTTATTTTTTCCCCACGATAATTTTGTGATCTATGATGACAATGTTTTTGTCATATGCATACTGCAGTCATGATGACCTTAAGTTAATAAAATATATATATTATTGTTACTGCTGCGAGTGGTGTGACTGGTACGTCGCGAAGGCTTTTAGCCTTTGGAATTTCGAATTCGAGATTTCAATTTAAAATGTCAAGATAGAACCCATTGAGTTATTCGTTGCTATGCCACCACCATCATATATGTATACTGTAAACACATATATATATATATATACTATCACAAACTTTTCCATTTTCAATTCTCCATTCTTTATATTCCTTCTATTATTTTTTTTTTTTCCCTATACCTTTTTCCTCATATTTTAAACATACTTAAAAGCTTCATGACGAAAGAAATAATAAACTCTTTGAAAAATAAATAAACAAATAAAATATAAATATTCATAATTGTTATGAATAAATTATAAAAATGTTACTTTGAATACGTTGAAATAAATATAAAAAAAAAAGTTTGCAATTATTGAAATATTATTCAACTAAATTAGTTGGTAGTATATAAATAAATTTTAATTTTCGTATGAGAAACATGAGGGTGAGAGGGGGGAAAAAAAAAATACCATACACAAATTATATTCAGTACTGTGAGACAAGTGCCGACCGGATGTCCGCGGATCATTTGACCGGAAATGGCGGAAACTGAAGGTCCGCACATCGAGGGTAATTGAGCGGGTTCCGCTGACGTTTAATCGCTCACCAATCTCACGACCACCACATCCTTATCCTTGGCTCACTAAATAATATATTCATATATTGTTTTTATATTTTTCTCCGTCCCCCTCTATACTGTGTGTGCATTTCTCTCAAGAAAAAAACTTTAATACTATTATGTCAGTTTTAATATAATATAAGAAAATAATAAAATAAAAAGTACTAAACTTATCTTCAATGAACGAAAAAATCAGTGATGAATGTAGCAGAGTTAAATTATTAATTTTAATCATAATTGTTTATATTTCAAAATATTATATTTATTAATAATTGAATTTTAATTTAATTGTATTGTTGTAATATTAATATTAATGTAAATAATAATAAAAATTATAAAATGAAAAATAAAAAATTAGTGATGAATAGCAGAGTTAAATTATTAATTTTAATCACAATTGTTTATATTTCAAAGTATCATATTTATTAATAATTGAATTTTAATATAATTATATTAATGTAATATTAATATTAATGTAAATTGCAATAATAATTATAAAATGAAGAATAAAAAATCAATAATGAATAGCAGAATTAAATTATTAATTTCAATCACAATTGTTTGTATTTCAAAGTATCATATTTATTAATAATTGAATTTTAATTTAATTGTATTAATGTAATATTAATATTAATGTAAATTGCAATAAGAATTATAAAATAAAGAATAAAAAATCAACAGTAATACAATTGGAAATGTGTATAATTAATTTCTTCAGCGAAAAGAAGAAGAAGAAAAAAAAAAGACGATATCATTAAATGCAATTGTCAATTGATATTATTGTAGACTTTTTTTTTATATTACTACGGCCCTGTCACGCGAGTTTAACCCAGGATAACTTGACACACGTGCATCGAATCGTGACGATCGTTGGCCATTATTACATTCAATCGTTAGTAGAATTTAAGCCATTCATGAATTGACTTTGGTTGATGTTTATTTATAAGACGAATACGTTGCACGCAACTAATAAGAAGGCCGGGCGCGCGCGTCAACAAATTTTATTTGGACAATTCCTTGTCTTGTTCTATATGTGCACATATAAAGAGAACGATAAATATATTTATATACGCGCGTGACTAATCGCACACGATATAGAAGCCTTGGAAAATAAATAAATAAATAAATAAATAAATAAATAAATAGATAAATAAAACAAACGTATGAATACATGAAAGTATAACGAATTCTTTTTCTTTTATATTTAACGTTGCAAGAAAGAATAAAAAAATTGTAATAAACTATGCAGCAATTTTTTTTTTCTGATAAATTAATTAAAAATTCGATTTTCAATATTGGCATTTAGGAGAGTATAGATGCATATAAACGAGGATAAATTGTGAAGAGATAGAGCTTTACAGTCAGCCACCACATACGTTTGGATAGTTCAATGAACTTATTCGGCATGACAATAGTATGGAGCTCTACTCGTTTAATTTCAAGATTCAATTGGGGAGAATCGTGTACGCGTCGTGAACGCCAACTCATTGAAATCAATTTGTAAAATGAAATAAAAATGTAGTATAAAAATATACGTATAAACATTTCCATATATAAAAAAAAAAATTCAGCGATTCATTTAAATTCACGTGAATTTTTAGTTTGATAAAAAAATATAACGTGCATTTGTTTTGGTTGTTTTATTGATAGGTGCCGGTGGATTTGTGTGTGTGTGTGTGTGTTGATATTTCACGCATGTCGACAGGTAGGTAGGTACAAAAATATACACATATATACGTATATAGTTATATCGATTTATGTATATATAAAAGGTGGATGGTGTTGGGGAACCCGGTGATGGTCCATTCAATTCATTTGGGAATTGAATTGACTGGGTGGTAGAAAGTATTTTCTGATAGAATGAAAATAAAATAAAGAACAGTGGCACTCCATGGGTGAATTGTCCATTTAAGTTAGGTTGAGATATTGATGGATAATGGCATATGTATATATATATATATATATAAATATATTCAAACATAAAGAATACTGATTGCTAAAAATATTGAGCTGATGTGAAAATGTAAAATGTTTACATTGAAAATTGGATATTCTTGGGGCCTGTTATTTTGTATATTATCCCAAGCGAAACAAATATATTTTGTATGAATATAAATAAAATATGATATGAAATAGAGCTGATGTTTAATAAAATGCTGCTGAATACACAGTATAATAATATACAAATATGAATGTATATTATATGTTGCATTGAAAATGTAATATTTACCTGTTACCAAAGCGCTCCCTCCAGAATTCCGCAGCATCAGACTTGGTGATGCGAAACTGATCGCCAGCAAAGACGCCGTTAGGAAAGATGGCCTTCAATTCAGACAGCATGTGACTGAATACAAGACTGAGTTTAGTTAAATTTCTACGATAATGTGATGTTTCATCAAACATTTTTTCTTTTCCTTCCTTAAATAATTTAATTGCCTGTTTGCATTTACGCATAAGATTATTAATAAATACACAAAAGTGTTCATTACTATGTAAAACTTGCATACGATCCTCATATTTACTGTATATTAAACGTAATCGTTGATACGTATCTGGTAATATATCAAGAATAAATGGTGGTGAATTTTTTAAATTCATTCTTTGATGTTGACAAAGTTTTACAACTTTATCCATTAATTTCCATGTTTTATCCAGCATACGTTTGTCTGTTGATAATTTTGGTGGCGTCATTGCATCTGCAAATCTACCTTGGAGCTTTTGGAATATTGAACTAATGTGTACAGTACGACTACTCCTGCTGCTGTGACCCGACGACATCTTGATGTAAATCCAACGACTCTCTAAATTAATTTTTTATATAATTATATTTTTAATACTAAATACAGTATTATGAATTATAATCAGTCTCGTATACTTCATCCACCGGTGCTTATTACTTCAAGTCCAGCTTGTTTCTCTTATTTATCCTCACCCTCCTCTCTCTCTCTTTCTCTCTCTTTCTCTTTATCTCTTACTCGCTCTCGTTCATGTGCATTTGTACAATTGTGATGTTGTACATAGAGTTACAGTTAATAAGAAGCGCGACGTTCAACCCGGTTACACTTTTCAACCACAAAATTACACCTGCTCCACTAACCCCTAAATGTTTCTCTTACGTCACACCGCCACACTTTGGGAAACACATTTTAAACACACAGACTTTTATTATTTTTCATTACTTTGAAATCATCACCTGATGATGGCTCTCATTAGGTCTCATGCGCGAGCCTTGTGAGATTAAGGGATCGCGCATTACCGCATTCTGTCTCTCTATAAACTGACGACAGTCTGCGATTATAACACAACTGAAAGACGAACTGTGTGGTGTGTATAATATTGAGAATAGTTGCCTCACGGTTATTCTCTCTCGTTACTTTAGCAGTGTAGTGTACGTGTTTTTTGAGTAATCGTGTGTGTGCGTGTGTATATTTTGATCATTTCCATTTAGTTCAGAGGCGCGCGCAGAGCGCCTTGAGGTTATACAAAATGGCGGAAGAATGAGATTATGGCGCCAATTTTTAAATCATGGTTTGTGGTTATTTCTTGAGGGATGTATTGATAATTTTAATTTATTTCTTATTTAAAAATAATTGTTATATTTTTTTAATTTGGAAATATATATGTAGTCTTTGTTGATTATCGTGATATGCAGGAAGTGGTAATTATTATGGGATAATTATCATTTTTTCTTTCAAATGTTCCAGTTTTAATTTTGCAAGATTTTTCACATTTTACACAGTATTTGTTTTGCAATTGAGCAGATAATTTTTTGTGATTTTTTTTTTCAAGTCTTGAAGCATTAATTTTATGGATTATTTGTTTATTTTGAAGCCGGTTATACATACTATACATACATATATGTATATAGCCAAAGTTATTTTATTGAAGTGTATAATATGCTTTAATATCGTTCATCACTTTTGGTAAAATAAATAAATTATATTTATTTTTTCGTTTTTTTTTCTGTCACAATTTTATAAGTACATAACATTTACCGCAAATATATAATTACATTATTTCGTTTGTATAATTCAATTGAAAAAAATAAATTAGATATACATCTCCTATTATTTGAAATTTCAAGCCAAATAAATGATATATAATTTAATTGTGTACTTAATAATTAATATTTCAAAAGGAATATTATTTTTTTTTTCTGATATCGATAAATTTTTTCAATTACTATATTGACATTAACATTTAGTTTTTTACTAAGCTTACTATTTTAATTTTGTCTTTATGAATTGGTTCTACATTATTTATTGAATTGCCGTGGCGAGAAAAATGCAATTAAAATTAAACAAAAAAGAAAAATTCAAATTCTAAATAAAAATTAATTCACAAAGAAACATCATGACATAAATAGCAAATAAAATTCATACATGTGCGTAAATTATCAGTCGTGTAATAATTAAAAATATATATATAATAACAGTAAATAAATGACGATAAAATAAATAATATAAATTTGATGGTACATCGCGAATTAATGATGAAACTTTGATCAATGCTGATAAAATCAATTTTTTTTTTTCTTATCAATTGTGTGTTTCTATATCAAAACATGTGTACCGTAGACAAAGTCGTCAACTATATAACATGCTATCAAAAATGGTTTTAATGCATTAAATTCTTAACATACATTGGTTGTATCTACAACACTAGCTTGTGGAACGTTCATATAATAGCTGTTTTTTTTTCCTAATCACAGTCGTGATTGTTTTTTTCTTCTTTATCAATTCAACAAATGTCTTTTTAAATATCTAACGCATAACAATCCAATTTTTATAATTATCTAATTGTTGCTCAAGTGAATTAAATTGAACATTATCGAATGATCAGTACGTTGTCACCGACTTTTAAAATAAAAACTTAATCGTAATAAGATAAAACTTGACATAATAAACCAACTAGCAGGGATCGATGCTAATACTCGGTATCTCTCATCTAAAACACACAAAATAACAATTAAATTTTTGAAACAAAAAATAAAAATATGCATTTTATTAAATTAAATATACAATATTCATTGAATTTCTTTATGTTTCATGTCAATTAATAACTTAAAAAAATGTTTCATTTATTATATGATGAGTAATTTAACGCAAATTGTTTCCAAATATTAAAAAGAAAAATCGAGATCAATAATAATCATCAATTATTTTATTTAAAAGCACAGAAAAAAAATGATGAATAAAACAATTTTAATTAGTTGATATTGAACATTGTATGTTATTTGCTTTTATATTTGAATTTAATTATAATTATAAGTACTGAATAATCCTCAACATATTGATGTATACATAATTTTATATTTAATAATTTACCTGTCATTTGTTTAGACATTGTTACTTCAGCCCATCCTAAACTTCTTTGTACAGCCATCTTCCATTTTTTATATCGTCCGTCTCGTTCTGAAATTGATAAAATAAAAAATTACACAATCAGTCGCGAGAACATAAATGATTGATAAAATAAATATTGCAAATATTATAAATATGTGGCACCTTCTGGAGTTGTCGTAGGTAAAAAAGTGTCACTTGGTACAGTTTCCATTTCTTCACCGTCAAGATCCCAAACACCTACACCTTCAGCTTGACCAGCTGCCATCGCTGCGCCCAACGTTGTGATGTCTGGCATTGTTGATCGAACTAAATACAAATAAATAAATGAATTCCATATCATTATTTAATTGTATCAACGATTTTAAATTTTACTTTAAAGTGTGTCGCACAATGAATAATAAATATTTACTATAAACAAAAAAAGTTAATCCTGACGACAAAAAACAAAAATTAACTTTAATAATATAATTCGATAAATTTTAATTTCTCCATAGCTAAAACAATAATTTATTTATTACAGATGTAATATACTCTTTTAATGATTTCTAATAAATATATTAGAAGAATAATGATGAAAAATATACTTACATACTGGAATACCACTGAGATCTGCTTGAAGTTGCATTAATAAATTATTTGTCGACATTTTTCCATCCGTATGGAGTTTTGTCAAGGGAAATCCCGAATCTTTGTACATTGCTTCGATAATATCTCGCGTTTGAAAACATACTGCCTCAAGGGATGCTCGAATAATATGTTGTTTGGTTGTAAATGCTGTAAGTCCACAAATAATTCTGCAATAAATTTAAAAAAAATCAGAAAAATATAAAATTATCAATATAAAAATTATATCAATTGTCAAAAGTAATTAATAAATTCAAAATGATATTATTAATTATATTAAATACGCACCCCCTAGCGTCTTTTCTCCAATATGGTGCATAGAGACCGCAAAACGCTGGTACAAAATAAACATCACCAGTGCTAAACACACTCTGTGCTAAATGTTCACTCTCATGAACGTCTTTTATGAGCTTCATATTATCACGTAGCCATTTAATTGCTGCACCTGCTACAGCTATAGAACCCTCAAGTGCATACACTGCTGGAGTATCAGGGCCAAATTTATATGCGACTGTTGTCACTAAACCGTGTGATGAATAAACTCGCTGGAAAGGAAATAATTCATCATGAATTTGGAAATATGGATAAATTAATTTTTCAAAAACTATTTAATGATTATAAATAATATCATGATACAATAAAATATACATACATTGGTGCCGGTATTGCACAGAAGAAAGCATCCACTTCTATACGTGTTCTTTGCTTGTCCTTGTTTCAAACAATTTTGTCCAACTAAAGCTGCCTGTTGATTTCCAAGAATCTACCGAAAAAAAAATGCAACAAATAATTTTTCTCCTTCATATATCAATTTGTTTACAAAGTATCATGATGAGATATGAATTTACAATGACATACTCCGGATATTGGAATGCCTGTGAGTGGACCAACAGTAATTTTTCCATATATTTCCGAGCTGCTTTTAATTTCCGGTAATAATTTCATCGGAATGTCAAAATATCGACACAATGTTGGATCCCATTGTAATGTTTCTATATTCATCAACATTGTTCTTGATGCATTTGTGACATCAGTGATATATAAACCATCGTCTTTGCCGCCAGTTAAATTCTGATGATAATAAAAAATATATAAAAATATTTACAGTAATAATAATAAACAGATAAACGACATTTTCCTGATACAAACTTGTTATGATACATAAATATTTGCGTGCAATGATTCGAAGAATTCTTACTACACATAAGTGTAACAATAATCAAATATAATTACCCATATTATCCACGTGTCAAGTGTTCCAACTTTGCATCGTTTATCTCGCATTGCCTTTTTTACATTTTGTACATTTTGTTTCAACCATCGGATTTTTAATGCAGAAAAATATGGACTTACTGGTAAACCGCACAATGGTTTCAAATGATTTTTACTGTGATCGGGAAACTTTGCAATTATTTGATCGGCTATTACATCAGTACGAATATCAGACCAAACTGAAAAAAAAAAAAAAAAATCATAATGATAATTTATCATATATTAAAATCATATACTAATTATTGTTTATTATTCATTTAAAATAGTCTTTGCCTTGTTGCTTTGAGCATCCTCATATATATTCATACAATAATTTATCATTAAAAATATTACTTTCATTATTATTAAATTAAATAAATATACCTATTGCGTTATGTAGCGCTTCGCCGGTAATTGAATCCCATGCGATTGTTGTCTCTCGTGCATTTGTTATTCCAATAGTAACAATATCACGTATATCCAATCCAAGTCCCTCCATTTTTTTAATTACATCTTTAATACATGCTTTTACAGCAAATAAAATTTCTTTTGGATCTTGCTCTACCCATCCTTCCTGTGGAGTTATCAGCTCAATGTCAATTGATTGTGATGTCACTTCATTCACTCGTTTAGCATTAAAGACCTAAATAATAATATCCGATAGATACATTAATCAACCTTGAATAATCAAATGATAAACAAATAATAAAACTTTCAATTTTAAATAAAAAAATATTTTATACATAAAAACATATTTACTTATATATAATTAACAGAATTATTATTGGCTTAATGTGATATATAATTATGCTGATATTTACCACAAATCGAACAGTTCTGGTGCCGACATCAATGACACCAACAAATGGTCCAACATTTTTAGACGTACCTGGCATCGCCTCTGTAACATTTATAATACATTATTTAAATATTATAAAAATTTAATGGACTTTATTTAACGTCATGTTATATATGCGTATACTTTTATGAATAGTTTAAACTCACACAAAAATATATTTAATATACATTTATATGAATATTTATCGTAATTTGACATTGATAATAAATTAATGAAATTTAATTAAGCTCACTGAATATTTTTTGAATTTCTTTATGTAATATTTATGATATCTAATAATTCTAGAGTGAGATTTAATGCATGTACATAAAATTGACTTGTGGACTATTCGACTGTGTAACAGTTAACTGAAAATTATTCGTAGCTATTGAGAAACCTTGCATATGTACGACATTGATTATCATCCCTATGTCACAATTTATTTTCAATAATATTGATTGTCATCGTTGGGTTTTATATCAATATAATCAATTTCTTTTATTGTATCAAAAAAATTAAAAAAAAAAAAAAAATAAATAACAATTCAATTAAAAATAATCAACGCTATATATAAACATAATGAAAGAAATAAAAATTACACTGACATTTAACAAAATAATTTCCGCACTGTGTATATTTTTTTTCAATTAATAATTCCCCATTATTATATAAATTATTATATCTATAAAAAGATTAATATGATAATTCAAAATTCAATAAATATTTAAAATACTCCGTCATTTCATTCGAAATAAATTCCTCGATTAACTTATAAAATTTATAAAAACACAAGAAATCTATATTCAATAATAAATTTTAAAATAAAAAAAAAATTTTCAAAAAAATAAAATAAAGTAACCAACTAAATTTATACATTGATAAATAAATTAAAATTAATTTCACATGCCTGCATTCTCACTATCATGACTTTTTGTATCCGACGATGATGGCGAAATATTATCACTATGTCTACCCATTATTATTGTTCCTGTTTTATTTATCAATAATAAATATAAAACAATTGCAGTCAACACAAATGAATAAAAATATATAAATAAATAATTAAATAAATAAAATTGAAAAATTAATAAATTTTACAATTTCACAGATATTATTCGTGTGTGATGTTATAAACACCACGACCAACACAATAAACACTCCTTCGCTACACGCTAATATTAACGAACTATTGTACATTTATAGCGGCACGCAAGTTATATAGACACGGTGAATTATCTAAATGTGACGTCATCGAGCAACGATTGGTAGATTGTTGGGGGCTCGCATCGCTTGACATTCCTTCACTATATACATATATGCATGTATATATATACCATTCATTTCAATTATATATATACACACAACCATAAACCGGTATGTATTATATACTTTTATCATTTACATTTGTATATAGTACATATATAATATATAAATGTCACGGAATATTACTCTCCAATTTCGTCATACTTTTATTGTAAAATTTAATCGACGTTATATATTTAGACTACGTTCTTCTAATTTTTTGTTTACTAATTTATTTACAATCAGTTATGGCAATTTTATTTATATATACCTATATACTTTCTTTATAATTTAATCCAAATTAAAAGTGTGTATATGTATATAAAAATATTTATAAACTAATATTAAATGACTTGTGAAATATAAAGTGATATAAACAGAATATAATTTTGTTTAACAAAAGATTTAATTAATCATGATGTGTTTATGATTATTAACATCAAAATGACAATAAGAGTTCATTGATTAGTTGAAGGTAAAGTTCAAAGTTAATATTTTATTCGGTCATTAATTTATTAAATTTATTTTTATATTTTTAATGAATAATTTTAATAAATTAAACCAATTTTTTGGAATACAGTAAATTTATAATTCAGAGAATTTTCAGGATAATTCATAGTTTTTCTTGTGAATTAATTTTTAAGATAACACAAAAATTAATAATAATATTATTAATAATATTTTTTTATTTATTTGATAAATTGATACTTTTTTAAATTCAATATCAATTCAAAGACTGGCGTAATGTCAATATATGATACATGAGATGCGTGTGAGAATACAAGCACGTGCATATAAATATATTTATTATTATTATTTTGGCATGTTTAAATTAATTTTGTGACAAGTTTTGTCTACTCGCAAGAATTTCAGGCTTATTATTAGGATGCAACACTGTATGTGCATGTGTATATTTATACAATTTTTATTTATAATAAAAATATTTATTTGTAGAAGGAATAAAATTTTAATTCCAAAATTTTTGTTATGATTGATTAAAACAAATAATTATTTTAGTTGTTTGGACCTTTGTAATAATCGTCTTTTTTATTTTTATGAGTATGAAACTTTGACCCCGTCAACATGACAGAGATTATTTCAAATTTATTATATCAAATATATAAAAAAAATTGATTTTTTCATCAAGTAAAATAGAAGGTTCTTACCTATTGATTTAAATGAATAATATTTGAAGATACTTGTTTTTCTTTTTAATTTTTTGGCATCTGGTACTTCCTTCAATGGCAATTGTTCTTTATCATCAAAACTGTCCTCTTGTGATTCCATTTTATTTATTTATTTTTCTCCTAATTCTCGGATATGTCAGATTTAATTATGTGTTTATTAATTAATTTTCTTATTTCTTTATTTATCTGGTAACGATAAAATTTATTTCCGACAGTGTAGCAATCAAAATTAACGGTGATTCTGTTCCGGGTCACTGGTCACTGTAAAATAACAAACAGAGAAAAAAAATTGAAGATTTATTTGAAATGCAATATACAAACTTGTATTAATAGGTATGAAGACTTGTTTTGTTATAAAAAAATCCTTTATGAAATAAATATGTATATAAACACATATCGAAAACGAGTTTTACTTCATTTATTTTATTACTGTGTTAATGGAGACCGATTTCAATTGACTACAGATCATTTTTCTTTCTCTCAACCAAATAGATTGTTGGCTTGAGCACATAAAAATGTGATTGTGTGTGCGTTGTCCTCATGGCCAGATCTAAATTTAGGATACAAGTCTCGTGATAAAAAAAAAAAAAATGTTACGATATTATCTAATAGAAAAAAAAAATTATTCTAATTTTAATATTGAATAAATTAATATAATTCATAAAAATAACTCTCAAACAAATATAAACCAGCCGTGTTAAATAATTATTAGCACACATTTTTATATAGGTTGATAATTGAATTTACGAGTATAAGACGTGAAATAAATAAAAAAATTCAGCCCTGAAAAATATTTAATACTATTATTATGTTGTTATAGATGATAACGATAATTGTATTGTTTTTTTTTTTCAAATTGAAAAAATCATTCTATTAATAATACAGAGTGACAATGATAAAATAAAAAAATAAAATGATTTAAAAAAAAAAAAAATAAAAAAGTAGTCATCGTCACTTCCACAGTATTGTTTTAATTAAGTAAATTATCGAATCGATGACGGTTTTTATTGTACTTGAGTACTGGACATGATGTGGTCTGGCAGTTAGGCCGCATGATGCGTAGGTTTCCCTGGGAAGCATCGGACTACCTGATGTGTAAAAATCGTTCTGGACTTATATACAAAGTGTTAGCAAGCCAGAACACTTACGAGAAGCAGCAATTTTCCATTTATACTACAATCCCAGTGAACAAGACCTAAATGTCCATCTAGTGGTGAATTCGCGAGCTCAAATACAAAGCGCGGTTTATTTGAATGATAAACTATCTTGCTGCACGTGCGCGCGTTCCAGATAAGAATAAATCGATACTTGCTATATAAAAAATACGTAAAAAAAATAATATAAAACAGTTACGCATACTGATAAGAATTACAAAATGTATATAAAATTATTACATTGATAATTATGATTAACATTTGATTAATTTTGATAAATTAAATCTTCCACAGGAATATTTCAATGATTTAAATTAATAATAAAATAATAAATATTGATAAATATTTAAATTTTCACTGTAGATATGTATTGTATGTATACGTAATTTTGTAAGTAATGATTGTGAGTGAAAGTTATACGGTTTGTTTTATTTTTATCGGCACACCCATCAAACATTTTATTTGAATATGCAAAATGAGAAACCTCTGACCAATGAATCATTAGCATGAGTGCTATGGGTAGATAAATTCTACTGTCAAAATTGCAGACGTTCCAAAGGTTCTGATGGCAAATTATGTTTATCGTTTACGTATCGTCTTGATAAAAATAATTTTATTTTAAACTTTAATATATTAAATATGATAAAAATTCAATTTGAAGTATTCATTTATCTCAATGAAGAATGAAAAAAAAAAAAAAAAAAAAAAAAAGAAATTAATTATGAAAGAAAACAATTTTTATTATTCTCTGCAATATTATCTTATTTTTTTTTTTCTACTGCATGAAATTACTTATATAACATGATTGGGAAAAAAATCGTTTTTTTTTTTTTTTTTTTTCATTCCATTGCATATTAAATTCCACAATCTATTTTTATATTGTTAATTTGGAATCAATTTTCCACATCTATCATAAACAATCATGGATATTAATTAAAAAATATTTTTAAAAAAATGTTAATTTAAATTTACTTGGCCTTGCTATTTAGAACACCACACGTTGGAAATAATTTAAGCCCACGTAATCATTAACCATGTCTCATCATACAGTTAAAAAGTATAATTACAAATAAAAAAAGAAACCTACAAAATAAATATAAAATTATAAAATAAAAATAAATATCGCAATGAGAAATAATAAAAAAATTAAAATACAACAAATACTCTAATATTTCATTAATTATTATAAACATAATACTAAAAGTATTAAATTACTAAAATTGTTCTTAAAATAAAATTCCAAATGCAGTCTCAGAAAAATTTCAAAAGCTCATACTTACATATATACATGTGTATATACAAGACGAAAAAAATAAATGATCGATGAATATTGGCACAATAACAATAGTTAATAAATAATGAAATAAAAGGAAAAAAAAAAATTAATCTTTGAATTATTATATACTACAGTAAAGACACTCACGTTTGCACAGCTGATGACCCGGTGAACTTTTTTTTTTTTTTTTTTTTTATAACCACCAAATCGCTTCTTGCAACACTATACTGTCGCACACGCGACCATAGGTAATCTGCGCGCGCACCAACTGTATTATTTTGACTCACTCAAAGTCGATATGTATATATACAACACATACATAAGAAGAATGCATATTCACCTACATTGGGCATATGTATATATGTGTATTTTAATAATAATTTATTTATGAATTATGCTTGAATATTGACTTAATTATATTAGATTAAATTGACTTATACGTCAATGAGATAATATATGCAAGATATAATATTTATATGCATTAAAATATTTTCTCTTACATCATGTGTTGGCATTTTTCAATATTCAAAGATGATAAACTATCACCCTGACCACCACAAAAATATTATTGCACGAGCCAAACGACCATGTGCCACCAAAAAAACCGTTTCGGCACTTCAATATCTACAGTTGCAGCATATTATTGTATCTATAAAAATTATGAAATACATTATACAAATGACAATTTACTGATTGAATTATTGAGTTATAAAGTGAGGTTAATTTACATTTTTCTGTTACAATTATATCGATTTAATTCACAGAAAATATAACATGATTTTTTACAATAAACAGAGTTCAGAACGTATGTATTACGTGTAGTGTATATATGTACATACATATATCGACATATGTATTTTTTATTTTATGAAATACCAATCAGCAGTTCGATATAAACTCAGCGTACCGCCAATCATCAAAATGGTAGCGGATGCGCGCGCAATCTTTTGCTTTGGCTAATTTTCGAGCGAGTATAGTTTTATGAATAATATTATTAAGTAAATTATGAATAAATGATGTGCAATTAACTGGGTGAATTTTTCGTATTTCTTGTAGATTTCTTGTTCATTCATGTACCGGTATGCGCATAGATGTATATAATTCAGAATGTCTAATTGTACATATGGACCATACATTGTGGAGAGTAAACTAAACATTTGTTTGGATTTCAAATTATTTTGTGGTTAAGAATACGTGAAATGCATTCTTTTTATTTTTTTAAACAAAATAATTATTGATGTTTATGCGCGGGGGTAATTACTGATGATTGTTGAACCTTAATTTTATTAGAATTTTTTTGTATAATGTATAAAACTCAAATTTGAATAAATATATTAAAAACTGTAAAAATTTTAAATTAATAACCTGCCTGGAAACTCCGTTGATAATATAGAACAATTTTAATTTATTATCGACTGAGAATGTTAATCTGATCCATGCTGTTGTACAATATGAAACAGTGTCAAATAAATATGCATTAAAATTTAAACTACATTACATTTACGTCGGCCTGTTAACAAATTGTGGATAATAGCATAAATATCCCATACACATAAAAAAAAAATTATTTTTATTTAGCATAATAATTATTATTTTTGTCTTTTATATATAATACAATTACAAAAGAACATGCATACAATATAAAGTCGTTCATAATATTTAAAATTACATTTACTATATTTTAGGTTAGTAAGTTCATTTGCATTGTGCACATGGGCATAACCTAAAAGTCAATGACTTTTTCAATTAAAAGATTGAATATATAAAGAAAATTATTCAAATTATGACTATTCCACCACAAAAAACAGTGGGCACTGATGATATTGAGGATCCAGTTGAACGTATGCTAAAAAAAACTGGTTGTATGGAACTACACTATGAAGTCCAGGTAATAAATTTAAAAAATTACATAACACCTATTTTTTATTTTTATTTTTGATCTTGCTCTACTATTAATAATATTGAAATGTAGGAATGCATAGCTGAGACACAAGATTGGCGAAAATGTCAGGGTCAAGTGCAAAAATTTAAAATTTGTATGGATAAGCACCAAAAACAGCGAGAAATATTTAATAAAAAATAATTCATACACTTGCCATAAACACAAAAAGATAAAGAAATTATCATGATTCCTTTGTGGGGAAAATTAAAATATATAATCACAAAAGGCTTGCCCAAAGAGCCATATAAAATGATTTTAGTTGTTCGTACGGATATTATAATGGGAAGAGGAAAAACTGCTGCACAATGTGCGCACGCTGCTGTTGAATGTTTCAATCAGTGTCAAAGAAGTAAAGTCGATAAGGAAATTTTAATAGCATGGTTAATGCTTGGTCAACCGAAAATTGTTGTGAAAATACCAAATGAGGAACAATTAAAAATATTAGCTAAGAATGCAAAAAAAGAGGGTCTTGTTACATCGACAATCAGAGATGCAGGAAAAACACAATTGGATCCAGGGACAATTACTGTTTTGGGTATCGGTCCTGGTCCTAATAGTCTTATCGATAAAGTTACATCAAATCTTAAATTACTGTAATTATATTATGTAAAATCATAAAAAAATACAGGAAATAGACGATAGAGTAAATTATTATTATTCTTGTAAATGAAATCAGATTGTATATAGTTATATTAAACTACCATTTGTAATTTATTTTGCGTTCTTCGATTTCGTTTTACATGTATATAAAGTTTTAGTACTTGAAAAAAAATAATAAATTCCCTGGAAAAATAATTTCACTGTATTTAATAAATCTTTAATTAATGTTAGTAAATGGTTCTAATACATTTGGTAAACTATAATTGTTTATTTGAATGAAGTAAACAATTTATTACGTTAGCATTTCTATATGTTCTATAAATCTATTACACAATATATAATAACCTAATAAAAATTGTTAACTATTTTGATGAAGAACTTTTGCCAGTAGAGTATTAAAATTGAAATATAGAGAAAGGTAATTGTTAAGATCCTGATAATTTTATGCATTAAAATTTGATTTTAAAACTAATCATATACAACGAAGTTTAGATGTTTTTTTTTTTTTTTTTGACAATTATAATTTCAGATTAATATATGTACATATAAAATTATAAAATAAAATTTAATGTTCATATCATGAAACGAAACAAAACGATTGATAAAGTATCAATTTTTTCAAGATTCTCTTGATTTAAAATGCTCCTATATTTGTCATCTTATTAAAATTATTATATTCATATCCGAATCGATGTATTATGAGACACTGAAATGCACAATTGGTAAATGGATTTTTACACAAACATGTAAATATTTATATGAATGAAAAATATTATATACGAGTCTTACATCAAGGGAGGGATAAACTGTTCTAAAACACTGAGAGTTATTTAATTTACCCACTAAAATCTCATCGTAAATATTTGAGCAATAACATAGACAAAAATTGATTTTTATTCTCTAATTACTTTAGAGAATAATAATAAAAATTAGTTAATTAATTAATTTGTTGTATATTACACAATTAAAATTGAGAAATTTATAATAAGTCTAATTGTTAGAGTGCAAAAATGTCTGTATCAATTATGGCTCGTTTGTAATTATTCTTAATTAATATTATTCATAACGAGTATATATATAAGTATCGAATAGAATTGTTCTGTTTACCTTTCGATTGAAAATAATATTAAGGCATTCCTAATTTATAATTGTTTTGATAAATATAAATTATTAAAAGATGCCAAGATCTTATATAATTTTATCATCATATTATGTAATTTTGAAATTTGTTTCATCTTTATTTAATTACGTAGTGAATTTTAAGTATTTGAAATGGTTCTAAAGATTTATGAAAATTTGTGACGAATTTGTGAATGTGCAAGGTACTTTCAGTCTTAAATAGCACAAGTGAAAAGATATACATATATATCGGCAGATGTAATTAGGGCGTGTCGAGCCAAGTTTATGCTTCACTTCTACTTTATATAGTAATATATACAGAAAGAGAATTTTTTCACTTTCAAAAAAAAAATGAAACATTTGGCAATAAGTACATCACATTCATTTTTAAAATCTAAATCTATCATTCACTTTTCTTTTTCTTTTACTCTCTTTATACCATTCACGCAATTATCTTACTAAGTTCCGGTGGTTCAACATAATTATTTAATACATGCGGTGCTTCATTGAATTCATCTAATTCATCGCCATTATCAGCACCTTGTGCAAGTAGAAAATATTGTTCACTACGCGTTGGCCAAAGTAAATGTGCCATAACACAATACGCATAGCAATCAGCTGAATAAGTTATACCTGCAAATTTAAATAAAATATATGTATTATTCATTTATTTATTTATTAATAAAAATGAATGCATAATAAATGATGATAAATAAACTTACCAAGAAGAAATTTAAACCTCCATAATGCACTTATTTGCAATGCAATGAGCGCAACAATTGGCAAATAAATAAACCATACGAGTGCTGATGCGCCAAAGTGTAGTAAAAAATTTAATTTTTGTGTATTATGTTCATAAGTCATTGTATTTCGAAGTTCCAATAAAAACCACACCATTATTGCGCTGCGGAATAAAAGTATAAACCATCCTGGCCACGTTTGATATTCGTCTATTTCTTCAACAATGTCAACTTCCGTCTAGAATATTTAATTTTAATAATATAATAAACATAAATATATTCATGATTAGTAATATTATCAATTAATAAATTAATATTTTACCATATTCCAAACGTAGAGTAAAATATGAACAACTCCGTAACAAAACCAAATAAGAAAAACAAGTGGCTTCCATGTTAATTCAATTCTCGTAACTGCCCAACCTTTTGCCAATAATAGCAATAATAACATAAATGTGGTCTGAAATAAAATTATTTTTTTGTCATTTATCAATATTAATATTTGTATTTTATCATACAAAAAAATTGTATCTATTTACCCGTGAGAGAATATCAAAAATATCTCCAGCCACTTCCAATTGTTCATATCCAACTCCATCAATTGCAAATTTCAATACGTGAATAAGAATTAAACATATTGCGATAAATTCCAGTAGTAAACTGGCTGTAAATAATCTCGTAACTGGATGCTGTTGCAATCGAACAGCATAAAGTTGTAATGGTACCAATACAATATAACACAAAAAAAATAATAAATACAATTCAATTGTATTTTGTCGATCATAGGAAAATTGATAAGTTAAACTATTAAATCCACTGTTATTTGGATTGCCATTCACTAGCCAAATATCGTAATCTATTTCCATACTTTCATTAAACCATTCCCATCGGCATGTTTTTGTATTACGATAACATGAAACAAAACTCATATACCAAAATCTTGGCTGCCAAAAATCCTGAATTACATAAGTAAATTGATGATTTTTAATTACATTCCAACTTAAATCTTCATCAGGACATAATTTCCCTTTTGGACATGGCACTCTTCTGCAATAAAATAATATTTTATTATGTTTATCATTCATTTATTGATAATAATATTTTTTTATTTTGATCATATATTACCTCAAAAAATCTTGACCATCAACATTGCACTCTGAATCATATGAGCTCTCATTCAATGTATCAAACATCGTGGCACATGCAATATTTTTATTTTCAATACTACGATTTCCATAATACTCTAAAAAATGATTCCTGTCCAATACTGCAAGTGTTACAAGTTTAGATGAATTTGTTCGAGACGTAATATTTCCAAAAATATAACCACAAGAATCTTTTTGTCGATGACGATCAGTTTGTTGAAAACCAAATTTCATCAAAAATCGAAAAAATTCATTTGTATTGAATGTTCCAGATATATGTGTGCATTCTCCATGATCGATCATAATTAAAGAGACTTGTATGCCAAATAAAATCCACATTGGGAGAAACCCACATTGAAACAACATTTTCAGGCATAACAATAGCCGAATCAGAGGTTATGTATGAAAAAGATTGATGAGTAAAAAATAAATAATAAAAAGAGAAAACTAATGAAATTAACACGTTGAAAAATATTTTCTTAAATTATATTATTTAGTAATTGACACACAGCTGTTGGTAAAAACATGTGATGAAAGTCAATCACTTGATTTTCTTGATGATTATTTCAATATAATCAAGACTTCGTTTTCATTCAAATAATATTTCCATGTCATTTACAGTCATCCAATAATTCTTATTAATCTCACAACTATTTATCCATGAGTATTTCTGCCATTTAAAATATATAATTTATTGTTTTAACTGGATTTTCATATTGATTTCCCCCACTTATTCCAATAACTACTACCAAGAAATTTGCGAATTATATGATGTATTTTATATTTCTATATTCTTTTATAAATCATTTATGCCACTGAGTATTGTCATGTACATTTATTTGTGGTTATGAACGACGATAATTTTTTTCTTTCACATCAAGTTGGCCTAGATTGAAAATAACATGTAATATTGAATTACTCCGATCGATTGAAATTACACACATGAACACATGGTGAAAAATTATGTCAAATATTTGTCGCTGTACATCAAATCACAATATGAAGAGTGTGAAGATAGCCGCAGTTGACGTTTGATAATATTATATAATTGCAGGGGATATTATATTTTTAAATCGAAAAATGGAATGTAACACTAGATTATCTTTAATGAATAAATAAGATTTCTATTTTACCATCACGATTTTTTGTAATCCAGTCAGCTACTCGGAATTTTCCTTACACCATCTGATAACTTCACACTCCAAATGCTTAAAGTGCAACGTGAAAGAAAATTCCATGCCGGTTTTTTGTCTTCTGATATATTATCGTAATTATTTCAATATAAATCATTTACACACGATAAATCTGCATGAAGAAACTTGATCCCTGCAAAAAATATGCATGTCAGCTACAGACGTGTTTGCGTGGTCAGTAATTATATATTTAATCTTCGTCCATTTTTTTTTTATTCAAGATAATTAATTTATAGGTTATGTGTATATTACGATGATTTCATATCACATTATTTTCTCTCTTATTTTCAGACAATGTTTATCAACCCTCTCGTTGTGAAGCTATCATTGAAGATTTAAGACAGTGTTGCATTAAACATTCTGATCGATCATTAGTCTGTGAGGGTATTGACACAACAAAACCGTACGAGCATAAAACTGTTGATTACGTAAGTAAAATGTATTAAGATATGGGAATACTTAATTAATTAAATATATGAAAATTATAAATATTTATTAGAACGTCTATTTACAGTTGAAATCAAATAAATAGCCATGAATGACGATAAAAGATTATTGAAAGATCAATCGTGGGCTCATCGACATCCACGTGTGTTTTCAATAACTGGAAGTATTTTTTTTACATTGATTATTTTCAGTTACCCACTTTATAAGTTTTATGAGACAATTTCGTTTTCCAATCCACCAATCGAAAAAAACGAAAAATAACTATTCGTCTTACCTATTGTTTCTTCTCAATTGATTGCAAACAATGAATTCAATTACTAAAGCCAGAGACAGATTGAAAAAATATCCATTATTGATAAATGAATGTAGAAATGACGCAGTTAATTATGCTAAATGCGTTGTGATGAAATCAGATATTAGCAAAGGAGATTGTAATTCAGAATTTATGAAGTTTAAAGCGTGCATAACAGAAGCAGCGATACGAAATAAAACCAAATTGTAGTTTTAGAGTTTAGTAAATACATAAATTGCTTATATATCAATATCGATTACTTTAATTTGATATACATATATAAAATATATATATACGTTCACCATAATTGTTTTATTGAATTCAAATAAAACACAATGAAGTGGCCAACATTTAAAACCCATTGTGTTTTAGGGTTATCGTTGAGAATTATTTTAATTGCTTATGCGAATTTTCACGACAAATATTTTGCAGTACCATACACTGATGTTGATTATAAAGTTTATACTGATGCTGCACGATTAATAACTAATGGCGAATCGCCATATGATCGTCATACTTATCGTTATACACCTTTATTGGCGTTTATTCTTACGCCAAATATTTTATTACATTTTAGTTTTGGTAAAATAATTTTTTCCATCATTGATATTGTCGTTACATTATTAATAAAAAAAATACTTTTACGTGGTTTATGCAGCAATAAATGTGCTGAATTGTGTGCACTCACGTGGCTTTATAATCCATTGACAATTGTAATATCGACACGTGGCAATGCTGATTCATTAGCAGTAGCGTTTGTTTTATTAACATTGTATTATTTAGAAATTGATAATTCACTTTTATCTGGATTCATTCACGGTATATCGGTGCACTTTCGTTTATATCCCGTGGCATTTAGTTTGGTAATGTATTTATCATTGCGTAATAAAAATTATTTTATCCCAAATAAACGTCAATTGCAATTAGTTTTCAGCTGTTTATTTTCATTGGGTATTTTAACTGCAATTAGTTACTATTATTATGGCTATAAATTCCTTTATGAAAGTTTAATTTATCATTTGGTACGTAAAGACGCGCGTCATAATTTTTCAATTTATTTTTACATGCTTTATTTATCAACTGGACAATATTCAAATATAATTGAACGTATACTCCGTGTCTTACCGCCAGTTATTTTATTAATTGCATTATCATTTCGATATTCAAATAAAAAAGATTTAAAATTTGCTATGTTTACGCAAGCGATGGTGATGGTTACCTATAATTCTGTAATAACTTCACAATATTTTTTTTGGTATTTATCGCTGCTACCACTATGTTTACCTTACATTAAAATGAGCTTCATGAGATGCGTTTTAGTGATAAGTTTGTGGATTGGTAGTCAAGGATTATGGTTACTTGATGCATATTATTTAGAATTTTTTGGTATTAATAAGTTTCATTCATTATGGATTGATAGTATATTATTTTTTTTCGCTAATATTAAGATAATATTAGATTTAATAAAAAATTATAACAGCGATGAAATTGTATTAAAAAATAAAGAAATTTAATTTTGTGTCATAATTCAATTTTTATTTATTATTTTTACTTTGAGTAGTGATGAAGAAATTAAAATAGAATAATATTCGCTGGATAGATTTAGTAGATATTTGATAAAATAGGTGACATAATAATTAAATATTATATATTTAGCAGTGTCTTTCTTTTTATCTTTATTTTCGGAGGAATACAAAATACGTATGTACAGATAGTTTCATAAAGTAATAGCAATAAATTTGTCTTTTAAAGGAATGGAGATATTTTACGGCAATAATATTAAATTTCAATAATCCTAGAGTAGTTGTGAGCAAGAGCGTTGTTTTTATTATTTTGAATCATCTCCAGAAATTTTGTCAAGTGTAAAAGTTTTTTATATATATCTCAATCGTACGTATATTAACATTGCTAGCTATTAATTATAAATCTACTAGAAAAATCCTTCGTGTATAATACACACAAAAAAAAAAATAAAAAACATAAATATGCTTGAAGGATTATTTTTTTTTCCACTATTATTTCTTCATTCTTTTCTGTAAAACGTTATTATAACGTAACAATTTTTTATATCCACATTTTTTGTGTATAATTCATTATAGTCCTCTGAATGGAGTTATTATTAAAAATGTTATATAATTTATGTCTTACAGACATGTCATTTTTTATTATTGCAAAGTAACTGCACCTTTTTATGCTCGAGTTTTTGTATTATTTTTATTTTTTGAGAACACATGTGCAGTTGAAATTTGTAACTATACAAATATAATAATTTTTATTTCACACGACCGCAAAGCTATATGAAAGTTTTTGTCATACATACATTTAATCAGACAGGCACACACTGCGTCATTTTAAATATGTATGTATGAATTTATATGAAATTTTCTATGAATTCAGGGACGCAAGATAAATTTTTTTATTTCTCTATATCAATTTATAATTTAATTTCACTTATAATTATACACTCACTCAATTCATTTAAGGGTACAATTATACATTTACAAATTTTTCACATTTAAAATTTATTTATCTACAGCGTAAGAAATATTTCTGAAGACGATTCAATATTCTGTGCACTCAATCAAGTACATATATTAATTGTAAATTCGCACAAAAAGTATTTCTGGTAGAGCTAAGGGCAATCTTAAATAACAAATTTCTTCTGGTTTTTTCTTTTTTTTTATCTTTATCTCTTTTATCCTCATTGAATATAAATACAGTGACATCGTGTGCAGCAATGAAATTTATCATGAGTCTTCGACCAATGTTTAATAATTTTAAATAAAGTCTATCTCGGAGATAATATTTTCTTGATATTTCTATTGAAATATTCATGAATTTTTCAATTATGTGAAGATATTTTTTGTTTATTCTTAGAATTGCCATTTATTATTGAATGTATCAGTGGACAGTTCAATGAATAATTCAACGTAAATTATGTAACTATGCTCTGTAAAAATACGCAAATTAATACTTTATGTTTAGAATTGAATTCGCAATATAGACAATGAAATCCTATATTATTTAATAATAATACAAATAATTTGGGACTAAGAAAAAACAAAGTAAAAATGTGTATAATTATTTATGTGTTGGATAATGACAGGATTTAATGAAATGATAATCATTCGAGCGTACATTATTTGACAGATGATATAAAATAATAAATTTACTTTATGGCTTATATGTGATTAATAACGTAAGTATATAAATATTAATTTCAATAGATTATAATAAAAAATATTATACATAAATCTTATTTTATAAAATGGCTCTGAATACAAAGAAAAAGAAAAGTATAGAAAAAAAAAAACCGTAACTTAATAATAATTAAAAATAATAAATGAGTTAAAATAAACATCTTATTAAAAAAAATTATTTTTTTTCTTCTTCTAAAAAAAATTAAAGCACTTGAATCAGCAATTAATTAAAATAATTTGTATTGCTGATTAAAAACAGGGTGTTTACACGCTGAAACCTCGAGAACAAAATTAAAATAAAAAAATTGTCAAACAATATACACAACATAAAATAAATTTTTCTTTGGCAATAAAATATTATTTATCAATTCATGACACTTATAATATGGATAATTAAATGTGAGAGTTAATTTTGCTCTCATTATTCATTCACGATGTTTCAGATGTGTGTCACCACAATAGTTGTTATTGTTTAATAAAGCTTTCATTATAATAACCGTTAAAGTTATCGTGGTGACTTATTAATTATAAGTATGATAATAAATTGAAAATTTATTGAACGCAGTACAATGAAATGAATGTTGTTGGCACACTGTTGAATTATTTCCTACGATATGTGTTGTGTTATTTGATAATGTGTAATGAGTGCACACTACACACGACTGATTTTTGTCATGTATTTATTTATTTTTTTTTTTTATTAATTTATATATTTTTATTTTTCTCGAAAACGGAAGATTATGTGTGAATTGATAAAATGTTTTTTCATAGGCACCGTTTTACTGAAGGAAGTTTCTCAATTATTTTATTTTTTTCAAGACAATTAGTTGAATAATTTTAATTAACTAAAATTTATATCGCAAATTATAATTAAATAATTGACATGATGGATCGTAGAATTGCAATGATAACGGTGGTGTGTTGAATATTTAAAAATTTTTTTGTGCATTAATTTTTAATAATTACACAAATAAGATTGTGTATATATATACCGGATAATCTTTTTTTTTTTTTTTTTGCCAATTATTGTTAAAAATTCGACCCATTTATTTATTGATAGTCAGCATATTTACAAGGCAAAGTATGAGAATGGCTAGTTAACTCTCGTGTTCTTTCATGGTACAAATTTTTTAGGGACAACATAGTCAATATTTGTTTAATTTTAATATTGAAAAAATTAATTTATTATATATTCACATCATTCTTTCTCATTCATATATATAAGTTCTTTTTTTTTTTTTCTAATTTTCGATTCATTTTTTTTTTTTTTTTATTAACATTCGCGATCTGTACACTGTATATAAATTGAATTTTATTTGCTTTTCATAAATAAAACAAATGTTCTATATAATTATTACACTCTTCTATTATTTAAATTGACATTATCCGTAACGCTAATTTGGAATTATTATTAATAAGTTAGGCTATGAATCGTAAAAACCGAATGAAACAGGGTGGAAAAAATGGTAAAAACATTTATTTATTTATTCATTATTCTCAAGCCAATATTAATGTATTTCATTTAATTTACTATCGTCTGATGGAATTCATTTGCATTAGTAATACTAATCAATTATTCCCCCCCCCCCCCCCCCCCTCATTATTCGACATTTTTCCTCCCCTTTATATAATCATTGACTTCACATAAAATTATTTGAATTAAATGTAATGAGAAATTGCTCAATGAATTTAATATTACAAATTAAAGAAAATTTTTTCTTCAAATTTATTCAATTCATTTTATTATTTTTTGCCGCGTTTGTGCATTTTTATTTTGACTTTAAAGTGATCATGTATGAATGAACATTAATTTTATTTACAAATGTATTAATGAATGATCGTCTAAGCTCGGCAATAAATAAGTTAATTTGAGGATTTGATAATAATGTAAACAGTCTTCCGGTATTTTCACACTATAAACATGATAATATTTAGTGTGACATTTCAAGTATTTAGATCCTAATTAACTTGCTGGTTAGGAATTACGCCAAAGTATTAAAAGACTATTCTATTGTCTGATATACGTTTGCATTGTAAACGAATCGCGAATGGAACGTAATACTCTGCATAGTTTGAGACATTGAGAAGGCAACGAGAGAAAGGAAAAGCCATATACTTATACAGAGAATTCCAAAAGCATTCTTGATACTCTGAAAATAGTTTGAGAATGCGTGTTGTCTACTACATATACCGGTTGTTTGTTTGCCAAGGTCTCGAATTGGGGAGTGACCTTTCGGTAAGATTAATTCTAACCGTTATATAGCGGGACATTTTTTTTTCTTTTTTTTACAATAAAGTCATTTTTGTACTTGGGCCATTTTATATTTAATAATATATAATGATATATTATGTTGCAATATAATATAGGACCAATTGGATAACTTGAAATAAAATTTAGATTCCACATTTTTGTAATTATTATTTTTTTTTTTTTTTTTACTTTTTATAATCATGTCAGATAATTTTTCTTTCATTTGGTTCAATTGGCAGTTTTCAAATACGCGATTGGGAATGATTAAATAAAAAATTTATACGAATAATTATTCGATGATAGCAATGGTTTATAATAAAAATGGCGGTATTATTTAATTTATTTCTTTCTTTTGTTCTTGCTATTTTGAGGAGATATATTGTTTGAGTGAAAGCTTAACATTGAGAAAAATATACAATATATACTATTTTCTATATCGCTCAGTCAAATTTAAAATAGATTATATTCAGTATCAATACCGTATAAGTACGTAAAATTATTCGTTCATTTGTCGTTAGTTTTTTTTTTTTTATTTTAAATTTATTTTCATTTTATTTTTTCTATTCACTTTTTTATTTTCCCTCTAAAAATTCACTTTTTGCCCGACAACAAAACACATTGACTGACATTTATTTAAAGAATACGGCGGTAATATGATTTAAGTTTTCTGTATGTACAACGAATTGTCAATTTTCATTCTCTGATATTATTTATTGCAACTCCGCCCTCTCTATCATAAATTCAGCCCTATCATCACGAGATAAACTTTGTGAAATGTCATAATAATCTATTTAATTTATAATTAATCAGAAAATTTTTTGTTTTATAATTTAAGCGAATGTGTATGGCCGAAAATTTCACATATTTTTCTTTTTTTTTTATCTACAAAATACTATTTATTCATTTATTTTTTTATTTTACCAAATAATTTTAGCCAGAAATATTTTGATGTGAAAAAATTCTCTCAAAGGTGGTTCATTACTGTTATTTTTTTTTAACCCATTTAACAACAATTCGGCAAATGTGACACACATTATTCGCTATTTATTGTAATGAACAAATTAACACTGCCAAAATTAATTCAAATTTATTTATCTATCAAATTGTATGGATAGGCAGCTAATTATTACTTTGCCTTGAAATGTAACTGATTCAAATTGACATGATTCAATTAATAATTGACAGTTAACCAATTACATATAACATATATGTATATACAAATGTATAGATCCGTATGGCATTTTAAGAAGGCGTTAATTTTTCTAATAATTAAACTGACATAAACTTTTCTAATTTTTTTAACATTTTGCCACAGGATCAATCTATTACACATGTATAATTGTATTTTTTTTTTTTCTGTCACACAGTATATAAGAATTATATTTATCCAGGTAATAATTGAAAAAATTGTATTTAACTTTGATGTATCGTTGCATAATTTGATAAATTGAATTAATATGGTGAATAAAAAATTCCCAATAGCGTTTTATAATAACTATATACTTTGTTTTTTTTCTCTCCGATCGATCGTTTTTGAATTCCAATAAGCAAAATATTTTTTAAAACTGTACTCATATATATTTTCTAAAATGCACATATCCAATTGACAGTAGATTATATATTTATACATACATTTATATATCAACATATATATCTACTTTCCCTTTCACGCTAATTATGAGCAATGAAATTGTCCAAAAGTATTAAATAGTTAACAGTTAACGTTATCGTAAATATTGTACAGAATTTATTGATCTAATGTACAATATAAAGCCGAGAGAATTTTTGTTGCGATATCGCGGCAATTTATAAATTTATTTCACACTGATTGATCGCCGCGTACAATATCATTTATGTATATAAGATTTTTTTTGTTGTTGTATTTTTATCTGTTATTTATTTATGCATCGCAACTCCCATAATAATTGAGGTCCAAACAATTGCACTTAAATTTCTTTTTTTTTTTTTTTACTAAAAGGACGACATAGCCTTGATCAAAGACACATTGCAAGCCCGAATTCATCATAAACTTAGTGCCTCTAATGAGAAATTGATTATTTACATTTTTTAATTTATGACTTTTTTTCACATTTTTTTTTTCTTTTCCTTTTTATTATTTATACTCATTTTTCTTAACGCATTCACATATACATATTGATGATTTTAAGATATTGAGAGAAATGTTATCCTTATGTTCATCACCACTTTGCAAATATTCTCACGAAAATTGAGATATGCATTATTTAATGTGTGTGGTTTCACAGTCACAATATGAACTAAACTTATTAGATATGGTGAGCAATAATTTCAGTTATTTACACATATTATTTTACAGACATACATTATGTGAAGAGAATTGTTACTGTCAATGGTGTTTATTGTGTCTGTGTTTTATTACTTTTATTATTTTATCTCTATTTATATTTTATTATTATTTATTCATTTATTTATTTTTTCTTTTCGTGATATTATTTAATGGTGATATTTATCTTTTATGTATCGATTATCCTGTCATCCGCAGCCTCTCTCGAATTGTTTTGATAATTGATAGGCTACCCTGTTTCGTTATGCTCTCTCATAAATGGATATGATCCTTAGCGTTGTGAGTAAAGGAAAAAAAAAATAAATACAAAATAAAAATATAATGAAAAATAAATAATAAAATAAAATTTAAATATCATTTTCACAGAGCATTAAAATTAAGAATTATACGCTAATTTTTTGCTCAATGAAAATATTCAATTACATTATAATGAACCGCGGTTATTTTTTTTTCTTTTTAATTTTTTATTATTTCAACTTTCCTTTTTATTACTGAATTCAATTCAAGTGTTGGAGTTTCATTATTGTTTTTATTCAATTGTAATCCAATTTGATTGAACACGGGATAATTTTATATACATATATGTATAAAATCACTCCCCATGGAGAACCATCGTTGACATCGTTATATTCTTTTTTTTTTTTCTGGTGAGGGCTACGTGATGGTGTTTAGAAAGGAGGTCGATTGAATGAGATGGAGATGACGCGCGGTGGATTCATTAAGGCGAACAGCTCAATTGTCAAGAAAAAAAAAATTATATATACACATATATATCTATCTATACATACATATATACATATATAAATATGTATATACATATCTATATTTAATATCTGAATGGATAGCGCAATTTTATGCGCGATTGCAAATTCTCTAACGTCTTATTTCACTTTAATATTTTTCTTACTCTTCATAAATGATTATTCTAATATATGAACACAATTATTTACACAAAGCTGCGCTCATGTAGAGCGTGCTTATTTTGATAAAATTATTTTAGTGCCATTCTAACTATAGGCTCTCTATTTTTCATATTGACAACAGGTTTGCAATAATCGATATATCTAAATGATTTAGCTACCTACTTTATAACAAGGTTACGAAAAAAATTGAACAGTTGAGAGAAAAAAAAAAATACTTTTTGTTTTGTATTTTTTACGAGGCAAATGGAAATAGTTTTTACTTTTTTTTTTTTTTCCCCTCGTACTTTTTTCCTCAGGCCAATGGAAACACTTTTTTGCCAAGTATGTATATGTATGTATATAATTTGAATGAAATTTGATTTTCATTCGGACAGATTGACGTTACTTGAGACATTATTCGTGTATTGATTAAAAATTTTTTTTATGTGTCACACACGATGGGTTTTGAATCAACAATGTCAATTCATCCTGAATGATTGTAAACTATGCCCGGGCAATTGTTTTAATCGATGCTATCATCAGAATAAAAATATTTATAAAGAAGATAGCAGAGAGAAAAAAAAAGAATACATACAACTAATAATTACCCGGGCACAGGGGTATTTAATTAATTTATTTGCTTATTGCGATCTAATTGTAGTACGTCAAAGATTGTCAATATTGAGTGGTCTGATTGCCTCTCCAAGTGTAAAAGTCTCTCTATTGCACTTGATACGCCGCTTTATTTTAATATCAATTCTTGAGCTATTCCACGTTATTTAATATCTTTGAAATTTACATCAAATAGAAATGCATTCTTGGCTTCTTTGTTTTTTTTTTTTTTTTTTTTTTCGTTATGTAAAAAGATCAATTTTATTTATGATCAAACATTTGAGTTATTGCAGCAGCACATTTTGTAATAACATATTGGTACAAAATGTAATCACTTGATGCCTATAACTCTCTTTACATCAGACTTGAATAAATAACATGAATACTGTGAGTTTCATCTTGATTGAAACTCGCCAGTTTATCGAGTGCCCGATTATATTCTCAATTGTACTGTTATTTACCAATGAATATTCCCTCGTTTCATTGTTATTAAAGTGAATAATATCATGAAACTACGATTTGTATTTATTCAATTTTGAATGTCATTTAAATTGATTTTAATCGAAATATTCAGTTGTATGTGTAATTCTTGGGCCAATATTACATTTTGTATTGGCCAATCGTTTTTCAATGAGTTTTCGATGATTTTCACTGGCTATGTGAAGTTTATGCAACATGTGGTCAATACGATCTATCGATTCATCGTTTTCCAGGCGCTTTGGTATATGACGAAATTTTGAAACACTCATTGAACAATCATTGTCATTGCTCTTGGCAATACGCTGTAATTTCAACGATTTGCATTGTCGATTGTCGATTTGATATGAACACGAAGGTGTTTCATAATCGATATGGTCAAACGTGTTCCTATTGATCGCGTTTGATTCAGAATACCATAAATTCTAATTTAAATCCTTATCTCATACGTGCGTTGCTAATGTGCCAATACCCGAAGTACGTTTTACTGTTGCCATTCCACCGTTGGGTCCACCGGTGATGTAATGCGCTGATAATGGTGCCTGAAAATAGATTAAATAGATGCTTAAGTGTACAATCGATTTTGGCGAATTTCATAAATTAGAGAAATTCGAAATGATATAAATACCATACGATTATTCTCAAATTCAAATTATAGCGATGAAATATTTATTTTGAGTTAAATTACTTAAGGAACCTTCAAGTTATTCATGTCATATCAGTGTATTTTGCATAAATTTATCCAAAAGTCGATAAATTTTGTGACATATTTTTTATATAAAATAAATTTAAAAAAAATTTATACCCCCGAAATATATTGAAATAAAAATATCGCATCAGTTATTTTAATTCTGGTCGACTTTGACGTTTTATTTTGAACCAATTGAAATTTTAATGTTTCAAAATTTATATTTTTATAAATTATAAAATTTCTTTGAAAGATCAATCAATACACATAAAATATTGATAAATTAAATTAAAATATTAATTTCTATTTCAAAATGATTATTTCCTCCACATTCATATTATATTATATAAAGCAATAAATAACTAACTCAATGTTATATTCAGTAGAAAGTTTACTCACCTGTGGTCCGGCACCATTCAGTGTACTTAAACTATTCATTCGCATAGCTTGAGTGTATGGTGGTGGTGCTGGTGTGACACCCGGTATCGCTGTATGTGGCGCGTGTCTGAGTTGTTCGGCCGCTGACATCCTGGATAATGGAAAAAACTCAGTAACAAACCAACCAACCGAAAAAATAGTGAAATCGCATAAAATCAAGATAAAAGTAATGAAAAAAAAAAAAAAATAAAAAATAATATTAATAAAACATGCACACACAAAATTATTTATTGTATAAAATTGATTCCCATAAAAATTAGCTAGCTTGACCGAATGACGTTGTAAATATTTTTAAAATCCTCGTATACAGTATTGCAATTAAGTTTTACAACTCCCAATTGTGTGCATTGCTGTAATGGGAGTTGAACAATAAAAAGAATTGAAAAAAAATATATAATAAATTGTTTTTTACCTTAAATAAGGATTGCCGTATGCTGCAGAAAATCGTGGATCAATTATTGGTGTAGTTTGAGGTGTATTTGTGCCTAAATTAGCTGAACTTAAACCGATTTTTTTCGATCCAAGTATGCCACTATTGGGTATACGACTGAGGGATTCACGTGACGCACCAATTCCTTGTGTACTTGGTGGCATATAGTCTCGTGAATAATCAACATACGGCACATAGCCATTGTTATTGCTGCCATCCTATAAAAAATACCAAAAATAATAAATAACTATCAATAAAAATAAATAAATAAACGAAAGAAAAATAAAGAAAAAAATAGTAATATAAAAAATTTTACTTTAATCTCAAATATATTATCATGTATTTTTTATAAATTTATTATACTTATTATCTATCCAACAAACTATAAATTCACTTTTGTTTTTATCTATATCTTCTTGATAATATTCATAACAAGTATAAGCTACATGTACAAAAAAGAAATATATGAAAGGAAAAAAAAAAAAAATGACTGCGGTTGGCTTTGATCGAGTACTCACGTTGTTCTTAGGTGGAAACGAGGGTTCCGTGTAGTCAGCGCTGTATCGATAACCCAGAGGATTAGGTACTGGGCCGGCTAAAGCTAAGGCGTTTACACCCCTGGTACTTCCTTCGCCTTCACTGTCGAGGGCGGTCACGCTCTCAGCATTGCTCACGCTAGATCCGGCGCGTATATCCGCTTTAACGTCCGAGAGATTGCTGCTTCGATCACTTTCACGGTAACGATCAGGATTCGAATCCGTTTCTTCTGTCATTTCGTGAAAATCATCGGTGGGCAAAACGAAATAAAAATAAAAATAAAATAATTTCATGAGATCAGATACTGTTTTTTTTTTTATTTTTATTTTTGCTAGTCTGATATATTTTTATTTATCTGCTTTTTATTTTATGTTTTATTTAATACTCACGTAAATCATTCTCTTGTGTTTGGGCTGATCTTGGTCTCGGTTGCTTTATCCGATCTCGACAATGAAGTATTAGAATAATGATAATGCCAATCAAAATGACACAAACGACCAATCCAACGATTATCAGGATCAGTTGCCAATCGACTGGAATCAACGCTAAGCGTCACGTCTGGTTAAATCTCATGTATTTTTAACTCAACAATAATAAATAATGCAATAATACGATTATAATTTAACATGAAGTAATAATTTAAATACGTTTCCAAACATATAATTATTAATATATCAATATCAAACTTCAATCAATTATTAAATATTGGAAATTCGACAAATGAGTAAAAATATCACGATTAAGATGAGTAATATAAAATTAATTATTCATGAACTATTAATAATAGTTTAAAATAAATCATTATTTCAGATATTGAAACTTACCGTGAGTTGTAAGTTTAATAATGATAGAATCTGTTCCGAAGCTATTGGTAACTGTACAATTATAATCACCAAAGTACATGGATATAGGCTCTAAAAGTGTTACAGTACTGACAACTTGTTCAGGTGTATATTCATCCTGAATATAGAATGGCGTATTGTTTAATGAAAAGTTTAGTTCACGACCACCAAAGCTCCATACAACAGACTCAGCCTTTGGCACGGATATCGCAGTACATTTAACCTGTAAAGAACATCATAATAATCATCAGCTTCATCATCATGATCATCATCAATGCGGGTGGTTTGCTTTCATCTCATAATAAAAGCTATCTCTTTCTCTATATCCTACTCCATTTTTACACAATGTATATTTTCTCATGTGTCTGTGTATTTATCACTGATATATGTATATATAAATACCATTCGACTATTTGCAAATTTAAATTATAGCAATGAAATATTTATTTTGAGTTGAATTATTTAAGGAACCTTCAAGTTTTTTCATGTCATATTAGTGTATTTCGCACAAGTTTATACCAAAAGTGGATAAATTTTGTGATATATTTTTTCTATAAAAAAAAGTTCATAAAAATTATATACACCCGAAATATATTTAATCAAAAATATTGCACCAGTTATTTTAATTCTGGTCGACATTGACGTTTTATTTGGAACCAATCGAAATTTTAATCTTTCAAAATTTATATTTTTATAAACTATAAAATCTCTTTAAAAGATCAATACAAATAGAATATTGATGACTATATATCAGTAAGCATGAAACAAGATCAACTATATTACAGACACATATCGATATATTCTTTCTCCTATTGGTCCAGTTAACTCTCACATTTTCATTAAGATCCAACCGTATATCTCTTTTCGAAAAGTCTTTTTTTTTTTTTTTTTAATCGTCTAAAATGTAGGTACAGTATTTAAACCTACAGAAGAATTGTCAATCAACTCGTATTATTTTTTTTTCTCCTTTGCTGTTATTTATTTCCTCCTTTCTTTTTTTTTTTTTATATATATCATGGGAAAATAAAATACGAGAGACCAGACGACGAACAGTATTGTTGGCATTACCTTGACTACTCCTTCGTCTGGGACATATTGGGTTCTTTGTGATACGATGCTCGGTGGTGCGCGGATGAAAATGTTGGCGTAGCCGGTCAATTCGGGAAAGCCAGGAACGTGAGCTTTACAGTAATATCGTCCAGCTGTCTCTGGACTTACGACAACGCTTATATTCGGGCTAGTGGCCACTATTCGATCGGACTCCTCGTGAATCCACAGAATCTCTGGGGTCGGATTCCCGTCTACGTCGCACTGCAGTATTTCCGTTGCGCCGTAGTGCGTTTCAACAGACAGTGGTGGTCGTCGAAATTGTGGACCATCTAAAAGTTTACAAATAAATATATAAAAATAAATTAAATAAATACATGAATAAATAATAAAATAAATAAATCACTGTATTTATTAGAATTTTAATTTTCACTATGAAATCTCTTATTATTATCATTAAATATTATTAAAAGTTAGTTCATAACTTTAGTAAGTGTATTATATAAATTATTATGTTATAGCCATCGTATATAGAAGCTACAAATTGTTTTAATTACATTTGAATATAGTCTCTTTTGTATTGGTACATATGTATATGTATGTGGCTTGCGGCATTGGAGATAATACTTACAAGTTATATCCAGTGTTTCCGTTTCCTCGCTCTTGCCGACCTCGTTGTGAACTTCACATTTTACGATGGCATCGTGTAGCTCTCGAGTGGCATTATGGATTATCATCTCTGTCGTATAGTCACCTATTACCCTTTTCTCGTTTATGTACCACCTGTAAAAGAGTGAAAATCGGAATACAATATTATATATCGAAATAAAAATGACGTTTTGCTGTCATAAATAATAAAATATACGTCTGTAAAAAATATTCAACTCTGATATAAATTTACGATACAATAAAAATAACTTATAATTGTCTGTTTTTAGTAATTTTAATTTGTTCCAAATTTAATTTCATTTCAAGTGCCAGATGAATGTAAATAAAATATTTCCCAGTATCTAATTCAGTTGAAGTATATTAAATCAAATGGTTTTTATTCTATTTTTAAAATAATATAAAATAAGTATTTTATATATGTATATATACCTGTATTCCATATCGATTGGATTGGCCTCAGCACGACACTTGAATCTTAATTCTGACCCCTCGACTATTCGTCCATTTTTTGATAATCCCGAGCTGATTTTCAACGAAACTTTTGGCGCGTAACGTACCTGGAAAATGAATAGAAGGAAATGTAAACTAGTTTGAGATACTTTAACAACCACTATCAGGTCACAGGATGGGCGTCGGATAAGTGCGGAAATGAAGTGCAAGAGCTAGTATATATTATATGCATCTATATATACATTCTATTTAAATGTCTTGAGAATAAGAGAGCCAAACAGACTTTGATAATTATTCATTGGATATGTTTAACTATGAAGATTTCTCTTGAAGTATAAGGTACAAAGGAATTGGATCCCATATATATACATATATACATATATATATATACATATATACGTGTGTGTATTATTAAGAGAATAATATTTAATAAGATTTTAAATTGTTAATTTACATTTATTATATATTTGAATTGAATATTAAAAAAAATTTCTACACTTACTTCGACGCGTAATTTAGCATTTTGTGGCGTTCGATCAGCTGCATTTTGGCTTTGACATGTAAATGTTGTATTATCATGCTCCTTACGTGGCATAACTTTTAAAATTGAGCGTACAGTAAAGAGTGGACCGTCCTCAAACTTTTCTGTTATGGTATCAATTCCATTGTGTAGAACATTGCCCAGACCGTCAATCCACGTGATCTGTGAACAAGCAGAATAAAAAAGAAAATGTATATAAAGTATATGCAGTATATTATATACTTTGAAAATTTTTGTATGACTTTGGTATAGGTATATATTGTATGTATATATATATGTGTTGGGTATAGAGCTTTCAACTTTACACTTCTTCAAATGGCTTACTGATACGGATCAACATAATATTTGCACTTAGTAGGTTTTTTGTGGTTAACAACTGTGGACTTTTATAGATATATTATATATTTGCACACGATTTAACTTTTGGTCTTGATACTCTGGAGGGCTGTGATATTTTTAAATCACATACACACGCTTGTATTTTCTTCTTTTATTTAATCAAGATAATGATATATTTTTTTTTTTATCATTTTTAATTGAAATTTCTTTTTACTCGATTTATATTTTTAATATTTAATTTCTCGTTCTGATATATATTGTTGAAGCTCAAAAGAAATTAAATTACATATTATATATATTTCATAGACTATTAAATATTACGTTAGATTAAAGTACTTGCGGGTTTAATATTAATTTGTAAATAATGTATTTGATGAATTATAAAAATTACAGAAAATTGAGAATTTCATTTATTCATTTTCTTATATATAATAAATTTTCTAATCAATTTATAAAATACATTAACTATTTAAAAAAATTTTAGTCAATATTACCTACTCTAAAGTGTATATATATACTTCATCAAATATTCAAAAAATAATTATTTGTCAAATATTTTCAATCAACATTTTTTTTTTCTACAAATAATCATCCCCTATGCGACAAAAAATTTATCCATTTGACAATAGATAAATATAATACAAAAACACACACAAAAATCCAAAAGTCTATTGAGATTTTCACTTGTACATATATCGAAACATAAATATATACCCCAACATATTTACAAAAAAAAAAAAAAAATAAATAAAATAAAATATGACATATAAATATATATATATAATACGTATAGACATAATGAATAAATAACTCTACGGAGGTTTTACGTTGAAAGACAGGCGATTTGCGAGTCTGTCACGATCTGCATTGCGCACAGCTATGAGAGAAAACCCACTATACACATTTATATATATACATACCACATACGAGCAGTCATGTGTCCTCTACTGGGATGCATCCATTTTCCCTCGGGCGAAATAGTTATTCTCAAATGGCATATTCACCGAATGTTAGTATGGTGCGCGCATATATGACTCACATAACTTGACAATGCTATTGCTCGCGACGGCTTCGCATTCGTATAATTCCATAATATTGTATATCTGCTAGTGAACGAATATATGAACATATATACATATATACACAGCTATATATGTATATATTCACTGAACCATATAATATTACAGACAGTGAAAATTCTCGGAAATTTTTGGTGACACTTTTTTTTTTTATTTTTTTTATTACCATTCAATAATGTCATATAATGTATATTATCTCTTTTTTATTTTATTATATAAATTATTTATATTAGATATAATATGTATTTACTTTCAGTGAATTAATATGTTATCAGAAAATAATTTAGAATATACGTTTGGTATAATTTATAATGTGTGATAGCGCCACGGGTCAATGGAGTTTTTCGTGTTAAAACTGCTCAATTTATAAACTAATAAAGAAGTTGGTACGCGCACGGTCGCTTCCAATTCTGAAAACTTTTATGTTATAAGTGCATGTTTCCCTTCTTATATATACATTATATATACATTATATATATATATATACGTATATATGTTCGGTCCACGTGGAATTATTAATGAAAATAGTCACGAAGTTTGACAGCAGTCGTTGCATTTAAGGAAGAAATTAGATCGTAAATTTTCTCATGTTTTAAAATGTTTCAATATAAAATATGAACAAATTAATTTTTATTTAGGAATATGTTCATTTTAATTTTCATCCAATAATGGATCTTTATATATTAAAGTATGAAGATATATTTGATATTTGTATTATTTAATTATACTTTATTGGTTAATAATTCATCATTTCGGAAAATTAATCAGCTTGAGATTAAATATTAATTTACTAGTTAATTTGATAGTAATAAAAAAATATAAATACAATTAATCTCAGTGTTGATATTGACAATTTATCGCAAATGTATATTTTGTGAATATAAATTTATAATCGTATTAAATCAGTGAAGCATATATGATATTCAAACTCTTGGTTGTTATTAATTTACATAAAATTCACTAACCAATATGTTTATTAAGTTAGAAAAATTTCTTATAATTATTCCATACATTTATAAATATATCATTGCTAATGAAAAACTTTGTAATTAATTGAATTCTATTTATTATTATCTTAATAATATATATTTATTATTCTAACATAATATTATTTGGTTTTTCATATTTTATTCATTGACGTTAACGACTAAAGTGATTTGACAAATAATACATTTATTCAAAATACGTAATCACCTAAATAGTAAGGGACCGAATGGGAGAAGAGGAAAAAAAAAAAAATAAATAAAATAAAATAAACAAGGTGTAGAAGCTTGAAAAAACTCGTTTATTTCCAGTAAATAAGTCAATTACTTCAAACGTTGTTTGCACAAGCAGAGGGCTACTGCAAGCGGGAACTATTAAAACTCTGGAGAGCGTGGTGAGTTCCCATTGGAGGGATGAAGTTAAAGTATGTAGATAAAATGCGCGGGGTCGTGGGACATCACCGGGGTTGGCACAACGTCGGGTGTCGAAACAGTTTTCTCTTTCTCTCCTTGCGTTGTTTAAAATTAAAAAAAAAAAAAAAGTCACAGAAAATTTCAAAACTATTTTTTCCTGCCAATCCATTTAGTTGTTTTCATTCAACATAAGATGACGGAAATTCCCCATATTTAAAACCAAAATTCTCAAGTATCTTTAACGATATAATTCACGAATATAAAATTATTCACTCTAAAATATTTGATATTAAAATTGGCTTTTAAACTGAATTATATATGAATCTACTGGCATTTAATAATATTAATATGAGGGTATATTAAATTATTGATATTAAAAAACCAACGCTTCACTAAATGCCGTAATAATCCGTTGGTTATTGAATTAATCAAACATTACAATAGAAAAATTATTAATTAATTCTCATCATATCGAATAAATTTAATCAGAAAATTATCCACTATTGATAATTGAATATTATCACTATTCGTTTGTTAAAAATAATACAATTAATTATCTTTTTGTATAGTGTATACTCATATATCAATTGATAGATAATTAAATATAACTGCCGATATTTTGTATTTATTGAAAAATATATATAAATAAATATATATACACATATATAAAAAAATACTAGTGGTGCCTAGAGAATTCTCTTTGAGATTTATTGTTAGTGGTTTTCGTGGCGGTGGATATATAGAGAGAAGAGGGCGACGGTGTTGGATATGTCTATGGATAGGTGATGGTAACCGACCAAGTGTACGAAATACACTCGTGACTTGAAAGAAAATCGAGAAAGAGATATCAAGTTGAACTTCCTACTCATATATACCAGTATAGTGTGTCAGAGGGCAAATAGTATAGATATAAGAGTGCCAGGGGGAAAAATAGGGGGATCAGATGTGTGTATGGGGGAGGAAAAATATGAACGATGAAATATCCTCAAGGGAAGATGGATATTCTCGATTCTCTACAGAGTATTTGATGGTAGAATTTCTCTTGGATCGAGAACAATGTCATTCTTCAAGCACGGGAAATTGCGAAAGGTGAAAAACTGATCGTATCATATTGGTCTTATATATACATATACATATACATATATACATACATATATATCAACCCAAACCTGTATAAATATTTATGTTTAAATACATAAATTGCAATATTGAATATTGATAAAAATAATAAAAGTTAAAATTTATAAATCAATCAATCAATCAATCAATCAAATGTTGCTTTATTTATACAACTTTTATGAATAATATATATTATAAATTTAAAACAATACATATTGTTTTCTTTGTGGCAAATAAAAAAAAAATATTTCGTAGTTCAAATAATAAAACGATGTAATAATTATTTATATTTATCACCATCTGTCATATAATTTTTGATTCATTTACAATTTTAATTTATATATATATTTATCTCCCCCCTTCCCCTGTAAGTGTCAATTGAAATCTATATTGATGAATCTTTACGAATAAGAAAACGTGAAAATGAAGACGATGAATGAAAAATAAAAATGAAAAAAAAAAAGAAAAAGAAAAGCACATTGCACTGTAAACTTGGCAATTGTATCTTTTTTTACTCCAAGTCTTTCTTCAGTTATGTATATACATATATATATATATATACATATATGTAACACATATATATGTATAAATCCAATATACATAGACATATATGTATACATTTACAGGCGTATTTACTCTATTTCCCAGTAAGCGGCTTTTGGCCCTTATGTTCGTATTTTGTCTCGGATAGATAAGCCGCCCTTTTACTCCAGCCAACGAGGAACAAGTCTGACCGTGAGAGACAGAGAGGCACTTGTGTGTACTAAAAGATGGCTTTATCAGGATAAAATCACTATATATATATATAGATAGATGTGTGAAAGGAGGCAGAGTATAAAATGTTTGAAATGAAATTCAGCGTGAAATTAAAAAGAAGGAAAAAAAGAATAAAAGCGATAAGTGATTTGAGAAAAATAAAATGAAGAAAAAAAAAAAAGATAATAATAATAATAGTTATAATAATAACATAATAAATAAGAAAAATTAGTAAAAAGTAAACGTTTATTAGAATTTAATTGTATTTAAACATGAGTAATGAGGCTTTATGTGAAACAAAAGAGTTGAAGAGTTGTCGCAAAACTGAAAAACTTTAATGATACTGAGGTTTTTAAATGACGACGTTGAGGAAGAATGAGAAAGAAGGATGAGTGAGATTTATAAGAAGAATAGCGAGATAGAAGTGTCAGAGAATCTTCACTCTGTAGCCCTTGTCTATGTCCAAGTAAAGCACGCGTCGACTTCAACCTAACAGCAGTATAGCATATAAACTATATAGAATACTATAGAGATAAAAAGGTGGAGGAGTATAAGAAAAAGGAGGCAGAAGGTTCAAGTGGCTGAGTCGAGGACAGCCTGCCAGCCCACTTGGGTTTGTCAAGTGCTCGCCCTGTGGCGTTTTTTGTCGTCGCGACGCGCTGCAATTTTTAAAGCCTTTTGGCTCATGTGAATTTTTATCGTGCCTTATTTCAATATAAATATATATATATATTTGCTACTTCCTTTTCTCTCATTCTTTTATTTTTTCCTCCTCGTATACTGCTACTACTTACTATACTATATGTGTATATACACTTTATATAGCTCGATAAAAGCCCGTGATCCACGTCTGCATGACATATATTTGCCTTTATTTTATACTGATGGTAATCCACATGGCGCACAGAATTTAAATAAGATATGAGCGAGTAGTTTTAGTGTACTTACGTCAGCGGCTGGCTTTCCACCGACGCTAATGCACTCCATCGTGAGTTCTCGATCCTCAGTAGTAACAAGAAAGTCTCCCTGGAGGATTTTAGGCTTTTGGGGTGGCACAAGAACACTCAATCGAGCAAACCTCGATCTAAGACCTGGTTGACCGTCGTTTGTTGGTGATGCTTGACATTGGTATTTTCCATCGTCCTCCAGTTCCACTGGATATATGTGCAGTGAAAAGTCACCTGTAAGATGTAATGAATAAATTAAAATGTTTTTCTTTTTTTTATCAAATTATTTTATATAAATAATGTGTATTTTTATGTATTTAGTGTTAGTGAATTAATTAAATAATAGGGGATGTTTATTTATTAGGATTTGGTTGGAGTAATTAAATATTTTGCCAGAGCTTTTTTTTTTTTCGTTGAACTGGAAACGAAGTCTGGATGGAAACAATTAGTTTTTGTTGGGTTGCTGTGGGCTAAAAATAACGCAAAGTATTTTAAATCTTCAGGCGCCTGTCGAAATTCTGAATATCATGTGACTTATATTGTGCTAAAAGAGTTTATAAACTAATAAAATTTGATCAATAATATTTTTTATTATTTTTATGTACGATCTGTAAAAAAATATTTTGTAATCAGCATTGATTTATTATAAAAAATAAATAATCACAATAAAAATATGTCTAAGATTAATTCAATTTAAATATTGAAAAATTCTAGATAATTTTAATGATTTTACTGATAATTATACCGCAACGAAGAAGTAAATTTAATTAATTAATAATATATATTGTGAACTTATATACAGGAAAATAATTGAAGAATATATGTGCGACGTATTATACAACGGTAATTTTTCTCGCATAAAATATTATTTTTATTCATATCGTTTTTTTTCCACTGCTCTGCACTATTTTTTTTTTTTCTTTTCTTTTCATTGATGTGTACATAGTAAATAAATAATTTTCAAACTTTACATTCACAACAAGAGCATATTATACTTACAACCCCAACACGTACTCATCTCTTCATATACTTTGCATGTAAACATATCCTTTCTATACATGAACATATAAATAAAAGAAAAATTCTCATCCAAACCCTCTAATGCAGGGATAAACACGAGTTAATTATTAATAATTTCCCTCAAAAATGGATAATTAATTACAAACATGTAGTGCGAATTATCCTAGCGTATACAATATGTATTTTAAGGAAGAAAATAAATGTTAAAACATTAAATAATTCCAACTGAAATATCCCATTAATTTCTTTGATTATTCATTGCCTTGAGTCCGAGTTTGTAATATGGCACATGTATTAACGCTTGCGCGCGCAATATTTTACATAAATATTATAAAATAACTTTATTATCAACAGCTCATTTAATAAATAACACGATGGATAAACTCATAAATGCCACATACACTTTAAATCAGCAACTAATATACTCAAAAGTTGGAATGTAAAAATTTTAACATGTATAATAACCTACACTCATACATTTACAATCACACAACATACATTTTTTTATACATCATTAATGATAATATCATCTCTTCATTCGAGTCTTTCAATAATTAATTCATCTTTCATCTTGTTAAAAATATTTTCAAGTACAAATTATTTCGTTTCGTTAAATTCTGCAATTCATGATGAATTTACCATTTGAGACATTCAAGTATCATCATAGGTGTATATATATACATGCATATATAAGAATGTATAGATATATAAATATAGATTTATTTATTTAATTTTTTTCTTTCACAATATATATATATCATTTGCCTATTAACGCGGTGAAAACATGAAAAATGGCCAATTTTCCAACCGAGCACTTACCACCCACGTCATCTATATATTTATGTGTGTATACATGTACTTACTAATGGGTGCAGCGTATATTATCGATGTATATATGTATATACTAGTATCTATGTTCCCGAGAGACGTGAGAATCGCGTGACAACATTGATCAATCAACTTAACGTACATGTGTGTGTTTGTATATGTGGGAGATATATACGTGTTTGATACTTATTTTTATTTATCTTCGCACCAACTTATATTTTTTAGGGCGTTTTGAACATTTGGAATTCACGAAATTCCATTGTGAATAAAATGAATTCATTAATAAATTGAAATATATATTATATATAAATAATATGTGGTAATATTTGTCAATTGATTTGTGTATAATATATTTGTATAAAGTATATGGATGTACCACAAATTGAACGTGATAGATTGATGACAAACTTGGGGGATATGACAATAACCATCGGAAAATATATAGAAAAGCTGAAAATGGTTATTTTATATTTAAATTGTGTGCGGTGTGGGCATGGTATGTTCAATCACACGAATTTTATTCAATAGAAATTTATAATACCGTATTATTGATAATAAATATTTGTCATATTATATTATGTTACATAATATAATATTTAAATATTTATATAAACGCACATACGAATTTATATGAATAAAAATATTTCTTACAAATTTTTTACATATTCATAAAATATATTTTTTAATTTCTATAATGTGAAACAAATTTGTTTATTTGATAATTAAGCTTATTAATAACTATAAAATAATATTCGCCTTTTGTATGATCATTATATCTAGATCAATTAATATGTAAAATAAATTTGAATTAAATATTAATAATTAATATTACTCTCAAACTTTTTTCTTTCAATTTATTATAATTTTTATTTTTATATATTCAATAAATTTATATTTATATATTAATTGATAATATCCAATAATAAATTCTGGAAGCTGATTAATAATTAATTAATAATCTCTTATCTTAGTTACATACATAAATAATGAAAAGTATATAATACAAACATTAAAAAAAAAAAACAAAAAGACTGTTTACATAAATTCGATTGACACCAAACAAGAAGTTAAGTTTTGATATTGCAATTCCCATGCATTAATACATACAATGAATATATACTGTCACAATTGTTATCATGTTTTGACACGCTTGGTATATAGGTGAGTATTATATACTATAATAGACTGTGCTCAAGTTTACAACGATGATTTTAATCGTACGTGTGCGCTACTCTCTCACTCTGTCTCTTTACTTCCTCATGTTGTCGTAGTTAGTTGTACATATATACATGTCATTACACTTGCCCAACTGGACTTCCTAAAATGACGTCACTCACGTAATTACCATCAAGTTTGAATTAGTTCTGAAACATTTGGTGCACGCTCTCTGAGGAATATAGCTCTTGGTACGAAACACAAATCGATATACATGGTGCTGCACTGGTTACAAGAGAGCGCGAGCTCAATAATAAAATAGACAATAGACACTGGAAAGTTGTACATGAAAACGACAACGGAAATAAAATGCAGAGAGTGTGATATTATTTATTAATGTATGTTGGTCTGCTGGTGTCAATGTGCATTTTATAAATAAAATAAATAAAATATACATTTGTATACAATATTTATATTCTAAGCGGAAAAAAAAATTCTCAACAATTATTTATTTTTTTCTTTTTGAATATTTTTTTGTATTTAATTTGACATAAAGAATATTGAATGTGAATAATCTGTTGATTTAAATATCCAATAGCAGAGTTTTATAACGTTTTTATTTATTCAATAATTGATTACATGTTTGAATAAAATAATTGAAATGTTTAACAGCTCATGAATGCCACATTAATCATTTTTATATGCACTTGGTTTTATGCTACGTATATTATAAAATTTTCAAATAAAAAATTAATATTGTGCAAATGACAGTTTATTTTTGTTTTATATATATTTAAATTCAAGTTATATACCTGTCTAGACCTAGATAGTATCGATAATTCATATTGTTTATAGTAATTTATGTGATTAACTAAAGGTGGTAAAAATATTGAAAAATTTTATATTAATAATTAAAATTTTTTGCTTATTCCCGATATGATCTTTTTATTTACTCTTATATATACATAAAAGTACCTGTTTATTCTTGTTGAAAATTTTAATAAACGATATTAATTTCAGAAAGTATAAATTAATTCATATTAATTAAATTATTATATAAAGGATCAAAATAAAGTGATAAACTTTCACTGAAAATTATTATAATTACAATAATTATATCGCAACAAGGAATAATCTTAAATAAATTAATTCTCACATGGTCATCCTAATTACATCCTGAATTGTTATTGAAATTAAAAACTAAACCTCAGACTACAGCAAAAAATATATTTAAAAATTCATATATATTCAAATTTACTAAATATCTTCGCATTATATCTCATTGTATAAAAATTCCACTGTGTCCTGTCATTTCATTGCATAAAATTATAAAACTCAGGATAATACAGCACATGACACTGACAATAAAAAAAAAAAATAACATATATTTATTTATACACAATATATTAAAATATTACATCAAAGAAAAAAAACATGACTTTAAGCTTTTGTTTGAGTCATTAAATTTATCGATTCGATTAATGTCAAATTCAAACCGTCACGGCAATAGACTAGAAGCTTTGGCTGATGATATTACATCTATATTCTATATCCATATACGTATACCTAAATGTAATAGGAAGATGGAGATAGCATAAGCGAACATAGACACAGGCTAAGTGATGAGTGAGTGCAGGAGAGAGAGAGCTGGAAGGACATATAGACCGTTACCATCGGCTCTACCATATATACATGAGAGCCTAACCGTTGCTAATTTCCCGCCATCGAGTTATGAACGTTATTGCATAGCGACGCGTATATCGCGAGTACTGGACGCTTTGAACACCCGGGAGCGAAAGCGTTTATACTATACTATATTCCAACTCGCGCCTTGTCTAGTCGTGCTATCGACATTGCATGAATTTACTATCGCAATAGACGTTCCCTCCTAAACCATATTTCTCTCTCTATTTCTCTTTGCCTATTTACCGATTTACTGAATTTATCTCTCTCTCTTTTGTGCATTCACAAAATCATTTTTGATTATTTATTCGTTGTGTTTAATATATAACCAACCTTTTTTTTTTTTTTGTATTCAGTACATTTATTATAAATTCGTATCAATGAATGCAGTGATAAAACACTCGGAATAGACTCGATTTATGAAAAGTTTAAATAAAAATCAACTATCAGTTTATATAGAGATTAATTATTGATTTATATTTCTTTTTTTATTTTTCTGTCTGATAATTTTCATATTGTGCAGTAGTGAATAATGAAAGTGATTTTTAATTATTTTTTAAATATAATATTGAGTTGTGAAATATTTTTACAATTGTGAATTTCAGGTTAAATTGAGAAAAAAAATTTTTTTTTTTTTTTTCCGTTGATTCTAAAGTTTTTAGATAATTTTTTTTTTTATCTGTATTCGCTATTTGAGTTATGTAATTTCAACCACCTTGGTTGAAAGATAATAAATTTTTTTCCTATATCATAATATGATTACGCGTAGAGTTAAAAAGATTACTTAAAATTCAGTCGCATTTTAATTTGATATCATTTTTATTTTGCCTTCTTTGATATTCAATTTAATATTCTCAGAGAGAAATTGATAAAATATTAACATTGTAATAAATTGAAACTTATTTAACTTTTATAGAATATAATGATGAAGAAAAGAATCGATCAAGTGTCTTATTAATATGAGAAATAAATAATTCTACCTTCTATACAATATTATATTTATGTGCTAGCTGCTACTGCAGCACAATATATTGAACAATTTATATTTCCACAAGTTATAATATCTCTCTCGTTATAATATTATCACTATCAACCTGATATTTATTCATATAACATTACTACAATATCAAATGCTTGAGAATAATAACGCGTGTGATAATAATAAATAGTTCACATCAATATCCAATAGTATATAACAAATTAATAACATAAATTTCATGCGAATATTCGATATTGTTTCAAATGAATTGTTATTGATTGATTTTAATAATAACCGTAACTTAATCTAATATTCTAAGATTACTATTTCATTCCTACAGTGTTAAACATAAAGCATATCTGACAAATTAGACATCTACAATTCGATATGCAATAGAGAAGTGTTTTAGAATTAATAATTCGCTTCAACTTATGAATTAAACATGTTCACATATAGAAATATATCATTTATGAAATGTCGCGTCGGTGCAGACCAATATCAATTCTAATATTTCTATGCAAATATGTTATGTGTATAATTTGGTTTTCTATATATTGTGTCTGTTGTATACGTATTAAACCAGCTATGCATTCAAAATTTATTTCATTGAATGAACGATGTGCATTATACGTTAAATGAGAACTTAATCGAAATCAAATATTTAAATCTGTATATAACTATAAGTCGTATGTGTAGGTATTTATTGTATGGAGTATAAATGAACGTAGTAATGAGATTTTGTTTGTAGACAATGTTCCACATGACATGAAGTATATTTGTTAATGCGTATTTGCCACGAATGATAGCTCACAGGTATATGGATTTATATGAATAAATAGGTCAACATCAATAGCAAATGACGATTTGGGAAACAAGCCAGAATACACCATCGATAAATTTGAAATACTCCTCTCTCATTCAGTGAAATAATATCCAAAAATTGTGAGAATATAAACAGGAGAGAGAGAGAGAGAATTAGAAGCGAAAGAGGGGAAAAAAAAAAATGTTTTTATTTTTTCGTTTTTTATTTAAATGTTTTATTTTATTTTTGTAAATATTTTTTACATGAATACTCATTTCCATTTTGTGTCACACGACGTCAATATCAATTGATATTTATTACTTTTGAATTCACATGAATGAAAAAAAAAAAAAATAAAAAAACAATGGGGAGAAAAAAAAACTGGAATTTATTTAAACTTTATTCATTATGTATTCAGTCAAATAATATTATTCGGTGAATAAAAACATTTTTCATTTCTCTTTTAGATAATATTTACTGTAACGTCAAAATGAAAGGGAATATGAAATGATATTGAATGTATGTAAATTGAAATATGGAATATCAATTATTATATGCTGATTATTTGTGTAAAGAAAATGGAAAAAAGGAAAGATAAAAGAATCAAGATATTTTGATCAATATATATTTCATTCATAAAAAGATTATTATTTCTCCAGTATATGAATAATAATTATTCTATCTAAGATCAGAGCATCATTTGATAGCAATGAAAATAAATAAATGAAATCAATACGAAAATTCATTAAATATAAAAAGGGAAAAATGATATTTTCATTGTACTTCAATTTTCGTATTTAAATATTACAAAATAATAGTGAGTATATCATGCATGAAATATATAATAATGATTGTTATGTGCTCATTATAATTATAAGACGAGGCAAATATAGTTCCGGATGAAATATCTCTATTTGTTTGTACGATTTTACGAGTAAATAATTATTCCGGATGGGCATTTAGCATAAGCCTTGTAGGAAGCAAACTGTACGTATAATATATCCATACAAATGATCAGTGAATATGATGTGATGGAAAATACTGACCATTGCTACAGATACGTATAGACTAGAAATATTATTTGTGAACAATTACGGAATACATTACAGTTAAACTTTTGAAGAATTATATTTCAACAAAAAATAAAAATTTAAAAATATTATGTCGACTTTCATTTGGATTTATTTGTAATTCTAAATTATAAAATATATTTCGCGAAACTTAATACCAATTAATATAAATGTTTCTTTATATAGAAGAAAAAAAAAATATTGCACGTAATGAAATTTCCAACGTTGAATTTAATCAAGCGAAATATATGGCGTATAATAATAATTATTTATTTGCTTACCTTCTTCATCGCTACCGATCATTGCATAACGTTCATAACCAGTAAGATTCCTTACTGCGCCAAGACCAAAATCATCTTTTGTCCATTGAATTGGTCCCCTCTGATCGAGCACTCGACATGGTAACGTAACACGACTACCAATTACTGCCGTTTGATCTTGAGGTTCAATTGCAAATCTTTGATACACCATTTCCATCACTGCCGGCCTTAATGTAGACATTCCACTCGATGAATTCGTTGCAACAACACACTTAGTAATTGCTAACCAGCAGCATATTATTATGAATAGCCTAGAGCACATAGTTCTTGACCATAATCGAATGTTTTTTAATCTGTAACAAGAACAAATTAGAAGAAATTAATTTTATGAAATCAATAAGATTATATGGATTGGGTTTTAATTTTTTTATAGATTCTTAGTTTCATTTTAAAATTAGAAAGTTATATTATATTCAACGTTACATGCTGTAAGCATTATAAATTCATAGTATCGCTGACTATACATTAATTTCCGAATCAATACTTTTTAAATTAATTGTTTGAATATGGTAAAATCATTCGAAATAATAATTCAACTTAAATTTGATAAAAAATTAATACTTTACTAATTTAATTCCAGTGAATCTAACTACTTCAATACATGAAATTTGTGAAAAAATTAAAAATACGATAAACCAATAATTTCATTTTTTTTCTTCCGAATTTATTTCTTCATTTTTTTTTTTTTTTTTTGTTTTATAAATTTTATCTGACCTAAATGATAACTCTATCTTTCGATCAATTAAAAATAACTTTCCGGGATGAAAGTAAATTGTTTTAATTAAAGTTTTTCATTTCCGTTGAAATTAGAGTTTGGTTTATTCAGCTTTCAATCAAACGCCCCACCACAATTTATTTTATGTTAATTGCAATATTCATATAACATTCATCCACAAGTTGAATTAAAAAAAATTCTTTCAATACTTTAATGAAATATTTATTCTTTCACTAATACATTTATTATAGATAATATTATTTATAGCCAAAGTTGTATGTTAAAATCAATAAAAAAATCTGAATAAAATATCTTTTATTAATTTTTTATTTTCAATGCATGGTCTTAAAATTTCGAAACATCCGTAGTCAAGCGGTAGATATAACAGGATGTCGTTTGATATCGCAGTTATGTGACATTCACCACTCAGTCATATCTTACAAGCTCAATAGAATAATCTCTTTGCTCAATCAATTTATCGTTGTACATATAAATGGTAATTTATAATGATAATAGAGTTAATAATTATCTTGTAGAAAAGAATAAAAGTTTTATTAAGATAGAAATGAAACATTGTTCAACTTAATATGTATAATGGAAATTGCACTTGAACACATTTTTCATTTTCGTTGGTACATGAGAAAGAAGAAAAACGAAACAAAAAAAAAAAAAAAAAAGAATGGAAAAAAAGGAGTAGTTTGATTGTTCTCATTCGGACGAACAAAAGCCTTCACAAGTGCGTGACAGAATAGAAACAATGACGCTTGTTTACTTGTATACAATAGTGTGTCGTAAAAGTTTGAGATTTTGGTGGGGTAAGACAATGAAGAAGCATTGAAAAATCCAAGGAAAAAGTAAACGAAAAATAGGCAAAAAATAAAAAATAAAAATAAAGAAGATAAATTAAAGAAAATAAAAAGTAAAAGAGATAAATCGAAAAAAACAAGAAGGAGAGAATAATAAAAACACGAAAAGTAAATCTTGAGCTTTGGAAAAAAAAAAAAAAAAGAAAGATTTTGCAAAGAGATAATAAATAATACTTTATGGGATTGTACATTATAGAAGTGAACAAAATCATGAATTTGAAGATGAGAGCTGGGAAAAGTGGACACACAATGTGAAAGCGCAACCAATGATGAAACTTTCTTCATAGGGAGATAAAGAAAAAGAATAAAAGTGCAGAAGCGAGCAAGAAGAGCAAAAGGACACTTGATGAAGAGAGGCGGTAACGCGGAACGTTTAATCCAATAGATGTCGTGACGTTCATTATTCACGAGAGTTCCGTTAGTATTGCCACTTGAATTTTCTTCTGTGGGCTGTAAATCCCGAACGTTCATGGGCAAACTTTTCCTCCGCAGTCGTTAATAATTTGAAACTTGAGGAGATACATAGAGATGAGCTCAATAGAAAATACGAAAAGAAAAAAAAAAAAAAAAAGGAGAAAGTGTATAGAGAACAAGAGCGGAAGGGTATAGTGAAGAAGAAAAAGCGTGATGTCAAAATAAACCAAAATGAGTTTAATATATATTTTGTGATCATTGAACGTGAGAGTAATATTAATTGACTAATAAAATTATAAGTTTGATAGATTAATAAAATTTTTAAAAATACTTTTACGTATAGTCGTCGTTGACATGTACTTTTTTTTATCATAAATAAATTTATTTTATACATGATTGACGTACATATTGACACGCCATATTAATCGATACAAATGTGATGTTGACATTTTCATTCCATATACAAAAAAATATACAGCGTAATATGTATAACACATATGTATTTTCGAGACTCTATGATTATTGACTTGTATGTACACGATATGAATATTTATTTAATCAAAATATTCTGCCATTTTATTTAGAATCATATTTTTTTAAACACTTTATCTATGTATCTATTGATCCGCCTTTTTTTCACATACATTAATATCATTATTGTCATTCATTAAAATTGATAAAAAATTATTATATATTCAACACAAAGAATAATGGTGCAAAAAAAAAAAAAAAATTCTTCTGCTGGAATAATATTTTGCTCAGTGAGTTTCAAATAGTAAATGTGCGAACGCGCGGATGCAAGAACAAAGAAAAAAAAAAAGGTAGAAAAAGGAACCAGTTTGGACTGGTCAAACAAAGGTTTTTTTTTTTTTATTCACGAATAGCTTTCGCGCGCGCAATATATAGCATTGTTGGGATAAAAACTCGGTCGTGGGGTTGATGAATCGCTAGCGTGTAAGCGGAATAGATACACTTTATTTTGTTTGTCTCATACACATATATATATATATATACACACAAGCATATAAAATAATAGAGATGATACAAAGTGACGCACTGCTGAAGTACATATTGATATCAGAGAAAATTTGATTCGTCGAAGCATGCGTACATCTAGAAAAACCTATCAAACGATTCAACTATCATCTACATAGATATATACATTCATTCATATAAATGTATACATATATGTATATATATAAATATACACATAGATATGCATACATGTGTCATGATAGAATCGAAGAATTTTCTTTCTGCTTTATACAGCATTGAGCGAAATTTCAATTTTCCTCGTCGATGCATACAGGCGCTTCAGAACGTTTACGTTGAAAATAACGATCTACTATATAGATGAAATATATACCCACATCACGTATCAACATGGGTCAAGTCATCCTCACACAGTGTGTGAGAGGGTGAAGAAGAAATGAGGGTATAGGATATAATATAAGAACATCAGTAAATGATACAAGTGGGAACATATATAAATATGAAGAAAAATAAAATATAAAATATTATTATAATTTTTTGATATTTATCGGTATAAAATATATCACTTTAACAATATCATTGACATTGTATATGTATATAAACTATGATAATCATAGTTAGTTTAATAGTTTATAACTTTGATTATACCTTGTCTCTTAAATAGAAGGGAAATATATTACAAAATCATTTGAGCCTTTAGCTAATTTGAATAAACTCCAAGCACTAATTCATTATAATAATACTACATTATTTTATTACACTTTGGGTATTATATCAATAGATTAAATGTTTTATCTATAATGTATATACGTGCAAGTAATTAATTTTTATGTGAAGAAATATTTTATATATCTACAGATTATAAACAAATAATAAATATAGATTAAAATAAAAAAAAAAAATTTGCTTATTAACATAGAACAATATTTTTATTTAATTTCCTTCGTGATGTACACGTTCAGACAAGTTTGTTATAAACAAATATATTCTCCATAATAATTCTCACGTGTTTACTTTAACTCTCAGAATATCAAATATCAAAAACGTGTAACCATTTATTATATATATAACTTCATATATCTATACATATTTGTATATATTGTCTTATGTAAAAACGATATTGCTCTCATGTTACCCCCAAATGCATATATGAGGGTGTAAAATATATAAGATATATGGTTATTTACACACAGGTTTACCTAAATATTGTAGAACCATTAGAACTTTCTTAGTATATATATATGTATTTGATAATCATGTATACATATAGATAAATTGTTATACATATAGTGACAAATTATCGTTATGGATATTTTCGTAATTTATACAAGTAAGTATACACACACACACACACGTATTTGCAGTATTTATATATATATATATGTAACATTACATTTATTGTCACATGTACAAATATATATATAAATAAATTGTCGGTCGTTTCATCTCATCAATGTATGTATACACATGTATATAGTTCACGTTTCACGTCATTCGATCACAACTTTTATTGACTTGTATACGTGGCACTCAGGCGTGATGTTGTAAACGGAAACCACATCGAAATCAGTTTCCTATTTTATATGTATATGCTTATACATATGTACATATATATATATATATATATATATATATATATATATAATATATATGTATATATATTATATATATTCTGGTAATTTAATTTCAATTATTTTCACGTTTTCACATCAATTGAAATTAACAAAACTTGTAATTAATTAAGTATATACTCTGTAAAAAATTACTGAGATATTTTTAATGATTTATATAATAAATAGAGCGTGTGTATGACTGTAATAATTACATAGTAATTATTGATTATCAATTATTCATATAAATTATTTTAATTTTTAATTTTTTTGTATCGTTATCGAGACAGAATTATGATATTTATTATTGTGCCACGAATATGATGATAATGAAATAATAATAAGAATTTGCGTTGTTCATTTATATTTATGTATATATATATATATATATGTATAGTAATGCACTATTATACTGAACAAATATTCGACAAATGGAGGTTATACCTGTGTGGCGGGTTATTCATCATAGGACGGCACCTGGCCAGTAACATCGTAACTGGCGACCAAGCGCAGAGAGACCACGCAAAATGGATCGATATAGCAGCGGGTCACGACAAAGGCCACAGGTGTCTCGACAGCAATGAATTATTTCTCGCAACGACCAACCGGCGATTCCCCCGCTTGCCCCTATATATATAATACTCAGCTAACTCTCATGGAATATTTGTCTTCGTTCACTTTTCCGTCTGTATTATAAGTTTAATTTCATATAGCTCTTTTTGTTATTATTTTTTTTTGTTCCTCACTGGAACTTTTGACGTTACGTTAATTACATTGCGCGGTTATTTTCGCACAGGTGTAACATATTATTTAATGCCCATCATATATAATTCATAATAATTTATAATAAGAATTAAATAAAAATATATTTATAGAAAAAATATTTTCATTTTCTCAATCTTCGAGAATAAAATTAAAATTTTTAATATGTATATGTAAAGTCAATGTCATTCTATTATGTAGTAATTAATATCAATGTAAATATTTATATGCGAATGTTGGTTGATGTGCACATGAAGCAACGAAGGTACAATGAATATTATGACTGCGACAGTAGCGAGGCAATAAACATGAATTAATTTTTGCGCAGGTAAATAAATTATTCAAACTATGATTAATTTACATTACGAAAGAGGAATGCAAACATTGTACATACACACAATCAACAATTATATATATGTTCAACATAATAATTTAATAAATAATGTGCGTGTTGGTGAGTTAATATATCTTTTGTCTTCACAGTTTGCAAAATGAATATTTTTATTTAACTATTATAATATTCGTCATATAAAATAACACGAACATATATATTTTTAAAGGGCGCATTTCTATTTTTATAAAACTAAAGCACATGATAAATTTTATATACATACACACATTTATATTGCGCATATAAGAATGGTATATAATATTTATATACAGAAGGATTTTTGTCAAAGAGACAATAATATCTGTTAAACGACAAGACATTATTCCACGATGATATTAAATTTTCATATGTTCATATTCATCAAGTATATATGTACATATTAAACATACATATATATAGACGATAGATGTAAACCTATATACATTTATACATAACATATAAATATATACATAGCAATGATAATATAGAGAATCATCATGTGCAAATGAGAAATGAAGAATGTAACATACAAAGTGATAACTGCAGATTGCTTTTGCGGTATATATATGAATGGAATCTAAATATGCAAACTATATAAATTGTTGACACTCTAGAATTTCATTCTGAAGGGATAATATCTATATATATATATATATATATGTATATATATAAATGCCAATGTCTAATTCACGACTGTTATCTATATGATTCTCCTGCCATTATTGACTGACCTCAAAATTCTAAAATTATGACAAATTAAATTTCCAACAGACGTATCAATATCTGTTCTCAAAATTATAAATAACATTATAATTCATTACTGCTTCGGAATATTAAATATATTTCTTTCATGCATGGAGAGAAAAATCGTGTAATTTTTGTGGAGATAATTAAATAAAAATTACCATGCTGATATGTCTAATAATTGAGTTACAACTGTCAGGAAAACAAAAATTATTTATCAACCATATGAATATATTGACAGGAGAAACTATAATAACTTGTGGTGCCTGAGAAAAAGTAATCCTCTGGCACGAGAAATTTTATTGTGCTAGACTTCTCAAAAATTTGGCACTCAATTGAAAATTATTTGTTTAAAATCAAAATTTACAATTAGCTTAACTCAAAATATCATTTGACGTCTATATAATTCTATACAGAAATCATTTTATAAGTGAATGTATTTATTTGTTTATAAAATGATTTTCATACAGAATTATATAGACGTCTTATGAATTTTAAGGAGCTAATTGTGAATTTTTATTTTAAAGCAAGTATTTTTTATTGAGTGCCATTGCTGATTCTCAGACATGAATGAAACAAATTATCAAATATATTAATATATAAAAAAAAAATAAACGAAAAAATCAAATGAATAAATGAATAATTAAATGAAGACATAAATAATTTACAAATTTAATATGATTAATTTGTTACTCTTTCATTACAGATATTTTACTTAAATGTTACTTAAAAATATCTACACTTATTTTAAATTTACTACGACTCTATATCAATTAATTTTTCACTTGAAAGATAAATATTTCAAAAAATGTCATTTGTGATTGTTTTGTAGTCCTCAACATAGTAAAAAAAATTATCAAGTATTTTTTCCATGTACTTTTCTCAAAATTAAAAATAACATTAAAACCCATTAATACTTTAGAATATTAAATATATAATATCTCTTTCATGTTGTCCTTGTCATTGTAAATTAAAAAAAAAAAAAAAAAAAACAAGTGACGAATATTGGAAAATTGAAAAAAAAATAAAATAAAATAATATATAATAGGTAATATAAAAATATGACTATAGAGACGAATTTGCAAGTGATATGCTAGCGTTTATGTCGATCGAGCTGTCGACACGTAGCGAGTATAAACCATTTGTGTGCTAAATCAGTTGATCTCTCTAGTTCAATATATTCTATATAATATACATGTACACATACATACATATATAAACAGACAACTGTAATAATGACGGCGTGTCGTTATACATAATCCGACGATCGTGAATGTTAACGTGTTAGTAATCATTCATCAAAATGTCGCTCGATCGTCCAGTTAATTTGAAAATTTGAGTATACCAATTATCCTGCATATATTCTAACTTAAATATATATACATATATATGTATGTATGTATACATGATTGTGTATATAAATTTACCTACAGTATATTGTTCATGATGTATAATAGCAAATCTCACTGCTAGATATTGTAGAAATATACCTGATGGTTAAATTATTCTCATTTAACGATGACAAGAGATCGGACAAGTTGGGATGTTACGAGAAATAATATTTCTCTTTGAAATTATCTCAATGATTCACGGATGATGTGTAAGGAGAAAACTATTTATAGTACAAGATAAGAGAGATGATGAGAATGAAAGAGTGAAGGGAAAAAGAGACAACGAGAAGTGGAGAAATATAGAGAGAAATAGAAGAAGAAGGTACACGGTATAACTTTTGTAGTGGAATGTTATCAACGAAACGTGGTGGCCAGTCAAGTTTTCGTTCATGTACTAAAGCTATACTCTATATATGTATTGACTTTTGTACATCTACACTTCAGTTGAGTATGTATCGAACTTTATGAAACTCTTGACGTTGTTTCACATAGAATTTCATTATAATCTGTATGTCTATGAATATATATGTATGTTTATATTAATTTATATATGTATATGTCAGGGTATTCAATGAAATTTTTATTACTATAAATTTATTTATATAAAATAAAAATGTAATATTATAACCTTTTTCATTAGTACACTTAATTACCAGGAACTGCATGGTAATTATAGTTATTTTTGTTTTTTTTTTTTTTTTTTAGTACCATTGAAAGTCATATGAGTGTGTATTTCGTGCTTGAATGTTTCTGTAGACTATCTAGAGTATCGTAAAACTTTCCCTTAAATCACACAACATCCCCCACATTACTTTATAAATTAGGAAAAAAAGTAAAAAAAAAAATTCTTTGATAGTAATTATAAATTTTACATCCGATATAAAACAAAAATAAATTAAAATTTAAATATATATTCATCATGAATATATAAAATAACTTTTAATAAAATTAATACTTCAAATGATTTATCAACCATTTATTGGAAAATGTATTCAGCTGTTGTGTAATCAATTAAACAAATATAAATTCACAGGAGTTAAACCGGAAGATATTCTATACTATAAATAAATTCCATACATAGTTTAACACGATATATATATATATATATGTATGTATGTATATACATTATACATACATTGGGCCACCATGTAGGGTGCATCCGGTGTATCTCAATACACTGATGTCGTCGCGCACTGTAAGACAGCTCCTCCATATACTTGATCGTTTCATTTTTATTTTTCTTTTCCATATAGTTTTATTTTTAAAACTCCAACTGCGAAAGTCAAGAGGAAACGATCTCGACTAAAATATCGGATACGATAAGACGTTGGAAAATAACGCCTGCGTGTAACACGAAAGGAAATATAATATAATGCAACTATATTATATACAAAGAATTGAAATAAAAAATGAGGAAGCTTAGAGAGAAAGAGAAAAAAACGTTGATAGAGATAAAAGAGTATTCTTCTCTCTCTCTCTCTCTCTTTCTCTATGAGTGCGCGTAAAGCACTCATATCAATGACATAAGTATATAAGAAAGTCGGAAATAAAATATAAAAGAGAGAATTATATACTCGACGAGATTTTTACGTACTTAAAAATTAATTGAGATCCTCTTCATTTTATTTTCTCATTCGTTATATATACGTACACTACTTACTTATTCTCTTCTTATATACATATGTATATATATATAGCTATGTGTGTATACATATTTAATTTATTCCTCAGCGTTCAGTGTATACCTACAGATATGCAGATATACAATATATATTTTTTTTTTCTTTTTAGTGCGCGGCTTCTGGGGCGCGGACGCGATTCACAAGCCGCAAGCCACAAACCATTATCGACTTTTATGCGAGACGCTTGCGATCTATCGAATGAAATTCTTATCGACGCGTTTATCCACCTCTGACTGACGCCAGAGGCAGTCGCGAGAAAATATTTATTATTTTTCCCCTGTATCGTGTGTCTATGTTGCCTGTAGCAAGCTCCAAGGTGGTTGGAGATGCATCAACAACCATCGAGAATATATAAAATACGCGCAAGAGACCCATATACATATGTATATATGTATTATATACTTACACACATACATATATGTATAATATATACATATAGTAATATACTATAAGAGTGTGCATCCGTTGTACACATTTTTTTTTTATTCCACCTATTTTTATTCTTCTTTTTCTCCCTTTCATCCCCAGATATTCCAGACATACTTCACTACGTGGATATATACAATTATTATTCTCTTTTTCTTTCAACTGAATGAAAGAGTAATTGCACTCGATTTCCGCCTTTTTCACATATCATTACGCCCCCACACACACAAACACACATATACATAAACTATCGTTTGTATAGTAATATTAATAGCGCGCGCATGACGGATTCATCGTTATTACAGTGTTTCTTTTATCACCTATACGTCAAAAATAAAAAAGAAAAAAAAAAGAAAAATACTAACATATACAAACCACCTGTATATTAATGTCCAGTCACAACGCCGTACCGAGTGTAAAGCGAAAGAAATTGTAAAATAAAATAAAAATAAACAAAAACAAAAATAAAAAAATCATACATATGTATATAAATTATATTTACACGAATATACAAGTTTGAATTTTGATTAAATCATCCATCTGATGAAAGTAGAGTAAATATATTGAGATAAAGTGGAATGAAGAAAAACAAAATATTCATCTATATATAAATATACATATATATAATGTACATAAATGCATATGTATATACATATAATATATATTACATACATAAACGCATATATGAATGTATCCCGCGGGTAGACGAGCGTATATATATAAGTACGTGGCACAGTACCGCGTGGGCGACGAGGGGGTATCACAGAAAGTTGGGGTAGGTGATACATATATATGTATAGTCAGATAGATAGAATGAACAAGGGGAGAAAATAAGGGGTGGAGGGAATGGGTCGACAGGGCAACGGCGGCGTGGGTTCGCGAGTAAACGCGAGTTGGTTGGTATATACTAGTACTAGGCAATATATATAGCTTTAACTTTAGCCGTGTGCCGCAGTGGTATCGAGCGACGTACAACCCCTCTCTTTGCTGCTTTTCATCCCCTACCCGCAGTATTTTCTTTCTCACAATTTCTCTCGCTCACACTTGCCTGACCCGCGCCACACAGCCACATCGTCAGCTCACCACTACTATCATTCTCGTCGTTGTCGTCGTCATTTTACTGTATGTATATATATATTTATATCAGGTATATACACAGTTATATACTCATGAGCGTCCCCTGAACGACGATCTCAACGTCGTCGACAATGGCTAACTACTCACTCGTCCAAAGAGAAATATATATAGATAAAAACACGCCGTACGCGACAATAAAAAATAAAAGAATTGGTACATTCCGATTGTCCATGTCCCGCATTTCTTTTTTTTTTTTTTTTTTTTTCATATAGATATACATATATATATTTTTTTTTCTTTTATTTTTTCGTTATACTTTTCTCACGATCAATATTTAGGTATACGTCTACGTATATATATACATATATATATATTTAAAGTTGAGTGAAAATTGTGCACGCGAAAGTCAACGAAGACTATTGCGTGTTTGTTTATATACGATCCTGGGGAAAATACGCATCGGGAGCACGCGCGCACGATCTTATCGGTAACGCATATAATACTGCGGGGAAACATTGATGTACTGATCGTGTACCAGGCAGAGCAGTCAGTAATGCTCATATTATGCCTTTCGACATTATATATACTTATATGTATATCACATTGTGGATTTAATGTATGTACAGTTATATATAAATTTAATATAAATATGGATCTATACGTGTATATATATTGTACTTGTATGTAGCGCATTTACCAGATCGATCCACCATCAAACGTATCTAATAATGTCGGATGTATAAGTACTTATACATATATATTTATATGCATATGTACAGTTATATGTGTGTATTATTATGTGTTATGCTGCATCTACTTTGTGATAAGCAACGTTACAATTGTATGTGTATGTGGAGATGTGTATAATAAATTTATTATAATGATGTGACGTAATCATATGATGGATAAATTAATCATTGTAAAGTGTTCTATTTTTTTTTTTTTTTTGAAAGAAATAGACGTGTGTTTAATTAAATATTAATGTCTGTCTTAAATAGATTTTAAGAGTAATGATAATTTTATTCTAAAATGATGATATAATTTATTTATTTATTTATTTTTTTCATTGTGTATATGATATATGTACTGTGATGAATGTATAATGATGATGGTTGAAAGTGTATTGACTGTGATATAGAATAGAGAGAAAAATGAGATTATAATTTTGTATAAATTATTTGAAATAATTGACAATTGATCCTGATGAGAAAATTTTGAATTTAAATTTATTTTTAGCTTCAATATAGAATGAGGAAACGTGAAATTACTATAGACTATTTGAATTCAATTTCAAGTCTAGCCAGACGTACCAATTATAAATGTTTGAGAGTACTAGTTGGATATTTGATTGACTAATCGGAATGAGAAGTTTATTCAGTGAATATATATATATATTACATGACAAATTTCATTATTTTTTAATTTTATCAACATATAATTATGTGTATAAAGTCATTGAGAAAGTTATTAAATACAATTATACATCTTTAAATATATTTGTATAAAATTATATATATTGTACATTATATTCAGTGAGATAAAGGTACTTCATTCATGCACATATGTACGCAGTAGACCATATATGCATGTAAGTATATAGTATATATTGTTTGGCAACGTGCCGGACAGTCGTTATAGATATGTACAAAATTCAAGTTGGGTCGCGCGCAAAGGTTGGAGCTTTTACGGGGAGTCATGTCAGAGTCTTTGACATTGTCGTGACTAGTGCAGTAAAATATAAAGTATATAAATAAATCTATATACACCTATTTATATGTATATACATTCATGCATATATGTATATATATATATATATTCAAGCATACCAAGCATTTTAACATTCAATTTGCACCTTTGGCCATACAGAGCCACGCCAAGTATTTACAATTACATTTCCTTTGTGTATAACGAATAGCTATTTAAATATTCGTCTTTTGTCAAAGTAACAACAATTAATAAGTTGAGAAAAACATTATTTTTGCGTTGATATAGTTATTAGAAATAAAAAAAATGGGGAGAAAGAGCATTCAAATAAGAGTGGAAGGATAAGAGGAAAAAGAAAATGATGAAGAAAAAGAAGAAGAAGTAGAAGAGGAAATTGAGAATGAAAGCGCCGAAGAAGGATGAGGCCAAGTGTCTCTTCAGCAAAGGCTTTTTGGTGATGCAGCGATTCTCCATTGCACGAGACTTCATTTGTCTTGAGTGATAGGCGGGGGAGGAAAGATGAGAGAATTAACAGAAAGAGAGAAAGTGGGAGAGGAATAAAAATACAGTGATCGTCGAATTTTCATTTCTTTGACACAAACAATTATTTATATCAATCGCTCGATCGTTTGTACATTTTTCATTTAATATTTTATTTTTTTTCTGTCGCTTTATTTAATATACATGTATATATATACATGAAATATAAATATAATAATACCGTTATTCTTGTGCCATTTGATCGTATGCTCAGTTTTTTATTCTTTATCTATTTTTCCCCATTTTTTTTTCTTCTATTTTCTTTTCTTTTTTTTTTTTTTTTATCTTTGTTATATTTTTCATTTTATTTTATTTCCTTTGAGCTCATACACAACTTTGGGTTGTCTTGTGTTGTAGAAGTTGGCACGTTGCTGTACGGGGGAGGACAGTGAAATAACTCTGTGTAGCCCGCCGGTGCTCTTTTCTCCCAACAAATTGGTGTTTCGTGAATTCCAGTCACGCGCAAGAAAATGGCGGCGTGACGTACCCCGGGCAAACGAAACAAAGTTGTGTGGTATATGCACGTATATATTTTTCAATATATGTGCTTAAAAATATATATAAACACAAGTGTATATATGTATGTGTGCAATGTATATATTTGCATGCTACTATCACTGTCTTACTCATCATTTTTTCTTGTCAAATTCTTTAACATTGCGCCCCCTCAAACTCATCGTTTTTAAATACGAGGAAAGATTTTTGCAGTAAAAAGCTTCAAAGCTGAGTATGCAAGAGCCTCTCACGCGCGTTTTCACGAATAGCATTCGCACAGTGCATATTTATATACGTCTGTGGATATATATGTAGAAAGCTCTCATTTCTCCTCGAGGCTTCACGAGTGTCCTAGTGGTAGCGTGGCATAAAATAAATCCATATGGCTCATTCACTGTCTCTTTTTTACTGCGGTAACCTTTTGTCACGGCGGAGCAACGCGGCAAAATCCCGGAAGAGAATGTACAATAAAAAATGTCGAAAAAAAAAAAGAAAAACTAAAAAAAATCTCAACGTTTTTCTCTGAAACAGTCACGTATTACTACTGCACATATACCGCCTTTATATAGATGTATATATATATTTTTTTTTTCATTCTTTGAGTAATGTTATAATGTAAGTACATCATACTTATGTGCATAAATTTTATTGTAGTCGTATACGTATAATATACATGTATATAAATGCATATACACATGTGAGGCTATTTCGCATTGTTTTATTTTATGTCAGTGAAATTTTTTTATGTTTTCTGAATATAATATCAAACATAATATTAAGTAATTGATCCGTAAATATTTCATGTTATGTAAATTTATAGTATGTGATATTACGCTAGGGAAACAAAAAAATTTGCTTTTTAAATTTTACAATACGACATTGTAAAATTTGAATATAAAATTTTATTGTTTACTACACCGGTCTGATAATTATTTTAACCATCAACTAGATATACATACATAAATATATATACAATATATATGTATACAAAAATTATTGTTATTTATACTACTTCTCAAAATTCTTGATATTCCATATTGGAGATTTATATTTATTCTATGAACATTTAAAACTTTTCGGATATATATAAATAAAAGTGATACATTATATATTTTAACCTATATACTAAACAAACAAACAAACATAATACAATCTGTTTCATACTATTTTTTCAAATCACAAATGGATAAACAAATAACTGTGCAATATCGAAAAAATTCTTTATCTCCAAAAAATTTTTAGTCAGCAAAAAAAAAAAAAAAACTTATATATTGTATACATTATTTTTTCATGAATACAATGAACAGCTAACAATGGTTATGGAAAAAAAAAAAAAAAAAATCCTATGTGGTATATTTTTCGATAATTGGCGTACGTAAAAAAAAAAAGGTATATATACTTTTATTTTTGATATATCGTCATTTTCACTATAGCCTTCCATTTATTTATTTTTTTTTATTCTTCTTTCATGTATAGTCAAGTCTCAATTATGTGCTGGATCGCTCGAGTTTTCGCTATCGAATTATTCGCAATTCTCATTCATACACATCTATATATATGTACATATATATATCACTAGATTATATCGATGTATCAAGCGCGATTCTCAACAAACGTTAATTACAGAATGTGAAGCTGTGAGAGTTCTACAGTGAATAATCGAACATCGTGAATTAGAGAAAGAGCAAATAGAGAGATGAAGAATGATGGCCAAACGCGGCGAAGCCAATGTGTAATTCAAGTGCATGAGTATTGGTGAATCAATTGTATTCGTGTCAGTTTAAATATATATATTATATATATACATACACACACATATATATATATATGTATGTATATATTTGTAAATGGTATTTGTAGTATCAGTAAATAGCCAGGCGAAATAAAAGTTGTTTGTGTGTTTGTGGGAAAGATAAAAAAAAAAATTCGGTGAAAATCAGCGAGGATCATGATTCTCTCGCAATTGAAGTGTGTATGACTCCTCCGGGGGTTTTGTGAAGATACACGTTCTATGGTGTAAGAGAAAAAAAAGTTATATACACGTATGTGTATATATTTTAATTCATTAGAGAGTTCCAACGAAAAGCAGTAGACCGCCTAAGGATATATGTGTATATTTTACGTCTTTATAATTTTTTTTTCTTCTTCTCTTTATGTTTCAACATGAATTTTTTAGACAAACATATATACACAACTCGATAAACGTCAGCACAGTGATGTTAAATTGACGTTTTGAAGAAATGAAAAAATATGAAAAACAAATAAATGAATAATTTACAAATTTTCGCAATACAATAGTAAAGATTTTATTTCAAGATTCAATTTTTTTTTTTATGTGTGTATTGTAGAAATGCAGTGTGTTCGTGTGTAAGTGCAGATGAAATATGAAAATGGGTGTAATATCAAAGTAATAAAATACCGCAATCGACGATAAAAATAACTTAAATGTCAGATTTGTGAATTTAATTTAGCAATATAAAGCACATGTATCCATTCAGAATGAAGATAGATTTAATTAATCGCTTAATTAACACACAATTATTCTTGAGACGTACTGTAAAGTGTATATCTCTTTGATAATTATAAATGCACCAACCCGGCTGGTATTCCAAGATAGTTAAAACGTAATTTACATTATTTTACTGTCAAATAACTTTTTCATCTATTAACTTTTTTTTCAACATTATATAGTAAGTATTTGTACTATATGAATGCATATGGCCACATATTTTATACATAGTATGATAAAAAAAAAAAAAAAATTGGCAATGCATAGCTTAATTAAATTTCTCGAGTTTCACGTATCATTAAGCCATCCCCAGTATTCCACCCTCATCCGATATATAACGAACAACGCTGTCGATGGTTAATCGAGTTAGCCGAAGTATCGTCGAAATTCAATTGGGTCCGTGAGTTCGAGGTGGCACGTCGTGCGCCCTTGCCAGCTGCAACGTCTCTCGCATTCACTAACAATGACCTGAGAGAGGCAGATAGAGAGAGAGAGCTGAGAAGCTTCAAGCCATGTTCTTCCAAGGTTTCTTCTATCCCCTTACACTCTCATACCAAAATGAAATGAACCCCTACCTCCAATCTCATATATGATGGAAGAACACAGGATACAAGTAAAAATAAGACCTTTTAGTATCCACTTTCATAGGTTAAATACATTTCGTTTGGATATTATCAAATTACAATATTTCAATGAAGTAACACAATATATTTTAGTAAATAAAATTTTTTCATCAACAGATAGATGAGATAAATTAAATAAATTAATAAAAAAAAAATAAATAAATATTTGCTATATTTAATGTAATTATTAAAAAATTTTTTTTATTCGTATTTTATATTATTAGAAATTTGGAATAAATATTTTTGTTTTATACATAGAATTAAAAATAGAAAATAATCATGAGATTTACAGTGATAAAATGAAAATAAATGTAGTGTCAATTAGTTCTATATTTCCTAAAGGAAATTCGACTATAGTACAATGAACACAAAACTATTGTACGTTGTACATTTGTTGAATGACGTAGTGTACGAGATATTATAAAAGTCCGTGAACATTGAAACATCGTTAAAACTTTTTTAGACAAAGTCCCACTGTCGCAAATATAGTTTTGTCGTTGCGTACATAGTACAACAATAATAGTAGTCGTAATACTACCAGCAGCAGCAGCAGCAGCAGCAGTAATAGTAGTAGTATATGAGAGAAAGGGCGAGATAGAGTTGAAAAGGGAATAAAAAAAATTGACCTGAGTATATGTGTACACGTGCAGATAGTCTATGTTGGCTGACGGAGATAACTGTATACGCTTCTACCGTATTCCTACCGCCCACTGTTGTCAAACTAAAACTTCTCTCACCTTTATCGCGTAACGAGGTGTGTTGGGGATGTGTTGAAAATGCACATCTCTACGCGAAGAGTTAATTATCGGGTTAACCGGATGCATTCCTACCAAGTGTCTACTTCCGTCGCGCGCAAGGGACATGGCAGTTGGATTATTTGCTCTGGGAAAAAAAAAAAAAAATCTCCATAGTTGCCCTCTCATATTTTTCTCATTTCACATTAAAATATATATAATATACTACATCAGCGTCAAGCTCTGTGAAATTTTTGTGTCATACAAGACCAAATTTCATTGTTGAATTTAATTAAAAACAAAATTTTAATTATTTTGATAGTCATAAATTATTATGATAAAAGTATTTTAGATTTTTTATATTAAATTTTCATTGGTTTATAAAGTTTTTAACAATTTTATTAATTCATTTATTAAACTCCCATTTGCTAAAGAATATTTATATATAAATATATTATATACTAATTAAACAGTCTTTTGCAATCGTTATTCGAGAATGTATCTCTGAGAGTTTATATAATTCAAAGTCCTCAAAGATATCAAACAGCGATTAAATCCGAGGCATATTCAAAGTCATATTAGTTTACAAACAGCATATGGTGTTGCTTTGAATTCAGTATCACCCCTTTGTCAAGTATTTCCATCATATCAAAATAATAATAATGACATTATTATTAATATTATTATTATATCATTACCAATGAGGTAGTATTATATATGCACATAGCTTGAGATTCATCATTAATTCAATCGTTTGACTGTGCCGCAAAGCACAATATATAAAGTCATTTTTAAATACATCAATAAAATTTAATTTAACATAAAAATATAAAATTATATCAATACTAAACATAAATATATTTATAAACATCTATTCATTTTAATCATATGTTTATATGAATTAGTAATAAATAATTTGACAGCCAAAACACGAAAGAGTCAATGTTTCCGTAATATTTAAAATAATAGATATAGGGTGAAATAAGCGTGACTAAGATACTTCAATTACCACTGACGAAAGAAAGGGGGAAAAGACTCTGACGCATGAATTTGACTCACGTAAATGCGTCGGGGTTAGACACGATGCAGGGTGAAAAAAAAAAAATAATGCTGACGGGGGAGAGCTCTAGATGAAGACCTTTCGTATATGATACGTCACCAACACAGGCAATCCACGATTTTTGAATCCATACATACGCAACCCCACAGCCAGGATGATCGTATTCACACATATACAAATGTAAACAGACATACTACACATACATACATATACATATATGTACATATAGCTGCACGTTCTGCACCTCGAGCTATAATAACCCTCCTACTGACGTATCCCAGCAGTTATACCTTCATGGCTTGGCGCTCTAACGAGTCGGGGAAATTCGATAGCAGGTCGACAGAATAGTAGAGGGTTTTGGGATTTACACAGTGGGGTTAAGTGTATCTCTTTGGCTAGTGTTACAAGACACCATTGACGGTAAAGGAGAATCGAAAAAAATATAAATATATTTACATGTAGAAGGGACATCACTACTGTGCGCACTGAATCACCCTTTGGGTATTTTGCTTCAGATGTATTTGTGTATAGTAGTATATAAGCGCGCCAGCAGGAAATCGATTGCGTAGGATTACAATAGGCAAAGGGATACACATCTATATGTACACATATGTATATATGTATAGATACATAGGTGAATTTCGTCAAACGTTGCACACACACGTTGTCAGATTACAATCGAGAATGTTGACGCGCGCTTGAATGTATGAGCGATGCCTTTTTTCTTTTTTTTTTTTTCAATTTTTTTTTTTTTTTTTTTGCCAACGATGCAAGATATAAATATTGTAGAATATCCTGGATTTTCAAATGCTTGAAAATTTTTTGCTGGGGAGTTGTATTGTAGAATCTGATATCATTCCAGGGTTGGAATTTTCTTGAGGGTGAAAATTTAGCTATGTACAGGGTGTGACGTTAGTGCTGTCGATGTCAATGCTGATGCTGCTTCTGCTGCTAGTGGCAAGGGTGAATGAGAGGGTAATTCCAATGTGAACGCGTACAACTCTCTCGTTTGCAGGCCAATCTTGATAAATCGCTGGTTATATTTAGGTGCCCCGCTTGGTAAAATAGAATGAGCGAGGTAGGGTAAAGGGGAGAGAGAGAGAGTGAAAGAAATCGAAAATGAGGGACAGCGCGGGCGCATTCCCAGGCTGCTTTCGTCTACCATCATTATTGGATGGTGATTATTTTCGACGAACTCGTAGAATGACTAAACGATTTCCTCACCCTACTACAATATATTTTATTCTGCTTGTTACGATTAAGCTTCGCTGATTTGCTCGTGGTAAATTCAGTAATATACCCGATGTAACAATCAATTTATTTCCATTTATTATATATACTCATTCGTTTATAATTTATTTTATCTGTATAACAAACAAATTTTTGATTTCAAATATTTTTTTTTTTCTTTTTCGAATAAATGAGTTCAATATGTACACTGTATCTTTACACATTGTATGAATTCACTATTCTCTGATGTGAAATTGGTTTGCTAGCTGTTGTATGTATGAAGAGAGGAATGTTGCTTTTTTCTTTTTCGGTTTCTTTGTCAATGTTCAAAAATTGAAGGAAAATAAAAATAAAAGAAAATAAATGATTGGAAAGAAAAAAGAAAAAAATTGTGTTCAATTGTATTTCAAACTTTTCTATCACTATTCGAAAACCAATTGGAAGAAGTCTAGATTCACCAGAGGCTATTTCTAGTATAGTTCCTTGCATTGCATTGTTTCTAGAGTTTTAAATAAAATAAGAGAGCTGAGAAAAAAGGAAAGACAATAATATCGATTGGTGTAAAGTCACTTTTACCCTATATGAACTTATATATTTTGTTATATATATATATTTGTGTGTGTTGACAGATATGTGCACATTATTATACCAAGTTTAATTGAGTCACATGTCATATAGGAGCTGTCGCAACTCTATTACATCTCACATTTCTGATAATACAATAACGAACTCTTGAAATAATTATGTCGTATTTACATAATGTCTCGGTTAATTCAATTTTCAATATTGATTTTTTCAACATATCCTTAATAATTCTAAAGAATCTTTCCAATAATTAATTTCTAGCAAATCTCTAATCAAAACAAATTAAAGATACCATTCTGCAATAATAAAAATTGATGGATTATATTTAGAAAAATAAATTAGACATAAATTTTTAATAAAATAGTATTACGTATTTATTTTGCCGAAAATTTTGATCCTGCTTTGATATTTATTTTTATATTACAATATCCGATAAAGAAATCAATTATATTTATCGTTAACGACTTGAATAATTGTATTGAAATTCGTGAACGTATTTATAAAGTTAAACACGCAATGGAGAATTGGGCTGCTATTGATGATATACATATATACATGACATTCAAACAGAATGTCATGATTAATGGTATGTATTTTCACGATTTTTCCAACGCCCATTTATTTCATCCGTGAATAAAAAAAAAAAAAATAAATAAATCGAATAAAAAAACATTTAAACCTTTTATTCCAATTTTTTCTGTCACCGCAAAAGTTAGTGTACATTTAATTCATTTCATCTACCAATCAAAAATATATATAAATTTATTGCAAGTACATATTTACACAGTGAAACCCGTAATGATATTTTTAAAGTTAATTTTCGTGTACACATTTATTCATATACATAAATACATTCACTCGTACATATAAACTCACACACAGACGACATTTGAAAGCCGAATATACGTGTAATTGAAATAGAGGATTGGATAAAATTGAGATTACAGTGTGGAGAGGACATTAATTAACTTTTTCCAGAGCGGCATTCTCCATCGAGCTTGGAGACGATGGTCCACCGCCCACTTACCCTTCATTCCCTCTCGTTCTCTTCTTTCCTTTATTTTCTGTGTCTGGCGGTTGGTATTCTCATAGAGAGCTTTATCTACTCTAAAGCATTAAGTGGAAACAGAACGTACCCGACATTGGCATGGCCAAATACAAAAGGCGGCGTCATCTCACTTTTCTTTCTCACTAAATGTATACATATAAGTATATTTTTTTTTTTTTTTGTATTCTCCCTTTTTTTTTATCGCAATTGATACTCATTGAATTCTATTATTATCTTTGTCGCCATTGTTAATACACATTCGCTCCAATATATTCAAATAATATTTTATAGTATAATAGTGAATTAGTAATGCAGGGAAAATTATATTAAACTCACCTGATGCCTCCTTGTAAACGTGTTACTTTCATTGTCACGTTCATTGTTAAAGCTTCCAATCCATTATCCTTCAACGACATATCGCGTTGGTATTTACGTTTGTTTAAATAAAACAAATAAATGTAAATCACAAACACTTTACACAACACAATCTTCGTATTATCATTTTATTCATCAAGTATTTGCATTATTATTCATTCACAATTATAAAACACAAATGAACAAAATAATATTTTGTTATGAAATTTATTATAAAGACACTTGATATTTTTTTTTTTCTCAGTTGTATCTCGTCTATAATTTTTTTCACACGCGTCCACTGAAAAATTTATGTTTAATGTTTCTTCACACGTTAATATCAATGTTGAATATGTGTGCGTATAAGTGTATTAAGATATGTGATAGTGTGTGTGTGTGTTTAGAGAGTATTATTGAGATAAAAATTGTGGAAGAAAAAAAATAAATCTGACGTATATTTTTCGACACACAACAGTTGAGGGTAAATTCACCCTCATACTATACTATGCTCTCTGACTATCACCATCACATGTATCTCAACTAAAACTCTCTTTCTCTCTTCGTTTTTCTTCTCTTCTTTGCTGATATCCGACTGACTCAGCGATCCGGACGTGGATAACAGAGCGCACTAAGAGACGAGCAACACACAATTCCCGTTGTACATTTGATGTATCTTTCAACGGATATATAATATATATGTATGTATATATAAATGTGCTCTCGTTCCAGTCATATTGAAAATCACACAGTTATATAAAAATCAAGCAATATTTCACTGAATAATACACGTTGAAATTCACAATGCACCAAGCTGTCAAAACAAACGTCACACGTATATACACAAAAATCCAATCAATTTTCCCTTTCGAATTTTAATATTTTCATATTTTTAATCCAATCTATATTCATTTTACTCTATTTTACTTTCATTTCACTCTAAATACTATCAATATCCATGAATACACATTCAATAATACATTCTCTAAAGATTGAATTTTTTATCCATTTAAATAAAAAATAATCACGTCCACATAAACGTGTATAAATATATTTTTTAGTGTGTGTATATATATTTATAATGTATACACAACAACAATACTTTAACTATTCACGATAAAACACAATAAACTTCATGACAATATTCACCGAGTGTTATCAACTTGATTTATAAAACATAACAAAGAAACAAATGGAAAAAAAAAAAAAAAACATGAATTATATAAAACAAATAATGATAATTTACTACCAGATTAAATCACTTATTACTGATATTAAAAAGATAAATCACTCGGACATACACTATGTTCATAAATGCATAATCATACGAACAAACCAACCAACCCGGAACACTGCCCGTTCGGAACTACTGGCGCTATTTCCAACGAGCTCTCATGAGCCCCCACCAACGGTCAGTTGTAGCAACCCCACTCGGGCGAATAACCACGCGCCCCTATTCCCACTCTTTCACGAGCACGCACTAGACTACCCGGAGCGTGACACACGCTCGTACTCTAAGTGGGGGTAGGGGTCGCGTGGCGGTCGTGGTGTGCTAACGTAAGTGACGAGACAGCAGTGGGGATAAAATTCAATGGTGGGGGTTAAAGCACCGGCAGCAGCAGCAGCAGCAGCAGCAGTAACACCACCTATACCACCACTACCTTCCATCACCACCACTTTTACCATCACCATCAGCAGCACCGTCGGCAGCAGCGCCAGATCAGAGTCAACGGCAGCAATGCCAATGTGATGGTCGGCGTGCGGGGTGACAACGCAGGCGCATCACCATCATTACTACTACACTGGACTCTAGTAGCTGATGCAAAGTAAAAACGACTATGTATATATGTATTAATGTATGTATGTATAGTAATAGATGGGCTTTGCTTGCCGCGATTGCCGCGTGAGGAGGACGACTGAAAGGGATGAAGAGGGGAAAATGTAGAGACCTCTTACGCCGTTGACTATTTACAGGCTAATGCCCGATCTCTTGCATCGCCGCTGGCGCGTCCCGCCACGTTCTTCGTCCGCACCGCGTAATAATGTCACGCTTCGATGAATTACTACTGACGCGCTGGTATAACCGATCCACTCTATACCAATGAACATTTTTTTTTTTTTTTTTTTTTTTTTTTTCATTGAATTTATTTCTTTATTATTACATTGTTCTATTTATTTCATTTTATATGTTGTTTTATTTATTTTTTTTTTTTCTAGTATTTGCTGTGAATGTTTTTTTGCGTGGTTCGTTTGGGGCAATTTTTCATTTTTTAATACTAAAATATTTTAGCTTGAAAAATGAATATAGTATCTGTTATTTTATAGTTTTTTTTTTTTTTTTACATTGCAAATGAAATTGCGCATGCATTCGTGGGAAAAGTAGAGAGAGAGAGTTGTCCATACAGTAAATATTGAAATATTTTCTTTGTGAATAAATTTTCGGTATTGCACGTGTGCATATTACAGGTGCATTGGTCGATGTAAAGTTTCATCGTTAAATATTCTTGAAATGATATTTCGTCGTCTTACATACGTATGCATACACAAAATACATATAATAAATTGAATGTGCTTTGATTTGTTATTCTCCATTTTGTTTACATATATCATAAGAAATATTCGATAAATTTTATACATAGATAATTTATTGTAAATAATTCTCAAACACATATTGATACTATTTTGTTATTCTATGTTATATTTATGGTATTGTTATTTCCATTTTTCATTTTTTGTTTGCAACGAAACACGTCTACCACAAACATTAACATCAAACTGTTCTAAATTTCAGCATTTGGTATCTACTTCTCTGCTCAAGACCTTTATTCGTAAACGTTGGGATGCTCAGCATATTTGCCTAGGGCTTGGTTGCAAACGGGCAATAGTGAACGAGTGGAATTGAGGGTGAGCAAAAGAGAAAAGAATACAGGCAAAAGAGATGAAAAAAAAAAAAAAAAAAAAACGAGTCGTGCAAGTGTGGCAACGTGCCAGAAAGTATAAAAACGAGACGCACGAATAAGTCTATATATTTTTATGAAATATTTTTTCATCGTAAATTGAATTGAACATCATTACCCAAATAAATCTCAACTGATGACATTTATAAAATTTCAATATAATTTGAATCAATTACGTAATTTCATTTTTATTTACTAATCATAAAAATAAATTAAATTGATTGCAATATATATTTTTTTTTTCTCATCATTTTTTCCAATGAATATTACCAACAGACACACGATGAAGGAATTATTGTTTTGCTTCATTCTCCCGGATGTTGAAACATAAAAGCAAGATCAGTTTGAGTGCTGTATGTAGCTATATACACAAGTACATACATATACATATATACCGACACAGGAATAGTGGTTGTGATAAATGACACGGCATCACGAGAGCAATTATCCTCAATGCTTCCCTATTTTTCGAAGTCTCCTTAATGTCCCCCTTGTTCCGTTTATTTTTTCACCTTAATTTTCCCTCTTTTGTAACGGAAAGATCCCGATTATCATTTGGCGAATCAACGTTTCACAACGTCTTCCAATTTGCTTGCATATACATACATAAGTAATGTTTATTGTACATATGTATATACATATAAATACTGAATAAAAAAAAAATAAATGGTTACTGGTGTATTTAATATTTATCATGTGTTATTGAGAAAAGAATAATTGCAATTATATTCAGTTTTATCTTCACAATTAATTGTCACTTGTGATTTGTTTATATTTAATTTAATTTTCTATAGATGTATTGTTTATTTTATTATTAATTATTTATTTACAGAGTGTTATTATTATTTTAATTGTTATTATAATTGTTATTATTAATTTATGCCAATAAAATTCATAGCGAAATAGAGTGTGAAATTATTACAATTTAGTTCTAATACTTTTGAGGCAATATAAGTTGTATTTCCTATTCTGAAATTCATATGTTCATCAGTTTATATCAATACATTATAATCTTTTATCATATTTTATAGCGTTTATATATATACGTTTATAAATTATGAAATAATATGTTTTGGTTAATTTGTATGTAGTTGAAATGTAGCTTTATGAATATTATATATTAAATTGTGTAAATGAATTGTTCATTGTATTGGGACAAATGATTTATTAATGAAATGAACAATACATAATTAATAGATTTTACAAAGGTGACATCTATTAGTGTTAATAATATCATATAATTATGTCAATATTAAATCTATTTCTTGATTGTAACAATATTGAATTAAAATTCATAATTAAGTTGGCATTTATTTTTTATAAAATTCAGTTATTGAATATCTCTTAGTTATATTGAGACATCAATAAACTTTAATTTACTACATTTTTCAGTTAATTATAATGCCCCAGATTCTTTCACTAAATTTAACATTTATATAAAGAATAAATTATAGATTGTGAAATAATTATGAAAAATATGATTAGTACAATATTACTTTCAAGAAAATGCAAACACAGCTCAATATGAAAGTTAATTATATTACACTCACTCCATTAATAGATGCACTTTATAATTCATTAAATATTCAATAATTCAACTTGACATATGCTATTTTATATCTGTATATTTCCCCGATTTGTCAAATAAAAAAGTAATGATCGCAGAACCGTTCACTTGATTGTAAATATAAAGCTCGAATTTCGTGATCAGTTTTAGAATTTAGATTTACTCCAATCAATTACATTAAACTACACTAATGATATATTTATATACACATGTATAATATATTATATTCATCAATTTAGAGGAATAATCACTTTACATTTAACTATAATAACTAGTAATACAAACATATTTATGTTATAAATTTGTCACTAATAAAATAAATTTTATAATATATTTTACATTCTATTATATCTATCTAAAAATTTTCCTCATTTCATAAATAAATTCTATATAAATATATATTATCTTAGCATATAAATAATTATCAACTACATAAAATTACATACTTTCATTTCATTTAAATTTTATTTCCTTCGAATCTAAAAAATTACCACACAAATTTCATATATATGCTCTCAAATGTTTGACAAAGTTTATCTTCCTTTTACTATACGAGACGATGGAACATTAAAGATAAACTAACGCAGCGGTCTCTCCTGTGTCTATATATATATATATATATATATACACATACCAACATATAGACATCAATATACATATATACAATATATATACATAAGAGAAAGAACGAAATATCCGGCTACGAGGTCGTCGTGGCTTAGCTTGGGGCGCGTTTGTGAAGAAGCTGCGGAATGAAACACATAGATAGGTAAATCCTAACTACACATACATAAATATATATACATATATATATATATACATGTCATCGGAAGTGTGCGTGATGCTGCTGGTGCTCTGATGATGCTGCTGCTGGTGCTGCTGCCGTTGTCTTCACTGGGACTTGGTTTATTCCAGTGAGGAAGACAAGCGACGCGCATTGCCGCAAAACTCTCGCTCGTCATGACTATACACTACTGCCTCGTTTTGTAGTCATGCTGGTATATAGAACTTTAAACTTATACACACGCTACAACTCGTGCAACGTATAAGAGCAAAATGAAGAGAAAGGGGTGAGCTTCTCCGACGTGAGTATGCGGTGAACGCGGGTTTCGTTCAGCTGTCGACGGTACTCTTACTTCGTCTCGTCAAGGATATTCTATATATATCCTCTACATACACATTTGTACATATACGTATACATATATGTATACAGCTATTCATGTTTGAACTTGTCTTCAAACGTGTGTGTGTGTGTGTGTATATGTATAGACATGTAACAAATTTTTTGGCTCCTGTTTTTTTTTTTATTTTTTTTTATTTAATCCCAAAAATCCGTCGTTGTCGCGTCTCTAGTTTTCTCAAGACTTCCACAAAATATATTATTTTGCCTTCTTAGTTATTTTTAGCCGCCCCTTTTCTCGCTAAGAGACGGGTTCGCGAACGCATTCGAGACGTCTTAAAGGCAAAACGTATATATATAATATACGTATTATATATATACTATTCTCGACCGCATATACTCGACTTTGTGTTTCGAATAAAATATATTTTAGGCTTGCTCAGTTTCACTATTGCTTCCCGTTCTAATAATATACATCATCATGTCAGGGCGGAACGGTGAATTTTTTTTTTGTCTGAGATTCTTTCTGTGGGGAAATAAATGAAAGGATTTTTTTTTGTTTTGTAAGGAAATATTAAGAAGAATTGCATTTTTATATCAATTGTATTATTGGTATAATTTTCATATTTGAATTTATTTACTGATTATAAATTGTATATATTGAGTGTGTGTGCGTGAGAGGTGTTAATCAAACAAACAGACAGGCGGCACCCGCGCGTTTATCTTTGAATAACGCCCACCGATATTATTAAACCTCAAACTGTTGTATGTATAACTGTTTATATATATATCATTTTGAATTGTGCCTGCAGATTAAATTGATCACTGTGAAACTATAGTATGGAGCAATCGATATTTTGGTGTGAGATTGTGGATGTTGAAACTCTTGTAACACTAATTTCAGTTGAGTTGTGAATATAAATGAACATGATTTTGATTGTTAAACGCGTATACAATATATATATAATACGATTTTACCTCGTTAAACCATTATATCCATTGAAAACGCAAATCAATGTTGAAATTCAACAATTTTGCCAGCTTCTGACCAAGATCAAAAGCATCGCACAGTTTAACAGAATTATATATGGGTTTTATTCTATTAATTATTTTCATATTTATTTTCTCTTGTTCATCTCAATAAAAAATAAAAATTAAATGATGAATAATAAAATGGTACAATGATAAATAATGTATAAATGTTAAATATGATAATATAATATAATACAATAAATATACAAACCCTTCACAATATTATTTCGTTAATTATTTATTATTATTTACTGTTATTTATATTTAATTATTTATATCAAAAATTTTATTCCATATCCAAATAGTTTATTTATTCATTTATTTATTTATTTATTTAGTTTTCTCATTCATAATTGAACAGCAGAAATGATAAATTAAACTGCGATGAATATAAAATTAATTTCGTTTGTTTTTTCATTTCGTTGAGATTTTTTAATTTATAGAAACATTATTGCTGTATAAACAACTAGAATATACATAGATACATGTAATAATATGTATTATATATATACAGAAGTAGTGAACGGGATAATGGAAGAAAAGTTTGTGAAATGACTGCCAGAAATTGAAAAAAAAAAAATAAATAATGAAATGACTTCGACCAGAAAATGCACTTGACATAATTAGGATACACGATGTGGGATGATGATGAAGAGTCTAGAAAAAGATAGGATATTGTATAGAAGTGAGACAGGATACATTTAATACAATATGTATATATATTGAGAGGGTTAATGCTTTTCGTTTTCCGGGTATACGCGATTGTTTCTCGTCACGACTGCAATTAGTTCACCGCCAATTTCGTGCTGTCTGAATTGAACGGGTCAAGTATAAACCACGGATTGTAATCGTGTGACATTAAAACAAATAGTAAATCCATTAAAAAATTGTTTTCAAATACAAATTATCACCATATTATATATTAATTTATAATCTACATTTAATAATAAAAAAATAAATTTATAGATTATAATTTAATGCCTATTACTAAAATTTAATTTAAAATTTTTAACTTTTCGTATAATTATATATCTTGAAATAAAAATAAATAAATAAATTATGTAAAATAAAAATGAAGAATAATGAAAGCTATGTGTGTACTTAAGATATATATATATACTAATTTCAAATTATAATTATGATAGCGGTGAAAATATAAATTTACATAATTATAGAAATACGTGATTTTTATTTTAATTATTTATAATCCTTTTTTTTTTTTCTTTGCCTTTCATTTTGTGTTTTTGTGTTGGTTTTTTTTTTTTCCCCACCCCCTTTCTTCATGTATTATATTTTAGTGTACCACTGTGTGCAATTATTTTTCCACATGCGGAAGTAACGGATGATCCGGCGGACATGGTTTTACCACGAAAGCGCGACGCTTGCGTGTCTTGATGAACGTGAGGCGCACGTTATATATTTGTCTGAGTCACTCATAGGGGTGGTGGCTAGGCGTAATAAGTGATTAGGGGTGAGTTTCGAGGTGAGACCACCTCGACATATATATATTCGTCATTATATAGAGCAAAAAGGATAAATATAGAGGTTTGGTCAAAATAAATAATATACAGTCTGCTAGTATACACAAGTACATATATATAATCATATAAAACACATCATATGTATACATAAAATCTATATATAAAAAATACATATATATATATATATTTTTTTGGCAGTATTAAATGAGTCACGATTTCGCAATTTTTTCTTCCAACTTAATGACATTTCCAAACATTTGTAAACTTCTACAATATTGATTTTTTCCACTTTCAGAACACGCGAGAAAAAATTATTTCTAAATCATCGGCACACTACAAATAAATGTTAACCGAAAGAAAAAGAAGAAAAAAAATAGGAGAATAAAATTAAAATAAAAAAAAAAAAAAAGGATGTGAGAAAAATAAATGTAATTCAAATATAATTAGAGGTGACGAATGAACGCAACTTGGGAAGTATAATGTAAATGTGTACAATACTTCCTGGGAATTAGTACGGAGAAAGGCGCGCGACTATCTAATTTGTGTATGTATATGTATATATGCATCAGTAATATGATACCAGAGTCAGGTCATCAAGATATATGACTAACAACGAGTGGGAATGTTTGAAGATGGGTTATCCGAGTCATTAGGGTAGTCAAGGGCAACTATATACACACTCATATATTATATAAATGTATAAGTGTAGTGATAGTTGATGTATAGTATCTACCGAACGTAGAACACGAAATTTCCACGAATAAACTGAGAAAAAAAAATTTTTTTCTTCATCTTTTTTTCCTCCACACAATTATATCTTCAAATACAAAAAAAAATTAACAAAAAATTCTACCCGTTTCTTCAAATAATATTTCAGGTCCATTGATTGAAATAATCACATAATGACACAAATTACCAGTAAAAATAATAACACATTTCTTTTTTCCCATACATATACATTATTTTTCATAATTATTTTTCAATACCAAACTGTGTGGAAAAGTGTAAAGAATAAGTTGAAAATAAATCTAAATATTTATCAATCATACAGATGCATGTAAATATATATATATAAAGGAGAGGTAGAACAAAACGATGAGTGTGAGATTTATCAAGAAATAATGGCGGGGTTGAGTGAAGAAGGTTACGAATGGCCTTCGAAAACTTTGCAGGCTACCGTCCGGCGGAGAAACGAGACATTTACGGTAGAATAGTTTCGCCCTTACGGCGTCGGGGACACGCGGCACTGAATAAATATCCGGAGGTAATCGGAAGCGAGACCGTGGGGCGTTCCCTTTCATGCCAGCGCACTCTACGGCCCGCGAAACATGAGAGAGAAAGAGCAAGAGAAGGTATACATATGCAGTGGGGTGGGTTTTGCCTCCGATCGACAATTTATGCTGGCACTGCTGCGTCGAGACTGCGTCGTGTATTTTAACCACATATACATATACATGGATACATATACACATAAACGCTTATATGCGAACGCATATATGTATACATATACATGCATTAAAGCTCACTCGCTTCGTGCTTTCAAAGTCTCTTTCATCGAATTCCAATTAAATACACTTTGTATGCCAATATTGCATTAATATACATATACGTTTAATAATTCATGTACGTATTTTCAACGATATTTCGATATTTTTTTATATAAACAAATAAAATTTATTTTATTGATATCAAAAGCAATATGAATTATGGAGTAATATATTAATGAAATATATTAATAATAATAATTATGGATACAAGGAATGTTTTTGAATGTAGAATGAGTATTTTTGATTTTTATATTTATTTTTTATTCTGGATGGTAAATAGAAAAGGACGATTCAATTGAATATTAATTTGAATTAATTAAATGGATAATTTTGTTGGGATATTTATAAAAATATATTTTTATTTATTAAATCATATGCGAGTACACTGATACAGTATTAAATATAAATATGCATTGAAATTAAGTGTAAATATATTAGATATTTTTATAATTTTTAATTAATTTTCTTTCATTATTTCTGGTGTATTGAATTAGTTTTATTTAGAAAGAAAAATTTATATGACAGATAATGATATGACTTAACTTTAGCGCATTTATTGTGGATCCACAAGAACACAGTTCTTTATTAGTATGAACAGAGAAATTGATTTTACAAAAAAGTGTTGTCATTTTTTAGCGCAAGTGTCTGCTTTCCTAAATAATAATTTCAGGTCAATTTCATCATTGACACAAACTACTTAATAACTCTAATATAATCTATATTCAACAAAAACATATTAAACATTTTAGATTACAAAATAATATCAATAGAAAAAATTTCTTTTCAATTTGATTACAATTAAACTCACAATCTATTTAATAATTAGAAAAGCACAATGGAATTTAAAAATAGTTGCAAGATTTAATTCTATGCTTTCACAATTAATAAAACAGAGATAAATTTTTTAATTTAATCTTCATTGTTCCATTTCAGATAAAAAGTAAATAAAAAAAAAAAAAAAAGTCTATAACAAGAATAATATAAAAATAAATATTGTATTTAAATTAAACGATGTGTCACTGCGTGTTATCTTTCTCGTGCATTGAAACGTAAATATAAAAACAAAGATACACTAAATAGCTATATGCACATACCTACACATTATATACATATGTATTATACAACAATGATAAAGTATGAGATAGAGAAAAAACATAAAGAAAAAAAAAAAAAATAGAATAAAAAGTTATAGAAGAGTGCCATATAAAAGAAGAATTGAGATTATATATACCCACAGGCTGCTGCAACCTGCAAGTTGAGTGAATTCGCACAGTCTACAGGTCGCGTGCTTTTTATAATAAAATATACATGCAGCATATACATATACATACATATACCAACGGTCTATATAACTATTGGATGAGTGGAGGGCTTGATGTACACGCCTATACTACAATGTCTCTCACACATAATGTATATAACGTCTATGTTCATGCACAATATGTACATATAATTTGTTTCACATCAGTATACACAACATAGAGAGATATATAGAAGTGAGTGTGCGTTAGAGAAATAGAGGCTACGTGATAAAGGCGCAATGGTGAGACGAAAAAGGCGTCATGTGGTGACAGTAGTAGAGTCATGGAGAAAAGAGAGTCGTGCGGTCTTTAGACGATAAAAAATAAAGAAAAAAAATATATGTATATGTATTCATATGTGTGTGTGTGTAAAAGGGGGATAAGGAGAATAGAAAGTTTATAGGGGAGAAGGAGAAAACGGGATGAAGATCATGGAGGAGGGTTTAAGGTTTAGTTTGAGAAAGAGAGTGCGAATATAAGGGGGAGAAAATAAGTAGAAAAAGGGACACGAGTGGTGATGCACAGATGCGGCGGATGTGACAGTCGAGTTTTGGTGATGACTGTGCTGCTTTATCGTCTCGTATATTATATGGATATATACTGATATGCACGTTTGCTAAAAGTTAAGAATATATAGAGATGAATATAAGCTTTATAACGACTCTCTTCTAGGATCGTTTTAAAGTTCATTTTTTTTTTTTTTTTATAATATGTTTATAATGCTATTTTCACTCACTTGCTTTTTTATTTCATCGTATTTTACAGAGTTTACAGATATTATTTTGGTGGGATATGTAGGATATTATTGTTATTTTAATATGCAATTTTATTTTTTTGGTGAATTTAATTCTTTTTTTCTTTTGTCTTGCGTGTATTTTTTTAATTTTTCACTTTTTGTGTAGAGGTTCTTATTTTATTGTAATTTTATAATTCAAATTATTTCGTAGATAGCTTTGAGGGAAATTTAATTAATTAGAGGAGAAAATAATTAAATGAAATGTGATTTGCCTGCTGATGTTCAGTAAAAATAAATTGAATTACAAAAAAAAAAAAATATCTATCTCTTTTATTCTGTATATTTATACATATATATATATATGTATGGGTATATATGTATATGTATATAATTGAGCGCATTGAACACGACAACGCTGATGAGCTGTCACGTTCAGCGTTTTCCATTGAATGATCGGCAATTTTACTGGTGCTCACAGACGACATGACATTTGGAAAGCAACGACAGTATGAAACACGACACGTACTTCACAAAGTGGAATATAAAAAAATTGATCCATTATATATTTAAGTAATTCATGTTTTTAATGGTACAATTCTTATTTGGATATAATACAACATGAACAAACACGAGTATATTTGAAAAGAATTTTTTTTTTTCGAGAGAAAAAGAAGGAAAGAAAAAAAGAAAAAAATGTTTCTACTTTCCAGTTCATTCATATCTTAAAATATTATTATAAATATTCACAAATAACTTATTATTTATATTTCAACATATAGATGAATATATTTTTCATAAAGATCCAATTATTAATCTCACTCAATGTCACTCAAATTAATTATAGAATGCATCGATTTCATATAAATAAAGAAAAATTTTTCTTCTACACCACAAAATATTTATTGATACTTAAATTCATATTTTAAAAATTTGATTTTTTGTTTTATGTTACAAATGACCTTCCAAGTTACTGACAACAGGAACACATTAATTTTCAAACTTTCCTAGAGATATTAAAAAGAAATAAAAAAAACTTGATTAAAACTAATTTAACAGCCTTGACGAATTTTCTAATTAAAAATCAAGTTATGAAGTTTAATAAGATTCATTAAACTAAAAACAAAGAGGCAATTATTTATACATAATATAAAAATTCACATCCAAACCGTTAACAATATCATTAAAAACAATCTGTTTAAACAAACAATATATATATTATCAACTTCTGACAAATAATTATAAACCTAAATTATTATCTATATTTCCTCTTGATCTCATCCAAGCTTGAATGATAAACCGCAATATTATACATTATAACTCATAACATTCTCCATCATACAATAGCTGCTACATTATCTATATACACTTCCATGTTATACAAGAGTGAACGATGCACATGATGAGCTTTCAATAGATTATATTTTGTTCATGTAAAATATAAAAAATTTAATGCAACATTCCACTAAAGTTCGTCTGCATGAAATTCGTATTAATGAAAATATTCACATCCGCTTGCTATTAGTTTCATTTCTATAAATAAATACACACATTCATACATATACATGTACATATATTTTTTCTCCTTTCATTTCCTATATCGCGTTGTCTTTTACGTGTCGCGACAGGCGTATAAGATTAACCGAAAAGTATATAGGGAGAAAGCGAAACGAAAGACGAAGCAATATAGCAACTATTGAGAAAAAAAAAAGAAAAAAAAATAATAAATAAATACGATAGAAGTAAAAGTGTGACAAAGACACGTATAACGAACAGAGGGAGGAAATATGTATAAGGCTAAAGCTTTTTATTTCGGGAACTCAACACGAAGCAGCTGTGATCTACTCACTCGTTTATATACACATGTACATATACCTATACATAAATGGATGATATAGTACATATATACATATATATTTTGGTGACAATCTGTAAGTATTTTAGTCCCTCTACCACCCTTATATTCACGTCACCCCATCTGATGTTAACACTTAAGTTTTTCTATTTATATATAAATGACCAAGAGACGTAATGAGGCGAAAAAAACATGATGAAATGAAGTGAAATGTCATTAACAACGAATTGTTTTGTAAGTTGTATTTGCTATTACATATTAGTTTTGTATATATATTGCAATATATAGATACGTATGTATATATATAAATACAACAAAATAAGAGGGTATTAACTTAATGTTTAAAGTTTGCTTTTCGTAATTTTTGATTTTTCATTTAAATAACATGAAAAAATTTTTTTTTTCTTTTGGATTTTTGTAGCTCAGCATTCGCAGAACAAAAAAATGAGTTCATAACATATTCTTGTAGGAAATTGAACGCTCTACAAAAAAGGTCTCTTGCACTTTTTTCATAGAGACATCCATTCTAAAGATATTTAAATCTAAAGCTCCAAATGTATAAAATTTGGGCTTTTTTGTTATTAAATCAATACTAATCACTTTACATAGTACCTATGTATATAGTAAAATATATAGTATATACATTATATATATTTTTTTATTTGTTTATACATTAGGTAGAAATTTATATTCATGAATACAGCGCAGAACAAAAACATATTCACTATATATCTTTCCTTGATGATATCTCTACTCAATGATGATGCACTGTATTCAATATACATGTACATATATGTATTTATATGTATATATATGTATACATTGATGGAGGCATTACAGAGGACAATAGTACGCTGTTGGATCTCCGTTATTTGCGCTTGGATTAGTGCTAATTACGTACATTTCATGTGGAATTCACGCCGACCCTCAATTCATGTTCACCTACATTTGCTCAGTATCACTATCTACATACATCTACTCTCAATCCTCTCTCAATGTCTGTTATTCACTCCTGCCTTTCTGTATTTCTAATAAATATTATATCTACATGTATATTCAAGTAATACTCAGATTGACAGAAGAGAAATAAGTTAATTAATGAGATAATTGCATTTATGAAAATTATAATTAAATTCTGGAATTTCTTTTCAATGAAAAATATTTTAAAAAACAAAATAGATATTTCAATCAATATATATATGATAAATATAATTCATTCCAGATTTCGTATACTATTCAAATGTAATCGATATTTTTTTTTTAACGATAGAACGATGAAATAATATCACAGTCTAATTAACATTTCATTAATATATAATTTTAATTTTCGATATTGCCAAATGAAAAAATCAATAACACATTAACGATTGAGTAATTATTTGTATAATCTTGCAAATGTTTTGTTAATTATAATTACAATGAAAGAAAAATAATAAATAATAATTATAAAAAATTTATAATTCCGTTATTATATATATACAATTACTAAATAAAATTGACATTAATTAAATTATTTATATCCATATCAAATTCATAGAAAAAATATTACAAATTAAATTATCCTCCATTGTTTTCTCTCTTTTTATTACATAAGATCCTATATATACATATACATCATAAATATATATATAATATATATATATACACGAATAAATATTTATAGCCATATATGCAAGGATACGTCAAATCAGGAATTTGATGAAAATGGTAATATTGCCGATAGGATTGCCTTTACTTCGTCGCATCACAGGTACATAAGCATATATTTATATATGTACAGATATCCATATATACGCATATAACATGCACAAATATATATACCTATATAACCATAAATTTTGTATTATGTAGGACACGTTGAATAGGATAAGATGCTGGTACGAAAAATAAAAAAAATAGACGTAGAGTACAGAAGAAGTGTGACGTTAGATGACAAAAAATAAAAAAAAATAAAATGAAAAGTCTACATATAATATAAGAGAGCGTCAAAGATTGAGAAATGGTAACGTTGAGCCTCTACAAACTGGTATAATTCGATTCGAGTTGGCGCGGCCGTTTCCAACTACAATTGATCGCCAACAAAAATCTTTCGCTACTCTCCCGCGTACATATATAATATATACGTATATATATATATACATATATCTGCGCGTATACATGAAAATACATATATAGAATTGAGATTCAGTATATTCAGCGGACGTCAGGAGGAAAAAAAAAAAAAAGTCGAAATGAAGAAAAAGATGATTTGAGCGAGTGAGCAGAGAGAGGAAAAATAAAAAAAGGGGTGAAGTATTATAGATATATGTATGTATTCATCTTGTCGGTCTATATAAATCTCTTTCTCCTTTCTCCTCTATCCTTATTCTTCCTTCTCCTCGTTCTCTCTTTCTCGTTGCTTCATTCACTTCCTGTTTTCCGTCTTATTCTACACAACATCCGGTTCGAATACACAATACTGTATATACAGTGAGGGCGACAGAGCGCCACACAACGCGCGCGCACCATAATCGAGAGAGCAGAGCTCTCTCTTTCTATCTCTCCCCTTGACACCCCCCTATTTTCATAAAACGAGGCATGAAACCTTTTAATAAATTTTCCCAAGAAAGCGGCGAGTGAGTGAAATGTTAAGGGGAGAACGACGGAAAGAAAGACAGAGGGTTGTGTATGTATATATATAAAGGACCTTTGACTGGTGCAAAAGGGGATGGTAGAATATGATGGTCCGTGCAAATAGTGGGAGAAATTCACAAACTCTCTCACTCGATTTCTCTTATACATTTCTCTCTTTTACTCATGTGTACAGTCGTTGCAAAAAATTTCAACTTCATTTTCAAACAGCTTTTACTGCTCTTGGTCCGTCTCAAATTTTCACCTGTATTGATCGCACTAACGCCAATGCCATTGTTATTCGAGTAACGCGTACACAGCATCAGCGTTGAATTCTCAAAGCTAATGTCATAAGATATAACTTACATAAACTCATTTATCTATAATTCTACTAAATATCATTATCAAAATTTATTCAAGTGATCTAACAATAAGTAAAATCGACGCACTAATGTTCAATCAATCAAATTATATAATTAAACAATGCAATATATACGTAATAATTATCAACAATTTGTCTCTTGTCAATCAAGCCCGTGTATAGACTTGCATTTACATGTTTATAATTTCTCTCTCATCTGCCTCTCCAGTTGTTTTGCACTTAGGCTTATATATGATACGCTTATACATATACGTATTACTTATATATATATATGTACAATACAGGCAGATAATGTACATCGTCAAAGTGTATTTGGATCTCTGTATACTCTTGTGTCTTCCCGTATCATCAACATTTCCGTTAATACCCGTATATCTATCTGGATGACGTGGTGAGATCCAAGCAGAATAGATTCGCTATGAGGTAGATCACACGAGTGCGTCACATATAGGCAAATTCGCAATGTGAATATATGTATATCACAGCGTATATATAGCAAAGATATATAGATATATATGTTATGTATGTGAGGAGTCCATCGGCCCATATCCTGTGCGCTTATACTCGATATCTGTTGGACACTCTGTGTGGTGCGGATTGTCATTCGGAAATTGGCGCGTCGTATTGTATTGGAGAATGAAATAATACTGGATATGTATATGTATATATATGTGCATGTGTATGTGTAGGGGGGAGGTGGGGTGAATGTATTTATATATGTATGTATAGAGGGCTCTCGGATTCTCAGTCTCTTCCTCTCTTGTTTACTCTATTGTATAACAATCGTTTGCGCTCATGGTATTAATCAATCTGCAGCTTTCTGTACGTCTACATTCAGCTTCCGGAATTCAAACAATTATTCATTCTCATTTATATATTTATATATGAAAGGAGATATGAGAAATAAAAATAATTTAATATAAAATATTACGTTGTCGAATTAATTAATTTAAATTTTGTATGCTTGTTAATTTGTTTTTGTGAATTTCAAAGTGTTAATTGAGATAAATCTGTATAGCCTTTATTTTTTTTTTTTATTACTTGGAACTTTTGGCTCAAATGTCACATTAATGAATGAGAGAAAAGTGTATATATATATATATTTTTTTTTCTTTTTGAAATACATTACCTTGTTGGTAATTTTTTATAATTTTCATTAGCCATTGTGAAATTGTAAATAAAATTATTTCAAGACATTTTTATTTGTATAATTCATAATTTATCCAAATATTAAAAATGTATATACAATTTCCAATTTCCAATTTAAATTGTAAATAATTTAATTATAAGATATAGAAAATAATGTTCACCATTGAATGCAATAATAAAATTATAATCAGTTAACATAATTCATTCTTATAAAATATACAGTCTTGCATAAATATAAAAAATATCATAACACTTATATATTGCTTTATACCGTAAGCAGGCTTGTAAACTCTATAGTAAAAAATGAAAAATATAAATAACATGAAATTATTTTACACGTATTATTTCATCGCTGCCAAATGGTGTAACTCTCAATGCTTTGATAGCTCTTTTATTTTTTTATTATATAAAAGATTTATTCACGAGCTGTGTGTATACACTATATGTACGTATATGACTGATGTGACTTGTCTGAACACGTATGAACGTAAGTATAATGTAAGTATAACTTATTAAAGATATTTAAAAAAAAGTAGTTCACAATACACATGTACGTACATATATTGTAGTAGTAGCCGGTGACATACTCACGTTTCTCTATAACCCTTTTCTGGATAAATGACTAGTGGCGACTGTTATAAAAGGTGCGCTGAAAGTTGTTTGAGGGTGCTACAAAGTTACGAAGTGAGGGCGCGGGCTTGTCAGAGGGCCGAAGAGCCTCTTCGTTGAGTGCCGCCACAGCGTTTCTACTGTGTACTTGAGTGACGCGTCTGCTATTAGTAATAGTACCATACTATACGTGTATGTATTACATGTAGTGATGTAATATACTGCACATACATAAACCTAGAAATATATATAGAGCACTATGTATGTGTATATGCATGTCTATTAATACATACGTGGTGTATGCTAGATATATAGAAATGATTGAGTGACATTTTATTGTTGGAATTTATTTTATCTTTACATATACATGTTTTTTTTTTTTTTTTTTAGTTATTGATTACTTTGTTTATTCATCAACTATCTGAATATGTTGGGAAATAATAATGTTTTTGCATTGATAGTTAATATGAATATTGGAAAAATTAAATATAATTTCAAGTATTTAATTAAATATAAAAGTTAATGAAGGAATCATCAGATACTTGAAATATAATAGATATGTATTAATAAAGTTTTTTTTTATTTCATGAAGAGTATTGGATTATTAATAATTGAAATCAAGGTGTCATTTTGAAAAATCATTTATTTAATGATATTTGATATAATTTTAATGTTATATCAATATTATATATATTTAATTATTTCAATATTATGAAGATGAAAAATTTTATCGATTTTATAAAAAAGTTTTTTTTATTCAATATACCGAATAAAATATACACGTGTGTCAAATAAATTTTTTACTCGAAATCCCACGAGTGTACAAAAAAATATGGACATTCATTAACTTTTAATCAAATATTATTTATTGCGATCATTAACACAATAATATCTTATTGGCAACTTGATTTCTTCTGTAGTTTATAACTGTAAAAATTTATGTAAATTTCTGAGTGAATAAATAATTTGAGAAAAGAAAAAAAAAAAACTTTCATTATTTTTTCTTTTAATTAAATCAAGTATTGATTATTCAATTAGTGCGGAACATTTTTCTCATGCAATGCGGTAGCAATGAATATTTTTTTTTTTTTTATTCTCATTCTCATTAATGTATACATATATACCATACATGACCTAAAGATTTTTCGTTTTACAGTAATATGTATGTATTGTATTATTATATACATATAATTGTAGTATATATCCATACATGTTATGTCCAGAATCCTGATGGTATCAGTATCGATTGTCGTACTATATGGTCCACGACGTGCAATTTATATTGTAGAAAGCGCGCACAGACGGAATAACTAATGCTCGTCGCAAAATTCAACTCACCTTCGATTGTATGCGAGCAATTCAATAGCCCATACTAACTTCGATATCATACCACATTTCATTTGTGACACATCGCAATTTCTCGTGTGTAATATAATATATAGTAAAGGACATATATATTCCTTGGGAAATAAAAAGTAATATTTAACACTATATAATACAACAAATGACATTTTTGCATTATCACAATTTCATTTTGCTTATATGTTTATTTTTTCTTTGCATGAAGTAATATTTTTTCATATTTGTGACTGGTGGCATTACCATTTTTTTTTTTTTTTTTTTTTTTTTCAATTGTATATATATAAGTGTATGTATATGCGTATAAATAAATTTGTTTAGTGGTTGTATGTGTGTTATCTTGTAGAGTGTAGATTTGGTGGGACGCGTGCGCGAGTACAACCTTCTCAGTGAAATACCGAGAATGAATGCCGCGTGGGATTTGGCCAAACTATTTACGCTTCTCCTTAGCTAGTTTCCTTCTCGCGGAAAAGTAACGTGTGGGTGGGGTTGGTATGTTTTACGTTGAAATTGCTATAATGCATTACGCGATGGAACTTTATTTTATTTTTTTTTTTTTTTCTTTTTCTTTTCCAACTTCAACTTTTTTCATCTCCATTTTTTTCATTTCAAAGTGACCCCATATATATTCATATAAACTCGTCATTGACATATCTAACACATTGAAATAATTTTTTTTTTTACCACACACATTCAGTATGAACCACTTTTAAAATAATGAAATGGTTGTACATTTAGCTAAATTAAAAAATGTTTTATGTAATGAGCACCTCGAGCAAATTTATTCGTAATGGTTGGATGGACTGTCAACTTTGCTATTTGGCATAAATATTATATACGAAACGAAAAAAAAAAAAAAAAAACATTCGTTGGTTTTATATTTTTGTTGGATTTTTATTTCTTTCATTTTTTTTTTTTTTTTATAATACTGTGCGAAATACAATATTTATGTAAGAGTAAAAATAAATACACTCATCCAGATGAATAAAAAAATATAAATTAAAACTAAAGTCAAAAATCGCAGAGTTAAAAATTTTTTTACGAGTTAAAAATTATGACAAACTCATGAAACTCTTTCCATTGGAATTATATATTTAAAAAAATATATATTTCAATAATATTTCAGTATACATGTGCGTGCATTCATAACGCACCAAGGGGAATTTTATAAATGTAAACTATTTTTTTTTTTTTCCTTGTCAAATCGATGTGCAATAGGAAAAATACTGCTTTTTATCCTTGCATTTTTATTTGTCCTCTCTCTACATACTGCGTGTTACCTATATGTATGAACTCTACTACACTGTGAGTAGTAGAGTTTTCTGACAGTCGTAAACCGGTCTTTCAGATGATCCACATTGGATAGTGGTTTAGCAAAAGCACATCAGAAAAAAAAAAAAAGAAGAAAGCAAGATCATATGTAATCCTGTGTACTGAGATCTACGGTAAAAGGACCGGGAATAGAGCAGCTCAATCCTCTTGTTGATAAGACATTTTTTTTTCTTTTTATATTCAGCTCTTACTAGTCTTATCCATGATGAAAAAAAAAAAAAGAATAAATATTTATTCATTTTTATTTTATTATTCCAAATTTTGGATGCTTACAAAATAAAATTTCTTATTATATAAAAATCATAAACTAAATCATCATCGTTAATTTAATTACAATTACTTCAAAGCAATTAACATACTGTTAAACATTGACCTTATAAAGACAAAAATAAAAATAAATAGTAATTTAATTTATGCATCCATTATGTTAAATATTTGTACATCATTAAAATCAAATCATGAAAATCAATACAAACAAATTAAATCAAAATTGTTTATCACAATTCCGACAAACTGACGAATCTTCAGCAAACAAAATTCACATAATTAATTCAATATATTCCCCCAGCTAATAAAAAAAAAAATCAGAATAAAATTACATATTAATATCAACATAAATCTCATTCAAAACAATATCATGCAAAAATAAATTATAATTCAATCTTAAACTTTTAAAATAATTTAAATCTCACAAATATTTATTCAAAATTATAATCAAAACAAAATTACATTGAATATATAATCGCTCGTCATCAATAGCGTCATATTTACATATAATATTAGCCAATTTTAATGAATGACGTGCGCAATGTCAACGATAATTTTGATTGAGTAAAATAATTAGATGCATTGTTGAGAATTTACCTTTACACATAAAGTACATAACCAATGCCCAGCACGATGCAGTTAATTCTATTATCGTTACGTGTTTCGTATATGAACTCTCACTCTATACATATTCTAATAAATACATACATATATACATATATATATATTAATATATACATAGAAATATATGTGTGTATAGAGTCTTACAGTAAAATGACTGTCACTAAAACCCACAATATATACGCACCTAACAACCTGTATAGTTATAACCTACTGATGACCTCACTAATTATTCCACTGCACCATAGATTTCTAGTACACGTTTATATAAATATACTTGTACATATGTAAGTACTTATGTGTATGAATGTATGTATGCGATATGACAGTTCTTGTATTTCACCTCAGTTTATGTAGGTATATGTTCATGTATCCTATGTTTATAATGTGCTTAACAAATTCCAGCCAGACTACAACACTGATATTTGGATCTTTGGATTCTTGGATTTTTGGATCTTTGGATCCTTGGATCTTTGTGATTCTTGGATTTTTGGATCCTTGGATCTTTGGATCCTTGGATCTTTGGATCCTTGGATCTTTGGATCCTTGGATCTTTGGATCTTTGGATCCCCGGATCTTTGGATTCTTGGATTTTGGGTCCTTGGATTTTTGGATCTTTGGATCTTTGGATCTTTGGATCTATGAATCTTTGGATCTTTGGATCCTTGGATCTTTGGATCTTTGGATTCTTGGATTTTGGGTCCTTGGATTTTTGGATCTTTGGATCTTTGGATCCTTGGATCTTTGGATCCTTGGATCTTTGGATCCTTGGATCTTTGGATTCTTGGATCTTTGGATCTTTGGATTTTTGGATCTTTGGATCTTTGGATTCTTGGATTTTGGGTCCTTGGATTTTTGGATCTTTGGATCTTTGGATCTTTGGATCTATGAATCTTTGGATCCTTGGATCTTTGGATCTTTGGATTCTTGGATTTTGGGTCCTTGGATTTTTGGATCTTTGGATCTTTGGATCCTTGGATCTTTGGATCCTTGGATCTTTGGATCCTTGGATCTTTGGATTCTTGGATCTTTGGATCTTTGGATTTTTGGATCTTTGGATCTTTGGATTCTTGGATTTTGGGTCCTTGGATTTTTGGATCTTTGGATCTTTGGATCTTTGGATCTATGAATCTTTGGATCTTTGGATCTGGATCCTTGAATCTTTGGATCCTTGTTGCCCGAAAGTGTTCATAATTCTATAAGTATGCATTATGGAATTTAAATTATAAACTTTACATGGACTATGTTCTGGCTTAGATGTGTGGTTAAATCATCATTATTATCCTGATTGTTATAATCATTCATTAGAAAAAATTTTGTTTATATTAATCTTGTGATGAAATAATAAATTTTGTGAATTTGATTAATTTTGATTTCCATGGAAATATTAATGAGGGATATTTATATTTGATTTTTTTTTATTAATAGTTGAAGTTTATTGTTATTTGAATTTTTTACACGTTGGAATTTTACTAATTGTGATGGACCTATGTAGTATGTTTTTTATTTATATTTGTATATGCAAATTAATATGAATGTTTTGTAATAAAAATTTATTATTTTAGTAAAATAATTACTGACACAAATTACAATTCAAATATTCAACTCTCGACATTTGCTATACATTTTACTATTAAATGACATATTTTTACATATAAATGCCAACATCAATTCGATTAGCAACGAGAGTGCGCTTGTACATATATATATATAGTTACCGTTTCACAATACGTGACTGAAATTTGTGATGAATTTTGCCCATCAAATGTAATAAAAAGATTAATAAATATTACGTGATGCGTTGGAAATTACAATACCATTAGATCGAATGAAATTAATAAATTTTAGTTCGTTTTTTTATTTATTTCTGACAATATCATCTCACGTTCATATACAAAATGTAATTCAATAATTTTAGTATATTCTATTAAATAAATATTAAATAATTAAATTAACAAATATTTTATTTGTTCACATAATTTTTAAATTAGGATATATAAAATTTATATAATCAACAAAGTATTGGTTAATTCCACGCCGAAAATCTGATTGAATATTGGTATTTGTTTACCACAACAATGCATAAATTCGTTACAAATTCAAATAATTATTTAAATGAAAATTTGACGTTTATATATACGATTACTCATTGAAAGCCTTAATCACTTGCGTATTAACTCTATAGATACATATAAATAAACAAATATATACATATTATATATAAAGCACTCTTGAAAACTGAATTACTGAAATTTAATTGCATCGGAAAATTGGTGCATCAATATAAATCCACCACAGAAATAGTTAACGCTGTCAATATACCTATCAACTTGAGTTAAATTGTATTCCAAACTGACTCTTCGCACTCATTACCATTGATAAAATAATTTGGAAAATCTATCACCATAAACCAATTAATTATATCCATCCATATATACTCAACATAATTTCGCTTCCATAGACACAAAAAAAAAAAACATCCAAACCCACCTCTACATTAATAAATACAAATATTCAACGCTCCGATCTCACTTCAATTCCAATCGATAATAAATACACCATAAAAAAATAAAAATTTTCACTCTATATTCCGTCACGCATATTTATTCATATTTTCTATTTTATTTCTCTCCACACACATCTCGGTTATACACAAACCAAGTCATCCAGAAAATTTAGAAAATGAAATAAAAAATAAATCTCCTTTTTTTTTTTCTTTTTTAATTTATTTTCTATTTTATTTATATTTTGCGTCACTCGTTTGTCCGTTCAACGTGCCCACTCGATTTATATCAAAACCATCATCATCAATTCGTGTGCAAGAGGCGGCTCCATGCATCTCACACTCGCGCACATATGTATATTTTGCAAAAGTAAAGGTAACACATCTACATACATACATGTACAGATGTAGAAGGGTAGAGCGACAGGAAGGGGCATGGCACAACTATACCGGACGCAATATAGAGAAGCAAAGCAAGCGTATGCATCCACACATACATACATACATGTATATATTTATTATATTGACGCAACCAAAGGATCGACTAAACGTATATACAGATATGTATATATGTAGATCTCTACGGAATATAATGAAGGGGTTGAAAATCTCACCGCCACACTGAGCGTGCCACGGATAGATCATACATCATTCCTTAGCGAACGAAGCCGTTATATATCCTCTTCTTGGTTGTGGCCTTCTCCATTGCCTTTACTGCCTCCACCTCCCTCGTTGCCTTTATGTCGTTTCGTGGCGGTGGTTGCTGCGCCCACCCATCATCATCCTCTTTTGTCTGCCTCACGCCTCTCCCGTCGCGTCAATGCTTTTCACCCCGTTTGCTCTTGCCTTTTACGATCCCCCTGTATTCTTCATCCCTCTCACCTTAGAAAACCACCTTTTATATACACGCATGTATATATATATATTTGTGTGTGTGTATATATGTATCGCAGGTATGTACATATGTGTGTGTATAAATATGTATATGTTTCTTCATCATGTTCCTCTCTTATTTTCTTCTATCATCATACACGTGTGTGTGTATACGAGTCTCTCGATTCACAACACGCCATTATTCACCCTCCCATATGGTAGACGCATACTTTACTGTGGGTGGCCTCGAGCATGGAATTTACGCGCCGTCGCCTTGCGGAAGGAAAACGTTTTCCCCACATTAGCTATCCTTTCAACAAAATCACCTTCAATATTCACGGACTATCACGTATATATTTAACCTATAACAAGCGCGCATTTTACTTTCTTATATAATATATATATAAATATGTATATTTATATGTATATATAGGTATTTATATAATTAGATTGATTGATGGTTCAGGTAATTTTCATTAATGTTATGTTTGATCAACGCATGTTGAAATTTCAATGGTATTTATAACTTGGAATATTTATATTGAATAATTCAAGCACAATATTTTCATCAATGTATGTATGTATATAGGAAGATAAATATTTAATTATCAAAATCCAATTAATAAAAAAAAATAAATTAAAATCTCCAAAATATAAAAAATAAAACTATTATTTTATTTTTTATCATTCTTTATTTTTTTGTTATTATTTATTATTTATTATATTCATTATTATAATATTATTATTATTCATTATATATATAGGAATATAAGTATTTAATTATCAAAATTCAATAAATAAAAAAAATAAATTAAATTCTCCAAAATATAAAAAATAAAACTATTATTTTATTTTTTATTATTCCTTATTTTTTGTTATTATTTATTATTTATTATATTCATTATCATAATATTATTATTATTTATTATATATAGGGGAATATAAGTATTTAATTATCAAAGTTCAATAAAAAAAAAAAAAAAAAATTAAAATCTCCAAAATATAAAAAATAAAACTATTATTTTATTTTTTATTATTCCTTATTTTTTATTATTATTTATTATTTATTATATTTATTATTAATGTTGTTATTATTCATTATGTATGTATATATCAGAGAGATAATTCATCCTGTAGTTAATTTGAATATTAAAGAAGTGAGTTCAACGATACATTTACGGTTCGTTATAAACTTTAGGAAAAATATAATAATGAAAAGAGAAAATAAATATTGAATAGATATTGATTAATAGTTTAATATTCAAAATATTGTATAAAATTATTATAAAGATCTGCATATAGATAATCTCAAAAATACTTTTATGTATATATATGTAAATGAAATCTTGATTTAATTCGATCGTGGCTGGCGTGTGGTATACTCATAATTCATTGAAACAAACTATATAGATTGACTGTTATATTATTCTCCAGATCACACTACTCAGATTTCCTCATTTATAAATATAAAATAAAACAAAAAAAAATTCTTTTCGAATTACATTAAATAAATATATATATCCGCGAACTAAACTATTTAGAAAATAAATATCCAACATATCATACATGAGAAATCATCAAGTATATTTCCAATATATATATAATCCTCAATTTACTAGTTATTTACTAGTTATCATTTAATCGTATTTGTATATATAAACATATAATATAATATGCATTACGTATATATTATATAATATAAATACTTATATACACGTACATGACATATTGACAATCTTATAGATATCAAATATATGCAACAGGTTGTCCTCGAATATTCTGTATACCTTTCTCACTTATACATATATAGTTCATGCGCATATTGAGCGATTCAGCTTATAAAAGCCAAATCGTAACGCGACGCGGAGAACGTCCAAACCGGTCGCGTGATTAACGGTGTGGCCAACACGGAAACGAAACGACGCGAAACAAGATGAAGAGAAAGGAGCGCGGCGGCAGATCGGTGAGAGAGTAAGTAAAGACAAAACAAGAGAGCGTGTGGCATTTAGGATATAGGAATCGTCCTCGGCAACAATGTTATACCGTTGCCCTATATCGTTTAAGCTCAAACAATAGGATTAATTACAGAGCTTGCTCAGGATAACCACAATCCCGCTGCTCACGGGAATTGCACGCCAGTGCGCCTTCACCAGCCATGCAGTACACTTTATATATATATTATATATAATATATACATGTATATAAGTATATATATATATGTGTATGTTTATGTATATAAGGATGTAAGTATGTATAGTATATGTAGATGATATCCATTGGGGCTTTGCGAGAAGAACTTGTATGAAAGAGAAATAAAAGATTATATGAGAAATTCACCATTGAATAGTAATCACCATTAAATAATTATATAAATATGGTTATGTAGTATATATATGTATGTATATTCTTTGTGATGTATTTTATATTACTTTTTGCATTAACAGTACCTATACATATACTCTACATTTATATATTTGATATATATGTGATACGTTTTTATATTACATTGAGTAATAAAAAAAAATAAAATTTTAGTTGTGTTTAATATTATTATAATTAAATTTGATACTTGCAAATTGCAATCTTTTTTATTTTTATTCTAGATTTGATTGAATTAATTTTCCTTTTTTTTTTTTTTATTATTATTTATGGAAAATTTTTTGATAAGAAATTTTGATTAATGTGACGAAGTATGTTTTATTTTTTTCTTTTTATTACTTTTTTTTTTTTATATTCATCAGGTGTTTGAAATTTTTTTTTTTTCCATGAATTTGTATGAAAAAAAAAAATAAATATAATTTTAGAAAGTTGTCATTCTGTTTTGCTGTCGAATGGAAGAATTTTAAAATTTGTTACCTTGAAATTTAACATTAGGAGAATAATGAATTGCTATGTAATGAAAAGTATATATACACAGAAACTCCTAAAGTTTTTTCCTTGATAATATTTTTTGCTTACCATTAAAAATACATAAAGTTAATAATAATAATAATAATGCTGAAGTAGGTACGAATTTCATACAGTGAACAAATCTCAAGGACTCTTCATTTTTTCATGAATCTGCATATTAAGTATATGCATTATTCTTATGTCAACTTATCAATCCTTCATAAATAAATTTAAAAATGTCTAAAAATTAATAATTTAAATCCTAAAAATACATAAAAAAAAACATGGTATATATTTTTAAAATTCCCAATTGGATATTCAAATAAATATTAACAAGTAAAGAAAAAAAAAATTAATTACAAATAAATAAATAAAACCATCAACTCAATAATATAATACGTTTGAATATTGTAAATATAATTTATTCAAGTAACCACTAGATGAATATTCCATACATATTTAATACTTGAAGTGGATTAAACCCAGCTAAAATTAATTGATGGATGTGATAATAGCAAAAAAAAAAAATTCCACACAGACAATATTAATAACGAAAAAGCTTTCATTCATCTAAGATAAATAATATCAACGTAATAAATAAATTGTGGTTATTCTATTATTATGTGTGACAATTTAGAATAATTCATCATAATTAAATTCACAAAGCCACTAATATTATTAATAAAACGATCATATTTTTCCCCTCTGTATTATAAAATGACCATTGTCATCATTGGGAGTATCGTGTTTACCATATAATCGGTTAACACCATAGACATCCCCATCACGCCCGTTGTATTGCCAGTTTGCCAATGGGGAATTTTACTCCTAACGCGTAGTATTCCATTGGGAGGATATCGTTACCAAATAATCGATATCCGCATGAAGCTTTTTGCTATATACATTACGAACACGTAGTCATCGAATACGACATTCAAGTCAATTATCACGCATACACTCAGACATTTTTATCCATAAATAAATATACTAACATATATATATATAAAATCTGTATACATATATGAAGTGTAATTTGACTGAATGTCAAAATCACGTTTTCGAATATTGAACGATCACGTAAACGAATATTGTCCGGTCATATACGTACGACAGCAAAATCGCTTCACATTTCTCTTCTATTTCTCTGCGTCCATTTATATATAACCCCTCTATTTTGTACTCCACAAATGCTTTATCCTCCTCTCACTTTTTCATCATACATATATGTGTATATATAGTTGTAATGAAATGGGTGGCAAAGGGGGGTAACAATTGCCTTGGGAGATGCCCCGTTGGATAAATCTCAAATCGATCTCAAATCGTTTATTCTGATGTCGAAATATCTGCCAGGTGCGTTTATATAAATATATCATATATACTTATATGTATATATATATATATGTATATCTATGTGTATTACTATGTAAATACTAATGTTGAATTGCGCCAAGCTCCATGGTGATTTCACCCCACGAGAGGTGTGCAAATAAATGCATTCGAGGAATAGAGATGCTCTTAAGAGAAAATCACAGTGAGATAAGCTATATAGAGAGTAGTCATTTGGTGGGGAAAGAAAAGTGAAATAAAAAAATAATAAAAAAGAAAAAAATGATGTATTTACTGTAAAGTGAAAGAAAAAAAAAAAAATTCTTGGTGATGCTGATAGTGATAGAGGATGATGGTAACTATAGAGACCTGTTACTATTATCGCTCCATTTCTATGGTCGTATATTTAATGCCGTCGAAGCATTTCGAATGGCGAAAGTAGGTTCATTTGCATATATACCGAGTTGGAAGTTCATGAAAAATTCATGTGGCAAGTGCCCACCCGCCATCGTATTCAGAAATTATGTCTCTCGTTCACTATCAATTTCTTATTGCTAAAAATGCAGAGAGAGAGAAAAAAAAAATGAATTTTTTTTTTCTCTCTCTGCATTTTTTTTTTATGACGAATAGTTAGGTGATTTAAAATTTGAATTTTGGAATATGTTGATAGTAAATATATAATTATTGAATATCCACAAATTTGATTTGTATTTTTGTTTAATTATTTAATGGTGAAAATTAATAAAACGTTTATCAATATAAAAAAAATACATTCAGACGTAGAATTAATTGTACAGTATTTTATTTTGTATTATTATCAAATTGAAAATGTTTAAAAATAAACAAGTGAAATAAAAAATAGTTTACAAAAGTATTTAAATATAATGAAAAATATAAAAATAAATTTAGATTTAAATATTTATTAATTTGTTATTGATTTAAGAATTATTTCTCACTTGATATAATGATAAAAAACTTGTTAGCGGAGATGGATTAATATTAATTAACATTAACGCATCATGCCAAATCGATAATTTCACTCTATGAATATATTAAAATTAATCGACGTTATAATGACGGCAACTGTTTGGAACTCCAGAGTTTCTTCCTTCAAGTTCGTCATAACTAAATATACTCTCTCACCAAAGACATATGTATCTTTACATACAGTCTATACACATGAATATTGTATATATATAGAAGATTCTTATTGTTGGCAAAATCTCGGGCCCGAAGTTTTGTCATAAATAAAGTGGTAAACAGGCCAAAGCACTACCTTGTATACCGAATGATTTATCATCGAACCCAAGTTGATCCTGTCTTATATTATTATGTTGCTCTGCACCTACTTCAGTTCAATATTGTCCTTGACTCTATTATCACACTTAATCCCATCCTATTATCATTATACTTTTATCATACTTGAAATAATCAGAGCAACAATTTTTATATAATACAAAAACTTCAAGTATTTGTTTTACCTTTTATATATTTATATACTACTTGAATGTGTATAAGGAAAAGATAGTCCAATGCATCATCAGCATTTTTTTTTTTATCACATATCAGTGTACGCGTTTTACTTTTGCAACGCTGAGTGTGCAGCTAATTTTTGTAATCCGGAAAATTGCCGATTGCCATTTTTCTCATTTGGTTTTCATTTAGTTTTTTCTTTTATTTTCTCATTTCCAATTTTTTTTTTTTTTTTTCTTTTTTTGTTTTTACAAATAGCGAAACGAAATGAATTCGTGTGGGATTTTGGCATAACTCTACTTGCAAACCGATATCGAATGTTGAAAAATTGCACTTGCATTATTTTCATTACGCTATACATTTGTAATAATGAATGTCATTGAGTATTTACACAGTCAGCTCCTGAATAAAGAGACAATTTTATAATCATCAGGTATATACATATTGGAAAAGTAGTGTGAGATGATAATAAAATAGTGTATGTATATATGTGCAGTGTGTGTATATATTGTATAGAATGAAGCCATAAATATGAGGAGATGAAAAGTGGGGCTTCATGAGTGAACGTCTATCGTGTGTCACTCCATTTAAACCAGACAAATCAATTTTCTTTTTTAATTCAGAGGCGTCAAGAATATAAATGTCGAAAAAAAAAAAAAAAAAAAAAATCATATAAAGAATAAAAATAAATGCAAATGTCTAATTTGAAACAAACTTTTTCCCCTCATTCTATATCCAAATTATTTATCACAATTGTTGTTGAAATAAATAAAGACTATTAATTTGTCATATTTATTACGCGGTTAATTTTTCCCTTTTTTTTTTTTTTATTTTTGTCCATGGATTATGGTGAAATTCACTGTACTATTGTCGCTGTTATCCCACTTAATCCGTATTATTTTTCCAGAATAATCCGAGTAGGTAATTGAAATTGCCGCTGCTATAGTTATATTTTACATTTTCCCTCTCACGTTTTCTCGCTTATTTCCCCTATCCACAGCATTTCAAAGTGGAGAATAGAAGTATCATGGTTACATATAATACATTTATATACTTATACCAATGCATATTTATTTTGGCAGTGAAAAAAAAATAATTTATTTATATTCTCTTAAATGAATTACATATATAAATTACAATAATAAACAAATACACATTAGATTTATGATGAAAAAAAAAAAAAAAAAAAATAATAACTCAATTTATTTCTTCATTTAACTAATAATATATATCATATAATGAAAACAATAAAAAATAGTATCTAGCTATTCAATATAGGTTTATATTTATTCAAACAATACATTATTGATGGTGAATCAGTCAAGTGGCCATGCATTTGTATATTTATATTGATTTAATACACACAGTACATGGTAATTGGACACGTGTTATATATTCAATGAAAATAAATTGTGAAAAGAGAATACACTTGATCGGACGCGTGCACTAATTGGCGGTGCAATTAAACTGTGATGCCATATTCTCTTCATTGATTCAATGCGGTTTACTATCGTGGCGTGACGTGCTCAAAACAAAGTATAAGCACGCTAAGCAACATGACCAAGTGGGATATGGGTGGGTCATGCCGATTAATTGATTCGACGACGCGCATGGAGTGTCCTCTATCCAATTCGTGTCTCTGTCTCTATATCTCTCTATAATATATATGTATATATATTCTCTACCTCTCTATACACATTTCAACGTGTCAAACTGTATTTACCCATTCACAGAGACAGGTTTTGTTCACTTGAAAAAATAAAAAATAAAAATACAAAAATATTGGTCGTCGTGAGAAAATATACACGCGAATAAATACACAGAATTTTGGTTTCAATGTAAAGGGCTTTGACTAACTGACTCATTCATTTATTATATAGGTACATATATATATATATACACACTCATAGTTATTGAATATCCTTTCAGTCTTTTTTTTTTATTTTACTTCATATAAAACGCTTCAGGGGATTTTTTTTTTTTTTAATTTCAGTTTCTTTTTCTCCCTTATGAATGGGTCTCGTTAATCCTCCAATCGAGCACACATGTGTGCTGTATTACCTACTAGAGGATAATTCACCTTATATATTTATATGATAATTGAATTGCTATATAATTTATTAGTGAATTCAACTTGAAAATTTTCACCAATGAGAAAAAAATAAAAATTCTTTTTATTCATGGATACAAGTTTGTACCTTTTTTTTTCTTCTTTGTTTTATATTTCTACATGTTTATATATAAAATTTCTAGAGTATGTATGAATATTTTCATAAAAACAAAACAAATATTTATTAATAATAACTTATTTTATATATTTAAATATTAACATTACCATAAATGATTTTATTTTCTTCTTAATGTACAAAAGCGTTATCGATAGCATTTGAATAATATAAAACTGCTGAAGAATTTATTATATTATATATATAAATATTTTATTATTCATTTATTTATATATTTCTCCAATGTGTTTCATTGTATTTGACGTAATGAAAAAAATAAAAATTACATTGCGAGTGATTGGATGATGGCGCAAAGGGAACAGAGGACTATTTTGTTCTCAGATAAAATTGAATATTGTCATTCCGCGCGAGGAACTGAGAAAAATGATGTTGGATAACCGATAAAGATTCGTTGCACTCGACTTTATATGCACTTTTAGTCGCACGCCATTGCTATTGGCTGAGCGTGATGCGCGTGCCAAGTTGTCGTACGTGTTTCAAAGCATCGCGAATTGCTAAGGGTCTATTCGTGCTATACCAACCACACACATATACACACACAAGAAAATATTATACTGTATACATACATACATACATACATACATATATATACATTATGGTTATGTGTGCTGATGTGCTGTTGCTGCCATTGCTTAATGCGTTTTCAAGAAAATTCTGTCTATTCATCGAGACTCGTGGGAGTTGAAAATTTCAATCGATATTTATATAAATTCGACAGGTATATAATATACATACATGCATATGTATGTATGCATATAAAATAAGCATTATTTTTGAGATAATATTACTGATACTAAAGGAGAATAGATATATATATATACATATATTCAATACAAAATAGAGAAAATTATATTTTGAAAAATAAAATATTCAAACACTTTATTTTATTGTAAAATATAAATTACATTCGTTTTGTATTTTTATGAGTATGTATAAACTTCAATTTCTTTTATAAATATTCATCAATAGATGCAAAGTAAACATGTATATATATATATATATGTATAAAATTTTATCATCGGTCTTATATACTTTTACATTCTGTTCTTATATATCTATATGCTTGTACACATAGTTTTTCCAATTTTCAACTCTTCTTATTAGACGTGAAATAAAAAAAAATTTTTTTACGTTAAAATAAAAAAGTTTGTTACCCGTTGAGAATTTTTATTTTTATATACATATATATATATATATATATGTATATATAAATTGAGGATATGTATTGTGTATAGTTACCCTTATAACATGGTCTAAAAGTCTCTTGTACAGACCTTGCCACAACGTGCTTCAGTTGCCTCTTTCATATATATAAAATGCAACTTTAGCAAAACTTTACACATCGTCCAACCTCGAAATAAATATATATATACCATGTACGTATATATTCGAAATGTTGTAAAACAAATTTGTCCTCCCCCTGGTTTTGAAACTGCACGAAACTACTTTGATCATTTTAATATTATGTATGTATTATTTTATGAATATAAATTTATGTTCACTAATGCGAATCTGTAAATTGTTAAAAGAATTATTTTCTATTAATAAATGGATGAATAAATTTTCAACTTCAAAATATTCCTTAATTTAATATCAATTTATTATTGAGAATTTAATATATATTATTACATATTAAGAAAATAATTTAATTATATTTAATAGTAATTTTTTTAATTAAAAAATAAAAATAATCTCTATAGTGTCTTTGAATATTTGGAAAGTTGGTTAATATATAATTAATACAAAATGACTATTAATTATTATTTCAAACTATTATATACTTACCAAAAACAATCATAAATATATTTTAAAACATTATCGAACATATAAAATACATTAATTTATTTAATATCGTAACTGTATATTGTTTTTCATAGCCAGAAGATGCTGGAACCGTTAGACTAAAATATCCACATCGAAGCATTGATAAATATATAAATGTATGAGTGTAATATATAAAATATATATACATCCAATGATGAAAAATGTTTCTCAAGAGAGTATATATATTCAGGATGCAGCAATTTAACGTATAGTAACGTTCAAAACAAGATCAGCACATCCTCGCACAGTTGGTTTCATACAGAGAGAGAGAGCATGTAGAGTTTCATATACATGTACACCAAGCATAAAGAAGACAAAACAAATGAGGAGTGGTCGAGAAGATAGAGTATAGAAGAAGAAGAAGAGGAGAAGGAGGATGATGATGATAAAGAGAGGGAGGTTGATGCACATCGCGTTGCCCGGAGGCAAGCAGGTGCGTTATACTATTTTGCTCTATCCCCAGCTTTTCCTTTAACATATTTCCGCTGCGCCGCACTTTTCTCTGATGAGCATTTCTATGATGCACATATATCCATTCGTATTATCGATGTGTATAGGTATATATATATATACATACATATATGTCTACATGTGCGGGTATATAAGCGTGTCCGGCGCACCCGTTGTCGGTGCAATTGATAGCGATCAACACTCTACGCTTTGACTCGCGGTCGCCTCCACGTAAAACTGGATATAAAGAAGAATGTAAATTGCCACCGTGATCTTGCTATACGCATTACATCCTCTGATATATATGTATGTAGATACAACCGCAATATGGCGCGATAATATTATTATAACGATAAAATTCTTCATGAAATAATCAACTTTATAAAACATTTAATATAATTTATATTATATATAAATGCAAATTAAATTTAATAAAAATATATTTTAATGATATTGTGTAATTATGAATAGTAATTAATATATTTAGTAGGATATATATGCCTTGTTTTGTCGATTTTTATTATAATATTATTGATAATTTTATTTTATAATGTAAAAATTCAGTAAAATTATCATTTGATATAATAATGATTATTTTTATTTTTTATTTTATTAATATTGGTATTCTGGTAATACCAATGTAATACACGCAAAATTAGTTATTTTATTAACACTAACAAAGTGTCAAAGTGCAGAGAACACAAGTGTTGTATGTATATTATAAAGTAAATCTATACTTTTGATGTAATTTAATTTAAGGTAACTAAGTTACACGTAGATTTTAACTGAGATATTAATTTTACCTTGCGCTTAAAATCAGAATGATCCTTCAACGAGTCTTGTCTTTATTATTTTTCATTTCTTATAATAACATGAACACTCTTAAAAAATGTTAAGAGCCAAATTTATTTTTTTACAGCCACAAAATGTTGATATATAATATTAAAACAGCCAACGAAAAATCCACAATGTCATTTTTTACTATCATTTATTTCATACAGTTATCATTCTGCTTTACTGAATTTCCCCTATAATATATACACATACATACATACATTATATATCAATAGGTATATATGCAAGTGTAGTAGCTGAATGAAATGAACCCTTCAAACATCGCGGTTTTCATTTACGTAGATTGAAATACCAATTAAACATCCCAATTGAATTGACTATCAGTTTATATTATATTTTTGGTGTTTCATATTTATACATATATAAATATTTTTTTTTTCTCTCTCTCCTTTGCTATATATGCTTACCGCAAATACAGTTTTACCACAATTTTATTTCACTCTTTCTCCTCCCTCCATCTGAATCTGTATCAATATATATGGTTATACACATATATGTATATACAAATATATAAAAGTGTGGATATATACAGACGAAGAAGAATATGATTACAATCCTGCAAGCAACTGCGAGAAGAACCTTCAAGTCTACCGATTTATCACGGGACCGCTCGCCTGGGAACGCAGCAAGGGGATAAAAACAGATCCATCAAAAGTTTCGACGAGTCTTGAGAAATCGAGGAGGAGTGCGCCAAGAAAACAGAGAGAATGAGTAGGAAAATAAGGAGAGCAAGAGTGGCAGGTGATAAAGGTGAAGGAGCTGAAACTACATAGAATGAAAAAGGGGCAAATGCAACACAATTTTATATACATATGTATATGTGTATATAAAAAGTGTTGTGCATATGGAAGTAGAGGAGAAGTGAGAGAATGAAGGAGAAAGATGAAGAATATATATAAGGATGGAAAGATTGTAGATGATTGTAGGATGGTATTACTGAATAGTATTGAGAAGAAAGAGTGAAAAAGAAAATAAGAGGAGTGGAAGATATGTCAACTGGAAGAATCTTCCCACCGTGCAAGTTTCCAGTTTCCAGTATTGAAAATAAATTTCTTTCAAATACCTATAGCGACAAACAACAACAGCAACATTGATTTAACGATAAATTTATATATATAACTTTATAATATTATGTGATATTTGTTATATGTACTTGCTATCATTGTATATAGTTTGCTAGATAATATTATACAATAATGTTATGTGAAATATTTTTTTATGATTCAAGAATATAATGATATTTTTTGATAATTTGTATTGAATTCGAAAGAGTGTTTTTTTTTTTTTTTTTTTTTTGGCAAGAAATAATATTTTGTGAGTTTTAAAAAAGATTTTAATAATAAGATTTATTTATTTTTTAATAATATTTTATTGTTTTAGAATGTTCATGATTTATTTAGTTGTGTTTATTTTTTATTATTATTTTGGCAACAATTGAGAATCGATTTGTATAAAGTAAATGTTTGTGAGGAGAAAAAAATTTTTTTTTCCTTGAATTAATTACGATGAAATTGTATATTTAATTTTTGGTATCTGATAATTGTATGTCTATATACTGATGTGATGTGTGTGTGTGTATGTGTATATGTGTAACTGAAAAAATGTAAAAAAAAATTGGTAGTAGACAAACGCGTTTTTATTTTTATGTGTTTTTTGTCTGTTCTCTAATTCAAAGACAATTGTCTACTGAATAAGCTACAACTTGTATGCTTGTGTATATATGTATAGTTGAGGGAAAATGTTGTAAACGGGTTCTCGTGAGAGCACGACCTACAATATAAAATGAAACAAAGTAAGTGTTACATGTCAACGATTTTCCACCTTTTATAATTTTTTTTTTATACTTTTTTTTCTTTTTTAGCATCTCATGAATTTTTGATGCAGAAAATAATTTTTATTATTGAATTACATGAACGAATGTGTAAGTTTGATATTTATTAATGAACTTTTAACCGATATTATTATATCTTTAATTCTGGAATTGATTAAATATATTTATTATAATTTCAATGAAATCGTAATATGAGGAGAATTTTTATAGAATATCAATAAAATTAATTCAGTTCGAATCGAATATTTGTCAGTTAATTCGTCAAATATAACGTGAATATGTCGTACAATGTTCATCAATAATTTAAGGTAATTCTATTTGAAGCGAAAGCTTTGAGCTGTAATTAGGTCATGCACAGATTCATGTTGATGGAAATTGCAAGTGCAGATGCATTATCGTGCATTTCAAAAATATCTCAATTTCACCTTTCGCCTTTTATATAAAACGTAATCCTATGTGAGAGACTTACTCAGTGCTATTCTAAAATATGTATCAATATAGAATTTGTACTCATGTATTTTTTTTATATAAATTTTATTTGCCCAGATATTTAAATATTGTACGTATGAAATTTTATTTTCCTTTCAGCAAACTTTACAAAATTATTTTAAACAATGTTCCGGATGTACGCTCACTGATTTTCTATACTGAAAACCTTTTAGCTAATTAAATTATTTCATATTATTTATAGTAGATGTAAACTTCATTCGTAAATAAAATTGATAAAACTCTGTCCTGCAGTAAAAACAATTTTTATTTATGTACTATAATCAATAAAATAATTTTGACGATGCTTATATTTTCTTCGTGTGCAATTCTCAACATCATTTTTTCTCATTCATCCATAGGTCTTTCATTGACCCTAAAAAAAAAAAAAATCCATCAAACATCCACTTATAACACATATTTATTTTACCCAACCATTTACAAGCATTCACAAATCTTATATGAATAAAAAATAAATTGAAAATTGTATACGGAAACTGTTGCACTAAGTCGTTACTTCGCGAGAAATCAGCTAAATTAATCGATGATGAAGTTAGAAAATACTTTCATAGGATGAGAGAACAGGATACGTGAGAGAGCTCAAAGAGAAACAGCAGATGCTGAGTTCTCGTTCTCAGTCATTTGTTTTGTTTCATTTTTTTTTATTTTTTATTTTCTTCATTTGCTCTGTCGACTTGTTCAAAGAGTTATAACTTATAAAGTATATATATAAAAGTATGGTATATATACAAACTACACATCCTCACGGTGTGTTGAGGGGCTATTGCACCGTTTTACCACGGCATTGGAACGCTCAACCAATCTTTACTATGAGCCTTGGGATCCAAGGCAACCGCATTGGTAAAAAAATAAAAATAAAAATAAAACATAACACTATACCTGTTTTGCCGCTTGACCACACGCTTTCTCTCTCTCCCTGTCTCTCTTCCCCAGTCTCTCATCATGTTTTTCAGGTGCGCAACACTATACACAACAGAACACATCTCGCTACGCTTCTCTGCCATTTCTATATCCTCTCGTTCTCTGCTTTACTTCTTTCTCTTTCTTGTTACGTTCGCGTGGCTTGAATAGCTTGAACCGGTCCAACAGGTAACCTGATCGCGTGTTGTTCGCGTGGCCGATCATTCCCGAACAATCGCGAAGACTCCCGACTTTACGATAATTACGTGAACAACGCCATTAATAGCACCTTTCGTGATTAGATGTTGAACAAGAGGAAATAATAAAATAAAAAGTAAGAATTTTTGTAAATACACTAGTAGGAACAGGCTGTATTTCAGTGAAAAATAGTCGTATCGAATTTTCAAAAAAAGCATTTTGAAGCTCTGAGACTCTAGTTTTCAGATCTTATGACCAAAAAAATTTTAAGAGTCACGGTTATTATGTAATTCTGAGAAATAGCACGAAAAAAAAAATTCGCAAATTTTGTTTCTTTTTATTTTGAGTTCACAAACTTGGAGAAAATTTTTTTTTAGCTAAGTCATCATTTGGATTGTATAGCTTGTTTACTTAGCTTCAATTCCTTTTTTTAAAAACCTCGATACGATCATTTTTCACCGAAATACAGCCTATCAAAAAACAGTGTGTATAAAATTACGATACGGTGAAATAATTTTGATTATTACAGAACTCTTTACAATGTATATATAAGAATAAAGTAAGTACATTATTTTATGTATTGAAGTCGTGTATATATATATATATATATAGGTAATAATAATATAAAGGGGAAACTTTTAGTTGTGAAAAGAGCTCAGTGTTTAAGTGTCCTTAGTAGATCGACTCGAGAGCGACATTTCCGAAGGGTCATTAATGTCTTGGAAGTAAAGAAAAAAAAACTATATCCGGGCTTTCGATTTGTTTCATTTCACAGAGACTCGTGCATTCACTTAAATTGTCCTTTCATTATTTATTATGTTGAATAAACAGATAGATATAAATTTATATAAAGCTAAATCTATGAATTTAAATATTAAATCCTAATTGAATATGAATATATTTTGATTCATTAAATTATTTTGAATTATTGAAGAAATTTTCATTTTTTTAATTTCATTCAATTTTTTTATTCCTCAGTCATGTATGTATAGTGTCGAAGACAGCACTGAACATCATTTTAAATAGACAAACATTAAACTTTTACAACTGATTGAATTTTAGGTACAGAGTTGATAATAATGTATTCACATTCTACGATAACAACAAAAGTTTTAATTATGTTAATTGTGACGTTTAAAATTCATCAGGCAAACAATAATGATCGTATCACACGCATTGTGAGCAAATTGTTTTTGAAATTGCGCTTGATTGTTGTGTAAATGCATATGTGTATATTTATCTATATGTGTAAATGTGTATAGTGAATGAGAGAGTTTTGATGAGTATTTTACTGAGAGTAATAAATAATTTTAAAATACTCAGAACAATTTCTACTTTAAATTGTTTTACTAATCAACTATACAATATAACCTAACATTTAACAAACGTTTACACATGTGAAATTTAATTATTTATATTTTTATTATTTTTTTTTTTTTATATTTGTTGGAGTTTATTTTTTAGACTTGGGCATTTCAAGATAAAACAATTCATAAACATATTTCAGTTATATATAATATGGGAAAAAATGTCGATAAACCGCGAAAATTATTCAACAGAAAACAATTGAAAAATAAATTGACACTTTTCTTTTGAAAAATACCCATTTTATGTGTATATGTTTGAGTCCAACACTCCAAAACATTGACATTTTCAAATGCATAACACGATACAGAGAATGAATTTTTTCTAAAAATATTTAAAGGACTGCGAGAATATATAATATACAATTGAACTTTGCACTTTCTTACCTTTATACTTTTCTCCATTTCATCGACTTATTCCTCAGAATATATTATTCGTAAGAAATATCAAAGTATTTCATTTTCCTTTTGAAAATATACCTTTGTGAGAATTGATATGAATTACTAATAGCATGTCACACTATTTTTATTATAAAACTGAGTAAAAGCAAAACCAGAATATTTTTAATGGTCTTTAACTGAAAGCACGCATTTCAATCTACTTTTCTTATTACAATATTTCTTGGTTCGGTATTATTATGAATGAGACAATGAAAAGCATTGAAAGTAAGCGGTATTAATTCTATTTAATAAATATAATGATGCAAAGTTCAAGACTGAAATGAAATCAATATATGCAATGGTGATAACTGCAAATGAAAAGCACATTTCTTTTCATGAAGATGATATATCTTTATGTAAAATTATATACAAGAAAATAAATTGTACTATTTTCATTGATCAAAATAATATTTAAAGCTACTTAGAGAAGAAAGTCATGTTATTGAATGTGTCGTTGTTGTTAATGTTAATATATAATGACGATAATTATATCGTGAATAATAAGATGCAATTAAATCTTCTTTTTCAATACCCAATCAGCAATATGTTAAAAAACTTTCAAACATATATTTATATACATACATTTCTGTGTAAAATATTTCATTAGTACATTTCTAATTGCTCAATTAATAAGTTTAAATATCAATACAAAATTTCTTGCTACCTCAAATAAAATATTTATTATTTATTACCAATAATTCTATACAATTCATCAATCTTCCTGACTATATTATATCAAAAAATCAATAAATCGCCAGCGAATATTTCACAATAATCACGATAAAACAAATAAAACGAACAATACTGACAAAAAAAAAAAAAAACAAAAGAGAGATTGAAAATTTTTAAATCGGAAATGGCGTCAAGCCACGTTGAACAAAATGGAATTAACAGCAACACCGTGAGTTTCGCATCAGCAACGATTGGATCGTATATTGGCTTCACAAGTGTGATTTCGCTTAGTATTTGCATCGATGCAACGTTGGCTGAACAATAAAACAAAAACCCGAAAAAAAAAAAAAAAAAAAAACAAAACTTACACATTCACATACATATCCATAAGCATATAATATATACATATAATATTTCATCACAATTCAATTGTTAGTCGTAAACATTTTCAAACCCATCATCACTATCTTTGCTCTATTGAGAATAATAATAAAAAATTATTCGAATTCACACATCTATATAACATATACCCACATACATATACATATATATATATATATATATATATATATATATATATATATATATATATATATATATATATATATATTCTCAAATTAACATCATCAAACACATAAATATGTGCTTGATGTATTTGACTTAATATCTTTCAGTGAGTGACGATTGAAGCTTACATGTATATAAATAATATTAATATACCTATACACATAAACAAATATACACACATTGAATCGTATATATGCGACAGCTGTTGTAATAAAACCCGACAGAAGACGGAGGACGAAGAAGATGAAGAAAACCAGTCTATACACGTACCTCACCACCCCATAACATTCCATGTTGTCAAGCTTCTCAGAAACTTGGCGTGGACCTCTTTTGCTATATCTCTCTCCCATCTTCTTTCCCAACTGGGAATACCTATATGTATATATATATATATACACAATATATATATATACATGTATACATATATATTTGCTTTGGTCTATGCCATCATATGTACCTATAACCACACTCCCTTATCCAATGTATACATGCAAGCATCAAATGTTTGTGTATTGGCGTATGGATATATACATATATAATGCAAGTTTATCTTGACGTGGTCTTTTAGCCACCATCGCATGTACAACTTGCATGCACCCTCGCGTGTTTTGCTTCCATTACGGAATTATTGTCGCTCGCCGCCAGCAAAACTTTTCCAAAGAGACGAGAGACACGACGCAAATGACGCTCGCGCGCGAGCGGCTTCGTCCTCTCTTGTCCGTTCTGCACCACTAAATATCAATGTTGTTTCAAATGTATGTGTGTGTATTATATTATTATATGTATTGATATATATGTATATATAAATAAAGAACCAGAAAATGAAATAAATGAAGGGGAAAAAATAAAGAAAATCCCTTCAAGGTTCTTTTCTTCATTCAGTCTTCAATACCCAACGCGACCAAACCTGTAATTCTGTCCCCATTTTTTACTCTTTCTTTTTTTTTTTTTTTTTTTTTCATTTAATTCTCGTCTCTGTTACGTGACATTACTATAGTAAATATTTTTGTTTTTTTTTTTTTTGTTTCGGTATACCTTCTCTTTTCTTTTTTTGTTTTTTTCCATCAAGAGTGGACAAAGATAAATTGCATCAAGTTCCTGCCTATTCGTTTGTTCAGTTAATTAAAAACAGGAGGCATATGAATGATGGATTTAATTTCACTCGGCGGACTTTTGTTGGTGGATATAGAATAAAGAATAATAAAAACAAAAATAACTTCAAAGACAATAAATATAAAAATGAGTTAATAAAATGTGTATACACATATAAAAATTCCATATTCATTGGCTTGATATTTCATTTATTATATATTCTTAATTGAATATACTTTTCATTTTCACTTACAAGTTAATATACATGTCTAATATATCTATTGTGTAAAAAAGATTTATGACGCTAAATAAAAAATATTATCGCAGAATAAAATTGAATATAATATCCAATAAAATATTTATACATATATGTATGCATAAATGCAGTATACTATCGCGTGTATTGTTACAATATTGAGACAAGCCGGGCGTGTAATGCGATTCGAAGCGGAACGGAACAGTGAGTTGGACACACGGACGCGCACTCTTGACGTTCCGTAAAATTGCCGTGAGCACTTTCAACAAATGTAAATTCTTTTACGCTCAGTGAGCATCTTGAGTAATACCTGTACATATCATCTTGTTCTTTCACATATATATACTTGCGCTTTTTGCACATATGCATCTAACCACTTATATATGTACATATAGAATAAAAATATACATATATGTTATACATTATACTGTCGGTATGGTATATACATCCATTATTCGAGTTGCATGGTCCAAAGAGACATTCAACGTCATTGTCAAGTCATAGACCACACGTTTTTACATATACAAAAGTATACAAAAAGCATTATGTGAAGTAGCATGTAAGTATGCAGTGAAAGAAAAAGTGAGGGAGAAATAAAATAGTGAGTGAACACTAGTAGACGGACCATGTCGTGAAAATATAATGTCTCCATCAGCATTTTTCTTTCGTATTGTCAGTTAAACGATAAAAATGTTACATGGACAATTCGTATAAGACGGAGTACCAATACAGTCCCGCTATTATATCGCCGACGAGTAGAAAATCACGAGCTTTCTTCACAATTCAATCGTCATGTTAAATCTTTTGCTGTCAAATTTTCACCATCGTAATTGCCGTCAAAAATATATATAACTTATAATAAAACCTCCTTTTCTTTATTCATCATCATGACATTTTTCTTCTTTTAAAAATACTTGATCAACATTTATCATTTCTCTATATATAGACAATAGACTGCATGTACATATATATTTTCATTTCATTTCTTTATATAAACTCGAGAATCTATACAGTATCTTTCGATTCGTTGTCACGTAAAATTTCCAATCAATTTTTCTTAATGACTTCAAATGAACTTTTATAACGACTTTTCTTCTTACAAACACCATCTTTTATCATCGTATTATTTATTATTCTTTTCCACTTAATTAAAAACAGTCTTTAAGATGACAGCTATTAAATTACCCACAATATAAAAATAATTCAAATCAATTTATAATCAATCAACAATTACAAAAGTAAATGTAAATATACTGATTAATTAATTATAAAACAAACTTAATACTCCCTATTCCAAACACATAAAACTCAAACTAAATACATTTATACAATTTCAACCTTTTATTATGTATACATTATTTATCATAAACATATATTATACAATTCAAAATACATCAATATATAGATATATACATATATTGATGTCAAACCACTCAACATAACAAGGTACATTTAGGTATTTCGTGCCAAATAGAATATTCATGTGGGTGTTTGACATCCCTTTACTCCATCGAACCGCGCACAAACTATTCTACCACTACCCCTGATGCGTCTGTCCACCAATGTGACACGCATTGATCTTGTAAACAATTATGAGCTGATGACGTGATACCTTATTGGAACTAAACAGTACAATGAGGATATACATGTTAGTATAAATGCGCAATAAAGGATAACACACATTTGAAATCATGTTAAATTTATCAATATAATAAATACGATAAACAGCAAAGGATGATTATAGTACGTATTATTATCTAGCTATAAAAACTATTGATGATAATACAAAGTAAAAAGACATAAAGATATTTCCAAGAAGGTATCGATCGAATCCGCGTCAACGAGCGTATGCGTTTATTGAAGCGTATCTCTATGATCGGGTTGAGAAACTCTGCAACTTGTAAAGGTATATCGAAATACCTGTCTTCTCATATACATTTATATATATATATATAAACTTAGATATATATATTGGTATAGTAATGCACTAACTAGTCCAGTCGGTCCAGTTCAAGCATGAGCCTTAGCAAGCGTGCGCGTTGCTTTTATGTAGCTTCCGTGAGCAAAGCTTGTGGCGAATCGAAAGGTAAAAACTCAAATGACTGTAGAGTATACACTATACAGAACATATTATACATACAATACACCTGTGTATATATAAGTATAGTAGTATAGAGTAGGTGTATACTTGTATGTGAAGGGGAAACGCTCACGGCGGTACGAGATCCAAGTAATAAAGAGTGAGGAGGGAGAGCAAAAGGGATTATGGGCTTGGATGAGGCTTGAGAACCCCCGGGGCTTACCATCCAGTCTTTTTCAGTTCAACTCTCAACCATTCGGTTACATTCGTCGACATTCGGTTAGACTCGGGCACGCGAGGACCACGCGCATCAAGGTCGCGGCCGTCCACCTTTCTCGGGGACGCAAAGCAAGTGCATGGATTGCGCGTGGCGCACAGTCGCTTCTCGTCTTTGTGTATATCCCTTCTCTTTTATCCTTCATTTCTTTATTTTATCTATTTTTTTCTTTTTTTTTTTTTCTTTGGTTTTATTTCTCTTTAAATCTCTCTTGCCTATATGTATCTTCTCTCTGTCTATATAATAGCACGTTTAAACACGAGATTCATCTGTGTGGAGAGTGGGCTTTATATGCATACAGAAGAATGATGGTACACAGGTTGCTTTGGATATGTGTATATATATTCTCTACTTCTCATGGCCTCAAGGTACTTTTGGTCCAGAACTAATCGTCGAAATAAACTGACTATATGTTCTCTCGACTCACCAGCCACCTGCTCGTTCGCTTATACATATATATATACATATACATATAATACATATAATACATGATGAGATCGACTCTCATTCTCTCTATTCACTTTGCCATGCCGCCGACCATCCTTTTCTGCGCTCATCGCTTTATATATACATACCGATATTGATGAAATATATGTACAATATACACGCCTGAGTTGCTTCTTTATTGAAACTACATATAGAATATTACTGCCATGTTGCATCACTTGGCAAAATTAGAGCACAGAATCAATGGTGTATATATACATTCATCTATATCTATAAGAGATTGCTTGATTATATATATATATATGTATTTAAATAGGTCGAAGTGGAATTGAGTTATTGTCTATGGTGTATTGTCATGTGCATGAATTAATTTCCGTTATTTTTTAATTATCCAATTGATTGATATATTTTTTTTTCTTTCATTTAAATGATAATATAAATTGTAATTTTTCTTTTTCTTCCTCATTGAAATGAACAAATATGGAATGGTCGTTACCGCACGGTAATTGTCGTGCATTGGATATAAAATATATATGTTGGTAAATGTGATCGAGTTGGTTGATCGTCAACATGTATAGGTATAAGAAATATGGAATGTTCACTTGATGAACTACTACTAGCTCCTTACGTTGACTCTTGCGTGCAGTTCAGTGGCTTGCCCGACTATTTGCGCAGTCGACAGGCCACTTCCTTACTTAGGAAAATCCGGTTGAGTTTCATATAAATATATATGTGTGTATGTGTAAGTGTAATAAACGTGATATCATTTTTATTTCGTATTCGCGAGTAACGTGGTGTTTTTTTTTTTTTAATTTTTCTTTTTTTCTAAATATTTTTGTTAGGTATTCGAATATAGAGGAAAAATATATTTATACATGTATTAATGATTGTTTATTTTTGTGTATAAATATATTATTTATAAAATTAATTTAATAATAATATTTATCAGTATTATTTTTATTTTTTTTTATTTTTTATTTTCTCTAAATATTTTTATTAGATATATTCGAATATAAAGGACAAATGTATTTATAAATAAAGAAATGATTGGAAATTTTTTTGTATAAATACATTATTTATAAAATTAATAATAATATTTATCAGTATTATTTTTATTTTTTTTTATTTTTCATTTTTTCTAAATATTTTTATTAGATATATATTCGAATATACAGGACAAATGTATTTATGAAGGTAGAAATGATCTGTAAATTTTTTTGTATGAGTACATTATTTATAAAATTAATAATAATATTTACCAGTATTATTTCAATTTTTTTTTATTTTTAATTTTTTCTAAATATTTTTATTAAGTTTTCGAATATAAAAGAAAAATGTATTTATAAATGTAGAAATGTATATTATTTTGTACAAATACATTATTCATAAAATTAATTTAATAATAATATTTATCAATATTATTTTCATTTAATGCATGTAACGTGTGTATTATAGAGAAAATAAAATAACATTTGATATATCCAATGTTATGAATCAACACAAAAAATAACCGAGATATACAATACTAACAAAACAATATGGGATGCATTATTTATTTATTTATTTTTTCGCTATATAATAAAAATAAAATAATCTATTATAAACTCACTGTTGTAATGATTAAAAAACAATGAGTGTAAACATTGAGAACTGCACTTACCGATCTCAAATATATATAAATATAAATGTTTCCTGCAACTGAATCACGTTTTATCTGTAACTACTCTTTTGGATAAATATTATTTTATTTCATTACAAATTTTTGTTTTGCTTTTATTGCTTGACATACGCTCTCTGTAACACAGCTTTTGGATAAGACTCATATGTCATTGTCATGTGTTAACGTGGCAATACGTGTGTTCAAGCGACACACGAAGCAAGTAATATAACTGAGAGAAAGAGATAGAATTTTAGTTGGAGAAATAAGAGCAAGAGCAATAGCAAAAGAGAAACATTGTAGTGTAAGCATACCTGCAGACTAGTCCCCGGGGATTTTAATGGATTTTGAAGGTACTCGAGAGGAATTAAATGTCAAGCAGTGGGAAGAAGAGGGTTACGGGAAGTAAGCGCAGTGCCAATGGTTTTGGAAGGATATATACGAGGAATAAGGGTTTGTTGGGCGCAATGTTCAAGTAGGGTTTTAGTGTACATATAGGGAAAATAAGTGAAATAGAGAGGGAAAATACATGAATAGGTGAATGATAAAATGAGATAGATACAATGGGACACATTTGGAACAAGGCAAGATAGAGAGAATGAACAAAATATAGACGATAGAGTTTGTACGTGCACTTGTACTTCCGTTTGCCAATGTACTATAGGAGTGCGAAGCGAGCTTGCAACAGCTTGCCCATAGTTCAACCAGCGACCCGTTCAACAACCCGTCGTGAATTTTAATGCTATCGCCATTTCGCGGACACGTTGTTACACGCATCCATTTATGCGAACAATATATTTTATATATGTATTTGAATGTCAATAATTTTCAATTGTATCAATCGATTTTAACGGATTGATTTGGAATTTTTTCATCTGAGTTTGTTGGGGAAATAATAAAATTAAAGTGAGCTTTCGTGTTTAATAGTAATTGTTTATACAGGTATGTATAATTGTAATTTTAAAATTTTTTCATATCTCAAAAATTAAAAACACAAAAATCCATTTTAATTTTTAATATGTATATTTATTTTTTTTAAATATTTTTTTTGATAAAATTTCGACTGAATATATTTGGAATAATTCAGGAAGATATTTAATTAATATGTGGATGAACAAGAAATTGAAAATTTACGAGCACAAAATGAAATATTTATTTAAAATAAATATTTTATTGGAAAGGAAAATTTTAACTGCTGCAAATAGATTTTTTCCCCCGATTTATATATATTCACATAGATGTACATATTAAATTTTCATTGAATAATTGACTATAATGTGATGAAAAATATCGAATAAAGATCTATACAACCATTGACATTCATACAATATTTTTCAACAACATTTTCCATTCAATTTCATTTTATATTTATTCAATTCACGAAACAATCTAAATATATTATCATAGTATAACAATGTCTGAATTTCATTTAATATATTTGCCCTTAAGCCCTTTTATACACACTTATAAAACTAATCTACCGAGTACAGTGTAAATATACATCCACAAAATGAACATAATCATACGCGATAAAAAAAAATATCCACATTATACATACACAAAAAATTGTGTTCAATATGCCGAAAAAAATTCAAAAAAGAAAAAGGAAATACATACACATACATACTCATACAAAAACAAATATGTATACCTATGTATCCACATAATATACAGAGAGATAGAGTCACACACAAGATTGCGTTTTCCGCATGTTGTTATGAAGGCCACGCCTAAGTAACGTCCGAGCATTTTGCAGACGGGAGAATATTAATGTTCAACTCAAAGTGCAGATATATATAAGAGCAAGAAAGAAAAAGAGAGGATGCGGTAAAGTTACATGACCGGTCTGCTACGTATATAAAACATTTATCCATGTAGTGTATATAAATGTGTATGTATGGAGGGACCATGAAGGGAGCTTTGGTTGGTTACGTGCTACCGCGAGCAAGACTCAAACGAGAGAGCAAACGACAAGGCCCCGAGGCGAAGCAGGTTGCTGCTGTATAGCTTTTATATATATATATATGTACATATATACATATACTACAATATTATACATATACAGCATCCGCGCGCGCGGCCATTTGGTCTTGGTTTGTCTTGGGATCTTTCAGTATAAGCCGCATCGTCCAGGTAGACATGGCCATATGATGCAAAAGCGTATACACGTTTGAGAGCATGTACTCAAGCGAGTTAGAGAAACGGAAGAAGACGAGAACACATGTATGCAAAGATATGTATGTATGTATGTATGTGTGTATAAATTTAAATAGCTGTGTATATATGCCCTTTGTTCTCGTTTCTTGAAATTAATGATCGTTCTACTGAAACCCTTGAGGATATATAAATGTGGATAATTTTTATCATTTGATTTAAAAATAAAAATATTATTACAAGAATAGTATGTGATATATGTATGTATATATATGTACATATGAATGTATATAGTTGTTGATTTAAATGAGCATTGAATTTATTATTGATTTATTGAGTTGAAATTAATTATTTGGAGTTGATTTTGAAAAAATAAAAGACTTTAAATATTTTGTGCATGTAGCTTATATATAGAAGTTGAAAATATAAAGGAAATGTTTGAGTGGATGTTTCATGATTATTAATGATAAAAAATATATTTTAAGAAATGATGAGCTTTTTAATTCATTGAAGAAAAGCGAGTGCTATACTTGTATTATTTAAATTTGAATTAAATATCTATATGTTTGAGGTTAATTTTAAATTTAAATCTTATACCGGAAATTGTTTATTAATTTCAGGGGAAAAAGTACTTTGAACTTTTAAATATTTTATTAAATTTCATTTATATAAATATTTAAATTTATCATGTTTCTAAAAATTTAATTTCAACTACAAATATTTGTTTTTACTTCATTGACATAGTTAACATTCATTTATTCTAATTTAAAAAATATATTCTTGTATTTTTTTTTTTTTTTTTGCTTTATCTCAATGTAGTTATAATATTTACATACATAAATAATCATTTCTGTATCTGCTCGATATCCCAATAAAAAAAAAAAAAGAAAAACATTTTTTTTTTCCCCTCATATTTAATCCACATCATCTTTTTTTCATCCCATAATATTTACACAACTCGATATATTTCTCAACTCTATATAAACGCATACACTCACACACACATAAATAATATCCCTCAAGGACATATCCAAGATCTAATTCACGTCAAGTAATTTCACCTTGTCAATTATCATTAATGACCACATAATGGCAAACATATATACAAAAATATCTGACACATAAATATACAAATAAAAAAAAAAAAATTCAAATATATATTTGGTAGGCATTATGATGATATATATAATCCATATGCCTCTTGGCAGCTTTTATTATACTTCACACGATGTATATATGTACATATACATACATATATGATGGGTTGACATCGGGGGATGAGTGAGCAAACGTTTATTTAAAAGATATCATCAGCATGCTCCTCCTTCTTCTCATCGTCGTTTTGGTCGTTGTCATTGTGAAATGTTCAAGTCGTTTTACGAAAAGACTGAATCTTTGATGAGACACTGATATCTACATATATGCATCACACCTACATCTTCAAAGTAGTGTTTGCCCGCGAAAACACGATTCAATGATAAGATCTAATCGGTAGGCGGCAATCTCTTGAGAATGTGCATATAGAGACGTGAAAAGCAGAGTCACACCAACTAACTTGAGTCTATCGACTGTACAAGTATATATATGGTTTAAGTATATTTTTATACATACATATACGTACATATATGTATATGTTATACTTATGTATAAACGATAATATAAGTGCACTATCGTCTAGACATGCTAGAGTATATAATCATAATGTATGATTCGTTGAAAGAGTATGTATAAAAATGCCTATGTAATATATTTTTGCGTCAATGAACTTCGACACTTTTATGTTGGAATTATATATTTTTTTTTTTATTTGATTTATTATTTATGTTTATATATATGTGTTGTATATGTATATTGTATATATACAGATTATTTATTTGATATAAAGGAAAATTTTATTTTATTGCCGGTTTATATTTCATTCGAAATGCATTAGAATGTTTTTATATTTTTTTTTTTTTTTTTGTGTCGTCAAAATATGTTATATGGGAATATATTTATTTATGTTTATATGAAGTTGTGAATGTGCTTTGTGTGCTTTGATATAAATTATAGATATATTATGTGTGCATATGTACATCAGAAAAAAATTTATATCCGATGAAAATGTAGTGGAAAAAATAAACTTGGGACATTGTATTTATTTTTAAAGTCCAATTTTATTATTTGTCCAATATTGCATCAGATGGTTTTATTGATTGTGGCTTTGGTATTTGTTCTTTTTTTTTTTTGTGTGGAAGTTTTGTAACTTATCAGTGTTGAAAATGAATTGAGACAAGCTGTGATGTGTAGAATCCATTGTCAATATATGATTGTTCAATGCAGTGATTGAAAAGCTGAAGATTTTATATTTTGATTGGATTTATTTTTCAAATTGAATTCAATAAACTTCATCACTATCATATCTACATTTTCATCGGTATAATTGTTGTGTTAGAAACATCAATTCAAGTCAGGCATGACAATAATCATGCGTATATATAAATCCAAATTTGTTTGATTATTTTTTTTCAGTAAACTGATATACAATAGTCAATTGGATGAATGGAAAATATATTTTATTTAAAAAAAATATTTTTTTGTAAAATACAATCACGAAAGTGCAACGATGAGAGGTCAAAATCGCGAATATAAAAGAGTCGAGAACATAATAGACTGCTGAAACAAATACCGATTCATACTCAAAAAAAATATATTTATATATTTGAATTTTAAAATAATTTCGTTATTATTTTATCAAAGTTATTATTATAATAAAGTATATGTGACAAAAGCAGATATTTTATTCAGTAGTAAATGATAAAATTAGTCAGAGTTTATACTTTCTTCACGTTCTATAAAGTTAAAAGTGTAATATTAAAAAAATACACGATTAAATGTATATAATCAAACATTTGAATATAACTTTTTAATTCTCGAGTAAAATACGTACATTTTTGTGCAGGCTCTCGTTAAGAATATATACACAGGAAGTATTTTATTCTTCTTTTTTTTTTCCCCTGTAAATATATACGTATGTAATATACTTTAATTTATAACAATAGCTAATTCAACAGTTTAATGATTGCTTCTACATTATCACACTCATTCGTGTAGATTCTGCTCAACATTTTCTATTAAAATTATAGGGCGTTTTTTCACTATGCTTTCAGCGTCTATATTAACATTTTAAGTTCTATTATCGACATATGTGTTCTCGACCTACTATCGACTTCAATTCACGTGTCGGCTTCCTATCAGTTGCTGTTTTTTTTCTTTTTTTTCATTCATCGTTCACGCTGTATACCAAATAATGAGATGCGTGTAAATTTTTTAAAAGCACTCGACTCTCTAGACTGTGAAAAATTTCCAGTACATGAAAGCGAATATATAATTATCGTTGAAAAATTAAAAACCAACGTTGCGTTATAAATATTGTCTGCTACGGACTTTTCACTTCTTTCGACATTTATAATTTATAAACAAAATATCAAGCTATTTCTAATGAAGAAAAAAAAAAATAAAATAAAAATATATTCAACTGATTTAAATATTAATAAAAGAAAAAAAAATATATATACAAATATTAATAAAGAATGAACCAGCACAAACTAGTACAACTTGATTTGGAAAAAAACTGGATTATTATACCGATCAACATCGCCATGATTTCAAGCTATACACCACACTAACACTCAACGACCGGTTAGAACGTGTATTATATTTAAGTAAATAACACATTGACGCCGCTGTCTGAAAGTATAAAGGTGAAGAGGGCGAAAAAATTTTTCTCTTCTCTCTTCTTTATTCGGGAGCGTTCACATCTCACACAAATACATATACATACATATATATACATATACACCTGCGAAGAAACCGCAAGAATCGCCAGCGGCCACAGAATCAACGAGAAAGCCCCATGGTATAAAAAGATAAAAGAAATATATGACAAAGATAAAAAAGATAAAAAAAAAAAATATATATTCAGCTCAACGGTGCCACCTAAATTTTCGCAACGACTTTTTGGCCTTTGTAATGCCCGGGCGAACATCATGTGCTACCAAGCACAAACGATCCCTATAGTAATATAAATATATATACATGTACAATATATATATTCAACCACGAAAAGTTACGCTGCCGACTTCTATAAATATCATGGCTCATTATTTCGTTGCGTACGCCGCTGGCACCTGTCGTGTGGCTTCAGGTAAAGAAGCATATACGGTTGGTGCACGGGTTTGCGAATGAAGGTGGGATGGACATTAAAGCTAAAGGTAGACCGTGCAACAAGAGAGAAATCATTATTGAACAAGAGTGAAATGGAAAATATACTGGAGTATTCATTTGTGGATGTGTAAAACAGAGAAGAACATTGAAGATCACGGATGCTCTCGACGAGTTTATACGAGGGAGCTCATACCAAGTCGCCTGTTTCACGTTAATAGTAGAGGGGAGATATAACCAAAGAGGAGAACTTGACTCTTCTAAAGGTGGGGAGGATGCTGCTGTCTACCTAACCGGTCCAGGAATCCGGGGCCACGCTTACACACCAGTGACTGTCAACTCGGTTATTTCCACTCGAGCGATTAACTTCAAGCAAAAATATATAATATAAATATATATGTATAGATATACATATATATTTTTTTTATATCATTGTCAATTGTATTGCAATGTAATGTATCATTTACTGCAGTATAATGTATTTCCATTTTATTTTTCATTTGATGAATTATTATCAGAATATATAACATTTATTTTCATACTTGACTTTCATTCTTTGCGGCGTATATACGCAGGATTATATTTGAATTATTATATCTTCTTCGATAATAGGAAATAAAGAATATTTCGTTGTATTATAATACTATAATAAAATAATTATAAGATTATTTAAATAATAATAATTTAACCAAAGTGTAATTTTTTCATTTCATTAAATGTAAATTGAAATGAAGGAAATTATGTAACAGGTGAGGAGGGGGGGTCCTACAATGAATTTTAAGGGGTGTTATTAATTGATCAATGTAAGTTTAATTTTACATAAATGATCCATTTAAATATATATACGTGAATGGTAATTATTAGCACTTTCACTCCTGCTCCAATTCCTCAATTATACTCATGGATATACATACATAAATATATATGTGTGTACGCATGTGTATACATATATATATATATAAATTTTATTTACATATACATGTATATTGTGAACAGGAGCAATATTGATGAATAGGATTAAACAAGTCGCAACTTAAATCGTCAAATGACACGTGTATAGAATTTATATTTATATGTGCAATGATTATTTATACAGGATGCCTATGTTGTTAATGCGGGTTGATCCCTTATATGTCACCAAACATTCAGACACTATGTACTGGGAATGAAGAGAGGGAGGATTATATAGAAGCAGTATTACTGAAACTTCGTTAACGAGTAATCCCTTTACTGTATGCGCGCGCACAGATCTCTATATGAAAACTTTAGTTGGCCCCGTTGGCAAAATTTTATTGCAGGGCACAAAGTTTCACGTTGAAAGTCATATGAATACATGTATATAACGTTTGATTTCGTAGTTATGTATGTAAATGTAAAATTATATGCATTGAAACTGGTTTTGCTCTTTTAAAATATCTTACAAAATGTTTCATCAAGTTTAATATAATATTTTGTTAAATATATTTTGTCGAGTGTGACACGATCAATAATATTATTATTTAGAATTATATGTGTGTATATATATTTATGATTAATTATGTATCAACAATTTGGGTAACTGTTTGACCCACTCAATACACATAACATGTTTGTATACCTACATATATTAATTAAATATTGAGGATAACCCAGTTGGTTGTTATTAATGTATAGTAATTGAAATTTCAATATTCATGAATAAGTCGAAATTGAGGTTTTAGATTTTAATTTTAACAAATAAATTCTATCGGCCTTGCACAATGGCTAAAGTTAAATGTAAATTTAACTTTGGGATTTCATAATAGAAATGTCTCTTTTGTATCTTGAATGAGAAGAAAAAATGGACTACAGATGTAAATATTAAAATAACATGAACCAAAATTTACTTTTATTTTTATAAACTTTGTTACGTTCATTCGTAATTTTACATAACATTCCAAAAAAAAAAAAAAAATCTGTTTCAAACCAAACTGTATTTATTATCATCATCATCATCGTTATTATTACTATTGTTTCAGTATGAATAATGAAATTTTCGTATTGTATGTGATGTATATTAAGTGATGTCGTATTGTAAGTGTGAAATCAATTGTAGTAGATCAGGGCATGACGCTTGCGTGGCAAGGTGAAATCAACTATACGTTTGTATGTCAAGTATACTGGATGAGAAAGCTTTTCATGGAGTACAAATGCTGCATGCAAAACGAAATACGTTTACGAATATCGTACTATTCGTGTTTATTACAATTGTTTGTAAATAAACATACAAATCTAATAACATATAAAACCACATTGTAAATTAATATCGTTGAAATATTTCAAATTTTTTTAACATCATCATTTTTTTTTTATTTATTATGAATAATTAATTTGATTTATAATCATTATTATATTATTAATTTGATGTAGATACACACATACACAGCACATATATACGTATGTATATAGACATTATATTTACATACCCAAGATTGTATCAAGTTACTCATGAAGTACATCAACAGCATGGACAACACCTGTCTGAATCTCGGGTAATATGAGGCCATGAAAAAAATAAAAAAATTTTAAATAAAAGAGTTAAAAATGAAATAAAAAAAGGGAAGAGAAAGCCCCACGAATTTTGCACTCTTTCTTGAACGACGATGACGATAAATGAGGTGGGTAACTGAAGAACCGGTTTTCTGCATTCAATGTAGCGAAATAAATACGGCAGGTAGCCTTTTGCTAGCGTTGCTCTTGAATAACCTTTCAGCGAATAAAATAAGTGAAGAGCGAAGGGCCAGAGGCCATTTAAAAAAAGTAAAAATGAGGAACAATAATAATAATACATAAATAAATAAATAAATAAGCAGAAAAAAAATTATACATCAGGTTTTCTATGGCGTAATACTGCAATATCATTGGATATAATCCCTTGGGCATTTTGAAATATAAATATAAATTTGTATATATGTATATTAAAAATAAATATGGATTGGAGCAAATATTTGTATTCATTGAAACCTGCGTTAAGTAGTGCAATTGAGCATGGAAAAAAATTTGTATATATGTGTACTACTCCAGTATATTTTCCGGGAACATGACCACTTTTATTCTACTTTCAAAAGTAAAGCTGCATATTACTATTATTGTTATTGACTATAGCGTTCATGCACGCATAAAAAAATATATATATTTTCAAACTATAAAATGAGCATGTGAAATAATAGGTTATAATTTTTTTCAACTAGTTCGAAGGATTTTCACCGTTTGTTTATGCATTTTAGTAGATTCAATATAAAATTATGAATATCAATTTCATTTGTACATGCAAGAAAAATACAGAAAAAAAATATAAGTGTATTAAATTTTTTTTTTATGTGTAACTTGTGAATGCTATTATATTTTACTGAATTTCGTTGTCGAATATATAAATGCACAATTTTATTGTACTGGAAATAAATTTATATTTGATATATATTGTAATTTATTTTTATTTTTCAAATAAAGAACAATCGATAATTTTTTTTTTTTTTTTTGGTTTTATATGAATAATTAAAATTAATAACTGTTATTAATATTTTTCATATCATTATTTTAATCACTTTGTTAATTTTACCTGGGTTTATTTTCTTTGGTGCGGTTCTATTTCTTGAATATAACGCGATTGAACAACTTCAATGGGATTTATTTCCAATTCACTTGGTTCGTCTTTAAATTTCAATACATCGTCGAGTAACGATGCATCTTCAATAGATGACGATGCAGATGAAACTAGAATAAGAAAAAAAAAATTCAATATTTAACAATATACTCAATAATATTCGACACAAAAAAAAAAATAAATAAAACACAATATATATTTATATTGTACATAATTTTGCAATACACATCTATACATATTAATGTCAATACGTACAATCAGTGTGACTTTTATTTGTCATGTCTTCTAATTCACATTTTTCATAATTAAAATGGTCGTCTCGTAATTCATCATCATGAGAAAAGTGTAAATAAGACAAAACGCATACAAGAGTTATGAAAAATAAATTAGTACTGCTGCCAATAATGGCAGAGAGAATGGGCCAGTGAAACATTAAATAACGTAGGCCTGACAAATGTGCTTGTATGCCAATTGCTGCTGAATAAAATTCAATATGAAGTGATTCAATTCTAATCAACACCGATGTAATAGGACGAGTCTGAAAAGAATACAAAGATAAAGAAAAAAAAAAACAAAATAATAGTTTTATTCTTATATTCAATATTTACTTGATCCTCCTCGAAATTTCCAAATAATTCTAGCGCTATGGTTTGTTTCTCTTCACGATTACCAAAAATTAATGCAGGTGAAAACGCAAATGTTTTTAGCACATGTAATAATGTGCTACGATAATGTAACATTGTTGGTCTACAAGAACGATCAACAATTGAACTATCTCGGCTTAATAATGTTGCACATACCATAAACATTCCTACATATAAATAAAAATAATTTAATTCATATTAAATTCGTGGAAGATTATATTATATCATCATTAATTTATATTTCAAATAATGAATTACCGAGTTCTTGATTTACCAATGATTCAGGCATCTCTAAATATAAATTTATTTTATACGGTTGGCCAACCATTAAAATTTGTTGTTTCTTTGTTAATTGAATATGTGCTTTTGGAAAGCTACAAATACCTTTTCCATTTTCGCATGATCTATATTCAATAAGCGAATTTTTAATTCATTAATATGTTTTTATTTTTATGGAACAAAAATAATTGAATGAAAATACATTGTTAATATAGATACTTCTGCTTACCTAAATGTAAAATGTGCTGGACGTGTATGCAGCATACTTGGCATGTATGCATAATAAAATGCTGTATAAAGAAATATTGATATCCAAACAATAACAATTGAGCTTATCAACACTATTCCACCTGTGAAAAGTGCAACTTGCACCAATTGAACACCCTCCGATGTTTGTTGTTGAACATTATACCATTTATCACTTAAACGTCGTATTAATCTTGAAAACAACATTTTTTTTTAGGTTATGAATCAAAACTGAACCAAATAAACTCTCCACTGTTCACAAATAATCCAATCATTGATTACAATATATGTGTATACACATATATATATATACTATTAAATATCTTGTTACGGCATTTTAGTCGATGATTCATCTAAGTGTCGACAATCTAATCATTTTGTACTGATTAACTAATGTTTTTTTTTTATCAAAAAATTAGATAGACATAACCTTTGAACGTCAATGAGTTTTGATAATTTGCCGTTTTTTCCTGGTGTGGCAGCACTTCCTTGTCGCAAACATTTCCATTTTAAAATTAAATTATCTTAACAATTGATGCATTGTTGCTATTTTGAATAAATCATATGATATGATATAGAGTAGAATTTATAGAATAAGAATTTGAATTTGTCATTTTGACGTATTACTTCCACAATTTAATAAATTCATATTTGTTAATATTGATTGTAGTATATTGGGTCTTAATATTTCATCCGGCGATATAATTAATTTTCAGATGGTTTAATTGAAAATTCGTACTGTATTTTTCATGAGATTATATGCTGATGAGGTGAATAAATATACGAAAACAAAATTCATATAATATTTAAAAGTAATTAATATTTAATTGTGTAATTAAAATTGAATTTGTATCATAGATTATTTGTTTAGTAAAATAATTTATTTTCCTTTACGATGATCCAGCCGCGGTCGGCCTTTTTTCGCTGCGGGTTTGTCTTTACCCTTGCTCAGCAATGGATGAATTTCTATAATCAATAACGAATGAATAAATAAATAAATGAATCAAACAAGATAAAGTCAATAGACAGAAATCATTGTCAAATATTAATGATGTCAGATAAAGTAAATATTGAATTAAAAGAAAAATTGCCTCACCATCTACTGGTGCATTTGGTAAATGTATGTCGTGAGATCTGTGTTTTTTTGGTGGAGGTTCATATGCTACTGTTTGGCTCTCTTCGTTTTCTTCAACGTCTGGTGATATTGGTAAAAACTGAAGTGATCCAATATCTTCAGTTTCTTCATCAGAACTACAGAATGCCGCAACACGATCAATAGCCGCAACATCGACCTCGATTTCCTCGTCTTGTGCTTCCTCACCCTGTACTACTGATTTATCTTCATCGCTAAGATCGAATTCACTTTCTCTTTCCTCATATTCAACATTTTCATCTAATTCTTTGAAGTCCGGAGCAAATGCTGACCAATTTTCAACTTGATTTTGCGCCCAAATTGAAACAACTCCCGAGGAAATTGATGAAATTATTGGTCGTACTGGATGCCACTAACAGATAAAAAAATAATATTCTGTTAATTTTTTCATACCTGCGCTTTATTATTATATAAATTAAATATGTTTATTACCACTACGTCAAGCAAAAGTTCTCCTTTGGTACCGTGTAAAATTTTAACCAAATTTCCAATGCTCTTTTCCCAAATATACAATGCATGTTGTCTCGCTGATCCCGCACAAACATATTCGCCATCACCAGAGAAACAGCATTTTTTCCACATTGTTTTATTAACCAAGTCTTGAAGTTTTTGTATTGGTTCAGGCTCACCATCTTTGCCGCATGCCAATATTTCTGTACTATCATAAACACGAATAACTCTGTCAGATGTATTAACAAGAAAGCATGAACCACGTCGAGCGAATTCAATACTCTTTACAGCTGTGTTGCTTGCTGTCCCTTGTGAAATTTTATAAGATGCTTTTATCGTTAGTGATTCAGCATCAAGCACGAGAATTCTCCCACGTGTATTTCCCGTGTAGATATATGCTCCTCGTCTGTCAAATGACGCCACAATATTTAAGTCACTCTATGACAAAACAATGAAAAAAAAAAAAATAAATAAATTAATACATCAGTTATGAATGATTTATTTTTGAATTAATAGGATAAATTATCAAACTAATAATTATACAATTGAATGATAAATATTTAGAGTTAATAAAGTATGCACAATAAAATTCCAAAATTGATTGATGATTATATTTGAAAATAGTTTATATGATTTGAAAATTCATATTTCATTTCATTCTCATAATCAGTGTGCCAAATAATTTTTATATACACTGTTGCGATTAATTCAATAAAAAAATTAAATAGCATGCTTTTTAGAATTAATATTCAATTGCTGTACCTACATCTTCATCTAAAGGAATAACTTGATGAGATCCTTCTAAATTAACCAAAACAGCGGCATGTCTTGATGGACAAACTAAAAATTTATTCGGATTTCTCGGATGAAATTGAACTTTCAATATTGGCGATGGAAATCTATATTTCTGATCACATTCACCAGATAGTACATCCCATATACAAACATTATTATCAGTGGATGCACTGAGCAATTTATGTCCATTTCTCGACCAACTGTACAAAGTTTATAAATAAAAATATTTTAAAATTGTTCATTTACAATTATTCACAAATAACATTTATTCATTTTATTTTTACCTCAATGAACAAACTGGATGGACATGAGCACTAATTATTTTAGCAATACCACGAGTCAAAAAATCCCATACAACAATTCTACCATCATTACAGCCAACAGCTAATAGTGTTCCTCGTTTATTAAATGTACATGTTACAGCTAATGATATGCAATCCAATGTTCCATCAAATTCCTAATGAATAAAAACAAATATCAATATGAAACATTATAAACATATTCTAATGATAATTTTATTTAATTCTACTTCTCATTTTAATTATTTTGCCTTCTATTAATTATATCAATGATATGTATGTGATGTAGGTTATGTTTTGATTTCATATATTTTAAATGCCTTTACCTCAGGATAATTTTGTCCAAATGATTCTGAAATAATGAAAACATAAACTATAAGATTTGTAAAATGAAAATTAATTAACAATACTCACCAAGCAACTCTAAATTCATTGTCAGTTATAAATTTATTTATTGTAAACATCAAATTGAAGTATATACAATGTATTCTGTAAATTATAAACTATGTAATAGGATGTTTTAAAATTTTAAGGCGTATTTTCATGACAAGAAACATTGCTTATAATATTACCGACAGTTGGTAAGTGACCGATGTTTTATTCGCTTATCTTCTATTATCAGTGATACCAATTGTTGTACTCAGTACCAACTGTGGTATTCAACACGATCATTGGTCAGAAAAAAAGCGTCAGTAGCGTCGGTTGCTCGCCATTGAAGTTTTTAATGCGTCTTTGTTACTTTAGGTGCGAAGAAATAAGGTATTTAGTTTGATTTATTATTAATTTTTTTAAAATAATTATTTTTCAGATATCCAAATGTAATTATTAATATTCAATTTGTTGTAAATTGTGAAATTGAATTGTAATTGACGTGTAAAATTGAGTTAAAAGTTGGCTGGAAATTTTACGGTTCAACATTCAAACGGTTTTTTTGGGTTTGTAATGGCCGGCATTTGTAACGTTTTTTTACTTTGATTTCTCCTAAAAATAATTTCAATGTATTTTTATCGAATTAATAATCAGATTTTAATTGAGTTGATGAAATAGAAATGATTGTGATATTTAAAATTGATATCTAAGAATAATGGATTCTACGCTGGGCGTCAAAAAATTTACTGTGAATTATTAAAATTTTTATTTAATGGCATTTCTTAAGAAAAAAAATTAAATTAATATATTTATCGGACTTTATATTTTGGTGTATGATCACTTGCATTTTTTAATAGAACTGCAATATGTTTAATGGATCATTTATTCATTTAATTAAGTCTTGGGTCGTTTTGGATTTAGATACTTGATAGATAAAATATGGAAATGGATGAAGTAATAAAGAAACTAAATATTCAATGAATTGTTTGACGATATTATATGAATATGAGATTAAACCACACACATATCTATCTCATTCTAGAGTAATATGGATTAAAAATATATCAAATTCAATTCATGTCAACTTTTATATGATTTTTCACATTGTTGCAACAATTATTTAAAGCATAGGATAAAATTCATGTCAGAATTTTTTTTTAATATTGTTAGACATTCGTTTATGAATATTTATGAAATTGATATCATATAAAATCGTATATTATATTTAATGATGAGGACAAAATCATTTTCGATTTCATAAAAAATTTAATAGATTATGATGCTGGATTTTAACCCAAATAGTATAATGTTGATTGAAAACTTGTTTCAGACATGGATTCCTTAATTAATAATTTTTCTTTCTCTAAAAACTTGTTTCGAATGTATTAAACAAATTCATACGTTATTCTTAGATAAACGTCCAACATTTATTGACAATTTTAAATCTTTATTCAAATAAAATATTGAAATCATTAAAAAATATCCCAACATATATGATGATTTATTTGCATAATTTACTCTCATAAAAAGTCCATAAAATTTCAATAAAGTATATTTACAAATTCGAGTTAAATGAAAATAGTTATAAAGTAGACACACGTAAAGCAACTTGTCATTATATGAGTTTTCGCGTGGAAAAAGTAAACAATTTGAGATGAGGTGAACTGTTTAGTCGGTGTGTACCAAAAAAAAAAAAATAAAACAAAGATAAAAAAGCCATGAAAAAATAAAAACGAATCGATGATAGTTTTGAAAGAGAAAGGTGGCGTGGGGTTAAAGTTGTTTCCCTCCGTTTAATTCAACCCTCGATGCTTTCGTTGACTCACAATAGTGTTTGTTTAGCAAGCACAGAATTCGTTGGTGAGCATCGAAATGTACGGCCACGGTCAGTGAAAGATTTAAGAGGCAGCATCGTGTTCTATCTATTGTGTTTTTCTTTGGTACTCTATCCATATACATATATGTATATCAGTCTAGCTAAACATATAAATATACATATACATACATATATATATATACACAATACCTGTCGAATACTCTCTATCTATCTAACCAACAGTTTAATGCTTAAAATTCTCATAAACAACAAACAATATCTCACGGTAAAGTCGTAATAAATGTATGAAAATTTTATATTATACACTCACAATCATACATATATATATCCTAAAATATATATATATATATATATATATATATATGTATATACTCTTATATTATTTATAAATATAATCAGGACCTTGAATTAAACAAATCATCAATCAATTTGAACAAATTACGAAACAGCCAACCAATGTTAAATAACATTTATTTACACATTCTCGCAGTTTGCATTGTTTATACGAAGTTTGGATAAAACGAATTGGGAATGGCTAAGAAAAGCTTTTGCTTTATTTTGTCCAACCTCTTTCTATACACACTCATATAATATACATATATATCTAAACATATACACATGTATATATATAATACATTCTGTTGGCATACCATGAATGCGAATGAGTTGATTCGCACGTCCATTTTTTTTTCTCTTTTTTTTTTTCTTGTTCATTCGCGCACATACACACACACACACACACACACACACATCTTGCACAAGAGTCAGCCTCACGGGAATGAAACACAGACAAGAATGAAAGACGAACAATTTTATCTCAACCGCCAATCCCATATTCAGTTGTCGACAACATCAATCATATTTTTTTTTTATCTCTAGAATGAAAAAAAAAAACTAGAAAAAATATACATACATATATATATAAATATATACATCTTTTTTTTTTTTCTAGGTTTTATATACATGGAGAAGGATATAAGAAAAAACACAATAACGATATTTATCTTTGGATATATTTCAATATCACTTTGCAGAATTGCGTTTATTCATAATTACTACGATTATGTTAGTACAAATCTATGGAATGGCCGCAATAAATATATAGGTCATATTATATATATAGAAATGTATGATATATACATAAATGTATATGGATTAATAATCTACGCACTTATATACATGTGGGTGTATTGATTATTATCAAAATTGTTCGGTTACGACTGCTCGTGTAAACCAATGACAACATTGACACAGAAATTATTGCCTTAGGGTATACGCATATACATATATAAATACATACTCTTGTGTATATGTATGGTAGATTCCATAACGCGCAACCGGCAGTCGACGTACCCCAGTCTCACGGGGTTTATCTTCATTTTACATTCAAGGCATTGGGAATCCGGCCACGGGGCATACAAGACAATCGTCTTATAGGGCCACGCCTCGCGTCAGAGGCAACCTGCAAGTTCTAGGATCCAACCAGGACGAGAATTTAATGTTCACCATCCGTGAAGTAATGCTTTAGTATAGGATAGGGGCTTCTGGCAAGGCGTTATACTCTCCTGCCTCTTACACTCTCGCTTATATGGTTTTTTTTTTTTATTTTTTCATTTTCGCTCTTGCTCTCGTTTGCTCTCACGTCTCGTTGGTTATTCCCATTCCAACTAAACTCGACAGATGGGCGCGTGTAATTCCGTAAAGGTGTCGGCCCTCGAAAAAATACGCATAAATCAAAGATAAACCGGTGTAAATATCGTGAGCTTACTTTTAGACAGGAAGGTCGCTCGCGATGTCTCTCGAGTTGCCTTGAAAAATTATGGCGATGTCACGACGTTCGAAACCGTTACAGAGGCTTATGTTTGGGCAAGCAGCGTGTCCTCGCGCGCCTATAGTTACCGCCAGATTGGACCATATACAAAAAAATTGAAAAAAAAAATAATGAGAGAAAGAAACTTTATATTTAATTTTTATTTTTATTTGCATTCCTCTATAGTACTAATAATTGCATTATTTTTTTTTTTCGTTCTTTCTATTTTTTTTTCTCGTCTGTTGGATGCGAATGATAAATTATATTATTATTTATATTTATGTATATACATATAAAATTTGAGATTGCAGGAATAATATCTTTTATTTATGTTATATATTTTCTTACTAGCAATTCTTTTGGATGAATCCAAGGTAAAATGGTCGCTATGGGATTTTACCACTTTTGCATATCGCCACGAGGCGACAGTATAAAAGTGATATATAACTGCACCAGATGGAATTTCATTGGGGACTAAAGATTGTTGTGGGACGCGTTTTCTGTTGTATTATTCGCACGAGGAAATCCCCAAAGGACCAGTCATTTGCCTAATGTAAGTACACTAATATTTTTAAAAGTATGTTATATAAAAAAAATAAGTATGTAACGTTTATAAGTACGATATGTCACATGTAAAAGACATTGTGAAAATCCAAGTACAGGTATCAACTAACATTTATTATACAAAAAAAAAAAAATAATTCATATTGAATATGAATTTTTAACTCATACAATGAACTCAATCATACATATTACTTATATCATATATTAATAAATTAACAGTATATTTTATTAATATTTTCCAATAATTTTTACCGTCATTTTCAGTTGAAATATACATGTAATTTGGCTATATTAAAAATTTACATGACTAAGAGAATTATATCAATGATTCCATTCGCAGATAAAAAGAGGAAAATAAAAAAAAAAAATTACTTAAATCTCGTACAGTGCAAGTAGTAATTTTTTGTTCACGTTCACTGGCAAACGCCAATTGGTAAATCCGTAGTGGGCCAATGATGCGTTTATTTGCTGGTGAATTAGGGCGCAGGGAATAGAACGTCGGTCTACAGAAGAGTCGGGAATGAGAGGGGGAGTCAGAACGAGGCAAACGTTCTGCCGCAATCAGTAAACCTGTAAAACATTGGATTAGGTGGCCTAGCTCGACCTTACTTCATGGCATCTGTATATATGTATGTGTACACACATGTATATAGTGGTATATACAGGTACATATATATGTACAATATATACGTATATGTATATGAATTTATTTCGAATTGATTTTGTGTCTTATTAATTAATTTTTGTGAATTTTACAATGCGACGTTTTTTTCCGCTTCTTGGGATCTCTGATACTTTTTCTATTCATAAATGAATCAATTTGGTTCAGTTATTAAATAATTTATGAATTGGTATGATTATAATTTTATAATAAATTATTGATTTCATTTGTAATATTCGTTCAAATTCAATTTTTGAGATATTTTATCACAATCTATCTTGGTAATTTAATATGTACATTTGAAACATAATCTATTTCAATATCAGCGATTGCACTAATCATTAAAAATGAAATGAATATATTTATATAGAATGTTTATTTTCATAGAAAATCAGTTTTTTTTTATTTATATTAATTAAACAAAATTCCATTAGAACTTGAGTTTTATTTTCAATTATAAAATTTGATTTATCGTGAAATGTATACCAATTAAATCGTAAAAATTTAAACTTCTAATTAGAAAAACCGTTCATGATCAATAATATAGCAAGAAGAAAAAAAAAACATTAAGTTTAAAAATATAAAATAAAAAAAAAGCGAGAAACATACAATGTGTTTACCATCAGTGTAAATGTTTTTTAAGTGTAAGTCTGATACTTAAATTACAAAATATTTTATATAGAAAGTAGAAAAAGAATGAATGAAAATATGACGCTGGAGATCAGATGATATATTTATTAAACATACATATACTCGTGCAAACACTCACGATGCACACACATAATGTACATAGATATCTATATGGGAAGCGGAAAGCGTGGAAACAGAGTAGCTGGCGAGTCTTATTTTCCTCTAACATTATCCTTGTCTGCACTTGGGGATGCAACGGTACGCGAGAGGATATAACTAGAGAAAGGCGCGAGTTCGTGAGTGCGACAACGTGAGAGTAGAGAGGTAAGGGAGGTGGACGAAATAGACACGATTGGGGTAGAATGGCGAGTGGAGGATGATGTGATGCGCCCGCGCGGTTTACAGGATCTATCCGCGGCGGGGAATACATAGAGCTGATGGCTGAACTGTGGGGAAGGGGCACGATGATGACGTGGGCGTAGAGGGGGATGGTGTTGCGGCGCGCGCGTTTTAACAGAACGGGGTTATAGAGTGTAACTGAGATAGAGCGAGTGTTGAGAGAAAGGGAAAAGCGCTCAGCTCAGCTTGGTGAATTTTCCCAACGCTCGATGGCGTACCAGTGCGGATCGTGATTCTGCGGGACTCACAGCAACCCGTTTCGCGATACATTTTTCTCTTCTTCGCCATTATCCATACATATATATACATATATTTGTATATTGATATACATATATGTGTGCATATGTATATGTATTTATGGATATATATTTTTTTCTTGCAATATGTATGTGGACGTCAAAGAGATTTTAATAAACGTTGAGCATCGGTGAAAGCAAACGTGCGTGAAATTGTTATATATAAAAATATTAATTAAATCTATGGCGTATAATAATTATAAATTTTTGTCTTTGATGATGGAGTTAAAGGTAAAGTGTTGACGCGTAAATATATATTGTCGCGCGCGCATTGTGATTGTCGTGTACACGTACATTCATTCGCACGTACGTAATATTTTTCGACTTGTCTTTTGATGGTCGAAACGTGACGGAGAAATTGAAGAATAAAAAAAAAAATTGAATATGCACTGAATGAAATATTGATGGGAAATAAGATAAAATTAATTTATGAATGGATAAATGAATATGAAGAGAGGAATAATAATAACTAAATAAGAAAGTTAATATACAGCACTAGGTGATATATATGGTGTTGGATTGGAGTGAAGATGATCAAAGTCATCGGGGGATTATTGGACTCGCGATCGGTTTTAAAACCGGTTCGGTAACTTAAGTTATTTATTGCTGCTGCTGCTGCTGCTGCTGCCGCTGCCGTTGCTGCTACTACTACTACTACTGTCGTTGTTGCGTTTTCTGCTGCTACTTCAACATTTCATTTATATTTCAATATAATTGCTTTGAGGTTGTTTATTTTACAGGAAAAGAAAAAAAAAAAAAAGTCTTATTTGATTGGATTTTATGTTGAAATTTAAGGTAGTTTTTAATGACAATTTCCTACACACCTGTACGCATTGAGCAGCACGTGCGTGTAAATGAAGAGTAGGGAATAGGGTGTGAGGGTGAAAGAGAAAAAAAAAAGAGAGAGTGAGAGATAAAACGATATGGACGACAAAGGTGCGACGTTGATTGAAATGCACTTTAAAATTTTAATGTAAATGCTACTGATACAAGTGAAATATTTAATTCATTTCCTTTTCAATGTTTCATGGTTGAAAGGATAGCTCTTTATCTATATGAACAAGTGTAGTCCTTTAATTAAACCATAATATCATCAATGCTTTGATGTGCGTCAATTTCATTATTGAATCAACTTTTTTGAATATTAGATTCACATTTAAAGATTCTGGACTTGCTTTTGGAGTATTATTGATGTTTGATGTTGTGTGAAAATAGTGTGACAGAATAATATAAAAACTTGAAGTAATTATTAATAAAAAAAATACTGACGAGTTTTCACTTATTGAATGTGTTGTAATTTCGATAATAAGATTAATATTTCATAATTGGAATGATGAAAAAAAATAATTATAAATTAATGAATAAATAAAATCGTTTATTATAAGTGTTAAAAGTGAATTTTACTAATACAAACGATCCATTTGAATGTCAATTTCCGAGTTGCCAAGTGTAATTTCATTAAATACGGTCGCACTTCGATATTACTTTGACTTGAATCCGTGAACTCTCACTTCCAATAGTCGATTAATTTTCCTTTATTATTAATTTATTTTTTCGTTATTTTCTAGATTGTAATTGACTGCAGAAAATAAAAATAATTGTGAACAGTGTTTTTATTGTGGTAATTGTTATCGAGGTAATGTCACAGTGACAAGTGATAATTATTTCAAACAATTAATTAATTTTTATTCTATATATATATATATCTGTGGACTTTTAAATAATATATTATTTAATTATAATAAATAGTAAAAGAGACACCTGTACTTCGGTTTAATCGCAGTATGTTGAGAATGAATATTTTATAGATAACTAAACCGATGGCAATATTATTGGAATTTCATTGAATAATAAATTATAATCAATAAGTGACTTATAATTAAAAATTTTCAATATTTAATTTTCAATTAATTTAACGTGATGACGAATGATTTCATGATTACAATATCCGTGTTAATATAACACAATTTTAATGAAATACTAGGGCAAAAGAGGGTCCAAAGTATTGGAGATAAGAAGTGTGAACAATGGCAGCGTTGAGTTTCAAAGCGCAAAAGTTTGGAAGACGCTCGGTGGTGGGTTATGGTGATGCGTGGCTTTAAATATAGATTCAGTGAAAATTACCTCACGACGACGGTACATATATCTATAACTCATCAAATCAAACCTAATTGAGTTAGAACGCGGGCGCCATTGTGGTCCTGTTTTCTCGTGAGCGCGGCCTGAAAGTTTGAGTAAAACTTCACCAACATGAATGTGAACCGGCAGAATTGGATTATCCACGCTTACCTTATTTCGTTGATCTTTCAATGTGCAGCAGCCGGTCGTGTTTTTGGTGAGTTTTAAAAAAATAATTTATTTGTGTAATATACAATATATAGAGTATTATATTCATTGAAATAAAAATAATACCAATTATTACGCTGGAATAAAAAATTTGTTGGCACTGAGGAATAATAATATTTGTTTGAGATGAAAAAAAAAAAAAAAAAATGAAAACAAATATTTAATTTGAAATTATAAATTTAATTTTGCCAAATTAATTTTTTTTTCTCTTGTATAATATTCACAAAATATTAATGTTAATCAATTCATTAAGTTTTATAAATATTTCATACACATCAATCTAACAAGTTTTTATTATGAAATTACTGTAAAATATTCATTATGTCATATTATGACGGTGAATAATGAAATTACGTGAATATTATTTCTCTTGTATAATTATGAAAATGCGCATTAGATATATGGAGTAATATACAAATAACAATGCAATATACATTATAAACCAATTTATTTTTAACACAACATCCAATTATTCACAGTTGATAAACCAACGTTTTCACTAAAAACAGGACCGGATTAATTACTAAAATGTAAAAAACCATCAACTTGTGCCAATTAAAAATTTAATTGCCTCGTTTTCATGCAAGATCGGTATATGAAAATAAAAATAAAAATACATAAAATGAATTTAAAATACATCAATTGTTTTTTTTTTTTTTTTTTTTTCACTATTGATATTGAGTACACATTCATATAAACAATAAACATACACAAAATTTTAAATTCTAATTGCCACAAAATAAATTTTAAAGATTGGCAATAAGACAAAAACAAATTTCTATTTAACGCGCTCATCAAAAGTTATTAGTGATGGCTAATTGACATAGCTTAAACAAGTGGTGCAATTAGTCATTAATTATCAAATTCATGCTTCAAATATCGAATACTGTAATTTCTCGAATAGGATAAATGGATTTATTGAAATACGAGTCTATTTTTAAAGCAATGATCATTAGTAAATGGCGCGTGCATTGCGTTGATAAGCTATGTATATATACGATTAAGCGGCAATCGTGCACCGTTTGTAGTATTGTTCATCATAAATCTCGCGGTCCATACCCCATAGGTGCGATTAGTAACAGCATATATAATGTACCATAGTATAGTTAATATACTAAATGATCTCGTGAATCTCTTTATGTAATACGTGATATTGCATTTGTATTACAATTCTATATACTTATATGGACATTTAATTTTCCATCAGATATTTCCATATCTCTTCTGACTTTATTTACATTTTCCATATAAATAATACTTATTTATCTATATATGAATGCCTCTAATTATGGTGTGTGTTTAATTGTATTGATTACACTGGAGAAAATAAATACAGTTACAGCAATCACAAGTGATAATAATTCTATTCAGTCATTCACAATTATTTTTTTTTTTTAATTGGTTATTATAATTTTTTATAAAATACAACAAATTATTAGTATAATTATTCGTTTAGTTTTTTATGAATCGACTAATACTATAAAGTTTTAATAGATAAACATCAAGCACGTGTTAAATATATTATTTATTTATGTATTTTTTATAAAATCAAATGTAAATGATAAGATAAAGTTATCACTTGATTGTTTGATAGTTAAATTGTGTATTTTAGAGTGCATTTTATAAACTCACTGATTCATATTATAAAAGTTAATCAATGAGACTAGAATAATTGCAATCCGTTAATTTTTCATGATAAATTGATGGACAAATTAAATATAACGTCCATCAACTCTAATTGCCTCAAATTATCAGTTATTTTTGGAAGCATTCAATAGCTCCAATCATTTCAGTGACTTATAAAAATAAAGAACTGTGAGCAAGAACTAAATTCTATAAATCAATTTAAAAAATTTAACCAATTACAGAAACAGAAATTTAGAATTATTCAATTGTAAATTAATTAGCTTTCATATAAATTTAGTAAAGTATCCACAAATATCCTTAAATCCAATCAATTAATCATACATTATTTCTTGTCGCTGATCAATGTTAGCTTATTAATAACCCTGGTTGAATATTAGGTATATAATTCATGAATTAAGAACACCACTGTGAAACTTAGAGTCCACTACTTCTACTGATGGAAACGGAAGGCCGCAGTTAGAAAGCATGGATGAACTTTAATGCCTTCAGTGAATATAACGATGTTGGAGATGGGCATCGACGCGGAATTGAATGTGTATAAGGGATTACCGTACAGTGTACGTTCAAAGCGTAATAGTGCAGGTGCGCGCATCAACAAAGTTTTGGTTTCAGTCATGGATGACGTTGAAATTGAATTTCATATCGATTATACGTAAATGTACATCTATACATGTATATATAAGTAATACATAAACATGTATGTGTATACATGTAGCGAGTGTCTTATATTAGTCCGCGAGATGAATTTAGCAATATATTACGTGATTCAATACGTAAAGTATACTTATTTTGCCGTCATGTATATATTCCTGATGTAAAACAATGATTTGTTCAAATGTTGAATGTGTATACATGAATCATTTGAAACATTACAAACACTCTAAATGTACATACAATGCACATCAATTATATTTGAAATGTGCATACGAATATTGATGTCAGTATTCGTATGATACTGCTTGTGTGGTTCACATAAAATTTCAATAGAATCACTGTAATCTGTTCTATGTGTATCGAAAATGTTACTTTATGTATATATTATCATCTTCATCTGTTGTTATTCAATGATTAATGATGTATACGTATTTGGATCACTTTCAATTTATCTGTAAATACAGTAAAGTAATTTAATGAATGAGCTGGATTAATTAACCAAAGTATATATAGGTATCGTGCAGTAGAAGTAAGGTTAAATAGTGATTAATGGTGGTTTCATTATATTATACTTTGATATACCCTTTGACGATTCATTGTAAATTAACAGTGGGTCTCGTGCATGGAATATACCATCAAGATTTAATTATCATGCACGACGATATAATTTATATGTATTTAAAACGAAATAGATACAGTGAATTTAAAATAACATGTGTTGATATTAATAAATAATTATTCGTAAATATTTGATTAATTTTTACTTAGTATATTGTTGATATTAAATGGAAATTAAAATTGATGTTATAGTGAAGACAGTTTTGCAATACAATAAACTATCAGTTTAGTTTGAAGATTTTTAGATTGATTGTGTCAGATTGAATAAAATGTTTTGTTCGTTGAATTGCGATTTTTTGGTTGTAGTTCTAGATTTTTTTTTTTTTTTTTTTTCGTTTTTTAATCTTGTAACGATTCAGGCCGTACATAGAAACCGATACAGTTCAGCCGACGTTGCAATCCGGTCTGCTGAATCACATTCACGATAGAATTGTTTCATTTTTTATTTTATCGTACAATCCTTGATGGTCACTTTGATTGACACGTGATTGAAAAATATTCTTTCTCATGTGCAGTATGAATATAAAAAATATATATCACGTCCTTCTTTTAAACTATTATTAATGGATTTTTATTGAAAGTAATAATCTAGGAATTATATGATTCGAAAATAGAGAATGGATGAAAAAAAAAAAACGCATTCGTTGCGATAGTTCTATACATACTTTTATCAGATTCATGTGTGATATGAAAAAACTTTTGCATCGCGAGTAGTATAATAATTGGAATATTTATTCCAATGTTGATATTTTTTTTTTTTTATATATATTATTATGATGGTTGATAAAATCACAAGCTACTATTAATAAACATAAAATCATTAGTCAATGGGGAATTTTATTCCTGGCTGTCATTTTTTTTTTTTTTAATTTAAAAATAATAACAATTTATTTTTATTTCATTTTAATTATTATTTAATTTTATTTGACGTAAAATGAACAAATGTACCAACCTGTTATGTTATACAGAACGCACCCAAACACTATATTATCAGTAATACGCCATCACTGATTTATGATTTCAATTTATCAATTTTGTATAATCAAGTATGGCATGCGAGATCACGTCCCGCCCTCGACCAATTTCAATCACGCACATAGATCTTTATCTATATACCAAACACTTTCATTATCACTGCACTCTACTAATTCACTGGCGTCTGACTAAGTAGACACCATTACCACTGTTTGCTTTACTGCTCAAAGTATATCACAAGACCTTTTACTGAAATAAAAAAAAAAAAAAATAATTATAACCAAGCTTCATTCTATCTTTATTCATACGAAAAATTTTAATTAAATATTTTTCTCATGTAACTATCTTTAAAACATGAAATCTCCGATCTAAAAAGCACGAAAATTTCATAAACATTCAGAAGTAAATGAAATGAAAATTAAATAAAAATTTTAATTTCAAACATTTTATATCGATAAAATAAATATTTTAATTGAAAATGAAAGAAACAATTACTAATTAAATCAAATTTTATTCCATATTATTTAATCATTAAACATAAACTTGGAATATATACATGTATATTGTATATATTATGTACAAAGATTCAATAGTGAGTATATTATAATTGAATTAGCTTTACGAGAATGACCATTAGAAAAATTAAATGTAGCGTTTGTCTATAGACTATACCATGGTGGATCATGAATATGATTCGGTTGATCGTCAGTCTTCAACAGCTTTTGCCTCGTCAACGTTGTGCATAGTTATATCACCGTGAACAAAGTGAGCGCAATGCGAGCATCGAACCGAGAGAACATAGTACACCCTACATATTTGCACACCCATCTACACACATTTCTCTAGACGAACATATACATACATCAATGCAGAGAGTAAAGTTAAAGTGATGTGCTTTTGGGCATCGTGCATTCCCTTATATTATACTCAATACCTTTTTCTCTCTTAGAGTATCCACCATGTTCTTCATATATCAACGCGAACCGTTTTTCAAACAATAAATTTACACGTCAGTTGAAAAGTGCTCCCTCGCGTATAGTAGTTGAGCTTGCTACATGGGAATTGCTCCTACGTCCGAGTAAGTGAGGAACGAAAAGAGAGGACACTATAGAGGGGTTGGTTAAATACGATCGAAAGACATTTAGCCAGGATCATAAGGGCGATATATGTGTAAACATTATTTGTACGCATAAATTTTATATGTATGTTTGAAATATAAATTTATCCCTAGGGTAAAATGAGAATTGTGGATGAAAGTAGTATTAGCAAATAGGGATTATAATATATGAGATCAATCCCTGATTGCCGAATCAAAGTGGCGAACTCATATTTGTGTTTAGTTTGATGATAAGATTTTAATGGGAATTTTGGTGGGTTTATAAATACGCTCGCGGCATCTTCAGTTGTATTTGATGTGCGTGTGTGACACTCTTGGATTATTATTGCAATAGATATCTGGGCTGTGATGGTGTATTTTAGATGTGTATAAATATATATTTAAGTGAATGCGATGTTGGACAAATAATGTTTGTTGGTTGATAAAATATTTAGATTGGATTTTCGATGTAAACGAATTTTTATATTTAAACATATGTGATTGAAAGCACATTTAATTGAATTTATTATTAGAATGTGCTCTGAGAGAAAGATGAATTTCTTTTTTTTTATGTATATTGGAAATTGAATGTTATGGTAGAATATTATATTTAGAAAAAAATTTATATATAAATTTGATATAGGAATTTTATTTAAAAATAACATAGATGAACAATTGAGTTAATGTTTGATGAATATTTTTGAAAGATATATATAATTTCCATTAGTACTGATGTTGAAATAAAACTTTTGACATGTTCGTGTCATTGTTATTAATAAATATAAGAGGTATATATACATATGTTTGACATTAAATTTCCATGTTATTTATAATTGAGTGATATAGATCAAAAAATGCGGTGATTTTTTATTACACGATAGGAGACACAAAAAAAAAAAAATAAATAAAGAAAGGAAAAAATTAATTCGATTCTCTATGCTATGACCATGATCCTTTGCGTGAATACTACCCATTTAAACCACGATGCCCACAAGATTTTGTTGGCGCAATGTGAACTGGCAACTGAAAACACGAGACACGATCGTATAATTACAGTATTGCGTGTCTATAGTATTTAATCATTTACCCAAAATTAAATTGGTGCTTCAGTTACAATATACATATACATACATAATACGGACACGCATTAAATTGTTTTCATAAATATATAAAAAAAAAAAAAAAAGTAACTGAAACAAAAAAAATAATTTGCTTCATATTTAATTTTTAGATGATTTATTTCTAGTATAATTTTAATATTATATCATTTTCAATATTTTTTTTCTTTCTCATACATAAAATAAAAAAAAAACGACAAAATCCATAAGTAACTACATGAAAATGGGGCAAACTATTGCTCGGTTGTGCTCCAGTAATTCGCGAGAATCGATTCAATTTTCGCAGAACGCAACCTACCAATACATACCCATATACATTCACATGAATATATATCCATATATACATATAGATATATATATAAATATATGTATAATAAACGCGTCTTTGTACGAATGCGTAAACGAGCGTGTGCAACGCAGGCAGCGATGCGCGAAGTTGTCAGGGTGCATAATTTATTTCGTTTATTCATCGTTTCTCTCTCATTCTCTCCCTTTTTATACTATACATATATATTACTCCGGAAATTTTTCGAGAGCGGATGGCATATTTATTCACTAGAGCTATACTATACAACCAATATATATATGTATATACATATAGTATATATATAAATATACGTGTGTATGTATACATACGTGGGGTGGAAAGTGTATGCGAGGGGTAAACGAGAGAAATTGAGAGACGAGATAGAGGGAAGGGATGTGGAAGTTGCCAATTGATTTTCCATACCATATCCCGATCATATATACAACTGCGTACATGTATATATGTATAATACATATGTATATATATGGATACCCTTTTCGATAGAATTTCTCGACATTTCCAAAATAACTGTACACGGTCGATTGGTATATTTTATATATGTATATTGTACATATATATATTTGATGTTGCGATTTGTTGTGTCAATGCTTGAGTGCAATGGATACAAAATTGAGCTGTACAAAAGGGATTTGTCGTGGTACCTATCCAATGAACCGCATCTATACTTGGCGGTTGACTGACCGATCGCTAATTTTTCCTGGCATTTTTATTTTTGTTTTCCAAGCTCATTTTAGTAAATTTTATTTTTTCATTCATTTATTCATATATATAAACTCTCATACATATTTATATATTTTCATTTAGATTCTCAGTTTGTCGTACATCCATTGAGCTATCGGTCAATGACCCGTTGCCAACGAATTATCGTTCGTCTCGCTATTCGTATGTAGGTATATATTTATTCTTTCTCTTTAAATATATATATTACGATCAAGTCGAAAAAGTAGCGCAAGGACTACGGCGTATTTTCTACTATATACTATACAAGTATAGACACCACTATACTCCCGGATGGTGGTCGTCGGTAGAAGCTGTCGCTTCGATAAATCAAGTGACACCTGCAAACTTTGCGACGCTTCACCGGCGACCAACGTCGTCACGTACCCATTCATCCTCTCCATCTTGTTCGTCGTCATTTCAACTCTTCCAACTGTTCTCACACGCATATATATATATATATATATATATATATATATATATAAGTATATGTGTCACTCGTGTGAGCTTGCACTTTACCGGTCACGGAATATATATTATATCCTGAATATATTATATTGTGTTTACACATTAGTTTTATATTTTTATCTCATGTCAAACTTGGCTTTATTATATCTTTTCGTTTATATTTATAATTTATATATTAGATAAATTGACTTCATACACTATATATATACATATATATAATATATATACTTTATTTATGCTAGTATAAAATAATTATGATCGGTTATTGTTTGTCTAAATAAATGTCATGTAGTAGACGTACTATAATCAAAAACGTATAATGACGATAATGATATATTATTTATATGTACATTAACTATCATGAGTTTATATATGTTGTATACTCTATACCTATATACAAAGTTCATGTTGTATATGTCTCTAATACGATTGTGACAAGTGGCGTCATGCAGACGTTGGTATGTGAGATTGTGCAGGTGACTCGCAATCGATTTTGATGCAAAGAGACGCGTAAATATTAAAATATATTCCTCCATATATACATTTACATTATGTACAACCCTCTCTCATTCTGTCATATATATTATTGTAATCAATATGTATATATATATATGTATATGGGAGGGAAACTGTATTGACAACGTGTCAGTGATTACACGAGTGGAAAGACCGAAGGGACGGTATATATAATGTAAAGAAGAAAATATTCTTTTTTTTTTTTTTTCATACAAATTTTTCAAGTCTCAACTTCTAGCTTCACTTTTTTTTATTTCATATCTACTTTATATTATTTTCTTGTTGATTTTTTCCCTCTATGTATACACGTAATCGACCGGCTGCCATCTACTTTTTCTTCACCATCAACGACTCAAGCGCATCACACACCAATGAACGGGGGGGTTCTGTCCTTTATTTTTTCTACTGAAAAAGAAATAGCAGAAAGAAAAAAAAATAATCATGATCTCACAACATATATATTGTCGACGAATGATAAGGCCTAATCCAACAAAATCTAGAGCTTTCATATATGTCTTCTGGTCTCTTTGGTTGGTTTGTGGACCAAACTCCTTCCACGATAACATGATCGTGCGACCGTGAAACGAGCTACTCTTTTAGGAAACAGAGCGGGAAACGGGATTAGGTGGAAGGACGTAGTGCAAAATTGACTTACCTTCTCTCTTTCTATATATTTCTTTTGGTCTTTGTCTATCTTGCTTATATCCACTCTTCTATCACGCTTTCATACACCGATGTATTCTATTCTATATAGTGTCTATTCGAATATTCCAAAAGGTGGGTCACAAACGGTTTGAAATTATCTTTGTGGTTTATGAGAAATCCACTCTCATATAGTTATGTGATTTTATGACAAGTTCTTTTAGTTCATATATAATATTTGAATGCTATCAACTTGTTGTCACATAAATATCATGTTGGGAAAAATATCAATAATATTGTGAATTGTTAATGATTAATAGTCATGTTGACATTACAGAAATAAAATAAAAATACGTATACGTTAATTAAATTAATAATTATGATGGGAATAGTAATAATATTTGTTATGCTAGATATGACAAAAACGAAAGATAAATTTATAGTTATTCGCAAGTAGTTAATAAACAGTGTTCAGATTTGATTGGCAGTTGAGAATATTATCGCTCTTGTTCGATGCAAGATAAATGAATCGCAAAAATATAACAGATTGTTTGCTAAATTGACAGACCCAGACATCCAGTTATAGTTACAATGACTTAATACTCACGAATATGTCAGATTCAAGTTATGAATCACTGATTTATAAACTTTATTTTAAAATTTCACAGTTAATTTTCATAACTGATACAAATTTATATTAATTTGTAAAAACATTCGTTTAAATACCGATAAATATTTTATTCACAAAAATGCCACAAAATGCATTAATAATTGTTTAGTTATTTTCATTTTTATCCAGACGATGCATGTAAATATTTAATAGGATTCTGTATAATTATTCAATATTTTCCAACTATTTATTTCTGTATAAACCCACAGTTTTCTTTCCGAATCCTTAGACAGATCGACCAATGTTGTCTAATCTGATTGCCCAAGAGGCTTGTGTGCTAGCAAAATAAAAGTAATTGTCTATCGTAAATATATATATAAAAGAAAAAACCCATGCAGCACCGTCTTCTATTCTTATTTTCCTTTTTATTTATTTATTTTTTTTCCATCCTCTTTACCCACTTCACCCTTTCCGCTCTCTTGCACTCGCACTCGCTTATATCCTTTCCATCTTTCTCTTCATCTAATACTCCTTTTACCTCCACTTTTCTAAAATCCTATAAGTCTCGCCGAGAGAGAGTCTATTACCGAAGGATCACTCTCTGTAATTTCAAAACTCGCCGAGACGAGACTTTATACCTTCCTCCTTTTTCCTGTTCTCTCTATATTCGTCTCCACTTTATTCACTCTCATCCCTGACTCTTTGAACCAACACACATTTATGTATTGCGCGCATATAAAACACTAATACACTCATCTTTCCCTTCTCTTTAACCCATATGACATTTAAGTCTTAAATATATATGTATTTGTACAGTTTACTGCAATGTTAGAAGATACACAACGCATGTTTTTATTTTAGGTATATAAAAAAAACTGTGGTGTCATTCATCAGAAATTGATGTAATAATTTTAATTAATTTTGGTTTATGTACTAAAATTCATTTCATATTCTATACATTACTTTAAACAGAGTGCAGGGTTATATCAAATATCGTTCTAGAAGGCATTTATAGTATTGATTTCAGATGAAAATATTGCATAGAAAAATTATGAAGTTAACTTGAATTTAATATTTTTTTGTTGGTTTTATGTTAATGAATATTGATGAAAGTTTTAAATTGTTCATTTATGTTATGAAATATGTATGAAAATAAAAAGTATTCATGTTTTCTGAAACATATTTTTTCAAATTAATAAATTTTTCCACATTCAAATGCGTCATTTAAAGGAATATAAATTAAATATAATAAAAAAAATATATGAAATTTTCTCTTCAATGATATACTTGTCTTTCAATTGAAATTATTTTCCTTTTATTCGCAATTTTCTGATTTCAATAATTCATTAATTAATTGTAGTTTAAGTGTGGAGGGACTTTTATATTATCTGAAATTTCTTTTTTCAATTCAACTAAAAAATCAAAAATAGATAATCAATAAAAATGCGAATACATGCAATACATTATTATTCTTTTAATTTTCAATAATTTTCCAAACATAAAATCTGATATTCAAATATCGGAACCTCTGTACTATAAAAATATTAATCATCATTAAAAAAATGATGATTAAATAATAAAAAATAAGAAGAAAAAAAATAGAAATAAAATTATTGCATTCATAAGCAATGAAATAAATTTACAACACGTCATGCACAATATAATATAAAATATCAACCATCAAACCTTATTAACATGTATATTCGACGGAAAGAATACATATGTATATTTTTTTTTACAACATATATAACATGTATATCAATTGTATACACGTATATATAAAAGTACAGCCACGGGTATAATATAATACGTATGTTAACGACGACGAAACGTATACTTTGTACATACAACGGAAAGTAAGTATACTATGTATATACATACATATGTGTAAAGCGAAAGTAAGTACACAGGAAACAACCAGTCTTCGCGGCGCGAACTACGTCTGTATATACTGTAAATATAAACAACCGGCATTTTGGCTCCTAACTTACTTTTCACACGAAAGAGCTTATACGAAAAAGCACCGTGCAAGCAATGTCGCGCGTGCCGTGCGCCATAATCAAAATGTTCGATACACACGTTATGCTGGAAACACAAATATACATTTACCAAGAAATATATACTTATATAATATATAGTAATAGTAGGAGTGGTAAAGAGGTCTATGATAATTTTTTGAAAATATTTTTATTCACATGTGCACTCAGCGTACGAATTAACTGACGATATATTTATTTATCATGAAGTGTATAAAATAAAATTGAATATCTCTGGATTATTTTTAATAATTGCCGTCGATGAATTTGCTGGGATAAAAATTAAAATAAATGTATGGTTATAAAATTGCGCTTAATATATTACTTCTTTTTTTAGTACAACGTGAATTATTTTATTAATAATTAAGTATGAATATAAATGATTTTGATAGTGACATATAAAATTATATTTGTCTATTTGCAGTTGAATAATATTCAAGAATACACTCGTGATGTAAAAATTGAATTAACTTATTTTCATAATGGTATTTTAAATGGAGCTTTTTATAATCTCACAAATTTATTTCTCATGTCTTAAATCTAATCAAAAATGGCGATGAAAAAAAAAAAAAAAAAACGTAATCAATATAATAGAAAAATGAAGAAATAATACATGCTCAATTTACAAAAAATAAACCAAAAATAATATGTTTAATTATTGGCTGGATATGGGACAAAAAATAATGAAATAAAAATTATTTTACAATATATTTTTATCACAAAAATACATTCATACATATACATATATATTATATATATATATAAATAATATTTCTACATGCTTGACTACAATACAGCAATAGAACTACATATATTGAGATTGATTTATTTTCTCGTCGGATAATTTAACATCAGAGGAGTACCGCAATATATATGTGTGGGTTAGTTATATATATCTATACACCTGACATACACTCGCTTTCTTCCATTTTCTCATTCTCCGCTGTCCGCAATTCTGTTCATGCTTTCATTCTATAGTGCCTCCTACACACGGACAAGAAAAACTTGGCTCGCGTGCGCAGGAGCGTTGACGCACAATGAAACGAGCGAATTAGCTCAATTTTGAAAAAGCAGCAGCGCCTCAACTTGTATATATAATATATAAGTATATATATATATATATTCTTACTACACTATATAAATACACATACATATATGGTATATATATGATACATTAACACAACTCTAGCTCTTTTGGTCCTTTATTCTGTGTGCGTATAATAGGCAACTTCATGTAAAAAAATAAGAGCATCACGTGGTGTTGGCCTTTTATTCGTATACGTCGTCATTCTTCATGGACGTCATCGCTTTTGCCACGCTCGCACGTCCGTGTATACGAAAATATATAGCGTTAACACATTTACGAGTGCGGGGGGTCCTGTATTCAATTATCACTCTTCTACCTAGCATCGTATAACGGCGTGGATATGTTCCACACGTCGAGATTTTTATTTCTCGAACCGTGGCATCATGTTTCATCATCCCTTTGCTATTCTATATTTTTATATGTATTTGACATATTTATACATTGCAAAAATATGTGTTGGGGAAAATTGTACTTTGCAAAATATGTTTTAGATATTTTTCATTGGATATAATAAGATATTTTTATTTATTTGAAGGAATTCTTTTAAAAAATCATGAAAATTTTATTTATTTTTTATATGTGATTTTTTAATAATTTTTCATTTTGTTACATTTTTTATTTTTAATAATTCTTTAGATTATTGTGACTTTATACATAATTTCACATTCGTATAGAATTATTTATTGTAGATGAAAAAAAAAAAAAAAAAAAAAAATGAAAATAGAAAAATGACACAATTTTATTTTAAAAGTGGCGTGCTCTATATGAATACAAATTGTGGAAGATGAATTTTTTTTTTTTATGGAACAAGTAGATTCATGACTAACTGACAAGGGTGCTTTACTTGAAATTAAATGACAATAAGTATTCTTCGGATGAAGTGGATCTGTATTGTCTGTGACACAATTGAAAAATTCAAATTGACGAATTGAATAATACAAAATTTAAATCATCATCATTTATATTGTCTATTGAGAAATTGAACAAAAGGAAAAATTTGTGATTAAAATAACCAAAAAAATTTCATTTTATTCAATTGTAAAATATTTTTTTTTCTTTTTTTTTTTTTTTTTCTCATTATTCATTAAGTTTTCTCTCACAAAATTGACAATGCAACGATAATACAATTTAATATTTTTATAAAAATCATTCACAACATGATTTTATTAAATTAAATACATAATCCATTTTTCATCTGCAAAACTACCAATGTGTTATTACTATTGACGTTTCCTTAGTATTTTTCACGATTCATCATGTACGTCGATGTACCTACATATGCACACTTATCCAACTGTATGCAATCTTTTATGTATTCTATCTCCCAAGCGTCTACTTCATCACTGACTTATACAGTATTCTTGACGTTGATTCTCATTCATTTTCCTCTACACACATTTTTTTTTTTTTTTTTCCCATCTGCCTCTATGTAAATTGTATTCGCGCAACACCACTACGTGCACCACCGTTTACTCTTTATTTCACAAACAAAATCAACATTCACCATCGCGCAAAAATATATTCAGAAATTCTGTTATCATACACGTTAACCAACACACCAATGCATTCGTAAAACAATAGTTACCATTATTATTTTCTTATTTATAATAAATTTCTCATTCTTTTGTTATATTTATTCCGGATTAATTACAAAAATAAAAATACTCTCATTCATTACTAGAATATTCATCTCATTTCCTTTGTAAAAAAACAAAACAATCAATAAACATACAAATCATAAATGTGTATAAAAAATTAATTTTTCTCCAATTATACAAAAAATATAATTACAAAATTAGAATTTTTTCCAAACAATGCTACAATATTATTCAAACTAAATATACATACTTTAAAAATTATCCATCGTACTATCTTGAATTTTATTACATAAACTAATACATATACATATGTATACAATTATCCATATAAAGTATCAAAATATTCAAAAATTGTTTTGAATTATAATGAACTTCTTCATATCCATTGTGTTTCATGTTTATTCTTCAAACATGTACCATATATGTATACCTACACATCAGTGAAGCTTTCCGAGTGAACATTTGAAAAAAAGAAGCACAGAGAAATAGAGCAGACAAAAGAGAATAAGGGCGAAAAAAAAAATGGAAAGAAAACAAACGAGCAATGCGTCCAATATTCAACTGATATACATACATAGCATGCATATATACATATGTATGTGTATAGATATATAGATGATGCATACAGCCATCGGACGGCGTCCGGTCCAGCCAATGAAAACCGGACATTCGTCGATGTGGAACGGATGATTCGAGTGGGTTTCTATATATTAGAAAACCCGTAGCACAGTGTTGCGTTGTGAAACGACGACTCCTCTCTCTCTCTCTTCTTCATCATTCTTTTTTGTTTCTTCTTTTTTTTTTTTTTCCTTTTTATGACTATATCACATAGTCTCCACTTTATGGAACAATGGATTGACTCAATGGGCACGTGTCGATAGCAAAGGGAAATCATGGATGTTCCTGACATCCATGCTGACAATGGACCGTATCTCTCGCTCTCACTATTTCTACTCATCGGCTGTGCAATACGCTTCTATCGTCCGTATACGATATTCTGCTCTACTGCTTCAATGATCCACACTGTAAAACTCAAATCCTCACGGGCATGGATACTATCGTGCATACAAACAACAAAATAACTTATACGTTCAACTGTATAAAAAAAAAAAAAGAAAAAGAAAAAAAATTCTTTACATTATTGTATACACGGGCTTTGTTATTAATTCTATTATTATCGTTATTATTAAATTGTATATAGAAACATTTTTGTTATCTTATTTCGGTAATTTATTCGTTTATATATATTATCTGTGAGATGATTTCGAATGTATAGAATTAATTTTATTCATATATTTTATTATTTATTCAATTTAATTTCCTCTACTTTTGTTTTTCTGCTTTCAACATTAAAGTAAATATTCGATAAACTTTATTCCGTTTGTATGTACAATGTGTTAAATACATTACATGGGGTTTCAGTGATGGTAAAACAAGAATTTGACGTTGAATAAAACTAAATTGAAAGAATCCTTCGTTCACGACGCGTGCCAAGGACTCACCCTCAAATAAATCTCTGTATTTTATTTTATTTATTTATTTATTTATTTATTTATTTGTTTTTTTTTTTCTACTTTTATTTTCTCTACATACACTACCCTCGTAAATACATGTATATATTTGTGTGCGCCATCCTGTCAACGCCGGGAGCGTGGTTGGAGACAACTTAACTCAGAGAGAATTACACACAAACACAAACATTTATATTCAAATATAAATGTAGATAGATTTATATATTTATTATGTATACATATATGCACATATATATAAATATTTTCATTGCATATCGAAGCCATATAGTAACGGTGATATTTCGATCTGTCGGAAATAATAACCTCGTTGGCTTTTAGCCAAATAGAGGAACGTATCACTATCAGACTGATGGATTTGTTTGTGCCATGATTCAACGCGCGAGATTACCAGTTCTCTCTCTCTCTTTCTCTCTACATACATATATATATACACGCTCATACATAAACAGTGTCCACTGTCATCCTTCCACATTACCCTTCTCTGCTTTTACACAATCTATCTCGCCCCTACTAAAATGCTATAACGACAAGTGACAACGCGTACTAGTATCTCTCATGTATGTAGTATAAGAGACAACACAGAACAAGACAGCAATATCCGAGGGTTGATTTTGCGGTGTGACATTGCTCCGACATTGCTATATGTATTTATATATACTATATAATTCAATATGATGATGTAGCAAAGGGGAATTGGTATGTGTCTCGCTTTTCGCATTGTGGTTACAGATTATATATTGCTCACGATATGAGGAATATCAAATGGTTTCGTTTTCTTTCTTTTTGTTTTTTTTTTTTTCCATCTCTGATTCTTCTTCTTTTATTTCTGACGCTTTTCTCACTCACTCTATCCTCTTAATATATATTGATCTGCCTTGACGTCGACGCCGTGACCACGAGCCAGACTCGCAATCGCTTCGACAATTTGTCACGGTTAAAGCTTTTTTTTTTTTTCTTTTTTATATCTGTGTACGGTGTCACACTCGTCGATATATTTGACCGGATATATAGGGGCGCTTAGATCACTTTTTTTTATTTATATTTTAAACTACCACAATGTCACACATGTGTTTGTGTGGGTGGTTGCTTGAGTGTACATAGTTTATGTGTGGAGGTATAAAATAACCAAACAATGAATGCTGGGAATGTGATGATATGTGTGATATTGATAGTGAATATTGTGTGGTAACTGTATATGAGAAAGTTTAATTAATTAAGAATATTGAATATGATTATTTATGTAGTTATATTGTAAAAGTGTGTGTGTGTGTGAATATAACTATAGAGAACTCTCACCTGTCTCTTTGTGTTTAGTTCAATCCAATGTACTCTTACTTGGACTTTTCTTTTTGTCTTTTATATTTTTGTTTTATTTTTTTATACGAAAAAGTCAACCTCCCATGATTTATTGTGTTTGAACGTGCGCGATGAAGCAACAGAGAGACACTAGTATGGGGGAAAATATAGAGTGAGAGAGAGTTATGTGTGAGACGGTATAAAGAATCAGCAGAATATAATGGTTTTGTGCCGTACGCACTCTGGCGCCTTTTCTTCTTCTTTCTCTTTTGCTTTTTCCTTTTTAGTTTTTTTTTTTTTTATTTCCCTTCTTTTGTCTTACAGCGTGTGCTTTCTCCTTTTTCACTCTTTGTATTTTCTACTTCACTATTTTTTTTATTCCCTGAGCTTACTTGTACTGTATCATACCGTTTGACAGTTCCTGTATATTCTGTATATATAAAAAAAAAAGTAAATAAAATATAGAAAGACGGAAAAAAAAACTCGTGACATAATTCGAAAATAATTATGTTATTTTTGCAAGGGTCTATAAAACACGACTCGTTTAACGTTCACGTTTTTTTTTTTGTTAATATTAAGCAGAGAATAAAAAAAGAAAAATTAAATAAACTACAGTTAATAAATTGGTAGGCGTACATAATTATATTTACAAAAGCTTCATTGACGATAAATTATAATTAGAGTAAGTAAATTCCATTGTTAGTATGCGGTGATAATAACAAAGTTATTTGCAGTTTCTATACATTCAATCGATAAAGTTTATCCTGATAATATGTAGAAAATAAACAGGAAAAAAAATTTCTATGTAATATATTACTAATAAAAAATATTGTCATGTCATGTTATCAGGTGTGTATATGAACAGAGTCAATAAATTGTTTTATTTGCATTCAGTCATTGTTTTTAATTGTATAATAGTTTAGGTAGAATGTATGAGAATAGGACGTTGGCAGCAACATAACTTATCCATTCTCGTGGAATATATAATGGTTATATGTATACCTGTATACAGTATATAACTATTATATTCACATTACATGTATAATACCTATATGCGTATAAATACAAGAACATGTATATGTATGAAGGGACGCCAAGAGAGTCTTGACATTTTATGAAAGAGTATGGCTTCTTCTCAAAGTGTCATCATAGAGCCACGTATTTATATATTCATTTGCCGCTTGTAACGTAGTATTATTAAAACTATATAATATTAATAACTAACAAGTATATGCCATTCACGAGTACCAGCAATAATAAAATTAAATTGTTCATTAATAATTGGATGGCATGTACGTGCAATGAAGCCTCAAGAATGTTGAGTTTATTCTTGGATATATTCATTAAAATATTAATTCTGTTACCATTTTAATTATTTTTTAATTAATCAATCTTGTAGAATATTTCAATATTCCATTTGTTTTTATTATTATTGTGTAATTGAGTTTTAATATTGGATAAAAAAAAATGTAGGGAAATTAATGAGAATAGTTTTGTGAATAATAGACATGAGGCATGTTGGTAAAAGTGTTTTGTTTGGTGTATTGCGAGTTTGGCATAAACGGCAAAATTGCACCTCACTAGGTCCGGTTCGCGTGTACTATTACCACCGGGAATGAAAACCGTTTATCAATGGCCAAGTTACCAAAGTTTAATTGTGCAGTTGCGATAGTAACATTTAGAATAATTACAAGGATATGATTCTCGAATGTAATATAGAGTTGAATTAAAGAATAACTATTTTAATCGTTATCAAAACAAATATACATATCTATATAAATGTATATATTATGGATTTTGAAATTAGATTAATTATAATAAGAATTTAGGAACATTTATAGTTGTTATTATGAAATATTAATCGATACAGCGGTATTTTATAATAGTAATAATAATTAAATGTCGATCAGTAATTTTTTTTTCTTCAAATGAAACGATATATTAGGATTGATTGATGGATGTCGTCAAAGTGATAACGATAAGAAAAATCTAAAATTAATTATAGCCCAATCCAGATATATTTCTTCTTCGCTGTAATCTTTTACCTCAATACTATTGCAGTTTTTATTTAGCAATATTGACGTTTCCGTTTATTTATCACAAGGCATTTAGGACAGATCAATTTATAAATAATATCATGATTGAAAAACAGATTTAAAATTATAATTGAGATTAATATTTAATTATTGATATTACGGTGTATATTTGGAATATACTTGTCACATTAGTATTCAAATTGGATCGATATTAACGATATATATTGTAACTGATTGCAAAATGCAAGCAAATGGAACGTAAGATTTAAAATATTCAATTGTATAAAGTTCAAATTCTTGTTTACTCATTAAAAAATTAACTTTGATGTACATTACGATTGACTGGACATAAGTTATTAACGAACTCACGCAAATTCTGAAAACGAAGTATATATACAGTGCGGGCAAGCCCAAAGGTTATATGGTCGTAATCGACGTAAATTGGATGGTACTTAGGTTGAAAATCGAATGCACGTTCTCGACGCCACGGGGGAAAGCAGTTAGGCACTAGTCGAATTAGACAAATCGAGTTAGACGATTAACTTTGGTGGCTGTGTGGCGCGTAACAGGTTAGACTACTGCCGTTGCAGCTGGATGGCGCCCGCGCAAGTGTACACTCCCTTGGACTTAAGTTTAGCTAGTTTTGTTCACTATGTACACACATATATATACATATATTATATGTATGTACTTGTACATTCTGTTCGTCGTCTCTCACAGCTTGTTCGCCTACTGCTTTATGGCACAAATCCCGCTCTGTCTATCTATCTTTCTATCTATATAAACATTTATACATATATATAATTTACCTAATTACCTAGTAATACATTACCGGCCCAAGCGTATTCGCCCTTTGACTTAGACTAAAATATTTCGGGTAGTTGATGTTTCAGTATGTATACAATGTTGTAGGTACACATAGTATATAAATGATAAATAATAGTTGACGCTTTTCATTGATTGCGGTTTCCCAAATTATTCATAGTCCAAGCTGAAGAGGTGTTTTGTTCATTAATTAAGATTTGTATATATATTTATCATCAAGGTTGCATATAGATAGAAATATTTTTGTTTATAGTTGTGTTTAGGTTGGCGATATGAAATTGTATGATGCAACAGTCTGTTGATACACCACTGATTTCGCGAGAATTTCATTCACAAAATTTTGTTCCTACTTGAGACCTGAATATAGCTCGGTCTGTTTTAGGAATTGAAGGTATTATTAAGGATGAGTTCTTTAATTTTAGTCCTTTTTAATACCTTAGAAATGGCGGATATTTCCATTTCTTCCACTTTAAGGTATAAAAAAAAAGGAACATTAATAAATTTATTATTACTTATTAACAATTTGATTTATCTGTATTTATATGAAATATATGTTTAACTTGCAGCTATATAGATATATAGATATTTGTGAAAAGATATATTGGGCTGTCTATTAAATTTATATATGCAGATTTTGTAACGTTAAAGCTTGAAGAAAATAAGAAGAAAAAATGAATTGACGAGCGATTTTTCATATCAACGATATACCCTCTTCAATTTTTATACTCGACATTCCCTTGATACCTCTATTATATGTATATGTGCGTCATATCTTAAAGTATAAAGCTGTAACGAAACTTGAGTGTGCGGTGTGTTGCATTGTAGTAAATATATATGTATAGATATATGTATTTACTGTATACATCGATGTACAGGCCTTTTTGTGTATCACTAGATATTTTGTGGCATTACTCTATGATAGTTGTATGACGTAGGCTTTTATGTATCATCCGTAATATATTTATAAGAGATATCGTTTTCCGATCGTGTCGTTCTGCGCGTGTAGAAACATCAATCTTTTTGTGCATGCAGAGAGAAAGAAATGGGAATATGAAAAAGTGGGGAAGAGAACGATGAAAAAGTGGAATAACGTCATGTATAAATGCATACGGGTACATATACTGAAATATTCGTTTTATACGCTCATATGAAATTCACCGCCGAGCCGATCGGTCCGCAAGATATACGAGTTAGTGTCGATAATTCCATGTGAAATACAATAAATTATATTTCGTGAAAATCACTTGACAATCATGGATTGTAAATTTATTGATGATGAAATAATTAAATATGCATATCCTGACACTCTACAGTTTGCTCTTGAATTTATATTATTATTTGATTTCACTGAAAATTTTCATATGAAACAAATGAAATAATGAATTTATATTTAATTTTATGATGGAAATTATTTATAAATATGGATTGAAATATATTTTTATTATGCAGTGTATCATTTACTTGTTAATAAATTTATTTTCCATTTATTTTTCATATAGTTTGCTAAAGTCATTTGCTGATTTTTTTTTTATTCTTCTGGTATTATAAAATATGACTGTTATGTTTGAATTATAAATATAATACATTAATGAATTTATTCCCATTTGAATGAGATTTCACTATTGACGTAAAATTCTTGTTAATTTCACACTTGCAAGCACTTTACAAAATGGAGAACCGTGACCCTTTACCATGAGTGCAGCAATGTATTCAACCGTGGACAAAACCACATTTGAATTCGAAGCGACGAATTCTAAGCGTTGACGACACTTGGACGTATTTATCTCCCCTTATTCTGCACGAACTCTCATCAGATTGAGCAAGTGAATCCTACAAACACAGCCATATTATTCGGTCACAAATTTTGAGATAAAGTCATTCGTTATATAAACTATTCGTCCCGACAAAATTTGCATTCAAGTCAACTTTGAATTCGAATTTCATCTAAGCAGTCAGTGGTAAATTGACATTTCAAAGGAAATTGATGAATAATATACTTCATGAACATGCTACGTGTTCATATTCGTCAATTTTGAAAAGTCTGCTGAAATTATTGATCAATTACATAAATGACAATTAAGTTCTCATATTTCTTGGCGTCACTGATTATTTATTTACAGAAAACGTTTATTAAATATTTAGAGAAAATATTTTGCTATTTCACTGTGAAATGCAGAAACTTTTCAGTGAGTACTTTTCGAATAATTAATTTTTAAAATTCATCGCAACTATGTAGAAAAATAGGAATAACAATTCTCTCGACACATCCATGTCCAGCAAATAATTAATATTCACGAAAATCTGCATGCACTGTAGCAAATGAATTAATCGGGACATGTGGACATTGACATGTTAGACAGTTACTGTAGGAATTATTTTGGAGAACTGTAATACATGAATTTCAAGAAACTAATTGAATTAAACAACAGTCTTCCTTTTCTCTAAAATAAGCAACTTATTTTGCCAATTTTCTGGTATTGATTGTGATTAATCGAGCAAGCAAAAATATTTTTCTTTAATAAAGAATCGAAATATACTATTAGAATATAATAATTTCTCAATTCCTCAATTCAAAATCTTGTGCTTTTTCATAATATATTTATCCATATAAAGAATTATAATATTCAAAATAAATTGCTTGGAATATAATCAATAAATCAATAAATTAATTGGGCACAATTTATATATGTTACATTTGATTAAAGTGAGTGTTCACTTATACAAAATAATTTTCGACATTTGTTAACAAACGTGTGATTCCTCCCCATTAACCAACCATATGTTGATTTTCATATAACCATTCACATCATTTAAATAAACAGATGGTTCTTCAGTTCCACTATATAAGATGGAATGAATAATAATCGTGTTTGTATGAACTTGATCATACATAATTTGATGAGAATTATGTTGACGGATTTCTGTTGGTGAACAAAGATAGTCAATGATGAATTTTGGTTGGCACACGCTTTCTTCAAATCCTATCTACTGTATGTCAGGTGTCTCACTCACGTTTTTTAAAATTAAATGCGTGACTAGAATTCATGCACACTCATCCATAACAGGAATGTGATGATGTTGTGTGAATAATGCACAAGCATCGTTGAAGGCATCGATGCACAACAGCTGGTTAACTGTGTGGAACAAAAAGATTTTATTTTTGTTGCGCTACGTTACTCGTTTAAAATACCGCAGGCCTACTACATCGAACAATTTTTCATCGATAAAGCATTTCCAACAATGATCTCGTATATTTTTAACTATTCCTATGAAATTTGTCGGTGCTATAAACTTTTTTTCTTTTTCACTATGAAAAATATAAATCTAAAAGCCCTGTACTATCTGACTTTAATATAATTTCATTCCCATCAATTTTTCATATTTCATCAATACATTTTCATCGATGCACATTCTATCCTCCAATTTTATTCACATTTTTTCTTATTTAATATGCATAAAAAAAAACTTGAAGTAAATGCATATTAAATCGCGGAATTCGATATAACATCTATACTAATGTAATACGAAATAAGAAGATAGTAAAAATGAGTGGATTGAAATTTGTCAGATATCTCAAAGATGGTGGGTTTGATGTCTCGAATACCAGAAGTAGTTCACACATAAAGGAAAAAGAACGCTCCACGTTTGGCTTCAAAAAGATACATGTATCGATATACTTGTAATATATGTATGTACTCTTTCTCATCTTTTGCTTACATTCAAGCTATGACTATACATGTTATTACTGTTGTTGGAAAGTAGTCACACTGTACTGACGTGAAGTATATGTATGTTTGTTTGGTGCACTTTTGCATTTCTCTGTGCTCCGTGTACGTTGAAAGTATTTGTAAAACGAATAAAAAAAAAAAAATGGTAGCTTTATGTCAAGAATTATATTCAATTCAAAAGATATATAAATTTAGATAACATGATTTTTCAGTTGACAACAATCGTAATAGTATAGTAGAATTCAAAGCAAGTGAATATACAGTTCGTCCTGTACATGTTGATGAGACGTCAAAAATTCAATATCTCGAAGATGTACTCTAGTCATTCATTTCTTTCATAAACTGCGTGCTCGATTATTAAAAGCAATGCAAAAAATTCCGGATATTAAATTCCTTTCAAGTTTTTAAAAGGTATTTATAAATACACATGTATATATTTTATACTTTATTTTTAAATTAACCGTATACTCTGCACTGACATCTTTGAAATAAAAAATGTTAAAATTTAACATAATACCGTTATATAGAAAATAAACAGCAAACAACATGATGAATATTTGTGTTTGAATATGATTCCTCAAGGTTTACCTCGCAGGCTTTATTTTTATATTAACTTAGACAAAAGTCAAAAGCAACAAAGCCATCACCCTAATGTCGGTAAGGCGACAAGATGACACAAAGTATATATATATATATTTATACTCGGTTGTGTATTTATGAAAAGGTTGTGTATATATCTACATATAGCGCTAATGATATTCCACTACAGTACACAAAGCGAACGTCGAAAGCGACCACGAGCATTTTGCGCTAATTTTCCGCGCACAGAGAGACAGCAGAAGCCTGCGGTATTGCGCGTCGTTGGCCTCGGGGATTTAAAAAGGCTTTAACCATACTTACGCCGAATTGAGTGAGCGTGCGCTTGGCAAAGAAGCACCAGGGTGTCTGTGTGTGACATACCGGCAAGACTTACGGTCCAGTAGGCAGAAACCAGGGAAGGTCTGTCTAATTTAAATTGCATTTGTGCAAGCGCACGCGGCAGCACGCGCACGACGACCTTCCTACTAACCACTCAGTGGATACTTATACCTCTATTATATTCACACACACTAACAGATATATTTAAATATAATTTTATATTTATTCATAGATGATAAATTTTCTTACCTTTATGGCCATCTGATGTTTAAACTTGATATTTCTGTTGATATATGGGTTAAATATTAATTATTCTCTCTTGACAGTAGAGTCAATTATTTCAGGGGTTTATGAGGTATTGTAATTTTCTTTGATTTTTCTATTTTATGAATTATTCTGTGGCATAATATAATTGATTTTTGTATCAATATTTAGTCTGTAGTTTTTGGTTTGATGTTGGTATGGAATAATTTTTTCATTTGTGATTTTAATATTGGTTTTTGTGGTTCGAATGTGTATTTGTTTTTTAACACGATGTTGGATAGAGGGATCGCGTTGATGAATTGTGGATTACATCAGTGATAAATTCGTTAGTTTAGATGAAATGAAATATCAAATGGAAATGATGCATGTTATCGTGTGAAAAAATCGATTGAAAAGACGTTTTCATCAGCTCGAGGCGTTATACGTGATTCTATTCAAGATGATGATAACTAAAAAATTCTTTGATATTCAAAACAAGTGACTTTTTAGCATTATTTCATGCAAAATTTTGTTCCATTACATTCGAGTGATAAGAAAAAGTTATTTTGACATCCCTTAGTTTGATCGATGAAAAAAATACGTTTTGTTTTATGTTACAAAATGTGGGCGTGACTCTTTTACAAAGTATTTATATCAAAGGTTTATTATTATTGGTAAATGTTATACTTTTATTTTTTTTTTCATTATTTTCTTCTTCATTTCAACAATTTATGTCAATTTTCATCTTATTCCAGTCATTTTTACTGTAAAATTTGCACGAACGAAATTTAGTGACACTGCTGTAAAATATAACATGTGTTTTCTTTTTTTTTATAACGAAAAATATAATACCAAGCACGTGAGAATATTGTTTAATTCATCTCCCTGATATATATTTCAAATTTCTTCAAAATATTTCACCTTGAGAGAAACATTTAATTTTATAACGTCCTTAAAAAAAATCATAAAATGAAATATTCGTCTTTATCTTCCCATTTTTTTCACCACAAAACTTAATAAACCATTTATTTCTCTACAAATATTTGCTCATTTACCTGGTTTATATTTTTTTATTTTCATCTTTCATTATTCTCCACACTCAATAACTATTCACTTGTTGAAAACTAACTGCATTGTCGTAAATTTACTCAATAATCTCATCGTTCTTCGATCCCTTTGACTGCTAGTTTTCTTTGCGGACGCCGATACTCCAAAAGTTGCAAGCAACGAGAAAAGTTAAATCTAAAACTCTTTCCAAAACAAGATAACAGAACTTTGAGGCTTTGCTTCTTCAGGTCTTTTATGAATGAACGTTAGGTCTTGGTGGTCTTCGTGGCAGACATCTATCTATTAAGCTTCCAACCTACAGTACTTGAAGAAATTTATATTTCAAAACTATTTATAATAGCGAGAAAAAATAATTAACAAAAATCAATCAATTCAGCCATTAATTGGATAAATAAATTTCAAAAACTTCTAATAAATAAAAGATAACACTGATGGGCATGAATACACACAATATATTTCTATACATTTTAACTTATAAACATAATTTTCAAGACGCCCATATGCAAACACTTTGAATTTCATTCGCACTATTATTTATACATGTATGTTACACTTGAAATTTTCATACAATCATATGCATAAATGTACATACCTGTAGGTATGTATATCTTTCACAAAAGTGGCACTGAAAAATATGAAGTGGAATATAAATCGCAAGTGAACGAGAGATAGATAATCGACGAAGCGGTTATTCGGTACACGAGTGAAACGAGGCATGGGGTTGTAAAATCCGTTTACGAGATAGCGCGTCGAAATATAACGACTTTTATTTCGTATTCGCATCATGCATAACGCAACAGTGATGGTGTTGCTGAGCTAATGAGACACTTTAGATACAGTAATCATGATCTTTGTCAGAAAAATTATTTTTCATTTAAATATCTTACTAAATAAATAAATATTTTCAATTAATTGAAATAATCAAAAGGAATATATATTTATTTAAATAGTATTCAAGAAATATTAGAGTTTATACATATCATACGTACATGTATGTATACCTAAATGCATATAGATATGTATACATACCTAGTATGTTTACAAAAATATAAGAGAAATATATAATAAAAGTATAATGGATGAATAGCATAAATGGGAATGGAATAAAACCGGATGTGTTGTTCTGAAAAGGGCGAGATGTGTTTCTAAGTCTCTGGAGACAGCACAACGGGCGAGTTGTTGTATCGAGAGATCCAGCGGAAGGTAACAATCACGTTACCAGTAGGAAATATAACCAGTCACGTTGTGCTCGTTGCCATACACATTTCTCCAAACCACTCTTTAGTGTATACGTAGATATATTCGTATACTTCTCGTTGGCTAACATAAATATATAGAGTCACAGACTCTTGGGGGCATAACGTAATATAAGAGGAGACAAAATTCACATATATACTAGAGGTAGTATGCTTGGGTAACAGTGCAAACGTTTGAATTCACAGAGAACGAAATGAAAACAAGATTCCCTTGACACAATAATATTCTGATCTATTGATAGAATTTTTTTAACCTACTTTAGTATAGTCACTGATTTTAGATTATTTATATTTATGTACTTTAATTTACTTTCATTATTATTAATTAATACGGTATTGATATTAATGGATATTCATTTTTTATGTATGGCATTTGTTATGACTTTCAAAAAAGTTTCTGCATTATATTTTGGAATTTCATTAAGTGTAAATAATTAAAATACATCGAAAATTTGTCAAATTAAAACATGATTCAATTAAATATGTATATATATGAGACGTATGTATGGAACATCATTTCAATTTTAGACTGAGATACGATTTTACCTGAGATATTTACAGCAAAGCTGTTAGCAGATTTTAATTTCCATTTAATGCAATTGAAAAAATAATTTATATTTTAATTGTTTGACGTTAATTAAAGACAATTATATTTATATAAATAAAATCTATTCACAGATTTCAGCTAGAATGACAAGACAAATGACCCAAATGAATGAAATATTCTCGAGTTTTTAAATTGATCTGCTCAATATAAATGATGTATAAAAGAAATATTAATAGAGAATGCTAAATGTTTATTCATTTTTAGTCGTTTGTATGTTTTTTCACCGTTTTTATACACGCGAATTCACTACCGAAATTGATATGATTTGTCAGGTACATGTCACAACAATCAGCGAACAGATATATCTGCATTCATGATATAAATTGCGTAATATTTCGTAATCGCTTGTGTATGTGTATTCTTTTATACGTGACTGAATTTACAATTCTGTCATACATACACACACATATATAAACATTGCGGGAAATTCTCGACATTTAAATAACAATAATATTTAATGCATTCGAATTATCTGTAATATATATTAAACACATTCCGAAAAAATTTGTAACATTTTATATATTATTACCTGATTAAATCATATTTAATATTGTATCAATATTTATGCATTCGTTTGTGATTTGTTATAATTTTACTCTAAAATTATTCAGTGGACATTACATTCAAAGTGAATATTTCAGTAAGCATCACTCTGTGTGAAAATAGATTTTGTTATATATTAGTGGAACAAACAAAATAAATACAATTTACGATATATAGATTGGAACAATTTAATCCTGGAGAATTGTCATTCGTAACGATATCTACTACGGCAATCTAGAAGTAAACGCACGAGTTGCCTTACATCCCCAAGTGTCCAGTGGATTTTGAAAAAGTCTCGGGTGTACAGACCCATCTCTCCAAGAACGATTTAGATTAAAGAACGTGCGCACGGACACAGACATCTAATCCAAGTGGGTTCATGAATGTTGTTGAGTGGTGAACCGACATAATAGTAACAATGCAAGTGAAACGAAAAAAGAAATAAGAAAATAAGTGTATCTATTTTGTCCATACAAATTCATTTGTTTATAGATATCTAAATAAAATGTAGTGATTTGACGATGAGTGCTTGCACTTTTTTTATTATAAATGAGAAGAAAAAAAAAAAAATACGTGTGTTAATAAAAATACTATTGATTCATTTATTGTATATTTCTCAATTGCCTCAGGAAACTTTTAAATTGAAACGAATATCAACGAATGTATATGCGCATGTACTAGTACATGTTTATATGTAGCTCAATATCGGTATACCAATAACAAAAACAGCGGCAAAAATGAGAATAAAAGGTGTACGATTGCTTGAGTGCGGCCGATGGATCTGTCATTTTTCGTACGTTTGTATATGCGCCCACTCATGAATGCGTTCTCTCGTTGCTTTGAAATTTATGATTCGACTGTCAATGTTTTTTTTTTTTTTTACGATAGAGATTACACTAGGCAAGAGATGGCTGATGTTGACTGCCTCCGGCTTAAAACGAGGCAGAGAGTGCGAGTGCAATAGGAATAGCAAGAGTGAGGGAGAGAAAGGGCGCCTGGATTTCACTGCCGCGGGGAATTTATGTAATACCTACGCGGACGGACTAGGTGGATGGTTTGTTCCATATCCCTCCCTCATATTCCAGTATAAACGGCTATGCTCGGCTCGCTGCACGCCATTACTGGATCCCGGGGGCCAAAACTTCACGAAAAATGGTTGAATTTATGTTCAATCCCCCCTTTTCTCCGAAACTTAGATGCTCATGCTGTCCTCTTATTTTCTATACCTCTTGCGTACTCTCGTTTACTCACCCCTTGAATTTACCCCAACTCTTCAACCGAAGAGTTTAGAAATTATTCGCGACCGCCTATTGTTACCGAACCCTATTTATTATTATCCACTGTCGATTGCCTGGTGCCTTTAGCCGCTATTATAAGTTCAAAACTTAAATTTCACATACAGTCATTTGTTTTTTTCATTTGAAATTTTGCGGTTTTGAATACACTTTTGACTATATTATATACGGTGGTGAATGAATTTTTGAATTATTGTATTTTACAATTATTAAACTCATATTTATTTTAATAATCTTTCTGAAATTTAACTGGAAACAAAAAGGCAAATTGTGTATATTATTTTTTTAATCAAAAATTATTTTTGGATAAATATATACAAATAGTATTTTTAAAATCTCTTCAGACTTTACTTTTATACACTGTATTTAGCGTTACATACTGTGTTGATAATTTATGAGATACTATATATTTTTCTCGTAAAATTACTCTCCCAAATGACAAAATAATTCTTGCACCAGCTGCATCGTTATGTATATCTCTCCTTGACCAACACATTCAATTCATTGTGTAGAATGCAGTGTAAACACATACATTGTTATTCACTTTTCAACTTTACTCAATAAATTATACGACAAATTAGTGTAAATTATATAAGTATACATATAAATATAAATAGTTTTATGTTAAGTATTAAATTTCAAATTATACAGAACACGAAGACATTTAACAATATGTTAAATTAATATAGGTATCAAGCGTAAAATTTCATCACATTTTAATACACTGATGAAAAGCTATGAATATGAACCTAACATAATTAATATATAATTAAAATATCGAACAAAAGTTAATTATTATAATACAATATGATTGACATTAAATTGAAAATTAGAATTGATAATTTTCAATCTATTTGTTTACATTTTATATTCATACATTATTTAATTAATATATATTTGAAATATTTTTTAATGATCATCATAATTTGTCACTTTGATATAAACTTTACATCTTGTGTATTGTTGTATATCCCAATGATTACGTAATTTCCAAGTAATAATTACTTTCGAACAGAATGCAAGTATATTTCCAATATAATCAGTGAATGTCTTGTCATCATCAAAACATGAAGCAAATACCTCTTGGATACTTTAAACTAGCAGTTATGTTATAGTTATATGGTAAAATATTATGGGACAATTAAACTGTTTCACTGTAACATCGACGCGTCTTTGGTATATAATTACCATGCATACAATAGATTGTAAAGCAGTTTTCACAGAAGTTTAATCGAATGTCATGTGAACTATTTATGTTCAATCGTTGATAGCCACCCACATGTGATGTTCATTACACGTCATTGACTGTCATGAAGTTTGCTGAAACCCTAAAGTTTATCTTCGATACTATTTGCAAATTTATATACTAAAACAATAATTTTATAAAGTTTATTGATTGCCAGTTAATTTTTCTTCCATCAACTTTCTTAAATTAATTATTTATGTATATTTCTCATTCTGGTTAGTCGAAAAATTTTATAATTCCAAATTATATTTTATATAAAGTAACATTTATCTAAAAATAAAAGTAAAATTAATCTTGATAATTTCATTTATATTTTCTCTTAATGTTTATTTGAAGGATAACAAAAAAATCAATATTCCCAACATTATCAAAGCTTCTTATATATGCCAAAGCTTTTGTAAATATATAAGTATTGTATATATATATATATATATACATATACATGCAGATAAAGTCACACTTGAAGCCGACGAGTAATGTCGACAAATAAATAGGGGAGTATAAAACAACTCCCAGTCGTTGGCACGTTCATTCTCTTGGACGGCCAGCCAGAAAATACTCTTCAACATTTTTTTTTTTTTTTTGCCTCTCTTGGCGCCCCTAAGGGATCGCCTAATATGATCAGGGAGACACAGTCTAGCGCTGAATGCGAATGAAAAGGGGAATGAGAGAGTGGCTATGAGTGCTGCTATTTCAGAATGATAAAGTTGAAGTGAGATAAACCGATAGTCGATGTCGTTTTCTTTGTTTTAATTGAGAAAGATATGTGCAGAGCACAAACGCTCGGGCACGTTGTACCCAACACTTTTGCACGTGCTCAAGACATTGCAGTTATCTAGTTGCACAGTGGCTTAAGTTTAGTTTCTTGTATGTAGAAGTATATTTCATTAAAGTGCGCTGAACTTGAAGAAAAATAAAAATAATAAATAAAAATAATGTATATTTTGATGCTATATTTTTTTTTTTTATTAAATCAAATTCATCATCTATAAACGTTACTTATGAAATATTAAAACTTAATGCTGTAAATTGACATCTCAGAAGCGCTGCAATGTATTTTATTTTCTATGGATACGTTGATTAAATTCCCAAAGCTGTCTTGCTCAAAGGCCTGGTGCTCTTCTAACATCGTCTTTTAGGCGATACTCATTAATTTTTCACCACTGAAACGACGTAGACGGTTGTACAACTCAAGTATTTATGTATATATTCCTTTTGTTTTTGGATAAGATGAAAATATTTTTTAAATGTGTTCTACAAAGTTTAGTACACTTTCATATTTGTGCATATTAAATGTCCTTGCTTTTCAATTAATTATATCAATTCATATTTCAAAATCACTGATTTTCCAAATAAATAATTAATAAGATAAAATTAAATTACATCTTTGATAAATTAAATTGAATGAAATCATATCGTTAATATAGAATAAAAAGCAACGGAAGTATATACTGTCATGTGAATTATTCATATGCCCATTTTTAATGGAACAAAGTATCAGAAAGCTTTTTGTATTTGAGCTAAAAGAGTTTATATAATCACATTGATATAAAAATACAGAATAAAAATGAGAATTGTAAAATTTATAATAGATAAAAGTTTCGATATAGCAAACAATAATAAAAAAAATTACGTCTTGATCATGATAAAATATTAGAAGAAATTTTAATAAATTAAGTATATACACAAAAATAATTTATTTAAGATAATTATTATATATTACATAAAGCGCCAAATACAGAAGTAGCACTATACGAAAAGTTATGGCATTGCATTCACCTAATATGCATAATCATCTTTAATCCTGTATTTGTATTCATAACCAAGTGCCATAACTACTATACAGCTTTTATCCGAACTAACTGTATATAACTTATATTTGCATGATAAACCTCTGAAAATTTATATACCAACTATAGAGAAGTATCATTGTCACAATATATATCATCTGATGTATAAACTTTTGAATGTTAGCACAAATGATTGTATGGAAATGTCAAATTTTAAGGAAAAAATAATGAGCATTAGATTGATTCATATATCGCTAACCTCAGATATTCAACGGATGGGTATATATTTCGACTATGTATAGTATTTCGTTAGTGCAATAATGCCGCTGAGAAATAAATGGAAGTGGTCGAGGTCCTGTCGAGGGTTACCATGTGAAACAACCCAGAACGTAGTATAGATACGAACAGAATGAGCGGTAGGGCACAGCTTCTACGGCAGGTCTCATCAATTTGAGTTAACAACGTCGAGTTTCGCGGCTGGATTAAGTACGGCGTGCGCGTACACCAATCCAACTATGCACGACCATCGCCCTCCCCATCCATAAAGGACCTAGTTGCTCTCACATTCGATGTCCCTGTCTCATTCCAACTCATTCATAGCTTTGTTCGTATATATCCATGCTAAATTGGAATATAGAATTGGAACTGTGCTTCAACTTACTTCATTCCATTCTCAGTTGGCTGCTCAATGATGGTCTGTGCGTAATTCCGTATAATTGTGTAGAGTCGAAGGACGACGGGTCTATATATTTATATATATGCCTATGTATATATGTGTGTAATCCGGACTGTAGTTAGTGAGAATGAGATTTGGTACTCAGACATCATATTGTTAATAGTTTATTGTCATTACAATCAATCGCCAATTAATTCAGTTAAAGTTATGTTTTTATTTTATTTATATGAGTAAATAATATTTATGAAAATACTCTTGAATTCATGTGATCGTTGCTTGTTAATGAATATATTTTATATTCAGAGAGAGAGAGAGAGAGAGAGAGAGAAAAAAAAATGCGGAATATTTATAAAATAATTGCCGTGTCAATACTCAACTCACAAGTTTGGATTTTATTTATTTATTCATTTAATTATTTATTTATTTTTATTTCCAAACATTTGGCTTTAGTTTTTTCATGGATTTAATGTGCTCTGCAACGTAAATTTTATCCTGAATATTTTTTTTTTCTTTTCTAAACTTAAATTCAAACCGTAAAATATTTTTTATTTTCTATTTCATTTTATCATTTACGTATTGTAAAGAATTATAAGTTTGCATTCTATTTTACGTACATATATGTATATATTTGCGTTAATGTACTTCTGAATATTGTCTCTATTGTCATCACTAATATCGGAACTGAACGCGTTGCTTAGTGAAACTTTATAATCCAAAACTTGATGACATACATCACGTTCATGCTGCTGTCTTCATGGGATAATAATCAATTGAATCCTCACTTAGGGTAAACTTTGTGATGGTATAGTTGAAGATTCGTGTGCGACCATTTTGGCAATGCGCCTTATTCTCTATTGGGATTTCCAGTCAACGGGTAATTAACAAAGTGTCAAACATTTGGCAATCGATAATGAGTTTGAGGAAAGATGTTACCAAACTTGAAATTCTCCTACATCTTTGTTGTCCTCCATTCTTCTTCTGAATTCACTTATGCGTACATTTGCATTACTCTATAGTATTTCAAAGTCCTATTATCTATTGGTGCTTGCATTCAATTCATCAGATTTTTTTACATCTTATATTTAATTCACAAATTATTTATATCGATTATAATTATTTGAATTCAATTTTAAATTAACTTTGACTGTTTAATTATCTTCGTGAATTGTACATTAAATGTCGTCGTCATGGTGAACGAATAAATTTTACTCACAGACTCCAAGCTAGACTAACTCTTTGTGTCTTTATTTATACATGTATTGTGAACATAAATGATGAAAGAAGAAAAAAATAAACAAAAAATTGCTACACTTTCTTTCCTACATAGTGTATAATATCACGTAAAAAGAACTTGATGGAAACAGAAGACGTCTGTTTATACAAAAAAATTTTTGCATAACTTCTACGAGAAAATGAAAAAAATACAAAGCAATGCATTTGCCAAGCGTCTCATAATAGTCAAAATGTAAAAGGCATGGGTTAAATGTTAAAAAGTCTTTTTCTCTGTTGCATTACTTCATACAGTATTGTACATATATATACATAAAAAACATCTAAATATGCACATGCATACAATGATGATTCACTGTCATATTGAACAAATGGAGTCTTCTTGTTGCTTTTTACCAAAAGTAGTCTGGTATTTTTTTTTTTTTTTTTTTTTCAACATATAACAAAAATGGTCCAGTGATTTTTGATAAATACTACATTTCTTCAACCAATCACACTCCCAAATATATTTAAAAATTTCCAATAATTTAATTTCTTATTAATATAGCGATAATAAATGAGAAATGAAATATTAAAAACTCGTTAAAATACAAACAAAATAAATAATATATTATTTGTATATAAAGTTTAAATGAAATAACATAATTTAGGTGTTCACATACATTGCTTGTTGACAGTGCTGATTAGGTCATGAGTGATTTAAAACTGATATATATATGTATATATATATATATATACATATAAGTTTTATCTAAAATTCTTTGGGGTTGACCCCACAACGAGCATTTACTGTACAATCTCCCCACGCTCAATCGTTTATCTCGAAAGGTTTAATGGATTGCGACGTAGTGAAGGTGGGTGCCAACACACGCAAACTCCCTCCTTCATATATAAATATATACCTACATATATACATAGTTATACATATAATATATACATCTTAACGTACATACATAGGCGTATAGCGATACGTGAAAATGGAACGATGAGAGGGTGAAGTTAAAGGAGGTCTCTTGTTAGAGATGGCGGTGAGGTTTTGGTGGAGGGAACTCAATTTCAACTGTAGAACCGACGCGCCCTCTCAACATTTTTCTCATTAAATCGATTCAAACCAACTCCATGACGGGTGGGAAAAAAAAATAAGAATGAAACGACTATTCGTACAAGTGTATAGTATTCTACATCCTTTTTCCATTTCATTCCATCGTGGGTTTTCACGATAATTTACGTTATCCATATGTATACTATATAGTCACGTATTTTTTTTTTTTTTTTTGTATATAGAGATGAAAAAGTTTATCCTTTCTCACTTTCCTCACGCGGATTTCCCTATTCTTTTATTCAATCATTTAATGTATGCAACAAACGCAAAAAAGTTTGCATGTTAAGTTTAATCTTCTTATACTGCAGCAAACCCTTTTTTGAAAAATCTTATATTAACTAAATTGCAATGAGTTTGTGATAATAAAAATGTAATTTAAGTATACATTGTTGAAAATATTTGTGAATAAATTTTATGTTGATGTATATATATTATGGATTTTTGTAGAAATACGTGCAATGTGATATTATTAATATGAAAAATTTAATGCAGAAAGATAATTGAATTGCATAAAATAATATTCGTATATTCTAAGATGTGTCAAGTTGACAAAAGCGAAAATAGGTTTATTTTGCTTGAGTACGAAATTGAAGCGGGGGATATTGGACTCGGGGAATTTTCGACAATTCACTTATCCCGCTTCCCAATCTATTCGTTCGATGGTTTACTCTAAGAGAATTTCCACACGAGTGAACCGTTAAAACGACGGCAAATATTCAAAAGACGATGTCACTATTGATTTCACACAGACATTTATATATAATTTATCATATAATTTAATACAATAATCAATTGATTTATTAAAAAAAGTAATAAAATTAAATAATCCTACCGAATTTATACAACTAATAATTCACATCAATTAATAATTGCCATATTAACTATGGTCTTTTATCACAATTTATATAATGTTTTTCTAATTATCCCAACATTGATTAGTACAGTTGAATGTTTTCTATAATTTAAACAATATAAACTTTTTATATTGGTAGTTGTTTATTTGCAACGATGTTTGGATGAAAGAACAGAAAAAATAAACGAGCAGGATGAATTGAATAAACAAAAATAAACGAAAGAAAGGCGAAAAAGGCGAGCCGAGCCTCTTCTGCACTCTCTATCCATTCCGCTCAGTGAACGCAACATTTCAAGACGGGCTGTCGCACAGAAACGCAGAGAAAAGTTATTAAGCTCAAGGATTTCAAACTATTTCAGCGCGAATCAACTTCCGGAAGGCGATTGCGGCTGCAATAGCGCCCGACGGGATCTGAAGCCATATAGCTTTAAAAGTATTTCATTTGAATATCAAGCTCGCTCAGCACGCAGGGAAATCGCATCTAGTTCCTTTTCCTCTCCCAAGTTGCCCAATGTGATCACAATCTCGACTTTACCAACTATACACTATACATATATACGTTTTTTTTATTCAGCATCCAATGTATATATAAACTTAAAGTCCATTGCAAAACGCATATTTCATCTGTCTATTTAGTTTTACCACATCACTTGATACGGATATATAGATCTAAGAATGCAACAAAAATATATTTATTAAAATCACGAGTTGATTTTGTTATTCTTAATGAGTGATTCATTATCATTTAATGATTATTTAATTGATACTATGTCAACAGTTTAAACAAATGTGAGTATTTACATAAAGATCAGAAGTACATTATCATCATTGACGGAAAAGTGTTCGTTTTTTTTTTTTTGATTATCTTTCTTTGTTCATGTTTTTATAAAACTATATACTGAAAATATTGCAATTATCAAAGAGCAAATAACAAAGATGAACTTAAGTAAACTTATTAAAGGCTTTGTATAACAGAATCGTCAAGTTTTCACTGGTAAAATAAATATATAAACATAAATGTACATTAATTGGCAGACTTAATTTAATATGAATAAATATTAGTTAATAACCAAGTGGATATTTAACGATTAAAGCATTTTTTAAAAATTTAATTCAAATTTAAAAGGTAGTATTTATCATCTTTGCTTAAGTTTACTGAGTAATTATTTATTAAAAAGAAAAATTAAATATTATAAATATGGATGATACTATAAATTGTTGATAATCTCCTTGAATAAATGTTTATTGATTAAATATTTAAGATTATAAATTTATGACGATTATTTTTTTTTCATCGAACGATTGCAATCGTTTGATCAAATACAATTGAAATGTCGATAATCGAATCGTGCTCAGATTATTAATTTTCTGATGAGTTTTCTTATAAGACTTATCAAATATAAGTGTGAATACCATGAATCTTTCACCAAGAAAATGAACTCGATGAAAGACGTACAATTGAATGTACTCAAAGCGTGAAATTTCCCGAAGGCTCAACCGACTCGATATGAGACTGGGACTCCGGGAACTAGAATATCGAATAAATTGAGTGTTGGCGGCCAGAACGCTGGGCCTGAGGGACATAGAGCTCCTTTTATATTTTCTTCATTTTTCCTATTCCACCGTTCGCGTCATCCAATTTTCTCTGCAACCTTACCCCATTATTTATGGTTTTACAGGAGCTAGGCACCAATCGTTTTTCATATCGTAAAAATTATCTTAATTATTGTAGTATATAAATATTGTGCCCAAATTGAAAAATAGAAAAGACATAATAATTCATAAAAATGTGAAAAGTTCAACATATATCTTGATATTTTATTTAAAAAAACTCATGAAAATTATTCAATAAATAAATACTCTGAATATATATAATAACTCCCAATTGGAATTGCAGTTTATTTTCTTGAAGTAATATTTTATCAATCAAAAAATTCATACAATTCTTATATATTTAAATATTCTAAAGACTTATAAATTTTAATAAATGGTTAATAATTCAATATTTAATTTCTATAAATACCAAATGTCTTCATTATTAATTTATTCAATTATTAATTATAATTTCCATTGACAATGGTTTGTGATTGTTGCATTGAACATGCAGAATTCACTTTGAAGTTACATTGATAACATCAAGGTAACATCTCACTTTTCTCTTTCATTTCCTTTCTCTCCTTTCCTCTCCTTCTTCTTCTTCTTCTTCTCTCTCTTTGCTTTTGAAGTGCATGACACCATATTCTCGGAAACACACTATCGTCTCCATTATCTAGTCGAGCAATTTAATGGTACCAGTTTATTGGTACCCTCAGGGATATATTCACGAAATAGGACTTCAATGCCATTAGTGCTTCATACAGCTAATCAAACATTATGTGACCTAATCTTAAATGTCTAGTATCACTTGGCACACAATAACAATTTTCGTTGAAGTGCTAAATTTGTTTAATCAAATTACGTAACGATGATAAAATGATTATCATCCATGTATTTTAAATTTTATGATTAAAAAATAATTATTAAAGTAACAACAACGTAATTTATGTTTTTAAATTTATTAGAAAAATTATTAATGGTGCGTGTGTAGCCACGAATGTTTTCTATATCCACTGGGAGATACAGAGAGTGCATGTACCTACTTCAATGAGTCATTTTACCCAAGGGAGATTGAAAATAATTTTACAATGTTGCCCAATTACAAAATGGATTTTTGACGTATAGGTTATAACAAATATTTATTCTATATGAAAATATATTTGTATTCTGCGTTTGTTATTATTATTATTTTATTTTTCAAAAATTTCTACATGAACAGTGTCAAAAGTAAAATAAATCGTGATAAAAAAATATATGTATATTTATTATATATATATCCATATATATTTACTGGCTTGGACAACATGAGCTGCACCTGAAGAAAGACTCGCTCGTTTCCATGTGCATATACATACATGAAAAATCCGGGTCGTAGAGTCACATGGATACTATAACAGATTGCATCCTCGTGAAACTTTTCTTTTTCGTTTTATTTTTTATTTTTTTGTTTTCATATAAACCAGCGTTATATTGTTAGACATGTAGAGCATATAGCTCCTTGACGAGTTGAGGAGACAGAGTATCTGTATATACCTATGCATGTGTTTATATACACAAGTATAAGCAATAGGTGAATTGGCATTTTTGGAATATATAACTTAAGCATCGTACTATGCAGAGTGAGTTTGTTCTATGAGGGTGAGAGAGACTGTACAGTGTACGATATTTATGTTACGACTTTTGGAGTTCTGACAAACACCGTTGCAATGCACCCGTATTTCAAACATACTCAAGCGTGTATATCCACCGAGTTTTTCCCCTATTTTGAAATAAAAGTATGTCTCACATATACGAAATGAATTCAAAATTATTTTTTCCCATTTCTGTTTTTTTTTTCTCTCTACCTTTTCTACTGCGTTAATGAACATTCAGCATTTAAATCTCGAATACTTCCATCCACACCCTTTTATACTTTCAACATATTTTAATAATCACAGTAAATATAATGAAGGTGTGTTGGCATGTGCGAGTACAAAATGCCAAGCCAACGCTCAATATATATCTCAGTGCCATTTGCATCTCGACTCTTTGCACGGTGGCGAGTGTGTGGGTATAGTTGTGTGTACGTTGGTCTTTGGTGCTGTTGAGACATTCTAACACTAATCCATTTACGAATGCGGTGCAAACACAAGTATATATACGAGTATATACACAGCTGGGTCGTCGTTTGTGTTCAAGTGTTGAGGGGAATTTGTATATATACATATGTACGAAACAGTGAAGGCGTGAGATAGGTAGGTAGTATGGGAGTCTGGTGTCCTCGGTCATGGTGAAGGCACCACCGTGAATAATGCTAGGTGCCTGCTTGCCGCCTGCCTCCCACTGTGTATACGAACCAACGCCTTAAAGTACCACCGTATCTTTGCATATGCTTCATTGTCATGAAGATTAATTTTCAGGACGTTCCTCACTGTTGCTTGCTTCAGCCAACCCCAGTCTACCGTCATATATATCTTTTATAATTATATATATATGTATGTATATATATGGTCATTTGATAATGTTTATATCATGTGAAGCATGTAGAAAAACAATTTTTATTAGTGTTTTGTAGAATTATACCTATACATAGAGTGATGGGCAATGGTATGGAACCAAGTGAATATTTCTGGAATGGTTAGAGATATCGAAATGAAATTTAAAGGGTAGATAACAAATAACAACAAATTGCGTATTTGTTTATGATTTTTTAACCAAATTTGAACTTCTGGTTTAATGGAAAGCAATATCGATTTTAAAATTTGTAATATTATATCCAGTATTTTATTTTAGTTTTGAATAGAACATTTCATTACGAATTCAAAGATATGAGGTTTTACATTTTTTATTTCAATGCCAATCGAGATATTAACAAAAAAATATTTGAAGAAAAGAAAAAACTAATGATATTATAATAGCTAATTGAAAAAAATTTATAATCATATCATTAACTCAGATTAAACAATTGAAAATCATTTGTATTAGTGATAATAGTTCCCAAAATAAGTATAGATTTTGTTTTTATAGTCTACTAGATATCATTTGTTTAGTTAATAATTTCTTAATTTAAATTCAAATGTAAAATGGCCGTGTTAAGCGAAAGAGAAAGAATATTCAGTTATGATGGTGAAATTAATTTTGTATGATATTTATTTCGTATGATCATCAATAATGTTATTTCATATACATGCAGAATTGTAAAATTATGAAGAGGATAAATTTAATATCATCTTGGAGTTTGTAAATAATATTGTTTTGATGACTATAAAATACTTTGAAATGCACGTTCTATTAGGTAATAAAATAGAGTGCTTGCGACAAATATACAACCAACATTTCCGATAGGAATAATGATATTTATATAGAGGCTTATTAATGACTAAGATGGCAGCGAATGAATAAAAAATAGTTACAAGACAAAGGTTAACAGATATTATTCATTAAATAGATTCTTCATATTATTCTATTTTATATTATATTGAATTTGAAATTGCTATGATATCTCTTCGTATACATATGAATATAAAATTTTTTCACAATAAAATGTATAGGTATATGATGTATGCTATGAGATATATAAAGTGGCATGATGATTGGATCTGTTGAAATGCGAGTCGACCCTCTCTCGCAACCAAGAATAATTGAGAGACTTTTATCATCTAGCTATTTCTTGATTGAAAATGGTCATAAAACAGTCGTCTTAAGGCTATAAGCGTTTGTATATTTTTTAATGTCAAACTATAACAGTGAGATATTCATCGCGAGTTCGTTGTTGAATGTATATAGTTATTACTTGATACTTTAATAGAAACATTTAAATAAAAATGAATAAAAAATAGGTCATAAACTTTTTACATTTAATGTCGTGTTGAATTTTCAATAAAATTGTAGATTTTAACGTTTTTAAAGTTACATTACATGTAGATAGATTAAATACACATGTATCATAAAACGCTGGGCTCCACTATTAGTTTGGTTCGTTTGCTTTTAGTGCAACACACAAAAAAAAAAATCTAGCAGGTGAATTGTGAGTATAAACATGTATATATACATATAAGGCTGTGATGGAAGGAGATTGCGATTGTGGCAGTTAAAAAAGGGGAAAAAAAAAATTGAAAAATAAAGTAAATAAATAGAATTTAAAGAAAAAAAAATAAAAGGAAATTACTCGCTGACGGAGCGGTTGTTGCTGGAAAAAAATGGATCTCATTACTAACGTGCCTCAGCCCCTACACCCAACCCATTCTGCCATTGTCTAAAAAGTCCTTGACTTGCTGAGTAGATCTCTCCTGGGGTATGTTATTTTTTTTACGTGTTAATATGTGCACACCCACACGCACGAGTATAATGAAACTTTCACTTTTTTTTTCACAGCTACATTTAATATGCGAAAAAATATATAAATATGAACAAACTAAAGTATTAAATGTCAGAAGTATTTCTAATTGAATTGGTTTTTTTTTTTTAAATAAAAATAACAAAACAGAAATTGGAATGGTAGAAAAAATATTATGAATGGGGAAATTGAACAATACAGTGTGAAGGTAACTTGCTTGTTAAACAAAAGTCGGTGTTTGGTTAAGTTCATACGTACGTGGAATAATCGGCTGGAAATTCGTGCTAAACTGTTCACTATTTCTTGCCCGAGTGAACAACAACATTCGAGCTCCATATGTTACTCGGCGCTACTAGTATTTGTATAGAATTCACGACTTTTCAAACTGTATTCATAGAGCAGGATTATCGTTGAGATAGTTTTGAATGCTATTGTGTATGTGCAAGTCTGTATGGGTTGTAATTAGCCTGCTTTCAAAATTTCGTAAAAATTACATGGTTCAATAATAAATTATCATAATATTGAGAATAGCTAAAACAAAAAATTGAATATAAAAATGTTATTTTTTGGAAAGTAAACGGAGAGTGGAAAATGGTGAAGTGTAGGGTCGTGAGTGCTCCAGACGAATATATTGATTGATGTGTTGGCTACGCCAAGGGGAAACTTCCTCTCTCGGCAAAGGAAACCCCTTTCAAGCAAATAGCTCTTGAGTCCCTTCTTGCGATCTTCACCTCTAGACTCTTATGGTAAAATAAAAAGTGAATTCTTTTTTTTTTCTTCTCCAGAATTTTTGTGATATTCTCAACACTTATTTTTCCATGTCAGGAAGTGTAATGAGGAAAAAAAAACAACATTTAATCAAATAATTGCTACTAATAATATATATATGTACATATTATTGACACAAATTCAATGAATTAAATAAATTCATTGGAACAACAGCTCGAAGCAATTTTTTCTTGTCAATGGGTAATTTATTGTATTTGAACTTCGATAGTATCATACATGAACTCAAATAATTAATGATGTTTCAATGTACAATGTCAATATTCATTATATTTATTATTCATAGAATGATTTAGTTTTTTTCGTTTATTTATGTAGGTATATACAGCACAAGATGCAAACTAGATCACTGTCGTTGTGTGCTGAGATTAAACTTGGTTAAGCTGGACTAGCGCGTATACGATGTATATTATACAATGCATACAAAGCTACGTATCCGATTTCAAACTTCCTGCTGACCTAGTTTAGCATGAACCTATTATTTATTAAGAAAACTGATAATTTAATACGTGATTTTTTTCTGTTTCTTATCAATACATTTCATTTATGCAAAATTTGATTCATTTTAGTGAAAATTTGAAAAAGCTATTAAAAATAATTTACAGTATGATCATCAATTTGTATTTTATACGTCTGATTTTTAGCATAGGATTTTTTCATTCATCTTTGTGATGATTTTTTTTTTAAAGAAGAGATGATTTCTATTAGAGGAAATAGTTAGCAAGTGTCAGCTTTTCCATCAACGACAATATCCAAAGATTTTCAACAAAGACAAAATTTAATGTGAAAATGAATAAAAGTATAGCTACAGGAATAATGAATATTAACTATATCAACTATGAATATACTCAACGGATTTATATTAGAAATAATGATGTGAAATCTATTCACAAGAATTTAATTTATTAGCAAGATATTAATATTGTAATATGATAATCAATCATTATTTACACGCGAAATATAATGTTATGAGGTATGAGACTATAAGACTGTGTTCCAAGCACTCATACTGTAATAGTTTGTTAAATAATTTAAGTTTGTGGGTCGCATTTGTTGATGAAGTTGTTCAGTGTGCTCTTACTACAGGAAGATAGTTAATAGTTGGGGTGTATCTACCGACTCGAAGCAGCATTAGATGATAGAGCAAGAGCCTTATAGAGGCTTGGTTGAGTGATCGGGCACGTTCTATAGTATCGCGTGAGACGCCTCAGAAATGAATTAAGTTCCAAACTTTGCATATACCTTTTACGCGCGACGCCTCTTCTACTTGCTGGTTCTGAGCCTGGTTCCTATGTATCCTCTTGGCTGCAACATACTATCCCAGTTCAACTAACAGCGGCAGTGGCTCGCGTCTTTCGTATCTTCGCCCACTCCTGTTAAAATATTCCATGCACGCCAATAGTATACGAGACCTACTTCAGATATGCAAACTCCCGACTCTCGTTTTTCGGCACATTATTTTAAGTGGACTTCTTTGCTTCTTTGTGATTTCACTCGTGGGAAAAATACATTCATTATTGATTGTTTGTAATTCATTGAATGCATGTTACATAGATGATGAAGTAATTCTTATAGTTAATAGATACTACTATTACTACTACTACTACTACTACTACAGCATTTATTTTATATCAATAAATAAATCGTTTTATCATGATATGATAAATTCAAATTTTTTTTTCACCAGAGATGGTAATATTAGTATTTTAATTTTTGATTAATATTAAACGTAATATAAAAAATAAATGATATGGGATATATATCAATGTCCTAAAATGTGCTTTAAATTTAATTTTTCGCTTTGGAATTTTAAAGTAGCCAAGCGACAATGGAAAATGAATCGCCTGAGGCACATCACGATGAATCTGATATCGTTTCGTGGCGCTTTGGATTATATTCATGGCACGGCTATTCGAATTTTATATATCCTTTAGATAGTATTTTTTTTTTTTATTTATATATACATATGTACATACATAAATATACATATATTTTGTCACAGTTGAACGTTTGCTTATATGTGTGTGTGACATATCGTGATTGAGAAATCGTATACAATGATGAATTTTCATGACGGCGTAAAATTACATGATTTATATTTGATTTTTTGTTTTCATTTCTCATGTCTTTGGTTTCTTCGTGATTTCATGTCAACGGTTGGCACCTCACAACAAATTACCAAAAACTGTCAGTCTACCTACATGTGATATCAAATATACGTGAATAAATGACCGACGATTCGGTGAATCGTCAAGTGGGTGTACGATAACTTACTTTTTTTTTTTTTGCGTAGGCAGATACAACTGATATGCTTGAAGACGAAAAAAGATAAGATACACATCTATATTGGTGTGGATGGCCTAGATCAAGCAACAATATAATTGAGCTGACATCCCTAAAGTGTAATTTATTTTTTTATATAATCCATCATGATATACGATATCTTACATCACACTTTACAGTATACAATCTTTAGGTTTTTATAAAAGTTTTGAAAATATCAGAATTCAGTTTATATATATACATCGATTTTTCTTTGAGAGAACAACAGACGCCGCCACTCCTCTTCTATATCATCAGTGATCATTCTGTAGAGTAGGATAACAGCCGAAGCGCATTCTTTCCAACTTTTATAGAATAGTACTCGACCAAGCGCACGAAAGAAGCGCAAGATAACAGTTTAGAAAGAAAAACCGAGAGAGGTGAATGCCGCACAGTGGTCGCAGTGATTTAGGTGAATCGCACGCGAACACGTTCCCGCGACAGTTTCTTCTCTTGGTGCTACTATCGCCAAGTTTTTTTTCCCTACTATTTTTTCGTTTTTCCTCTCATTTTTTTTTTTGTTCATCCCCTATTCTATATATATGACCATTCTTCCTGGACTATACGAGCGGCACACGTCTCCCGAGAGATTTAAAATCCCGGACGTCGATTGGGCTATCGTTTTCTCGCATTGGGGTGAGAGGTACTTGAGCATACGACCAGTTGGTGCAGCAAAAGAGAGTGTGAGGGTGATGCTGAAGAGCAGACAAAGTCCCGAGGGCCGATTAACGTGATACGAGGCAGACTGCACGAATGACAGGGTATTTAGGTGTTGGCTCGCTTAACCGCTAGAATCTATGCAAATTGTTCCAAGCGATGGGTATAGAACAGATCAAAGCATTAACGGATTTAAAAGCGATATGCGTGTTACAAGTGAGCTTCAGTAGTTGACAGAGTTATTGGAATTCATTGGTAAACTTAGCATAACTAATCGGCTGCTGCAATGTTTAATATTCAGCGTATATTTATCATTCAAATAAATATGTATGAATATTTATATAGTTTAATACTCCCCATAAAGAATTTATGTTTGTTGATAGTCAATTTTAATAGTGCTGTATTGATCTATTCAATTTTGTTCTTTTGAAAACCATTGCGCAATAGTTGTGCAAGCAATGCATGTCATGAAAGTTCTCCAAGCTTCTATAAACTCTCCAAGTATATATATGCGAATGAGTAGTGCGATAGAGACCACACAAATTTCGTTTGGTTTACCCATTGGTCGTAGATAATATAGCAAACTTCAATTGTTAACACTTGCGATACCGTATTGCGACACGTGTGTGTATTCACATTTATAGAAGCAAGTGCACATGCGTAATTGAATTTATTCACCTCACACTATTTCACTGTCGTAAATTCAATTATACGGTTTACTTCGCAGAATGGTAGTACCTTTACTGGCTTAGCCAGTTTCTGTCTCTTGAGTTTGCATCTCTTCAGGGTGAACATCAAGAGTTGTTCGAAGACGATATATTCTATAGTCTATTTGACAATACACAAAGATGCGCATCACTTTGCATGCGGTCTGTGACGCCTGGCACTTCCAATCGATCAAGCTTTAGATAGTTATAAAGAGCCTGTATATATGTGTGTGATTTAATACATGGAAGATATTGGAGAGAGACAACGGTTGATAATAATAAAATTAATATTTTAATTGTATTTTGTAATTTGACTTTTTTGATTTATGATTTTATTTATTACAAAAAGTTTTTTCCTTTTTTAATCGATAATATTATATTACTTTGAGATATTTATTGAAAGATGATTAATATTCAATAAATAAATGTCTGGTTTAATTGTCAGTGATATTTTATTTTTATTATTGATACATTTTCCGAATTATTCATGTTAATTAATGATTATTTAATTTATATAATATTTCTGCAGTTGATCAAAATATTGTATTCATTGTTGTATAGTTTCACCATGAAAAAGTATTACATAAATATAAAGTTATAGTTGAATAATTGTCTAATCAAAACTGGAAACCAAATAAATGGAAAAATTTTATTTTCATTTTCGAATTTTATTACGAAAAAAAAAAATTGATATATGATATTCTGATAACGAACGTGATATGATTTTCAGTATTCAACGTATAATTATTATCAACAACTAACTAGTTGAACTCAACAACCAAATAACTATCGAATATCCAGTATGTTTCCCAATATTTTACGTTTATTACGAAATAACAACTCGTAATATAATATCTCAAACAAAAATACGTCAAATATTCAGAAATGAAATAATAGAAAGAAATATTTTTGATACATCTGCATTTTTGTTCTCGTTATTTTTATTATTTATTTATTTATTTCGATAGAATGAAAAATTCAGTTAATATTTCACTACACTCGAATATTCATTAATACATTCCATAAACTTTTTCAATTCTCTTCTCATATTATCAGTCTCCTTTTTTTTTCTGATTGAATTTAATGTTTATATTATTGTATAGTTTCTCATTTCCTCATTTATACAATAAAATTCTAAGAAGTTATAACGTGATATTTTATGGAATGAAACATTCGCAGAGTTCATGCAGTGAATGCTGCCACATCTAATCACTCACTACATTATGTTTGTATAAGTAAATGTGATATGAAAATGGCTGTGGCACGAAGATAATATAGGATCTGACAAAGTTGTCAGCACGCAATAGTAATTGCTGTGGATTTTTATTTCTCTTTTTCATTCTCATTCCATTTAGCATTTACATTATGTACCTGGTAACTTTACGTAAAATTGCGCATATTTATGATAAAAGTTGTATGTTAATAAAAAATTTAATAAAAAAAAAAAAACGAAACAAATAGCATATGGAAAAAAAAAAATATCACATGTAATGTTGCGGGTAATAAAAATGACATAATAATGATGCGAAAGTGACGTACAATTTGATTCATTGAAAAGTACTTACTACCGGATGACGATTTCCCGAGAGGCGGAATCGGACGATAGCTAACTTCCGGAAACTGCAAGTGGGCACAGCAAATGAGTGTGGCAGCCATTCGTTGAAAATTCGACGGAAGCACGGGCTTTCAGATTCACAACTTCTTTTTTTTTTTTTTGTTCTCATTCTCTACTTTTTTTATTTTGCCGTAGCTTCTTCCATTAAATTGGTGATTGTGAATATGCGACCTGGGAAAGTGCACCATGATAAGAAATAGTAAATGAGATTTTCACATTTATCGTATACTGTTAGTAAATATATTTTTAGTTAACAGGGCATTAGTAAATCAAATATTAATTGCAATCAATTATTCAATAGCTTCAATCAATATACAATTTCACATTAATCATTATCATTCCTTGAGTTGAAAATAAATTACATTTATTAACGATTAATTTGAAATTATTATTTAATGTAATCAGATTAAATATATATATACAATTAAACAAATGATATGATAATATTTTTAACACTAATTTCATTATATTTTATAAGTTCAGTATTTAATTTTTACCACTGAGGAAATATAATATTTCAAAATAGTAATACCATTATTTATACATAGTGTACAATAAAATTATTACACAATTAATTAATTTATCAATTCAATAATTTATCATTATTCAATTTATAATAGAAATTTAACATGATATCAACATTTATGTCTGTATATAAATATTTATTAATTATTAACTGATATTTACTCTCGATCAGATAGTCCTGAATTTTATTTACTATCGCATACGTTTATGTGTATGCAATCAATCACTCACAGATTGATAAATTGAATTATTCGTATATATATAAAGAAAAAAAGCATTCAAAAATCCTTTATTAACTTAGTTTAACTTGAAAAGTTTATCAATCAATCATGTACACTCACTGTGAGTTTGAAATAGCGATAGGTAATTGTGTTTATCAAACAAACAAACAAACAGAAAAATAAAATGTATTCAATATATATAAAATAGCGCGTGATGTTAGTAAGGGAGTAAAAAATTTACATATCTATCACACATCGTCATATATTATTAGATATTAGCAACTTGCATTGAATATAAACTTCTAAACGAATATGTGCGCGACATGGAAAGGGATTAATTGCATTGCCAGTATGATGATAATCTTTATGATCGACGATGCTTTATCTACAGGATACCATCCGCTTCATAGAAACTGTGGCGTGCACGCCATAAGAGTATTTATATATTAGTGGAATATAGTTTGTATGCATGCTTGGCGTCACATATAGTGACCTAGTTGCTAAGCTTGCATTATCAGTAATGTCGCAGATCTTTGTAGCGATGTAAAATATATTTATACTGCTGTCGTTGATTGCATATGTCAGCGCGCTGTAAATAAAATACAACGTGTGGCACATCTCAGTAATAACTTTAATAATATATTTTGGAATACAAGGAAAAATCTATCATTCAGTAGATTAAATAAATTTATCAAATATATACTGACATTATTATTGAGAGTTATAAAACAATATTGGATTATTAAATTCGATAAAAAATTTTTTATTATTTTATTCAAATTTACTGTGATGTTCATAGTCTTTTTTATATCTTTTTATTATTATTATTTTTTTTTTTTTATATGTTTTATGTGTATAAAAAAATACAGTAGAGTTTAATTTTATATTGTTTGTCACTGAGTTTCATTAGTAATTGTCGTGTATTTCAGAAGAGAATTGTTACCTATTAAAATATTATTCACAGGGAGTTATTATTCTTTGAAATAATGAGATCTTGGGGGAATTAATTTGTTCGAAACAATTAATCGTTTCATAAAATTAGTGGAAGAGATTCAATACAAATAAGAGAGTCATTTAAGAATTGTCGATTGGATTATTTTGCATGAATAACTATCGTAAGGGCTGCACATTGAGAAAGTGTATGAGTATAAATGTATTCCAATTGAAGTTGGTATTATTTGGAGAACTTTAGTTTTCTACTTCAATATTCACCATCATTAAATGAAAATAAGTGGAATTCTCTTTGGCATAAAATAATCGTACAATTTTAATGGGTATTACTAGCTATTTCTCCTATTATTTCAAGTAATTAATAAATAACCTGCCTGGTCTTTAGACTTATAATAAGTGGCAATAATATATTTGAACAATTTATAATATGATTAAATAAAAAAATGAGATAATAATGAAATTTTTAATTCTCAAAGCGCAATCGTCGACATTATTATGTTACAATAACAAATAAATTATTTCATAAAGTGATGTAGTGTATATAAATTCATTTAAAATGTACGATATTTAAAGTTATTTGAATTGGCGAATGGTAGAGACACAAGCAATTAATATATAGTGACTTGGTTAGGGAAAAGAAGAAAAAAAAAAAAAAAAGGCAAAATGCGAGACTGAGAAGTGGCGCACGGGGTAAAAGAAGAGTGAGGTAATTATCGTGGCAACCAGCTCGGTACTGTGCGCGTGCACAAGCGTACTGCACTTTAACTATGTGGATTTTCTGTAAAAATAACTGGCGAGAAAAATTCATGCCCTACCCACAGAAGATTTGCGTAAATTAATTCACAACGCTCGTTTGCATATTCAGAAACTAAAAATTCAATTTAATTATATATTTAATTGAATATTATTAAATTGATTTTATTTTATAACCAATTTATAAAATTCATAATACACAAAATTTTCATGCAATTCACAATTATTTTTCAATATTCACATTATTATATTTTTTTTTTGTTTTATATAAAAAGCACACCTCAGAACATTATAACTAACAATACTGTTGTACCACATTGCGTGTATATGTGCAGTTGAAATTTTGTACCAAGTTAATGACGGTAATATTTTTATTCATATATTTTACTTGAACTTACATTTTAGCAGCTCAAGCGAATATATAGATGTTGACCTACCCCCTCGAAAAAAAAAAAGAAAACAGAAAATAAAAAAAATATAACTGGATGAAATAAAATAAAATGAGAAAAATGTCAACTGCATACACCACCGCAACCACATCGAGGTTAAATGCCAACAATTATTTTATCTATTATACAGGTTACTAAACAGCATCCATGGACAAGGGCAAGCATATTTATTTTATGACGAGGTGAATGGAGTGTGGAAAATGATGTGTGCTGCATGCGAAATATATCGGGTTAGTACATGATGGAAGATATGAGTGAGAGAAGTACAGAGTGTATGTGTAGAAGTGGAGAAATGTCCAGTTGCTGGGCGTGCACTTTATGCACGTATGAATACCAAGCGCGTGATCGGAATGCCAAAGCCATTGGATTTGGAATCACCGCGAAATCGTAACGGAACGACCAATCATAACAGCAATATCTCATCTACCACCAAGTTCGACAGTGCTGTGACTTTGCTGACACAGTGATGCATCGAATAACAAAAAACAAATAGGAAAAAATAAATAAATAAATAGAAAAAAAAAAAATATGAATTTTTTTTTTTAAACGATATTGAAATCTCAATTTTTTTGATCGTATCAATGATGTCATCTCTATATTCATAAAATGAAATGTTTTTATATACGTACATTTGAATTTATAGTGTATGTTAGTTCACTGAAAAATATTATATAGATAACTTTTTTTCGTGTTCTATATACTTTGGCATACGCGACGTCACGCGCTGAACGTAAAACTTACTTGTACCTAGATTCTTATACTTTATTTGCTACTTTTGTGTGTGTTCTTTTACCGGTGTTAGCAGAATTGCTCGATAATATTATGTATACGTCACGAACATATATAAAGTTTGTTAAGAGTGTGTAACGTGAAATATAAGGACCAAGTTGAGTAGTGGAAATGCTGTTTTTCCTGACTCAATGACGTTCAGTAATCCTATAGAGGGTGAAAGCCAATGACACGGAAATGGATGGAGTAAAGTCTCGTATATTACATTTCCCATTATCATTGATTGCTCTTATATACTCACTAAAAAAAAAAAAAAAATCAATAACAAAAAAAAAAGAACATAATGTTTGCATAATTATTTTTTAATTTCAACGTTACATTTTTGAAGTATGAGATTTTTCTTTTTGCGATTCTCTAGGATTTTGAAAGTTAAACATTTTTTATTATTGTTAAATCAGGAATATGTCAATTGATATTAAAATAATTTTGTTATTTTTATTGTTACAGATGTTCATGATCCGGAAATCACTCATGTACTCGCTGACGCTGGTCAAAATGTCACATTGGAGTGTCCAGGTGTGTCAGAGCGTTCAGTTATTTCTCGACTTGTTTGGCGCGCCAATGACAATAGGATCGTCGAGTATGGCAGTCAAAGTACTACATACTTTGTTCATCATAATCGAATTATTCTGTCAGAGAGGAATTTCACTCTATTTTTTCGTCCAGTACAATCAGAAGACAGTGGCGAGTATCAATGCATTGTAAACAGTCGAAATATTCCTGAAGTCATCGTTAATCTCACTGTTCAAGGTAAGAAAAATAATAAACTTATTTATAAATATATTTTAACATTTTATTCATTTTATATTAAACTTTATGATAAATATGAAAATATCAGAATAAATATTTAAAGATTATATAAACATTTTGAAAACCGTAGAAAAGTGAAAAATTGCTAGAGAATTATATTACATTATTTTTTTTTTTTTTTCTTTACATCCACTTACTTCGAGTTATACTACATGTATATATAAGTACGAACTGTGGTGACTAGAATACTGATGCGAACAATATGTGAAGCAAAAATTGAATAGAGTAGCAATTCAAAGTTAGCACCAAACTCTATCTCAACCAGTGAGTAGAGTGATAGTTGTCATGCGCATTAAATAGATGAGAACGTGATATTGCAACTTTTGATCGTCAAATGAAAATAATTACACTAGTTATGAGTCACGAGAATCCTTGATGATGTGACCAAATTAAAAATGAATGTCATGATAATTTTATCAAACAATTTTGCGTTCTATAAAATATTTGAGAAAGGAGATAACTTTACGCTGCAATATTAAACTTATTACAATATTCGTCGTATTTAATTTATTTATATCATAATGAATTTGATTAAATTTATAGTTACTTTAATTTTCACAAATTCCTCTTTGGATAATTTAATAAGAATGCCATTTGAAATATGAAGAATTATCAATTTAATATAATTATTATTACAACTTGTTAGATGAGCAAATAAGTTCTATATAATTTCATTCTTTAATTTTATATTGATTCAACATGAATTCATAAACTTGAATGAAAAGTAGATATATAATTTTATTAAAATGCGTGAGACAAATAAATTCATCTTCAGTTTGATTCACCTTCGGTATAGTGATTAAAATTTCCATACAAATAAAAAAGTGTTTTTTTTTTTTCCCCCAACATTAGTTGGCGGTCACCATATTTTTCATTCATTCATCGTGGTCGTAATTTGTGTTCAGGAAACTAGTTTACTGCAAAAGTTTTCCGAGTTTACTTAAGCTCAACGTTGCTCGACGAACATCGAGATGAGAAGACGACCGAATTTGTGGGGTGAAAAGGGAGACCATTCCCCACTCAATCGTATACCCTGCACTCTTGTCGAAGTCCTAATCTTTTATTTTAAAATCGAGTTACCCCTCTTCAATGTTTGCCCAAAGTATTTGTACTTCATTCCAATTCGACAGGGGCGTCTTGGAACGAATCACGAATATTATAGTGTGACCGACACTGATTTTTCAATTTCATTCAGCCAATTGAATTCCACATTTCTATTCGTTGCCAACTATAGCACGTTTTTCTTGAATCTACATTATCCGATATGTTTAATAATTCCTATACGAGATTTTATTTATAATCATTATTCTGATATGCGATCTGCGCTCGAAATATTCACGAATATAATACCCGACAGTTTAGAATAGAAAATCATCCTTCAATATGTCAGTATATCTCCGTTTTTAGAATCATAATTTTTATAGGTGAGTAAAAGTAGACGAGTATTACAAACTGTATTTCATAAATTTGAAAATAAAACTAAATCCCACAACGATCTGTCGGAGGAAATTGAATTTTGTCGGTTACATTGATCTGGATGAGGGGAGTCGCGTACAAAATTCACGGGATTGCGTCTATATGTGATATAGTATAGCTGGCCATATGTGAAAATTCGTCGATTCTTCTCACGTATCAACCCAGTGGTAACCAATACCGACTACCCGTTATATCAACCATTAAAATGAATATTTCTTCAAATCCTTACTGACGATATATTATTTGCTTTCGTTTTTTATCCATAGGCTCGCGCTCACACACCACTATCTTTCTAGTCTTATTCTTCCAAGACAGATACTATTCCTTTGCTGACACGTTCCGGGCATTGGATTAAGGTTACCCGCATTTTTCTTACTTCCTCTGTGTCGCTGTAGAAACAGGTTACAATTCATCTCGACAAATTGTTGTGGAAAGTCAGATAATGGGATACGTGCATGGAGAATACAACATCATTACACAAATTTGTATAAATAGAACATTTTTATTTATTTTTTCTCCCCTGAATGCACACTGAATTATCAAACATGGCAGTTTAATCATTAATTGGAAAGCATTTATTCATGGCAAACGAGACTTTCCAATCGATAATATATTATTTAGAGAAAATATATATTATAAATACACAGATCTTTATATGTAATTTAATGTCTGACTCAAAGTTGTCGAATTATAATTGATAAATTGATATTAGAATACAATTTTACTTGTTCATATATATACTCTTTCACTGGAATATATTTATTAAAGCCACTGTGAAGTATATAAAACGAATGAAAATTGATTTAGGTAAATTATGATTTCTGCCAACAAAGAGCAAATGGTATTCATGTAGCACAGAATGTTAGGACGATTCACATGAATTTAGTTCTAAAGATTATAATGAAAGTTTCAGCTTTGTACGTTTGATGTATATATATTATTGTCTCTAAACTAATTCAATCTCAGTACAAAGGATCTTTTGTTAAATTTTAATTATATACGTATAAATTCGTGAATAATGTACACAAATTATTTTTTATTTTTATTCAATGAAAATATTTTATTAGATTCTGTAAATTTATCATTTGTGAAAAGCTCTCTATTTTATTTCTGTTCAAATGTCGCTATATATTTATACAAGTACAAATTTATTTGAGCTTTAATTTAATCACTATGAATATACTTTTCACTTTATCCGAGTTTTCAATCCCCCAATTCTATTTTCATTTATACACTCGATTCGTCTGACATAATACATGGAAAGTTGTCATATGTCGTGAACAAATATAGCAGTGTCTTAATAGTCTCACATCAGTATTAAATATCATTATATATTCCTAGTATATACTCGAATATATCTATCATGAAAATAGTATAATTATTATTCATCAAATTGAAACATTTATACATCTCGAATGACTAACAATAGTTCAAAATTCGTTTCATATCAGTAGTAAATGTTTCAAAAAAGATCACATTACATAAAATAGTCTCTCATTCTATGTTAAGAATTCCTATATTCGTCTTGGTTTTAAATTCCTTCCTTGCTCTTTCCGATAAAAAGAAAAAAAAAAACTACATTCTTGAATTATTCCTGATATTCATAAAAATATATTTCAATTTTAAAAATTATTTGTCTCATTCAACTGAATATACACCTACCAACGAGAATTGCATCCCTAATGTAAGCTCATATAACACGTCACAATTTATATATGGATGCAAGATGTGACCGATATTATCGGCAAATGGCACCGTTGTACACTCAACCTGTCAAAGTGCCAATGCTTCATGGCGAGTTCAATCTGCCACGACATTAAAGGGGTAGAGATTATAGTAGGATTGATATGTCGGTTCCGCCTACATACGTATCGCGAGTGCCTCAATGTATTCGACATAGTACAAAGCTTATCCTACAAAGAGCATGTTAAGGTGAGCAGCAAAACAGTCATGAAATTTATAATCCCATTTTATAATCACATCAATTATTCACACAATATTTATAAAATCTTAATGACACTTGAATCTTTCGTTTTATTTATATTCATACAATTAATTATAAATATACATAGAAGCTTATAGAATAAAATGATTTGAAGATTGATATAATCTTTTGCGCTGGATTGGTCGCAATGAAATTGGGCAAACGAAGAACGAGAGGGTGGCTACCCTCTTATATTCCTCCGTCCTACGCAATAAAATGCTATGCTCCTGATGATTATGGCCACCCATTGCCCATGAAGCTCAACCGGGAAGAGCTCTACCAATCCAGGGGTACTTTGCTATAATGCCCTGGACGGATCTTGAGAATGATCGTGGAGAAATAAAAAAAAATAAAAAAAAATAAAAAAGAGGCCTAGCATTGAGCTTGAAAGTGAGTAACTTACTCGGGCGCTTGGCGACAAATGATTTCACCAAATCACCCACATATATCCCCCTAACCGTTATCCATTCTATCTGTTATTCGTCGTTGGGGATTTTTTTTTTTTTTTTTTTCACGTCTTTTACATCGACGACTTTATTCAGGGTGATTCATAGTGTGGATTTAAACCCGTGAATTGAAATTGTTTTGCGTGGAAATGCGAATGAAAATCAGACAACCATATTGGATGATGCATTTGAATTGAAAATATTTTAACTGTATTAACGAGAGCGTAACTTAAAGGGCTTATTTTATTCATGCGCGTGTGATTCAAATGTTCTCTTTCATCGCAAAGTCAAATCTATTCATATGCATGACGGAGTAGCGTAAGATATATGCAAGCAACTTGGTTGAATCTCATTGGTCTAACCATATTCTCGTAATTATTCATGAAAATCTTGTCATCATCATGAATCCACTCCTACACTATCTATTTCATTCAATTTAACACTTGTTTTTCTCACGAGAATATAATTCATATTATAAAATCCTTTTTAACAATAACAATACTCAAATATAAATACGATATTAAATGTAATTTACAATGCATTCAATGTACTTATACATATACAATTAGAACATTGATAATTTGTTTTATTATTAATTTACTTTGGCTATAAAATCTTCTTACTCTCCATCAATGGATTATTACTACAGCGTCATATGGTTACTAATGATTGGGCCACGTTTACCATCAGCACCTAGTTGCGCTAGGATTATCATCAGGATGGTCTGAGCGACGCGTCATCGATCTCCCCTAAATGCGCCAGCACACGAAAGCACCCGAGCGAATGGTCTAACGCTAACGGTATCTCTACCAGTTTGTACATAAACTCACACATAAGTATAAGCACTCGCAAGCACATATATATTATATATATGTATGTGTGTGTGTATACACTAATACCTAAACTCAACATCTATGAATCCAGGGAATAAGTATATCCCTTATAACGTGGGATTACGAACACGGAAGTTGGCTTTTGATGATAATCGGATCCTTGAAAAATTGTTACCTTACGTCACGCAAAAACGACGCCCATCATACGATTTTTATCGTATATGCTAGTTTGTTTTGTCTCAGACAATTAGGTTTTTTACAATATTATATGAATATTTGGAAGGGTAAAAAAAAAAAACATCTATATAAAGAAGTGATGAATTAAAAATTTTTTTATATGGTTGCAAGTGTTTTATTTTTTTTTACTCAATGGTCTTTTGAATACATTTTATAGTATAACAGAATGGAGAATGTCAATAAATTTTTGTTCAAGTGAACAAGCACCATCTCATGATAAAGCAGTCCATTTCATTAACCAGAGGCTGCTCTAATCTGTCCACCCACTTTCGCTTCATCCATACATATGTATAGGTATATATGTATATATTTTCCCTCGTAAGCTCTAGTTTATCCCTTCACAGCGGCCTGGGATCTGTAGCTGGCGTGGAAATAATTCAAAATCAATTGTCCATTACGTAGAGTCAATAATGAAAAAATTCATTTAATGAGAATGAAAATTTCAAATTTCTTTTTTATGTTATAAATGGATTTAATATTCACTATGAAATTCATTGTACTTTATTGCAATGCTATAAAAATGAATAATATAAAAATGTAAATGTACAATAAGTTGATGATGAATTGATTTTTGAAATTTTGTTCATTCTAATTACATAATTTGGTTCCTGAATTTACCACTGAAATCCTATTTGAGGCAGCCTGTATATTGACATGAGTAATTACCCCCTGTTAAGAAACATCACGCCTGTGAGTTTGTACCTGAACCATAAACTTTAGTTGTTTCGCGTATATTCAAACAAACAGAAATTCTGAGAGTGGATAGTAATATTGTTATAGACATTTCTCTCTTGGGCTCACTTATACACATTTCACTTGAAATTTCTCAGACAGATGAAATGTAATAAATCAACTATAATGGTTTAATAATTGTCCATTATAATGCAAGACAACATAATGTACATATATCAAAAAAAAAAAAAAAATTATAAATAAATAAAAACTGTTATTGAAATAATGACGAAATATTAAAACGCTGGGACTGATAAAAAACAAGTGAATATTGTAAATTGTACTGAAATGTCTAACGAAACATTTTCACATGCTGGAAAATGGCGGTGAAATGTAACTGGGACACCGAGGTCAGAATGGTTGCCAACCTAGAATGGATAAAAGCTAGAAAAGGGATATCTTTTACTTGAAGCAAATAAAATTCTTTCATTGGAAAGAAGTCTTCGTGCACATCAGAGACTCCGACCAAGATATTAGGATATTTCAAGACGAAGAAGACGAAAAAGACAAAGAAAATAATTGTGGAAACGAGAAAGATGAATGAAAGAAAGAGGGTAAAGTCGAGAATATAAAATAACGAAATTGAAGGCTTACAGAACCATCCATAAAGTAGAAGTGAGAGTTGAAACACAGTTATATATTTCAATGTTAATATACATATATATTCATATGAACCCATCTTGTTGAAGTGACTCAAGTGCCTGCAGCTCCAGGTGAATGAGTGTCAACGGCAACGACATTAACCAAGCAAAACATGAAAATACAAAGTGAAGCTTTTTTTTTTTTTTTTTTATTTATGCATCAGCAAACGTCACATGCACAACTCATCAAAAGCCTCATTCATTCATCACTTTTTACTTCCATTCCATATCATTGTGGAGAGCATTACTTTCTCATGTTCACTCTGTTCCAACTTATCGAACATTAAATAAGTTTCCAATTTTTTACAATACAATTCAAGTGAAAAAACATCCATGATTATCGGTAAAAATTTCATTCAAATTTCTCCATTATTATCAATAAAGTAATATTATCAATTAAATTATTGTCAACATTTACTAAACTAAATGAATAAAGAAAAAATAAAGCATATTTCTTCATTCTTTATTTCTTTATATTTTTTTTTTCTTCCCCGTTAATCTGCGAGAATACATAAAAGAGCTGCATTGGAATTCTTGAAGAAAATATTCCGATGAAAAGCCACGCAAGTATATACAGTATATGGACATTTTCTATATGTATAAGTACCATCTCTACAGGAAATCCACGAGTGTAGAAGAGCCAAACTGTGCCACCTGGAATTGTGTCGGCAGCCGTACCACTTCTAGGAGAGGGGCGATGAATTCAATTGCTCGACGCGTCTCCACATTCTCGCATTCGCACATCCACTCACGCCCGTTGTCAACTCACCGTTCTCTCACCCGCTCGCTCCTTGACTCCATACTCTTCCAGTTCTGTGTTGAATTCTCTTCAATGTATGCTACGTATAACACGATACCATTCATATATGTATATGTGTAACATCGTGAATTCGTCGTGAATGCAAGGGACACTTGAGAGAGACCAATACACGGCATTCCCGAAGAACGACCTCAAGAGGATGGTGAGGAAAACGGGGGAGAGGGTGTGACATCCGTTGACTTGATGAATGTTCTGTATATTCCGGCGATAAATGAACCACAAATACATTTAAACGAATAATATATGTTATATTTTTGTAATTTAAATTTAATGTTTTATGTTTCCTGTATAAATACGATAATAGCCGTCATTTATTTTTTTAAATTTAATATATTTATTTGTATTTTTATGATTATTATAGAGAATGGAGAAATTAATGAACATTCGAATATCGAAGAATGTTGAAGAAAAATTGTGAAGCCCATTTGTTCAGAAATAAGGACGGAAACAAATGAGTGAAGCGAAGTAGAAGAGAAATAAAAAGATAGCGGAACAATACAGTGAATGCAAACTCTCGACTGTCGTAAAAAAAAATTTTTTTTCTTTTCTTTATTGTACTGGCATTAACTGAGGGGAATGGCAATTTATTCCAATCGATTAGCAATTAACTTCTCTGTCCTTGAGAAACAAAGAAACATGGCTGTACAATTTCATGAATATGTTCATGACAATGTCAATGTTTTTGTTCAATAGTTGATATCAACAGAAGCAACAAGATGTAAAAAAAATTGGAAAAAGAAAAAAGAATTATTTTTAAGTAATAGTAGATGCTCATATAACGTGAATAAATATATATGAAAAGTCATTTGCGATATATCAAATAGGAAAGAAACTTTCTGTTATAATACTGTCGACACGATTGTGACTAAAAAAAATTGTCGCTCGATCAATACACGTGAAGTGGATGCACTCTGTGAAAACGAACAATGGCCTACGGGTATAAAAACAAAGAATGTTGAAAAAAAAAAAAAAGAAAAAAATGAAAAAAAGAAGAGGAAAAAATTATTGGAGAATGGAGGAACATACATGACAAAAATGGAGTAGAGAGAAGTTTTTCGTGATGATGTCGTTCAGGGAATATTGCCCGGTACATCTTTCGCACTCAGTTATTTAATGGAAAATGAGAAAAATCGAAATATCAAAACGTAGAAAGAATGGAAAATGCGAAAAAGTAACCGATCTTCCATATGTCCTCTATTTTCTGTTGGTCAAACCGACAAACTTTTTAATGACAAGATACTCCCACAGGCAAAGAACGGATTCGAACTTTTCCAACTGTAAATCCCCGGACAAATCAAAAAGTGTCGCGCAATTTTTCTTACCGACTGTTAAAATGAACGGAGAAATTTGGAATTTTGCTCTTGGGGTTGCACCCGACTTAAGACGTGGAATAAGTTAGCGCGATGAAAATTGAAGCGATGCCAGAACAAATTTTACTTTTTATAATTGATTATAACTATAAACCAAAAGCAATCGTGATTTATTGCAATTATTTAACTCTTAAACAATAACGCTGAAAAAGTTTTTATGAAAAATGATTTAATATAATTAATATGATAATTTAATAACCATAATATAGTCGTGCATACATTTATTTTTAACTATCAAATAGATTAAACTTTTCTACGTTAATTCTTACCTATTTAATAATTCTACTTATTAATGATTCCTATCAGAGAAAACTTATGACCAAGTCTGAATAACTTTGCGAGCTGCCATTTTGAAAGATGCAAAGGTATCAAGCTGGCTTATTTAAAAGTGAATATATTAAAATATATATTCCATGTTGCACGAACGAGTTTCGGGAAGGTAAACATTTAGAAGTTGCGCGTCATTTAAAAGTCTACTCTCAGTTGCATTCAATAAAATCTCTATCAAATGCTAAACTGAAATAGACAGTGAAATATATTGAAGATAAAATATATACTCATGAATATAATTATTTATCAAATATAAAATTTTCATTCATTAATCATTTATAATTGTGTTATAAAATCATTTAAAATATTATTGCCGTTAAATGATGAAATGCTTCCATAACACTTTTATAATTATAATCTAACTTGCCACTGAATAACGATTAGTTTACATTAAGGCTTTACATAATGGTTGAAAAGCACGCAACGTGAATGAAGCGTACAATGATTAAAAGCACCTTAACCTAATGGTCTTTCCACCTGTGTCTCCCACAACAAATTATATCATATTTTGGTTAATAACATCAACAGTCACTTATACTGCTTACTACTATTTTAATGTATTGACGAATATTGATTTGAATATACAAATAGAAAATAGAGATTGACGTGATCATGATGATGACGATGACAAGAATATACTCACAAATTAATTGGAGCTGGTAACTAACCGGGGCATCCGGATTATCTGTTCGTCATGAAGGTACCAGTACTGTATGGTAACATGGTGCCAACTATATGTATTGGTGGCGTTACACGGTTGAAAATTTTGTGTAAAAGTCCACTCATTATTTGTGTTAAAATATTTTTCAACCTGAAAATAATGTTAAAATGACATATTATTTATGTAGTCCAATTTAACTCAAATGTTATGTTGAACACTCACAATGAATAAAAAAATATGTTGAGCTTCTCTTTCACTGATTCAACAGAAAACATGTGTTGTTCAAAAGACAAAAATCATGTGTTGAATTTCTTGTACATAATTTTAAACTGAAAAATATCGAATTGAATGTTTTAATTATAATATTCATAATGAAGAACGCAATCACTCAATTGTTTTTATAATTTTCGAATGATTTCAATTTGACTCATTCGTGATTGAACCGTATCGAGGCGCCGCTGTTCATTTCCCTATGAGTCGTAAATTATTGAAATGTGGCGTATAACAATGGTTATTGTTATGGATTGGTGATCAGTTTAATTCTGTTGTGAATGACTATTACATCAACAAGTAAGTCAATTACTATTTTTTATAACAATTTATTTATATAATAGTGTTTATTGGAAAAATTTTATTTATGAATGGAAAATAATTAATTCGATATGAATTTCAATTCACGATTGATTTAACAATGTCTATATCGATCTAACCTGTATCTAACCTAATTCGTATACTGACGCTTTCACATATGATTCGACATTTTTTATTCAATCTTTTTCATTTTTGACACTATTTTGTAACGATTTTTTTTACCTAAAATATATTGTTGAAGTAATAAGAGATTTTATTTCGTGTTCAGTTTCTTATAAACAATCAGAGATATATTGAGCAGTAAATTTACTTATTGATATTTGATTTAAAATGAAAGGTAATTTTTGTACGAATGTTGAATGTTTTATTCAACTATAGATTTTTTGTATCGAACCTAACCTAATTATTATTTCGCTATCGAGTTTTATTCATGGCTTTTTATATTGTTCATTATTCTTATTTTTTCATATTGTTTTTCATTTTAGATACCTTGTCTGTGAATATTCATAAGAAGTACATTAGCTGTGCAGATATCTGAACGAAGTTTCAATATACGAGAAATACATTTTTTTCACACGACGAAATTGTGGTTGTTGCTTCTCAATCGAACGAAATCACATTAAAAGGTAAATGTACTGATTTATATTAAATTATTGGTCTCTCGAAATTTCCAGAATGCATATGTGTATGACGCGAATATTCTGATGAAAAAAATTTGCATATCTGTTTGTTCTTTTATCTATTGACGTTGAATTTATTAATTTCGAATGATGGTTCATTTCATACAAACGATTTGTTGCATCAATTTCAAAAAGTAATTATACGTATTGCTTTATTTTTACCTTTCCACAGTTATTGGAATGGCTTGCTCACAAACATCAAGTCAAAATTCTCCATTATTATTAATATTTCAGTATGAAGACGAAAAAGTTTGGGTGAAAATTGAGTTTCCATACAGATATGAACAATTTGTTGAAAAAGGTATTCAATTTTCTTACGATTTCTAGGTTGTTATAACATTGCTGTTTTTCAATCTAGAAAATACAAGTTCTAATTTTAGTTAATTTCCAATTTCTAAAGCTGCAGAAGTATTTACCAATATAAACGGTGCAGAATTTATCTTTTCTGATGAAACCGATGTGAGACTTGATTCTGATTTCTTAACTGAATATGTGTTGTCACAGCCAAAAGGATGTGTAATAAAAATCAAAAGCTCACCGAAAATACTTGATATATGTAAGAAAAACCTAATTCTATTACGGAATTATGATAATACATGGCTTCGCCATTTTAAATTTTAATTACTTTTCAAAAGCGTCTTTCAAATAGTAATATGTAACATATTAAGATGGAAATATCAAAAGTTATTTTTTTCCGTTAGCTCACAATCAGAGACATAGACATTCATCATTTGACGTATCGGAATATATAGAAGAATCTTGCCTCGAAAAAAACGATTCTCAATTTGAAGAACAAATTTTGAATAATCCATTTAAACGAACAAACACGTTTAATTTGAATGACTTTGAACCTCTGAAAAAAAAGCAAAAATGTTGTCATTTTGCATTACAATCATTTAACACAGCTCTTCCCATAACAAAAGACGTAAACTTTTTCTCTTATTTTTTTTCTTCTTACACAATTCTTTTTTTTGGTGACAAATTAATTATCATATACAAATGATTTCGAACTTTCATATCTTATTCGCGTTCACAGACTTTGAAAAATTATCTTGAGAACATTGAGAGTGGTAGAGAAATTTTGAATGACTACGTAACAAATAAAGTTATGTCGGACAAATCAAGAAGAAAATTAATAACATTAGTTGTGGAACACTTGCTTGAATATAAAAAAATTGTAGGCCGGCAAATTCTTTCATCAGAAAAATGCAAATACGCAGAAATAATTATAGAGCTTTTTCCAAACCTAAAGAATCCATACAGTGAATGTGGATACGTAAGTGAAAATACAATTAATATTTTTCATTACGCAATGCTTATACAAACTAATGGTTTCATAGAATTAGATTCATTCGTTTTTTTAATGCTCATTGGTGTTCGAAATATCCATGTATCTTTACATCATAATTTTTATTTTACTTGCAGGACCATTTTTATAATCCAAAAACTGGTACTGGATACATTGCATCCAAATTATCGAATCTTGGAAGACGAAACACAAAAAAAGTTCCACCGCGTATCGAGAATCGAAATGATAATTCACTAGTACCAGTGGAAACCGTGGATGAATCGGACATCATTAGAGATGCAATCAGTTTTCTTAAACACGCCGTGCCAACACAACTTGTGGAGATAATTCAAAAAACAAAGGAAACGTTCAAAATTCGACGCTTCATGTACATGAATGACCGATTCTTTGACGAGTTTCCCCGTTTTAAAGATACGCCACAACTGGTAATTTATATAATTAAATCTATTAGTACCAATTTTTTGTAGTTAACTGTTATTCATGTGTCCATAATATTAGCATTTATGTTATGAATATATAGATTGACGTCGAATTTCAATTGTTGTTTCCATCAATAGACCAAAATATATTTATCAATTCATATTCAAGTGTAATGAATGAAATTATAACTCTTTATACAACTGAAAATGGAGATTATAGTTTATTAGGTATTACAACAAATTCAATATTCGATAGTTTGATTATTCGTGCATTCATCTTTTTTTTGTTTTCATTATATTTCTAAACTATTACTTTGGTATAGAATGGGACCGAGTCACGAATTCACTGGTTGCATTGATACAATTAATTCCACCAACAGCGAGAGGACCACGAGCTGCAGGTCGTGGCAAAAAAATTGATATTATTGAGAAATTAATAAAATTCAAAAAGGTAATGAAAGGTTAAATTCTGTTGTAATATACAGAAAATTTAGAATGCGAAAATAAATGAATTTCCATTAATTCTCAATAATAATTATTTCATATTTTCATCAGGCTGGAACCCCAATACAAGTTGTCGACGAGGAAAAAAATCAGCCTCGAATTATTGCAGTGGGTCCAAACAAGCAAGCTGTCAATCAATTTTATATAGAAGTTGATAAAACTTTCATATTATTACCTGTGAATGATATGCTACGAGCAACTGACTATCTCTTTAAAGCACAATATGCCTTTAATACTGAATTCGACGCAGACTTAAAAAATTTTTGGATTTTTATACAAAATTATATGTACGGTATCTCCAGTAAGTGTACGAACAGAATCATAGAAGTATCAACTAAAATCAGTGCCTTGAAATCAAAGTGTGAATCAAACAGTAATTTCACAGAATGAAATAATGTCTTTAACGTGTTATTTGTGTGGTATTCAAACAAAAAACATAAGAATATTGTGTGAACATTTACGCAAATACCACTTATTATTGGAAGGTGCCAATTTATTTTTAAGATGCGGTGCGGGTTGTGCAACAGTGTATAAAACTTATTGTGGTTTCCGAAAGCATATAAGTAAATGTAGCAAAAATGAACTCGCGTTTATTAAAAGTCATAATGTTGAAATAAGATCTGCCATGAGTGATGACCTTCAATCAAACGTTCATTCACAAAACATAAATGAACAGCTCAATGAATCAAATATAGAGGATAATTGTAATGAAGAAAACATGACTGAATGCAATGTACAAAATTATGTTGTTAAATTATACGCACTAGGCTTAGCTGATACTACAATAACTACTATAATAAAATTGACAACTGACTTAGTTGTTCCGGTCTTGAAAAATATTGTAAAATCGCCAACTATTGAACAGCGATCTGCGTTGGCGGCTGAGTTTAAATTTCCTTTTGAAAATCAACGCAGTAAATACAAACGAGATAAACTGTTCAAAAATCGCATTATTGAACCTGTTAAAAAAGCTCATGGTGTTCGAATTGATAATAAATATGATTCTCAAAATCAGTGCTACAAGCAAGTAGTAGTTACTAGCACGTTCACTTATGTTCCATTATTAAAGACCCTTCAATTATTATTAAACTTCGACGGCATTCAAAAATATTTTACCAACAATATGTCATCAAATACAACATCTTATACCCATTTCATAGATGGAGAATTATTTAAAACAAATAGCTTTCTTCGAAATAATGAAAATGCAATTCAATTGCAAATATACTTTGATGAGTTTGAAGTGTGTAATCCTCTTGGAAGTAAAGCAGGGATTCATAAACTCGGTGCTTTTTATTTCACGCTCAACAATTTGCCAATTCACATGAATTCATCTTTGAATAATATACATTTACTGGCATTGTGCTATAATGCAGATATTAAAGAATTCGGAATCGATCCAGTACTTAATGTCATTGTCGAGGACATTAAATTATTAGAAAAAAAAGGCATATTTATTGAAAGTTTAGGTAAAAGTCTTAAAGGTACATTGGTATCATTATCGTTCGATAATTTGGGAGGCGCTATACTATTGGGTATGAATGAATCGTTTAATGCGAATAATTATTGTAGAATATGCAATATATGTAGAGAAGATGCTCGAAGTATGTGTATATCAAACGATTTTTTATTACGAACCCCAGAAAGTTCAAACCAGCTTTCGAATCAACTTCAATATGCAAATAACGATACAATGGCTTTTTTTGGTATAAAAAAACGAAGTATCTTACTCGATTTACACTATTTCAATGTGAATGAAAATTATACTGTTGATGTAATGCATGATTTTTTGGAAGGAGTTTGTCAATTAGAATTGAAAAAATTTTTCCAATTTTGTATTACATCGCAGCTAATTAGTCTCAATGATTTGAATTTCAGAATAATAGCTTTCGATTACAGTATTCATGATAGAGCAAATATGCCTACTGAAATTACGTTGAATAAAAAATCTAATACAATTGGATTACGTGCCGCTCAAACTTTATGTTTGATTGTTCATTTGCCGTTGATATTAGAAGACATTGTATCATGTATTAATAATGATTATAACAAATGGAAAGTAATTTTATTACTTATAGAAATACTAAAAATTGTATTGGCCCCCAAAATAACTCATCACATGGTAAATAAATTAGCTAAACTCATACCGGAGCATCATCAACTTTTTATTGATACATATAACACATTATTGACACCAAAGCATCATTTCATCACGCATTACTGTATGGTCATTAAAAAAATGGGTCCTCCGAGATCATACTGGACAATGCGATTTGAGAGCAAGAATGGTTATTTTAAGGATTTAGCGAAGACATTTAAAAATTTCAAAGACATCGCGTACACATTATCAGTTCGTCATCAAAAATCTATGCTGGTTGTATGGAATGAGAATTTTGATGGATTTGAAAGAAAGCCGATACCCCACAATATTCAGATGGTAGCACTATCTTCTATTATTTATAGTGATATGATAAAAAAACAATTTTGCATAGCAAATAGCGATTTTATTTATACATCGAAAAGAGTTGAATTTCGAGGTGCCAATTTAATTTTGAATAAGTTTATTTGTATCGCCCTTAATGAAGATTTGCCAACTTTTGCAAAATGCTTATTTTTTTTTACCATTAATTGTCAAGAATATGTAATCTGCGAGTGTTGGGAATCTTTCAATATTTCACCGCATTGTTTAGGATATATTGTGAAACCAACTACGACAAATGTAATTTTAAATATATCCGAAATACCATTCACAAAAGCGTGGAATATTTATAGTTTGGGCACTGATTTTGTTATTATAAGTGAATATTTTTTATAAAATTGTCTTTCATCAAAGATTCATAATAATTTCAATAAACGAAAACTTTCATAATGGATTTTTTATTTCATTTTTCAGAATAAAAAATGTTCATCAAGTAATTTATATAATTCATGAAAATATTGAACATCCACAACATATAACACGTCAAAATTAATAAGTCCAATTTAACATAAAAGTATTGTAACGAAATAACACGAAAAGTGTGTAAGTTTTACACATTGATTCATTCAATTATTTTAACTGAAATTTTGTGTTTCAACCAACATATAATATTATTCATTTTACGAAAAATTATTTTTCGGTTTTGACACAAATTTTTGTGTTGAAATTTAACACAAAATTTAAGTTAAAGTCCGTTAACACAAAAAAAGAGTGGATTTTTACACAAAATTTTCAACCGTGTAGAATCCCTCTGGTGCCTGGTGGCCAGTCAGAAATGATTCTCGTTGCTGTACATGGAAACAGATGAATAATGCAACGCATCACGTCAACCGAGCCGCTGCGCACATTGCAAATCTCATCCTCTGGACGATACAGTTGCCTCCCTCATATAGTGGTTGAGGAAGTTGCAATGTCACGATTGGTTCGGAAACTAACTTGTTTAAACATATATTCCAACGATAATCTGTAATAATTTCACTCAGCATTCCAAATTTCCACAAATGTCATTTATTATTAGCATGCATTCTAATTTAATAGTACGTTCGATACATTATCTACAGAAATGGTGGTTATGCAATAAATTATAGTTAGATATCATAAGTATATACGATAAAATGCGTGCATTATAAATTCTATACCAAAGTTATATTGAGAACATCAGACATTGCGTTGCAATATTTATTATTTTATTCAAAAATAATCTCGATGTATTTATAATTGATTATATTTTTTGTGACTAAAATTAGTCCTGTCGATATTTCAGCATTAATATAATAATGAAAGAATTATTTAGTTAATTGCTGTAACATTAAATGACAGCTACTACATCGATCAATTTATTTCGATATAAAAATGTACTCAAATATTTAATCTAGCCAAGCTATTTCGACGGCGGTTGAACATTAAAAATTCGAATTCATATTCAATTGTGTCATTATAAAAATAAATTGTTTTGAGTTGTGCTGACCATTAGACTCTCATCAATAATATTAGTTTTATGATAAGCAATAAGTATATATATTTAATTATAGTTATCTGTATTTCAGCTGCACTAATAGTATCAGTTATATTTTAAGATCATCATGATTATTAATATAATGAGAAGCTCTCTGATGATGCGATATTACGTCTAAAATATAAAATGACCCGAAGTGTATAGTTAAAGTCTACATCGTAATAGACAAAAGCTTAAGTACCAGTGAACTTTTAAACCATTTGATGTGAGTGAGATGACCCCAACGGTGCACCTCAACCTCTTCAGCTAACCAAGTCTTCCTCATGATAGTTTAAAAGTTATAAAAAGACCTCATATTCCATCGAAGAAGAAAAGAAAACGAGAATTTCCATACAATAATTAGATCTCTAAATTACTATAATAAAAGAATATATAATTAAGTTTTTTTTTTCCTTCTATTTCCTGTTCAGTAGTATAAAAAGCACGAGCAAGACACCGCAAAAAAGCTCGAAGAATTAATTCTTTCATTTTTATTCACAGATATATGTATTATATTTTTATGTTTTTTTTTTTTGTTTTTATTTCATCATTTTTATACTCGCAGTAACTTACAGTAATGCCTGTCGTTATAAATTTTCTAACTTTCATTTTTTTTTTTCCCGAATTAATTCCGATAAAAAAAAATTGCATGAAATTTTATTACTAGCAAATAAATAATTTTAAAGATTAATTTTTTCCGTTAGTGAACAGACATTTTAATGTTTGAATTTATTCATAGACTAAATTAAATAGCATAAATAAATATTTAACACTTGAAATATAAATTCTTGAAAATAGTGTAAAATCCAAATGAATATCAACATGAAAAAATAATAAAAATTACGTGATAAAAAGTAAAAAGAAACTATGAGATGAAATAAAATAGAAAAGAGTTTACTTTGAAGGAATTGAAGCTTTTACAGATAAAAGCCTGGCGCTGACCAAGTACTCTCACTAAAAGTGGAACTTGACGTAAATCGATCATTAATCGCAATACAATGAACGATGTAAAAAGATAAGAAGGATTGAATTTCAATCTTCTATTTTTCTTTACTTCAAATGATTATAATTCGTGCACATCAAAAGTTCAATCACTGTAACTAACTACTCGATCATAAGTTCCAATAATACAATTATAAAATGTATCATATACCTGCAATTATATACATATACATCTTCTATATTATAAAATGAATATTTTTTGTAAACCATAGCAAATTGTATCATACAATTTCATGAGTTATAATGTTAGACTTGAAGTAATTTGCAAGTAATCCTCTGCCACAAGACCTCCAATGGTAGGTCGAAATTAAAAGCAGGGTCATTGCCATAAACGTTCTCTTCCAAAGCCAGTAGAACCATTAGAATTAACAGACTTACCAAAGCTCATGGATATATAGAATTAATGGCAGCAGTAGTTGCTCGTCTCAACTCTGCAATTGCACTAACGAAAGTGCTAATGATTAATTTGACTCTTTTGTATTATAATGATGTATGAAATACTCTCTTGTCACAATATTAATGATATTTTCTCATGGGCATATATATGCATATCTTTATATACATTCGTAAAATATTTAGTCTGGTAAATAAACTTGCAAGTATATTTGATTAATTATATTTTTATTTTTTTTTTATTTTTCTTCGACTACTCTAATTTTATTCAAGTACTATAATCTTTATTAACACGATGCCAATGTTATTTACCTATTATTCTGTGACAGTATATATACGAATGATTTTGTCACGTAGAGAAGGAATAAAATGTCCGCAGTGGTGTACCACGCGAGATTGCATGTCACCCAAGAAGTCCGATAATTGGACTGAAACGCTTGGACAATTATTCCCATTGGTAACTTACACGTCAGACTCGATTGGATTACATTTAAACGTGAGATGAATATTTATCAGCATTCTATACAATAACAAACGTATTTTCAATTCTTTTATATCATTCTGAAGAAAATATTATTACGCGGGATATTGAAAATTTATGCTTTTATTTTTTCCAATTATTTCGATTAGATTTCGATAATATTGCGACATTGAAATAATATAGAAAGAAGAAATAAATGAATTAATATTAAATCAGCTTGGACATTTTTATTTTATGATTGAAATTGAACAAAAAAAAAAAATTCTAGTTGGATAAAGTGAAAGTCATTTTTGTGAAAATAAAATGATAAATAATATAAGTGTATAATATAATCTTGAAGAGAAGAACAAACGATGAGAAAAATACGAGATGAGTGGTGGCGCAATGACGTGTAGAATCTTTGCTTCAGGCATTACAGAAAAGTTACTTCTATTTCTTCATTGACTTTGAAGTGAAGAGATAATTAAATTGAACGGGTAAAAGAATAACAGTAAATTGTTTTTTACCAATCACAGTACAATGAAGTAGAAGAATGTGGAAGTTCTCTTGTTCATTACACTTTGCAACCAATATTTCATATATATTATTAAATATTCAAATATTTATCATTGAATTTATGATATAAAATTTTCTCGATAATAATTTAAATAATTTATTATTAATATTAATTAGTAAATAATAAAATTGTATAAAAATAAGTGTAATATTGAACAAATTCGTTTCTTTCTCACATTTGTTGTAATCTTCTTTACTTTTTACCACAAAGAAAAGCTAAAAGCAATTCACATCACAAATCCAACCACTACAAGTCCAAGAAATTATTGGTATAAGGAATAGAAATTGAAAAGCGACGGTTAAGTGGCAATATGTCGTTGTATGGGATCTGAGATCATAGTTGGCAGGGAATGGGTGTTCGAGATGGTCGTAGGAGCTCGTTCAAGTCGATTTTTATTTAAGATAACACGTTTCTATTCCCCATAAAATTGTTCAAACTGCAAAAGATCATTGGTTCACATTTAATTTTCACTTAGTATATGTGTATGAAAACGAATAAAATCCCAAGAATATCACGAGAATTGGTTATTATTTTTATAAATCAAAATTATTTTTCTTTTTTTTTATAAAATTGATATTATTAAATATCAAATGTTTTACATACGCATAATCCTTTTTTGTTTTGTTTTTTCTTCTGTTCTTGCTTACATTCATTCACTCTTTATTACATTATTACATGCTCCATTCAAGTGTGATTGTCGATCGCAACAATTTTAGCATTAGCTAGTTGCCCATTAACGCATGCAATTCACAGCGCATAATGGCCATCGTGGCTTCGACCTCATTTTTCCCTACGCCCATATTACCCGCTCAGTTCCTAATGACCATAGCGCCATTGTCGTTATTTTTTTTATAATCTCCCATTACCATTGTAGTTGTGGTAAAGTCCCCTAATATACAATTGCTAAAACAAACCATCTCCAAGTAAAATATTCTTACTAACAAGCTATTATTAAAGAATAAAAAATAATACTGTCTTTCAAAATCGATTGTATATTTAAATTGTTTTATTTATATTCTTGTAATTTTTCATCCGTAAAAATAAATCGTAAAAAAAAAAAGAAAATATAAATAAATTTAAAATTTTTATCCCCGAATTAAAACTTTATCTAAATCAATTATAATCACAAGTATTTATACACAATTATAAACTTTTTTTTCATTCACCAATTCTGAGAGATTTTAAACATTCTTTAATAACTAATACTTTTAAAGTTATAAAAAATAAATGCGAATTTTAGAAAGAGAAATAAAATTAATTCAAGAATTAATACAGAATAATTTTGTGTAATTTTTTTTTTAATTTCGGTGACAAATTAAATTCGATTGATTATGTATATAGGATTATTTTAGATATTAAAATATTTAGATTAGAGTTATTTATCGGTAATTAAAATGATTCTTGGTGATAGCACTGAAAAAAAAAAATATAGAGATTGTACATATAAATGTATACCAGCTATTTAATTGTTTTATCACAATATAAGCTCATGGATGGAAATGAGGTACTCAACATTATAAACCCTTCTTCATGCTCACAAACTCGTCTCCATGCAATTTAACGATGTTTATCTTTTAGAATTTTTTAACAAGTCCACAGAACAAAATGAAAGATTGAAATTATGGACAAAGAGCAACGCTTTTCTATTTTTTTTTTTTAATTAAATACAACCGTGAAATGCAGCGATATAAAATATTCAGATTATCTACTCTTTATAACTCTACTAAATAAATAAATAAATAAATAAATATTATACATGGAATAAAGTTTCTTTTTGCCAACAACTAAGTCTCAAATACATTTAACTTCTCAAATGTATTTATATGTATAAATCAACTGCATTATATTTTTTTTTCTCTACATGTGCACGTGTATGTATAAGAAAAAACACTTTGTTGATCCATGCCAGAGTCGTAAGTAAATTCAAAGAGTGAATAGCAGTATGGTAATTTTTAAAAGTAATGAAAATGTAGAATAATAATATATTTTCTAAAGAAATTTCTTATGAAACGATAACCTTAAAAACTTTATTGGCAAAATATCTGAAACAAAATTACACTCATCATATTTATATTTATATTTTATAAATATGTAAATGTAAAGTAATAAAATGAATAAAATAATAATTGATAATTTTGAATTGACCATCAGTTAAAATAAATTTTCAAAAGTATTTAATATTTTTTTATATATTTGATAATTTATTCTTTTATTTCAATTTGTATGTTTTAATGATACTCTGAGAGAATGGAATAATGATATATTTATCGAAAATATTTGTTTATCAGTAACATAATATTTAATATCTATTATAATATTTTTCAAAGTTGACAAATACAATTTTATACCAAACATAATTCAATTCATCTAACTTTAATTTGATTCATATTCATTAAATATAACATTGTAAAATATTTAAATATGAAATTATAATGAGTAATTCATTTTACACAAATTGTTATTTAGCATTAAACAAATTTACTAATTATCAATTATTAATCTCTCTACTCAAAACATTGAAATTATTTTCTCAGTGAGAAAACTATTACAAATATGTACCAAAGTTCTTTGCACAAATTTTTTTTTTACATCATTAAAAGTTGTGAAAAAAAAAATATATATATATCAAACAACAATTTTTCCTCTCGTTATTATTCAATTACTTTCATTTATTTTAATAAATAAAAAATATCAAGCAATTTTGCGTAGCATATTACAAAATGAAAATGTACGTGAAACGCATGCTCAAAGGCCCTCGTTGAATATATCCATGAAAATCGATTCGAGGTTGACTATACAAGCGTAGGTTAAAGTGTTATAGTTTCAAATAATATTAATCCTTTAGACAGTTATCTTACTTAATGTTAAACTGTAAACATGAGCATTCGTGTATTCACACTGTATACATATTTTTATTTCTATATTTTTTCATTCATTTTTTTTCTTCAACTAATAGTCGAACAACAAAAAAATTTGTTTCCATTATATTCCAACAAAAATACATTCTACTGCTGTCTCCGATGTGTACACTTTATGAGAAACACCAAACAAACAACAATATCCAGTACATACATGGTTTTAGCACACAGTATAATAATGGATTAAAGCTGAAAGGAAATTCGTAGTGTTTTTTTTTTCTCTCTCTTTATTTTCATATCTGAAAAATACAACTAAATTGTGAAATGATAATAAAAGAAAAAAATTTACGATAAAGAAGGTTATATATTTTCTTTCTTTCATTTTTTTTTTTTTTTTGTGTTAACAAATTTTAAAGTTTGAGCGTGAGCATTTGATGTAGGTGGGAAAATTAGAAGAAGTGATTTTAAAGAGCCATTACTATAGAAACGAGTGAACTGGGATTTCACGATGAGTCGTGGATACGAGTTTGAAAGTGTATACGTTCAGTGAGAATCGCATTCACAGCACTTTTATATTCTACAATGGCAACCTTTGTAAACCGCACGACTGAGTCAGTTTAATATAAAAGAAGAAAGCGGATTTGTTTTCATATCGGTTGACTACATGCATTTCATACTGGATATACACATTTTTATTTTCAACATATTTTATATTTATCTACACATGTATGTATACAAATTATTTATACACTCATCATTGTATCTATATGAAAACCGATAAGAAAATCACGATACCATATACTTTAAGTATATGAATATATATACGTGACAGCAAAAATTCTGAAGAAATAGCGCGAAAATCACATAAGTTTTTTTGATGACTAAAAGTTTTTGCTCGATTTTTCTCTCTCTCGCTGTCTCTTTTAGTCTTTTCTTTCTACTCCTTTACGGCAACGGCACTAAACCGCCGGAAAGTAGAATGGAAAAGTCTTGCCGAGTTCACTTTCGTAAAGTTTCTTTCGAACTATAGGGCGTACAATATGAGTATATGTGAGTGTGTGTGCGTGGATTTATGGCAAACGAGAGGGCAAAACCTTCACACGGATAGTGCCTATAACATTCAACCTTTTGTTTTTTTTTTCCTTCCGGTTTGCGCACACGCGCGCATTCTCTTGTATTTCCAATAACCTCACTTATTGCACCAACTACATAAACACGTCGATCGTCAAATAGACACAGCAATGCAAGCTTTAAAAATTAAACCAATAGCAAATAATATTGTGTCAATATCTAGACCATAACTAGCTTTATTCTCATGTCCATCAATCCAATAAATCACTCTGTACATACGTATAGAGTATCAATAAATAAATAAATAAATAAATAAATAAATAAATAAATAAATACATATATAAATATGTATCGTTAGATTGACAGCATTGAAAATTGCGACAAATATTTTACGTTACGTGGCCATGTTTAATGCATGCCTATCCAGTATATGCCACTGTATATAATATATATGCGTACCGCATATACATATTGAGGGAAAATATACATATATGTCTATATGTAAATGTGAATCGAGTTGGAGAGGTGTCGAGTTGGGTGGATGGTGGTAATACATCGAGTTGGTACGTGAGGATTTAGATGAGAGATCGCACGTATTTGTATCGTCCAACATATTACCAGTTTTATGTTCACCCATCAAAACATTTATTCGTTTGACTTGCTCTATGTTGGAACTCCTTGGAGCTTTCTAACCTCGTTCTTCAGTCGCGAGCTTCGCAGACAACATTTCTTCTATTTTTTTTTTTTTATTATTTATCTTATGCGCTTCTCCTCTCATCATATCCACTCTCCATCTATTTCTTTCAAACCCTATTCACGTCAAGGTATATTTGAAAGATTTAAAATAGCATCCATTGACATTTCAACTATCTATTTGATATATTGTATTATAAATCCACTTATGCACAATGCATTGTCCATTTGTTTGTTCTCCCATGCTCAATATTTACCAATAATCTTCAAGTTATTTATCTTCAATATATTCAGAAAAATTATTTAAACAAAATATTCATTTTAAATTTAAATGATATCTTATGATGAAATGTTAAACGATTAAATTGTTTTATATATAGAGAAATATTTTTAAGATGTATTTCAAGAAGAATTCATAAATGTTTTTTTTTTTTTCTTTTTCTTGTAATATAAAAGAAAATTTCATTTCTAGACTATTTCAAAGATTAGGAAATTGCGGAGAAACTTGTGCTAGAGAAGAAAAATTGTGGAATGATAGAGCAAAGCGAAAGTAACAAACGAGAGAAAAGGCTGATGGCTATGATGATGTGCGCGGGGTAATGGCCAAAGGAAAAGTCGGCATCCAAGTAGTATAGCCAAGAGACTCCTCCGCCGGAGATAGTGACCCAACTATACGGAATAAGGAGAGTTGAAAAAGGGATCGTCGTTTCCCCGGCTGTTAGTGACGCGTAGGAGAAAAGATGATTTAATGTCATGGCCGTTTGCGAAAGGGGTTTCACAATGTTTCAGGCACAAAGACACATCAGCTATATATTGTATTGACACATCATATACTGGGGATAGAGAAAAGACAATGGAGCCCAACGCCACCGAGTGTGCTTCAACATCCTTGACTTTATATTTCGAAAACTTTCATAACGTCGATAACATTCACCACATATATATTGTTTTTTTTTTTTCAGTTATGTGATAAACTTCAAACTGTTGTGAACAAATTTTAATCATTGACTTTATTTTTACTCATTTTATTCTTTTATTTTACTAGCCACGAGCAATATTTATATCTATTTTGATGTTGGCTGAATGATAAAGTATGTGAAAAGGTTTTGTGTCTTCTTTGGTAAATGTTTTGCGAGCTTTTCTGATATTATCTTATACTATCGAACAACTGAAAGCTTCGTTGGGCTCTTCACTTTTTTTTAAAATGCACAAAAAAAAAACAAATTCATGAATAATCATTGTATAAATATAAATATAACGTTAAATTATTTATTGATTTATTATCTATTTTTTATTTTCTATCACTTTTTCTTATTGTTTTTTCATATAAACTATAGAATCTGTAATTAAAAAGTATTTTCAATAATATTTCATTGTATATAAGGTGTGTGTGTGTGTTTTTTTTTATTGTTTAATATTTTTATAATAGATAAAGTCATTTTGTTTTATATTTTTCACTTTTATATCAAAAACTTCATCACTATAACAAACAACATTGTATGGAACAAAAAAAAAATGCAGCTTTGTTGTGTACAAAGTGCCTAGCGAATAAGTTTCAACAAAGAAGGCCAATGGGAAGACTTTTGAGAACTTTAAAACTCCGGGCCTCAAAGGCAATTAAAATAAATTATACAAAGAACCCTTATACACAAAGTGTATGGTTGTATGTGAATACATTTAATAAATAGATGTATGTATGGCGGAACAGCGTCAGAAACTGAGAAACAACTGGGACAAACATCATGCTAACCATATACCAGTTAGGAGCAAGTGGCTGTTGTGTGGCTGCCGGCACGAGCCTCCTTTATATAGGTACATGCATCTGTTTCTCTTTTGTAACAAAAAAAAATTTTGTTTTTCATATTTCATTCATGTTTAATGAATAACACGCAGCACAATACTAAACGTAAACGATAAATTCAAGTGAAGGTCAACAAATTAAAGCGTAGTATTTCCAAAATGTTTTTTTTTTTTCTTTCATTACATCAAATTTGTCAGAAATAAAAAGTATACTATATTATAAATGTGAAAAAAATTACAATGTGAAATGTATAAAGATATTCAGGAATATTCTTGGGATGGATAATGATTTTTAATATTTTATCAGTTAAATTTAATCCGTTCTTTTCATAGAGATTTTTTTAATAAAAAATTTTTTTAATGGGATTTATTATACTGTCACTCAAAATGTCTCATAATTTTCACAATGGAAATGTTTGAAAATATACTTCTATAATTAAATACACATTATCGACATCCGGAGAATGTATACAAAATTTAGAAACACTCTAAAACCTCATTATTAATTTTGTACTGTATATGTATAAGTTCACAGTGGAATTTCAAATTCACATAAAGCAACAAGAAAAAAAGAAAAAACAGGCACATACTTCCGTCGTCGTAATGAACCTTAAATAAAACACTAAAAATATGATCTTGACATATCTTATACAGTATAAATTAACATTATTTAAATAATTCTGTTGAATACATCAAAGAAAATGAAACATTTACACAAATAATTTATCTTGCACTTGAATTTTTATGAACTTGTCCAAAATTTATATTTGCAATTAACTATTAATTAAATTATATTCATCTTACATATACATATGTGTATCTATTATTTACATTACGCAAACTACTGTAATATAAATAATAAATACATTGTCAAATGAACAATCAAATACACTCAATAATCATAAAAAATATTTATTTTTCCTCTTCATGTATACATGCAAACTGCATCAAGCACTGAATCGTGACCTTCTTCACTTCCATTTTTTATTCTTGTATACTGTGCACCTTCGCCAAATCGCCTTTCTGCGTGACGCCGCGAATAGCACACATACATTACATAAATTACACATATGTATATACATATACACTTGTAATATCAGGGACCGGGTCGTTTTACACAGTTACGCGTTGCACGCGATATAACAAATAAGGCGCATTATTTATTTGAACACTTGATGTGTCAGCGGTAAAGTTGAGCTCGTTGCCTTGGTGCCGTCGTTTCTCAGTGATGGAAGTTAGGTAGGAAGAAAGGGATATATATATATATATATATATAAGAGAGAGCAAATGGCGCGGGGAAAGGAGAAAGTTGGGTGAAACAGAAGTGGAAGTGAGTGCGCCTGGTTAACTCCACATAGTTCTTGCATTCCCACTGCTGTTCACCATCTATATTCTCTTCTATGTCTGTTGTTTGGGTTAAAAGCGACCAGCCAACTGGTGAGAGAACTAGGCAAATTTAGATGGTAGTGTATAACGGACGCTGGTATGGTGGAGGATTCGGTTTTTCGTATATACATGGTAGAAATAGCTTCTCTCTTACCAACACTCTGTGTCCCCTTTTATGATTCACATGTTAACTCTCATTGAAATGGTGAAATGATATATTTATACTAAAATATCTACATTCTCATGTACGAAGTCTGACAATTTAATCTGTTTATGTATAAATATTAAGTATAATTTTAAGTTAAATACAGACAAAGTATTATATGTGTGTTTTTAGGGCGATATTTTTTTTTTGTTTGTGAACACTGAAAATCTGATAATTTATACAAAAAAAAAAAAAATATTCCTGTTTGGAAGAAAATTTTGAGTTAATTAGAGGCTTAGCAAATTTAAAAATTCGATTTCTCATATAAATAACACGAGAAAATTTTTTTTTTTTTTATGCTATTACATTGTTGATTCAGCATTATAGCATTTATTGTAAGATAATAATTAATGTCGAATAAATCGAAGAGTGTTTGCAGCGAACAACTTTTTTGTAGCAAATTTAATGCCCTACCAAAGCTGTATATTCATTTTTTTTTTTTTTTTAAATTTTTGATTACCGAAAAATTGAGTTATAATATTTTTTTTTTTTTGTATAAATTATCAGATTTTCAGTGTTTACAAACCAAAAAAACATATTGCCTGAAAATGAAACTCCCTAATGTGTCATATATCATACCTACATGTTTATTTATTTGATGGTGATTTTAGATTTTTTTCTTTTCTTTGTTGCTTACATTTAGCCAGTGACATGAATGAAGTATTCAGTTTTAAAATGCTATACCATCTGCACATTGATAAATGGTAGAAAATTCATAATGGTGTGATATAAATAATACAGAAAAGTTTTGTCTTCATTTTAATTGTTCTGCAAGCGAAAGTCGTGAAACTCGTAAAAACTTTTGGCTCTCACATTATAGAAATGGTGATTTTTTTTTGTATGTTATTTATTCTTTATATTTTCTTTATTTCTATTTTGTTACTTTATCAATTTATTATTACTCTTTTTTTTTTTCTTTTAATTTCCATTCAATTTTTCTTTTTGGAATATACTGTGGTGAAAATTTAGCGGACACGCAGATACAAAATAGGCGGAAGTATGTATATAATACTCGACACAGCTCGTTATTACTGCAAGATGGTAAATAGAAAACTAGGTTAGAACAGCACACATACGTCATCGGAATTAGGAGCATATATTTCATATAGTTTCATCTCAAAGATATCCATGTATGTATATGTTTAAATACAAATACATTACGCGGTTAAATATGTTCTACTGTATGTATATGTATTTATGTAATGCAGTTGGTGGATTTGGAAAACACCACAAAGTGCTTATAGTGTACAGTGAAGATAATGCAAAATGTAGCAGCTAATCGATCTTGGAAATCTCGGTGTAAATTCATCTCAGAAATATATTTTTAGTCAGATGAACAAGTTAACAACTTGTCAACTAAATATTTATATTATGTCTTGATGAAAATTTATCAAACAAATAAATTTTTAATATGATTTTTCACCATGACTGTCATTTGAAAATAGTTTTATCATACTCAAATTAGAAATGTTTAAATATTTATTAGCCAACTTTAATCGAATTAAAAGTATGAATACTAGAAAATTTAATATTCAAATTTAAAGTTCACAATAATTTGAATTATTTAAAAATCATGAATAGACAATATTTTTTTTTGTTTAGTCGTGTAAAAATACTATACGAACGTTCGACAGTTAAAATGAAGGGAAAAAATAAAGGTCATGCCTATGATTTCAATTTTCTTTTTCACCGTGGTATCTCTCGACAGAAATGTCGTGTGCCTGGGAAAATAAATGAATGCGCTATTGAAAAGGCATCTATAGGCGTCTATATATACATGGGAGCTTTTCGTTCGTCGAGCAGTGTGTAGGGAGAGAATCAGCATTTAATGGGTATATCTTTGAATGAACCAGCACTATCAAATCAGCATATATCTACTGCATTACACTGTCGTTTTTTTTTTTTTTTTCTATCAATTTATAACTCATTTAATATATTTTAAATCTGTAAATTGATTTTTTTGAATACATTTTACAAGATTATTTTCTCAATTGTCTCTTTTGTTGCTCGATGAATTATCTTGTAAATAGGTAATGATTAAACAAATGAATTGAGGTATAATTGTGAAAAAAGCTTTGGTGATATATATGCTAATAAATAAAATTAACATTTGACGTAAGGATAAACTTATTTTTGCGTATGCAGAGCGCAACGTCGTAACTATATTTACATTTCTCGTAGGTCCCTGGGCGAAAAGTTTAAGAAACATTAAGCCAAAGTAATCGGGTAAGTTTTGCGGTTGCAAAGTAGCCCGGACCGTTCAGTGGTAAAAAAATCTCCATGAAAATTGAATATTTTCAAACACCGAGAATTTTATTTTGTAGAGAAAATAAAAAATAATAATTTTTCCTTACAGTTAATAGAAATATTTTTATAAATAGTGCAGACATCAATTTTCATATAATAATATTATAATTATTTAAATTTGAAATAAAAATAATAAAAAAAAATATTTACATATAAATTAAGAGCTTTTATTATTATATATATATTATAAAGATTAAAATGAACGTGTATCATTATAGTCGGAGGAATTTTACGATTTTGGTGGCAAATTACTTGGGAGTTACGGATATCGGGTAACGGCCTTATAATTAAGACAAAATACATGATCAGTGTGTTAGTCACGTGCATCCACATATACAATTGTACGGTCAAACTGCGCTGCGCGCGTCCCCTTACGGGCAAACACGTACCATGCACACGTTTACTTTTAGTAAGCACGTTGGTTCTCACGTCACTGAGCTACTGGCGTCAGTTAGTCACTACGTGCGCTTCAAATTAAAAAAAAAAATGTCATCTTACTTTCATATTATTGCGACATACTCACGTGCCACTATGAAATTCACATAATACTTGATAGAAATAATAATCCAATTAAATTTATCATTTTAATATGTAATATTATTGATGTTTAATTTAAATATTTTTAAAATAAAATTCGTCATTAGAATTTATTATGATTAATTTTTTTCTCTAATTTATTGTTTGATATTTAAATAATGTGTTTTATCAATGAACGGAATTTTATAATTATTGATAATTTATATTTATGATGAATTTAAAATTTATAATTTTGTAATGAAAAATTTTGTACAAACTGTTGAATAATAATTCACAAATGTGAGAATTAAAAATTATTAAACAACAATTTGGTTTATAAATCACTGTAATTGATCAATTATGTTGAAATATTTTGATTTACAAATTTATATCGCCCCCATTTTAGCAATCAACGCCCCAAAAAAATCCAAAGTATAATCCCCACTTTAAGTAATTAGGCCATAAAAAAAGATGCATGTCTCTAATAATAAACCGGTAATAAATATATTTCCGTAAATCTGAACTAAATCTCTATTTAATTGATATTGATCGTTGATTATATTTTCATTCCTGTTTATTTGCACTCATTAACTAAAAGTATTTTATTATTTTACTATTATTACAATACATAACAATGAAAAAAAAATAATAATAATAAATTTATTTCATCCATTATAATTAATTATAACCATCGTTTAAATACACGAATCATTAGACAGCTGTCACTATATAATTGTTAATAAACAGCAATGCAATTGTATTTGATTAGAATAATTTTTTATAAAAATTACAGACATTTATATATACATTGATATTGCAACTAAAACTACTGGCAACCATCTCATGCTATATTTCCCGCGGGGATTCGTGTACGAACGGAAAAATAGGATAGAAAAATTTATTTGCGACAGCCGTAACAAGTGGGTTGATTGGATCGTTGTTGAATCATGAACGAGAAAGATCGTGTTTCGTTCGTCTGAATCTACGTTCAATTGACTGTGCTCGATTGTTATACTCGAACAGTAAAGGAGGTAGTGAAAAAATAAAACAAAAATAACATAAATTTAAATTATGCAGTGAAGCGAATTGAGTAACGTTTCCTGTCCTCATGAAGGTGGTTTACAAATAGAGTTAAGCTTTCCAGCTTAATACAATTTTCCGGTGTGTCCTAATATACATACACAGTGTTTTAATATTTATTTAGATTCTATAACGTTTTAAATATCCTAAATTTCCAAAGTCTAGTTCACCTCATTTATCTGAAATTAAATTATCAGCCAATAATAACTATTAATTACATATGTTATTATGAATATATAATATAAATTTAGATTATAAAAATAAATTTATCTTCCTGTCCTGGGCTATTCTCACAAAGATTGTGGATAAAATCCGGTAGATAAAAAAAAAACTCATCATCAAGTGGCTTTGTTAGAAGTCAACGTATGAGAAAGAAAAAGTAAAAGGTAAAAAAAAAAAAAAGAAAAAAGAAACAATGAGTGCAATGAATATTTCCTGTTGGACAAACTCTACTCCAAAGATTCATGGCTTTATTCCCTCACATGTATATGTATATAATACCAGTAGTGCATATGTCTATGTGCAAACACACGCATGATTGTGATACTCCCTTTTTGGTCACGGTAAAATCATCGCAAAGTTACACAGCAATTCATGTATATATATCTAATATTATATGTATATATATATGTATGTACATATAATCGCGATAAAATACCTGCTAAGCTTCAAGACAATAGAGTGCCAGTATTATACGCCATGAATTCGCTATCCAACCTATCCAAAATAATATTTTTTTTTTCTTCTTTTATCTTTATATAAATGAAACCGCTTGAAATCACTACAGTTGAAAAATTTATGAATACAATTTCAACAATTTATATTTATATTGTAAGATAAATCCGCAACTGACTTACTCAACACATATTTAATACTTCATATATATGTATATTTATATGCATTCATACTCCATTTCATACACAATAACTAATTTTAGTATGAAAGTATAAAAATAAAATAAAATAAGTAAAGTACATTTTAGAATATTACAAAAAAAAGAAAAATTTTTTTTTTTCATATTGAAATTTATTCATTTTATCGGGGGCAGTTATAATTCTCTATGAGCTTACGTTATAACCAGTGACCATATATAAATTTATATAGGCACATATACACAGATATATGTACATATATTTAAGTATGAAAGTAAAAGACATGTTCATACAATGAAAATTCGAGAGAAGCGAATATTGGTCTCGCGACTTGGCGCCAATACGTGACTTGACTGTTGAACAATTTTTGCATTTCGAGCACGATAACCGGAATTCTCTCACACAAGGTCCATGATAAAACTATATATGTATATATATGGACAAGAGGGAAATGGGAAAGACGAGGTTTTAGTCCAATCTTTTTCATTCTTTCGACTATCGAATGGGCCAGTATGGGTGAAAATCGTGAGAATATAGTAGGAACCAAACGTCGAAGGAAGAATGCTATCAGCCACATCGATCGTTGCCCGTTCGCCCGCATTTAGAACGGTCATGTTCTATATACCTATACACAATATGTATATGTACATACATGTTACACACACACACACACATGTATATACGTACATATTTCTATATACATAAGAGAAGAAGTGCAGTAGAAATTCGCAGCTCGACCACTGAGAAACGCGTCAAATCCTCGAGGCGCACGAGGAAATCGACCTTATCTGGCCGCGTTATCGTAACCCGTATATACTTTAACCTCCACCGCTCTATTTTACACCTCTATCTAGACAATGGGTTACCACACGCATACCAAATTGGCAGCCGCGCCATTTCCGACAACTCTGTCGGAGCAAAACTCTCTATATGTATTCGTGTATGTATACACACTGCTGATAGATATATATTTGTAATATCAACATTCAACCACATGAGATGAATACACGAATTTACTAGTGCATATACACATTTGCGTCATGATTTATCTTAATAAACTATAATTAATCTGTTTTGATTCATCAACACTATTTGAGTTAATTTACTGATGTTTAAAAAAAATATATATATATTATAAAAAAGTATGCATTATAAAAAATTTACCGGTATTTAATAGATATTTATTATTTGAAATAAATATTCGATTCAGTATAATAAATTTTATTGCCTCATACGAATTTTTTTTTAATATGTATATTAGGGTGTTTCATTTTTAAGCGATATTTTTTTTGTTTGTTTGTGAACACTAAAAATTTGATAATTTGTATAAAGAAAAAAATATTCTCGTTTGGAAGACAATTCTGAGTTAATTAGAGGCTTAGTGAATTCAAAAATTCCATTTCCCATATAAATAACACGAGAAAATTTTTTTTTCGATTTTAACTCGATTTTTTTAGTTATCAAAATTTTTTTTCTTCTTTTTTGATGTTATTATACTGTTGGTTCAGCATTATAGCATTTATTGTAAGATAATAATTAATGTCGAATCAATAAATTGTAATTTAAAGAAAATTTAATGCCTCATTTTTCCCAAAAAAAAAAAATTAAATCTGGTTGAAGTCAAAAAAAAATATAAATTATCAGATTTCCAGTGTTCACAAACAAAAAAAAATATCGCCTAAAAATGAAGCACCCTAATGTAGATATATACTTTTATTATTCCTCCGTATAGTTATAAATAAAATTTTATTAAGATTAATATGATCTACGTTGTTTATGATAAATTATAATTGTCTTCAATGTATATTATTCGATATAATTCTTGTGATAATTGGCGAGAGGATTTTTTACACGATCATCTTCGCTATAACAAATGAGTATTCTTTTGGATAAATTGACAGTTTGAAAAGTCTGTCGATGCGAGAGGAAAATAATGTGTCGGCATAATGATGAGCGCGAACATGAAATTGGTATATCGCATGATAAAGAACGAGTAGAGAAAATATCACGGAGGAAATCGTGTTGGGTGGATAAGATAAAAGTTTACGCGCGAATAGAGTGCTTCCATGAAAGTATATATGTATATCTATATAAGTGTACCTAATATGCGCAGGTTGAGTTCAGCGAATCGTTCAACTAAAGACAGTAACTCGTCGTATAAAACGACCATCCCTAGTATTCCTTCCACCCTGTGCCCATATATTCATCGAGCCTGGTGTAGAATCCTCGAGTTCCCAGTAGTGCGCACGTGATGCTTATTGAGTGCACGGAAAATTTTTCGATCATTGATAAAAATATAGATATAGTCAAGAAGTTTTTAGCCCTACGCGTGCGCTATAGTTTTTACATATATATATCTTTTTTATTTTTTTTATTTTGTTTTATTTTTTTATACAATTTCTCTTCATCGCCCTCAATTTTTTTCCTCCATTTTTTTCTTTGTCTTGACTATTCCACAAGAATAGTTACGATTATTGTTGTATCGCATGAGGGTTGGCATAAATTTATGTGTAAAAAAAAAAAACAAAAAAACCCTCTCAATAAAAGCGGCATATTTTTTCCTTGTAAAAATATTTCAATGCCGAAAAAAATTGTTATTTTACGAGATTAAAAGTAATTTGTTAGTATTCTATGTAACAGTTATTTCAATAATTTGATATCGTGTAGATATTTGACATGAATATTCTCCGAAATAGAGAAATAAATATTTGGAAAAATTGTTTGGATATAAATATTATTTTATTTTATTTAGTTTTTATGATATGAAGGAATAATCTTGTATATATAGAATTAGCTTTTGTTGCATGATTTTGGACATGTGCATATACACATTCTGTCATTTTTTTATTTGAATAACTGAACACAAAATGAAAAAAAAAAAATAAACCTTTGTTCCCAACGATTTAACAAAAAGTTCATTTAATCAATCATAATTTTATGAAAGAATAATGTCATTATCACAATTTTCATCCTTTCTCTTTGTGTTTTATATCAAAACGATATCACTTTTACATATAACAAAAATAACAAACACGATTTTGAATCAAAAGAATATATAATTCATGATAGAACATTTTTGTTTTTATTTAGATAGATGAATTATACTATTTCCATTCGGAAATCGTTCAAGTCAAATACTTATATACATACATAATATATACGTATATGTAATGTTTATTTATTAGATGTAGCACGTGTGTATACATGAATGAGAAGAACATCCTGAATGCTCGATCGTCGTTGCAACAAGACAGACAAATGTAATGACAGACTTCGAAATTCAAATCTAATTCTACAGTCGTCTTGATATGTAGCTCTATCGTGTCTCTCTGCTTCAATATTATTCTCACATTTGTATGAATAAATTCAGATAATGTATTATTAAAATTTAGAAATTAAATAGTTTATAAAATAATAAAAAATAAAAAGAAATAGTATAGCTTATAACTTTATTTCAATATAGTTTTCAATTAAATATATATTTTTATATGTATATTTATTTGTACATCAATTTTAGGATGAATTGGGGTAAATGGCAATTAAATGTAGCATACCATCAACGCTTGTGTCAAACCAGAAATTCCCGAGAGGAAGTAGTATAGAATAGAATAGATCTAATACTACTAACTCAAAGTGGTAGGCGGTAAACCACTATTCGTCTGTCTATTGTCTAACAATGAAACGAATCCAAGAGTAAATACACTTGTGATCAATAAATCTACTAAAACACAGTAGCCACAGTGGATTACTGCGAGTTTCGTTGTTTATAAGAAAAATATATGTACAAATGTTTAAGCAAAAAAATATAATATAAAGATTAGAAGATTATAGCTAAATAAATTTTAATTAATTTTGCATTAATATAATTATTTATGTAAAAATCTTGATTGTTATCATGATAATTTGAGTGAAGAGCACTTCATGATGTACGATAGTTTATGAAATAATTAAGAAATAAATGATTTCAGATTTTAAATGATTAAAATAAATAATAAAAATTAATTTATTAGATATTTATTTATTTTTTTTTCGTTAGTCATAGAAATTAAATTTCTTATAGTAAATTAATTATGTTAAAAGAGTAAATGATGATGCAAGGAGATGGGCTGAAAAAAAATCAATTGAAACAAATTAACATGAATGTGTTCATTGATATGTAATATTGTTCATTTAATATTGATTAAATTTCTCATCGAGAATCTTCGTATCAATAAAATTAGAACTGCATAAATTTTGATACTCATGCTAAAAATATCACCGGATTTTTTTATGACTTTGGTGATGTAATTAATATGAATTTAAATTATTACAATGTCCTGGCACTTGATATTTTTGTTCAATTCTGTTTCTCTAACATTTTCTGTTGAATTATTTAATTAATGTCATTATATTCGAATGACAAGTCAGTGAACGAAATGAATTCAGATAATTATAGCATCTTCTGAAACCAATATTCACATTGATTTTAATCAAAAATTTAATTCATTAATCATTAAAACCCATTGAAAATATATATAGAGAATTGTTCACATTGCCAGTTTAAATATAAAATTTATTTCTCACATCATCACATAAAATTCATTTGTATAATAGAAAAACTTTACGTGAAAAAAAAAAAAAAAAAAAAATTTATTATTCCATTAGAATTCCGTGTATGTAAATTCAAACTAAAATAACAATTGTAACAAAAGCTTATTTTAAATTAATATTCATTCAAATTTGAAAGCTCCATCGGTGAAATATTATGTACAGTTATGCCATGTAAATAATTATTTTCATATAGTTCGATGGCTAAATGCCAGCATTATATTTATATATAAAAATATATATACAAAGTATATACACAACTAAAATCAAATACGAAGCCCAGGCGTCGCATCAAGATGCATTATTCGCATGCGAAGCTTACGTATAAATAAAACATATTTTCAAGGAAAAACATTATAGTAGCACAAGAAAATCCCCAGATATTTCAAAATGTATAGCATTTTGAATTCTAAAACCATGAATTTATTCTATTCAACAATAGATTGCATGATAGCTATGTTGAAAGTACTGTTGTGATGCTTTATGTATATATACATATACCATACTCTTTATATATAAAGTATATGCATATGTATAGACAAAATTCAATATTGGACAATGCAATAAAATTAATTATGTATAAAATTCATAAATAAATGATTGAAAAGGGTAAAGTAAAGGTTTCATGCAATTTTAAAATGCAAATAAAAACAAAAGAAGTCTTGTCGAAATAATTCAAATGAGACACCACTGGATAAAATTGAAGCTTTGTACTCAACTGGCGCAACAAATCGAGTAGTTATCGATAGAAATGGTCATACGTAAAGCGCGTGCGTAACACATGGAAAACTAATTTGCACAACTGGGCGCTTCAGCGGCGATGAATTGCATTTTTCACCAGCCAATCCGATTGAACACTCCTATCGCATAACCCATTTCCCTGTATATATTGGTCTGGGCGATGCTTTAAACGTAAAAGTCCGCAGTGCAGAAAATCATTGAATTAGGTTGAACCTTTGAAAAAGTATTTTTCAAACCTCTTATTGGTACTCGATGTTTTCTTTGTCTTTAAATTTGTTTTTTTTTTTATTTTTATTTTCCTTGTTTCTCTGACTAGAAACTATTTCTTGTATCGTGACAAAGGATTGAGTCGTTTAATTTCAACATTCGTCTTTGACAAGAGGTTAGTTCAGTAAAGCTGAGATTCGAAAGAACAATTTCCAAACGACAATGCGGTAGATTTGTCCTGTTGGATGAAATCCAGGTGAATCTCGACAACATAAAATTGCTATTCATTCTTCAGTTGACAACAGCAGATACTATTTGAAAATAAAATAAATTATACATTGCCAGAAGTCAATGGAACAAGTAATATTACGAAATACATAAGTGTGCCAAGTGATTGATATATGAATAAATTATATTGGATTAAAATGAATGAAAAATTTACATTTCATTTTAGTAAATGTGTATTTGTATGCAATATTCCTGAATAAAGAATTGGATTTTTACTGATGAAGTAATAAGTTGGGTCTAGACTAAGTGTCTGTCATGCTGCAAAGTTGAACATACACATGAGAACAAAGTTTTATTGATCGCAATTTGTTAATGTGGTCTATTGAAATTTTATCAATTATTCATTCTAATCATTTAACATTTAATTTTATTTTCTCGCACAATCTATCGTACATATGTTATAAACTAAATTGCAAATTCATTAAATGATTAACTTTAATATATTCAATTGCACTTCTGTCTTTTCAAACAATGTTCAGAGAGAATTTAAATATGTCTCTCTTATTTATTGTTTTCTATCATTAATTCATGAATGAAACTGATGAAATTCTTAGAATTAATTTCAAATTTGTGATGATTTTTTTGCAGGAAATATTTCATTAAAATTTTATACTAAAAACAAACTCTATAATTTGTATAAACCATGCAATAGAAAACTTTATAAATGAAATACGTATTATTTTATAATTTGTGTAGAAAAATTTTTTTCTCTTCTTTTTCACGTAGTTTGAATACCCAAATAGAAATTGTCCATTATGAATAAAATAGTCATGAATGGAATTGATGAAAGAAAATTAATGTCAAAGTTCACTTGAGCACGATGTACATGGAGTATATTTAATATAAAGTACTGGTCAATAATGAATAGAAGCTGTGTAGGTGTTTAAATGTTTATTTCCAAATCTCAGTTCTACAGATTTATACAGGAGTAATTTAATTGATTAAAAATTGAAATTTTTAAACATAAGAAATTCAACGGCTTGCAATGGTTTTGGAGATAAAGTAGAGTAATTTTTTACTATGCGTGTTGATAAATTTTATAACCTTACCGAGTTATTTCATCATACCCGAGGGCTTAATATTATAATCTTGGATTTCAAGATTTTTTTTTTTCCTGAAGAATATTATTAATTTTTTCGACTTTCTGTAAAATTATATTATCCTCTTATGAAAATACATTAAATCCCGTGGCAATATTTTTAATAATCATATTACAAAAATTGTTTCATTTCAAGTTGTCATTATTTTTTTTTTTTTATACATCAATGATATTTATTGATTTATAATATAAATATTGTGACTTCTCCTATATAAGTATATGAAAAATCAGCGTGGCTTTTTTCCTAATGTATGTAGTGAATAAGTAAATACAGAATCTTATAGTGCACCTTTGACGAATGAAATAAATTTACGTTGGTGGATACATATACATAAAGTCTGATCAAGGTTTTAGAATCAAATCACGAAGTTGAACTTCTCTGAAACTAGTTTTCCCATGATGCACAAGTCTTTTTTTGTTTTTTTTTTCCTTGCATACATACTCCATCGTGATAAAAGTAACGTTAGCATTGGAGGTAAAAGAGACAGAAAGATCAGGAAAGAGTTTGCGGAAGCTACGCGGGTTTTCTGCATACGGCGCACACCCGGGCGTGGTCCTTGATTTACTCTGGGGCGGAAAATATTCGAAAATTTACGGGGTAGGTGGAATACAGATTGCCCCTCGCGGTGGCGCGTTGGTGGTGGCCACTACCAAGTTTTCTACGTGTGTATATACCATGACTATGATACCTTTTTTGTTTTTTTTTTCCTTCTATTACTCGTCCGCTCGCTCGCTCGCTCTTTACAATATCTTTCTATTTTTCTCTCTTCCATTTTATCTATTCCTGTTGTCATACTCTTTTTATTTTTTTTTTTTTTTGTTTCTTTTACTCTTTTTGCGCGACCCGCGACGCAGTAGATCGCCCCCCCCTCACTGCCGCCACTGTTCTTTGCTTTTCTTTTTCCTTATATTTTTTTTTTTTTTTTATTCCCATTCCCTCGCGCTGACTCAACTAAAACGACTCCGCAATTACTCCCCGAGGATCGTTACACCCTGGGAAACAATCCTGCAGCTTGTAGGACGAAACGTATATATGTACGTACGAACGAGTTAGGTTCAACGGCTGCAAGGGCAGTCGTTTAAACGTGCGCGCATTCTCTCTCATTCGCTTTATTTTAACGCCATTTCATTTTCAACTACTACAAAGCAACCAGTCGACAACTAGTAACTCCCTAACCCAAACACATGGTGTATATATGTACATATAATGTATGAACATCAATTATTTATCGTAGCTTTTAGTTTTGTGTATAGAATGTTGGAGAAAAAAAAAATAAGAGAAATATTTTAACATTAAATTAATTTTCATACACGAATTAATTTTAAATTGTATTTATCATTTGATGTAATATAAAAATTTATTTATTTAAAGAGTAATAGATATATTATATTTGTGATATAAATTTTATAGATAAATATAATATTATAGTTTAATTAATGAATTGATATTGTTGTCAATTAATTTTTATTTCAATTATATAATTTTTTATTTTTTATCGAGTATAATTTATAATGAAGTTGCAACAATAATTGTGTACTGGTGAAAAAGCACAATGCTGAGGTAACCATTTGCAACAATGTGCGCATTAACTGGATGCAATGGTCAAAATTTCAAATGCATCGTTTCACGTCCAACATGAAGGTACATATATATAGTGAGTTCATTTTGCAACAAGACAACTCCATTTCACTACTAACGAGTTTGCCTTTTCATTTTCATTGCAATATAGTGTCACCAGGTATAGGTATATACTGAATGAAATTGCTGGCAACTTTCATCAACAACTTTTGCCTTTATATATATTTGGTAAAGTAGTGAAAATATATATAACAATACAATAATAATATCGCGATTATGCTGATGATCTCCAAACTAATGTCAATTGCTAATTGTATATATCTTCTAATTTTGCAGGCAAGTTAATTAAACGTATGAATTAAATTTGCTGACAGAAAAAAAAAAAACAATTGTTAGATTAATTTACAATATAATTACTTAATACAAAATAAAAATATATTTCAAAAAATTATTTTCTTGCTGAATTATATTTTTCTTATTTATTTTAAATACACATTCTCATTAATAATTATTAATACAATATTATAATTGCAGCTTATTCAGCAACAGTTTATTTTTTATTATATTCAAACTTGGTTAAATTAATTTATAACTTTTGTTTTATTAAGTCTTTATCTATACGTATATTTATGGCAAATTTGACATTTTGTCAATGAAACAGAGACAGTGAGTGCGTTATAAATTTCAAATGATTTAAAATATGTATGTAAATTCTCTACATAAACTTGATACCATTATGCATACGTGATACTGCAAAGGCTTACTATTAATTCCTTTTAACCATACATTAGTAAAATTTAGTCATGTACATTGCTATTAGCAAAAGCCGATTCGATAATAAACCGGATGTCGGTAGACCGCTGTTAAAGCTTATCAACTCTGATAAATTAATATAATTTATATACAATAATGAAAAAATCTTATATAATATTCAATCTGTTGTGAACTGTACTCATTAATACACTTTTAAATTGGGTCAAATTATCTATTTTTTATTTTATTTCATTTGTCAAATCGATTTTTACTTTTTTTAACTTGTATTTTTTACGAAATCAAATTGAATTTATATTACTCCAGATGAATATTTGATCATTTTTGTTGGTCACAGGTAAAAATTAGATGAAATTGAATTTTAAAGTAGACAAATGACATGTGAGATATCGTTGTAAAATTAATTAAACCGATAATATTTAAGTGGAAATGTAAAATAAAATATACTGTCTTGAATAATTGATATTTGCTCTAGTTTTATTTAAGAAAGATCAACCAAAGCTTCAATTATATTTCAACTTATTCTCTGAATATTGCTTTAACATTTGAGCAATCATAATTAGTTTTTCTACATTTCAAAAAAACTTTTCTTGAAAATAAATAATATAATCAATATGAAGTTATAATCCTGATTGATGGACAATATTGAACTAAATATTTCTATTCAATCATAAAAGGATGATAAACCAATGCATTACATTGCAGTAAATAATTAAAAGTATTAAATATTTTTAATAATTTACTTGAAATAAAAAGTTTGACAGTTCAAACAAAATAATTCGGCAACACTCCAGAAATCTTTTTAGTTTCATACAATAAGTTTCGTGATTTCACATTATTTTTACATTCAATTATTTATATTAAAATTCATTATAGCCTTCATCATACTATCTTCTCCACTACTAACGAACCTATTGCATGAGCAGAAAATATTTACTACCAAAAAAACACAATAAACACGAATATCTTTCTATAACACGAAAACAAAATTGATAATTAAAAACTCATCACGTTTTTACATATCTGTAAATTAATCTTGATTCACATTAGTATAAAAATTCAGTATATTTATATCCATTATTTATTTATCTTTCACATGAACAATATTATTCAACAATATTTAAATTTTATCTAAAAGCCATTCATAACAATAAACGACTAAGAGATATACATTTACGATTATTTATACGATATAGTGAATAAATATCTACATTGACCTGTGTATACATGATGAAATGTTGGGTCTCTCTATGCTTATCGCTTTGATGAATATGTAGACATGAGCAAGCAGTCCTTTCAATGTCCTTCAAACGAATGGAGTTGATATTCGAAACCTAGATATATATAAATACAAGTTGTCTATGTGGTTGTGAAAATTACTGAAGCATATCAATTCGAATCTAAATACGTGAATAACCTATCGGATAATATGTCACAAGTCTCTTACTCTTCAGGCTATATTTTTTTCATTTTCTACGAGAAATTTCAGATGAAATATACACTCACAATTATACATAAAGGTCATAAATATTTATCAGGTTAATGGATCTATCTGTATGAATATCGAAACGTCATATTTTATAGATAATAATATCAATTGAATATTCATTTAATACTTCATGATCAAATGCGTACAAATAATATTGCTAATACTGTTTAATGTAAACCATATTATATCAAATGATGACTTTGTATTATATATCTTTGGCCAGTTTGTTAATTAATATCTGCCATATACAGTATGTACTTTTATTTACTATTATTTTTTTAATATAGTATGTTGATATAATGATAGAATCAATAAATAATAATGTGTATTTTTTTTTTTTTTTTTTTTAGCTTTTGTTTTAGCTCTGTTTTTATCGTTCTTTATTTATTTTATTTTATTTATTTATTTATTTATTTTTTTTCTTTTCGTAACATATATATATAGAGTTTGAGCTGACCAAACGCCTCCATCTGTATTCACGATCTATGAGGATGCTTTTAGCGTTTTATCACCGGGGCCACTTCTGGGCGTTTCTGACTCTCCTCCTTTATCCTCGACATTCGTAGTTTCGACAGCACTTTCACAGTTTCGTGTTTCTTCATATATATATATTCGTTTTCTTTTCGACCAATTCAAATGATTCATTTTAAAACATTTCAAAATTTTTTTCTTCATTTTAATACGACACGTAAAATAAAAATAAATATCAGCACAAATATATTAAATGAACTATGAATATATTTTTTAAATTACAATAATTTTTTTATTCGATATATATGTATTTATTATTTGAATGAAAAATAATTTTCTAAATTTTTTGAATAGATTTGAATTATTGAAGATATTATTGCAATGTTTCATCAACACTTGATTAATAATTCGGCTTTTTTTTTTCATTTTATTTTATTTTGAAACAAAGATAACAACGTAATTGGATTTTTGTAAAGAATTTTTATTTGCATCAACTGAAATGGAGTGCGACGTTGGTAGATAGAGGCGGGTGAGAAGATATACAGTGGTGATATACATGGATGCAGTAGCCAAGAGCTCGAAAACACTTTAGCTAGATCCCGAGTTGGGTTGGCCAGAGACGCATCAATCAAGTCGCGGCTAGATAAACCATTATATGTATACATACGTGTGTGTATATAACAAAAAAACGACGCTCTAATCTATTCTGTTCATTGAAAAATCGAGAGAGAAAAATTATTATATTCATTTGTCATCACAATAATATTTATTTTGTTTTCAAAAAATGTTTTAAAGTCGATAAAATCATTTATTGAATAAAAACTTTTTCTCTAATAGTACTTTATCGATTAAATAAATATTATATAGAGAAAAAGTTAATATAATAATGTATGAATACAGATAAATATTGAGTTAAATATTGAAGATAAAAATTTAATGTTAAAAGAAAAATATAGGTAAAGATTTTTTGTGAAAAATTTCTACTGTTGAATGGATAAATAATAAATACACTTGAGTCGTCCATTATTGTGACATTAAAGTGGTTTGGGAGGTGTTGGAGATGCTAACTGGGTAAGTAAGCATCCCGGGAGACCAGTGGTTTAGAGAAGAAGGATGGGACACAAGTTAAGACAGCAGTATACATATGTGTGTATGTGTTCCGTTAAGGACAAACGTCCTTGAACCGCGCCAGACGAATTTCCTGATATATTTCCTATGGGACGTGTTCTTAGCCATTGCTTTGAATGACAAATCATTAATGTTTAATAACATTCATTTAATTCTATAATCATAGAAATGTTTGAAATTTTATTTAATTTTTTGTCGTTAAATTATCACATAGTCAAATTTATTGATATTATCATCAAGAAAATTTATGAATGATGATGATAATTAATTAAGCCAGGCCACAATACTTGACATGTTTACAACTTGAATATGTATATCATGAATATATTTATTCTGCTAATTAAATTTAAATTAAAAGCATGAATATACATTTTGCAATATTGTTTGCTGAATTGAAAACATATTTGTTTACTGAAGAATATTAAATTTTCAATAATATCAATTATTTCTTAATATATTGTGTTGCAATTATTTATATATTTTGTTTCAACAATTTATATATAATGAAAAGTAGCCCATAAAATTTATTAGAATCAAAAATAAATTATTACTCGATCGCAAAGATGAAATAAAAAATTTAATTAAATTAAAATGAAAAAAAATTAAAATTTGCAATATCAATTATTTTTTTAATATATTATATTGTAATTATTCATATACTTTTTTTTCCAACAATTTATTTATAGCGACAAGTAACACATAAAATCCATTAGAATCAAAATTTAATTATTAATCGATGGCAAAGATGAAATAAAAAATTAAATAGGAATTAAATTGAAAAAAAATTAAAATTTGCAATAATATTAATTATTTCTTTAATATATTTCTTTATTATATTGTAATTATTCATATATTTTATTCCAAAAATTTATTTATAAGGAAAAGTAGCCCATAAAATCTATTAGAATCAAAAATAAATTATTCCTCGATGGCAAAGATGAAATAAAAAATTAAATTAAATTAAATTGAAATGAAAAAAATTAAAATTTACATTAATATTGACTATTTCTAAATATATTGCATAGTAAATATTCATATATTTTATTCCAACAATTTATTTATAACAAAAAGTACCCCATAAAATTTATTAGAATCAAAAATAAATTATTCCTCGATGGTAAAGATGAAATAAAAAATTAAATAGGAATTAAAATAAAAAAAATTAAAACTTGCAATGATATTGACTATTTCTAAATATATTGCATAGTAAATATTCATATACTTTATTCCAACAGTTTATTTATAACAAAAAGTACCCCATAAAATTTATTAGAATCAAAAATAAATTATTCCTCGATGGCAAAGATGAAATAAAAAACTAAATATAAGAATTAAAATAAAAAAAAATATTATATTTATATACATACATACATACATACATACATACATAGATAGACATGAAAGTCGGGAATGATCTAATGGCAAGTGGCAGGAACTTCTTCTCCCTTGTGGCTGTAGAAGAAGAAAGTCGCTCGGCTAACCCGGACATTCTCTGGTACATAACGAAAAGTGCTTCGGTGCCGAATCGATAATCGTCGAGAACTGGGAATTGCTTCAGCACAATGGGTATGAGTATAGAAGCAAAGCTATACTGGCGTGTCCCAGGATCTTTCCGGCTGATCGTTGAGGAATTTTTCGTTTGGCATCCGATGAAATTTATAGCTGGGTCACAGCTTGGATCGGCATGAACAGCGCGCGCTGTGGCCCCCGGCCGTCAATGCCCGCGCGCTCTTGTTATCGTTTCAAACCTTCTGGCCTCATCGATCCAACGATGAACAAGTCTACTTAGAAATGTATATGTATTAAAGCCACACCAAGAGTGGTTACATGTGAACTGACCACACTCACTTTATGCCATACTCATACTGGTTTACTCTATATATCAGCTATAAATACATCCTTTGATGTTACAAAATGCAATATTATATAGATATTATAACTCTATTTGAGCGCTGAGCTAATTGAAATCTATAATATATAAAGGTTTGATATAAAATTTACTGATAATATTCATCAGACTAAAGAATTTATTTGATTAATTAAAAAAATATTGAACGAAACAATAAAATATATTTCATAAGAATATCTATTTGTTTTTTTGTTTTTTTTTGTTTATGTATAGCTACATATGTATATGTAACGATGTACATGCGTGAGTTGAAAATGAATTCGAGAAATGGCGTGGCTATTTTCCCGAACATTCGGGAAAACGTGAATGGAAGCAGCAAATGAGGTAATGCACGATCCAATTTGATGACTCGATACACATGGCTGAACACGGCTCGCACCAAAGTAATTATTAACACCAATTGCATTGCAATTAAACAACGCGCGCGCTCTGTGTTCCTTCATTTCACTCTTTCTCTATCGTATGACGTTGTCATTGCATTCCAACGTAAAATTTTAAATAAATTCGCCTCCATGTTCTTAGTAATACATTTAATTTAATTTTATATTTTATATAATTTACAAAATTTTACATTTATTTTATATTTTAATACTCTATCATTTGATTGTTTATTTTTTTAATTTGTATGGTATATATTGATTATAATTATAGTGAATTAATTTATTGATATAGTAATTTTGTATTGAAAATTATTACAGATGAAACTTTGTAATTAATATCTATGGACTTTAAATTGATTGATTTTTCCCAGTCTACAAATAAATTATATTTATATACACATTCACATTTGGATTATATTAATTATTTATCGATTTCCTCTATACCTTTCATTTTGTTTATTGCAATATTTAATCATTCAGTTCATAACTATATTTATGCAATGTTATTTCTCGAAAATAAAATGTAAACATTTACATGAAGAAAAAAATTCTCATAACAATAATTGAAATTTAATTTCTCTTCATTATTTTGATTAATTAATTGTTTTTTTTTTTTGCTTTTCAGCACTCGAAATATTAAATGCACATTCAAATACATCATTGAACATTCAACCATTTTAATATAAAGCTACTACCATCATAATTATTTACTAAAACAATTAAAAAAAAAGCATAAATTAATTTACACATCAATACAAAATTTCATCCAAAATATATTCATTATTAATTCATCTATACTTGAAATATAAATAAATAAACAAACATATTCAACAACAAAATTTCGTAATTCTCACTATTATGAATAATAAGCTAAAAGTTTATACTTAATAAGTATGATAAATAATTACTTGGTGATATAAAAAATAAAACAAATGAAAATATAAATGAATATTTAAAAATTAAATTAAGACAGTATTGTATTAGCAATATTAAATAGTGTACAATACACATATTATATTAAATGAAACTTGGAGAGTTTACTTGACAGGCAGACATCTAGCACCTACAGTTTCAATCAACTCATGTATATTTGCAACGCACACGATCGTCACTCCACATTGAGATACAGAGCTTTATTCGTGTCGCGATGAAAATGTAGCTTCCTATATATGCATACACAACACATTTCCTCTCGCGTATTCACCCTCACTTCATCCTACCTCATTCTCTCTCAACCAAAGCTCTTGGCAAATATCCATGAGAGTATGCGGGGTCATCTTTTGTTTCAGAATAATTGCTTCCTACGAGTTTCCTAACGCTATATATGAATATTCTGTACAACTGTTTAGTACACACGATGATGCTTCACCTAATGTATGCCGCATTGTAATCGAATAATCACACAAGTTTTAAATTACAATCTCTTATGAAATTAATAATTAAATAGCAAAATTTCTTAATATGTTTATATATTATTATTATTATTATTATTATTATTATTATTATTATTATTATTATCTATATTATTTATTTTTATATTTATTCATTTATTATTTATTTTTTTATTATTTATTTATTATTTATTCATTATTTAATTGTTTATTATTTATTTTTCATCTATTATTCATTATTTATTTATTTATTATTTATTTGTTCATCATTTATTCATTATTTAATTGTTTATTATTTATTTTCATTTATTATTCATTATTTATTTTTTTATTATTTATTTATTATTTATTTGTTTAATATTTATTCATTATTTATTTTTTTATTATCTATTCATTATTTACTTGTTTATTATTTATTCATTATTTAATTGTTTATTATTTATTTTTCATTTATTATTGATTATTTATTTTTTTATTATTTATTTATTATTCATTATTTATTTTCTTATTATTTGATCATTATTCATTATTTATTTGTTTATTATTTTTTTTTTATTATTTATTTGTGTATTATTTTTTTTTTTATTCATTTGTTTATTATTATTTTTTTTTATCATTTATTTGTTCATTTATTTATCATTTATTATTTGTTTGTTTAATATTTATTTATTATTTATTTTTTTATTATCTATTCATTATTTATTTATTTATTATTTATTCATTATTTATTTTTTTATTATTTATTTATTATTCAATTGTTTATTATTTATTTTTCATGTATTATTCATTATTTATTTTTTTTTAATTATTTATTTGTTTATTATTTATTTATTATTCATTATTAATTTTTTCATTTTTTATTTATTATTTATTATTTATTTTTTTATTATTTATTTAGTTTAAAGTCAAATATTAATTTGTAGTTTTATTAATTATTTTATTCTTACTTTTCGTTGGTATATTATTTTTCTATGTACATTTATTTATTTATTTATTTATTTATTTATTTATTTATCTATCTTTCATATGAAAACAATTGATATTTGATCTATTGATTATTGCCTTGGTGGCAATGATGACAATGCTGCTGCACGTGTCCATAAAAATATAACTGAACATTTGGTCTATTGTGGAGATTGTAGTCACGGGTGACAATCGATATTTTGTGGATCGTAACATGGACGATTGCTATTTGGGCAACGCGAACAAAAAGATATGACCAAATGAAAGAGTTTGTGCGAGGATTCAGTGTCGTATAACCACTGTTGCGGTTAAGCCACACAATCGCTCTGCTCTAGTATTAAAACAAACACTTTTTTTTTTTTTCTTCATTTATGTATGCACTTCAAAAAATCCACTATTTTATTTTTTGTTTGAAAACTGCGGTTTCATTTTTTTTTTTTTTTCATTATTGTTATAAATGATGTTATACGATAGCTGAACAAAATACCGTATAAATTGTTTTTAATAAAAATAATATAGCTTCGTGATGAAAAATTTTTAATATTATCAAATATTACTTTCGTCATGTTATTATATAATATCCAAATTTGTAAAAAAAAATTTAATTTTAAATTCATTAATATAAATTTAATTCCATCAAAATATATTTCACTGTAATGAATTTTATTGTGAAATATTTAATTGTAATTTTACTTAAAAAAAAAAAAGAATATATTTTTACTTGTCTTTATATTTAATTATATTTTAAAATATTTATCTTCATATTTCTTTTCAACATAAATTCCATTCTCACTATGAATATTCATTCTCATACAATTTCATATGACACCATTTTTCTCGACACATACCAATCTTATATTATTAAATTCCACTCCATAAAAAATGTAAACAAAATAACAGCTGTAAATCACAATAAATATATATTTTATTTCATTAATATAACATACCAATAAAGATAATATACTGATTGGAATGTATGTACATATACCGCTACATAAAGTGTATCCGGAAGAAATAAACAATATTATCAATCTCAATCAGTCGTGAGGTCCGCCACACCGGAATTGATCTTGAATAACTCTCGACGACAAAATGTTGTGCATTACCAACGTATAGATACATCGAAATAAATTTCCTTTCTATCCATTCAAGATTGAGGAAAAAAATAAATAAAATAAAATTTTTTTCGTCAATCGATAGCGCGCGATTTCATTCCAAATAGCCATATAGAGTGAATGAAAGCAACAAAAAAAAAAAAGAAATAGCCAAATGCAGAGGAGTAAATGGAAAAGTAGATGCAGACGTGCTGAATGCACGACGTGTATGTCGATCGTTAGATTCGTATTACCATTTTGGCCCTGAGGCACCTGTGTCCCATATACTGCACAAACTCTCGCTCGACGAATGCTCTAGATGTAGTTGGCGTGACATGAGTCTTGCGATTTGTAGTTTCAATCTATATACATATAAATATACGGTGTAGTTAGAGACACAATTCAATGGGGGATTATTCCCAGGCTTTGGTGATGTTACTCGACCAATCGTTTCCAACGTTACTGTCTTTATTTATGTTGTCGAATAGGTATACGTTTGTCGTGACGGGAATTCGATCGTATTTAGGACACGTCATCACTGAAAAAGATCACGATGTAATGGTTATATCTATTGGAATGAAGAAAATAAAATTAAATATTTAATAGCACTTGATAGAATGTCAAATGATTAAATAAAATTAAAAATAAAATAGAAAAAGAATAAATAAAATTGCATTGTATAAAAAACATTAAATCATACGTTAAAATGAAAATGCACAGGTCATATGACGACAGATAGATATAAAGGCTCTTCTTTAAGTGAGACTCATAAATCGTGTTGGAAAACGTGCGGGCATGAATTTATATTCATCGTGAAGGCGACGAAGTAAAGAGAAACGCATCGCTGTAGCTCAACGTCATAGGGTTTTTTTTTTTTTTTTATTTTTTTTTCTTTTTCTTTACGTTAAACTGCACCACCATTTTACAACAAGTCCATAAGCTCATCACCATCTGTTTAAAGAATATAAACATAAATGTTATGTAAAATATAATATTAAAAAATAATTCATAACTGTATGTATATTGAATTTATGAAAAATATATAATATAAATAATTAAATATATTATGAAATTTATATGAGAAATGTATGACATAATTTAATCATGCAATTTATTTTCATCATCCTTTGTTCAAATTCTTTTTCATTTCACGTATCCAAGTATATAAATCATTGTTTACCCTGTAATAAATTGCAAAGAATAAATTGAAATTGAGAAGAAAAAGTGTAAATACATAACAAAAGTGAAACTTGGTAAATTGAAAGATTGCAATTACTGTAAAGAAACCTTTTTTATACTGAATCAATATAATAATTAATTAATTAACAAAGAAACACAATGGAAAAAGAAAAAATTAATCCAACAATAAAAATGATTTAATTAAATATATATATATCTTGTACTAAAATATCCATCTATTAAATAAATTATATCAACAAGATGATAATCATTTTGCAATGAATTTAAAATAATTAATATAACCGTAGAACATAAATTTCTACTTTAAAGTAAAATATTAAATCACATTACACAACTGCATTTAATATATATAATCATGAAACTTGAAATAATTTTAATCGCCAGAGAATAAATTAAAAATTATAATACCACAGAAAATATATTATAGAGAAAAACACAAGGCATAATAAATTATGACAGTTATGTTCGGGACTATATACTCTCGAGGGTAAATGTCACTGGGGCGACATAAGCATTGGTGACACACGAGAAACGGTCACTAAGTATAGTGCTATATAAGCATATAGATAGACCATGAGACATGGGTCAGAAAAGGATGATGGCATCCGGTTACCTCAGAGACCAAGTTCAGTCCCTGCTCTCATTTATGATCTTATATGCAACGCATATACTATTTTATATCACTTGTACGTGTATGTATGCACCGCATGTTAAACATTTATGTTCTTTATTTCAATAATATTGAAAAGAATTAAGAAGAAAAAAAAATATATATATATAAAACCCAATGGTTATCACCGATTAACTAACTGGCTAAATAACCGTATCATGGATTTCACCTTTAGATTGAAACGAAATTTATATAATTCTTCATCATTAACCCATTTCTCATTCGTCCAGTTCTCCATTTACTTTTGTTCAAAACAATTCTCATGAACAGAGACTGTGTCCGCGTCCACCGTTAAATATAATCCCGGATTTTCACGGTGGGAATTGTCACAGGGCCGTGGGAACTTTTATTCAGTCGCACGCGCGAAGCTTGCAACCAAGCCGGATCATGTAGATGCAAAAAAAAAAAATTTTTTTTTTCTATTTTGAATATATTTTATATTTATTTTTTTTCGCCAAAATAAATATTCGTTCGGAAAAATATATAAAAACATTTTTTTCATTCAACAAATGAATAATCCTTTTATGCAAATGGTATTTGATTAAAAAGAAAAAAAAAATTTTTTTATTTTCAATGTTAAATTAATATAAAATTAATTTTATTCAATAAATTTTCTATATGCGTAAACTGATGAAAGTTAAGTCATTACAATGCGATTAAATGTTTGTTTTTGCAGACGTGCCAGACCCACCGGGACGTCCCATCGCCACCAACTTCACATCACGCTCCGTAACAATCTCATGGGCGCCAAGCGAGAACTCCCACAACAATCCAATTTCACACTACATAATCAATGTCAGGTGAGTCATGTATATTATATGATCCATATATACATATACATATGTGTAAACAGGATAATAATATTTTCTAACGTTAGTGGAATTTATAATTTTAAATATTTAATGTGACCACCAATTTTTTTTCAGAATGTTATCGGTGTAGTTAGGATAATATTATATTACACAGTACAATAATTAATATATAATGAATTTTCATTTAATAAAATGGAGAGATCATTGATTATTGATAATAAATATAAAATTGTTCTTATAATATGAGAAAATATTAATAAAAATTAGTAAAAAAAATATTATTTTAATGTTAAAAGTATTATTAATAGAAAATCTGCAGTTCAATTTGACGAGAGTTGACCTCATTCTAAGAATATAAAATAAAGAGATATCAATTAAATTCAATTATAAAACCGCGAAAATAATGGAATTAAATGTGAAATATATATTATCACTTTGATTTCATAATCTATTCACTAGAAAATTATTCTCACATTATTTATAAATCATTTGTTTCAGTTCATCGTTAATTTAATAAAATATTCATGATTTAATATATGAATATATTAATTAATTAATATGAAACTACTGAGAAATGATGACAAAAGTCTTTCTAAAAATATAAATATCCGACCTCAAGTTACCATGTGCTACATACTTTATTATTTAACTTATCCATTCCACTTCATAAATGTAAAAATTAACTGTTAAAATACATTGAAAATGTATTAAACAAATTATCACTTTGATTTCATAAACTATATTCACTAGAAAATGATTTTCTCATTATTCATAAATCATTAGCTTCAGCTCCTCGTTAATATAACACAATTTACATAATTCAAAATACATATAAATATATCAATTAATTAATATGAAATTACTGAAAAGTGATGACAAAAATCTTTCTAAAAATAAAAATATTCGACCTCAAGTTACCACAATATATACTTTATTAATTAACTTATCTATCCTACTACATAAATATCAAAATTAACTATTAACAATACACCGAAAATTATAATACATATTTCAATATTAAATAAAATCAATAAATACAATCTTTAATTCCTGAAAGAACATGAAATATATATTTACCAACGTATCTGTCAACAATCGTTAATATACTGTCGCTATTTTCTAATATATATATTTATACATGAAACTTATACTGTATACACTATATTTATACATATATACATAGCAAAATATACATACATATATATAAATATGTTGAGTTGGCAGGAAGCGTGATATAATATACCAGAGAAGATATTTTGCGAAATGAAAACCCAACGGAGCTTATCCAGTGCGAGAAGTGACGTTCGATTATCCCACTGAAGTGTGCTTTAAATATATATATATATACATGTATATATATATAGGTATATCAAACCGCTAGCACGCCTTCATTTCACAACGTTCACTTGTTTCCAACACACGAAACTTGAAATGAGTTGGATGAACTGTGCGCCGCCTTCCTTTCCTTCAGTATACGGATAAGTACATAGCCCATGGCAGAATCCGTAGAATCTAAAAGGGAACTCAATTGTCGACAAGTGCAAACGAATGAGAAAGATGAAAATGGAATAAGCGAACAAGAGGAGAAGAATAGACAGGGTAAAAGGAGATAGAAATATAGAAATGAAGGGAGTGAGTTGAGTGAAAAAGTAGTTGCAAAATAGAATAAAAGCCTAGAAAGCTCAATACCATCTCTAAAGTATATATTCGTTCTCACGAAAAACTACTATTTCGTTATGAATGATGCTTGTACCGATGGTTGTATATAAGAGGCATAATGTTAAGCCTCCAATGACGAGTGAAACCTTGGTGCACACTTTGCAATCGTTCAGTCAAGATGTAGCAATAAGAAAAAAGAAAAAATGAAGAATAAAAAAAAAAAATGGTAACAAAAATAAACGAAGAAATAAAAAATAAGAAAAAAATTCGATGAAATAAAAGAAATGACCGCGGGGAAAGAAAAATATATACAGAAAACTAGAGACAGGGAGAAAAGAGGATAGTGTGAGGTGAAAGAGTGTAGCCAGTGCACGAAGATAGAGAGAAATTGAGGCTAAGAACTGCAGTCTTGATAAGCACCCTTTGTTCTTCTCTTTTCACCTCGCTTTTACACACACACACATTCACAAACTACTAACCGTCCTTCGTTCGCCAACCCTCACACCCGTTATCTTACACTCTGCTCGTCCCATTTTCTATCTCTGCCTTATAACCTCCACCCAAAACTACTTACTTTTTTCTTATTTTTTTTTTTTTCTCTTTTTTTTTTCTCTACAAACGAGAAATTCGTTATCGATACTTCAAAGAATATATCTCAGAAACGAATATATAGTTTATATAATATATAATATATATATATACACAAAAGAAAAATAAAAATCAAATCAGGGTAATAAAACAATTGGAATAAATAATATGTATAAATGTACAAATAATTGAAATAATATAAATGGAATGATAAATTATTAAAAATAAAATAATTTTTAATTGAATGTATAGAGCATATTTAAATAAATGAAATTGACATAATGAAAAATTTAATTAACTATATCTACGTGCTTAATTCATGAATGTTAAAAGCGTTAGATTAAAATATAGAAGATAATGTATGAAAAAAATAAAAGTGAAATAAATAATAAAATGAAATAATGGCACAGAATATATAGTGATGAAGAAAGGAACTTGGTCTATTACTCTCCAGTTCCACGAGCGTAAAATGCATATTTTAATACTTGATTAGCCTTGAGCTCATTGCAGAACCGACAGACGAGCTTTAGGTATAGAGAAAGAGATGAGTGAGATGAGGAAGAGAATAAAATTCGTCTCACAAAAGATATTCTTTTATCCTTGAATAAATTGACCACTTGGACGAGCCACGCTTCGAATACTGTGGACATAGGCCCAAAACTCATTTATATTTTCCCATTTCCATCATCATGATTTCATTTTCATTACGCATTTATTCATCTACAATATGTTAATTGATGAAAACAATTATCATAGTGAATTATAAATTTTAATTACAAATATAAATCGTTTTATTATTCTGAATTTTTTTTTTATAGGGTAAATACCCCAATAGATGGACGGTTAAGAAAACTCTCGTGTTCTTCTAGCAAAAGATTATAGTAATATACAGAGAAGTTGTGATAGAGTGAATTATACTTATGTAAAAATATATAATTAACTAGAAAAAAAAAAGCAAAACTTCATAAAACTTTGTAATAATTAACAAAAAACAAAAATTTAAGAAAAAGACCAAAACCCCAGTAGATGGACACATGTTTACTAGTGGTGGCGCTCTCGAAGCAAAATTGCGAGATGTCAAATTAAAATTTTTTTTTTAATCATTACTTTGAATAAAAAGTTGAAAAAAAATATTTTTCGCACTCAAAACTATATGTAGTTGTAAAAAAAAAAAATTACCGAACATTTTTGTTCTTAAAATTAATGTAATTGCTTTTGTAAATAATATTTGTCCATCTATTGGGAGGTGTCCATCTATTGGGGTATTTACCCTACACAGCTCATATAATTAGTGCATTGAAATTTCCCTCGCTCATACAAATATAATATTTTTTTCAATAAATTTAATTGATTAAAAAATATACTTGCAATGTATAGAAGAATAATTTAAAAATAAAAAGAAAGAAAAAAAACAATACTCAACTCATATAAAGTTCATCGAGCAATATTCAACACTCCAACCACGTCGGTTACGGAAAAATGTTCATCGTACTTTAAGCTATTAATCGTCGCGCACGTTCATCCATATTGAATCAACCCTCAGAATTACAATAGAATATGAGAGAATAATACCCTCTTCAAAAAAGTTTTTGCATCGTTGACATTTTCCTCAAACAAAAGTGGAATTCAAAATTACATTATGATTACAATTAAAGCCCATGTCAATTATATAAATATATTATTTATAACAATTACTTAAATTCTATATACACAATATGTATATGTTAATAAGAATATTGTACATAGATATATTTCATTTATTTCAAGAATTCAACGTTGGTAGATTGTGCAAACGAGTCTCTAGGGCCAATGGCCAATGGCCAATCACAATCTTCATAATTAACTTTTCCTGTCTAATCTTAACAATGGACGATTAGCCAATCCAGTGAATTTCACGCCACCACTGTATTCCCATAAACAAAGCAATAGTACTATTGCCAGGATTAACCTCAGACTTTTGTAAAGGGGAACGATCATAGAGATAGTAAAATCACAAGGGATTCATCTACTCTGGTTGGCTCTCAATTTCTTCTTGTTAGTCTTGGTGAATTTTTATTTTTCTTTCTATCTATTTATTTATTTATTTATTTTTCATTTCTTTTTTATTTTATTCCTTTTCTCAAATCACCAATGAAAAAACTCAAATGTATTTATATATTAGGTTGTTTCATTTTTAGGCAATATTTTTTTTTTGTCTATGATAGTTGAAAATCTGATAATTTATGAGAAAAAAAAATATGTTATGAGTATGGGAAATCAAATTTTTTAATTCGCTAAGCTTTTAATTAACTCTGAATTTTTTTTTCAAACAGGACAATTTTTTTTTTTTCATAAATTATCAGATTTTCAAGTATCAATACATGCATAAATACTCACATGCATATCTGTGAAATTATGTGCAAAGCTTCAAAAGCCAAATTAAAATAATAAAATTGAAATCAATACACATTTATATTTTAAATATTCATCCAAACTTTTTGATAATTCAGCTTACATTTAACATATTAAAATAAATAATCTATTCCATAATTAATATTAATTGTTGATAAAACTAATTCATCCTCTGCTATAAATTAAATATCTCACATGTATAATATATAATATATTTTATGACTGATGTCATAACTAAATTAGTGCACTCAATATAATAATTTTTATTATTTACCGATATAAAAAATTCATTGAAAATTTATTCGGAATGATAAAAAATTGTCAATTATCACGAAAAATAAATTCACATTACAATCAATTCACAATTATAAAAATATATAATAATCGAATTGGTATAGTTAAAGATAGAGTGCGATTGTGCTATCACGAAACCGCAATATCTTGAAGCTACTCAGCATCAATAATAGGAATTGAAAAAGGGGGCCTTATTCACCTGCATTTATATATGTATACAATATTATCTAATATATTCATCTATATATCTATATACAAGTATGTATATATGTATGTATGGATATATACTTGTTGGAATTGTATGGCAAAATGCCAGAGAATACGTGGCCAAACCGACAACTGAATCGAATTATACGCTCGGCGACATGAAGCGGAAGTGAAAAAGACATTTGTTTAACCACCGTGCACTCGTACCCAAGCCGACCTAATGTAGTTCAACGAACCACATACGTATCTTCTTTTTATTATTGTTATGATTATTATCACTGTTATTATTATTAACATTATTATTAATATTTTTTTTTCTTCAATCCCAGTGACAAATCTCACAGTTTTATCTGTATATATCTGTAAAATAAATTAAAATAAATATTTCTCATGACAAGCTGGTAATTTATTCAGTGTAAAATAACAAACATGATGGTTTGGAAGTAGTGAAATTAAATAAATCAACAATTTTATTTCATTTTTTCTGGGAAAAAGAGAAAAATTGTAACATGTCGAAATAAAATTATTGGCGTTAAATGTTGGATTTAATTTGAATTTGTTGCGGTTGAATTGAATTGTATTTTCAATCAATATTTTATTTATTTTTTACACTTTTTTTGTTTTAGTAAATTCGAATAAACTGTTATATATGTAAATTAATTTTTAAATTAAATGTTGATTTAGAGAAAATATTGAGGGTAATGTGATTAAGTACAACGCATTTCACTCAACGTCACTAATATCTATATACTGTCTTACGTGTACGTGGCATCAGTACCGTGGAAGCTTCACGGTGATTATCCCCGACTGGTTGAGCTTCAGTATAGCATGAGGAGTTCTCTCTGGAGGATTATCTCTCTGTCTTGTCGTAGTAGTAGTAGTAGTAGTACGATGTATAGACTATAGACCCTTGGGCTCCTGTCGATATTTCAACGGCCTTATCTATTCCTCCAGAATGGCTATTCCAATCGGTCCCAATCCCTATGAGCATTCTATCCTCCTTGAAGATATCTATACAGTACATTAGGTGAATTATCAAAGAATCACCATCATGAAAGATTCGATGTGGTTAATGGAATCCAACGATCAATCGAATTGTTTCGAATCCTAAAATCAAGACCTAATTAAATATTCCAATGGTTATTGTGGTTTAATTGTGATAATGACATTTATACATATATAAACGATATAAATATATATTTATATTTATTTTTATATTCTTGGGTTTATTAAATGTAGTTTATTTCAGTATATGTATTATTATTATCATAATCGGATGCCATTATTCATCAGAATATTACGGTACAAAGATGTTTGTTGGATAAAATAAAATAAATAAAAGTTTGTCGGTATATATGCATATAATATTATATTATGCATGCACATAACGCAATTATTATCGCTATAAATGCGTCGGAAGTTATGCCAAGCATACAGATTTTGTTTTTTATTTTTAAAAAAGAAAAAAAAAAATATATTTTTTTATGCAAGTAATATTACTTAAAAATATGGTATATTTATGTGGTAAATATTAAAATTTTTTGATGATTGTTTATATTTTAATGTTGTCTTGGTTGCTGTAATAAACAGAAGCAAAAAAATGATATGTATACTTGGCAATTGTGATAAATTGCCCAGTAATAAATTTAATTTTAAATTACAGACGGAAATGAAAAAATAAAAAAATAAAAAAAAGGAAAAAATTTTTTTTAATCAGATAACAAAGTAAGTTTAATATTTCAGTGGTGTAATAATTATTCTTGGTTACGGACTTGATGATAACGAGGTTTTTCCAACCTTGTTATAAATTCACAGAAAATCTAGACTAAAAATAAATTATTCACTTGATCGAGAGAATAAAAGAAAGAAAAAAAAAATCTCTCAGTTTTTACAAATTTTATAAAATAATAAAAATAATATGAAATTATTTAAGAATCCAAGTTGAAAATTCAATATTTTTATTTATATATAATAAATCACATCATTGCATTAATAATTTACAATGACATGAAAGCTGTTGAATAAAATAAAAAGCAGAGGAAAAAATATTTGATATAAAAAATTCTGTTGTTAATTTTTTACTCGCCAATTTCGCACCATTAAAAATAAAATAATTTCAATATATTTTTTAAAAAGAGATTTATTGTTAATACATGAAAATTGAGCAATTTTATAATTTTGCAAATGTTCTATGTTAAATATAATCTCATACATATATATATATTATATCTGCATTCAAATATATATCAGAATACTCAATATGTTGGCGTTAAATATAATTCAAAAAGTTTTCATGAAACAGTGGTTATTGGTTTTCCATTGCACCAGGGAATATTGATTATTGCTGGTCAAATGGACATCCAGCATTGGATATTTTTCATTCCATATGAATTTGATGCACGAATGCGTAAATCGATTCAATTTTTAACGACCCATGTTGTTCATCTTCTGCATTTGCCTCAACGAATCGTCGTACGGAAATAATATTCATATTTCATTCTAAATCTCCAATGATGCAACATGGACATAAACCCAACTACAACAAAAAATATATAAATTAAATATAGAAAAGTTTTTATATTCAACAGTCAAATCTATGATAAATAATCTGAGCTTATCATTTCAGTGACAGACATTTTAAATTTTATATTCTGAATTTTTAATTGTTAAAATGTTTCTCTTGATTACATGAAGATAAATTAAAACTACCTGTCATTCAACTTTTATATAAAAATATGACAGCTAAACTGATGATCCAATAAATTTTTTATAATAGAAACAAAAAATATTTTCTTCCTATTAGATTTTAACGATTAATATAAATATAAAATAAAAAATATCGAGAAAGAAAAAAGAAAAAAAAAAAAAAAAAAAGACTTTTGGTCAACGATTAAAACGGTAGGAAAATGTAAAATTTAATGCGCGCAGCGGTATGAAGGGTTGGTGGAGGACTTAAGGTAAGCGGAAAAGGGTTAACCCAGAGGATGTTATCGGGCAGCTCCATAAATTCACCAAGATTAGTCGTTGGTTGTGAAGCAAGGGAATAGAACCTACCATCACCTTCCTCTCTCATTTTAATTTTTTTCCCTCTTTTATTTTTTCTAGCTTGCATATTTTTTTATAGCTATTGTGTAATATAAGGCGATTTCACCACGCACATCACACTTGTACTATAATATTTTTTATTTCTTCCTTTCTTGTTTTTTTCTTCTTGTTTTTTTTTTTTTTTTTTTTTCCATTTATTTATTGCTCATATACATCTGCATCAAGATAATAAAAAAAAAAAATATCATAGACCAATAAAAATTATAGCTGCGATACGATAATACTTTATTTATATAGATTAATCTTTAAATTTCATTAAGCGATCCATAATATTGTTCATATAAAAAACATTCCACATAATACAAGAATGCCGTTATCAGAAGGCGATAATTTTTAATAGCCTACCATAAATGACAGTTTGTACGACACGTGCGGGAATTTTCTCGTTTCTAGCTTAATTCGCAGCTCTGCGAGCATTTCTATTAATTACTGCAAAAACCAGATTATCTCACAATGGAGATCAACGTTTATAACAAAGTTCGTTATTCTTATGAATTATGTTTTTATGTTTTTATATAATGGTTATACTATCTCTTTAATTTTCATATATATAAATATATATTCGGTGTTATTTTTTTTTTACTATAAATATAAATAAAATGAATGCGTATAAAAAATTAAATACATATTTTAATTATTTCTTATCATGTGGTAACAAGAGAAATATTGGAGTTGTTGTGAATTTAACAGTGAGATCATCTCGTGGATTTGGTATAATGAAACCAGAAAATTTAAATTTTCCTGTATATTTTTCGGTTGAATTAGATATAACAAAAGTAATAGCTCTATATATTTTAAATTCATTTTAAATTTTCCGAGATAAGTGATATAGTTAAATAATTTTTATTTGATCTCAAATATTTTTATAAAATAGTCAATTGATTATTTACTAAAAATAAATACAAGAAATATTCACTTAATAATAAAATAATATTTCTTTATTTTATAATCTTTAATTATTTCAATGAAAAAATCAAAGAATTATTAAATAAAAAAAATTAATGAATTTTACAAAATTCACCGCAATGCACTTTCTAATATAAGAATAAAATTCCACTCATCCAATGACAATTTCCATCCAATCTCAGATGGTAGCTCAGATGACTATTAGTTAATTGAAGTGCGGTATGAAGCGAGTAAGAATTTCAAGAAAATAGTAAATGACAGAGAAAACAGAGGAGGGGGAGTGAAAACGAACTATCATAAAGAGGCGATTTACGCAAAAGACATAGTGAGATCGACATTGAGTGCGAGAGGAAGAAAAAAAAAAAAAGAAAATAGACAACGAAAAGAGAGTTTTAGGTAATGAAAGATAAAATAAAAGAAGAGAAAGAGAAAGCAATTGTAACGATGAAAGCATGGAAAAGACGCCGGTTGAATGTGAGGAGGACCAGGGAGGAAAACGCGAAATGAGTGCAGTGAGAATAGCGTAGAATGAATTGAAACTCGATAGTCACGGTCGCCGGAAACCAATTGTGAGTTCCCTTACAATGTTTTAGCGGAAAAGTGCCAAAGTACTTTCAGTCAGCACGAACAGATTCTGTAATTAGTTGTACGTATCTAACAAGTTTTCAACCAAGCGCATACGCTTTGTAATTGCATGTCGAAACAAAAAAAAAAAATATATTTCACGTAACAATAAACAAAAATAAAATATATTTTAAATACAATAGAAATAAAAAATAATTAACTTAAATTATATATTATATTCAAAATAATTATACATGATGCATTAATAAAATTGATTATTGTTATCGTACATATAAATTTATGTAATATATATTTACATAGTGGAGGTGTAAAACAAAGTGGAGAAACAGTTGATCCGACAGGTAAACGACGATACATCAACGTCAAAGTAATCGCAGTCATGCTAACTACTATATGCTTGAACTGTGTGCGCTGGTGGACTCAGTTTTAATACGACAGGGCAACTGACAGATGGCCCTGGGCATGTGCTAGTCGTCACACAGGGATAATGCTTCGTTCAAACGTTGACGAAAAGAATCGTCACATTAATCAAGAGCCACCTTCATTAGCGACCAAAGTACCTTTGCCAAGAATCATCGTCACTCATTGTTATTACAACTTTTTGTCGCAAGTTGGGGAAAAATTTCTTGACGTTATGCCATCTACAAACCTGTCTCACGTATATACCAAGTGTGATTTTTTTTTTGTCATTTCCACTTCTTTCTAAATGACCGAGTATAAGAACGCGCAAATATCATTCATTCATGAGCGAGAATGCTGCAAAAAAATGAATAATATTATTTCAACAAATAAAAACATTAGTCTATTAATTATTAATACATAATGACAATGAATATATATATTTTAATTAGTTTTTATATTTCTATTTATCGGTAATAATCATATATAAAAGTATGATGAAAATATAATTTGATAAATATATTATATTATTGTTGTAGCTTCAATAACACTTGACATATAAATGCATTGCAAATTAATATATGACAGTCACAGATATATTATATGTCAAACATTATTTAATCACACATAAAACGTACATTTGAAAGTATTATTTTTATGATGACATCACGATAATAAATAAAGTTAACAGGATAGATTTAATAGTATCGTATAAAATCAATATATAAACAAACTGAATAAGGCATGAATAAAAGAGAGAAATATTTATTTTATATTCATAAAAATGTTCATTATTATTAAAAGACATTTTATGATAATAATTAAAAATTAATTTACTGTATAATTAATTTCTCGTTGAAGAATTTTTATTTTATATGAAAACAAAATTCATTCAGTTTTAAAATATAATTTTCATTCATAATCATACGCTGCATGCATATATATATACGTATGTAAATGAATATATCAAGTTTTGAAATTTCAAATCTATCTAAATAAAATGTATAGACAGTGAGTGCAATTGTGGTTCAGGTGCGCGCAATGCGGTCAACGAAAACGGACTATATTGCCAAAGGGCAGACCATCATCGCTTCAAATTAGCCACAATACTGACCACTCCCCAGATCCCTGATGCCCTGTTATTTTGCCACGTTAACGTCTATATATTCAGTAATATATCGATTTTACACTCGTTATTGTTCGAAATTTCCTCACAATTATATACCATAATTAATCTAATAAATCATTACATTTTAATATTTGTTTTTATTTATCAAATCATTAATAGCAATGAAAGTATTTAATACATTTATGAATTATCACACCTGCAATTTTGCATTATTAATATTGAAATAAATAAAGGAAACAAAATTGATATTTATGTGAAAATATAAATATCTGTTGATAGTTTATTTATTAGAGTGTTTTATTTTTAGGTGATATTTTTTTTTGTTTTTGAATAATGAAAATTTGATAGTTTATACAAAAAAGAAAATATTTCTTAGGAGGGAATTCAAAAATTCAATTTCCCATGTAAATAACATGAGAAAACTTTTTTTTTTTTCAACTTCAACTCGATTTTTTTTTATGCTATTATATTGTTGATTCAGCGTTATAACGTTTATTGTAAGATAACAATTAATGTCAAATCAATAAATGCTGAACTAACAATATAATAACATGAAAAAAAAATTTTTTTGATAATCAAAAAATTGAGTTGAAGTCAAAAAAAAAAAAATTTTCTCATGTTATTTATATGGGAAATTGAATTTTTGAATTCCCTAAGCTTTTAATTAACTCAGAATTTTTTTTTCATACGGGAAGATTATTTATTTTTTATATAAATTATCAGATTTTCAGTAATCACAAACAAAAAAAAATATCGCTTAAATATAAAACACCCTAATATTTATATGTACATGTATAATATTTTACGAGACATTGTCAATATGTAAATGAATGCACGCACATTTATAAGACGAATCTTTCATCTACGTATGTCGTTAAATGTTATAGATACACGTGATTGTAGTGTGAGTGTGGCATATACTCAAAACGAGAATCGCCCGCGGGTAATGTTATAAACGTGCAAAGGCACAGAGGCATATAAATTTTGGAACGAGCTGACTGTGAAGTTCGCGCGTAATTGTCTCCCAGAGGGAGAACGAATATCTCAGGAGGGTTGAGAAATGGGCATAAGTCGGTGGATTTTACCATATTACTTCACCGAGTGAATGAAGAATGCGCATAATACCATGACACAATTGGAACTGAATAATATTTTCTTATTCAGTGACATTTTATTATTTTTTATTTATATTTTTTTTTTCTATTATTTATCCTCTTGATATAATGTAAAATATACATTCATTTATAATCATTTCGAACGGAAATGCAATATTTTCAATGGTTTTATTTTAAGGTTTGATGATTTAATTTAACATAGAAATATTTTATTTTCCCGCTTGAATTGAATATTTATTATTAAAATTATACATTTGTTATATACCGGAAATTATATTAATAGTATGATATGAAATTTTTCACTCAATTTGAACTGAAAATATATTTAAAAACATGATGATACGTTTCCAAATAACTGAACTACTGAATAGTTTATAACCGACTTTGTAAGAATTTTTATTTTGCACAACTTAATGAAAAAGCTTGAGCACTGTGGCGAATAAACTTAATTAATTTTGTGAATTATGTCACTTCAATCGATATTCCACAGATATAACGAGTATTTTTGTATCCTAATCTAATACTTTATTCGCAAAAAATTAACAATTTTACTTATTATATTATACCTCATAATAAATTTATATTTTCTGATGCAAATTCCATTTAGCAATTCTCATAAAAAAAAAAATATCCACAAATGTCGTCTTCTTTAAATATCACTTCAAAAAAATAAAAATAACAATTTTACAGAATCCTTAGTAATAATTGATATAACAGTTGAAGAAAAAGAAAAAAATAATAATTGAACTTTGCTGTCATTTTTATATAATATATTATGTATAACAAGTACGAAATGGGAATTACATTTACTCGCTTTATCGCAAGACCATTCACATGTGTGAATACGATGTAAACGTGCCTTCCATTATTTATATGTCGTGCATGTCGCAACCGATAAGTTCCCGCAAACATTCACCAATTCAAAACGATATATATTTTTTATATTTTTCATCCGCATGACAATTGTTGTTGATATTTTATAATGAATCATTGTACACTCTACACATATCGTTCAATATATATTTATTTATAAAATAAATATATATACATGTATATATAAACGTTGGTTTGTGCTTATGGGTGTAAACTTTTGGGATGTAATGTGAGACAAAAGTTGGTTAAGGAAATTTCCAACCACAGCTATTAACTTCGTGGTAAGAGAGCTTCAAACTGGGGATGACAAACAATTGTGCGATTAAAACTTTATCCAACAAATCGTCGGTAATTAATTCACTTTATTAATTAGCAATGGGTTCAAGTTGCGGATTTATTAAACAAATAATCATAAGTTATTTTAAATATATATTAAGGTTAAACTTGATCGATTTAATAAATTTATTAATCATGTCACTGATTGATTTTACTTAAGCTCAAATTATAAAGTAAAAATTTTAAATTAAATTGTATTATTAATGATTAAATGTTATATAAAATTTTTAATGTGTATATGATTTTATTAAATAAATATAGTGATGATAAAGTGCATAATATATTATATAATGTTTTAAATTATTATTGAAAATGTTTCAGAGTTGGTGAAAATGGTCCGTGGGATGCGAATCAGGAAATAGAAACTTTCAATAATGACACGAAGTACTACATGGAAAATTTACTTCCCTTTACGTCATACAGCTTTCGTGTGACAGCAGTTAATGCACGAGGACGTAGTGCACCAAGTGTAGCATCTCACTATATCACAACTTTACGAGAAGGTATATACATATAAATATTAAATATAGATGTATGCATTCATTGACTGGTATGCTTTAATATTATATGTATATATCGTTCATTTATATTTCATTTACACATTCAGCTCGCTGAGTTAAATGCTTTAAATTTATTTTCATATATAAATTATTTATATGGTATAAAGAACATGATAAAATATCGTGTTTCATTTTATAGGTTGATATTTTATTTAATTTACTGATTTCGATAAAATCTCGATTTTTAAAAATATTTTTTTATTTCATCTATGACAGAGAAATATTCAAAGTGCGTCATATGTCAGTGATGAATGAAAATGTCAATTATATTTAGGGGGAGGAAATAAAAGGAAAGAAAAATATGCATACGCATTGAGTAGCAGCAAAAATCTATAGTGAATTCGTTAGTGAACAAATTTTATTCAATATATACACTTCATCACAGGCCACATTCACAATTTATTGAATGAAAATTATTATCAATATATATTTATATGTATCGTGAATATATTTTATTTGATTTTTGTATGACATTTTTATTATTACATTTCTTGCAATTGATATTTTGTATTTATGGATGAGCGGGTCTATGTGAATGGAGTATAAAAATATTTTTACTATTACGTATATTATGTCGCATGAAATAATATTATTTGTAATAATACACACATTCAATTGCAATTTAATTTTCTTAAAATATAGTGTGAATTTTATCCGTCAATTCAATAATATTTTCATATGAAATATACGCAATTTTTTATTCTTATATTTATATTTATTGTATTCGTCATATAAAACAAATCTTTATTCATTTGTGATTGCACAATTAATTATTTTTTGCTAATATAGAATATGAATCAAAAATATTTATTCTATTTCTTTTTTTTTTTTTTTATTGCTATATAATTTTATTATTCTCTCTTATCGATGAATAAATTAACGCCTTTATATAATGAACGAATAGTTCAAAGTCTTTATTCCAATTTGGTTCTCATCATTTCCATAATTTACAATTTTTTATTCAATTTTCAATTCCACGTTTAATATTTCTTTTATATAAATGAGCATATTATTCCACAATATATTTCATTCTCTTCATGATATTTACCCATTCACATGTTCATCATGAGCAGTATTTGCATTTCTTACATCTTTTATTTCTGTATACCACGAAAAAATTAATAACTTCTCCGCCAATTCCACTATTATATTTACCTTCACTTTATTTCATCTTCATTTCAGCCAATCTAAATCATTTATTTACTTCTCCTTATTCTTCATTATAAAATAATATTTCATCAGCAAACATACTCATACACAAGATGTTACTACGTTGGCTCTTGAAACATGTATATCTACACAATTGTACATAACTATCGGTAGAGAACAAAATTTAGCGTCAATAAAACACTATATACCCAGTATACTACCGCGGGAATTAGAATTTGGTGATACAATAGAGAATTGTACGCACCTCATGTAGAAAGAGAACATATATATGTACGTACCTACATACAGTATTGAGCCGCACAGTAACAAAACTCTATTTCCCCTTCGTCAATATTGACAGGTAGTCTGTTCATACGTAGCGAATGGCATCAGTAATTTCGGTCAAAATCCACATACCAGTTCATGACACTACAGGATACAAAATAATAATAGGAAACAGTTTGAATTCCATATAACTAAATTGATGTATATGATTGTACATATGTCTATATGTATATATGTACATATATGTAATAACATATAGATATATATTATATATAAATACACATATAAATAAATATTTAAACATAGATAAATTACATGTCATAATTGATAAACATTAATTGAGTGATTCACAATTTTTAATTTCATTTTAATTTAATTGCTATTAAATCAAATAGTTTATATATTTTTATTATTAATATATTGTTTTATTTATTGTTGGTGTTATTAATTATTCGTTTATTTATGTGTTTTTTTTTTTCTCTATAAATTTAGTTCCAGTTGGAAAACCAATAATAGTCAGTGCACAAAATATATCAGCTACAGCAATTGTCATCACATGGAAACCACCCAGTCTTGAAACATTAAATGGTGAATTTCTCGGATATCGTATTTCGTATCGCCCACAGCGAGCAGGAAGTACCATCAAAGAAATATACTTACGCAATCGGAAAATAGAGGTAAATTTATTAAATGTGTAACGATTCCAATTTTCTCAATTCAATCATATTTTTTTTTTTTCCTTTCAGTTATTGATAATATTTATTTCTTTTATTAATTTGGTATACGTATATGTATTTTATTCTTTTTTTTTTTTTGTTATTAATTTAGAGACACACCATTCAAAATTTGGAAACATACACGCTGTATACTGTGTGGCTGCAGGTGTTTAATCCTGAGGGAACTGGACCAAATACATCAGTTACTGTGATGACTGACGAAGGAAGTAAGAAATCATTCAATCAATAAATTATTTTTAATTTATCAATAAAATAATATTTACTTCATTACAAATGAAAGGTAATTCAATTACAGCAGGTATATAATTTAATTGCAGAGTTGCAATAAATTATACTAATTATAAATCTCAGCTGTTACAACTTAAACTATATTGAATTAAGGGATTTTATTCTTTTTTTTTATTTTTTTTATTTGTATGAGTACTTTTTTTTTTTTTTTTATTTTCTTTTTTTAATTAAAGTATTGTGCTGATTATCTCTTGGCAAGAGGCATCGCTGCGAGAAATATCTTTCAGCACATGGCGCATCAATACTGCGGTAGTGACCTAGGTGAACTAGAGGTCACAAACCCCTCTGTATATCTGTACATTTGTACACACATATATCGTTATCGGTAAAACAGATATCGTTAATTAAACATTGTCGATGATAGATGCACAAAATTCGACTTGAATTGAAAACTGGCATATCAAATGTCGATAAAACAGTCTATTATATCATCGACATCTGTCTAAATTTCTGATTGGTTGATTGATAAAGTAGGAATCCATTAAAAATTCAACAAAATATTAAATCAAATGCGAAAAAATTTTAACTAAAAAAAATATATGTATGCATACTTTCCATTCATATCTAAATATAAATAATTTCGTTGCTATTGATTGAATAAAAAAGAAAGAAAAAAAGGGAATTACCTTCGTATATATTGTATAAAACAATAATGAACATAAAAATACTTAATATTTTTTTTTATCGTTCATCGCATATGGTCTACGAGAGAAAATGTATAAAATATTTATCCAACAGCTGCATGCGAACGTTAGAAAAGTTGACGACCTCGAAAGATGCACGGATTCGATGGATATACAGCAGGTGCAATAAGAAATATATAGCAAGCTCTATAATATATCGTCTGAAATCCTTGATGTCTATCCATACAACTATGTTTGCACAAAAACTACCAAACAAAGAGGAAATACATGGCTCTCGATTAAATTGGTACGTTCCTGAAAAATATTCACTACTATGGACTCTTCTATCGTACAGCAGCAGCAACAGCAGCGGTTGAATTGGTCGTCCAGCTGGTATTAAAATTAAGGGTCGATGCAGGAATTACCAAAGCTTGTATTCTTCCATTGTTCCATCCAAAGCAATACCTGATTTTTATTACATAGAGTCTGCTATTAAATTACGTAAAATCGTAACTGGCAGCATTCTGATCTTATGAATAATTGAGACAATTTTTTCAATTTAATTTGTTCATATCTTTCATTTGCCAACAAACATTGGGCACACTCATCGCAAAGAAAAGAAAATCGTTAGTCATTGAATCTCTTAAATAAATAATCAGCTGGTGAATTTTCAACAGTGATAAACGAAAATCCCAGGGATAATTTTGTAATTAAAAACACCGATGACACGATGAACTTATAAAGATTGAAAAATAAATATCTTTCAGTTCACTGAATTCAATGGATGAACAACATTCTACGATGAGATATCATGCAATAGCACAAGCATAAACAAATAAACAAACTGGCATCTACAAATATACATTAAAAAAAAATATTCTACAAAACGAAAAGCAAAAAAAAAAAACCTAATAGGAATGAGTAACAAAAATAAACACTGAAATTATTTTACTCCAATCTTCATTTTTCATACATGATAAAATGTCAGATGACTTTAATATCAAATAGATTGAACGCACTCTGCGATATTGATAAATAATAAGGGAATGAATAAAATGAAATTTATCTTCATAAATATTTATATAATATTGTGCTATTATTATTCATTACAATCGATATTATAAATATAATTAATGTAAAAATTTCACCACGCAATATTTGCGTGAATTCACATTGTACAGCATGAACTCTCGCCTCCGCCTGGATAAAATAAAAGTATTGCTACAACTGTGTATGTGTGTAAAATGCCCCCCCTTTGCCCTGGAATCTTTTCCGGAGTACGATCGAACGTGTTCCACACCATGAAGAAACATCGTGAAACGGCATGGAAGCCACAGGGCACAGCTTACACCAGCACGACCAGCACCACCAGTTTAGCTTGACAGTTCGGAGTGGGCGCGTGTATTATACCTCTTCACGTTTCTCCTGGCACCGGGTACTTTGCTAGTGTGCGCCCGCGCACACGTGCAATCGTACACGTGTGTGTTCGTTCATATTCCTATTTATACGTAAAACATTTTAGTAGTGTTTGCTATTACACATTTGTGTAGCTCTCTGTGTCTATGTGCACCGGTCGATCGGCAGAGTCGGAGCGTTCTGTCGCGCGGATGCTCCAAACGACTTGAAGAAACAAAAAAAATATATATATATATCAAAATTTCATACAAAACTTTATATAATGATAAAGTTAAAAAACATGTGTCATGTATGAATAATTGTCGTTATATTATTCAACGAGTGTGAAAAATAAAAGAAAAAAATCATCGATACATGAAAATTTATAAATTCTATTTATTTAACTCAGAATTTACATTAATAATGATGTAATTGTGATTATTTATTTATTTTTTTCTATCTTTTATACCAATTTTTACCGTGTATAAATTCTCATGAAGAATTTTTTTAAAAATAAATTAGCAAACACGAGAGAGGAAAACATATTTTTTTTTCTCATCTTTCATTAATTCAGTTGGATTTTGAGCATAAAAAAATCGCGTCGTTTTTCTGTGTGTATGTGCAACACATCCGGGACTGTGAGATCATATTATAATAACATTTACACATTTAATTCTCATCATGTGTGATTATGACTCATCAAAATAATCATAAGTGAAAAGTGGTCTCTCGTATCTATTTGTATCGTGAGTATGCGCGTGTATGTTTACATATGATGCTGTCGTTCATTGAATTTGTAATTTCAATTAACTTCGAGGAGACAAATAAATAAATAGATAAATAAATAAATGAATAAATATATAAACTATTGAGGTGGAGGGCACAACATTGATACAGCACTGTGTATGCGTGTGTATGCGCGAGTAAGACGCGCCTTGAGTTGTCATTTATTCTGTCATTATCGGTCGATGGAATATCAAGTGTGAACGCGCGCGCGCGATAACATTCACGTGTACATACATTACTCTGTATTCATCGATAATTATTAATAATACTGTCAATATAAACAATTTTATATTAGTAATATCCATAGTTGATAAATTAAAATCATTGTCAGTTTTAAATTACCATCAAAATATTGATAAAACTAATTTTATTTCGTATACAGAAATATATCAATTGACAATTGGATTGTATTATTTATTTTATAATATATAAGCTAAAAAATAAATAACAATTATTGTTAATTGATTGGTAATATTGACGGGTTGTATTAAATTTTATATTTAATAAATGATTATGGGTGTGCCATGGGAATGTATGGCTTAAATTTTTATTAGCACTTTCCAAGCGAAGCTGGAAAATTTGTTGGGCGTTGCAGAGACTGGAACGCGCATGGAGAAAAGATAAAGTAGAAGGGGGGGGGGGCCCATTTCAATTCTTGCAAACGTGATTGAGAGAGAAAAATAATGATAGAGGGAGAAAAAGTTACTGAGATGAAATCTAGTACAGCTGGTTGTTGGATTTAATGAGAGCAGGAAGCGATTGAGGGTACTTGCACTAACGTAATACCTCTGAATCAAGTTGTTCACTGTTCAGTGAATATCCCAACGTTGATTTACATCTGTAAAAATTTTGATATATTTATATACTGTATTGTATTGGATTGTATTGTAGTAATTGAAAAAAATTTTCCATTTATTGTATTTTATGTAAAGTGAGATACAGAAGAAAAAAGTATAAAATAGAAAATAGCTCTCTGTAAATGTGCAAGTGAAAATTTATTCGAGAGTATTAAATTATTTAGTATAGTTTATCATCAATATTGATGTTTTTTTTTTTATTGAGATATTGAATGATGTGAATTTATATTTAATGATAGTTATATTAATATTGGGATTAGAGTGATGTTATTAATAGTGAAATAATAAATGGAAATATAAAAAGTGCGAAGGAGGGTATTGTGGTGTATTTTTAAACTATAAAACCCGACAATTTTGGTCGTGGTAAAAGGGACGACACAAAAATGTCGGGGCAAACGATTATCCGAGGTTCTCAACTAGTATCCATTATGACCTGGACACTTTTAATATTATTGTCATTTATTGCAATTGTTTATGGTGATAACAACGAAAATAATTCTGAAACTGTCACTTCCAATCCTAATTATGATGTCGATGACAATAATACAAGTAAAGGTAAATGATTTTATGAAAATTAACTAAAGTACATTTATATTTCATTGTCAATTATTAACAACAAAAATTGAATTTGATAAGATATAATTTCACCAATAATTTATTTAATGATAATATATTATTTCATTGGATAGTAAAATATTTTTTTAAATACATTATTATGTTACCTGATGTTATTTGTGAAGTGTATTCATTATTATTAATTATTTTTTATTTATCTAAAGATTTAATTGGTGCAAAGCTCAAATATATCTTTAATCATTGATATTATCGGTGAATAACCTCGTGATTATTATTTTTAGAAAATTAAATAAACGTTTAAAAAAATCTTTACTGTACATCATGTTGATAGTACTAATCTGATAAAGTTGAGCATGAAAAATATAATAATTGATGTAGAAGTTATAAAAAATAAAGCAGTATATAAGACATGATACTCATGCTTATATACATTTTATTCTTTAATATTCAACATCAATTACGGCGATAATAAATTACAGTATTTATTCAGGGTCAACTACTTCCTGAATTTGATTATAAGATTTATTTCAAAGATTACATATATCTATAGATAGTTACTTAATGTTGATAAGTCATATTGTCGCGCTGTCTCATGGACGACATTGACTAATTAGGATTGACGATCATCGAGTTTAATCAACGACATCGGGTGGATTATCAAAGATTTATATCATTAACGTTAACCAAGATTGACGATAATAGATTGGCGGGAGTCTTACTATTAATTATGTGGACATTATATTAAAATATATATTTATATTTATGATAAAAGCAGTAATTATAATTGTGAATATCATGAAGCGAGACAATAAAGTATATAGAATTCTATTGAGAAAATGTAACCGCTGACAAGTCATTAATAATTTTTGTTCATTTGGTTTTTCACATCTGTGTATAGACAGAGAGACATACAAGTCTGCTGCATGGAAGCCAATGTTTATTCAACCTTTTGACTCGTTGTCGTCTCTGACGTACACGCCGCGAGGGTTTATTTAGTCGTCATGATATGAGGGAAAAAAAAATTGTGCCAGCCACAAATAGAAATGAGATATATTGTTTTGGAAATTCAGATAGAAGCGTGAAATGACAGATAGAAAAAATTCTGTGAATAATTATTCACTGGCTATTTTTTGTTTTTTTTTTTCTATTGAATAAATACAACTGAAGATAAAGAAAAATAATTATGAATCTTCCAATATATTTTTACTTATTGTTACTTTATTTATTCATTTTTTACAGTACCCAGTACACCATTGAGACTCACCGCAACCAGCATTAATTCATCATCAATCGGATTATCGTGGTCAGAACCACAACATAAAAATGGCATTATACTTGGTTATCGTATATTTTATATGCAATCTAATTTCACCGCTGCTGAAACATTGAAGAAAAATAATGCAACAATTGAATTTGTCCTCAATGAATTGAGTGAGTATAATTTATTTAAAGATTGTCATTCAAAAGTGAATAAATAAAATATGATCCTGATCAGATTTTCATGTCTCGTTATTAAGCCATACGACATATTTTAAAATGCATTCAGCAGAAGCTACATAATCATTAACTATCATTGCCAATGCTTAATAGCATTCAGAGTGTGCGTCACTCGTGTGTATTAGGAAACTACTAATGCAAAACTATATACAAAGACGAGTTTTTTTTTTTTTTTAAATTTTATTTTTACTTTCAAAGACAACACAACATACACATAATTATTTATGTACATATATAATAGCAATAAATTGTTGAATTTCATTTACAGAACCAATGACTGAATACAAAATATGGGTGAAGGCATACACATGGAAAAATGAGGGCGAACCGTCTGGTCACATTATACAAAAAACTGATGTTGCTGGTCCAAGTGCACCTGTAATATTAAATCTTACATGTCAAGCCCATGATGCAATTTATATTTATTGGGCACGCCCCGAAACATTTTGGAATTCAATTGATTATTATTATATCAAGTATCGTAATGATATTCTTAATGGATATGAAGACATTGAAATTCCTACATCGAAAGAACATCTCAATAGCGGGGTAAATGAATAATAAAATGAAAATATATTTTTCTTTATCTCTCTTCACTATTTAATGATATATTGATAATATTTATTCATTTAATTATTAATTCATTCATTCATTTACGTATATTAATTTTTTTCTAATTGAATTGTTCAACAGATTACAATACCAAATCTCACGATGAATACAATGTACGAAGTGATGGTATGCGCGGGAACAAACAGTACAATAAATCCACATCACGTAGTGCGAGGAATGTGTTCACCTCCAAAAACACAAGTGGTTGCACGTAACTGTGACAAAACACCTCCATTAATGCGTCGCAGTCCTAATGAATTAAGTGCTGGTACCATAGTTGCAATGATTGGCGTGTGCTTAACGGTGATGCTTGCAATTACAGCATTAGTGTTATGGAGGTGAGAATTTATCGTTTCGACTTATATCATATGTATATAAAAGTTTTTTTTTTTTTGTTTTATCTGTCAACGAACTATCAGCAATAATGATATTGAGAAATCATCAATAAAAAAAAAAAACAACAGTGTTTAACGAATGAAATACTAAAAGTGTCTTTGATACTACGCGATATGTTATTTCCAATTTTTTTTTATCAGTGTTGATACAAGATAAGACCAGATAATGAAGAATCATGTATTAATGACGCTGCTACGAATGAGATTCTCTCAGTCGTGGATATACTCTGTTTTGTAGTGCGCATTTATTGGATAACACTTATTTTTATAACTCATTGTTTTTATGCTGATTCAGTTCGTGACATTGAAAACAAAATCGTATATAAAAAAAACGTGATATAAATTCATCTGTTTATCATTCATTGAGTCATGGATAATATAACAAAGAGTATTCCGTAAGAAATTATTTAAAATTAAAAAAAAAAGAGAGAAAAATAATTAAATTTAATGAAAATTAATTTATTTGAATATTTAAATAATTTTTTTTTTATTACAAAAAGGAAATTGAGAATTTTTTTATATTTTACGTTGTAGAAAAATTTTTCTTTTCTCATATAATTTTAGTTATGACTCACATGTGCACAATGATAAGATAAAGAATACGAAATATGATTTTCTACGCACGTATATGTTATAATGTTTGTGGATTATCAGACTAATGAAGCCGCCTTACAGGCGTATTTTCAGAAAATGCTTTCAAACAACGTATTGCTTCCTGGACTATCCACCGAGAAATGTACCAACTCATCAAGAATGGGAGAATAGTAAACAAGACGGTGAAAGAACAGCAGTTGTTGTTTCACAATACGTACAACATGTAGCTGCACTTCATGCTGATGGTGATATTGGATTTAGTAAAGAGTTTGAATTATTTCCTAAAGAAACTGAATTATATATCGCTGATAATTCAAAATCGGCTGAAAATCAATCGAAAAATCGTTATGGGAATATTATTGCATGTAAGTAATTATATTTTTTATCGAAAAAAATAAATAAACATTTATTTTCACATAGTACATTAATTTAATTAATATTTATATATTTTAATAAATTTTAGATGATCATTCTCGCGTAAGATTGTTACCATGTAGTGGCAGTCCACCGAATAAAGGTCAAGACTATATAAATGCGAATTATATCGATGGATGGCAACGTTCAAGAGCTTATATTGGGACACAAGGTCCATTACCATCAACAATTGACAGTTTTTGGCGTATGGTTTGGGAACAACGAGTATCAATAATTGTTATGATTACAAATCTTGTTGAACGCGGTCGTCCAAAGTGTGATATGTACTGGCCAAAAGAGGGTTCTGAAACTTACGGTCATGTTCAAGTGACTTTAGTTAAAGAAGATGTAATGGCGACTTATACAATTCGTACATTACATATTCGACATTTGAAAATAAAAAAGAAGAAAAATGGTAGTAATATTGGTGAACGTACTATTTATCAATATCATTATACTGGTTGGCCTGATCATGGTGTGCCGGATCATCCATTACCTGTATTGAGTTTTATTCGTAAATCATCAAGCGCAAATCCATCGAATGCCGGTCCAATTATTGTTCATTGTAGCGCTGGTGTTGGTCGCACTGGTGCTTATATTGTAATTGATGCCATGTTGAAACAAGCTAAAAGTAAAGGTGAAATAAATGTTTTTGGATTTTTAAAACATATACGTACACAACGATATTCATTGGTCCAAACTGAGGAGCAATATATATTTATTCATGATGCATTGCAAGAAGCAATTGAAAGTGGAGAAACTAATATACCAATTGATAATTTATTGGAGCATGTTCAAAATATGTTGGCGCCAACAAATACAAAAACTGATCCATGGAATAATATTGAAGCACAATATAATCTTGTAACATCATGGAAACCAAAGGATTTTAATCTTGTATCAGCAACAAAACCATGTAATGTACATAAAAATCGTATTAGTGAAATAATACCGATTGAAAATGCACGCGTACATTTAACTCCAAAAGCCGGAATTGACGGTAGTGATTATATAAATGCCACATGGTTTGCTGGTTTTCAACGTAATCGTGAATTTATATTGACTCAACATCCATTAAAAACAACAATAAAAGAATTTTGGCAAATGCTTTGGGATCATAATGCTAAAACAATTGTTATGTTGACGCAATGTGACGAAATGGAGTATCCAGAATTTTGGCCGAGTGAAGGTGAAGAATTACAAACAGATAATTTTCGTGTACACTTATGTGCAATTAAAAAAACAACAAGTGGCGTTATAATAAGAGAAGTTGTTGTACGTTCACTTCAAGATGATTATGAATTGAGCGCACGAATTGTTCAAGGACCAATAAATCAAAATGGTCTTTGGCCTCATAATGAAAATCCAAAAACATTTGTCAGTATCATTCAGGACTTTCATAAAGAATATCAAAATGGTCCGATTGTTGTTATGGATAGGTATGTCGTGATAGAATTTTAATAATTTTACAAAATTAATAAATTATTACTGCATGATAAAAAATAAAATACACATACTGTAACTATTAATTTATTATATGATATACTAATATAATTGAAAAATTTTCATTGCAGGTATGGCGGTATTGAAGCAGCATTATTCATTTTACTCACAACATTAATGAAACAAATTGATTTTGAAAAAAGCGCTGATGTCTACATGTTTTCAAAATTATTATACATGAAGAGACCCGGAATATTCCGATCAAAGGTAAATTATTCAATTAATAATATGAAAATTTCAATTATTCGAAACAAAAAAAAAATTAATTCACAATTTAATTAATACTATTGCACTTTATATTTGCAGGATGATTATTTATTAGTATATCGATGTTTAGAATCCGTTTTAACTTCTAAAACTCGGGTTGAACCGGATTTATATACAATGGCAAATGGACATATAAATTGTATTAATGATCCAACTAACATAACCGCAATTCCATCAGTACAGCACATACCAGTAAACTTTCCAATTAAAACAGTTGGTGGTGTTCACGAATATGCTGGTGGACAAATTCCAGTTGAATACGCAACAGATTATTCAACTGCTAATCACATAAGTGATATAAACGAACGTGGTTATCAAACGATTGACGGATGCGCTGAATTTGTTGATCATCATCTACTTACTGACAATACCGGAATATCACTACGTAATCCTAATAATTATGTTAATCATCCTGGTGTTGTGCCAGTTGATACTAATGGATATATCACAAATGGAAATATGAGAATACCACCAGAAGGAATGGAATCAACAGTGGGAATAGTGCCTCAATGATGGAGGCATTCTGCGTCACACGCCGAGCACACATTGTCGGGTACGTTATTGGAGCCATCAATTAATTCATCAACATGTACTGCCCCATCAAATTGCGGTCACTTTGCATACAGTTGGCACGGTTATTATACAACAATGAGAGTGACGCACAAAAAAAATACTGCCTCAGCTACGTGTCATCAGTCACGATTCGATTTTGGTGAATGCATTTAAAGTGATGGACGCACAAAAATAATCATCACGATATAGATAGAACATTTACCAGTATCGTGAATAAAACGTAAATAATTAAACACAAATTAGAGACAAATTTTATATATAAGGTTATCTAGAATTATGTTGAGTTAGTTGTATACGAAGTAATTTATATGAGAACTGAATTTTGTGCGATAAGTAGACGATTATTTGAATTTATTCGTTGCACAAAAAAAAATAATAATAATAAGGGCGAAATATATTAACGGTCTATATATAAAGTTTCGCCTAATTATCATATGAAGACTTTGAATACTATGTAATTTTTATGATATCGGAGATGTAATAGTGCATATTGAATCCATCCACTAGTTCACTCTGATTACATTTATGAGCATGAAAAAAATAAGAAAAAAAGGGGGGAAATTAAGAAAATTTGATTCATAGATATTGAGAAAAAGGAGGAAAATAATGTGTGAGTTTATCTGTAAATAATTTCACCACTCGTTGGACCTAGTTGCCAAAGATTTATAGTAAATAATTTATTCTAAGTGGCATATATATATAATATTAATATCGTGAATTAGTAGATGACTGTGAATATGTGTGTACGATAATAGGAATGTTTATTAAATTTTTTTTAATCTAACTTTAATGCCAGCTCCCTCATCTAAAGATTAAAATCACTCAAGAATACGTACAGCCGATTAATATATTGCAATTCAATAATATTTGTACATTCCAATCAACATTCTTTTTATACACAATTCATTTTAAATCCGGTATTAATAAAAAAAAAAAAAATGAAAAAATGATAGGTGAATAAATTTCATTTTGAATTATAATTGTCCATGATTATATATCTGGATTCATTTAAAAAATGCTAGTGTAAATTATAGAATTTGTACTGCATTTATATTACTGATAAAAGAAAATACTAATTACTCTCATTGAGTCGATATTGCATTTTTTCCATACTTTAATAGTATTACTTGATAAATAATGGGGAAAAAAATATTTTCACATTTTATAAAAATAATTAACACAATTTTTTTCTTTTATAATTTTATTTTTCATCTGGCACGCTACCACTATTTTAATATCAATAAATAGTTTTTTTTTTTTTTAGTAAACTAATGAATGCCAGAATTTTCTCTCACATACGCTGCTAATTGTGGCGTTTTTCAAAGACTGAAATAAATATTGTTTCTATTTTACACAATTAACTAAAAATTAAACCAAAATAATTTTTTATTTAACAAACTAAACTATGGGGGACTGGAATGTAAACATCTTCTTATGCGGTGATATTATTAAAAAAAAAAAAAAAAACATTAATAAAAATATTACAATTAAAAAGAAAAAGAATGAAAAAATCAACAAGTTATGCACTGATATTTATAAATAAATATATCTGTCCATCGTACATATATTTCGATTACACATTAACATAATTCTATGATGTGTGAGTAAATTAAAAAATTTTTTTTTAACCTCCCACCTTTGGTTAAAGATAACGAAGGTGAGGAAAAAAAAATATAAAACATTTTTAAATTCAAATTTTAGATGTCGATTTCGATTGCGAAAACGCACTGAAAAAAAAAAAAAAATTGTTGTACATGAATCGATAATGGTCGATTGTTCTGTTTTAAATGTACTAATGAACGTTGATAAATATTAAAAATTATTTATACACATATATGTATGCACTCATATATATGTATGTATATATAATTAAATAAACATTGAAACATTATAATTCACCTTAACTATTCCCTGCCTATGCATCGAATGCTTGTATTATATTGTCGTATAAAATAAATAATAATATCATCATTTTAATAACCACCTAAAATCATCGTCTAAAAAAGAAAAATTAAATTGTAGTAAAATAATGTAGTAATTGATAAGAAAAAAAGAAAAAAAAAAGATATATATTACTCACATATAAAATAATGCCACTGATATTGTATAATTATATATGAGTGAATGTATATGTATAAACAATTAAATATGTTATACTGCCAGAGTATCGTGGAAAAGAACATCATGTTCAGTGGCATTGAATTAACTAACAATTTATCAGCAGTCTTTCGTGCAATAGTATCATCATCATTCTGCCAGTTGCGAAGAAAATTAAATCGTGCGTACATAATAGCAAAATAATCTGAAAATAAATGAAGGGAAAAAAACTTTATCATACATTATACAAACAAACAACCTACATGTAATATATATATATTGATGTGAGCATGAGCCTGTGAGAAAAGAGAAAAAAAGACAATAATGTCTTCGAAAATACTGAATTAAACGCGACAAGGCATGTGCCAAGATTTTTATTATAAGTTTTCGTTTCCTCTGAGAGCACTTTTCATATTGTATGTGTGTGTATGTGTGTGTGTTTAGATCCACGTTACTATGTGTATGTATACAGAAAAAAAAAAAATATTTATGTATACATATGTATATATTTAGTAATATTAAAAACAAAGAAAAAGTAAATAGATGTGAATAGAAAAAAATTAAATAAAAAAATGGAAAAAAAAATAAAATATTAGATTCTAGTCAGCATACTGTCCGTGGAATGGCACACGCTTGCACCGTAATATTCATTGTTTGATAAAATTGTTGCCGGCAATATAATAATAACAGCACAAATAAATATAATATTTAAAATTTGTGTGCGAGTGTGATTGAAGTGTATAAAATATTGCACGACGTTAATGAACGATGGTAATGAAAACTAAAGAATAAAACAAGAGGAAAATAATTATTATTAATAATAATGCAAAACGAGTTATAAATGATCATACGTAAAAACCTCCAATTGCACGAATTTCACACACAAAATCGAACCTTGCAATAATAACTTTCTTCCAATTTTGCCCTTATCAACAACAGACTATTTCCTCTTTCAATTTTCATACAATATCTCGTTGACCAATTAATAAATTAAGCTAACATAATGCCATGTAGCAAATGATAAAAGAGAGGAAAAAAAAAAAAAAACAAGTAACACTCCTAAACAAAATGACTTTATCGAATTTAAAAATATACAGAAAATAATTAAATAAATAAAAATAAGCCTAACACGAATAATTCGATTGATAGAGGATTGAACTCATACATAATTTTTTTAACATAATATGTCTAAATATACATATATGTGCCATTTGTTTTTTTGTATATTTATAATTTAATTTTATCTTATATTGTTTTGCTATCAAAAATATTTTTTTCCAAATGCGCATTTTAATTTGATAATTTTTTATACGATAAATTTTTGTATTCATGCAATAAGATAAAGCTATATATTTCCTCATTTATAATAAAATATAAATATGTGTCATTCCATTCGGGAATGATCCAAAAAATATTATCCACTACCATATAATCAGGCCAAAATAATTTATAATTATAATTAAATATGTTCATTAATTTATGTCACATCATATGTTCTGCGTCATTCCAAGCAGTATTTGTAAATAACCATTGTAAATATCGTAAGCATCTAAAAACTCTAATGAATATCTTAATAATAAATAATATAAATATAAATCATTTGTAATGAAATATTTCATGTGCGATTTAAATAAATATTAGAATGCCATTAATTGGTTTCAACTGATGTACATGATGTGTATCAATATATATGAATGTTGCAAAAGTGATTTTTTTTGTTTTTGATGAATAGAAATATTAAATAATTTATCAATTTAAATTGAAAAATTTCATAACTCTAAAAAAAAAAATTTCGATTATTAAAATAATAATAATAATAATTAGGTACATGAAATAACGGAAAAAAAAATGAAACAACAGTTTATTAAAAAAATATTTCTTTATTATACACATAGAGCTCATTAATATTCATTATTCGAATAGTAAACATTCAATTTCACTTTTTTTTTTTTGTTTTTAATTATTACATTATTATTTATTTTTATATAATTTATTTACTTATTCATTAATTTTTTATTTTTCATTTTCTTATTTGTTTCTTTCATGTGAATAATATAATTAAGTCTTGAACATTTAGAGCAATTAGACAGTGATTGTAAAGTCTTTTGGTGATTTGGACAGTGAATTTGAAATAGGCCCAGAACGTTTTCTTTGGAGCTTTAATTTCATATCAATATCACATTCTGCCTCGCTTGTTTCATGAGCATCCATAAATCCTGTTGGAGGTTTGAGCTCAAACGATGATAATTCACTACCCCAATCTTCATTTGCATTACCACGCGTTCGAAATCTCGATGTCCGTTGATAATTGCGCGATAATTGTGTTGAGTCATTCAATAAACATAAAGATTCAATGGAGCGTCGTGATGTTGGTGTTTCTTTATGTCGATCGGATGTTGAACTTGATCGTGCAACAATTGCCGAATGATTTGGCGATGGTGTTGCAGAGTATGAGCGCATACCCGAATCTGATGTTTTTGGCGATGGACGCACAATATTTTGAACACGAGATGCAACATTTGGTGGATCAGATGTCATTCCACGACTCCTTCAACAATAATTTTCATAAAAAATTCTCGTTAATTCATTGTATAAATTATTGCATTTACCTCTGCTTATCCAATCTTGGAAATGTTTTTCTCTCAGAAATTGGTGACGGCTCGGTTGATGTACTTGATTCGTGCGTGTGGTACAACACATCTAAAAAATTATTAAATTGACGAGAAATATCATAAAAAAAAATCCACATTATATAAAAATGTTTTATTCATTGAATTGTGAATAACACATAAAAAAAAATTGAATACTAACTTACTATGATGAACCGGCTTTGGGAATATAGCTAGTCGTTGATCGTTACGACCACGTTGCGATGCTGAATTTGGTCCTGGTGAACGTGCCAATATTGATACTGGCGCTGAATCATCAAGATGATTTGATGATTCAGTTCTACTACTTGTGCCAACTTCTGTGTCACTGTCTGAGCCCAATGTATCGTATTCCTCCGATTCAGATTTAAATGATTTTGATTTGCGTCGTGATCGACCACGTACTTTTGTGTATTGATCAACATCACACTGCGAAATAAATATTGAATGACAAATAAATAAAAAAATCAATTCAGATAGAATACATTAACTTTAACAATCAGGCCGAGTAATCGAGAATTTTTTTTTTTTTTATGAGACAATAATAATATTGTGTATATTGCACCTGAGCGCCTTGCAGCATCGTCTCACTCCGCTCGTAAAAATACGCCTGTCTTATTGGATTCGCAGAGAGGTTCTCTTGCTCAGGCAGATGGAACGTGGCATACGGATAAATGTCTTCAGAGTACTCGGGTATACGTTCCAATGCGCTTACTTCACGACATGGCGACTGTTGACCTGGTTTACGAACAGTCGCATAATACTGTTCTCGCTGCTCCATATTGTGTTTATTATCTAACGCAGCTTGAGTTTGTGAATTTGGATCACTAGCACCTCTACCTCTTATAGAATCTGTATGAATTTTATTTTTATTTACATGTGTGTATTTACAAATGAATAAAATAAGTAGAAAATCTATGATGAAATAAAATTACTCACGTGTTCGAAGGCAAAAACAAATTCCAATTACAACTAAAATTACTGCGACAATTGATATTACACTTGGTGCAAGAACTTGGGCATCGAGATAAACAGACGTAACTTCAATCTCCTGTGAAGGACCTTTTTGAACTCTCGTTACGCCACTAGGATTTGTGGTAGAGAACAGGTACTCTACTTGAGTTGATCCGGCATTGTTGTACGCTGTAACTCGCAATTCGTAGCTCGTTCCACTTTCCAAATTGACTATTGGAAAACGTGATTGCGGTGGAACATTATTGGAAACTATATGAAAAAAAATATATATATAAGATTTAAGTTTTCAATTAATATTTTTATGTTAAATTAAATTTTGATTTGTGATTTTGTTGTTAGATAAAAAAATTATATTATTTACCTAAAAGCCAATCGCCTGGCAATCTTCTATATTCAACAACAAAATATTGAAGTGGACAACCACCGTCTTGCCACGTTGATAACTCCAATATAACTGATGTCATATTCGTACGAATAAGATTTTTTTTCATAGGTGATATTGGTTTTGAACCTTTCGTTCGTGCATTTTCCATTTTACTCGCACTACCACTTCCAATACGATTGAATGCTGCAAGAGTAAATTGATATTTGGTGCCACATTGTAATCCACCAAGTAAATGTGTACTGGCTCTTCTATCCAACATAATTTCTTCCCATTCAGCAAACTCCTTGCGATAAGCCAATACAAATCCTTTAATAGGTGCTCCACCATTATCTCCTTGTTTCCATTGTAACTGCACCGCGTCCGTTGTTGTTCCGGTCGCAAGAAGAGTTGGTGGCGTTGGTGGAACTATACATAAAGTTTTGCAATTAGAACTTATACCAGTTAGTTGTGAATCGCGCAGTCACATTTATCAAACCAAATGTCAACATTAAAGTCAAATTGTTTTATAAATTACAACCGGTATTTTCCAAGAGTTTTAGAATAATTTTGTTTATTTTTCATGAATCATTTGCATCTGAAAATTCACTTCTGAAACTGTTATATCCATATTTTGTTTTTTTTTTTTTTTCAGTGTATAAATGTACTGCACAATCTGAAGAATAGATAGCTACTAACAAGTTTGGAATTTTTATATATTCTTAATTAGGTTGAAGCAATCGAAAAGTTTAAAATTCCCATTAGGAGTTAAATAATATTTTCATAAATATTCGAGCATCCTCTTTAAATATTTGTTTTGCTATACGCCATTAGAGGAAAATTATCATGCAAATCAGAATATTATTCCATATTATATCTATTGAAAAATAAAATTAAATATAAAATTAAATTACCTTGAATTTGTAAACTGTAAACGATTTCATCAAAGCCTAATGAATTTTTAACATGACAAGAATAATTGCCTTCTTGATTTCTTTGGACATTTCGTAATATCAACGTATGATTCGGATCAATATCCAATCTAGTAAAATTAATATTAAATATTATATTAAAATAATTCATACAATTGCTCATGTTATTTATTATTTTATATTGTTTGTTGAATCAAACCTTTGATGTTTTTGTAATTTCACGTCACCCAAACGCCATTCGACTGTGGGCGTCGGTACACCCACTGACAAACAAGGAAATTTAACGTCTACACGCCAAGGAGTCACTATTGGTACGCCAAAAGAAATAATAGCAGCTGGAACTAATAAAAAAAAATTTATATAATTATAATCAAAATAACTATATTGAAAATTGATTATGAAGTTACATTTGCGGATACTCCTTCATAAACTCTCTCACAAACTATTCAATAATAAATAAAACTTGTCCGTAATTATCAACTAGTTATCAAGCTTTTTATTGGTCGAATATTTTCTAAAATAAATATTTTCTTCATCATTTATTTTTTCTATTTAACTTCATTTGTGTTATTCAATTTATTTTTCTTCTCGACCGCTTCAATTCAGCTGAATTAATTAGTGGGAAAAACTATATTGTTTCTCAAACAAATAAAAAAATTTTTAAAATCAGGAATTGTTCAAGTTTTCAATGAATTTGTAATTACAAATAAAAAAATAAAAAGGTACCGTTGGCTCACTTATATTCTGAAGAGCATATTTATAATAAAGTAAAACACAAGCTTCAACGATCGGTTGAAAGTTCAGTGTACTCTTATAACAAGAGGAAATTGCATTCTTGTAAGTTTAACGTCCCCTCGCCGTATCAACTTGGTAGAGAGAACTAATTATTTCTCTCGTTTCTTCGCCCATTTCCCCTTTCTTCAATGTCTTCTTATCAACGTTAGCTTGGCCCAACTAGTTGAGGTTTTAATTTTATTTTCTCTATTCTGTGCTTCATCATGAAGTTACTTTATCAATGGTACACGTTGTTTAACACTCTCCCATCCACTATCAATTTTCATTTGAATCGAAATATTCCATTCATTTAACACAAAAAAATTAATAAAATAAGAAAATAAACATTTTCAAACATAATATTAATTATATATTAATTTACTGATTCGTTAAATTAAACGTTTGACATAAAATTCAGGTCGAGTTATTTTCAATATAATGATATTGCAATATTTTAATTATTCCATTTATATCGAACGTATTTATAATATAAAACAAAACAAATCAATTAATTAATTCATACACATAGACAAATATAATTTTTTTTTATTTTACGAACCCGTAGAACTTGGCTGCAATTTGATGACTGGTGTACTGGGTCCCTCGCCCACTTTTGTCGATGCAGTGACCCACGCCTCGTAAGATTCTCGTAGTTTCAACCCCGTTGCTTCATAGTGCAAACTCTCTGCTGACAAAAAGTCTTTAATGATCTTCACTTCTTGGCCCTGATCCAACGCCCGAATATAAATTGTGTACTTTGTGACAACGCCATTACGTCGTTTTGGTGGTAACCATGATATTACAACGACATTTTCTGCATTTGGAATTGCTTTAACACGTTCAGGCACATCAGGAACTATATATTGACACAAAATACAAAGTTATACAATGCAATATTATCTATTTAATCTACTGAATATCCATTTGAATATTAATTCTTTTGTTCAAAGGACTTGACGATTGGAGAGTATTACCCACCAGTTTCCTCAGTGGTGCATGAAATAGGAGCACTGCTAACACCTTCTCCTGCACGTGTATAAGCCAAAACTTGAACTGTATAATTAGTAAAAGGTCGAAGATCATGCAAAACAGTACTGAGAGCTTGTGTAATTTTCGTATCTCTTGAACTGTGAATTTCGCCAGTTCCTTCATTAGTCGGTTCGTACAAAAGTTTATAACCTTTGATTATACCATGAATTTTGTTGGATGGTGGTGGTTTCCAGGTCACTTGAATATTTTGACCTGTCAAAGCGGCGCAAGCGACATTTTGTGGCGATGAACTTGGTACTGTCACAAAAAAAAAAAATAACAATATTTATACATGAACAATTTTCGAAATTACATTAATTATTACAACGATAATAATATAATATATAAATGAATTCATCAACTACCCGAGTATATAGAATAAAATTATTATTTTTCTTTCAGTATTTTAATTATATAAAAAAATATTTTTTCATTCATTTAATTTACCTCAAACTAAAGTTGTACATAAATTTCAATTAACTTAACTCAATTCTGTTTCGTGCTTCCTATATCTACATACGGTTTTACATATATTCACATACCAGCCTCAAGGGTTTGCGTTATAATAGGATCAGAACCTGGACCATCTCCTTTGCTGTTAAATGCTTTTACTACTATACTATATTCAGTAAATTTACGAAGATTTGTTAAACGATACTCATACGAGCCATCTCCATTGCCAGTGATGCCAACACGTGTTATATTCACTGTTTGTTCATCATCTCTATAAAAATAATATCATTAGTATATTAAAATTGTATTTGTCATAAATAAATAATTAAATCGATAATACAATGAAGGAAAGAAAAATAAATAATAAATAAATAAATGAAAAAAAAAGTATGAACGAAATAAAGTAAAGGAAATAAATATAAAGTTTGAAAGTAGAAATACTTTTGATATATGAAATATAAAAATTCAGTCAATCACCTCAGTATCGTTGAAGTAATGGTATACCCTAAAAGTTCACCATTCCATAATGATCGATCGGGTGGTTGCCAAGTAATCTTGAGCTGCTGTGGACCTAAAGGCTCGGCCGTGACCTGTCTTGGTGGACCACCGGGAATTTCACCATCAGTCTGCACCTGAATTTTCATATTATTAATTGAAATATTAAATATCTGATAATTTAATTTTTGTACATTTAATTATAAATATTACTAGTGTATTATAAATATTATAAATGATGATTATCTATTTTTTAATTATTTATTTTATTAATACTAACATGAAGAACACCGCTTGGTGCTGATGTTCCAAGATGATTTTCCGCAAATACACGAAAATTGTAGATAGTTGCTGGTTTTAATTGTGATATTAAAGCAACTGCATTGTCACCAGCCACCAACTGTGTATTGTGGTCATGCCACACATCTTTAAATACACACAAAAATATGTTCATACCAAAAACATTTTATTCAAATTTTATATAAGTTAAATTACAATTAGAATTTTTGTGAATGAATAAATTGAATTTATAAAATGTCTGTTGTATTATAAATTGATTTTTGTACATATATAATAAACATACCATCTGCTTCTTTATATTGAACAATGTAATTGGTGATGGGTGAATCGGGATTATGTGAATCTGAATCACTTGATGGCGATGACCAAGACAGCAATATAGAACGACTTTTTTGTTCAGCTACATGTAAATTTCGTGGGAAATTTGGTGGTTCCTGAACGAGTAGATTAACAGAGGCTTTATCAACACCATATGCATTATTTGCCACACATACGTATTCACCACGATCCTCATGACCAGCTTTCGATATTCGTAATTCCGACGTCATACCTCGTGGTGTTGAATTATTTTCCAAGGCATATCTAAATCAATAATTGTATACACATAAATTAATTCACAATATCAACCAAATATTAACTGAAAATACATATATATAATAAGTCTATTTAATAAACAACAATGAAATTAAATGAATAAAATTGATATGTAATCAATTCTTTTGAATTATATTAATTTTTATTTTTATTAAAATCATGATTTACAATTATGCATTTAATTTCATTATTTTTCTTAATATATTTCGCATTATAATTCTGTAATGTATATTTATAATTATTCAGGAATGAAAATTGATTTTTTAAAACACTTTGACATTATAATATTAATCCTGATGAAATTTAAACAGTAAATTTATTTATAGTTATAATTTAATGATTCTTTTTTTTTTTTTCATTTGATTTTTTAGGGTTTAATTAAATGATGAATTGGTGGATGGAACAAACCTCAAATCATAAATTGGCTCTATTCGCCCTGCACGATTGCGCCAAGCTATATCAAGCGGTGCATCACCCTCAGCATCACAACGTAACACTGCGGTTTCGCCTCTTCTCACTGACTCCTGTCGACTCTTTATTTCTACGCGTGGTCCAGCTTTATAAAATAAAATATCAAATAACCATTCAATCACAATTTAAAAATAATAAATTAATATGTATATAAATTAATTTTAATATAAGATTAATATTGTTGAATTTTTTTTTTTTTTTGAGTTAAAATTTTCCAATGATTTTGTTGTGGATTTACCCAACACAATATACACAATTGTATCGAGGTAGAGACGTATTTTCTTCATACATATTTGAAAGTGCCAGTGGCACACTGTATAGAGATTGTTAAATATTTTACCATGAACTGTTAAGCGAATGAGTTTGCTGAGACCAGGGCCGATTCCATTGCTGCCTTGACACAAGTAAAATCCACCATGTTCTCTCAATACCCTGGGAATTACCAAGGAGCCATTTCTAGAAACTCCTATACCTTCAGTTCCACCATATCCAAGTTCATGGTAGTCGCCTGGAGTTTCACCTACATTTATATAAAAATACACAGAGAAAGAATAATGTTTTAAATTTTTATCAGACTCCAAGACACCACACAATAGAGTTACAATACAATTTTACGTGAAGTAGATAAAATAAATGAAAAAATAATTCGTTCATTGGAATTAATAATAAATAATTCTTTCCTGTTTTCCCAATTTTTTTCTCTACTTCTTTTTCTTTAAATAATTATTAGACAGAGTTATAATAAATATAATACAATAAAAAATTCATAAAATTACAAATATGTATATGTATATATATGATTTATAAAAATTGTACAAAGAATTCTACAGAATTTGTGTTGAAATGAAATTTCTTTAGAAATTATATAATATGATGGTGGGAATATGAAGAGCCGTTAGCTAGACGAAACTAATTTTCTTCGTGTGCTCTGTATAGAAGCTCATTTCATGTTGAATGAAAGTGCTGAGAGAGCGACGATCAGCAAAATTCATGACGAATAGAGCAAAGTTCTCCCTCCAACAGTATACATATATGTATAAATCGTGGGTTAATGAAGGTTGTGAGCAAGTGTGTGTGTGTATATGTATATAAAGATGAAGAGAGGAGAGGAGAAATACCGTTGTCGACCTGAGAATTCATTGTTCAAGTGAAAATACATCAGAGCATGAAATTCACTAAAACCACGCAATCTTAAGCACTTTGTCTACAATGAAAGTTTATATAGAAAAATATAACGTGTTTCAGATGAAAAATAATAAATGGGAAAAACTTTTTTTTATAGATAATAAAAAGTGATAATGAATGAAAAAATAATTTTGAGAATAAAAATTATTTTTAATATTTTATTTTTTATGATAATATTAATTGATTAAATTTATCATTTGTTTATACTAGTACTTACCGATAGATTGTTTCCATGTTACAGTAGGAATTGGAAATCCTTCAGCTCGACAAGCCACAGAGACAGCGTGACCTACAATGGCATTTTGGTCGATAGGTTCCACAATCCATCGTGGTGGAACTAAAAATAATAAATCTATTAAAATTTCATTTCTTTTAATCGATTGCCTAAATATTATTTTGTGTTTATTATCTTCACGTGAAGATGAAAAAAAAAAAATGAATAAAAAATATTTATACAGTTGAATATAAAATTTTGAAATATTTTTTCTATAACGAATGAATTATTTTTATATATTTGTCATTGTAAATTTTAAATATAATTTTAATTGAATATTTTTAATTAATTGAAGAGAATAAAAAATGAAATGATTAATATTTTTGTTTATATAAATAATTTAAAAAATCATGCAATTCTAAGATATTTATTTTTTTTTATTATTTATTTTTACTTAACTACGCAAATAAATACGTAAACAACGTTAACGACTTTATAAAAAATCTGTCTACAAAAAACATTTCCATGAACTGACGATGTTTATATATAAAGTTTATCGAAAATTATTAATTATCCAAATTATTATTGATTTTTTATAATTATCATCGTCAGATCAATGGCTAATACGTAATAATGTATCACCAATCAATGAGTAATTATCAAATTAATTATATAATCATGCTTGAAACAGTTAATGACACTCCTGCAATACAAAGTGCACAACGAAGTATCGTATAAAAATTACTACGATACGCTATATGCCTACCGTAAAATTCTGTGACTATATCTCCTCGATATAAAATCATGATATTAATAAACTTTAACAATTTTTATAAATAAATTGCCAGAATATACATATAAAAGAAAAATTTTTTTAAATATAGATTTAACGAATTTTTTAAATTTTATTATACAAATAGTTGTATTGTTGGCCCAAATTAATTATTCTTTATGATAAATTTCTTTTTTTTTTCACGTTATACACCCGACATCTGATTGCCGTCGGGCACAATTTACGTTTTGTCTATATCAAATAACGACTGAAAAGGATCGAAGCACAAACCGAATATTAAATTGAATTTTACCAAACACAATCGCAATTTATTTATTTTTAAAATACAATAAAACCGAAAATTAAATTAAATTAAATGTCATATTTATATCAAGAAAATTTTTATTCAAATAATTACTATTATATATATATACTGCATAAAATAATTTTAATAAAAGAAATAAAAATTCGTTTATCATTTTATGAATAGAATAAAAAAAAATGAGAATAACAATTTTTTAAATGATTTCTAAAAACTATTTATGATTTCGCGCAATGGATGATGGAATAATCAATTTCATTCAAATACGATTGGTGAAACTGGTCACTAATGACACGAATATCATGAAGATAACGGGTAGTTAACGCAGGTGCATCGGTTTCCACTTGGTAATATGAATTTACGATATATCATTACCATCCTGCTCTGTGACTGTCGAGTAAAGTAATATTAATGAAGCCCTTCCCTTTGCCTCGTTTATCCCCTCGACGATAACTATACATATCCATGGATATTCGAATGGAGTCAACCGATGTGTGAGGCCATGTAGTAGTTAAATATCGACACTCCATCGTTCAATTAATTTAAACAACACTTTGGCATCTACATTGCACATATGAAAACATCAAAAAATACTCATGAACTAAATAACATTCAACACTCCACGAATATTTCATAAATTTAACGCGGATTTTATTTACAAAATCATTTATTGTTGAATAAATTTAATAATATAATAAATTATATATATATTTTTCTACACTTCTTATTCTGCAAGATGATTGTGAATAATTGATATTGATTATTTATAATTTTTAATTCAGAAAAGACATGAAAGAAAAATAAATCAAACTTGTTATTTTTTTCTTAATATGTTTCTTTAAAATTATATCTGTATCCAACGTGAGCTAAGTGATTTAACGAGCGATGATTGAACTGAAGAATTAAAATTTTCAAATGCATTAATTTTAAATAAACAAAACGGGAAAATATTCCTAAATCCTATTCACGAAATTTATTCAACCGAATTTAATTTGAGGATAACTAAAGCTCCTGTTTTTATATAAATTTTTAAACGTACATTTAATAAATTGTAAACTCGCTAAAAGTCTGATTAAAATTCTCAAATAAATTTAATTCATAATAAATATTTTATTTTAAAAATTTAAACGTGTATATAATAATATATTTTACTAAAAAATTCGCACTTCGATCCCTTCAGAATGAATTTATTATTCCGATGGATAAAAATAATTTTCTTAGTGCTATTCTTGATAATATATATTGTGTGTTGATTAAATCTTTAGTTATTAAACACGACAAACCAAAAACGAAGAGAGCAGCTGTGTGCTCGACGATACCGGCAACATTCTTGATTTGGCATGTGTAGTTGCCACTATGCTTTGCCGTGACACTATTAATGGTGAGGATGCTGGAAAATGGCGAATAGTCGCTTATGTGAATGTTGTTGGCTGTGTTCCTCATCACGTTATGTTCACCACCACTGTCTTTGACATGAATCGGCTCGTCGTCCATCAGCCAAGTGATGTTGAATGGTTGATCACCCTCACTCGTCGAGCACATTAGCTGTGTCCTCATTCCCTCCATAACACCATTTTCGAAAAAAAATGGCGAGATCCGTGGCGGAACTACAAGAGTAGTTTTATAACGGAATAATAGCCAGCCAACCATACAGGTGTCATTTTTTTTTTTATTTAGGCAAGGAGATAATATAGACATAGATAAAATTCCGAACAACGCGACAGCTCGAAATATTTTTCATTAATTTTTTTTTTGTACGCCCCGGTCCTGTCTCTAAAAAAAATATAAAAATAAATAAAAGAGTAAATAATAATAAACTAAAAACCAACATAAATATTAGAAAAATGAATGAATATTTTACCAAAAAAAAAAAAAAATTCAATTAAATGATAAAAATAAGCAAAAAAAAAAAATTCCACTGAATCCATTCAACGAATAAATTTTTCTTTCACTTCATTTTTTTATTACTTACCAATAATAAACTGTCAATACTGATAATATAACTATATATTTAATTATACGCATAGTTGCAAACTTAAAAACAACGTAAATTTATAAAATTGATATTAACGATAAATTAATAAATATATTTATGTATACATAATAAATTATTGATGCAGAACCAGACGATAAAATGACAATCAATATTCATATACGATAGGCATTTACGAATTAATATGACAAATGAGAAGACATTATATTATTTAAATTAATTATTTTTTTAATCAATATTTTAATCCATCACTAATAAAAAAAAATTTCAAGTACTTTCATTGCTCTTATATTTATATAATTATTATATAAATAAAAATAAATATATACACAAAATAAAAGTATAAAAAAATCCATTGTAATATTGTATCGATAATAAAAATAAAAAAAAAATATAATATCACGACAATGGTTGTTTGTATTAATATTGAAAAGCTGCAATAGATATTATATAAGTGCTCATCTCCTACGTCCATTGAACTCAAATTCTCCATTACATATTATTTATATATACCAAAAATTTTCATTTATTTCTATATCTTTATACATGGATAATACACTGACCATTCAGCTGTTTCACTTTTATTGTCACAACAATAGAATTTGTATGCTGTAATAGTGAGTTTACATTGTTGTTGAATAAACTATGTGGCTTGTGTTTTGTTCCACAACAAATATTGCACAACATATAATACAATTGGAGCTTGTATGTAAACATAGAATGCAACTACATATGGGATATTGTAGTGTATAATATAATAGTAAAGGTCTACTGTTCATTGACAAACGTAAAATACACGGACACTTTATCCATGTGGTGGCAATTTGTATTTAATTATCTGCAATGGTTCAGGTGCAAACGAATCAATCATTTGACGACACTTGTCATGAATTACAATATCAAAAATATTTTCTCTCGGTTACATGTATGAATTGATATTTATTTGAAATATTTTTATACATTTAATGATGAAGAGAAACAAATAAACAAATAATATATAAATAATGTAATTATAAAATTTTATAAATGACACTTGAAATAAAATGTGAAAAATAAAATTTTCTACACTATTTAGATTTAATAATTTATCAATGATATAAAGTGTATTATATTTGATATTTAATATCAAATTTTATAAACTTATTCTCTGACTTTTTATTTATTTTATTTTATGAGAAATAAAATGTAAAATTAAATTTTACATATTTTATCTTTGAATTATCTTCTCATTTGTCTATTTATTCGTGCCAAAGTTGAATTTCTACATCCTACCAATTATTATTATCAATAATTAATTAAATTAATAACTGCAATACAAAAAGAATAAATTATTTTTATACAATATATTATATATCAAAATGTACCTCGTTCTCATATTAAGAAAAAAAAAATATATATATATATAACAGAGATATATGTATATAATTAAAAATAAAAAATGTACAAAACTTCCATAATTAATTTTCTACAGAAGTTTTATGTACATAAAATATTAATAATTTTACTCGACAATTGAAATATATATATATATACACATTTATTCATTTGTGTGTATGTATATATATGTATATAAACAATTATACAACACCATAATTTAAAATAAAAATCAACTTATTGATGTATATGTATTTGCAAATCATTCATAGAAAATATTTTTATAAATATTACTCCTACTTTGAAAAATACTTTTACCAAGTAATAAATATATAAATATATACATATATATTTATATGGATATTATTATATATATTTATATAAATGACGATGATTCAACGATGAATTCAATGTGCGAGAAAAAAATCAGTCAATATAAATTACTCAACCCAATAATAAATTACGCAACTCATCGATTTCTCATATAAAAGTGAGATAATATGTACTTAAAGTGAAATTAAAATTACAGATATAAATGAATTTGATGCAATATGTGCTTTTAAATCAATATACACATAAATGTATGTGTAAAAAAGTATATATATTATGTAGTGAGTATGATGAAGATGCGGGTGTTGTCAAAGGGACTCATCAGTGTCAGATTAAATTGAGATAATACTCTTTAACAGAATGAAGAGATGAATAAAGGGTTGCATGAAGTGTAATATACCTGACATAATGCATCGTTTTAAAGGTTCACAAGAGAAAAGTGAGTGTGGAAATATTAATGAAAAAGAAAAAAAATCACGAGACAGTATTTAAATAAAATGAGCGAGTTTATGTATTGTGTATAAACGTGCAAAAGATTAGCGTGCTGCGTTTTTTGAACAAATAAATATCATATATGTTAATACATTAATCAAGCGATTGTATAAATATAGAATAGATAAGCGGGAATAAATCAAAAATGTGTCGTATTGACGATTATGTTTGATTATTCACAAGAAAATAAAAATAATTTGTAGATAATTTATTTGAATTTTTAATCGTCATCGAGACATGTTTGATTTTATTTCACTTTATTTTTTTTTTGCCGCCTGCCGTGCAAGTATTGCAATACTTATATACACCTATATCAATACATTTACGTGTATATAGATACAGGTATATATGTAGAAATACAAAAAAAAAATTACATAGAGATATTTTGAGAGAATTTGTATATACCTTAGGGTGTTTTATTTTTAGGCGATTTTTTTTTTGTTTGTGAACACTGAAAATCTGATAATTTTAACCAAAAAGAAGAATATTCCCGTTTGAAAAAAAAATATGAAATTAATTAGAGGCTTAGTGAATTCAAAAATTCGATTTTCCATATAAATAACACGAGAAAATTTTTTTTTTTCGACTTCAACTCGATTTTTCGGTAATCAAAAATTTTTTTTTGACGCTATTACATTGTTGATTCAGCATTATAGTGTTTATTGTAAGATAATAATTAATGTCGAATTAATAAATTCGAGTTTAAAGAAATTTTTTTGACAATTATAATTAATTTTCACCTTTTCACCTCTACAACTCGAAAACTGCTGGTCGGAGAGCGTTTGCAGTAAACAACTTTTTTGTAGCAAATTTAATACCCTACCAAAGCTGTGTATTCATTTTTCCAAAAAAAAAATTTTGATTATCAAAAAATCGAGTTGAAGTCAAAAAAAAAAAAATTTCTCATATTATTCATATGGAAAATCGAATTTTTGAATTCACTAAGCCTCTATAATTAATTCTGAATTTTTTTTCAAACGGGATTATTTAGTTTTGTATAAATTATCAAATTTTCATTGTTCACAAACAAAAAAAAATATCGCCTAAAATTAAAACACCCTAATATACCTATTATTATTTATATAAAAGCGATATTTGAGAACGAATGCAAGACAAAAAAATAATACACTCAATCGGACGTGTCCGGACGTGATTGATGACATAAATAATTCACACAGTTCAATCCGAATACGCCGATGATGTAAAAATGGAATATTTATTTGTAACTTTATTTTTTTTAATTTATCAATATTATTTTTCTTTCTGTTTTTAAGTTGTTGGTGTTGAGAAATATATTATACACAGACACCAACGGTTCGTTACCGTTGACAAGAAGAAGTGCAGAATGAGCCACAGTGGCAGCACCATTGGTCACGCGACATGTATACGTGCCATTGTGTGCGGGTGCTATCGTGCTAACGCTCAATGCGCTATTAAATGCATCATATTGACGTATGGTGATTGTATCTTCTGGGGATTGGACCCGAATGCGTGAGCCACGTGATGCCCCAATTTTTCTCTGACCATTTGCATTTGTTCTCTTGGAATTTCCGCTACTGGTGACACTCACATCTCCATCTAAGCCGCCAATTGGCACATGATCTTTCAGCCACGTGAATGTTAGTGGCAGGTCGCCAGTCACAACAACGCACTGTATACTAGTACGATCGCCTACGTTTAAATCGCGAGCAAAATTGAAAGGCGTGATTTTAGGTGGCACTGAAAGAACAATACAGAAACAGGTGTGTGATGTGTGGCATTCCTTGAATAAAATAAAAAAAAGAAAAAAAAAGGCTCGTGTTAATACATATAAATTTTTTCCAACTTCTTTAATTATTTATTTATTTTTTTTTTTTGTGATAGTGAAATAAGCACAATACACTGCAAGAAAATCTGGTGTCACATAACTAATTTTAAAGCGATGTGTACGTGAATGATTTTATATAAATTAAAGTGTCAATGACTGGAGTTAAATTATTGTCGTTGAAAAATCAATTTAATCCCATAATAAATTCAATCAAATTTAATTTAATTTAAAATTACGAAATTGTCAACGCTAATTGGTGGATAGCTTCAACAAGTATCGTAATAAAATTTTTTAAATGATATATATGATAACGATGTATAATAAACAAATGATTTTAATGCTGCAGTGCAATTAAGAGATTTTAATTGTCAATGAAAATTAATTTGTAAAATATATGAAGAAAATATATTTAAAATATTATTTGATACTATTTGTTAGGCAATGATTTAATAATGACAAATAAAAATTGTTTAAGAGTATAAATAATTAAATTTAAAAATAATATATCCAAATTATATTTAATTATTTCATCAGTTATATTTTATCTTGTATGATATTCTTGAAATTAATATCAATAAATATAATGTATCGCTTATAAAACTCGACACCGTTGATTTTCTACCGTGTAATAATATATGTATACATATACGTTTAGAGGAGAATATATATTTCCATACAGTGGAGATGTTTTTAAGAGAGGAGACACTATAACGATACAGCTTTTATGTATGGCTTCAGGGTTTTTTAATCAGTACACTCACGAACATCCCACACAACATTTTTGTAATGTACTTGCATGATTTTTTCTTTTTTTTTTTGTAATGCTACTGATAGGATATTAAGTGTAGCAGGTACACAGCTCAAATAAACTTTGATGTTAGGGCTTTTTTATTATATCATTGTGCAATGTGAATTATAAAAAGTGAAAGAAAAAAAATAAATAAAAAACACAGAACTTTATTTTAATATTGAAATAAAAATATCAATCTGCAATTTTTTTTCTTCTTATTAATAGAAATGAATTTAATTATTTATTTATTTGTTTATTTATTTAGTAATATAAATAATTAATAATATAATACCGTTTAATCATGTGAATAAATAAATCGAATCAAGTAAATCAGCATTTTGTATACAGGATATTCGATTTGGCAATGATTCAAGAGAGATTGCATTCTTTGCTATTTATTAAACCGCATAACATCACTGCGAAAACTAAATTTCTATTGGCGCATACATATACATATATGTACATATCTATGTATGGAATTTATATAAAAGATAAGTGTATACAGATGTGCATTAAATTTTGTTATACACATATTGAATTAACAAGTTATAATTTGCGTTATTAAATTGAAAAAGAAACAAACGAAAAATTACAAAAAGTAAATTCAGCATTAATAGATTTTATTTATTATTTTATTTTTTTTCGTATTAACCGTTATTTACATTCGTAAATACTGCGAAGTATAGCAATATGAAAATAATAAAACGAGCGAAACGAGCGCTGGCAACTCGAAAAGTCGGTGAAAAAAAAAAAAGTTGAAGCTGAATATTCTACGCAGATGGTTTTGGCGTCTCAATGTAGGAAAATTTACACATAAATGAGGTATCCACGAGCGCGTATATATGTTTTATTTTATATAGATATGTATGTTTGGTATTATTGACATAACAGTGGAGTATATATGTATGTGTACATATGTAATATCGGAGTAGTGAGCGAGCTCGTGCAAGAACTAATGCATATGAGCGGTGCAGTGAGTTGCGGTTGCCTCCGTGCGCCGAATTATTTTCCGTATGTTTGGGGATATTATTTACATTTATTAGCTTATTTATTTATATCGATGTATGTACAGATATATGATACATAGATAGATAGATAGATAGATAGATAGATAGATAGGCAGATAGATAGATGGATAGATAGATAGATAAATTTATTGATTGATAGATAATTGTACTGTACCGTTAATGAGGATAATATTTTTATAAAATACAACCCCAAAATTCAATTATTTTTCTTTTCTATTGAATTATTTTTTTTTTTCCACGCAGATGTAAAGATATCGTACGACTGTATTTTTCTCAACGCACAAAAAATCGTCGCGAAATTATATTTTATTTAATTATTATATAGTGATTTATATAATTCGAAAATTGAATTAAATAATTTGATATTGAAATTGATAATTTTAAATAAAATATATTTATTAAGAATATATATACCTTTTGTTTTTTGTTTTATTATGTTATTTGATATTTTGATTGCTTGTATCAACATACCTGTTGATATATATTTTATAATTTTTATAAATAAAAATTCAGCGATCATAAATCAAATTTTTTTACGATGTTTGATTAATTATTGAATAAAAAATCATTAGTTTCCATTATTATTTATATAATAAGTATATATACATATTTGTGAGATAAAAGATAAAGGAATAAATAAATATAAATTGCTGAGATTTTTTTTTTTCTGATCTTTCATCGAGAAAAAAAAATTCATCATCATCTTATTAGAATAAATAAACCATTTCCCAAAGGAAAAATTCTCACATATTCAACGAGTGGAATATCAAAGCACATCAATTTCACCCACCCTTTTGGCTATCAAAAATCTCTTCTACCATAAACAAACACATATATGTATATAAACTTGTGACTTATCGTTCCACGATGATGACGTTTATATTTAAATGTTAAAATAAATATTAAAAATAAATTTATTAAACACTTAATAAAATATTAATTCACTTACCGAGTACACGCACGTCTACCGTACGGTGTGACGTGAAGTTGTGTTTATTTCGAGCAATACAGGTGTATGTACCTTGATCTGCATTACGTTGAACTGTATCAATTGACAGAGTTCCATTTGCCAATCTTTGTCGCATATTTGTCGGCAATTTAGTTCCATCTAAAATGATAGAATGAAAAATAAATAAATAAATGAATATGTAAATTATATTGAAAAAGATAATTCACAATTAAATAATGTTATTGATGAACACTTGAGATCCAATGCTCTCTCTATCAATTGAAAATTCAACTCAATTATATACGTCAAATAAACGAGGTATTTGAACGTGTATTTTACAAGTTTAGATTTAAATATTTACATACTTTTTTCCCATATAATTGATTCGATAGGATATCCAGCCACTGGACATTTGATTCGAAGCTGTTTCTCTGCAATTGCTGATACAACTGGCATTGGACGCACATACGGTAATCCTAAAAAAATATTAACAACAAAAAGAAATTAATTATATTATATTTTTTCTTCGATAATTTCACTCAATCAAAAAAATATTCTATGTGAAAATAAAATTACCATTATGAAATATTGAATGATTGTTGTAATAATTTAAACAAAAAGACAATATATTCCCGTTTGAAAAAAAAAATCTGAGTTAATTAAAGGATTAGTGATTTTAAAAATTCGATTTTTCGTATAAATAACACGAGAAAATTTATTTTTCGACTTCAACTCGATTTTTCGGTAATCAAAAAATTTTTTTTTGATGCTATTACATTGTTGATTCAGCATTATAGCGTTTATTGTAACAATAATAAATGTTAAATCAATAAATTTCAGTTTAAAGAAAATTTTTTCTCAATTATAATCAAATTTCACCTTTCCAGCTCTACAATTCGATAACTGTTGGTCGGAGAGCGTTTGCGGTGAACAACTTTTTTGTAGTAAATTTAATGCTCTATAAAAGCTGTATATCAATTTTTTTCAAAAAAAATTTTTGACTATCAAAAAATCGAGTTGAAGTCAAAAAAAAAAAAAATTTTTCTAATGTTATTTATATGAAAAATCGAATTTTTTAATTTACTAAGTCTCTTATTAACTCGGAATTTTTTTTTATAAATTATCAAATTTTCACTGATCACAGACAAAAAAAAATATCGCCTAAAAATAAAACACCTTAATATGTACATGTATACCTGAACTTGCAACGAATTTTATATGCACAAAAAGCAAATTAATGGTTTCAATAAAAGCATATTGAAACATCGTTAAAGCACATCGATTTTATATTATCTATATTCTACTCCAACGTTTGAAGTAACACTTTATATACATGAATTCACATTACAAATTGCATTTTCTTTATTGACGGTATTTCAAACTTGCAATAATTATTATCACACTCACCATATACATTGAGTCGTGCTGAATGAGATGCTTCGCCTGCTCTACTTGCTGCTGTACACTCATACTCTCCACTATCCTCTGATTTAACCGACGATATATTGACATGAGATATTACATCTCCATATACAGTGACATACTGACCAATGAGCAAACGGTCATTTTGTGGTAATGAAAATCCATCGAGTAACCACGTTATTTGTGGTGTTGGATTGCCAGCTGCACTGCATTTCAAAGAAACTGATGGTCCAGGTTGCATTGTTTGTTCAATAAATCTATACACAAGTTGTGGTGATATTTCTGTCAACAAAAAATTTTATAAAATAATTAATAATGTATCATTTATGTTGTTTTTTTTTATTTTCTTTTTTTCTATTTGGATTATTGTATTAAATGACAAAAAAGAAAAATATTAATTACAGATAAAATTTGTAGGATTAAAAAAAAATTGGTTAAATAAATGACATTATTAATTATCCAGTATGGAGAAATTGAATATTCCAATATTATATGTTTCACAGTGAAATTGTTAATTACTCTGAAACGAGAATTGTGAATCAGAGCGACGCAGTTGAATATGTATCAATGTACATATCAATGGAGAAAGGATTGATTATATTCTCGTGAGAGAATGATGAGAATGAAGCAAAATGCAGAGAAAAAATGTAAAATAAACGAAAAAAAAAAAAAAAAAAGTAATAATAATAAAATTAAAATAAATATACATCATGATTATACAATCGATATTGCCATGAATACCAATTTTCAATTCTGAGAGAATATGTATTATCTCTGCACAGTATCATATAATGCTGTCGATCATCAAGACCGAATTTCAATAAGAAAACTCGTCAGATAAATTTATGATTGAAATATTTCTTTTCATTTATTCATTCATCTCTTTATAGATTTTTTTTTTCTTTCTCTAAATTAATATTTCACCAAATATAATTAGCATTTAATTCTTGTTGAATTTAATTCTAATAATATAATAAATATATTTACATACATTGTTTAATTATAATGGTGTGTTAAGTAAATTCTAAATTGTCTTTGAAGAAACTTTAATAATCTCTTATAAGATATAATGCAAAATTGATCTAAGACTATACGCATACATATTTGTATGTATGTATGTATGTGTATGTATACATATATAGACCACAGAGCATTGGGCACTTTAGCAACTGGAAGCATATACATTTATATAGAACATCATTGGAACCACCATGAACTTCGTTAGTGTATGCAAATCCAGGATACTAACAACGCCGTATATCGAATGTTTGGCGAGAATGTTATGTATACTCTATCATGAATGTCTCCACACCTGTTTTCAATTCAATTCTAGTGCTATGTACTACTACTACTACTACTAGTATCACAGGAATCCTGTCGGAATTCACTAGGAATTGAAATAAAAATATTAACACAAACAAATAACGATAAAGAAATTCATTTATGTACTTATATAAATGTTGAAAAAAAATGTTCATTGAAAACATGAAACGATTTCATTTCATTTGCGAAACATTTTTCCCTTACAACATGATGAATGTAGAGATGAAAAAGAGTAAACAGAAGTACATGTCTATCAAAAAAAAAAAAAAAAGAATCAGACTCTTCAAACAAAACGAAAAAAAAAGAAGAGAAAAAAATAAAAAATAAATATAAATATAATTCAACAGACTTGAATGATGATGTCAAGTATTAATGGAACTTGAGTTTGTACAAACGACAATTAAAATATACTATATTATGTAGATATAGTGAAGAGAAATAAGAGGATAGGGAATGAACAGAGGCAACGAGCAAAGGGTGGATACCAACCACAGTTCACAAAGTCATTGATCGTTCACTTGACGGCGCACTATACGCTGATACTATCACTGTATTTTCACGGCTAACACGCTTCCGTGCATCTAATTGAAAATCGACGTGTTTGCTAACGTCACAACGAATGAGATACACACAGAGAAAGGGCGAATACAATACGTAAAGTAAAATAGATGAAAATGAAACTACTACAATGTTTACAATGATGTCCAATGTACTATATGTTCATATAAATATAAATTTCTATATAATATCTATATACCCATATACATATATACACTCAAAGAAATTTTTGATTACAATAAATATAACAAATAAAATTAATCTCGATATTAAACATTTAATTTATAAAACTATTTAATCCCAAATAATTTTTACAACATTTTCAATAATTATCCAATTCTAATTAATAACGAATATATTTTTATTTATTTATTTATTAAAATATACAATTATCAAAAATGCTGTGTATATATATAAATATAATTTCAATTAAAAATTATAATTATGTATTTTTAATTGAAATACATAATTATATTTATAATAAAAATAAAAAAAAATTAATTATTGCCACTGTGCCTGTTCGTTAGTTAACTCTTTGTAAAGTTCGTTGACTCTTCAAGAGCTGATTATTATAACAAAGCAACTCATTACACCCACACTTTGTTGTATTATATAAAAATACAACAAAATATTATCTATCAAATAAAAATAAATAAAAATAAATTTACATAAAGGATTGTTAATGCGAAAATTGAATAATTACCATTCACATCTATCTCATATTCATTAACATAAATATACATAATTATTTCTCTGAGTGATATACATATAATATTACATACACATATAGTATATACAATGGTAAATGAAGTTGATAGTTGGCATTGGTTGGCTTACCTCCCAAGCGTATTTCTGCAATACCCTGCGCCATTTCGTGCTCATTACGAACGAAACATTGATACATACCGCGATCCTCTCGTGCTATAGCACTAAAGGAAATGCGATCTCGAGAGACGAGACTGATGTGATCACCCGTGCGCAACGGTTGGCCATCCTTTAACCAATAGAGCGCAGCTTGAGGGAAGCCACCAGCAGTACACGTCTAAAACACGCACGCCAACCACATCTGTCATCTGATATCCCTAATAATTGATTATACTAACAATTTAATTGGCTTCTTATCATCATATATTATATTACCAATGTTGCGGCTTTTCCCAAGTCAACTGTCTGCACTGTTGGCTGTATATGAACACTTAATGTCGCTGATATACTTAGACGTATTTCAAGACTTGTGCTACCTTCAATATTACTTGATGTACAAATATATGATCCAGCATCACTCTCTTGAACAGTTTGTATTGTTAAACATCCGTCACGTATTGTCCAATGATTTGATAATTCATCAATTGGCTCCTCGCGTTGATCACGTCGGAAATACCATCTATAGAACAGACGTTTAAATATATTTTATTAATGCATTTAATTTTGGATGAATTTTATTTTTTTTTTTTTTTTAAGTATCAATTATATCTTTAAAGTTTATTAAATTATTATGAGTGACGAAAATTTTTATTTTATCAAAGCTGGCTTGTTAATATTCTACGTGAATATTTTTTGATTTTAGTTTCAATTGAAAAAATATACTCAGTTTATATAATGTATGATTTATAGTTTGTGAAAAAATTTAAATAGTTTCCGCGACATTTATAATAAATTTCCTCTTGGTATTTTCTGGCGAAATTAATATAGTTTATCCGCTAGAAAAATTCATAGAGCATATTCCAGTCACGAATCACTTACATAATTTGTAATATAGAAATACGTAAAATTTTTTTCGTAACTTGATGAAAAAAAAAAAAATATTTTCAATATTTATTCATAAATAAATAAATATATTCGATTATATTTTAAATCGAATTTTTTTTGTTGGGTATATATAAGACAAATCTATATATGTATATAAATGTATACATATCTGAAAATGATATTATTAATTTCACCACATGTTTTGTATAATAAAAATTTCAATATAAATTAAATATTATTTTTATGAAAACAGAATTTTCATTAGTTTATTTTATATAAAAATCATCGAGGAAAAATCACAATACATTTTGTAGTCTTGAAGCAATATTATAATTGTTTATATAATAAAAAAAAAAAATTAATTACCATTCCTAATTTCAATTGAGCCAAAAAGAAAAATTTATATTTCATAAAAAAACACTATGCAATATATTCCAATAATCATATTTACCATCCAATTATTTATCAATATACCATTCTCCGATATATATAATTCTAATTTGTAATTAAAATAAATATATATAATTTCCCAAATCTCATATAACTACATACCCATATAAATACATGCTTGAATAATTATTACATAAACGAAACAATTTTCTTTGATGAGAAACTTAATTCAACATTACGAAAATACCATTCCCAATATATCCATGTATATATATAACACGTTACACATTTTCGTAATAATTGTATAGCACTATCAGTCACCATCTCCTTGTCGTTCATTGCTGACGGCCAAAGCATAACTTGGGTGGGTTTAGAGGATGTCTATACATATATAACTTGGTCCTTATGCGACCCCAACTCTCACTACGAAGGATACGCGCCAGGCATACCGTAATTTTGAGCGGTAGTGGTTCACTCTCTAGCCAACCTCAAGGGATCCAACCAGAGAGAGAGAGAGAGAGAGATAAAGACAGCAATAGGCGGAAGTTACCGGTGCCAGACTATATATTGATGATGTTGAGTCGCTGCATCACCATCCAATTTCTCCGTATAATACTAAAATCATTTGTGACCACATCACGTACATGCGGGTGGGTTATTTCAATCTTTCAATTGATGCGCAAAATCACGAATGAATTCTCAAAGTTCATCTCACACACCACATAACTATTTATATATACATATATATAATATAATACACAATTGAAATTCGTATCAATACACTAATGAGGAGACAGCTCAATTTAAAATAAAAAATAAAATATCTCAATACATGCACCAGCATTTTATCCTTATATCCGCTTATTATTATTTATTTATTTATTTATTTTTTTATTATCTCTCTCTCTCTCTCTCTTATTACTTCTCTTGCGCTCTATTTCCTCCTGCCCTCATTCGTCTCCTTCTGCATCAATATATATATATACACTATACTGTCAGGTAACGCTTATTTTATGATAAAGCGAGCAAGACGATGAAAGAGATGAAACTTGTGAAGTTATATATATCTATGGATAATCGAATTTACGAAGGAAAATTGGCGATGAGACGAAGAACGAAGATGCTTTTACGTATACATATACAGATATATATATATATATATACATATATATAGATATACATATAGATAAATAGGAGGTAAGGCTATGAGCAAAAGACCGCGATAGAGGATGGTGGAAATGGGTATAAGTTGGATGAGAACCAGAGTGCGCTGTGGTTATATGTATATATATATATATATATATATACATACATATATTGGTGTGTGTATATATATATCTATACATATATATAGATGTAAACCCTCCCTCTCAGACTGACTGAGTCAACTCCACAGAAGCCAGTGGAACGTTCATAGTATGGCAACGGATGGAGCCTGGAGGATATAGCTCAGCTTGAGTATATATGAAGGAGAGAAAGAGAGAGAGAGAGAGAGAGAGAGTGTGTATAGGGATAACACAAACCCGGAATATCCAGTGACGTCGACGTGCACGTAAACGCGGAATATTTGATGGGCTGTCAGAAGCAGTCTCTGTAATCAGCGGTCGGTTTGTTTACTCTACCTCTACAAAGTGAGTGAGTTGGTGAATGATAGTAAAATATAGAGGAAGAAAGAGAGAGAAAAAGAGACAAAATAAAATGAGAAATAAAAAAAAAAAAAAATGATAATAATAAAAAGAGGAAGAGAAACGTTTATGCGCATATTCTACGTTGCTTCCACTCATTCGTTTTCATCTGGCTTTTTCCATTTCCGTTTACACATTCTTCCTCATTTTCTCTTTTTTCATTCTCTCCTCGTTTATCGCTATAGGTTTTCGCCATTCACGTACTATATTCTACACGGTAATCTCTATACTACCACGAAGCAAACGTATATGTATATAGTCGCATGTCGACAATTCAAACCACCAAAATGCACGTTTCCATTTTCTACCACTTTACTCACGTGTATGGCGAGAGTAAATTTTGTTCAACAATATGGTGCAGTAGGATATAGTATAAAGAATCGACTTCAATGTATATACCACACACGTCTGTGTATAGATAAAGGATATTTCATTTAGTAATTTATTTTTATTTTACTTTACTTTTAATTTATATTTAATGGAATTTGAAATGTTAAATTTTCATTCGTTGATATATATTTTCAGTTTAATCAATTATTCAAATGTTAGTGTTTGATATAATTATTGTTGTGTATGCATATAGATTATAGATATATGTATGATAATAATACGAGATTACTGTATAATTATTCTTCTCTTGATTAAGTGCTTAAATGGATTTATGAACCGGCTCATTTTGCAAACGTTAATTGAAGAATAACAATCCTATTGATCGATTGACCGAGCTGATTTTCATATCAGTGGATTATTGGATGAAAAGGTTTATGACAAATATTCGTATTTAAATATATATTATGTTAATGTGAGAGAAACTAAAAAATACTTTAGAGAAAAAAATTATTCAATTTCAAAGTTTGATTGAAATAAAAATATCCATGAAAAAATTATAATCATTTTATTTTTATGAATATAATTATTTATTCTTTCAATTTATTTAATTTATTTTGATAAATTAATGAATTGTAAATTTTTCTCCCACTCAGTTCTCTATTTTCTCTTGAAGAGTACAGTTGAAAATAAGCAATTTCACATTCAACGAATACAATGTTTAAAATTAACATTATTATGGAAAGTAGAAAAATACGTCTGTTAGTATGAGTAAGGATAATTTTATATTTCTATGTATACTTTATTTTCAAAATTTAATTCCCCCTTTTATTTTAAATAAATTTTTTTCTACTTTATTTTATATATATTTTTTTTTTTTTTGTTCACTGAAACGAAGTTTGTTTGTCAAGCAAGTTTGTTTAATTTAAATGCAATATAATATCTACGTGCTCTTTTTGATGAATGCATATTTTATGAATTATTCTCTAATTGTTCTTTCTTTGATATTTTCACGTGCACATTCATTACGTTAAATATTTAGCTAGCTTTTTAGAATTTGCAGATATTTCAATTGCTTTTTAATCCGACTCGTGTTATTTTTTTTTTTTATGTTTACCTGTTTGTTGGAGGTGGATTGGCATAAGCCACACACGGTATTACTACTGTATCCTCCAAGCGGGCCGACATTGTATGCAATTTTTCATTGAGTATTGGCGGTGTTGAACCTCGAATTTCTGCAATCACATAAAATATTGCAGTCCAATAACAAACGAATATAAAAAACGCATGAAATAGGCAAATAAAAAAAAATGTTCATTGCTTTTATTCCAACTACACACTGCACTTTCGAAGTCTATAGTCACATTGTCGAAAATCTGTTGTAAAATTAACTTCGAAACTAAATAAATAAAATATAAACTGTGATATAATAATTTAATTGAACTAAAAAAAAATTTGGCCAGGGGATTTTTATCCATTTATTTATTCATATTGAACTGTCAGGTCTTTGGTATGGTATTGAAAAATTAATTAAGAAATTATTAAATCAACAGTTTATTCAGAGTAAATTTTTAAGTATAAAAAAAAAAAAAATTTTCATTACACTGAATAAATTATTATTTAGTATATGATAAAGAAATAAAATATCGACATGGATTATCAATTAATTTTCTATAACTAATTATTGGTAATTAATTAATAAAAAAATTTATTACAAGGATCTTCATCAATCGTAATTAATTTATATGCTAATCAATGTTAATTAATTGAGTTAAATAAAAAAACTGAGTACCAGAATTTCTTTCATTTTAAAATATTACACATTTCATAGTGTCATAAGTATTTTTTTTCCCCCTTCATATTACATGATATACTTGTAATCAACACCCAAAAATAAAATAAAACGTCATGAAATTTTATAACAAACTAATTCTATACACAGTCAACATTTCATTGTATATTTTTCCAACCTCTGTTGTTTTACTAAAACAAAACTGATGTGGACATTCTACATCAACCACAACTTTTCCCACTATATGTAAATATAAAATGTTGAATTTTATTAACTAAAAAATAACGAAAGAAAAAGAAAAAAATTCAAACATCAATTTTCGTAGACTTTTTTAATATCTCAATGTGTCTCACACTCTATCGCCTTTTCTTTTTTTTCCCCCCCCTTTCATATTTATTATAATTTTTTATTTTTTTGTTAAACTCACTCCCAAGAGAATGTAAAAGAAGTCCATATCTACTAGAAATGAGTTCATGTTAGTTCTACTTGTGATATACGGAAAATGTTTTCCATAGCATATCATAAATAGCCCAAGAAAGGAAGAAGCATCCATATAACTTTGTGCGCGCGCTCACACGCTTGTTTCTTAGCAAAAGGGAGAAAGAAAAGAATGGGGCCAAGTGGATAACCCTGCGCAATGTATCTTATACACGCACCACCACCACCACCACCACCACCATATTTAATGGAAAAATGTGGGAGCAAAACGAGTAAAGAACAGTATGCCCTGTACGATGTGGTTCACCATAAAACTGGATCATGTCGAATAATGAGAAAACATTTTTATTATACTTTTATATATATATATATGTATACATATATGTACAGACAATATACATATGTATTATATAAATACATAATATACATATATAATACATACTATATACTATCGTGATATTATTTTATATGTGTATACAGTGCGAGTATATAAATTGAGAATAATGCAAAACCTTTATTCACAACCAAATGTATTCACGCAAAAATAAATATTGTTCATTTTTTTTTTGTCTAGTCTCTGCAATGTGCAATTGAATGAATAAAGAAAGACGGAAAAAGTGCAGAAGAAAAACGCGATACAAAGTACCGCAAATAGATCTTTTACTTCTTAATAAAAAATAAAAAAATGAAAGAATATCCCTTTGTATATCGATACGTAAAGAAAAGCGTTACACAATCTCAAAGACGAACATAATAGGGGAGAAAAAAAAAAAGATATATTACCAATACAAAGATGTTTCCACAATGTCCGTAATATACTCTTGGAGTATCAACGATCAACGATGAAACAAAATGAAAATTGTAAAAAGAAACAAATAATAAATAATTGAATGCACAAAAAAAAAATTTTTGGTATTAAAAATAAATAGATATCAACATCATATAAATGAAAAATAATTATTTATATAGTGACATCACAATATATATGTGATAAATAAATTGTATATAATATATAATAACTACGTTGAACTATTGTAGATTAATTTTCCTCGTGTCGCAGCTACTGTTAATATTTTTTATTCTATAAATTTGTGAGCTTGTATATACCTTAATCATTCATCTACAATAAATGTTACTTCGACATTTACATTTATAAAAAATTATTATAGTTTGCCAAAAGGTTTTTACAAGAGAACAAACAACAGATACATAACTTTATATGAAAAATATATATTTATGAAGTATAAAAGAAGAACCATAAGCCACGTGCACATGGGGAAAGCACTCAAGTGCACAGAAACAAGACGAAACTGACGGCAACAGTAGAGATAGTAAAACATAGAAGATGTATACTCTCTCGAGTCTCAGCTAACTAACGATGCTTTCCCTTCATGCGATACTCGAGATTCGCGTGCCGCTTCAGACGAGTCTGCAACGTGACTCAACCAGAGAAAAAGAGAAAGAAAAAATGTTGAAGTATATCAAACTGACGCGACACGTAGCGCACACAAAGTTTTCCTATTGCTTGATGTATATACTGCATACATATGTATCTAGTATAATATATATGTGCATGTATGTATATATCAACTATCGCACTTATATAACGATGAAATTTTGCATTTTTACACCTCGATGAATTCATCATTATACATCAAGTACAAACGTGGTTGAACATATCTTTGTTAATTATTCCTCATCAATCGTATTTTTTTCTTTTTTGTATATTTATATTTAAGAATTATTTTCCAAGTATGATCTTCTTCAAAAATATATATCCAACACTACAGATACATAATTAATCTATCAAGTAATGTATATTATGATGTAATGTTATAGAGTGAATTTTCAAATAACTCTGTATAATATTTAATTGTTTGATTAATTAATTTTAATTTATATTTGTGTTGACTTGTGTATTGCAAATGCAATATATAGATTTATGCCCTTTGGCATATTACGCGGTTGGTAAATTGAGAAAGGACTGGTATTTCCTGTTGAACTCTCTCTTGGTAATATTGAGAGGCAAATAACATTCAATTAAACATTGTTTCCAATAATCTACTGTACAGATAACATTTCAAATACAAATTAATTAATAAATATTTTATCAAATTTGATATTTTGATTGGTATAATTATGTTAAATATTTTTATATATATTGCCAATGTATTTATTATTTTTTTATTATGTGAGAAAATATATTTTATCAATTTTTTATATTTAATTATTGACTTACCAGTGAGTTGTACACGTCCAACGTTAGGGCTTACGAGTGTTTCTTGTGTTAGTCGATGATGTGTTCTACATCGATATGTCATTTGTGCGTCAATTCTTGTGATATTTATAATCATTAAATCACCATTAGGCAGCATATGATACTTTCCATCTGTGAGAATATTAAATAAAATTAAAAAATATATTAATATTTTTAATTCATATATAAAATTTTTTTTTCTTATAATTACTCTCACTAATCAATAAATAAAAAATATTAATATAAAAAATAACCCAAAATTAAATGAATGAAATTAAACAAATTAAAATTCAACACCAATGATTTTATTTTCACATAAAAAAAAAAATAAATAAGAAAACAAAAAAATTATATCTTTATATAAATAATTTATCACTAACAATGAATAATAATTTATTATTCTTACCGCTCATTGTTGATGGATAAATGTTAAAAGAGGGTTCTTGAAGCCAAGACGTAACTGTTACGTGATCGCGCACAAAGCTCGGTACATTGCATCGCATAAGCACATTGTTACCGAGAAAACCACCCAGGCTTTGGACTTCCGGGTCGTACCGTTGGTTCACCACTGAAAACAACACATATACATATATATACATACATATTATACTCAAATACATATATGCCGTATATAATTCATGACATGCAAAAGATAAATGTGTGGGTGAGTAAGTTAGACGAGAGGGTTGTGAGTTGAGCGAACTAGCCGTCACGGGTTTGAAACCTCTTGTGAAAGCTGTTGTTCCAACTCAGACCACTGGTGATGCAACTGCAACTTCGATATACAATGCAAAAGTGTGGACGAGGATGAAACACAAGGAGAAAGAAAAAAAGGAAGTAAGGTATGTGCCAAATGACTAGAAAAGCTAAAACTTCACGAAATGTGTGCTCGTGAAAAGCAAAAAAAGAAAATTTACGATGAACGTGATGTGACAAAAAAAAATATATATATATATATACATATGACGGTTTTTTTATAAAATGAAAAATAATAAAAGGGATGAATAGTGCTTTTTTTTTTTATTTTATTTTATTTTGCGATGAGTCTGCGAGAATTGTCGGAATTGTGTATGTGTGTTTTTGAGTGGTATAGATTTTTTTATGTTGCGGTGATGGTGATGGAAATACGGTATGTGTAGAGAGATGAAGGAAAAGGTTAAGACCACAAGTGCGTTGAGGCCAAGGTGCACACGAGAAAAGAGAGAGTATGAGAGAGAGAAAGAATGGAGTACGCAAGTGCAGGGAAGGAGATTTGGAAACCCCATTTCCGAGAATCAGCCAAGCGTAGCACTCAGACTCTAGAATAGGGTAAAAACTCTGTGAGTTTCGTTTGCCTTTCGCACGTATATATATATATATATATATGTATAACTGTAGATAGGTATTTATACATATATATATATACGTATGTATGTACTATGTGTAGAGGAACCGCTTCAACTTCACGGCAAACCGTCCGGGCATAAATTCACCAGACATTTTTCCATGTGCCGAGTAATATTTACAAACCATGAAATATGCAGGAAAATCTACCCAACCTTTGAGATAGAATAAAGAAGGAGGAGATAATATTATACTTTATATATCCGAGATACATTCGCGGTTGTTAGAAGAAAAAAAAAAATGTAATGACTTTTTTTTACTGTTTATCTGCTTCTGTAGTTGGTATCTTGTACTCTTTGACTTGTGATGTTTTAAATGAACCCATCAACGTTAGTGAGAATAACTTTGATCCATTAACCGTGACGAAATGAGTTGGTTCAAATGGGAAAGAAAATAAAAATTGAATATTCGAATGGAAAAGAAAAAAAAAAAAATAAAATAGAAATAAAAATGAAAAGAACATTAAAAAGTCTTAATAATTTTATATGTACCTACTTTTTAAGAACAGTTTTCATCATAAAATATACATCCCGAAAATTCTATTCATTGGTGAATAAAGTTGGTGGAGGTGAAAGAAGAAAGAAAAAATAAAAGAAGTACACGTATAAAATTGGAAGAAAAAAAAAAAAAGGATAATGCTGACGTTGCAGAAGAGCTGGGAAGGCACAGTCATGAATCGAAAAGAAAAAAAAGGTTAAAGTTGCGTTCAGTCGTCTATGATTTACGGAGGCGTTAGTTCGATAAAGAATTTCCGGTTCGTTTATTATTCTCCTGAGGAAACTCCATTTCTCCAGATGCGACATTCGACTTTTTCTCCTGTATATGCATACATATATACAATATATTACATGTATATAAGTAGACACAATGCTGTATGTTCACTTCTATTTGATTCATTGTATAAGATTTTTCTATGTTCAATTTTTTACTCTTCACAAAAGTCAAAACGAAAATAATAAAAACCAAAAATAAAACCCATGTGTTTATATAATTTTTATTTTCATTTATATTATTTCCTATCAATCTAATTCAGCTTGCATCGATGAAAAACTTTTTATAAAAGTACATAAATATAATGATATACCTAGTTCCAGTTAAATCTTTTATTTATATTCGTGAATTCTGCAGTTCATTTGAATATTGAAAGCAAAAAAAAAGTATACATTTATATATGTATTCCTATTGAGCAAAAAGTCTAAAAGCGAATACGGAAAAGTTAATGCAATTACTTTCTCAATATTCATGCCGAACTCTTCTTGACTGCAAACTTATATACCACTTGAAATCAAAAAAGAGAGAACAAAAAAAAAACAACACTTTGCGACCACAGAGTTTGATAAAAATAAAATGAAAAAAATATTTTAAATGAATTAATAAACTCACCAGCACGTACTGTCACGTCTCTACTGACAACTGCACCAACATTATTAATTGCTGAACATTTATATATAGCCCAATGAACATCTTGACGAAAGGCTTCAGCTTCAAACGCAGGAAAGTAAATAGTACCATTTCCAAACACAACTCTGATACCAGGTATTGTGGCAACATTACCACCATCAGCTGCTAACCATTCTACCGTTGGTTCTGGATTACCTCTGACACTACAATCAACTTTACCGCCACTTCCATTTGTAAATTCCACTCTTGATTGAGGCTCCACCATGAAATTTGGACCCTGCATCTCATAAGACGCATGACCACCTGCAAATAAAAGAAAATAAATTTAATAAATATAATTGAGCTTGCATATACAATAACATTTTGATCTAAATCCATGACATGTACAGTAGAATGTTTTATTTTTAGGCGATATGTTTTTTTTTGTTTATGAACACTGGAAAATCTGATAATTTATACAGGAAAAAAAATTCCGAGTTAATTAGAGGCTTAGTGAATTCAAAAAAAAATTTTTTTTCGGCTTCAACTTAATTTTTCAGTTATCAAATTTTCTTTTTTTTTTTTTTGATACTATTATATTGTTGATTCACCATTATAGCGTTTATTGTGAGATGATAATTAATGTCAAATCAATAAATTCCAGTTTGAAAAAAATTTTTTGTCAATTATAATCAACTTTCACTACATTAATTTTTTTCAAAAAAAATTTTTGATCATCAAAAAATTGAGTTGAAGTTAAAAAAAAAATTTTCTCGTGTTATTTATATGGGAAATCGAATTTTTGAATTCACTAAGCCTCTAATTAACTCGGAATTTTTTTTTTGTATAAATTATCAGATTTTCAGTGTTCACAAACGAAAAAAAAAAAAAAATAAATATCGCCTAAAAATGAAACACCCTAATGTACAGTTGATTGCAAAAAAATAAATCAATATCACCATGAGAATTGATTTAATACAGGCTTTATTAAATAAAAAAAAATTTTAATAATGTATAATTTGTACAATATAATACATAATAAATATATATAATTTTATATATATAAAAAATTAATTTAATTCAACAGTGAATATATATAAATTAATATATTCAATTATTTCATTAAAATTATTAAACTGTCGTGAATTTTTCCTGGTAATAATTTACTTCATTGTTTCATTAAAAATGATAAAAAGAAAAAAATACACATTGTATACTCGATTAATAAATAATTTGTCGACATAATAGCATAGTAATCACACAATATGTACATGTTACAGTCTTAAATAATTATTCAAAGAGTATATACATATATGTATATGTGTGTGTAATATGTATAGTGCAGCTGGTCGATACTTGAAAAACAGTAGTGAACATGATGCGCAGCTTATAAAAATTCTTATTGCTTCGGTAATACATATACAAAAGAGAAAAGAATAAAAATTTTGAAGCTGAGGTACACATCGAGAAAGAAAAGAAAAAATTGAGTACCCGGTTAGTAAGTGCACTCAACACAGTGCGTGACAAGCACATATGCACTGCATATATACAGTATGTATTCTTTGCTTTTTAACGTGTGTATACAGATATAAAGTTGAATGTAAAGTTACCCACAAGGGAAAAATCCCCTGTTTCATTGTTTAGATATTCAGATGAGCTAGCAGTAAACCTTTACTCTCTTCAACGAGCTATTTAACTCATCTCCAAAAAGACATAACGCCGCGAGCCAACAACTTTAATGAATTTTAAAAATGTTGTATTCAGCAGTTATGGATGAAAAATTATTAATTCATTCAAGATCATCATATAAATAATGTAGAAAAAAATAAATAAATAAAATAAAAGCAAATTAAAATATTGAAAAAATAATAAAATATAAAAATCACAAATATATATACAATAGATATAAATAAAAATTCAATAATAATTTATTGTAAAAAAATATTAATAATTATAGCTCATTGAATATATAATTTTAGTTAATTTATATACATCAGTGCTCCATATAAATCTTCATAAAATATATTAATTAGTTTTATTGATAGTGTGTGAATGAAAAAAAAAAAAAATTATATTTTATGTGACAATTGGAAAAGTTTGTGTAAAAGTATCTGATGATAAAAGCCAAACCAGTAACTCGGCAATGTAGTTAGCAGGGCGTGATGGCACATACCCGAACAACGCGCGCGAATATACACGCTCCTAACAAGATCGAGACGCCCCAACAGTACGGATAACGACGATGAACCTGACATCAGTGAAGATGTTATCGATCGTCCCCAACCTCTCTCATATACCCTCTCAGTACCTTGGCAATTTTATCCTCCGCAAAATGAGCTGGCAAACATTTACGTTTGTAACAACGATCTCATGGCATTCACTTGTGGCGACTTTTTTTCTCTAAATAAAAAAAGAAAATAATAAAAAGCAAACAAACAAAAAAAAAAAATAAATAAATAAATAAATCCCTAGTGCCTTCCAATTAAAAATAAACATAATTGTCTTCTGATTATGCCAATTCACACAAAAACAAATGACTTTAATTACCTATTCTTCATAATTATTGAGAGCTTAATTTGTCAACGAATAAATAACGCACATAAAAATTTCATAATTATATAACAATTATCCACTCAATATCATGAAAAGAATTATTGAATAAAGAAAAAAGAATATTAAATTGAAATGAATTTTGTAATAAGTGCATGTTGTTGAGTTATTGATAATTTTTGCAGGGTGAAGAACACTGGACCATCATTGACCGAATATTTATATTAAATATTTCTATTGAACAAAATGATGGAAAAATACTTAGTGATTTGGTATACTCAAAACTATACTGCTCATCCGGTGGTTTACAATTACCGTCTTGCATTCACTCAGTGAACGATGAGGAGCACGTCTAACAGACAGGAATTTCTGCGGCTGCCGTTCAACAATGCAAACCAACTTTCTCGTTTCAATGTATTGTTCCCATTGTTCTTCATTCTTCTCGATCATCCCGGTTGTCGGATGGCAGCCTGCCGACTGCTCATTCCTATATATACATTATATACTACATAGATATATGTATATATCACAACTCTTTTAATCCACGAGTGGAAAAATTACAGATATTCAGTGGATTGCTTTCTCATAACAAAGCCATACATATGTATTTACTATTTTGTGTTATCAAAAAAAAAAATAAATAAATAAATAAATATTACAATGTCGATATCTTGTATTATATTTTTTAACAATAATTAATTATATATATGTATATAACCTTTTTATGTTTATATGAAGTGGTAAAAAAAATAATTCAATCGTTTAATTTAATTAATTATATTGGAATAAAATAAATGAAAGTCAAATGCCACGTTTTAATATTAATTTTCAATCAACAGGTTTTGAATATTGAATAAAATATTTATTCAATATAATTTATTTAATTATTTATTGAATATATAGATTTATCGATTGAGATAATGTATATGTGTAATATTTATTTTTATGTGAATTGATTTAATGATGATTTTAGAATTTTTTTTTTGTTTTTTATTTAGGAATAATTTGAAGAAATAGAAAATGCTAAAAATATTTACGATTATGTATAGTAAGAACCAGATGGTTTTTTTTTTTTTTGCTTTATCCAAATCGAGGTCGATCCTTATGTATGAATGTATGTATATATGGATGCATTTTAACATCAGGGGAGAATCCATTAGAGTTATTCGTCGTCGCCAGTTCAAACTCTTGAAAGAAAATATCCATATATGCATATGAGACGTTCAATAGCAAAAATGAAAGGTTGAATGCCATATGAAATAGCTCATTTTTGCATTAAATGTATAGCAGATTATTCCTATACTTTCACTTAAATATTAAATCTTTTGTTATCTAAAATATTCAATAACTAAATTTACCACAATATTACATTGTAATATATTTTTAATATTTTCATTTACTTTCTTGTCTTGTCTTATCTTCTCTCCAAACGTGGATGAATATTTTATTTTATTATTACAGCAATATTGTATTCAGTACAGTGTTATATATTAATGTTATATGGATTAAATAATAATCACTTTTTCATTGTGAATATACTTATACGAATTTAATTTATGTACTTTAGATTCCTTTGCGTATTTAATATTGTTATTGAATATGTAAGGTAGAGTATATTCTCGTTAACTAAGTTTGTTTCCCTGTAGACATTCATACACACATTGGAAAACAGTGGTTGAGGCTCGAAAATTCATTCTTAGATGACTCTATACCTTACACACTACGATCGATTTGCTCACGACTTTGAAACTTCGGTAGGTTCATACAACGAATGAACTCTATTCATGTCGCTGTTTTATACTTAAGTGTAATTCAACTCTCTTAACGAAAATAGTTGTTGAACATTGCCCGAATATTGTACTTCCAACCGATTGCCCCTGCTCATATCAATATAATATTACATCTTTGATGTGTATTTATGGAATAAAATAAATAGAAGAGTATAACGAATTTTTATTCGTTAAAATTCTCATAATTAATTATGAGAAATGAAATATAAAAATTAAAATTTATACTGAAATAATTTTTATTTTCTTTTTATTTTAGTTAAAAAATTGATTGATAAATATTAAATTGTTTGTATTATTGATAAATACTAAATTAATAAATATTGAATATTGAATAAAATAAATATTAAATATTAAATTAAATAAAAATTTTATTTTATTTAAAAAACAATTTTTATTTTCTTTTTATTTTATTTAAAAAATTGATTGATAAATATTCAATTTTATGTATTATTGATGAATACTAAATTAATAAATATTGAATATTAAATAAAATAAATATTAAATATTAAATTAAATAAAAATTTTATTTTATTTAAAAAACAATTTTTATTTTCTTTTTATTTTATTTAAAAAATTGATTGATAAATATTAAATTGTTTGTATTATTGATAAATACTAAATTAATAAATATTGAATATTAAATAAAATAAATATTAAATATTAAATTAAATAAAAATTTTATTTTATTTAAACATTAATTTTTATTCTCTTTTTATTTTATTTAAAAAATTGATTGATAAATATCAAATTTTTGGTATTATTAATAAATACTAAATTAATAAATATTAAATATTAAATATTAAATTAAATAAAAATTTTATTTTATTTAAAAAACAATTTTTATTTTCTTTTTATTTTATTTAAAAAAATATTTTATGCTTTTCATCATAGATTTTAGTAGGTCAAAAAAAAAGGAATCAATAAATGTTTATTTCGGAATTAAAGAAGTTATAAATATTTTTCACAAATCAAATGGCAAAAAAAATATTTATCTTGTATTAATATTCCTCGTCCTTCTTCTAAATCTTCATGAACAAGAAATGTCATTTATATACGTTCACATATATGTTCCTGAACTCTCTATAATTGATTATTCAATTAACTCTATGAATGAACAGTAACGACACACTTACGACAATAATTCATCACAATTCATGATATTGCCATGAATAAATTAATAAATCATAAAATAAATTCTCAATGAATTGAATAGTACATATTATAATTACCATTGTGTTTTAATGCTACAAATAACATACAACCGAAAATTATAATAATTTCATCACTGTCTATCAAATATATAAAAGTAAATATAAAAATATTATTTTCAAAACTAATTAAATAATTTAAGTCCATAGATACAAATGTTCTCATCATCATCATCATCATCACAAAACGATTAAACAAATTGTGTATCAAACTATAAAGTTTTAAATGTGTCCCTAAAGTTGAAAATCAATTGAATTTCTCAATAAACCTGTGATGAACACGCCACTATATATAAATATACATATACAATAGTTGTATGGCTGTGTTCTAACTATGATTAAACACAAATTCTATATAAATACAAGTGAAATCGAGTGCCTCAGGGGCCATAAAGAGAACGTGAAAGAGAGATGAATGGAGAATTGCAATGTGCGGTTTATATGAGATGGAGCTGAATCCAGTGTGCTTTGAGAGTGCACATTTGAGAATACTGTATGGAGAACTGGTTTAAATATATATATTATATACAAGAGCGAGAGAGTAAAAGAGAAATTCCTGGCACAAAGACTCAAATGCAAATACGTATTCTGTGTACTTAGGAAGCTGTTGCAACAGCAAAGCTCATGCATATATAGAGATCGTACTCTGACGTTAGACCTATGAAATCGACTGCTATAACTACTGACAACACCCTATTATACATATATACACACACATACATACACATAGACAGGATATTTCAAATACTTGACACGTATAATTTATCTTAAATTAATTAATTTACACATTTATAATATATTATTAGACATTATTAATTATAATATTTATCAATCAAATTTTTTTTCGTCATCTATTCAGTAATTTTTATTCATTCATTTTTATTATTTTTATTATTAGCCAAAAAGAGATTTCTCATTTTTTTTTTTTGTTCATTATATTTGTTATATAATTTATATATTTATTCAAAAACTAACAATAAATATAATTTTATAATAGATTTATAATAAATTTGAAATTAATTGATTTTATATAATTCTCAAAAAAAAATTTTTTTTTTATATTTATATTTTTATTTCAATGTACTTTTTATTTAATAATGATTTTTGAATATTTATTAATTGATAATAATAATATTAATAATATAATTTAATAGATATAATAACAAAAAAAAATTATGAATAAATATGAAATAATGAAAATAAATATTAAATATTGTTAGTTATTTAATTAATTTAATTAATTAATTAATATAAACAATCGAAGTGTATTCAAAAAATGTATATAAATTATATAAAATAATGTATTTAATAAATTCTTGTGGTAAAATTTCAAACACAATTTGCGTTAAAAATTGTCAAAAAAATTTTTTGAGTGAACTTTTACAAAAAATTTTCAACTATTTTATAATTATAAAATAAAATTTATTGACATATACATGATGTAATCCATTATTTAATGTCCCAAAGAGATTTTAACAATGAAAAACAACTGGACATATAAAGCAAACATGACTTTGGTACAACCTACGTTAAATTGTATGCCCGGTGATGCTCGTAAAATAGTAAGTGTGTTTGTGCATCGTATACGAGAGTGTACCTTTTATATGGTCGTATCTCGTTTACGCATCTGCGCGACAGTGCACGAGATATGTGTATGTATACAGAGGGTGAGTGAGGTATTGTGGGGTAAAACGCCACTAGTGCAGTGGTATTATCATACTGTATATACATATAGGACAAACATTTATATTAGCAGAATGCAGAATGGTGTATTCCAGTCTGTCACAAACAGCCGTGCGCTCGTTGGAGACAGGTGAGCTAGGATTATTTACCGTAAAATGACTACCATCCCCTGCAAGTATAGAAGGGAACACAGTATATACAATGTACTAAGTTTATTTTTTCTTTTACGAATATTTTTTCTTCTCATTTCATTTTATTATTTTTGTTTTTTTTAGATCTTGACCTTTATTGCAAACAAGATCAATAAACAAATGAATTAGAACAATTTCATATGAATTATATTGTTTATTTGTTTGAGGAATAAATTCTTGAGAGAGTAATTAAATTAACAGAGAAAAAAATCTATGTCTAGAAGTGGATTCGAACCCTGATCGACGGCGTGAAATGTTACGCACTAAGACCCAACTCTATCAGTCGACTTGACTTGAAAAAAACGTTACGTCAATTATAGATTTAAAAAAATTATATTTAAATGTAGGAAAAATTATTTTACTTATATTTTTAGGGTAAAAATAATAATATTGTTGTTTATATAACAGATGATATTTATTGAAGGGAAATGAACAATTTTGTGTGTAAATGTACGTTTATATGTATGTATAGATGTGATGATTTGTAATTTGTGGTTTTGTATATGGGGATGAGAAAGTGGAATGATGAATTTGTAGAATTGAATATGTGGACAATTGTTTGGGTCTACACATGCGGTTTCATGTATATTTAACCGTTTAATTGCCCAAATGGTGATTACATATGTTTTCACCCTTCATTTCCGGCGTTTTAATTATTGGACCAATCAAAGTCGACAGTGAATTTGTCGTAATTTTAAGATATATACAAAAATAAACAGTAGAATAAATTGAAATATTGTATATACAGGTGAGAAATAATTATTATTTAATAATTAAATAATATTTTCTATTTATTAGACTTATCGAATTTTCTTATTATTCATCAAAAATAACTATTTTATTTATCCCATACGTGGAATTATTATTAATAAAATAATTTAATTCAGTTATTTATAAAGCTTCTAAAATATTTGTAAATGATTGTTATGAACATTGAATGAAACATTCATACGCTGGTTAATAATAAAAATAAATATATCATATTTCATGGAAGTAATTAAATAATTTTTCATTTGTTTAGCAAAGACACTTATTGTAATTCAATTTTATATTAATAATAAATTTATTATCATCATTCTATCATGAGTATCCAAGATATAGAATCATTTATTCACCCAAATTATATTTCATACATGAAAAATATTACAACATTCCCTAGTTAACTACCAAAAAAAAAAAATAAATAAATAAAAATAAAAAGAAAAACTTTAATAAATCTAAAAAATAACTCCTTTAAATCTACAAACAAATACATTAATTCCACGTAATTTCTTTTTTGGTTTGTTCCTGCTCAATTTATATACGTGATGAGTTTGTATGTATTCCCACAAATGCTTGCCAGTACGAACTTGTTCCAATTCTCACGTGGACCTCGTAAGAAATAAGCAGGAAAGAAGCCAATGGACAAATAGCAGTTTCATTTCCAGCATACCAATTACTATTATATTGATATATTACTATCATAAATACATATATACATACAAACCTACTCATTCCACATATATATATATATATAAATATAAAATATATATGCATTCAAGTAATTGTTTGTTCGTGCTTTACAAAAGCAAAGAAGGAAAATAAAGATGAAAAAGAGAAATAGGGATCCTAGTCAGGTTCCACCAGATTACTACGAAAGACGTATATACCGTAAAGTGGTGTATAGTGGCAAAAGGATGGTTACAATGTATGAGAACAAGGGTAAATAGTAGTAGTGGTAGTAGTAATATCAGCAATGGTGATAGTGGTTGTGAAGGTTGATTGTAAAATGGGAGAGTCGACCAAGATGATGGTGGCGTAACGAAGAAAGTAACTGTATATCCTCTCTCAATTCTTTCTCTATCTTTCTTCCACTTTCTCTCTCACTCGACTAATGAGACCGCGCGGTTACATCACAGACTGGGGACAAATTGAAACGTACGACAACGACGAAACCCCCGTCGGGAATGAGGAAACACGACGAGAGAGGGCTGGTGAACGAACGTATAGCGACCTTCTAATGCGTGACTTCACCACGTACCACATCCGACATTCTGCTTTTACATTATGTATATATAATATATATATATAAGGTATGTCTATAGAGTATAGATAGATAGATATATACATATTATATACATACAAATATATGGCTATGTATAATATATATGAATGTATATTAGCATGTTAGCCATTTCATCTTGTACCTATTTTCTCTCGATCTTCCTCGTTTATTCATCTGAATGATCGCTATGTATATATGTATGTATGTGCATTATATGTATACATATATGTATATATAATAGAATACTAATACTATCAGTTGCGTGTATATCTTTAACTGAATCGCATTGATATATATTTATAAAGATACAGACATTTTATAATCATGTATTTTGCCGCAAGCTTTTTTTGCCATTCTTCGTCTTATCTACTTATTATTATATTTAATATTTATATTATAATAATAAATAGACACTAGAGTGAATATATAAAATTTGTATTATTAAAAAATAATAATAGGAACAACAGACTTGCGAGAAATAAAAAAAAAAAGAAAAATATTATATTTTTGAATTTTATTTTATATTCTTAAGGTTCACGATAAATTATCTATATTTTCATATTACTAAATTGATTATTGAATATTTATAAATGATTTTATTTAATGATAATGAAGAAACAAAAATTGTTAAATAAATTTAATTTAATAAATTGCAAAAATAAATTAGATATACATTCAGTTGTAGTATGTTAACGTGAAAATATTCACATTATCAGGATATCGATTGTATTAATAAGAAAAACCAAAATGTATGATGATTTAATGAAGAAAAGTCATGTACTGATATTATACATATATATTATAATATATATAAAAGTCTTTTGAACAGCGGGTGGCATGTAAAATGCTGCGTCGACGTTATCGCGCGCGTTACCGGTAAAGATAAAGAGGCTGACGTAGTGGAGACGAAGTCTTTCCATTTTTCAACTATACTTTTGCTGAGTTTTCCTTGGCACCGTATATACTCTCGCTCCCAAACCCTTACCCTAAATATATATATATGTATATATATAGTTATACTACTTCGTCAACGTTCTGCGCGTCTGGACGTACCTTATTGTTCACGTTTCCCACATTGTTCCCGCAATGCGCGCACGACGTAACACCACGGCGTCTTAACGAAGATTTAGACGTTCCAACCTCTTGCATTATGTTGCGTGACCAGAATTTATTTGCCTCTGGGCGCCATATTTTCCCACTAGTGAGAATAGCAACCACTGTTCACCGTTGACGTTGAACACAAGCAAACACCCATAACGCCATCAACCACTATTTATTTCTTTTCCTCTACCTAGATATATATATATATTAGGTTGTTTCATTTTTAGGCGATATTTTTTTTTGTCTATAATTTATTAAAAAAATAAAAACATTTATTTCGAATTCAAAAATTCAATTTCCCATATAAATAATCGAATTTTTTAATTCGCTAAGCCTCTAATTAACTCAGAATTTCTTCCCAAACGGGAATATTTTTTTTTTTTTGTATAAATTATCAGATTTTCAGTGTTCACAAACAAACAAAAAAAAAAATATCGCCTAAAAATAAAACGCCCTAATATAGAATATAAATATACAAGTATATTTTTCTCATCATTCTCTATATCTCTTGCGCTTTCTCCATGTTACATACTTTCCTCCCCCTTTAAACATACACATACACACATCCAACATTCAATCGTTGACATACAATAACGTAATCAGAGACGCTGTACAGAAAATACCATGCACGCTCATTCCTGAAACGAAACGAAATACCAACATCAGTGGTATTCAATGCATCAATGAATTATCGATGAAATTCTTTCGACGATTGGCATGCAATACACAATGCGAAACCCGTGAATAAAACTGACATGTATACATACATACATACATACATACATACATACATACATACATACATATACATATACATATATATATACATATATATAAATGTATTTATATATACCAGGAAATCACGTATTAATGACACGTTCAATCCTAAACCACTTCTTTTATTTTCGAAATGTAGAAGCCATGTAACCACATATAAAGATGTATATATATATATATATGTACTAAGGTTATATAGATATATATACATATATATATAGTAGTTTTGGTGTGGTATAGCAAGTTGAAACTCGTCGGTCTTCGGTCCAGATTACTTGCAAGTTCCATTACTCGCTCACGCCCGTACGAAATGAGAAGCTAGTAGGTATATAATATATACACTTTTCTTTTATGTATACGTATATGATGGTATATAATATGTATATGGTTGTATGTATGTGTTTAGAAATGTGAGAACGTTGAAAGGTGAAAAAGAGGGAATAGGTAAAAAAGAAAAGAAGAAAAAAAAATGTGAGGAAAAAGAAAGAACTAGCGCCAAATGCTCACCCTCGATTGGCTACGATGCGAAGGCAAAAGTTTTTCAAATGTCAGTGTAGAAAGAAATGATGTATATATGTGTGATAGAAATGAAGAAGTATTGATTGCACTGCCCATCAGAAAAACGAAGAGCATTATATGTATTTATGGGTATATGTGAGGTTAAACGTGGATATATTTATAAAGTATTTTACAAATCAATTGGAATATATAAATGTAATTTAATTTTTTTTTATTTGAAATTAAATATATTTGTGAATTTTATTTTACTGTTTATAAGTGTTGCTCGTGCGAATATGTATTAGAATAAATAATGAATAATGTGAATAGTCAATTTTTAGATTAAATATATTTAATTGTTTAAATAACTTGAAAGTCATGAAATTTAACCGTTAAATTGCAACTTCAAATACGGGTCTTGCATTATTTTTTAATATGAAACTATAAGCAAGAAGAAATTATAATCTTATTGCAAGTATTTATAATTAATAAATTTATATATTTTAATTTAAAAAAATATTCTTCAGTGATAAATATTAAATTTGTTTTTATCTTGTTCTCAATATATTTAACATATTCAATATATTTAATATTATTAATTAATATATTAAAAACAATAATTAATAAATATATTTAATATATTTAATTAATATATTACAAACAATAATTAATAAATATATTTAATATTATTAATTAATATATTAAAAACAATAATTAATAAATATATTTAATATATTTAATTAATATATTACAAACAATAATTAATAAATATATTTAATATAATTAACTAATATATTACAAATAATAATTAATAAATATATTAAATATATTTAATACAAAAGAAATTTTGTTGAATATATATTATAAAATATAAATATATATTCATTATATTTATTAAAAATATTTTACTATGAAATAATTAATATTTTTTTTACTATTCGACATTAAAAAAATATACGAGAAAAAGAAAAATGTCGCAATAATATCTAAATGAATGAACTATTATAATTGTCAAACATACATACATATATCAAAGTGCGAACCGCATATTGTATACTACAAATGAAAGTGCAATAAACCTGCGGCTTCACACAAACGTACACACCTATATACATATTTAAAATTATACAAATAAGAACTCGTGTTAATAATAAGAAAGTACACACTTTATCAAAAGATCCGTGTGGTGGTTGCATCTAGTCGAGCAAAGTATACTTTGCGCCTTTTACCATATTTTTTGTCTTTCATTATTTTTTTGTCATATTTTTCCTTCATGTTTATTTTCTTTATCATTTTTTTTTTTTTTTTCACTTTCCTTGTGTTCATTCCTCTCAGACTCCACTCGTATGTATTTTTTCATCTATTTCATGGTCTGTACCGCAGGGTAAAAAGGTACCGCGCCGACGCTAAGAAGCAAAGAAAACCCGTTGAGAAAAAAAAAAATGAAACAAGTAGTATATGTATACGATGTGTACGGCGGTAGCCGCAGTAGCGGCAGTAGAAATAGTACATTGGTCTGGCAGTTACAGTTTGGTTGAATTGTAGGCCATGTGGAAGAAATGGGGACCAAGAGAGGGTGAATAAGGGAAGAAGGAGAAAAGAAATGAGCACGAATGAAAGCTGCATAGAGAGCAAAGCAATAGATGTGTAGGTATATGTATACATACGTACATACATACAAATACATATATACAATATATGAGTATATGTATAGAGTAAAAGAGGGAGCAAAGGACCAAAGAGGAAATGAGAGAGTGAGATAGGGTTGTATTGTTCCGTGATGGCGGTGACCCGAGAAGTTCGTGAAGCTTTCTAAGCTCATGTACTCCTCTCTCTCATTTTCCTTCTATTCTTCTTCGACTCTATTTATTTATTTTTTTTTTTTTTTTTATTTTCCTCCCACACTCTATGGCAAACCAACGCCACCAAATGCACCCGCTTATATGTTGTATATGTATGTGGTCTTAACCAACAAATAAATGCTGCTACTGACAGTACTTTTCTCGTAAATAACTGTACCCTCGTATATAGTTCACTGACCATTCTGAAAGTCATTTTACAGGTTGTGCAAAAGCTTTTTTGAAACATGTGTGATTGATTACATTTTTTATATGTATGTATATCTTATTAATAAAAAGAAAAAAAAAAAAATTTTTTTCCTCTATTTTCATTTATTTTTTTAATTATATATTTCATCGTTAGTTATATTTTTATTTATTGTTTGAAATACATGTGAAACTTTCTGCAATATTTTTATTTTTTTATTCATTTGTTTATTTAATGGAGTATATGCGGTGATGTGAAATATGTAAATTATTGTTTATTACAGTTGGAAAATAAATTAAACAAATTAATTTGTATTTAATATGAAAATTTCATCATTTGTTTGAGATGTGAAATTTTATAATAGATAATAAATATTTTAATACTCGCAATGAAATACAGACAAAAGCTTTGACATTATTATACGATTCTAAGATACATATATATATACATATATGTATGTATAAATAAATGGAAATATATATATTTATACAGATATATATTATTTTTATTTAAATAATGATTGATTGATTCATGAATTTATATTGGTTGAAAAAATCATGAGGAGTTAATTTTACATTTCATAACTTTACATTTTCTTTTGACATATGTTTCAAATGACAGTATATATGTATACATATATGTAATATATATGTGTATATAAAATATTGCATCGTGTAAATATAGCAACGACTTTTATGACACGACAACAAGATCAAAGTGAAGACTATAACATGAATGAAGCAGTCTTTGATAGTGCAGCCTTCAATTCCCGCCGGATGAAAATGTAACCTGCCATCAGCAGTGTCACAGGAAATATAATTTGAATTTCAGGATAAAATCGTGAACCACTACAGGATCAAAATACAATATTGCTCGTGGCTTCATTCATATACATACGTTATTAATATTTTATGTATAAAATAATATCAATAACTGAATATTAAAGAAATATTTATAATATAAAATAAATATTATTTACAACATTCATTTTTTCAGTTGCATCTTGAAACTTTTATATTCATTTATTTATTTATTTATTTATTTATGAGAAAAAATAAAAAGTAATAGATTAAAAACGATATACAGAAGTAAAAAATAAAGTGTTGTTGTGAACATGAAACAAACAAAAAGTTTATGTATACAAAGTATTATTTTACGACGAGGTAAATTTATATACTGTCATAGTGAAAGAAATAAGTTAGAATAATAAAGTTTATAATGATAGTTGACACTACTTTTTTATTTTTAAATATATTTTTTAACGTCGACTTTAAGATTAATATCCTGAATAGATTGGATAAATGTGAATTAATCATACACACATTTCTTTTGATAAATATTTCTCCATATTATAAACATTATAAATAAATAATCTCACCTCATTTTTTAATTATACTTATAGAAATAAACTCCAGAGACAATAAGTCACCGAGTTGAACCACTCACAAAATCTAATCGAAAGTTCAATTAATATACTAAAGTCCATTTTTATTTTTTTATGTACGATCTCTCACAAGAATTCTCATTAAATGTAACATGGGCTTGAATGTCTATCTATCTATCTATCCATCCATTAACCGCAGACAATAAGTAACATAATATCCAGAAAGAGCTTTTCTATCTTTTATGAAATATATTCGAACCATCATCTTCTGTTGCTATATCATTATTTATTTTTTTTCTCCACTGTTCTTCCTTATTTTCTCACCAAGCCTGGCAGTCATTAACAGGATATTTACCGAGTATATAAGGAATATGAAAAGCCAATATAGAAAATATGAAGAAGCCAAAAAAAAAAAGTCGAGGAAATAAATAAATAAAATAAATGAAAAAATAAGAGGAAAAATCTCGTTTAGTATAAGTGAATGGGCGTTTTAGTTGTATAGCTAAACTTTAACGTTCTCTTGATTATTCGAGAACAGGTAATAGCATTGGGCAAGTGGAGCTTTTTCACCAAAGCAACAAAGCAAAAAAATAAAAGTCATTGAAAGTAGTAGAGAAAAATAAATTATTAAAAATATCTTGCAGTTGATAAAAACAAAAGAGATCAATATATTATAATTACCAAACAATTTCTATTTTAAAATTATATCAAACATTCATATTTAATTTATAAAAATATAATTCAAGTACCAAATTTAGCATTAAATTATCAACAATTATCCTTCATCATTCTGGTATTACAAACAAAAATAAATATTCAAATTAATAAAATATCATACCACACAATCATGAAAGAAATTAATTTAAATGAAATAAAATTTTTTTTTTCCCTGCATATAATTTTATTCCACTCGTTATTTATTCACCTCCAATCATTTCATATCATAAAAAACTGCATAAATGTCTAAATATCTCTATACACACATGTATATATGCATTCGTATACAGAACGTGAGTGAATGGATTACGAATACCTATCGATAAATTTGTATAGCACGAAAATCAACAGGCAGTTGCATGGCTTTTGTCTATATTCTTTTTACCCAATCGACAACACAAAAACAAAGGCCTTCTCTCACTTATATACATATACATTACCCACAAATACCAACACAACAATATTTACATCAACATAAAAATTTTCATTCTCAATTAATTTCCAATCTACACACTCGCATTCATAAACGATTCCATTATTAACTATACTAAACTCTCAACAATTAAATCCCATAAAAAACAAATACACACATTTTTCATTTACACTTATTGACTATTATTTTTCACAATACTACACACATAAATATACATATATACACAAATAGCACCACGAACATGCTATAACCACTAATAATACTCAAGCAAAATGTATGACAGAACATTTTCAAGCGCCACTGAATCCATGAGAAAATGAGAGAACGATAATAAATGGATGTGGCAATGGTATTGCTACCAGGTGCTCATTATTAGCCGCGAGTTTGCCCTCGCAATTTCACCTCACCCCCGAAGCTGAGTAAACACTTTGATTTATGTGGCCCGGTAGTCCCGATAAGGACAGCACCAACCCAGACATGATTCGATATAACTGAGAGAGATAGTGTGTACAGGATAGGAGAACGAGGAATGAAGGGAAGAAGGGAATAAACGCGGAGAGATCTTTCGCCTAGGGTACATTGCTGTGCTCAGCAGCATACACACCATGTGTATGTGTATACAGTGAAAACGATTCTCTTAGCCATATATGTACCAGTTACTATATGGCTATATGCTCAGTCCATTGTGTCTATTTACAACACATACATCTGTGCAGATATATAACAATGTATATAAATATTTTGTATGTCTGTATGTGTGTGTGTGTGTGTGTGTGGTTATTACACTGTTCTGCACTATATTTTGACTGTGAACATAGAGCTAGATGTCCAAACCAGTTGATGCTGTGTCTGAAATAAATGGAAAATCTCTGAGGAATTTATTTGTTTATATGAAAAGAGATATGATGAGAATATATTGTTATTGTGAGAAATAAAATAGATAAATTAAATGGGGAATAAATTTGGTTGATGTGGAAGAGTATAGTGCTGGAAAATGATAGTACAATAATGATACAATAATGGTTGATTAGTTAATTTGAGAGTGTGGAAGAGTGGGATTGTAAATAATTCAAATAAGGGAAAGGAAAAAAATATAAGAAGTGAAATGCGAGAGAAATAAATTGTGTATTGGATGATAAACCATGAGATCGTTTATTCAGGTAGATTTTTCACTTAATTATAAAGGTGTTTACCGATACGATAGTGAACAAGTTCAATTAATCGAGGAATAAAGCTGTCAGTGAAGTAGCCATAGCATACTTCCACTCAGCTAGTTCTCTTTATTTTTTTTTCACTCAATTTTTTATCTTTACTCAATTTCCTATTTTTCTTTTAATTTTTTTCTCCCATTTTTTTTTTTCACTACGCTTCGCTTGTATGCTATGTTTATCTATGCGATAGATAATAAAAGAGAGAAAAATATCCTGGAACGTTGGAATAAACTGAATGCATGTATAAATATGTATACGAAGTGGTTGAATATTTTTCTTTGCTATCTGAGAAAACGAAAAGAAAAAAACAAAAATGATTGTGTTGTGTTCGTGACAGATCAATAATTACGTTGTCTTGAGGAAGCTATCGTGTCTTATTATGAATGAAATTGTGAGAGAGAAAAAAATAAAATGAACAAATAACATAGGTGTATTGTATATAATACACAGAACACATAACACGGTTCTTCGGTTTAAATTCGTAATTGAGTTTGCATTGTATGCAAGCAGACACTCGACATGACTATACGCTCTCAAATGCGAGATCGTATTACGTTATGCAAATGTATACGAATATGAACTCGGAATGTGGTGGCATCGATGGAATGTTTGTATATAGAAGAGAGAAATATACAGGAAAATAATGAAAGCGAGTGAGGTAGAGAGAAATGTAGAAGTTTGGACAAGTGATACAGAATCCACTCGCTCAAAATTATACCATTGAATTGCAACAACCAACATCTGGATAAACATCATGTATAAAATTTAATTGTTATGTTTCATTACATTATCTAATACGTATTGAATGTATTTAAATATTATTTATTAATTTTTAATTTTTACTATAAAGCAATGAGAAATTGTTAAATATTTAATAATGTATTGTCTGAATATTTATAATTTAGATGACGACTATTGTATGTACGTAGAGATGTAGAATTGTCCCTGGATACTAGGAATACATTGTTCCACTTGGGATGGTAGTTCCGGAGGCGCATCCGGACGTGTGCACATCCATGCCTTGTTAGGCTTCCATGTATTCAGGAAGGACATATAATCCTATTTCTCACCTTGTATTGTACCGTAGTATTCGCTATCCCTCGGGGCATGCAAATATGGAAGACAGAGAGATAGAAAGAGAGAAAGCAAGAAAGGGACAGTGAGACAGAGAGAGGCACTGATGCTATATGAATTGCTAACATACCAACCATGATTTTATTTGAATAAGGTTTATTTATAATTGTGAATTTATGTTTGCTTATATGATTTTTATTTTTTTATGAATATTTATTAGCTTGAATTAACGTTGAATGAATTGTTATTGATTATTTTTTTTTTGTTTTATTAAATTAACGATAAGATAAATTTAAATATTGTTATTAAGAAATAATATGACTTAATTTATATTATTTAGTCACGTGTGACTAAAAGTTTTGAACGAACGTTTACAAGTTAAATGTAGAAGTTAACTTTTCACTTGGATATTTTGCTTTCCCTTTGCTTGTTCAATATGTATGTGTGTTCCAAACATATATAATAGTTTCTCCCTATAAAATTTACTAAACTTCTATCCTGCTTGACCCCAGAAAGAAATTCCGCAAATACTCAACCCGCTGAACTGAGTTATTTGACCAATTCAAACTTTTCATCATACAACACATCCCAATTTAACTGAGGCATTTTATATCGCGAAATTTTACTCGTCGATTTATTTATATGAACATAAAAAATAAATTGAAAATGAATGCGGACTGAATAAATAAATGTGAAAATTATTTAGAGAAAATTTAATTAAATCTATCAAAGAACGTTCGTATATTTCCGTTTGGGAACTAGTCAATAATATCAAAGGATGAAAAAATAAATAAATAAATAAATAAAAAATGTAGTAAAATGATTGACGTTGATAGTCAATTCAGTTGACAGTTTAATTAATTACGCGAATAACGTCACTTACAATACCAGGAGTATTTATAAAGTGAATATATAAATATATATTTATGTATATATAATTATATAAATGTTAATAAAAAATTGTATTAAAACTTACTGGATGTAAGTACTAAAAGCAGATTGGTGAACACGAGGAAAAGATCCACGTGGGGCGAAAGACTGAGCGCCGTGCGAACGTTGCGTTTATTTTTTTTCAAACTTGTACAATAGCCCAAAAAAATGCGTGACATTATGACTAAATGACGTAAGAAAAAAAAAAAATTAAACAAAAAATCCGTAACAAATAATAAAAATTAAAAATTATCACGTTATTATTTTTCAGTTTTTTTTTTTTAATTTTTCATTTTTTTTTCCACTAAAATTGTATTTGAAAATTTGATATTTAACTAATATAACTTTATTATTCAATCACCAACACCGTACAAGTCTGTCCCAACCCCCACGGTATCACCACCCCCTAAATCTCGCCTAAACTTTCAGCCTCACACAATGAGCGCCAACGAGAGACTGCCGGTACAAGCAAGCATCTAACTGCTTGGCTCGCATGCGCCTGCCCTGTATATCTCGGTACATATTCTTCCATCCTTTCGTCAACCCCCTCATATAAGAGCATATACAACCTCAAACCGCAATGAGCTCAGAATGAGGGAGAGTAGGGAGAAATCATATAGCAACCATCATTTGTCAGCTGCAAATTCATTTTGCTCAGGTGGAATATTTTTCTTTAAAAAAATAAAATTTATCATGCTACCAAATGTAATATTACATTTTTTTTTATTTTGCAATTCTAATTGATCCTCATGAAATATAATTATCTGATAATAAACAATTGAATTTTATACAATTTGCATTTAAATTTCATTGTTATACAAATTTCTCATAATTTTGTTTTTCTGTTTTTTCAAATTTTTAATGCTGATTTAATAACAATTTAATAGTTTATTGAATTACTTTTTTCACTATTATTTATTTCTACTGATGTATAATTTTTTTAAATGATTTTATAAAATTAATTTGGAAAAATATTTCGGGATTATAAATGCATGACAAAATAATTAAAAAATATGTATGAAATTTTTTTTTTTTTTAAATTAATTGTTATAGAATATATTTGTTTCGTCTTTTTTCTTTATACTTTGAATTAGCTATGGAATTTTTGAATTTTGACAAATGTATTTGACTTCAAATGATCTCGAATTTTTGTCCTTTTAAAATGTAATAATTGATTGATGGTTATTTAATTATTTTCATTGCAATTATTCCAGTATTATATTAGTAAATGAAATTTGTCATTTAGATAGTGTACGATAATTAATTAAAATGTAAATGTACATTTGAGAACAAATTGTATCCATAAATAAGTTAAATTTAATGAACGTTTAGCATCCGTAACTTCAATGGCAGTGCACAGTATGAAGTTACATAGGGGAGAGAAGTTATAATGTTATAACAGTCATTCGCGTGGTGAAAACCAACAAGTGAAAATGTAAAAGACATTTCTAGTTCACTATATCACAAAGCTCATGGACCTAAAGTAAAACTTAACTTGAACGACATGTTTTAACAAACGAAAGTATACTATATTCCAGAAAGAGCAAAATTAAAAAATAGAATTTCTTTGGGCGTTGACTTTTTTACCAATTTTTACTATATGAAGAAAAATTAATGATATAATTGCAAATAAATTGAGGAATCATCGATTAAAAATACACAATTCAATTGATGTGTATTATATTGCAATTTTATTGTGATAAATTATCAATTTTTAACAAATCACTGTTCACTTACTCCTCATTGGCAGGTTTTATTTCCGCTTCTTCGGTGCAAACTCCAAACCTCGAATGTAATTTTTATTAATTCGGTATTTTTCTGTAAATATAATTTTGAATTATTAAAAAAATTTATTCATTTTCCAAAGTCTCACTTTAATTGTTTCTATGCGTTTGAAAGGAAACTTTAATTACCTGTTAATAATTTATAGACGTAGAGAACTTGATTGCCTTGGACGAGTACACTTGGAGTTTTTTTACCAGGTACTTCGGTAACTGTTGCGCTTGCACCTATTCCTTGACATTCTCTACTGAATTCATCTAATTTTATACCAAATGTTTCCAAATTATTGACTAGAGTTGCCTGAAATTAATGAAAAAAAAAAGTATAAATATATTCTGTTGATGTATGTAAAAAAAACCAACGTTTTCTATTATGAGAGAAATATTTTTTTTTTTTTCATTCAACATTGAAGTATTAATTTGCTTCAACAAACTTTTTTGCCGTAACTGCGTGTCGCTACTGTAATATCAATGGGCTCCAATTTTCCCGTGTGAAATATTTTCGTACCAGCAATTGTGATCTCATGAGTAAATGTCATACGACCAATAAATTTATTTATACCATCTTCCATCGTCAGTGTAATAACGCTCTCCTTTGTCCGTAATATACCAGCAAGTTGAGGATTTATTTTTAAAGTTCTGAAACATTATTAAAAAATAATACATATATAAATTCAAACAATCAACTAAATTTTTTTCTTTATTACTCATTTTTTTCTTACTTCCCATCTTGAAGATTCTCCTTCTTTACATAATCGAAAAAACATTTTCGAATTTCTGGGCGTTTCATTATATCACCTTTCCTAAATGAAATAATTTCAATTATTAACCGTGAATATTAATTAATTATTTATATAAAAAAATTTTTTAAATCCTATTTAAATGATAAATTAATTTCACTTACTCGTATCCATATTTTGATAATATTGGAACAACATCAGCAGTTACTTTATAACAATCAGAAACAACTGGTGCATTTGATAATTCAGCTGGTTTTTCTGCCACTTTTTCTTCCATTATTATTAATTTTTTCAATAATGGATTTTCAGTCTGATAAATCGCAGAATAAAATTATTGCTCACACTATTCATTCAACTGATATTAATTTGGAAGAACAATTTATTTAATTACCTGAATATAAATTATACTTTCAACTCCTTTCAGTATTGTTGTATCAATAACCCCTTTAGATTTCATATATCCTAAAAAAACTGATGATTTTTTGTAGCTCGATTTCTTAATATCAATTACTTGTCCGGGTGGACATGCTGATATTAAATGATTTTTAAAAAAATTCGAGCTCAACAATGGCAATTCCTCTTTTTTTATTCCTTTGCACGCTTTTAAAAAACAATATTCTAATAATTTGTCCATCTCTTTAACAGGATCAACGAGCATGGAATTTTCAATAGTATCTGGTATATAAGAATTATTTTCCATTTCAACATTTTCATCATTTGTATTATCGTCATCATTGTTTTTAATATTTATGGAATTTACATCTTTTTCGATTATGTCTATTGAATCCTCTGTATTATCATTTGCAGATTGTGTATCATTGTCAGTATTTACTTCAATTTGTTCAACATTAATTATTGGATCCAGTTGTGGTCTCACAGGAGGTTTGCCTAATTGACAAATCATATCGCCAATAACGTGTAGCACATCTACACATTTACCACGACCACCTGTCATATACATATCCTCAGAGGAATGAGCTGTAAGCCCAACAGCTACAGCTGCCTAAATATAATTACTAAATTGTAATTAAATGCCAAAGTAATAATAAAAATAGTTTTGAAAGTAATTATGATTTAATATTAAATATTATCAAATTTGTGGAATTTACATACTCTATTATCATCGGTAATTATAGAAACTGGTGTGTTCTTAGCTAATTTTCCATAGGAATGAAAGTTCACTGGTCCATCTAATATTACACCCGGTAGCATTAAATTAGCTCCACTGGCTAATTTTGTAACAACACCACTGTGCGTTTTAAAACTGTTTAATAAATCTGGATACTCCCATAAAGTATATATTGTTGGTAATAATATTACTGGTGTATGATCAAGTTGAAAAAACATTGGAACTTTTGCAACGCAAAATAATTTACATACTTCACCACTGTGTGTCAGAATTTTCATTGAACTTATCGCTTCTTTTTTTGGAATCAAATTTTGTATTTCATTTTCAGTTAGTAACGGAAACGCAGCGTTTATATCTTCACACAATTTTTTCCTGAAAATTTATAGTTAAAAAAATTTATTTACTTAACATATATAATAATAAATGAATAACATAACCTCAAATTAATTCCTTGAACTAATTTTATTTTCAATATACATTTTTTGACAATACCTTTCAGTTCCTTTTAGCTGATTGTTTGACTTAACCTTAATTGGTTTGAGGAACATTTTTCAATTGATTATGACTTATTTGTGAACAATTTAATTATATTTATTTGTCAATTGTTAAAAAGAGTGACATATACGATATTATACAATGCCGCAATATAACCTTTTAGAAAATATATAAAATTAATTTTTCCTGCTTTTTCAGTACACAATGTTGGACACACTGAGAAAGCCCGCGAATATTTGAATTGCATTATAACTCAAATGTTTATTATCATCAAAATATGTATGGTTACAAATGAAAATTCACCTTGATGATGGTTCTGAGTGTATGCCAGATAGTAAAAAAGGTGAAATAAGTGGTAAGTTTTGCTGCCATAGTCAATACACAGCAAAAAACTGTAACAATACACGTGGAACTTGATAAATAATAAATTAATAAAACTTTCAAACAATGAGTGCTGTTGATTGGGATGAAGTTAAAAGGCTTGCAGCAGATTTTCAAAAAGCCCAGCTCAGTTCTACATTACAAAAGTCAGTATATTATTATATTATATATTATAATATACATTACTGAACATTATTGCTCAATGAACAGATGTTGATTTATTACTAATGATATTTTTTTATAATAATACTATTATTATAATAATGTTTCATTTTCATCTGATTTTTATTTTTTTTTTTACAGACTCTCAGAGAACAATTGCATTGAAATCATCACAAAACTTATTGAAGCAAATCTTTTAGATGTAATATTTACTGTTGATGGAAAAGAATATATAACACCTCAGTATCTTCAAAAAGAAATAAAAGATGAATTATATAGTCACAATGGTAGAATAAATTTAGTTGAATTGGCAAAAATTCTTAATGTTGATCATACACACGTAGCTAAAATAGCTGCGGACATTGAAAAGCATGAAAATGGAGTTAAAATAATACTTGGGCAATTAATTGACAGAAGTTATATGAATAAAATTCTCGGTGAAATAAATGATAAATTGACAATTGCTGGATATATAAATATAACAGAATTAACTCTTCATTATGATTTGCCGTCAGAATTTTTACAATCACTTATCGAAAGAGCATTAGGTAAAACTGTTCATGGACGACAAGATCAACAAGATCCAAGGATTATTTATACTGAGGCATTTATTGCGAGAAATAAAGCAAAACTTCGTGGTGCTTTATCAGCAATTACAAAGCCCACATCATTGTCAGCAATACACAGACTGTGCAATATGCCAGAAAGTATATTTTTTTGTGAGTAATGAGTAAATATATACTCTTTATATGAATTCATTCAATTTTTATTGATGAAATTAGTAGATGAAATAATAAATATTGATGTATTTATGAATGATTTTTAGCTCTTCTTGATAATTTACATGCAACAATGCAGCTTCCTGGTGTTATAACCGGAAAACAATTGAACAATGGAATGTATGTTCCCACAATATACTCTAAAAGCCAATCTGAATGGGTTGACAATTTTTACAAACAAAATGGATACATTGGTGAATTAATTAATGTTTTCGTTTATTTAATTTTAATTTTACTTATATCTTATTAAAAATTTATAATTTATTTTTCAGAATATGATGCACTAACGCGTCTAGGTATTGCTGACACGAAAAATTATATCAAAAGACATTTTCAACATGATGGAATGATACTATTGGATACAGTTGCAGTAGGTCAATCTATGATAGATCAAGTTGACGCTAATGTTGAAGAAATAATTGCAACTAATTCATTTGCTGATATCTATCCACTTTTACCATCGGTATTTGCGCCAGAGGATGTCGAGACACTTCTGAAAGATGCATTAAAACGATCAAAAATACATTTTCATATATTTGCCACTACTGCAATTGTATCTGATGTATTTTTACAAGAATTGTGTAAATCCTTCGAAGAAATTGCCGCAACAAAAGCTAAAGAGGCTGTTGAAAGTGGTAAATGGTTACAGCATGTGGCAGAGAGCAAAATAAAATCATCAAGCACTAATAAACAAATAGATAATAATAAAATTGACAAAAAAGATGATCGACGTAGAAAAGCTGCTTCGGGTAAAGCTGGTGGTGGTAGTCAAGGTCGTGAAACAAAAACAAAATCGACAAAAAAAAAATATAATCAAGGAAAACATTATGATTATGATTCGGATGATGACAAACAATCAAAGTCATCAGAAAAATCCGAGTTTGTATTATTTACTAGCGATGAATTGAAGAAAAAATTAAACAAAGATGATAATCTCACGGAGATTGAAGATCTTGTTGAACAATTAACTGATTACTTACAACCAAAATTGAATAAATTGGCTTTATCAATGGCCGAACAATTAGCACAATCGAGTAAAACAAATAATTTAAATGAAATTGAAGAACGATTAAATATGATTATTTCAAATATAAAAATATTCGAGAGGGGTATCAAATGTATACAAAATAAAGAAACAGTAATTTCACTATCGAAATATTTGATGAAAACATTAGGTGTGGATTTTATAAATGATTTAATTAAATTGGCCGCACAACAAAATATCACGCAGTGTCCGAATAATATCACAGTTGAGACACGACAGAAGATGATTAATGAGCTGCCAAACGATGTGAGAGATCCTTTGTTTAATGTAAATCAGGCGATAACAAAAGGTTTATTGGATGAATTTTTGAATGATGTTGACTCTGCTATGGCGGCTTGCTGCTTAGTACTTAAAAAATTTGATAAAAAACGCGAAAAGGCAATGGTACTTGGACATCGACAAGCATTAATTGAACAATTAAATACAACACAGGACCCAGCACTTGGGCTTCATTTGATCACAAGTATTTTATTTACTGCAACGACACAATGTGCTCTTCATATGTCCGGTAGACATGTATCATCAGTGTTGGCATTTCTTCAACCGCATTTAATTCAATCCACTGCTACGATGCTCTCACAATATCACAGTAAATAATTTTCACAAAATTATTATCTATCTTGATAAATAAAAATCATATATTATATTTATTCTTTAAATTATTTAATTTTACAGACTCAGTGTTGGAATTATTAAATGCCAATGATGAATCAACAAAAACGGAAGCACAAAAATTACTTGAAAATGGATTGAAACAATTACAAGAAATATCAAACAACTTTAAAGATCATATAAAAGATGATAAATCTCATAAATAATTAATAAAAAAATTGATTTTAAATAATATTCCACTGCATTGTCAGGCAATATTTTCAAATTGAAAAATAAATAAAAATATATATATTTATCTAATCGATAATAAGTGGGTATGCGCATTTTTACATTTTATCTATTATAATTATCAATAAATGCTTATAAACTAGTGAATAAAATGAGAGAATATACCTATCTATTTATTTACCAATAGAAAAATGATTTTATCAATGCAAATTTTTCTGCTTTCGAAGTTGAAATAGCGCACGCGTAGGTGAATATCCGCCTTAAAACCCCCCCAAATGGGTCATGAAAGGTAGGAAGAGAATCAAGGACCAACTCAGTTTTGCCCGTCTATATCTAGGAAGAGTTGTATGATAAACATTTTGCCTATAATTTTCTATACACAGTTAACATATCATACATTACCAATTGTGTAGTGCGAAATTTAATTTCTTCACATTAACACGGGAACATATATTATCTATATCTATAAATAATACAGACAGCCTTAAATAATCATTTTATTTCATCACTATACCGTAATATTATCTTAATAAAATTAACAAATACATTAAAATATGAATAAATATTCATAAACAAAAATAATAATACTATTTATTAATACACCGTGTAAATTATGCAATGACGTGAGTCACCAGTCATCATTTTTACACAATAAAATACAATATCGTTTAAATAATAAATTAATTTAATTATATATAAATAAATAAATAAATTTAATATATTATTTTTCATAATATTCATCTTTCTGTATGATCATTGTACATCATGAATAAGTAGAATTGAATATAAATGAATGAATAAATATAAAATTTATTAAATGCTGTTTATATATCAAATTTTCATGGTGAGCACTCCATGTTTAATTTACCAATTGTGTATACGTAAGTGTGCAATTTTATTGATTCAAATCTTATATTTTATTCATCTCATATTGACATAGATTAATTTTTATTACAGCAGATTTTTTATTTCTCCAGTAATAAAAATAAAATAAATATCAATAGAATCAATTTGATGTCTATATAAAAAATCATCAATGGAAATATATTTATATATTTAATCCGGTATATGTATATATGTATGTATATAATATGTATATATATAAATATATATTTAATGGTAATAATGATGAATTAATATTTCAGGAAAATATAATGCAGTGTTATAAATTGCGTGTATATAATGTTGATAAAAATCACGCAAGATTTAATTTGTACAATATTTTTGCCGGATGATAACAGTCGTGGAATATGTGATAACTGTCAGCGTGCATAATTTATTATATGTACTTTGATATACATCTGATAAGGAAAAAATAAATGATTAAATGAATTAAATTGTCCGAGAATAATAAAGAGAAAAAAAGAAAATAAAATTCAGTGACAAATAGCAAAACTGGTGTGTGGCAATTAACTTTGTTCCTGATGCGGGGATGTGGATGCGTTTTGATCCAATAGGATGCCGAAAAGGCTGTGGTATATCAATATCATCATTTGTTATTTTATGTTGGTGTCACATAAGTGTAAATGCCAATTTGACTGATGCCGCAATATCAAATATTCCTTACAATGCCGGCGCATCGGAAAACATTTTGTCGACATCGAACAATGCTGAACATAAATGCAAAAATATGACTTCAGATATTAGTCTAGGTAAAATATTATAAGTAATTAATAAAATTTTTATACATAGTTATTTAATTAATTAAATATTTGTATTGGTTTTTGTTTATTTTTATATTATTATTTTTTTATTTTTATTACAGATACAGACGTATCGGTTGTTAGCCATGAATCTGCCTATCCATTTCCACCAATAGTGCCTCCGACATTTTTAAATGGAGCTCTAACATGCCAACCGTATCATGGAATTTATATTAATCATATATACTTTCAATTGGCGAATGCCTTTTTTTTGCTGTCGCATTTAGCTCCAAGCGGCATACATGGTGTATTATATTTAAGATGCACTTTGTTGGTTGGATGTGCATTTCTTGCATTATGGGGATGGGCAATAGCATGTTGGTTAGATGCTGCATTGTGGAATGGACTTTTTGTTGCAATTAATTTTGTCCATGTTTGCATATTGCTGTATCGATTACGACCTGTTAAATTTTCAAAAGAAATTGAAGAGGTAAATGACAAATGATATATTTACTTAAATATATAATAAAAAAAATTGAAAAAATCTTATTTATTATATTTATTTTTGTTTATTTAAAGGTATATGCTGCTGTATTTCAACCACTCAGAGTATCAAGACATCAATTTAAAAAAGTATTAAACTGTATGAAAGCCATAAGACAGTTAAAATATCAAGAAGTTTATGCCCAAGAAAAAGTAACTAAAGTTGATTCATTGTCATTAGTGCTGTCTGGAAAGTGAGTTGATTCAGTAATTTATAACGAAAATTTTTCATTTGTATTGTGGGTAGATGTAGAGTGTATTTATTATTCCTTTTTTTTTTTTTTGTTGGATACTGATAATTTATAATTGCAGATTAGTGGTATCACAAAATGGTAGAGCACTACATATTGTCTTCCCACATCAATTTCTTGACTCGCCTGAATGGTTTGGTGTATCAACAGATGAATATTTTCAAGTAAGAAATAATGAATGAACAATTTATTTCATATTGTCGAAAAGCTCAATTAATTTATTAATTATGTTTATCAGGTATCTATAACAGCAATGGAAGAATCGAGAATATTGCTCTGGCATAGAGACAAATTAAAATTAAGTATTATGACCGATCAATTTTTACAAGCTGTCTTTGACCATATATTAGGACGGGATGTTGTCAAAAAATTGATGCAGGTATTGGAAGATGAATTGATAATTCAAATTATGTTATATCAAGTAAAATAAAATTATAAATTAAATATTGCATATATTTTATCTTTAGGTGAGCGAAACAATGGCAGCTAGTGGTCATCAGCATCAAAATGGACAAGTTGTTGGACTTGGTGGCATGGGAAATATTGAGAATGATCCTGAAACAAAACTTTTTGTTGTAAAAAAAACAGGTGATAGTCATGGAATAACTGCATTGATAAGTCGTCAACTCCAAGGTAAATAAATTCGAAATTAATATAACAAAAAAATAATTTTCGTTCAATTTCATGGTATTTATTATTACTATAATTAAATGTTACCAGTAGATCAGCAAAATATTTTATAAATGTACATATATTTATTATCTCACCAAATCTTTACACAAATTTAATTTTGCTTTAGCATATAGAATAATTTATTATTTCATAATTGCACCTATAGATAAATTATACATGTTATTTGCACGCCTATTCCGCCAAAGAAATAATGAAATTAATTGCATTATATATCTTAATTGACATAAGACTGAATGAATATTCAAACAAAAGCTTTAAACACGCAATTATTTTATTAATTTCAAATAATACATAAGTGAAATGTTTGTAAAAAAAAATTTCCTTTGATGTTTTTTCACATATCATCAATTTAATTTTCTTATAAATTATTAGCGTTCTATTATTTTTTCATTTAATCATCTTGCATATTCAGTGATATATAAAACATCATCGCATTGTATTGATGCAAAATCATTTGTCATTCATTGTCATATTTATAATTTCGTTGGTATTTTTTTTGATTTTGGTTTGGGTAGAGGAGAGAGTGCCGCTGCTGTATACGAGCCCCGATGTGTTGAACAACGCACTGCATCACCTAAATCACCTTCACGCGCCTTATGTACTTCCATTATATCCTGAAGGAATTAATTCGAATTATTCAGAATCCGAATCCTCACGCTCGAATTCCATTGTTCCTTAATAATGCTCCTTTATTCCTGTATCTTGTATTTATATATTCGATACCGTCAATCTATACATCTGCTGTGTGTAAAGTACATACGCCAATGCCACAGGGTTACTCCATCCGTTCTTTTCTTCCCGGTCATATTATCCAGGTGAGTTTATTCCATTCCTCATTATAAACTTTTTATTTTCTATTATTTTTTATTTTTTATTCATCTTTGTATATTATTATTATCTTTTTATAATACTAACACTAGTAATAATTTATGAGTGAAACCATCCTATTTACCACATTCTCCTCCACTCACTTTTTTATTATCTGTTTATGGTATTTATGTGAAACAAAAAAAAACATACATGAAAATAACATTTTTTAAAAACCATGGAAAGCCGCACGTAACTTTTAATTTCATCAACTTCATCATAAATTTTATCCAAGACCATAACTATATTCTTATATTAAAATTCATCATTAAAATCACAGAATTTTTCAAGCACAAGAGCGCAAAAAAAAAAAATTAAAAACATTATAACAAGCTTGAAACTGCAAATTGCTTTTCAATGACATAATTTTAGTGTTTTATAATGCTAAATATTTATGCAATTTATGAATAAAATTTTTTTAATATTGTGATGTGTACCTAAAATTAATTGAAAATATTTACAGTCAAAATACAATCGTATTAAATGAAGAGTTTTTTTGTAATGATATTATTTTTTCTTTTATTCACCTAGGTTTGCCTAGGATTAGATACTATTATTGTGGTAAGTTTACGCGACTGAATATATAACAATCAATTTATCATGATAATGTGGTAGGTAAAATTCTATATAGCTGCATTACATAAAGTAGGATCAAAAGTTTCTCATGAATTCTGAGCAATAAAAAAATTCATTTCAAAATTTCAATACTTTTTTCTTATTACTTCGTGATGAAAACTTAGTAAAAAAAAAAAAAAGCACTTGTCTTGGAATGGAATTTTTATGATTATGAGAGCATTATTTATATCACAGTAATGAGAAAAAAAATTAAAGTAATTGAATGAGCAGATTATTGTTGAAAGCAATGACAATAATCTACGCTAGTACTATTTCTCATTCAATTTTATTATCAGCATCATAGAAAAATTATAATTTAATATTTCCTGATAAGGTATAAATCTGGTAGAGCATCTCTCCTCTAAATATGTATTTTTTAATTTTTGTATATTGTTTGAAAAGACAAAATTTCATTTTAAATTTAATTATTTCACTAATCATTTAGTATTAATGTTTCGTTAATTTCATGCATTAATAATTCAATAAATAACGTTAAAATAATATCACCATTTCAAATTGAAGCATTGTTTATAATTTTATTAATAGCCGCAGGCGACCCAAATGCTTGGCGTCTAGGAAGGATTGAAGAGACTGATCATGAAACACCTGTGTAATATTCATATACAATTTAATAGCAAATCCGTCGGATCGCACCGCATCCTCTAAAGTCAATATATTAAACAGAAACGGAAAAAAAAAACATCACGATTTCTCTATATGTAACATCAAGATATGTGATAACAATACTACGTCATCGAATCAACATTAAGGATCACATTCATTCACTAGTTTGTGAGTTATTAATAATAATGAGAGAAAAAAACTTTCAAAGTGTCGCATTTAGAATAATTACGCAACAAATAATGATTTAGTGAATGAAAAAAAAAAAAAAAAATATATATTGTATTTTTATTTATGTTAATTATTATTTATATTATCAAAATTTATTCTTGTTAATTAATGCTTCCAATTTCTTATTTTGTGCCATTAATAACGTTGGAAATGCCAACATGACGTAAAAAAAAATTTAATAATCACACATTATATTTTATTTTGCATTTTTTCATACGTATACATTCCCCAAAAACGAATGCGTTTTAATAATAACTAAGTATATGAAAAATAAATCTAATTCATGTTCGGAATAATAAAAATTGTACTTATCATGATGTCTAGGGATTTAGCGCTTTTTAGCACTGGCTTGCCAGTATAAAACAAAAATTATCTTCTTTAAACATTATCAAAAAAAAAAAAAAAAAATGAGAAAAAAGAATTATCTCAATGTAACATGTTTTGTAATTACTGTTGATATAATTAATACAAATTATAATAAAAATAACTGATACAGATAATTTGGCATTTACAAATAATATTTATCAAACTCCTAAAAATGGCCATTAAATCATATAACAAATATAATTAATTCATATAGATCTGTTCTATATCTTGACATGATTATTTCAAATCCCTTGAAAACTTATTTTTCCTTTATCTAATCTCAATGTTTTTACAATTGAAAAATAATATTGTCAAAAATTCGTCATTATTAGAAAAAACATATCGATAGACCATTAAATGCGCCGCAAGTCAAGGCCAAGTAATTTTTTGACGCTTGTTAGAATCTGATTGTGAAGGCGTCTGAAACAAAAGACAATTTTATTTAAAAAATAATTACAATTCTAATGCACGAATTAAAATATAAATTGTACTTTTAAACAAAAAAAATATTTATTCCAACACCTACTTGACACTTTCTTTTTATATCATGTGAATTATCCATATGAACTTCTGATTGATCTGTACTAGAAAGTCGAATTCTCTTTTTTAATATTTTCGTATCATTTACAGGTGGTTTTAATCGTTCATTGTGACCTCCATTGATAGAGTTATCAGAAGATTTGGTGTCAGATAATTGTGTTTTCATACTGTAACATAAAAAAAAAATTATCGTACAAACAAAAAAATCAATTAAATTTTGAAAGAAATAATTCCTTAAAAAAAAAATTGATGCTGATATAACAATAAAAATTTAATAATTATTATTATTCTTTATACCTGAAATTTGTATTTTCATTATAATTAGCAATTGCAATATTTCGTGATGATCTTAAATTTTGTAATTTTCTTCCCAACGGTCTCTCTTCATTATAAATTCGTTGTGACAATGGCAATGCGACTTGTGTAAAAATTTCTAGTAATTTTATTTTATTCATCAATTCAAAATTTGGTTGCTCAATCCATCTCTAAAAAAGAAATATATATTTAAAAATAAAAACACAGTGTATTCGCAATCGAATGCACTTCACTCCATAACCTCAAATATACCAACATTTTTCAATATTTCACGTAATGCATCCTCTGACAACAAATGCGGACATGTTAAACATTGAGAATCCATATTTTTAATCACTATTTATTATCAAATTAACAGTAGTAATCCATAATTATATTAATATATTTAATCTCAATTTTGCCGCTCAATATATTAACAAACAATCATCTTTTTTCGACTCTCTACACAAACTCCAATCTGTCGAGTACCGCGCTCTCTTGTAGTGAAGGAATGAAAACTTAGCAGTTAGCTTACACACGATTAACGATATCTATTTATATATTTTCTCAAGCACACCACCACCCCCATATATTATTACACAGCTCAAAAATATCAGCGGTGCGATTCATCATCTTTAATATCATCCGTAGTCTCCATTTTAAATGTTTTAATCTCATAAATGTATATCAATTCAATCCAAGTGAAATATAAATAAATATAAGAAAAGCTTTATTGCATCAATATTTAAAGAAAAACGATTCAATTTGAGATAGACAAAAACATGATAAAAGAAAAAAGAGAAAACATATCAAAATCTGTATACTATTTTCAATATTCCCGCCATTTTAACATGTCAATCCGTCGATAAAATGGACGACCTGCAATATCATCAATAAAATCATATGTTCATATTCTCGTGCCTTAACATTTTGTCACATGACAGTATTACGGGTGTGAACATCAAAAATTTAAGGCAAAAAATCATTTAGATAATCACAAAATATTAAATAATTCATTAATAAGAGAATAATCTAAGTCTTCTTCGTGTACTCTGCGTTTTCGTAAGTACATTCAACACTCTGACGTCATCATTAATTCAATATATGCTTCTAGAAATTGGTTCAATATATGTGTTCGGTATCTGACATATATTAAATGTGTATGTGTATTTTTTTAGAGCTCTAATCAGAAACGACTTTTAATCAGCAGAATATCCAAAAATTCATCACAATGCGGTACATGTTAGGATATTCTTTTGCAGGGACAGCTACTGCTACCATCACAATATTAGGTTAGTTTTTTACATTGTTATTTTATTCCACTAATCAATTATTCTTTATTAACACAATACCATCACCAGTAATCAATTATTTACACTGTGCTCAAATTTAATTTCAGTTTTATATCATGTATTGACTGGTAAAGGAGAGAAAGTTAGTTTTGGTTGGTAAGTCAACTTCATCGTAATTGTATTTATAAAAAAAATATATTAAATATAATTTCTTCAATATTAATATAATAAAATATTATTAGGTTTTTGGAAAATACATCACCTTACATGTGGGCTGTTGTTGGCACTGCATTGTCCGTTGCACTTTCAGTTGTTGGTGCTGCGCTGTAAGTAACTTTTGAAATTACGATAAAATTAATTGAGAAAATATTTCAAACTAATTTCAAATTTAAAAAGCATTTGCACAAGCATTAACAAATATTATTGAATCATTTTTCAGTGGTATCCATACAACTGGAGTATCAATTATTGGTGGTGGCGTAAAAGCACCACGTATTAAAACAAAAAATTTAATTTCGATTATTTTTTGTGAAGCTGTTGCTATTTATGGTTTGATAACTGCCATTGTTTTGTCTAGTAATGTACAAAGTTATAAATGGAAAGAAATTTCAACAAATCGTGAAACCCTAGAAGCTTGTTGGCTAGCAGGATACGTAATATTTGGTTCTGGTTTGTCTGTCGGTTTTGTCAATTTATTTTGTGGAATATCTGTGGGAATTGTTGGCTCTGGTGCAGCATTAGCTGATGCTGCAAATTCATCATTATTCGTTAAAATTCTCATCATTGAAATCTTCGGTTCTGCCATTGGACTCTTTGGCTTAATTGTTGGCATTTATATGGTAAATTCAACATTTTATTATATAAATTATCAATAATATAAATTTTTAGATTTCTTCAATATAATTGCAATGTTTTTATTCATCTATTTATTTATTTGATTTCAGACTTCCAAAGTTTAAGTGTTCAGCGAAACTGTTTAAATAATGGTGAACGATTGAAAATAATATTGAAAATTCCTACAATAAATTTTCATGCGCACACAACGCTAATATATTGTAAGGAAACAAATGTCGCAATTTTATTATTTACTCTAGAATCAAATATTCGAGTAAAAGCATTATTATCATCATATTGCGCCAAATCGTATCCACTGTATATTGTATATCATTATGACCGAAGTTCAATATATAGATATATATACATATGAATATTTGAATCTTTCATGTTGTGTAAAAATTGTATTTAAACAATGAATTATCGATTAGAAAACAAGCCTATATATATTTTTTTTTTTCGGTCAATTAAATTTTTTCCATGCTAATTATTATGTACATACATAAACACATATTCATACATAGGATTATTTTATTTTTTAAGGGAAAATTATTAATTTTTGTCATTTAAAATGCAAATCTTTCCTTTATTTTCATTTATGATTTTCATAATAATTAATAATAATAAATTTTAGTCCAGATTCATATAGAAAACGGCTTTAAAGTTCTTCAATCAATTAATAACATGAATTATAACAATAGTTGATAAAAATAATACTTATAACAAATACAAAAAAAAAAAAAATATATATATATATATATATAAATGTATGTATACGTATATTCACTGGAAGCACCACGGTATGAATTAACAAATAGTTATTTACCTTTCAATATTCTGTGAATATCATCGAATGAAGATTTTAGATATCCAATATAATCTGTTGCATCGCGATGTTCATGATAACTCGTTACCACTGAGCCTAGCCTGTGGTCCTGGATCATATAACTGAAAATAAAAATTAGTGTGAACGAAAAAAAAAAAAAAAAATATATTATATATAAATAAAACAGGGATTTTTCGCTTACCCAATTCCATAACCATCATCGACAACTGGACCAAAACCACCAGCCATCACTTCGGGACTCGATAACGTTGAAGTTGACAATATATTATGATTAATTTTTGCATAAGCCGGATCAGAAAATATTGCAGGAATTTTATTTTTATCATTAGATATTTCCCATTGTTTTTTCAGTGCAAATAAATGTCGATCAAATCCTTGTCCTAAACAAAAAAAAAAGAAAGACTAATTTTTATCTTGAAAAAAAAAGGTGTATCATAATTGGAATTGTTTTGATTATTTCAGTGTTAATAATTGAAATGACAATCACCCATCGCTGCTTCTTTAGTCAATGCATTATGAGCTTTGCTACACTCTAACATCAATTTTTTCAATTCAATATCATTGATATTTGATGGCCCTTGTTCAACAATAGCTGAGCACAATGCTTTTGTTTCATTTGTACACGATCTAATTGTTTCCGTTCTACCATGTAAAAATGCTGAAGTACTGCACGATTCATAAGTTGCCACTGCCTGTTTTTCACGTTTATACAATGCCAATTGAAACGCAAGTTGCATAACAGCATCAGGGCTAATACCAAATTTTTTACACTCTTCTTTACCAAATTCCTCGTATATCAAATAGTCCACTGATAATCGTTTCAATGTCCATTCTTTATATTCATTGAAAATTCGATTAATTGTTTTTTTTATCGTATCATCAACAATAAAGTCTAATTTTTCAATTGATGACAAATCATTAGCAACTGTAGCTTCATCGTCTGGATGAAACCACGGTTTATTCGTTATATCATGCTTCAAATTCTGTAATTATAAATACTTTTTATCTGTAATTGATCGTATAAATTTATAAAAAAAAATAAAAATCATAATATTAACTTTGAAATAACGAAGAACAGCAACACCATCACCCCAAGAATGTTCAAAATTAATTCCCGAAACGCCATCGCCAGCCATTATTAATGAAAATGATTTATCAAACCATCGATTTGTACCATCACCATGCATAAATAATCGTAATAATTTATGATAGTCTGTTTCAACGCAATCGTCATCAATAATAAAAATAAACCCAGCGCTATCAATTTTATTAAATATATCATTGTTGCCAATATTTTCCAAATGTTTACGAGCTTTGGCCCACTCATTACGATTAGCTGTTGTTAACATTCCAACAGGCGATGGATTTGGTTTCCTTGGATCATTCATAATTGTATTTAAACTTGTGGCGATTTCTAAAGGTGTTCGAATATTTCCATTTTTATCTAAAAGATCCATAGAATAAAAGTAACCTTTACGCATTATTACAACATGGCGACTGGTATTGTCATGAAATAATGTATCTTTCTCAATTTTTGGAATACGCGAAGTGCCAAATAAATTAACAAACTGTGACATATCAAGTGGAAATGCCTGAAAAAAAAAAAAGAACATCATTTGTTTTATTGATTAATGAATTTGAATAATTTTTATGGTTAATTTGATTGATTACTTTAAACAAATATGCGCCATAAGTGGCAATACTAGTCGGTAAAAGTCGAGTGAAGTTTCTAAATAAATCTGTATCAGATTTTTCTGCATCAAGATGAAATACTTCGGGTTCAAGAATTCCTGCTCTTAATGATTTCATAAATCTTGCTGATGATATAAGAAGATTTGTGCCTTTTACAAGTGGTTTATTATATCTATTATCAGCTTCTTGAATAAAAACCAATAGTGGATTATAGTTTATTGGCAATGCTTTTCTATCTCGCAAATACATATCAAACCATAATTCACTGATGTAACTTGTATGTTTATTTTTTATATCCTGTTTGATTAATTTTTTATGCAATTGTGGTCCATCATTAGCTAAAAATTCAGCGACATTATCCGATGTCTTCTTCCATTCTGTTGATGTCAATATTGGTTGTTGTGCTTTCAAATATCTACTACAAGTTTCAGCCAATTTCGGTATTGGTAATCGTGGTAACGATGATTGAAAATACATAGTTGGTAATTTACTACGTTGAATAAATTCGTAATCATCATTGTACTTTCGTGCTGTACCAAAAATTGATCTTCTAATAGGACAATTGACCTATAATATAAATCTTTATTTATATACATATCATTCAATATGAAATAAATTATAATCCGGGCAAAATGTGCAACAATTGTCAATGATAATTCCAGCGCCTGCGCAAAATTTTGTAATGACAAAAAATTAAGAGTATTCGAAATGCCCAACTTACCTTTATATCATGCACATATTTCGTATATCTCATAAATAATATCATCGTAACAATAATTCGTTAAATATCAATATTTAATCGTTTCAATATAATGAATACCAAATATTAAATTTATTTATTTAACTATACATATACACATATATATATATATATATATATATATATATACATGTATTGTCATTCATTTATTGATGTACATAAAATAAATTCTACAATTTATATAAAAACATACTATGAAGGGAAAATAATTTAGGTTAAAATGCTCATTGAGATTTCCAATTATAAATTTTTTAATAATAAAAATATTTTTTGTGATATGTACATAGTTCTTATATATATATAATCTTCCATAGTGTCGCCTTTCTGTGAGAATGATAATTGTTATCATTTCGCCTTGTGATTGGAGCAACTGCTTATGCCAGTGGCGCCACTCGTGCCCTCTTGAACTACTGCTTGGTGCTGTGGATAATAGCGCCGCTCGTGGTCTCTTTATGGTACTTTTCATTGTTATTCTATCGATGATTCCGCCAGAAAATGCTCAAAGATAATAAACACTCTAGCTCAAGCAAGTATTTGAATTCCTCATTGATCACGTGTGAATTATTATATATTCTTTTTAAATACTCATTACTAATATATATTACTCTACAATATGTGCGTATTGATGCTCATGATTAATAGTTTATTAGAATACTTTACATGTTTTAAGTGATTAACTTCTCGTTATAACTATGAAAAAACATTGCAATAAGAATAGAAAAAAATCAGGCATGAATGTTACATTATTCTGATTTCATTCAATAATAATGATAAATAAATAATGATAAAAGAGTCATTGTTTAGAATTATTTTAAGTTATTCTTCATTTCACCCTGATGATTTTAAAACAAAAATTATCATTAAGTCATATCAAATGTTGAATAATTTTTATAATAAAACACGATAAATGACCAATGACACGATACCTTAGATTTAAAGGACTTCAAATAAATTATTTATAAAATAATGATAAAATATTCATTGTACTATTGATTATTTATCCATAAAAATAAATAATCCAATGTAATGGTTAAATCAATACATGAATGTATTATCAATTAGCAGACGCGTTTTTGTTATTTAACTACGAGAATTTTTTTCGGCTGAAACTATTGTTTCTCATAATCATCAAACTTATCATCAACCGTGCATGTATATATGTACGGGTTTGAGTAATTTGAGTATCATTCACAAACATAGTCCACTAGAATTGTGTAGATCGTGCCGAGCATTATCAAGGTAAAGATTTTCTTTATTTTGAAAGCTTTTATTAACTATTTCATTAGGAATCCTAATTAAATTACAGAGAAAAAAATTCGTATATTTCATTCAATCAATTGTCTAAAATTTCTAATTAATTTTCACTGTAAACTTATTGTCATTATTATTAACTGCCACGTGAAATTAAATATAATTTCTAAATTCTTTTAACATGACTCGACAATTTGTAAAATATAAAAATATTTGATTTTTAAAATCGCTTGTGATATTACATTTGAATAAGCATTGTTTTCAATTCTATATTTTATTTATTATACCCATATCAATTAATTTTAATCATTCATCCAAATTTTCAAATGTTATTCCGCTGAGTGTTTCTATTTAAAATTGGAAAATTTTTAATGATTCATCAATGGTTCATTAATTCATTAATTCTTAAGCAAAAAGAAATAATAATACAACAATAAACATATTGACATTAATGTATTATCATTTTATTAATGATTATTATTTTAGAATGATAGAAATGTAAAGAAGATAAATTTCAATAGTATATGTTTTGTCAAGATTCTTTAATATAAATTACTATATAAATATACGTATTATATTTATACATGTACCAAATTGACCGTGAATTAATCTCTTATTATAAGCAATTGACATTTATTAAAAGTAATCATTACTTTTATCTATTTTCATCAAGATGTATACATATGTTTATACTATCATTACATGTGACACTTTAGTGACAAAAACTTTTTTGTTAAATTCATACACGTATTTATTTTTCAAAGTTTTAAGCTCTAAAAAATAATGAAAAATTCAATAATAATTAATTAAATACTGCATAACAATTGTCATGAAATTTATTTAATTCATTAGTGTTATAAATATAAAAAAATAATTAAACATTAATACAAGAGCTAAAATCAATTTTCGTTTAATTCTTAATATTTGTATTGATAAAGTTGAAAGTTCGAGACCTTTTTGGAACTAGTATGTTCTTCCAGCAGGTTTGATTATAATTAAATTAAAATATAACATTTCGGAAGCCTTACGTAACAAATGATAATTGAATTATCTTTTTATTACACATTATTACATGATTATCTGATAAATAATTTGAATTTTCTATCATCTTCTTTACATTCATCCATCACAACTTGAAATTTCATATCATGGTGAAATATCTGATGACACTGTGATTGTTTACTTTATTTAATTAGCCAGATAAAGAGGATATATTATTCGTGTGTTTTTTAGCCTGGGTATTATAAAATAATAATTAAAAATTTTCATGTTATTCTCATTTTTGTTTCATCATTCTCATGTTTATTATTTATTAACAATATATATTGCAACGAAAATGACTATTAGAAAAAAGCACTAGTTGAAAGTATTCATACTTATGTATCAAGAAGAAATTTAGTAAATATTAATTCGATTGCTTTGCTGTTACTATAACCCGCATGATCGTTATAACGATTGCAATGAATTGTGTATGAAAATAACAAAAGTTAATAAATGTAATTAAAGATATTGTCTTAAATTCACTCAATACATTATTATCTGATATAGTACCTATCTCTATTTAATTTCATCATATTTAGTTTATTTTTACCATTATCGTGCAGTCTTTATCAAATTAGCCTCATTTTTTTAATGCATCGAATATTCAAATTGTCCCTCATTAAAAATTATTACAGCATTCTTATCTTACTTTTAATTCACAGATTACATTTGTGAAAACATTTTTAATTGTTGGCTTTACATTTTGAATGAAAATACAAAATTTATATAATGGATGGTAAAAATGAAGCGGAGAGAAAGAAAAATCCTCGAGAAGGAGCGAATATTTTCAGTGTTATTTCATTCTCGTAAATATACAAATTTTTTCTGATAATATATATTTTTTTTTTAAATATTAATTTATATTAACGATAAAATTATATTAAAATTATTTATAGATGGATTTTAAAGACACTATGGGTGAGTTACAAAAGAGGTTTAGAACCAGGAGATATCAGCAGACCGTTAAAAGAACACAAAGGAAGTATTCTTGGTGATAAATTATCAATTGCTTGGGAAAAGGAAAAAAAACGTGTGAATAAAATCAATGAATCATTGGGAAAATTTGGAAAATCTGATGGAACAAAACGAAGATATCCAAGTTTAGGACGAGCATTATTATCAGTCTTTGGTGTTCACATTCTTATTTCTGCTTTAATCCTGACAATGATCGAAACAATTATTCGGTATATATTAACAAATATTTCTATTTATTTACATGACAATAGATAAATCATTATTCATATACAAACTTAATTTATATATATTTCAGAGTAATTCAGCCGCTTGCCATTGGTAGATTATTACGTTATTTCTCTCAGGACAATGATACGTCAAAAAATGAAGCGTATTTTTATGCTTGCATTGTAATTTTATGCTCAGTGATAATAACATTCGTTTTGAATTTTTATTTCATGAGTATCTATCACGTAGGTATGAAGATGCGGGTTGCAAGCTGTTCTCTCATTTATCGTAAAGCTTTAAAATTATCAAAAGCTTCATTAGCTAAAACAACAGTAGGACAAGCAGTGAATTTATTATCAAATGACGTTAGTAGATTTAATTTGACACCAGCAGTCATGCCTTATATCATTATTGGACCACTACAAACAATAATAATAACTTATATTATGTATCAAGAAATTGGTTTGCCTGCAATTTATGGTGTCATCGTACTATTAATATTAATTCCACTTCAAGGATGGCTTGGAAGAAAATCATCAGATTTTCGTCTGAGTGCTGCAACGAAAACCGACGCCAGAATTCATTCAACTAATGAAGTTGTTAGAGGCATTCAAGCAATTAAAATGTATACATGGGAGTATCTATTTAGTGATAAAATTAACAAAGCCCGAAAGCGAGAAATTAATGTAATCAGATATATTGGCTACATAAGAGGCAGTTTATTATCATTCATGATGTTCACTACAAAAATTTGTCTACTTGCAACAATTGTTCCGTTTGTTCTCAGTGATGAAACTATTTCAACTGAAAAAATATTTGTATTGACGGCATTTTACACTGCACTACAGCAAAGTATGGGTATATTTTTTCCTTATGCCATTTCTTATTTTGCTGAACTTCTTGTGACAATTAAACGTCTACGAAAATTTATGTTACTTGATGAAATGGAATTGTCAATAAAATACACAAGTGATGATGAAAAATATTCACAACAAGATGAAATTATTACTTCACAATGTAAGAATTTGGGAGATCACAGTATGTCAAAAATTTACAGTTCTTATGATGATAAAAAATCGTTAATTCTTGAAAATGTTTATGCCAAATGGCTAGAGAGTGATCGTGAAGAAACATTGCATGGAATTAATATCAAAATTGAGCCAGGACAATTGGTAGCAATTGTGGGTCCAGTGGGATCTGGAAAATCCAGTTTGGTTAATGTTATCCTGAAAGAACTTACATTGAGTGGTGGAAAAATAAGTACACCTGATAAAATTTCATACGCCAGTCAAGAACCATGGTTATTTTCCAGTTCAGCAGTCCAAAATATTCTCTTTGGACGGCCAATGGACCAACAAAAATATAATGAAATTATTGATGTTTGTCAATTGAAACGTGATTTTATTCTATTGCCTTACGGTGATAAAACACTTGTCGGTGAACGTGGAGCAGCTTTATCTGGTGGTCAACGTGCTAGAATAAATTTAGCACGTGCAGTTTACGAAGATGCATCACTATATCTGTTTGATGATCCGCTCAGTGCAGTGGATGCGCATGTGAGTAAAAATATATTTGACCAATGTATCAGTAAATATTTACGAGGACGAACGAGAATACTTATTACTCATCAAATTCAATTTTTGCGCAATGTGGATAAAATAATTGTATTAAAAAACGGTAGTATTGAAGCCGAGGGTACATATGAAGAGCTTACGAATATTGGGATGAATTTTGGTTGTGCATTAGAGGAAGAAGCAGGCGAAGAACAGGCTGATAAACTTCCTGTGAATATTGTGCACAGTCGCAGAACTTCTCGTCGCAGTATTATTTCAACTCATTCATCCCTATTGAATGATACGACGATACAACAGGAAGAAGATGAACCTGTGGCAATCGAAGAATTGAAAGGAACAGGAAATATTAGCAATAAGGTTTATCTAGCGTATTTAAAAGCCATTGGACATTGGTCAATAACATTCAGTATTGCATTATTATTTATTACTGCTCAACTGGCCGCTAGTGGATGCGATTGGTTTTTAGCTTTTTGGATTCAATTTGAAGAAAGACAAATTTCTAAATTTAATAAAAATGACAGTATTACAACTAACTCAACAACAATTTCAACAGCAAATATAAACAATGAAATATTAACAACAAACATTTGCATTTATATATTAAGTGGTTTGACATTACTCACAGTATTTTTGAGTATCATCAGATCAATTGCCTTTTTCAATGCCTGTATGCAAGCATCAATAAGAATTCATAATAATATGTTCCGTAAAATTACTCGTGCGACAATGTATTTTTTTAATACAAATCCTTCTGGACGTATTTTAAATCGTTTCTCTAAAGACATGGGAGCAGTTGATGAATTATTACCGGTGGCGTTAATCAACACACTTCAACTATGTTGCATGGACTTGAGTATTGTTGTTATTATATCTATGTCAAACCCATGGTTAATCATACCGACAGTTGTTATGGCAATATTATTTTATTTCTTTTTGATAATTTATTCAACGAATAATTGTGATATTAAACGTCTTGAGGGTGTAGCAAGATCACCAATATACAGTCATTTTAGTGCAACTTTACAAGGTTTAACGACAATAAGATCATTTAAGGCTGACAAAATACTTGTTGAAGAATTCGATCGTCATCAAGATTTTCATTCAGGCGCATGGTTCATTTTTCTTGGAATGTCACAAGGATTTGGCATATGGTTGGATTTAATATGTACTATTTACATACTTTTAGTGACAATGAGCTTTTTAATAATTCAAGATGATACAAATCCTACCCAAGGTGCTAATGTTGGTTTAGCAATTACACAGAGTCTTGGACTAATTGGAATGTTTCAATGGTTAATTAAACAAAATGCAGAATTGCAAAGCCAAATGACATCAATGGAACGTGTGATGGATTATACAAATTTGGAAAGTGAACCTCCATTAGAAAGTTTACCGGATAAAAAACCACCATCAAATTGGCCACACAAAGGAGGAATTGAATTTAAACATGTTTATTTATCATATTCGCCGACGGAATCACCTGTACTTAAAGATCTCACTTTTACAATTGAAGCACACGAACGAATTGGAATTGTTGGACGAACTGGTGCTGGGAAATCTTCACTCATATCTGTTTTATTTCGTCTTGCTGAAGTCAAAGGAGTCGTGGAAATCGACGGTGTGGATATATGCAGCATTGGACTGCATGATTTACGAACGAATATAAGTATCATTCCACAAGAGCCATTTTTATTTTCGGGTACACTCAGACAAAATATTGATCCCTTTCAGCAGTATGACGATGCAGTACTTTGGTCAGCATTGAAGGAAGTAGAATTAAAAGAGTTGCAATTAGAGGATCAAATAAGTGATGGTGGAAGTAATTTAAGCATTGGACAACGTCAATTAGTTTGTCTTGCTCGAGCGATTGTTAAGAAAAATAAAATTCTGGTGTTGGATGAGGCTACGGCAAATGTTGATATGCGTACTGATGAATTTATTCAAAAAACTATAAGAGATAAATTTTCCGATTGCACAGTACTTACTATTGCCCATCGACTTAATACTATTATGGATAGCGATAGAATTTTGGTGATGGACGCCGGTAATGCTGTGGTGTGTCAACATTTTTACTTTTTAATTTATTATATTTCATTCATTCTGATATTAATATATGTATTTTTATGATTTTGAATAATGCTGGGATGTTGAATTATTTCTTTAATTTTTATTTCTAGGAGTTTGATCATCCGCATGTATTACTGAGAAATAAAGATAGCTTCTTGTCGAAGATGGTGATGGAAACTGGTGCCGCTATGGCTGAAGAGTTGACAGAAATAGCGAAAGAAAATTATATTAATCGGAGAATTGAGTCGATTACAAAATTATAATTATTCGCAGTTTGATATATATCATGAGATTATGAAGCTGGTAAACATTTACGTTGTATTAGCTCCCTTATCTTAAAGAATTTTGGTGTCAAATTTTTATGTTTATTGCCCAAATTAAAAGCTAAAGATCAAATTGTTAAAAATATGTCAACATAATTTATGGTTGAAACATTTTGATATTTGATTACAATACTCACGCTGTTGACTGTATCGTGTGAGACACTAATTTATCTACAGTTTTATTCCACGTTCTGATCACGAATCTGAGAATATGTATATAATATTAGAAAGATCCGTGCGTGAATATTAAGTAAATAAGATTTATAATTAGTTAAATATATATTCACATCTTATGTACATATAGACAATTGAAATCTAAGAACATAATCATGTAAGAAAAAATACGAAAAAATACCCAATAATATATTTTCATGCTTCATTAATTTTTTTCATGTAGTAAATAGCTGTTGGAATCATTCATGTATTTTTAAACATAAATCAAAATGAATTTTTGAATCGAAACCAAATATAGATAATAATGAAATTCAAATAAATAAATATGAAGATTTTAATTTATTTTTAATATTTTTTTTCACAAGAGGTGAAATTAAATTTCAAACAAATTGAAAATATCCAATATTTAACTTGAATTTGTATTGAGCGCCTCGAATGATTTCAATCGGAAATTTTCTTTACATATTTTTTTCCCACATGAATTTCATTCTTACCGACGGAATTTGCTGAACAACTGCTTGTGTCGGTAGCGCCGCTCGTGGTCTCTTTATGGTATTTTTCGTTGTTATTCTATCGATGGTTCTGTCAGAAAATGCTCAAAGATAATAAACACTCTAGCTCAAGCAAGTATTTGAATTCTCACATTGATCACGTGTGAATTATTATATATTCTTTTTAAATACTCATTACTAATATATATTACTCTACAATATGTGCGTATTGGTGCTCATCATTATTAGTTTATTAAAATACTCTGCATGTTTCAAGTGATTAACTTCTCGTTATAACTATGAAAAAACATTGCAATAAGAATAGAAAAAAATTAGGCATGAATGTTACATTATTCTGATTTCATTCAATAATAATGATCAATAAATAATGATAAAAGTGTCATTGTTCAGAATTATTTTAAGTTATTCTTTATTTCATCCTGATGATTTTAAAACGAAAATAATAATTAAGTCACATATCAAATGTTGAATAATTTTTATAATAAAACACGATAAATGATCAATGACGCGATACCTTAGATTTAAAGGACTTCAAATAAATTATTTATAAAATAATGATAAAATATTTATTGTACTATTGATTATTTATATATAAAAATAAATAATCAAATGTAATGGTTAAATCAATGCATGAATGTATTATCAATTAATAGATGCGTTTTTGTTATTTATTACTACAATTTTTTTCGCGTAAAACAATTGTTTCTCATAATCATCAACTTGTCATCGACAATCGTGCCTGTATATATGTACATGTTGAATAATGTGAGTGTCTCATTCTCAAACGTATAGTTCAGTAGAATTGTTTAGATCGTGCCGAGCACAATCGAGGTAAAGATTTTCTTTGTTATAAAAGCTTTCATCAACTAATTCATCAGAGATCTCAATTAAATTACAGATAAAGAAATTTGTATATGTTACTCAATCAATTGTCTATAACTTCTAATTATTTTTTACTGTAACCTTATTGTCATTATTAACTGCCACATGGAATTAAATATCATTTCTTAATTTTTTTAACGTCACTTGACAATTTGTAAAATAGAAATATTTGATTTTTAAATCGCTTGTGGTATTACATTTGAATAAGGATTGTTTTTAATTCTATATTTTATCGAATAACCATATCAATAAACTTTGATAATATATCCAAATAGTCAAGTATTATTCCGCGTGGTGTTTCTATTTACAAATAGGAAAAATTCAAATGATTCGTTAATGCTTAAGCGAAAAAGAAACGAATGTGTTTTTATTTTATTAATGATAATTATTTTAGAATGATAGAAATATAAGAAAGATAAATTTGAATTAAATATTTTGTTAAGATTCTTCAATGTAAATTAAGATTTGTTTAATTAGTGTTATGAATATAAAAAAATATTTAAGCATTAATACAAAAGCTAAAATGAATTTCCGTTTAATTCTTAATATTTATATTGATAAAGTTGAAAGTTTGAAACCTTGTTAGAACCAGTTTTTTTTTCTAGCAGGTTTGATCATAATTAAATAAGAATATAACATTCCGGAAACCTTACGTAATAAATGATAATTGAATCCTCTTTTTATTTCACATTATTACATAATTATTCTGATGAATAATTCAAATTTTTTATCATCTTCTTTACATTCATCAATTACATGTCACAACATGAAAGTTCATATTATGGAGGAATATCTGATGACACTGTGATTGTTCACTTCATTCAATTAGCCAGATAAAGAAGAAATATTGTTCATTTGTATTTATTAGTCTGGGTATTATAAAATAATAATTAAAAATTTTCATGTTATTCTCATTTTCGTTTCATCATTCTCATGTTTATTATTTATTAACAATATATATTGCAACGAAAATGACTATTAGAAAAAAGCACTAGTTGAAAGTATTCATACTTATGTATTAAGAAGAAATTTAGTAAATATTAATTCAATTGCTTTGCTGCTATTAATTTGCATCGTTATAACGATTACAAAGAATCGTGTATGACAATAACAAAAGTAAATGAAAGTAATTAAACATATTGTCTTAAATTCACTCAATACATTATTTTTTTAATGCATCGAATATTTAAAATGTCCTTCAATGTAAATTATTAGAACATTCTTATCTTACTTTTAATTCACAGGTTACATTTGCAAAAACACTTTTAATTGTTGGCTTTATATTTTTTCAATGAAAATACAAAATTTATATAATGGATGGTAAAAATGAAGCGGAGAGAAAGAAAAATCCTCGAGAAGGAGCGAATATTTTCAGTATTATTACATTCTCGTAAATATACAAATTTTTTCTGATAAAATTTTTTTTTTATATATTAATTTATATTAGCGATAATATTGTATAAATTATTTATAGATGGGTGTTCAAGACATTATGGCGCAGTTACAAAACAGGTTTAGAACCAGGAGATATCAACAGACCATTAAAAGAACACAAAGGAAGTATTCTTGGTGATAAATTATCAATTGCTTGGGAAAAGGAAAAAAAACGTGTAAATAAAATCAACGAATCATTGGGAAAATTTGGAAAATTTGATGAAACAAAACGAAGATATCCAAGTTTAGGACGAGCATTATTATCAGTCTTTGGTGTTCGCATTCTTTTTGCTTCTTTGATCCTCTTATTCATCGAAACAATCGTTCGGTAAATATAAACTTATATTTATATGTATTAATATGACAATAAATAAATCTTTATTCGAGTACAAACTTGATTTATATTCATTTCAGAGTAATTCAGCCACTTGCCATTGGCAGATTATTACGTTATTTCTCTCATGACAAACATATGTCAAAGAATGAAGCGTATATTTATGGAGGCGTTGTAATTTTATGCTCAGCAATAATAGGATTTGTTATGAATTTATATTTTATGAGCATATATCACACGGGTATGAAGATGCGTGTTGCGAGCTGTTCTCTCATTTATCGTAAAGCATTGAAATTATCAAAAGCCGCATTAGCTAAAACAACGGTAGGGCAAGCAGTGAATTTATTATCGAATGACGCTGATAGATTTAATATATCACCAACATTAATAGCTTATATCATAATTGGACCACTTCAAATGATAATAATAACTTATATTATGTATCAAGAAATTGGTTTGCCGGCAGTTTATGGTGTCATTGTACTGTTAATATTAATTCCACTTCAAGGATGGCTTGGAAGAAAATCATCAAATTTTCGTCTGAGTGCTGCAACTAAAACCGACGCCAGAATTCATTCAACTAACGAAGTTATTAGGGGCATTCAAGCAATTAAAATGTATACATGGGAGTATCTATTTAGTAATAAAATTAACGAAGCCCGAAAGCGAGAAATTAATGTAATCAAATTTATTGGTTACATTAAGAGTTGTTTAATATCATTCATTATGTTTACAACGAAAATTTGTCTACTTGCAACGATTGTTCCGTTTGTTCTCAGTGATGAAACTATTTCAACTGAAAAAATATTTGTATTGACGGCATTTTACACTGCACTACAGCAAAGTATGGGTATATTTTTTCCATATGCTATTTCTTATTTTGCTGAACTTCTGGCGACAATTAATCGTCTACGAAAATTTATGTTACTTGATGAAATAGAATTGTCAATAGAATACACAAGTGATAATGAAAAATATTCACAACAAGATGAAATTATTACTTCACAATGTAAAAATTTGGGAGATCACAGTATGTCAAAAATTTACAGTTCTTATGATGATAAAAAATCGTTAATTCTTGAAAATGTTCACGCCAAATGGCTGGAGAGTGATCGTGAAGAAACATTGCATGGAATCAATATCAAAATAAAGCCAGGACAATTGGTAGCAATTGTGGGTCCAGTGGGATCTGGAAAATCCAGTTTGGTTAATGTTATCCTGAAAGAACTTACATTAAGTGGTGGAAAAATAAGTACACCTGATAAAATTTCATACGCCAGTCAAGAACCATGGTTATTTTCTAGTTCAATAGTTCAAAATATTCTCTTTGGACGGCCAATGGACCAAAAAAAATACAATGAAATTATTGATGTTTGTCAATTGAAACGTGATTTTATTCTATTGCCTTACGGTGATAAAACACTTGTCGGTGAACGTGGAGCAGCTTTATCTGGTGGTCAACGTGCTAGAATAAATTTAGCACGTGCAGTTTACGAAGATGCATCACTATATCTGTTTGATGATCCGCTCAGTGCAGTGGATGCGCATGTGAGTAAAAATATATTTGACCAATGTATCAGTAAATATTTACGAGGACGAACGAGAATACTTATTACTCATCAAATTCAATTTTTGCGCAATGTGGATAAAATAATTGTATTAAAAAACGGTGGTATTGAAGCCGAGGGTACATATGAAGAGCTTACAAATATTGGGATGAATTTTGGTTGTACATTAGAGGAAGAAGCAGGTGAAGAACAGGCTGATAAACTTTCTGGGAATGTTGTGCACAGTCGTAGGAATTCACAACTCAGAGACTCTCGCCGCAGTATTATTTCAACGCTTTCATCTGTATTAAATGATACGACGATACATCAGGGAGAAGATGAACCCGTGGTTATCGAAGAATTGAGAGGAACAGGAAATACTAACAATCAGATTTATCTAGCGTATTTAAAAGCCATTGGACATTGGTCAATAACATTCAGTATCGCATTACTATTTATTACTGCTCAACTGGCCGCTAGTGGATACGATTGGTTTTTAGCTTATTGGATTCAATTTGAAGAAAGACAAATTTCTAAATTCAATAAAATTGACCGTATTACAAATGATTCAACAACGATTTCAACAGAAAATATAAACGATGAAATATTGTCAACAAACATTTGTATTTATATATTAAGTGGTTTGACATTACTCACAGTATTTTTGAGTTTCATCAGATCAATTGCCTTCTACAGTGCCTGTATGCGAGCATCAATCAGAATTCACAATAATATGTTCCGTAAAATTACTCGTGCGACAATGTATTTTTTTAATACAAATCCTTCTGGACGTATTTTAAATCGTTTCTCCAAAGACATGGGAGCAGTTGATGAATTATTACCGATGGCGTTAATTAACACACTTCAACTGTATTTCATGGACTTGAGTATGGTTTGTATTATATCTATATCAAACCCATGGTTAATAATCCCAACAATTGTTATGGCAATATTATTTTATTTCTTTTTGATAATTTATTCAACGAATAATCGTGATATTAAACGTCTTGAGGGTGTAGCAAGATCACCAATATACAGTCATTTTAGTGCAACTTTACAAGGTTTAACGACAATAAGATCATTTAAGGCTGACAAAATACTTGTTGAAGAATTCGATCGTCATCAAGATTTTCATTCAGGCGCATGGTTCATTTTTCTTGGAATGTCACAAGGATTTGGCATGTGGTTGGATTTAATCTGCACCGTTTACATACTTTTAGTGACAATGAGCTTTTTAATAATTCAAGATGATACAAATCCTACCCAAGGTGCTAATGTTGGTTTAGCAATTACACAGAGTTTAGGACTCATTGGAATGTTTCAATGGTTAATTAAACAAAATGTAGAATTACAAAGTCAATTAACATCAATGGAACGTGTGATGAATTATACAAATTTGGAAAGTGAACCTCCATTAGAAAGTTTACCGGATAAAAAACCACCATCAAATTGGCCACACAAAGGAGGAATTGAATTTAAACATGTTTATTTATCATATTCGCCAATGGAACCACCTGTACTTAAAGATCTGACTTTTACAATTGAAGCACGCGAACGAATTGGAATTGTTGGACGAACTGGTGCTGGGAAATCTTCACTCATATCTGTTTTATTTCGTCTTGCTGAAGTCAAAGGAGTCGTGGAAATCGACGGTGTGGATATATGCAGCATTGGACTGCATGATTTACGATCGAATATAAGTATCATTCCACAAGAGCCATTTTTATTTTCGGGTACACTCAGGAAAAATATTGATCCCTTTCAGCAGTATGACGATGCAGTACTTTGGTCAGCATTGAAGGAAGTAGAATTAAAAGAGTTACAATTAGAGGATCAAATAAGTGATGGTGGAAGTAATTTAAGCATTGGACAACGTCAATTAGTTTGTCTTGCTCGAGCGATTGTTAAGAAAAATAAAATTCTTGTGTTGGATGAGGCTACGGCAAATGTTGATATGCGTACTGATGAATTTATTCAAAAAACTATAAGAGATAAATTTTCCGATTGCACAGTACTTACTATTGCCCATCGACTTAATACTATTATGGATAGCGATAGAATTTTGGTGATGGACGCCGGTAATGCTGTGGTATGTCAACATTTTTACTTTTTAATTTAGTATATTTCATTCATTCTGATATTAATATATGTATTTTTATGATTTTGAATAATGCTGAGATGTTAAATTATTTATTCAATTTTTATTTCTAGGAGTTTGATCATCCGCATGTATTGCTGAGAAATAAAGATAGCTTCTTGTCGAAGATGGTGATGGAGACTGGTGCCGCTATGGCTGAAGAGTTGACAGAAATAGCAAAAGAAAATTATGATAATCGGAGAATTGAGCCAGTTACAAAATTATAATTATTCGCAGTTTGATATCATGAGATTATAGAGCTGGTAATCATTATTACGTTGGATCAGCTCTCTCATCTAAGAGAATTTTGGTGTCAAATTTTTATGTTTATAATTGCCTAAACTAAAAGGTAAAGATCATATTGTTAAAAATATGTCAACATAATTTATAGATGAAACATTTTGATATTTGATTACAATACTCACGCAGTTTACTGCATCGTATGAAGCACCAATTTATCCACAGTTTTATTCCATGACGTAATTACAAATGTAAGAATATGTATATAGTATTAAGTCGGGTCTGTGAGTGAATATTAAGTAAACAAGATCTATAAATAGTTGAATATTCACATCTCATGTACATATAGACAATTGAAATCTAAGAACATAATCATGTAAGAAAAAATAGGAAAAAATACCCAATAATATATTTTCATACTTCATTAATTTTTTCATTTGTTAAATAATTGTTGAAATCACGCATGTATTTTTAAAAATGATTCAAAATCAATTTTCGAACGGAAACCAAGTTTATATAATAATAAAATTCAAATAAATAAATATGAAGAATTTAATTTGTCTTTAATATTTTTTTTCACAAGAGGTAAAATTAAATTTCAAACAAATTGAAAATATCCAATATTCAACTCATTCATATTTATTCAATTTCCGATATTATAACAATATAATATAATGTTCATTTAATGTTGTGAATTAAATTTATATTTAGCGCCTCGAATAATTTCAATCGGTAATATTTTTTGTGTAATTCTATTATTATTTTTTTTTTCCCCACATGAATTTTCATTCTTACCGACGGAATTTGCTGAAGGAAGAACTCGCAACTCATTTTGCAGGTTAAATTTTCGGTAGTGGTCAGTGGAGACGTCAGCATCAGCTGATTGTAAATATACATAAATGTATTAGTGACGAGAAAAATTTATTAAAGGAAAAAAAAAAACAACCCACAAAATTTCTCATTATCCATTATTTATAACCCACTATAAATGTATTTGTTGAAATTGTATTAATAATCATTATTAAATAAAAATATTAAGAAATGAATTTAACTAATAAAGATAATGAAAACTCAATGGTAAATATAAATTATTCATTTTTCCATCATGATAATTGTGGAAATAGAATCTTAATAAAGAATAATAAATTATTTATTTGTGTTTTATTTTATTTAATTATTGATTCAATCTTTATAGATGACTAATTCAACAACAAATGATGAGGAAGTACAGCCTAAATCATCATTAGATAAAAAGGAAGATTTTGAAGAACGTTATTATAAAGTAATAATACAAATTTTCATAATATTTAGTACATTGATGTATTTGTATTTTAGAATCACATGGTATTAAGTTAAATTTCACAATTTATTTTGTTATTTCAGTTTAAAGGATTTGCGTTGAAACTAAAAAAAAAAGTAAACGACTTAACTGATGAATTGAGATTGTCAGAATCAGAAAAAAATAAAGCAATTGCGGAAAAAGAAGATTTTCAAAAGAAAATATCTCAAGTATCGGATAATATTAAAAAATTGCAGGTATCAAATATTTATTCATAATTAAAATTAATTTCAATATTATTCATTGATGTGATTTACTTATATATTTATTTATTTATTTATTTATTTATTTTATTTGACAGACTATTCAATTGGAATATGACAAACTTCAAGATAGTTTAGAGCAACAAAAAAATGAGAATAAAAAATTGATAAAAAATTTAGAAGTATTGGTGGTAGATAATACAACTCTAAAGCAATCTCATTATGATTTGAAAGAAAATATTGTTCAATTAACGAATGATTTGGAAAATCGTACCAAGGAAATTGCAGAATTAAAAGTTGCGTTGAAAAAAAAGCACAGTACATTAAAATCATTGGACGAATCAAAAAAAGCTGATGCATTAATTCGCGAACAACGTGAAAAAGATTATGAAAATATAAAATTGAAATTAGAGAGTGAAATTCTATCGCATAAAAATACACAAATTCAATTAGACATAGCGAAGCAAGAGTGTTCAAGTAATAATGTACTTTGCTTGGAAGTTGATAATTACGTCGTAAGTATTGATGAAATAGAATTATCAATAATTGAAAATGTTCATATTCATCTATATCTCTTGATTATTTTTTTTTCGTTTCAATTATAGAAAAGTATCAATGATCTGAAGTCAAAATTAAATGACGAGTCATCAAAGTGTTCGGTTCTAGAAGGTACACTGGAAGAGCAACGTCATATAATAAGCGATTTAAAAATGCAATTAGCAGAAATGAAAAACAGTTGCTTAGCCAAAAGTAATCAATTAACAACACTTGGAGAAAAAAATGAAAATTTGAAGGCGGAATTGAATGATCTGAGGCAAGAAATCTTACAAATTACAAATGAGAAACAAACTTTGATGGATGCCATGGCAGCTATTAAATTGAATGCCGATAAATTGACTAATGAATCGGTATCTCATATGGCAGAAAAGAAAAAACTGATCGATGACATGGAATCACAGAGTAAAAGTCATTTACATCAAGTAATTAACCTTGGGAAATCAATTGATTCATTTATAAATATTCAAATAAACGGAAAGATATTGGAATAAAATTTTTTTTTAGGTCGAGATTTTACAGCTAGAGATATCGAGGCTAAATGCTTCAGTTAATAGTACATTGGAAGAAATGGAAGCTTTGAAAAATGAGTATGAAGGATACAAGTTGCGAGCACAAAGTGTATTAAGAACAAAAAATAGTCAAAATAAAGAATCGGGACTTAATGGTAGAAGTATTAATGAAGTTGAAGCAGATTTGAGTCATTTGCATTCGAAATTGAGTCAACTCCGAGAGAAATTCGATCAGAGCAGGTGATTTTTTAAAATTATGAATATTTCAAATCGTTGAATTTAATAATTTTTTATTACTGAATTTATAATCAAATTTTTTATAGTGATGAAATCAAAACACTGACCGATGAATTAACATTAGTAAAGGAGGAGCGAGATCATGCCCGCAAAACTGCTCGAGATCTCGGAAATAAACTGACATCGCTCACCCAAGATTATGCAAGCTTAAGAGAACAATGTCGAGGACAATTAACAACAATTGAACAATTGCGTGAAGAACTTGAAGTGGCACAGGAAAATTTACAAAAAAATCATACAGTACATGCATTATACTCTTCATTTTTTATTAAACTGAATAAATATACATCTGATATTATTATCATTTTTTTTTTTTTTTTGATAATGTCCTAGGCTGAAATCACTTCAATGAAAGAGAAACATCAGCGGGAAATTGATAATTTGCAAATGGAACTGCAAAAGATGACAATGAATTCATCGTTATATTCAAGAAATACAAATGAAAAATCAATGGAAATAAAATCATCAGAGCATGAGGGACAAACACGCAATGAAATATATTTACTTGAGAGAGAAGATGGCGAGGTAATTAATTATAACAGACTCAATAATTTATTCAATAAAAAAATTAATATTAAAATATTCTTTTTCGTAATTCATCGTGAAAATAATAGGGTTCAGAAAGTGTAGAGTCTTATCCAGTTGGAAATTTCACGGTTGAAAGACAGCGGCCACATTCATTAATGCCTCTCGATGAACTACTGAATTCATCAGATGATTTTCCAAAACCAAATATGCCAGCCACAGTATTGCCGACGAAAGTTGATCGGTACGAATTGGAAGTTTGCGAACGTCGTGTAAAACATTTGACTATTTTGTTGGCTGATGCAGAGCGGGATATTGCTAAATTAAATGAAATGAATCAATTATTAAAAGAGGATATACGTAGACAACAACGTAGCGTTGAGAGAGAACATCACGCAAATAATTTTGAATATTTAAAAAATATTGTAATAAAGGTATAAATTTATTCTAAATATATTAACGATATTTAATTCGAATACATATATATCAATTAAATGTTATGTTAAAATAAAACGTAATATCATTATTTAATTTAGTTTATAACATTGAAAAATGGCGACGAAAGAACTCGACTTATTCCAGTACTAAACACTATTCTCAAACTCAGCCCTGCTGAAACTGTTCAATTGAATCAAGCAGCAGGAGGTATATAATTCTATTAGTTCTTGTTTATATTGTAAATAGTTAATGATAATTAAAACTTGTTATTTTAATTTATTTCAGTAACGGGACGTGGTTGGTTGCCTGCAATACCAGGATGGAATAATGATTAAAATTATTAATATATTTTATAAATACTTAATATCTTCATAAATAATCGTTTCTTATACGATAATTACTTACAAAATTTTCCACAATAAAAATAACTATTTTTAATAGTAATCGTTTAAATATTTATTTTATTTGTAAATTAATGAATTAATGATGGATAAAATATCCCATAATGATATAACAAAAAAATATAATATTTATATAAATACATATCGTGAATAAAATTAATAGAAAAAATCCAAAAACGACAACAAATCACTTATTTTTAATTTATAATCAAAGACATCTGACACCTACATAAGCTCTGCCGCCTTATTTTAAAAAAAAAGTATATTTATTTTTCATGTCAAAAACATTGGCTAAAGCGGTATTGTTATGAACTACAGTAGTAGTGTAGTACACATATACTGTTGTTGTTGTTCATCGTTACATTACCTTAGCGCCACTTTAGTCCGCCATTTTAAGTATAAGAAAGAAGAAGTGCTTTTTCGTGCAAAATGGTGAGTGAAATAAATGATGATATAAATTCTAAAAACATACAGCAATCATTATACATAAATACTTGGTTCTTTCATTAAAGTTTTAAACAAAAACGATAAAATATATATAATGCAATAGTTATGATATTGTTGTAATATATTAAAATGAATATGAGTTTATAGGTTAAACACACGTGTTTATGTAATGTCACGTTGTTTGTCATTCTGGAGAAATTATATATTTTACTCTCTTTATATAAAAATTAATTTATAATTTTCATAAGTAATTTAACTTATGTTCGTAATTTATATCGCAACAATTTATTATATTATTTTTTTAGACGAAAGGTACATCGAGTTTTGGTAAGCGGCGCAATAAGACACATACGCTATGCAGGCGTTGTGGACGTAGCTCATATCATATCCAAAAATCACAATGTGCTCAATGTGGATATCCTAGGAAAACGATGCGATCATGTAATAATACTGATTCATTTATCTCAAGAATAAGTATTCATAATTTATACGAATAATAAGATTATTGAGTAAACATTTTATTTGTTGATAGATAATTGGTCAATCAAGGCAAAAAGGAGGAAGACTACTGGCACTGGTCGCATGCGTCATTTAAAAATTGTTCGTCGCAAGTTCAAGTAAGCATTTTAAAATGAGATAGAATTTTTATGTAGCTTTTAAACGAAGCTCGAAACATTAATTCCTTGGTTTTGTTATCCCTCTTTTAGGAATGGTTTCAGGGAAGGTCTACCAAAACCCAAGGCAGTCGCTTCAAAGTAATCTATTAAGAGTATCGCACAGGTACACGGAAATTTGATGTTTAAAATAAAATTTCAAAATAAACAAAAATGCGTAATGAATGTTATGCAGTGAAAAAAAAAATTTATCCATGTAATTTGTAAGATATCAGCCATTAAAAAAAAAGTACAAAATATATTCTAGTTAGTTATTTTTATAGAACAAGTATATGCAAAAGTCTATAAGAAAATGAATTAAATTTACTTCAAGACCGAGCATAAATTGAAAATTTGTAGAATATTTAATTTTCAAGGTAGAAATACATGATATTGCTACTTATTATCAATAGATGGTCCATAACCTATATGCATTATTGTTTATGGAAAATTATTCAAATTATAGTTATCCAATATTTAAAATGAACTATTTTACATTAATATTTAGTACAAAACCAATTATAAAAATGAAAAATTGAATTATTCAATCTAATAAATATTTCCAGTACGTGATATGTTCTGAGATCTAAAATCTCTTCAGTTAATTACCATCTGAAATAGTCCAGTGATACCACTCGTATTCTACTGTGAACCACGAGATGGAATTCTGTAATGATCAATTTCTGAATTCAGAATTTATTAAATTACACAAAAAACTACTATAAAATGGATATAAATAAAAATATTAATTTCCGCTGTCTAATTGACAGATACAGTCTAGTATGATGAGATTTGAATTTTTGAAAAATCATATTTGCAATTTTATCTCCGTCGATAATTTGCAAAGTTACCACACGACAATTGGAAATGGCGCTAGTGTATAAAGGGACATACAAAATCCTACCGTGCGCTTATACTTACGCGCATCTGCGGAAATGACGCATTATATCGAACTCGCATGGATTGGTCCATTCCATTCTAACGTACACTTTCCATCAAACGTGCAATTTCTTTCAACAGTATTTTTCAGTCGTAGACGCAGCGTTCCCATACAGCACTACGATAAACTTCTCCTCCGAAAAAAATTCAATAATCAATATAAATTATTATCATCCATTGTTCATTGTTATTAACTTAAAAGCAACAATATGAGGGAAATTGTACATCTTCAAGCCGGCCAGTGCGGTAATCAGATTGGTTCAAAGGTAATTTATAAAAAATATCTTATAAAATTTTATATTTAACCTCGCCCATAAAATAACTGTTATATTTTAAATTAAATTATATCACTTATTTTTCCAAGAAAAAAATTAATTATTCATTATATACTCCGATTAATATTATAAATATAATTATGGAACCTATAAATTATGTCATCGATATTAAAGTACAATCTTATTTTTCGAATATACATGGATATATATGGTCATTTTTTTTTTCTGATGAAATCTCATCACAATGGCCGCCAATTTTTACATTGCTCCCTCGTGCATCTGCCTAAGTATATATGTCTGAGGCTGGAAATCAAAAAAGGTCTGACTACGTGCCTCAAATAACCGTAATGTCTCTTAAGTATATATGAATGTGTGCACATATAGGTATATGTGTCTTAAAGATGGGAATATGGGTTTCAGATGAGCCATAAGATAGTAATAGCACAGATAAACAGTTATTTTTGGATATTTGTGTACATTTTATATTATTGAAATGCATTATAAATACCGGTTCATTTTTTTTTTTTTTTCTTCATTTTGCATAATTCAGGATCTTTCAGAGCTGATTTTGAAAGTTCATGAATTATTCAATAATAACGTTGATGACGCAGCTCTGAAAATAAATGATAGATTTTGTCCTTCAATTAAATTAATATTGTTTTGATTCATTTTTATTTTATTTTATGGTCACGAGAAAATTATTTTTGATCGGTATCAAGTATGTCCATATATGTACCTTTCATCAGAAAAAAAAAATGGCCATATATGGACACATACATTCGATACTAATTCGAAAAATGAGATTGTTACTTTTATATCGATGACATAATTTATAAGTTTCTCAATTATATTTATATTATTAATTGGAGAATATAATAATCATTTTTTTTTTTTTTTTTTTTTTTTTTTTTTTTTTTTTTTTTTTTTGTAAAAATAAATGATATAATTTAATTTGAAATATATATATATATATAAATATATACATCTATATTTTTGTCTGTTGTAACAGTTCTGGGAAATAATATCCGATGAACACGGCATCGACCCAAGCGGCAAATATGTTGGAACAAATGATCTTCAATTGGAACGTATCGACGTTTACTACAATGAAGCTACTAGTGAGTTAATATTTCATATATATTATTTAAAATAAAAATATGAATTATATTTATTTTAAACATTTGAAAATAATTATTTACAGATCAGAAATATGTTCCAAGAGCAATTCTTGTTGATTTGGAGCCGGGAACTATGGATTCTATTCGCAGTGGGCCCATTGGACAAATTTTCCGTCCGGATAATTTTGTCTTTGGACAAAGCGGTGCTGGTAAGAAAATAATTGTAATAATAATATATTATTCATTGTGTAATAAATATAATATATAAATGTAAATTTTTTTCGTATACAGGTAATAACTGGGCTAAAGGACATTACACTGAGGGCGCTGAACTCGTAGATTCCGTTCTCGATGTTGTACGAAAAGAAGCCGAGGGTTGCGATTGCCTTCAAGGATTCCAACTTACGCATTCACTTGGTGGTGGAACTGGTTCCGGTATGGGTACATTGCTCATCTCAAAAGTCCGTGAAGAGTATCCAGACCGTATCATGAACTCTTTCAGTGTTGTTCCTTCACCAAAAGTATGCGAGAAAAAAAAACTTTAAAAGAACAAAATGCAAAAATTCACAAAAAAGGAAATTTATTAATTAATTTTTTTTTTATTTTTTATAATCAAGGTGTCTGATACAGTTGTCGAGCCCTACAACGCAACCCTGTCAGTTCACCAGTTGGTAGAAAATACAGATGAGACTTTTTGCATTGACAATGAAGCACTTTATGACATTTGCTTTAGGACATTAAAGCTCACGTCTCCAACATACGGTGACCTCAATCATCTCGTATCAGTAAGTTTTATCATTTATCATTTTAAATATTGAAGTTTATTATTAGCTTTTGTGAATATTTATAGATGTTTTACTGTAAAATTAATTTAAAATTGGAATTATCTAGGTAACGATGTCAGGTGTGACGACGTGTCTACGATTCCCCGGACAATTAAATGCTGATCTTCGTAAATTAGCTGTGAATATGGTGCCTTTCCCACGACTTCACTTCTTCATGCCCGGATTTGCTCCACTTACTGCACGTGGAAGCCAACAATATCGCGCCTTAAGCGTTCCAGAACTCACACAACAAGTAAGTATTTAATAATAATTGCTATTAGAATAAAAATAATATTTTAAAAACAATATCTAAACATATTTTTGGAATTATTAATCACAGATGTTCGATGCCAAAAACATGATGGCAGCGTGTGACCCACGACATGGACGTTATCTGACAGTGGCAGCAATTTTCCGAGGACAAATGTCAATGAAGGAAGTTGATGAACAAATGTTAAATATTCAAAATAAAAATTCCAGCTATTTCGTTGAATGGATTCCAAATAATGTTAAAGTAGCAGTTTGTGACATTGCACCAAAAGGTTTGAAGATGTCGTCAACCTTCATTGGAAATTCAACCGCAATTCAAGAAATCTTCAAACGAATTAGTGAACAATTTACTGCTATGTTCCGTCGTAAGGCTTTCCTTCATTGGTACACGGGAGAAGGTATGGACGAAATGGAATTCACTGAAGCTGAGAGCAATATGAATGATCTTGTATCAGAATACCAACAGTATCAGGTAAAATGATTTTAACAATATTAGATACAATGACAAAATAAAAAATAAAAGTTCAACTACTCAAACCATTATTTCGATATTTAATTTTTAGGAAGCTACTGCTGATGACGAAGAAGCGTTTGATGATGAAGAAGCTATTGAGGAGGAAGTCGAAGGATAATTCTCTCTTTACTTTATATTGTTAAAACTTATTTTCTGAATTTTTTTGTAGCCACTGATCAAAACAACTTTCTCGCTTGTGAAATAACAATGATAGAAATATAGGAATTTCTATTGTTTCTTACCAATTATTGAAAAAAAAAAAAAAAGCAACAGTTCAATAAATTATATAATTTGCAGTATTTATAATAATAATTATTGTTCTTATTAGTGGATAAAATTACAAAAGATCAGACATTTTTACTTTACGACGAATTGCATTACTATAACCTTCCTTATATTTATACCAGACGCCATATTGATTTAGTAAACATTTAGTTTTTTCACTAGCAGTCTGAGTTCCTTCAGACTCTTTTTCTTCGTGTTTTGGTGGTAATTTAAATTTTTGAAAAAAGTCGCGCGTATTCTATAAAAAAAAATTAACCGTAATTAATAATTATTCATGAAGAATTAAAATTTAATTACATTTACCCTGTCTTGAAATTGTACGTGACTTGCTATCATATTAGCACGATTGGATTGAAGATTTCCCTCCGCTACCGTGGACAATTTATTATTTTCCTTCGCTTTATCATTTATCGAATTTTCTGTACCAATTCCAGTAGCAATTGCAACACGTTTAAGTCTTTCGATTTCAAGTTCTTGCGAAACCATTTGTTTTGTTGTGTAAAATAAACCTCTACGCGTTTTGCATTCCGGAAAAATTGCAATCTCGAACAAATTTCTGCAAGAAGATGAATGAACATATATTAAACAATAATTTATAAAATGAATTTTATAATAATTAATTTCGGAGCAATTCTTACGGATCAATGTTATAATTCATACTCCCATCTTCACTTTTTTCCTGTATGAATGAAAGTCCCAGGTCCAGCATCACATTGATTAATCGATTTAATTCAATTCTTTCCTTTGTTGAGTACAGATTAATTGCAACAGCACGCAATCGTGGATTTAATAGTTCAAATAAACATGGTGCAATGTCAAGAATGATTGTTTGAGCATCTCGACCACAAGATTTCTGCGCGGATGACACTATTGCCATATTTTTCGTTAATTTTTGATGCGCCTAAATGACAAAATGTTAGAATAATCCATTAAAAAAAATAGCAATTGATGAATATGCAATAGTTTGTTTAATTATAAATAGTAATTGGAATTATCGAATTTTACCTCGATTGAGGCCTGTGGAAATGTTAATTTAGGATTTTTTGGCCCGGCAAATCCTAAATGCCATGAAACAAATGCATAATTTGTGTATGGCATGACTCGCCAATCATTTTTCGTCATCACCGTTGTCGTAATTTTATCGTAAAATTGAAACCACTCGAGAGCATTTGATATTTGACCCATTTTATCATGACAATTGGGTGGATAATTTTCAAAAACACCCACAGCTAATCGCTCAGAATTATCTAAAAATTATAATATTGATATATTAATAATCGTATAAAATTAAAGAGAATTTAGGAATAATCACCTGTGTGTGCAGAATCATGAATAATTCGAACTCTTTCACGAATAGACAAAGGTCCATTGCGTTTCATTGGAATTTGTAATAATTCTTGCCATGATTTAAACAATCCTTTACGCATATCTTTTGTCCCAAGACCAGCTTCAATATTTTCCGAATCTTTGCCCATATATTGCAGTGCACTAAGGCAAACTCGTATATCACATCCTGATCTTTCGGCCAATCGTAAAAGTGTACTTTGAGACACTCTGATATTTTCTCTTTGCGCAATATTCTGTAGTCGATCGGTTAAATTTGTCGCACTGACTTTCGAAAGATTTATCATATATGCGACTGCTCTCAATGGTCTGAATAAATTAAATAAATGTGTTCGATTTAAGTAGAATTCAAAGAATAAAATGAAACTTTTTTTTGATATATTAATACCTCAGTGATGGAGTGTAAGCCTCATTACAAATACATACGATAGGTCTTTTACAGTATTCACTATTTTTACCCGATGTATCTTTTGCTTTTTTTCCTTTTTGCTGCAGTTTTCCCTGAACAAATTTAAGAAGTAGATCAATTGAGGCGGCTGGCGCTCCATCGATTTCATCAAGAATAAGACAATTAGGTCGAGGATCAGCACCCATCATTGATTTCATTTGTGTAGATGCCAATAAAGCCTGTCTATCACAATATAATAACTGAATAAATATCGAGAATTTTGTTTAACTACTTAAAAATTTTATTCTCTCCTTTAATTGAAAAAAATTATTACCGAAACGCTTCTGTACCACGATCATCACTTGCATTAATGTCAACAACATTATAACCTGCATGCTTGGCAATTATATGAGCAAGTGTAGTCTTTCCGAGACCAGGCGGACCACTGATCAATGCAATTCTGTGTAATGGGAAACCTCGACTGTCTACAGTTTCAAAATCCAGATTGTTTGTGGCTAATTTTTTCGTATTAAATATCGAATAATTCGTTTGTTTCGAACCAAATTTTCTTTTATCAAATGATGGATTTGTTGGCAGTGGCCTTTTACGCGGTTTTAATTCACGATGAAACACAACTTTATCCCACAGTTTCATCCAACGTAAAAAATCTCTATTAATTGTTTCATCTGAAAGAAGATCCATATATGATTTGGGACGATATTTATCAACCCACAATTCATCATCGATTTTTTTTCGTTTTGTATTGTCAGCAGCAATTGGAAGACTGGCACGTTTAACTTTTTCTAAAATCTATAGTGACAAATTTATTAATAATTTCAATGTAGAATTAATTGTTTATATATCAAATTGAATATGAATATGATGTTACTATTTTTTCTGCGTCATCTTTCAATTGGTTATAATTGCTGCATAAAAAGCCTGAAGTTAAGTTCGATTTTTTTGCATCGAATTTATTCTCAGGACGTACTTTCACGTACAATCGTTGAGAATCTGTGCTGCGAGTTACTGCAACAAAATTCCAAGTTGGTACTCGCAAAGATATCGAACATTTCTTCTGACTGATTAGGAAAAAAAAAAAAAAAAAAAGAATTAAATTCAAATTTAAAATATTAAGGTTAAAAATCGAAAAATATTTATATGATAATTTTCACCTGATTTTAGTTGAATTATTATCAATTTCCATTTCATATTTCTCGCGTATTTTTTTCCTTTCATGTTGAATTCTTTCAATGATTTTATATGGTTCATCCCATCGAGGTCGTTTGCCATCTTTATTATCATTAAAATTGTCTATAAATAATAATATTGTTGATTGAATATAAAATCATAATAGAATGTGCATTATGAATTGCAAAGTTTGCATTAATTATTACCATTACTGAATGGTATATCATCATCCAAAAGATCTTTAATATCACCAAATAATTCATCGAACGTTCGTTTTTTATTTTTTTCAGTTCCAACTGGTGTGTTATTAACATTATCGTTTGGGATTCGATTGGCATCTGCTTCTAGTAATTCCAATTCTTCAATTGAATTTGGAAATTCATCATCGTTATTTGCTGAATTTCCATTTAACAACGGTATATTTTTAATTTGACTTGATGATAATGCAATCTCTTGAGATTTACTTATTGAATTACTTCCAAATACTTGTTCCTTGCCTTTTGTAATTTGAAAAAAATGAAAACAATATGTTATTAGCCAATCAGTATCAATTAAAATACGAATATTCAATTGTTTGAACTCAATTTAAATTATACAAAACAAGTGTAATTACCGGCATTATTTTTCAAAGTTTTATAAATATCTGTTGGAATTAAATCATATTCTTCATCTTCATCAGGAAATTCGTTTTCATCCATCTTGAAAATTTGTGAAATATTTATCAATTATTCACCATAATTAATATCTTAATCTTAATAAATATAATTTCCTCTTCTATCATTCACACAATATTTTTACTTATACATAAACTTTTGTTATGGTATTTTTTTCTTTTTGGTTATACACATGAATTATGCACCCACAAAACGCGCGAAAATTGAATAAACTTAAATAAATTAGTACAAATAAACGACTCTAGTGAAGAAAAAAAACATTTTCAATAATACATAATTTTTCATAAACAAATAAAACAAAATACAATATAAATAAATAAAAATTCACATTAATCAATATTATTTGTTTCTTAACTTCATTAAAATCACACAAGATATCATAAATTTTATTATAAACGAAATCAGTTATAAAATTCCAAAAGCCTCTCTCTTTTAAAACTTCCACGTCAGACGGCGCCACTATAATAGTATACACCAATCACAGAGCATTATTGATACACAAAACTCCAATCCGATTCAAGTGCGACTCGATTTCATGCAGACATAAATACATATATACATTTATACTACTATATAAAACAGCAAGATCGGTGACCGAATTCACCGCTCAAAAATTATTTGTAAAGAATGTATACACAGAAAATATACATATATATTTTTTAGTAGCGGTAGTAAAACGGGGGGTAAATGTTCACATCGACGCAAAGTCAACGTAAAAGCCACATACAAACGAATGATTGTGGGCGCGTCGAGTTTGTATCTTCGAAAATAATATAACCGCCATCGGGTATGATAATTTACAGAATAATAATAGCATCCAATCAATCATAAATCCTTACTACAATGTAATACATTTAATATTATCATTATTTACAGATAAAATACATTAATGTGTATGTGTGTATTGTGATTAATATTACTGCCGTTCACTTCGTGTGTCGTCTACATGTGGCGGCGTTGAGAAAAACTACATATACTGCGGGCGGTTCCCACACACATATACACATTTATCCAGCAACAAGTGTCATTCACTTGATAATATAATTCACAATTTCATTGTTGTATAGAGTGATAGTCAAATATTTAGAGTGGATTAATAATAAATTAAAATGGGGTGCGCTGTTAGCACCACAGGTGACAAGGCTGCAGCCGAAAGATCCAAAAAAATTGACAAAGATTTACGTGCGGATGGCGAACGAGTTGCCAGTGAAGTGAAGCTTCTTCTGTTAGGTGAAATTCATTTTATATATTATTTTTATTTAATTTATTGGTTTATAAGTGTGAATGTATATGTAGAGGTAGTAATATTATTCGTTTGTTTTATTATTAATTATTTTTTAATACAGTAGATTTTTTTCGGAGAGTAATAGATGGAGAATTATACCTTCGTCGTTGTCCCCACTTCAGAATAATTGTGAACAGTTTATACCACACTAACCATGTGCTATATACATGTTTGTTTAAGATCTCGTGTATCATGAAGAAGCTGAATCATTAGCCAAAGTCGTTGTGAATCACACGATGAAATTTCTTGTTAAATATTAATACAGAAATACAGATGACAATACGAATTACAATTGATATTAATGTATAAGTTTGTGAATGAGTAAGAGATATTAAGCAGAGCGTAAAATGTTTATAATTATTTTGAATAATGAATTCTTTACTATGTTAATATTGGTGAATTGAATTTCAAAGTCTGGTATCTCACGATGGAAATTTATTAATAACATGTAATGTGATTATTGTTCGATGAATTTAATTATTTTTTTGTGAGATATATAGAGAAAAAAAAAATAGTTCGCACGTTATGAAGAAGAATTATAAGAGATAAAATGAAATATAGAGATTAATCGACAATAACATTAAAAGGGAGAGATATGTAAATAGCATAAAAAGTCTGTTAATTATTAAATATTATTGTATTAAAATTTAGATTTACTACAGTATTTAATAATTATGTTTTTGACGATTTATGATTTGTATTTTTTCACTGTTTTTAACTGACGATTAAATTATTATTTAAGGTGCTGGCGAATCGGGAAAATCAACAATAGTAAAACAAATGAAAATTATTCATGAGACTGGTTATAGCAGAGAAGAATGTGAACAATATAAGCCAGTTGTTTACAGCAATACAATACAAAGTTTAATGGCAATAATTCGTGCCATGGGACAAATGAGAATTGATTTTGCTGATCCAAATAAAGCGGTAAATTAAATAAACATCTTTGTATATAATTTTTTTTTTTAAATTACGGTCAAGGTTAAATATTATTAATAATAATAAATAAATGTGATAATAATATTACAGGAAATTGCACGGCAATTTTTCACCCTTGCTTCCGCGGCGGAGGAGGGTGAACTCACTGGGGAATTGGTAATGTTAATGAAGAGATTATGGCAAGATGCTGGAGTACAACTATGTTTCACTCGTAGTCGTGAATATCATGTCAATGATTCAGCTGCATATTATTTGAATGCGCTAGATCGTATATCACAACCAAATTATATTCCGACTCAACAAGATGTTCTCAGGACACGCGTTAAAACAACAGGAATTGTTGAAACATATTTTTCATTCAAAGGACTGCATTTCAAGTATGTATAGATTACTTCTGTGAATAATTTTGTCATTTTTTCGCTAACAATTTAATCATAATTCTATATGAGTGCGGGTTTCACATTATTATAGATTCATTTTAAATATTTATATTTGATTATAAAATTTATTTAATAACTTTGCAGAATGTTTGATGTTGGTGGTCAACGATCAGAACGAAAAAAGTGGATTCATTGTTTCGAGGGTGTGACAGCAATTATATTTTGCGTTGCATTAAGTGGTTATGATCTTGTACTAGCTGAAGATGAAGAAATGAATAGAATGATTGAATCAATGAAATTATTCGATTCAATTTGCAATAGTAAATGGTTTGTTGACACATCAATTATATTATTTTTGAACAAGAAAGATTTGTTTGAGGAAAAAATTGTTCGGAGTCCACTGTCAATATGTTTCCCAGAATATAAAGGTGGCAATACATATGATGAATGTGCGTCTTATATTCAAATGAAATTTGAAAATTTAAATAAACGCAAAGATCAAAAGCAGATATTTACACACTTTACGTGTGCTACTGATACATCGAATATACAATTTGTATTTGATGCAGTAACAGATGTTATTATTAAAAATAACTTGAGTAACTGTGGTTTACTAAGTTGAATATTGATATATTGAAACGGTGAGCGAAAAACATCGGGACTACATTCAAAAAATTTTCCATTCAAGGATCCTTTTTAATGCTAATCCAAAGTCAATTTTTGCTATGGCAATAATAAAATAGAAACAAAAATCTGGGCATAATTATTGCCTCCAAATGTAATTAGATGCTTGTTGATTGAAATGACGTATTCGTTAAAAAAAGAAAAAGACAAATTTTTATAACAGTGATAATGCTCTCATACGTATATATTTTCAATACCGAAGAAATTAAGTCAAGTCTGTATTTTTTTTTTGTTTTTTTTTTATCAATTCATTTAATAATAGTTTAAGACCAAATTTATTTCTGAGACTTTTGATATGCAGATACTCTTCTGTAGTAATTTTTTTTTTATTTCTTTAATAGTCGGTAATATTTATAGCATTTGATATTTTAAAAGTTCTAAATGGGTAACGACTCATATCGCACCGATCCAACACGTTACATCCCACTGTATATAATATATAGGTATATATATAATATATATTCGTGCAAAAATATTTTTCTATAATTCCAAAAGGCAATTTATCGCCATGATCCAATTTTTTTAAATAATGACATTATCATATCTCGACAATTTATTTCCATGACTATCGCCCAATTTTTTGTATTCAATTTTTTATAAATATTAAATATCAATATCTACGTATGTATCATTTGATAATCATAAGTATAGAAAATTTTTTACAGTATGTTTGATACAATATAATTTATAATTTTATACTTCATATACAATGATAATAATGCTGATAATGATGGCGATTATAGAATAAGATACTAAAAAAAAAAACAAGCTGGTATACTCTAAAACGAGTATGACATTTTTACTAATAATTTTTTCACATAAATGCAACGATCAAATATATGAAAGTAAATAAATAAATATAAAAATAAAAAGTATTTGTATCAATGAAATTTTTTACTGCTGGTTATTATCGTTGAACTTTGCTTTATTGATGAAATCAATACAATACATTTTTTCAATCAATATTAATTAATGTTAATTATTAGTGCTCCAGCACACCATATATGACATAATTTTATATCTTTCTGATATTGTTCTTTCATTCATTTATATTTTACTACGTGTTTCATCACCTGTCTCTAAATTTCCAATCATTTCAGCGTTGCATATGTATTTATATGTATTTACATTTAAAAAGAAATAACACTACAAAATAAATTAATTATAATATCGATTCATTCACTTGTATTTTTTTTTTTTAATTCAGTTTTTATACATGATCTTAATTCATATGGTATAATATTTAATTATATATTTGTTTTTTCTTACAACATGAAATACTTTATTTGTTTTTATCCAATCTCAAAACTTACAACAATTGGTCAACAATGGCTTTTATCTCATACATAAAATATATATCAGTGTATTATGTGTATGCAGTAAGATTATTTGATACACTAATACTCAAAGTTATGCATTTATAATCATTCAATTTCTTTTTTTTTTTTTTGTATTCGAATCCTCAGCTGAATAATTAATTAACTACTTTTTTTCTGTTCTCAAATATTCGATATTTTGATTTCTACTATTACAAACAATAATTAGGGAGACCAACTATGCATAAAAAATATTCTGTGATTGCAACACTACATATTGATTGAAATATTGCAAGGGCATGCTCAGTTTAAGCAACTAAATACTTTATGAAAAAACAAAAAAAAAAAAACAAAAAATAGTAACAAGATCTATAAATCGTTATTCATAATTTTCATTACAAGAAAAACAAAAATTTATTCTACGGATTTAACAACAAAATCAGTGAAATATCGCAGTAGATGTCCAACATTAAATTGATCAGCATTTACATAAATCCAATGATGAATAAAATAAAAATATAGGAATGTAAATGGTAAGAAAAGAAAAAAATCGAAATTCCTAGCAGTCTATAAAAGAATTGAATTTTCAATTTAAATTGAACTTAATACAAAACTTATTGAGCTAATTTCGTTGAGGTATTACGTAGCATCAAGCAGCTCGTGATTCTTGGCAATATAAATTACATCAATTAACTTCTAGTACTATATTATTATGACCAACGAAATAATAATTATAATAGTGAACGCAATCTATAACTCTACTGATGATTTCTCGTTGGTATTGGCGGACCACCGCCCGTTCTTGCTGGAACAGGTGGTGGTAAATTAGGCGGCGGTAAATCCGGTGGTGGATGCTGCGGCGGTGGCAAAGTAATTTGTCTTTGCGGAAGTGGTGGCGGTATAGAATTTGGCGGACGTGACTCCTGATGATTTCCTCCTTCACCAGGTCGAGGCAATGGTGGCGGTGGCCGATTTGGTACTGGATAATTCGGTGGCTCTTCACGAATTTCCTCGTAAATTGCTGATTCAGGTGACAATCTTTCGATCTCTGACATTTCCATATCGGAATGCGACATTTGCGGTGGCGATGAAGTAAATTGATTAGGGATTACACTAATGACACCCGCACGCGGTAATGGCCGATGCTCACGCGACGGACTTCTTGGTGGCTGAGATGGACGTGTTGGTGGAGCAGGTCTGGGTGGTCGTCCACATTCACTTGGGCTTGATCTACCTGAATGTCCTGAATCATCACTAATATCTAAACGTTCCAATCTCTGTTGTAATTGTCCACTGTGACATGTTGATGAATTTTCATCATATTGTGGCATTGTTGTATTACTACATATCTCAATTTCTTTTTTAATAAGCTGTACCCAACTTGGTGATTTTAATGAAAGTTTTAATGTTTGTCCACAAACTTGAGTCATTCCTTTACGAGCTGCTGATAATGCACACTGTCCGTCTCTAAATGTTACCCAAATTGTTTCACCAACAAATCTCACGAGTATAACTTCACCAATATGTGATAAATCTTGTAGCAATGCTAACATAAAATTGTCATCAAATACACTATCAATATCGTCACTTTCTTCAGTTGCTTTGACAACAATTGTACCATCTGGTGGACCAAGATCTTCAATTACTTCAAGAAATACAGTTTCACGTTTTTCTGGATCAACAACGAAAACATCTACATCAACAATACATATTACTGGTCTATGATCACTCTGTTTCAATTCAGCACGACCATAATGAATTAATCGGCCAGGATTCCAATCTACTGGTGAATCAATATCGGGAATTTGCTTTCGACGTTTCCATAAAATTCGATCTGTCCATGCAGGCTGACGACATTTTTCGCTAGTATCATAATCATCAGAAAATAAATCATATTTATATGTTGGTGGAAATGTTATTGGTCCTTCTGAAAAATTTTTAAATACATTTCCTTGACTTTGTTGCACTCGCAATTGATCATATTGCAATATTTCATCGATTTCATTGTGCTTTATCATTTCTTTCATGTCATCCTTATCCATATCAACGCGATAATTAAAATCACCACTCCAAAATACATAATCATGTGTATTTAATGTACGTCCCATTGGGAATGCAAGTTTTCGTGTTATTTCAGCATAATCAGCATTTCTCTCACTCACTTGAGATTGTCCAGCAGCAAAATGAGCACAAACAAAACAAAATGACGTTGAATATAATACACATCGTATCGCAGCTGCACCTTTATTACCAGTAGTACCTCCCAATCCTGTTTTTACACAATCCACAGCAACATCACGTAAATGTGCTGCGTGTTGTGGTCGTATAAATAAATATAAACATACACCAACTAATTGTTGATATGTAACGAGTACATATTCAGTATCGCGTGATAATAATTTTTGTAATTCTTCTGCCCACGCACGTGCATTATCACTACTAGCTGCCATGATATTACTTGCATTTAAATCAACTATTTCCTCGAAGCCAATTGCAAAAATATCTACAGGCACCCCGTCATATTCAGGAGTAACTAATGACTTTGAATTACGTGGAGCATCTAATAACCAGTCCGCTAATGATACATCTTTGTAAACAACACTGCGAAAATGTTTTCCACCATTGACATTGTATGTTCCAACTCCAATTCGTAAATTCATTGGACTGACATATTCATTGTAACGTTTGCACATTTCACGTAATACACTTGGTGGTGCATGAAGCATATTTGCTGGTAATAATAAACGTGCTCTGTCAGCCAATTCTGTATTGAGTGTTGAGCCTAATAATAAAATATCAATTGCCTCCTGTTTACTCGAGTCTAATAAATTATTTTGTATTGTACGCGCCGCTGATCGTGCGCCATCCATAAATTTTGAGCTACCTTGAATTGCACCAGTACCAGCATAAATTTTACTCACTTCATTTCCATTATTAATCCACATTTGACGAAATACTTCCTCAAAACGTGATACCATTTGTTGTTTTTCAAATAATTTCAATAAACTCAATTGTCTGGAAAGTATTTCCAATGCAAAAAATGTTTGTGCACAATTTGTACGATCCAAACAATCGAGACAATTTGTCCGTATTGTACCACTTTGTTCTTGTTGTACTGATGTACCAACAGCATAAAAAAGTCCAAATGAATCTAAGTATTTTTCAACTTTGCTTTTTAATTTTGATAAATTTTTCATATTACCACCGCGACACTCTTGATGATAATCAAATATAATATGCGGTACATCCTTGTGATTCGAAAGATTATGACGACTTTGAAACATTTGACTTAACATTGCTTCACCCTCTTTGCTGCCAATCAAACTTGATCCTAATAAATTAACAATTACTTGTTTACCATAACGTTGTTTAATCATAGACATATGACGATCAAATGCCGGTCCAGCAGTTTCAAAACCACGTGATATTTTTACTTTATGCGAGCCAACTTGTATACCAGGCTGCTCCCAAAAAAGTGGCACAGAGCCACGCGTTTGGACAAAAGACGTTACTTCATTATCCAAATAAATAATTTGTTCTGTTTCAACAAAATTTGCGACATGACCATCATCATTTGTACCACGAACATTGAATCTAAAAATTAAATAAATCAAATATCAATTCATTCATTAATTTACTTATAAACAAATTGATTAAGCAGACAAATATAGTATATTTTTTAAAGTCACCTGGTGCCTGCTCGTTCACAACTTAATCTTGAAACAACAACTGCTCTCGCTTGTCGATGACCAACATAAACTGTTCGTATTTCTACACTACCACACATTGCTTTTAATAACCATTGATTTGTATTAACACCATATCTCAATAAATGTATATGTAACATACGATTCCTGGAATTAATTTTAATAATTTTAAACGAATTTATAATACTAAAAAATTATTATCAATCTTAGATTAATATCTAAGTGATATGAAGAATCCCATTACTCACCAAAAAAATCTATTATCAGTACATATTGATTTGTAACGTCTTTGAACACTTAATGTTATATCAAGTGCTTCATGCTGACCAGCAGACCAAGAAAAATAAAATGTTCCTGAATTTAATACTTTTCTTACTTCTGATACACGATCTTCACTGCCTTGTGTATAATGCAATGGAACAAAATGTGTTTGGGTTATGCGAAATATTTCTGAATCGCCAATTTTTCCAACGGAAAAACAACCAGTAACAAGAACTAAATACAATAATGTATTTTCCCCTGCATTTAATTGTAAGACACCCAAACAACCATAGGCATCCAATGATTTTGTATATTGAACTTTCAATGAATCCGTTTCGTGTGTAGCTACAAAAATAATAATATTATCAATAATTTATAATTAATTATCATTGTAATAATAAAATTATAAACAGTAAATTGTATGAAAGATAATTTATACGCCTCTCAAAATTGTTTTAAGATAAAAAAAAATATATACATAATAAAAACATCAGTGTTTCTTTCACAATTATCTTTTTTATATACAAAATTTTAATAACAGATAAAAATAATAATTAATACTTACAGAGAATAGCAACTGCTTGTGATTCAAAGAGTACAGTGTCCTTGCAATTTCGATGCTCCAAAATAAGGGAATGTGGACTTGGTGGTTTTAATTTTTCATAAATTCGAAAGCCCTTGCCCATCGCCATTGTAAAATAATAATTCGAATATTATTTTAATGTAGATACAGTATAGTAATATCAATATTACAATTAACAGAGATAAATAATAATCAATAAAGTCGGATAATAGTATTAATTGTCATGAGTATTTGATAAATTTCAAGAACCCCAGGGTCTTTTTATTTATTATAATTACGCCAAATTAGCACACAAAACTTATTGCCACTGACATCAGTGAGCAACTCTGTGTGCTAACCAATCCACGAATCCCGCCCGGCATTAGCTTCTTCTCCCTCTTTCTCGCTCCCATTTTCATCTTCACTGTGTCCTCTTTATTTTATATTGTCTGCCTCACTCCTACACACTATACTTATATGTATATACATACTGAGTATATATATACATGCATGAGTATATACAGAGAAGATGTGCGCGTGTGCAAGTCGATATTCACATCAGAACAATTTTGCGCTCTCATCTCTCTACACATTACTTTATTTTTCCACCTTCTCTTCACGATTCGGCGCATCTTGGAAATTCGTTTGATTTAACGCGCGAAATAAGTAACATTGGATTATAATTATTTTGCAATATTAATTTGTAAAAGTAAAAGGTTTGCATAAAATAAAAAAGTAATTATTGGATATAAAGGTAAATATCTAAATTTAAATCAAATAAATCACATTCAAAATATTGTTTCATAAATAGAGAATTCTTTAGCAACATAATAAAATTAATTATTATATCATGGATAATGTATAAATGCTATTGCGAATTATTATAATAATAATGAAGTCGGTAATAGTCAAAAAAAATTTTAATATAAATACATTTTTTAATTATTTTATCGCACTATGATTCAATTCGTTCAAACGAAGGAGTAGAATTACAAAAAAAAGAAAAAAAAAACGGAGTAATATATAAATTGAATTCGCAAATTTACTTCACAATGAGAAGAAATTTTATTTCTATGTGAATAACGCGTTGGATTTAAATTTTCGCATTATAAATATACAATGAAAATTATTTTACTTTGCTTTGATTGTAATTTTTTTCTTAGCAATTTATGCACACTTAATACGCACACACCATACAAATACATACAAGAGAATAACCTCATGTGATTTCAAACATTATTGTATCTAAGATTCTATTCTATTGTAGTAATCATTATTAAAAAAAAATATCACTTAATCCTCATATATTTACTTTTACATATAAATATTTACATAATTACTACTTTAGTATCGTCAGAATAGCAATGACTTATCAAATCTAAACAATTTATTTATTCTAATCTATCATATAATGCTACATTATGAGCACTTATTAATTCTTAACAATACTTTTAAGTGTTGAGGACTTACAAAGTGAAACCTAATACGATTCTGAATTTTACAACTCCTGAATGTTTTCTTTTCGTCTCAAATTAAAAAATAAATAACACAAAATTCCGATTGAAAAATAATATTTGCCAATTTCCTTTTTTTTTTATCGTATATTTTTTTAATCATTATTTATCAATTTGTTGATTTTATCGAAGAGTCGCTAAATATCACGACGTATAATCGCTGGATATAACCTAATAAACTAATTAACCGAAGCTTTGTTAGGCATCCGTAACTATAAATGTTACTTAACGTATACGGATTCCTTATATAACACTTCGCTGGATGAATCTCTGTTGGGTATACAACATCATGATTTAAAAAGTGAAATTATCAAACACGTTGAATGTCCTGGAAATGATTCTTATCATCCTGAAAATAATGATAAATATAAAAATTAATATTCATGCATGATGAATATTCATTGAAAGAGAATTAAAAAAAATAAATAATTTAAATATAATTGAATTATTTCAATACCCCCAAGAAATCTTTGAGCAATGTAACACGTCGCTTTTCAGCAATGTCCATTTGATTCTCTAAATCACCACGATCTGTTGTCTCTGCGCGTTCAATTTTCCATGATAAATTTTCAATTTCTGCTTCAAGTTGAGCTTGCTGATACTCAAACTAATAAATATTAAAAAAAAATAATAAAATTATTATAAAATAAAAATGATTAGCTAAATTATATTACATTCTATACTCATATGAAAATTTTACCAATTCTTTACGTGGTCCTGGATCCATATAATATGCATACGGATATGTATACTGCAATGTATATCGACAACGTGCTAATAGCGATGCAGCTGCAAATAAATGCTGCCAATCGATCCATGTTCCGCTAGCATTCATAACTTTTTTATTGATACGAGATTTTATGGTCTCTAATGTTTGCTCTTCTAATTTTAATGATTTACTATGATTCTCCCACTGATAATAAAATTATTCAATGAATATAATGAAAATATTTTAATATTAGAAATGTTTTAGATAAATATATTTGAGAAAACGAAGTCGCTAAAAATTTCTTACCCTCTCGTAGTAATGAAGATATTTCTTAAGAGCTTCTCTTGCTTGTGCATGAACACTCTCATGGGCAATATTCGGATTATCTTTATAGCGTGAGCATTCATAATACTCACTTCCATGTGCTTTCCAATCTCCAAGGCACATCCAACAAAATTCATGTTTACAATTGTAACATTGCATGTGATTGCAACCGCCATTTTTTTCTATACAAATGTGACACTTCGGGCACTAGTTTAAAAAAAAAAAAACGATAACTCAAATACGAAAATCCGAAAGTAAATATAAAAAATCATCTGATATTTTTAAAACTGATTTTCTTTGTTATTAATTATGAATTAAATATAAATATTACTAACATCTTTGGTGTGGGCGCTAATGTAGTTGGCTGTTTCTGAATCATCGGCACATTTTGTTAACCATTTTTTGATTATTTGACAATCTGTAGGTGCATGATAATCCATTCCACATCGGAAACTAAAAAAAAAAGAACAAAAGTTAAATATTAAACAATTATTATATTACTCCTGACATTACGCCATAATTTTCATTTCGAAAATTCAGATTTGAATGAATAAATGAATTAATTAATTAATAATGATATAACTTACCAAAAAATAGTTTTACATGAAAGACACAAAACACGTTTTGCACGATGCTCCTTCGATCGCATAACTATTTGGCAATTTGGTCCTGGACAAAATCTCAATTGTGGATGAGTTTTAACATAATCACGAAATGCAAAATTTTGATATCTATCTCTCATATTAGATTTAGTCAATAGTGACAAAACAAAATCCTCTGGCACTAGAACTTCGCATCCTTGTGCCATACATCCAATCCCTAAATTATATTCATTTAAACATATATTACATTTTATACATAAACATCTACATATATTATTAAATAGTTTAATAAATTTTTATCCAAATATATAATTTCATAAATATACCAGTAGAAATCCCTTGCATAATTTGTACTTCAAAATGCATACACCAACAATCTTTACAGAATGCATGACCACAAGTAAGTGTTGAAAATTTATCAGCAGTATAAACAGTTATGCAAACAGTGCATTGTCCACCTTTTTGTGATTTCAATGCTGATGCTGGATCAGGTGGATGTGACGGTTTAATTTTTGAATTAATTAAAAAACTCGATGAATTATTACGATATTTTGTCATTACATCTTGTAGTGCCCAATTATGAGTATGCAATAATACTTTAGCTAGTGATGGTGTTATATGAAGACTATTGCTCAATACTTCAACATTTTCATTTAATAATCTTTCAACTTCTTCAACTCTCAGACAATCATGTATTGCATATTCTGGATCTCTTTTACTGTGCTCTGATTCAAAATCATCATTTTCACTACCCCACGGTTGACAATTGTAATAGTCTTCATAACCAGTATCACCACAATCAGAATCTGAGTATTCCATATCACTGTCATATTCTTCGCCCGACATCTGCAATATTAAATTAAGTCAAATTCCATTTTTTCTCGGGTTAGTTAAACATAAACATATGTAAATATGTAAATATTAAATTTGATAAAAATAAAATTGTATGAAAAATATTAAAAAATGTTATTAATTTTCAAGGATAATTTCGACGCATTTAAAATCAAGCATCCATAATGACATTTTCAACAGATAAAAATACATTGCTTGGATATAATATAAAATTTTTATGTAAAAAATAGATTCACCTTGATATTCAATGTGTAGTTTATAATACGCAAAATTCTTGAGGGAAATTTAATTATCACAATAAGTACATTTATATTAAAAACATTACAATATATAAATGTAAAATTTTGACGATTTTCGAAGCATCACCTCGTGCAACTGTAACAGCTCTCTGTCCTCTGTATTCTTTTATAAAAAAAGCTATAGTATATGTGAATGCACATTACATATGTACGATGTACAGTGCATTTACATGTGAGATAATGTAGATGATTCCTTAGAGAATCAAAATATTATATCTAACTAGATAAATTATTATCTGAATATGGACGAAAGAGTGTGCAGAAATAAAAAAATATGAAATCTAATAAGAATATTTTTAATATTTCGTGTATAGCGTGATAAAATTCTTAATTAGCTTAATTGACATAATGATTCTATCCAAACAACAATAAGATTATGTAAATTATATGGTTATATAAATGTTTTATAGATGAAATCATTTTACTAGAGAATATATATACATTTTATTTATTGTAAAGTGCTGCCTCCTTACGGTGGGAATTTCAAGTATCTGCATTCAAATTAATTAAAATTGATTAATTGCGATATAAGTTTCATTACATGTATGAAAAATTATTATTGTTTATGTGAAGTAAATTTAGTGATAACAAACGAATTTATTTTTATTTTTAATATTCATTGTATTTAAAAAATTCATTACAAAAGTTAAGAATTGTATTATAAATATACGAAACGCTCTTAAAGAATCGTACAATGGTACGACTACAAAAAATACTAAGTCGATTAAATATTATAATGGATTTACTATTTTTTTCTTCTTCTACATCTGTATAAAGGATCAATTAATATTTTTGTTTAAATTCCTGGAAGCTCCTTTTCCTTAATGTAAATTATTATTTGTAATCAAATAATATAATAAATTAATGTACAAAATATTATTACTATTAATACTTAAACATTTACGATTATAAGCGTTGACCACTGGGATTATAAATGCAAAATGCCCAATATTGATATGTACTGGAATTATATGAGAGCTGCCGTTGTTAATAATATTTGGTCTACATTATGTTCGCATAGTTGAAGTCGTTTTTGTGACAAAATAGATTTCTAAAAAAATTCTTTAGTTAAAAAAAAAAAATCTATCAATAAATCTATTTAGTAAAAAAAAATTCAAAGTCTATTAAAAAAGAAACAAATTTGTTTTTGTTCTCTCTAGTCTACGCAATATGAAGTACTTTAAATGTGCACATATGATTGAATAAGACTATAATAATACTTTTTTTCTAAGCTCGTGAAAATATTTACCGTTAGATAAGATAAAAAAAATTTCTACGATTTTGTGCGTAAGTAAATTAGATATAAATACTATACATCAATATCGTCAGAATATCAGGTAGTAACCACTAATATTAATTGACAAGTCTAAAATAGATGTATGAATGTACATGTTTTTTCTAGATATAAACATGACACATCTAATAATTGTGCATTACCGTTGAACTACAACTCTATCATTAATTTTTATGATATATTTTTCACGAAATATATGGTGGAATATTAAAAAAAAAAAAAGCGATGTATACTGCCACTTTTTTTTTCTTCGAATATGTCGAATTATTCCGTTGCAGTCTTACGTGCAAATGCTGTTAACGACAGCATTTCATTCGGTTCAGTAATTGGCAGTCTTGCAAATTCAATTTCTTCACTTAAGCTTTGATCTGTGGATGAAAATATATTAAAAAGAATTTTTTAAATAGTGAGAAAATAAATAATTTAATCCCGAGGATATTTAATCTTTACCTGAAGGTTCGGCTGGCCATTTTTTGTGCGATGGTGCATAAAGACACAAAAGTGCAATAATATAAATATTCCACATTCCATAAACGCCTGTGAAGAATGCCGAAGTTGTTTCCATTTCATAATTTTCATCCCATTTCCATTGGCCTTCTGCCATCTATTAAATTTTCCAAACAAAAAAAAGTAAAATATATAATAAAGAAATTAAATGTAAGATGACAAATAAAAGAAAAACAAATAAACTAGATAAAATACCTGGCCAAGAATAAATCCAATGACTGTTAATGATGCGCACAATAAAGTAGTTATCATGAGAAATTTAAAGCGATATATTACACCTTCATAATGTAATCGTCGTGCTGAGCTCATACTCGGTAATACTGCTCTCTTAATGCTGATATTAACAAACACCTTCCATATCATATACGTCAAAAATAGTAAGTAAAGTCCAGCTGATATTGCAGCAAGTATAATAAATGATAATGCCATTTTAGCGCCAATATTGGTAACCCAAATGGAAAAAAATGGATTTCTCAATTGTACACCACGCTCACACATATCAAATACAAATAATGATAAACATCCGACAAATACAGCGCTTAAATGACGCCAATAACATTTCAAACTGCTACGTTGATCTCCATCTTGTATCATTAAATGTTCGCCGGCAAATATAAGCCAAAATGACAAAAGTACAGCATAAAAAACCCCTTGTCTAATGTCACTTAATAGCAACATAACCGGCATATCAAACGAAAGCGTCAAGTATTCCAACGGCATATTTAAAAAGGACAATGCCGATCCCAATGCCAGTACCATATACTCCAAAAGAGCGGGAGATCTCGTGAGTATGTGTACTCGTCTCCAGTACCAAGCTAGGAAGGCAAGAACAATAGGAAAGAAAACAGTCTTGAGACTGACCCAAACTTTTGTAAAGCCTCCATTTTGATTAATTGCAATTAACAATAATTCAGTTATGTGCCCAAGTCCTTGATTAATATTTTTTTCCGTATCAAGTGGCAAACGAATATTGAGCAAATAATAATCATGATACAAAGAGCCCAATTCAAATACCGGAATTGTTCCACAATCATAGGGATATTCTTCTATTTTATCACCAATAGAACAATCTAAAATCCTTTCAACTCTCGATGATGCATAATGTTTCCAAGCATCGTCTGGATCACCTTTATTTCTGTATGCCAATCTTGCATCCAGCACAATCGGTGACATTGGCGCAACTTGTAATTGGCTATGATAAACATTTTCAATGTGCAATACCCCAATAAGATTTTGTTGCCATCTTGAATAATCCAATTCATTACCACTTCTTGGTAATGGCATTTGAAATGTATAAACAACTTGATAAGCTTGATATTGACTTTCAATATGATGCTTGGTCATATCAACAGCTTCACAGGCTCCTTTACCTCTGGCATAGTACCATTTTCCTGATCCAGGTTCACTGCCATTAACACGATCGTCTTTACATGCAGTGGCAAGAATACCTTGACTTGTCGCTGGTTTTGGTGCAACAAGCCCACCAATCAATATACAAATAATTTGTGCAATAATTAATAGCACAACAAGCACCGAGAGCTTTTTACCGCTCAAATTTTCAATAATTGTGCCTTGCATTGTGAAAAATTTAAACAAAGACAGATCAACTAAAAAATATCAATTGTCAATTAAATTATATAAAATAATCGTAAGTAAAATTATTTATATAATTATTCGTTCACTTGAATTAATAATCACTATAAATTCAAATTCACTTATACACTTTCAATAGTTAATATTAATTAATAAACTAATGTTACAATTTTTATTACCAAATACATTGATTCCAAAGCATTATTAATTACCGTTAATATTGCGAATATGTCTTTGTTTCCTTTCCTGTTGCCGGTTGAAGAATTATTAATATTGTATATTTGTATGTAACACCACTCCTATGCAATTGGCTAATGAGTAGCCTTGCTCCTTTCTTACTGAAGAACCCTCACAGACCCCCCAAGTTGCCGATAACATCCGCTCTCAAGCACGATCTCTCACTCCATTTGCTTTTCATCCCTTCACCAAAGAGGATTCCTCTTTGCCCTTTTTTATATTTCCATCTCTTTACCCCGCAACTTACATCTACTAAGTTAATTGCCACTGTCGCCGTCAACGGCGCCAATGAGGACTTAAAATAATATGTATATATATAAAAAAAAAATATACATTTTAACAACTAGCGCCACTAGCGGACAACAATTAAAACTCAGTAATGTCCGGTGATTTTGTAATGGTGTTAGTGCGCATACATATGCGCAAACAATGTGATTTACATTGTATAGGGCGGGTATGAAAAAAATTCAACATTAAATAATAAGAATAACAATAACAACAATATAAATAATAATAATAATAATAATAATAGTAGTTGTATAGTGATGATAACATAAATAATTAAAATATATAAAATGTCTGACAATTCTTTTGGTGGAAGAATTCTTTTAATTTATCATGTTATAAACTTTAATAATTGACGACATTCACATTGTTTAGGAGAATAAAAATTTATTTATTATATGTACACACGCAACACATACACGTTCATACGTACAGGCACACACTAAGAAACGTGATTGAATATATGTATATTTATGTTTTGTGAATATGGCCGATGAAAATTTTGAACGGCGACCTCTGTCAAGCTTTTATGGTGAGGCATTGACGACAATGGATGCGAATGGAAATGGGAAACGTGTTAATAAAACCCGATTTATTTCGTATCGACAAAAACAAGATTTAGACGTGAGTCAGTAATTAATTATTGCAAAGGTTTTATAATTACTTTTATAATTATTTTTTGAGGTTATTTTAGTAACAAATTTGTTGAGTATACTTTGTTTGTTTTTTCTTGTTTGGAATTATGTACATATTTTACACGATTTATTACTTTCATTTTGACAGATTTATATTGATATAATGTAGTTGTAATAATTCTGGTTGTTGTTATTATAATTTTATATTATATCTGTTTTTAGGATGATCTAGACTTTGTGTATGATGATGCTGACAGTCATGCAAATGAAATCGCTGAATTATACAGTTATACAGAGCAACATGAGTTACAACTTAATCTTAAAGTGAGTTTTTTTTTATTTATTCATTTATTTATTTATTCATTTTTTTTTTTTTAAGTTACAATAATAATTATGTAATTCGTTTAATTGTTGTTTGATGTGGATTTTTAGGCATTTGACGACCAAATGGAGAGTTATAATCTACGACCATGGTGGCAAAAACTCACTCAATCACAACAAACATCGATTATATTAAAATTACTGGATCAATTAGATGTGTCAAATAAACATATGAGAATGAATGCCGCCAGGTGTATTCTTTATTTAGCCCAAGGTTGTTGGGGTGAAGTACAATCTGACAAGGAACAACAGAACTGGACAAGAACGAATGTTATGCTACTTTATGAAGCTGGTGTGTTTTCAGCATTTGTTGAATTATTAAATATTGAAGTGGAAAATAATACAGCTGCAAGTTCGGCAATGAGAAAATTAGCTGTAAGTTTAGCAGATTCTGTGGATCTTCGTGTAATTTTATCAGTTTTGTACATTATTACTGAAGTTATGAGAGAAGAATCGAAAAATTTTGAAACAAGTATATACAAAAATAATATTCAAAGTTTTAAAGATGAAATTATTCATCCGTATGGCGATGATTTTTTAATTGTAAAATTACTTGGAATGGTCACATGTTTTTGCAGCGGTTCAGCGCCACATTTTCCAATGAAAAAAGTTCTTTTGCTTTTGTGGAAGTTAATTTTGCTGTCGTTGGGCGGTATTGATGAATTGCGACGACTTAAAATGCAATATCGTGAAGAAGCAGGACTCGATACATCGCAAGAGGATACAATTGAAGTTGCAAGATCAATGAGAGCAAGTTCACCGCCAGTTAGCGCTGGTGATTTAATTGAAAATCAACAAAATGATCTTATAATTCGTCGTAAAATACGTTTAGAACGTCGTCAACGTTTGGAAAAGCAAATTTCATTGGATGAAGTTGTTTATGGATCAGAATTAGATGAAGTTGAAGGTAGTGGAAACTCAGGTGATAATGAAGGTGATGGTGAAGTTATTGTATTTATGGAACCACAGCGTCCTAATGAGAATCATTCAAAATACGAATTTGAAATGAGCGAACGAGAAAAATTCGCCGAGATAAACAAAATAAGAGCTAACATGTTTAATAAGGAATTAACAATCGCACAAGAAGTAACGAAAAATAGAGGATTACCGTGGATGCCAAAAGTACGACATAAAGATGTTGCTGCTTTTTTAGATGCATCGCGAATAAAATTTGTTGGATATATATTGGAAAAAGATTGTGAAAGTTTAATTGGTTTACCACAACCAATTCATGAGGGTGTTAATACATTAAAGAGACATATGTATACTTCATTGGCTGATGTGCAAATACAAAAAGAAGAGGAAATCGCAAGGAATCCAATGACAACTAATGAACCACCTTTACGACAAACACCAACGGAAATATTGTATCAAGCTATTTTACCAAATCTTCCACAGTATATGATTGCATTGTTAAAAGTCCTTCTTGCTGCTGCCCCCACAAGTAAAGCGAAGACCGACAGCATAAATATTATGGCAGATGTATTACCAGAAGAAATGCCGTGAGTTGACTTCATTATTATTATTATTATATCTCAATTTATATTAATAATATTGTGTTATTGATTTATTTTTACTATTATTTTTATTTTCAATTTCAGAATGACTGTCTCGCAATCAATGAAATTAGGAATTGATGTTAATCGTCATAAAGAAATAATTGTCAAAGCTGTATCAGCTATTTTACTTTTATTGTTGAAACATTTTAAAATTAATCATATTTATCAGTTTGAATTTATGTCACAACATTTGGTATTTGCTAATTGTATACCATTAGTATTGAAATTTCTCAATCAGAATATCTTAGCGTACATCGAAGCAAAGAATGTGTAAGTTTCAATATTAATTATCAGTTTTGTTTTTGTAAAATTATGTTACGAATAATTTTTTAATTATTGAAAAATACTTTTCAGTATTCCTATATTAGATTTTCCAACATGTGTAATTGGAGATCAACCAGATTTGACCATAGAAACTTTGGAAATCGGTGATAGTCAAACCTATTCATGGCGAAATGTTTTTTCATGCATTAACGTATTACGTATTCTTAATAAATTGACAAAGTGGAAGCACAGTAGAATAATGGTGAGCTTGAAAAATAAATAATAATATCAATTAATAAATAAAAATTACATATATCCAATATTTATTTATTTTAAACAGATGTTAGTTGTTTTTAAATCAGCACCAATATTAAAACGAACATTGAAAGTACGACAAGCAATGATGCAATTATATGTTTTAAAACTATTGAAAATGCAAACAAAATATCTTGGCAGACAATGGCGCAAAACAAATATGAAAACAATCAGTATTATTTATTCAAAAGTTCGACATCGTCTCAATGATGATTGGGCTTATGGAAATGGTAGATAATTATTAAAAAAAAAAAGTTAATAACATCATTATTACAGGAATTTTATATAATAAAATAACAGAAATTATTTCAGATCTAGAAGCAAGACCATGGGACTTTCAAGCTGAAGAGTGCGCACTACGAGTTTGCGTTGATCAATTTAATAACCGACGTTATTTGTGTACAAATAAAGATGAATCATTTGAACCAGTTGACTCATCAATAGCACCAGTACTTGGTGCAAATGTTGAATTAACTGATGAATTTAAGCAACATTATGAATTATGGTTGCAACAAGAAGTTTTTCAAACCAGTGTAGATTGGGATAAATTACTAGAATCAACAAATATCGAGATATGAATTTTCAAATATTATATTTATTATATTCATTAATTTTATTTAAAAAACAAGTATACATATACACACATAGATATGAACGGATAATTTGTGACAAAACAAATACAGATACCCTAGTGAATTAAATAGCTTTGGAAATATATAAGGAAATATACGTGCATGAATTTTTTTTCCATTTCAAGTTTTTCACAAAACAATAAACTCAAATTCATAACGTACTGTCCTTATTACCAAGAAGGCAAAATAAAAAATGCATCTATTTAACAAATTATTTATACACATATTATATTCTATGCTCATAAATAATACTATGTGAATTCAATATTATCGTATTATTTGTTAACATTGCTGAGCGTCACTGCGATGCAGCTAAAAAACTGTAGTCATACTCATTATCATAATCATAGTTTTATATTATTTCAAATGTACAGGAAATTTATAGGAATGTAAAATTTATTTATCTATAGTTAATAAAATTATAAATTACATGGTAATATTTTTTCTTATTCAGGGGAATTATATTAAATCTTTTCAATTTTTAATTGAATAATAACAAATAATTAAAATGAAGAAGTTAGTGGACGAATGTCAAAGCGATCTCCAATCGTTCATCTTGATTCCATTCCAATTGCGCTTCCATCATCTATTAAATTATTCAAATAAAAAATATTGAAGAACTCTTTATGGCACTATATCAGGTACATTTATTACCATCGTTTATTACTTTACATTCATGTCAATTTTATCTTAATTCTTTTAATCAATTTTTAACACATTCAAATTTATTGTGTGCTTTATAAATACCTTTAAATAATTATGTAAAAAGTATTTTAGCCACCTCAATAATATATTTTTCGATATAGAGTATACTAAAAAACATTAAATTTATAAATTTGTAATGACAAATATTCTTAACTTTAAAGTTGTGTTATCTATTATGAATCATTTTATCTCATTTTTGATTATTATTTCAATAATATAAACTATATACATTCATTATTCGTCTTTATATAATTATTCTACTATACAGTATCATTATTTAAAATAAATTTTATATACGTTTTGATTTAATGATATTCTTCAACTGGCCATTTTTTTCTGCGATGGTGCATGAACACACAATATTGTGATGATATAAATATTCCACATTCCATAAATGCCAATGTAAAATGCTGCATAATTTTCCCATTTATAATCTTCTTCCCATTTCTTTTGTCTCTTTACGATCTATTAAATTCAATAACAAAAAAATTTTCAATATTATATTATCAATACATAAATGAACAAAATAGAAATTTTAATATTCAAAATATCCAATACCAGTCTAAGAATACATTCATGAATTGTCAATGATGCACATATAAAAGTGGCAATCAAAAAATATCTGAGTTGACACGTTACATCTTCGCAATTTAATCGTCGAATGATATTTGTAATTGGCAATGATCTTCTTTCATTATTAATTTTAATTAATATTTTTCGAATCATGCTCAGTATAAATGATAAATAAAATCCAGCCAAAAATAGAACAACTGTAATAAATTGTAACATCTGTATTATAATATATTAATTCATTATTATGTCACAGGCATATAATTATAATCAAAATAGATAAGAACAAAATTTTTTCGTTGATATCATATCACTAAATGTACTTACTGATAATATTCAATATAAATATCGATAAATAGCCAATAGTTACAGCGCCTAAATACAGCTGACAATGGTATTTCAAATTATTTGGATGATAATAATTCGGTTTTGTCAGATGATAAATGAAAACTAATAAAAATGATAATAGTGCAATTGAAAATATTCCTTGTCTAATATCATTTATAAGTGACATAGCAGGTATGTCCCAATACAGTGTTAAATATTCCAAAGGAATATTTAATAACAATAATGTGGCTGTTAATATCAATATAATATGTTGTAAAAGAGTGAAAGACTTTGACGACAATTTCATTCGCTTCCAGTACCATGTGACAATAATACTAACTAGTCCAAAGAAAATTGCTTTAAGGGCTATTAAATATTTTGTGAAATTGCCAGATCGATCAATGACCTTCAACCACAAGTCAGTCATTTGACTTAATGTTGTATCAATTTGCTGGCCATTTTTACTGAAAGGGAAACGAATATTGAGCAGATAATAATCGTGACCGGATAAATAAAAGTCAAATAACGAAACTGGCATACAATCATAATTATAATGTTTTCCTTCGTTACAAATAGAACATTCTAAAAGTTTTTGGCCTCTCATTGATGTATAATATTTCCACGCATCGTAATCATCACCTTTGTCTTTGTACGCCACTTTCATATCGAAGACTATTGGTGATTGTGATGGAATATTTATATGACTTTGATGAATAATATCGAAATTTAAAATTCCTATGAAATTTTCTTTCCAATTTGAATAATCTAATTCATCTTTTGATAATGAAATTTCGATTGCATAAACAACTTGATGAACTTTGTCTTGCACTTTATTGTCATAAATGAACATATCCACAACATCACAGCTGCCTTTTCCTTTTGTGTAATACCATTTTTCAGGTGTGTTATGAGGAACAGTAGTGCTATTGCATGCAGTGGCAAGAATATTTTTACTTCTTGTTAATGTTTGATGGTCGAATCTACCATTCAAATAAATTATTATAGAAATAAATTGTGTAAAAATTAAAAATCCAATAAGCGCGCTTTTCATTATGTATATACAACACAACACAGCACAATAAGTATAACAGCTAAATGTACATTAAATTTAAACACGAAAAAATTAAGAAACGTTATGAAAAAAAAAAAAAAAATTATTATCAAAAAATTAATTTAATATTCTATCAACACTTTCTCTAATTTTACTATAGATAATCAAATATTAAAAAATATAAATACTCTTCTCAGTCTAATTGCATTAAAAATTATAAAATTTCACAGCACTTCATCTTCAGGGAAGAAAAAAAAACCAACTGCCACTTGTGAATTATCGAGCTCCAACTCAAATGATTGGATTTATGATTTCAACATACATGATACAAGTCACGTGATACTTTAAAAAAGTACACCCATTCTATTTATATTATAGTGAGCCCTTGGACCATACATATACTGAGATAACTATTATGAATAGTCTACGACCAGACCCTAAATTAATGAAGATTATTTAGAATACTTTATAGAACTTATGTTATGTTACAATAATTATTGCCTTTCTATTTGTACCAATTCACTGAATTTCAAGACCACAATAGTATATATGAAAAATTTTAATCCATTATGTTATACATTTTTTGTTATAAAAATTATTTTCGAATTAATTTGAGATGCAAATTTATATGCATAACTATGAAAAATTATTTTACTTTCAATTTAAAATTTGTTATCACTGCAATATCTGTGTCTTAATTGTCCATTTGTACTTTTGTTACTAATGTTTTATTGTGTACAAAGTTTCATATTAATACAATTCTGTGACCTCGCGATCAACTCGACTTTTTTAATGACTCATCGACTGAGTAAATGATATACAAAGTATAATCATGTCTTTGTACATAAGAGTATAATAAGAATGAAATTTATCGGTACCTATTGTTATATTTATTAATGTAGATCATTTATAAATTCATCGTTGATTATAGTTTTGTACAATTATTGGCAATTTTATAAATTTAATTAATAATAGAAAAATAAAATGTCACGAGTGTACTTCTATTTTCCGAAGTCTTATATCGGCTTCGCAGTCTCCTGTGATCTTTATAAAGTCGAGCATCTTCGATTATCACCTTATTTAGATTCTAAAATGATATAAATGACGTACCGAAGCTCGAAATGTTTTATCAAAATAGTTATTATATGTATTTATAAAGGAGAATATATCGTGCATATTTTTTCCTTCTCTAATTGTTGTAGGATTATTTTTTTTTCCAGTGGTGCATAAAGATACAGCAAGGAGATCGTATAAATATTCCACATTCCATAAATGCCCGTAAAATATTCAGATGTAATTGCCGATTGTGAAGTTTGATCCCCTTTCCACCGAGTATTCATCATCTATTGAATTGGAAAAATCATAAAATAAAATATAAATTTTTCATGTGAATTAAAAAATAAAGAAAAAAAAATGAAATTAATTATAGTACCTGGTAAAATGTAAATCCTAAAGTCAATAATGCGCACATTAAAGTTGCTAATGTGATGAATTTGAAACGATACAGACTTTCATCATATTGCGATTGTTTATCTGAGTTCATACTTGGTAATACAACGTACTTAATATTCTTAAATGTCGTCCAGATTGTTTTTGTTAAGAATAAGAAATAATTCACGAGAAAAATCCCGATCACAATGTTGAACATTGACGACGATGCAGAGCTAATACTTCTAATCCAATAAAAATAAAATGGATTTTTTAACTGTACAGCATATTCATAAATGCCAGTTATAAACATGCAACAACAGCCAATGAAAATGCCACTCAAACGTATCAGATAACGTTTTGGAATATTTTTTTGGCCGTAATTTTGTGTTATATATGATGAATGTTCAATAGTGAAAATGATCCAAAACGACATAAGTACAAAATAAAAAATGAATTGTCTAATTTCGTTGATTAATGACATGTACGATATATCAAAATAAATAGTTAAATATTCCAATGGCATGTTCAAGATCGACAATACTACTCCCAACGATAATAGCATATACTCGAAAATAGCTGGCGATTTTGAGTGTGATCTTACTTGTCTCCAGTACCAAATAAGAATAGCAAAAACAATGGGAAAGAATACTGTCTTGAGACCAAGCATAATTTTCGTAAAACCTCCATTCTGATTAATAACAGTTAATGACAAATTATTCATGTGTCTCAATCCTTGAGCAATATTTCTTTCAGTTTCATGTATAAAATATATATTCAGTAAATAATAATCATGATGCAAGCCACTCAAAGCAAATATCGGAATGGATTTACAATTATAGATGCCTGCTTCATAGTTAACATTGACACAAGTTAAATATGTGTCAAGTCTTGAAGAGGCATAATGTTTCCAGTCATCATCCGGATCACCTTTATTTCTGTATGCCAATCTTACATCCATTGAAAAATTGGACATTGTTGCTATTTCATTTTTATCTTTTTTAATTGTATCAATTTCCAAAACTCCTAGAAGATTTTGTTGCCATCTGGAGTAACCCAATACCATCTTATTTCTCGTTAGAGGCATTTGGAATGTGTGAACAATATGTTGGTCCCCGATGATGTCATCATAATTATAATAATTCCTATAATAATCTATGTTTTCACAATTTCCATTTTCACTGGGATAATACCATTTATCAGATTTAGAAAAATTGTCATCTACATGTTTATCCTCACACATAGTATCAAGAATAAATTGACTTTCATACGGTCGTGAATAGAATGATCCACCGATTAAAATACAGACAAATTGGGCAGCAATTAATAATCCAATTATTGAAAGCTTTTTGCCATTTAGATTCATCATGATGTCCTCCATTTTGTCAAACTAAAATCAAGTGATTTGAATGTTGTTAGTAAATAATTCAAGATAAATTTAAATAATTAATTATTTGATACCTTACACTGAATATGTATATCTTCAATGAATGTTTATGCACACAACAGTCGAGATATGATTGGAATTATATTTGTGTATAAAATCAAGGCAAACAGATATTTAACAATTAATTACAAGCCGCACATGATACATGTCATTCTATGTATACTACTGTGAGTCTGTACTCTGGGCCCAAAAAATTTTTGAGGATGAACGCCGAAAATGAATTCATGCGTCATCTTCCGGCTTATATATGAATTTGGTCATTTAATGGTGTCGTCATTACCTTTTTTGGGAGTATTAATATAGGTCTATTTTTCTATTGTTTTATAAATAAAATTAAAAAAAAAAAAAATATTGTGATTAATTACGATATTATATTATTTAGTTTTGAGAATAAATACATATGAAAATTTTTTATTTAAATATATCAAACAGTGGATTTTAAAATAATTTTACATATAACAATGAAATAAATATTGAGATGAAATATTAGAATATGCAATAAACATATTTGTACATCCATTGTTAATTTTGTTGTAGATTTCTAAAATATGTTTGTTATATTTTCGGTGTTGAATTTTATTCTTCCAGCGAATGCAATAAAACATGTCACGAATGTTGCGACCATTTGTACGATCCATAATAGATAAAACCATTTTTTTTTGCTATTTCATCAGCTTCTTTTGGTCCACGTGATTTGTATTGGTATGGAATCGGTGGGATTTTTTCATTCTCAATATGATGAAGAAGTGGCGTAAAAATACGCCATGCTTCTGATAATTCATCGCTTCGGACAAAATGCATTTGTGATCCACAAAATACATCTAATATCAAACGCTCATAAGCATCAGGAAGTTTTAAATCCTAGAATCAAATAATAAAAAACAATAAATATCAATATTGTATTATAAAAATTAACTAAAAGTAAAATATTTTTTATTATTACATTATATTCTAGTGAACTTTTACATATCTACCTTATATCTTCGACCATACGTTAGATCTAACTCGGTTTCTTCCATATTAAATGTAATTCCTGGAGTTTTTGTCATCATCTTTATGTATAAAGCTTCACCCGGTTGAACTCGTATAACTAATTCATTTCTTTTCGCTTTTCCATCGAATATATCACCCGGAACGTCACGATATTGTACTCTAACTTCCGCCTTTCGTTCATTCAATGCTAGTAGTATAAAATTATCATTATACACTGACGTATAATTATTATTTTACAGTCATTAATAAAAATTAATATTCAATACCTTTTCCACATTTAAGAATAAATGGAACGCCGTCCCATCTTTCATTATTTATTTTTAATACAGCAACAGCAAATGTTGGTGTTGTCGAATTTGCAGGTACTGTTGGATCATCCAAATATCCAGTTCTCTCATCAGGATCATTTGAATCTGGATTACCAATATATTGTCCTAACACAACGTTTTCTAATTCTACGGGTTTAATACATTTCAAAACTTTTACCTTCTCATTCCTAATATTGATTGAAAAAAAAAAAAAAATATATTAATCAAAAGTTATTTTTACATCAAATTTAAATTAAATTTATAATGTATTTTTATTTCAATGAGGTAATTTACCGGATATCATTGGGGCAACATGATGCCGGTTTTTCCATGGCGAATAATGAGAGAATTTGAAGCAAATGATTTTGCATAACATCACGAATAATACCAAACTCATCGAAGTATCCACCACGTCCTTGAGTACCAAATGGCTCTTTGAATGTTATTTGTACTGAAGCAATGTTATCACGATTCCATGTTGGACTAAAAATTCGATTTCCAAACCGAAGCGTCATCAAATTTTGCACCATTTCTTTGCCCAAATAATGATCGATTCGGTATATTTGCTCTTCGTCAAATAATGATGCAAGGTGGGTTGTTAATTTTTGTGATGTTGATGCGTCACGTCCAAAAGGCTTTTCGATAATTATTCGTGTCCAATCTCTATTTAATTATCAAAAAGAAAAATCATTTTACATTAATTAATATTATATTATGAATTCTCGTTTACTTATTTATTGAATTATTTTTTTTTTTTCAATTAATTTATTTTTAAATACAAATTTGTTACCTTTTACCCATGCAAAACTTTTTAATATGAACCGTAACTGGTTCAAACACTGATGGAGGCAAAGCCAGATAAAATAGTCTATTGGCTTTACTTCCATTCTCAATACTCTCAATTTTATTATTAAAATTAATAAAACTCTCGTCTAAATCATAAGAACCCGAAAAATAATGATTTAGCTTCCAAAAATCTTCATATTTTTTTTCTTCACCGGGTTTAACTTTCATATATTGATGACATCTATCACGTAATTCATCAAGTGTTAATTTAGTTCGTGCGTATCCAAAGAAAGTTGTGGTCTTTGGTAATAAATTGTCTCGAAAAAGCCACCACAATGTTGGATAAATTTTTTTCTTAGCTAAATCTCCCTTGTAAAAAAATTAAACAACATAATTTTACAATTTTCTCATTGTAAATATATGATAAAATTAATTATAATTACTTACTGATGCACCAAGTGTTATAAAAATATGTGGGACTTGTCCATAAAAATGAGTCCCTTCTAAATGATCCATTTCATCAGATTTCAAGGATTCCCTTATAATCATCAGACTCTCCTCAGTGGATGCTCCTATAAACATAATTTATTTTATCAATATTTCGTAATCACTTACAATATTTTCAAATTAAATAAATAAATCTCTACAATTTTAAAATAATTCAACTCACTTCCAATCATTTTTCCGTTCATTATCAAAGCAAAATGATTGAAATAAATAAATATGAATGAAAATTTTATAAGATTTGTTGGTTATTAAATAAATATATCTAGATTTTAACTACATATATGAAATAGTTTTGGAACACGACTCGTTGACGAGTAAAATTAAACTGATTTGAAAATGCCGATAGATACTCACTAACAGCTCAAGATTGAATAAAAACAACCGCACACACGCACACACTAATATTTACGTACAATATTGTTGTGTGTATAAATTACCGATATCTCATGCGGTCTATTGAAGAATAGGTAAAGGACAAATACGTTTCTTTAACCCTGAACAATATCAAATTAAATCACAAATACATTAAACATAAACTAAAATTTCAATTAAACGATACAAGGAGGAATTTTTTTCTAAATGTGAAAGGAACATTTATTTCTTCATTGGATTTTGCTTCAGGCAATTCATTCATTTGATTCTAAAAACATGAAATTATCTCATTATTAAACAATATAAATAATTATTATTTAATGGCCATTATAATTTTCCTTTATCACATTTAAAAATAAATTGAATATTGTATCAATTTTATTCTATTCATTTTCAATGTAACAATTGTGAATATTTGCAATATTGAATTATTGGTCTGTATAAAAAATTCTTGCAATATTGTTGCTCAATATATAATTATCTTTCGCGATTATTATCTGCTTTTCGAGGAATTAAATAATAGCTCAATTTTATGTGGAAAATTGTGTCCTCTAATAGCAATAAATTGACAAATTTAAAAACCTTGATACACTTTTGTTTTACACGTACATTAATTTATCACCATTCGCAATGTGATTGTACGCACAATATCAAATTTGTTATTATAATCATCGTGAAATTATTTTTAATATATTTTTTTTTATTTATTTGTCGAATGATTTTAGTTGTTTTATTTTATGAAATATAATGAATTAATTTTGGACAATACAGTTATAAAATTCTAGTTAAAAATTGTTCCTACTTATATGAAAAAGAAAAAAAAAATTACAATGAGAAAAAAACTGTCGTCAAAAAAATTTGAACGAACTTGCGTCATGGCCGTGACACTCAATAAAAATTTTCGCGATATGAAATTCTTTCATTTATATCATGGATAAGTCAAGGCCAAAATAGCAATCGTAACTTCGTCAATAGAAAAATCGGATACTTTGTATCGCACGGTTACTATCAACATGTATACACAATTTTCACGTGTATTCGATAATTGCAATATTGAGAATGTGATAAACTAGAATATTTATAGTGATGAAAAAAAAATATTAATTCTCAAATCAATCTCTCGAATAATTAAATTAAAATAATCAAAATATAATCATGTAAAATTATTGATAATACAATTAAAATAGATACTAAATTTTTTTATCAAAAAGAAAAATGTAACAAAAATTTTGTGCATAGTAAAATAAAATTATCTAAATTATTTTTCATGTTTTGAATTTTAAGATACACAAATTAAACATCATATGAATATGTATATACATTCATTATTTGTATATATGTATATTTTTGATTATAATAGATTCAGAATATAAATATAATGAAGCAACATGAGATTTTCCAAGTTCATAAAAAATTAAATTTTCTGAATATCTATGAATCTCATTAGCCTTTTCAAATAGAAGTTCACGTTCATCAGCGTAAATGAGAGGGTACATATATATACATACGTATGACCTCATTTTTATTTCTTCATTCACGTGCACTTTGTATTAACCACGTGAATGTCGTTCGATAATGTAAAGATAAGTATGACCAACGCTAATTGGTCATACATGGCGTGATTTCCTAGTGTGACATAACAATAAAATGATATATTATCTTTGCTATATTTTTCATACACATAAAATACAACTCTATTATAATTTATATGTACATTAAAATTCAATTACACATTATAACATTTATTTATGAAGTCTATATCTTCTTCACAAAATGTATGATTGTAATACATATAATTTCTTGATATTTTACTGTGAATAAATTTATAAAAATGAACTTACTTCTTTCTTGTGTCTCCATTATTGTATTTGGCAATGTTTTTATTTCGTCTTTTAATAATATTGTAGGTTTACAATCTATCAATCTCACAATATAACATCAACAATGATGAATAAATTATGGAACCTTTCCTTTTTTTTTCTTATGTCATGTGTGCAGGATAATCAGTTTTTTTTTAATGTGCCAGTTAGGTTATATTGTGGAAAAATCTGTAGGCATGTTCTTCGTATATAGAAAGACAGTAATATGATATTATTTACTATACTATATCAACAAGATGCCGCATCATCAACATATGGGATGACATGATATATTCTCTCAAATCTCAGGTTTTTTGATGAGTCATACGCTTTTGTGACAATACATGAAGAATCATTTTTTTAGATGCAACGAATGTTTGCAAATAGTCGATAGTTTTATTTTTTATTTATAAATATTTATTATTATTTATATATGTGATTTTATATTGCAAAATGAAAAGAACTTGTTATTTATCAATCATCATAACCTTAAAAATTGTATTCATTTGAGTCATCGAGATCATCTGAATTTCCTAAATATATATAATATTTGGCTTTTTCGAATAATTTCAGCTGATTCAATTCATATATGGGAAATTGTACATTTATACATTTTGGAAATCTGTAATCTAATAATGTATTTTCATGAAGGATAATTTCCCGCGTAATTGCAGAGGCAATGGATAATTCAAATAAGGCGCGTAAAGCAACCATATTTTTTTCTGAACATAAATTGTACATGAAAATACATCCATAAGAGTTTTTATATATGTTTTAATCGAAATATATATATTTTTATTTATTAACAATAAAGTTTATGTTGATGAATCAGTAGATACTGTAATAATTTAATTGTGAATATATATTTTGAAGTAATTATCGCCAGAATTTGAGTTTTCGGCAATTTAATAAGCTCACAATCTTAACCTAACATTTTTTTTCTTTGTTTATAACCTCAATTTATGAAAATAAATTTTTTATAAATATTTACAGATCATGAAGGCCGGTCTTACTTTGTTAAGAAATGCGAGAGCACCTCAGAATGAAGCCAAGGTACCATTTGTGCCTGATTTACCTATGAAATTAAGGAATCATGTTACTGGAAAACACAGTAAAACTAAAGGTATAATAATTAATGGTGATGATAAAAATAATAATTATTATAAATATGTATTTTTGTTTTATTTCAGAGAAGGGATGCCTCCAGGAAATCACAATGGTATTATCATGTTTAGAAAAAAACAATTTTGAAAATAAAATGTGTCTTAATGAAGTAACAAATTTTCAAACTTGCTACAAGACATATTTAAATAATCTTCAATATGCAAAAAAGAATTCTTCAGTGGAAAAACTAACGCCTGGTGCACGAAATATGAAAGCCCATCAAATTAATAAATTGTTAGCGAAATATCCCCAAGTTTAGTGATCGATAAAACATATTTAATTGATTAAATTCATTCAAAATTAATGTAGAATACATATTTGAACATTAAAAAATCTCATTAAAAAATGTACAAATTAAAAATTCATTGACGATTTGAAACCATAAATTACTAAACAAAAAAATATATATATACACATTTAATTTGGCTTATTTCAAATTGAATCTAAGCATTTAGTTGAGTCTTTCTGATCAATAGTTTTAGAATTATTCAATCTTTTTACAGCAAGTCTCGTCCTATATCCTGAATAAATAAATAACACCAAATTATTTTCTACTAATAGAAACATCAATTTGATATGCTATATAAAAAATAAAATATACTTACTAAATGGCTGAGGTGTTTCTTGCAACGATTGCAATTGTCTTTCAATACGCTTCAATACTTTATGATTTTCAACAAGTTCATCTTGATAAATATAATATGAGTATAATAAGATACCCAAACACAAAAGTAATATACATTTTCGTAAACACCAGGTACAATGAACTAAATGAATCTAACAATTGAAATAATAAATACAAATATAAAATAATTTTTTTCTCTTAAATATAACTGAAATAAAATGATTAAAAATAAAACATTTAACATAAAACTCTCACCTTGTCTTCAGGTGTAATGGTATTTATGTTATATTGTACCAACATTCTTTCTATAATAACATTTAAACTGAGAACAGTAAAAAGTGCAATTCGGGCGTCTGCGGTTCGTTTAGAAGAGCTGAATAATGCACAAAGAATACAAGCTACTGTATAATAAATTATAGATTGAAACCATGAAACTTCTCCAATAACCCAATCTTGAAATGCTCGAATATACGAAAATATTTCATAAAGCAGAGCTTGCTGACCCTTTGATGTTTCCCTGAAAAAAAATTAAATTAAATTTAAATAATACATATTCAGAAATAAATGAATTGATTAAATATTCAAAATTGAATCGATATAATAAAGTGAATATTGCTCAAAGGATATACTTGAAATCTAAAACCATTGAAGTGACAGATTCCGACGAAGATTTCAAAACATTTTCAAGTACTTCACCATGAATCAGTAATTTATTTTGTAGTTTTAGCCCTTCTTTTTGACTTTCTAACATTGAACCTTGCATTTCTGATGCCGCTATTAATTGTTCAGTCATTCGTGAAGACGCTGCATACAGACTGTTTTAATTTAATAACAAGAAAAAAAATAATGAATAATAGTAAAAATATTTTATGAGTGCAGAGTGATAATATTTCTATTTTTCCTTTTATTCACTTACTGTTTGATCGTTTTATCAGTTTCTATTTGCCATAATTCATGGTTAAGATAGAAACATATATGTGTTGTATGTGTATAAAATTCATTATATACTCCAAAAGCTCGATCGGACATACCATTGATACATTCTCTAAAAAAACAAAAATAAATATTTATTATAAATTGGTAAAACAAATTAAATATATTATTATATATTTCAAATTTATTTACCTTCTAAGATACTTTGATTCGCTCAGATAACAGTCATATGTAACATGACCTGAATCTTCTAAAAAACAATTTGCTAATCTCAATGCAAGCAAAGAATGTTCATGATCGTTTAATTTATCGCAATTATTTTTTAATGATTTGAGAGCATTATGCCAACATACTCCATGAAGAGGTAAATTTGATTTTACTGAAATCAAAAAATTACATATAATTTCATAGATTTATTAAAAAAATTACTCTACAAAATAATAAATAAATTGATTATATACCTTTTAACAACTGATATTCTTTTTCCCCTAATTCTTTCAACATAATATCGCCTTGAAATGTAATTGCCCACTCAAAAATATTGAATAATAATATAAATATTATAATCATACCGCTCATCAGTGAATTTTAATGTTTTTATAGGTATATATAATACAAACCAATAATACAATATCAAATAATTCGAAAATTTTTAGTTTATAACGGTTACACATACGTCACAGAGTGCAAGGTTAGGTGTATGTACAATGTCGGAGCATAAAAGTAACAAAAAAATTATCTAATTCACCATTAATATCCCAGAAATAAATTATAGCGCAATCAAAACGAATATTACATTTTTTTTCGCTGCATTGTTGTTATATTTTAAAGTTGAATTTATACATCAACTATTCAAAAATAGAATGTTTATAATTTGCCGTGTGTAAATTGACTTGCACGACATCTGATGGCTAGCTGTTATAGGTACTTTCCTAAACTAATGTAAGAATTATGGTGGTATAATCTTGCATTGTAAACGAACGCTGCCTTAATAAACTATAAATAAATCTAACAATAATATAACATTAATAGAGTCTTATATTTCTATTTTAACATTGATAATTAACAATTATCAAATATAAAAATATAATTATACAACAAGTAGCGCCATCTTTTACGGAAGCGATGGGATGCGTGCGCCACCTATAGGGTAATTTGATTGAATGTATATATATACATATATAAATTTAGTTCGCCCAATCCACTACTACAGATTCTGTAGACAGAGAACCACTAGATGGGGTCGACGTAACACGTGTTGAATTGCACTATATTCACTGTTCAATGATACGCAGAGAAACATCGTAATTCCATCACAAAAAACGAAGTTATCATCACACATCTCGTAAGTTTACTATTAAAATAAATGATTTAAACAATTATTAATAAGTAATTTATCTGAGATAAAATAATAATTGTTATAAATAATAATACTGTAAACATTAAATTATAAATTAAAATGTTATTTTGCGTAGTAATGATATTTCAGGAACAATTGCTATATATTCAATATATATTGGTACAATGAGAATGAGCTGGCAAAATTGTTGCATCCATTGTTCACAAAAATTACGTTTATTATTTATATTTAATAATATATAAAATGATTTGAAAAAAATATGATACTAAATTTTACAATAATATAAAGAATATGCAACACATAATCTATATTATATTATATATATCGTAACGTGTGCCGTTATAATTCATAACCTCATTTTATTAAAGATAACATATTGTTGTTCGTATTATGTTAATAAATTCAATACAATTGTTTGCATTACCAATGTATTATTGTAAATCTAATTATCATATTTATAATACATTATAATATTTGTATTATTTATTACGAGGTAAAATATAGTAATATTGTGGTTATGTTATGTATAAATGTTTATATATGCATTATTGTTGTAGATTATAAACATCAACGGAAAAATTTTTGCTGCCTACGTAGTGCCTGTCTACATATCACACAACGACGCACTTCGATTCTCTTATCATCACAAAGTTGACGAATTGAAATAATTGCCAATTATATCTGAAGCATTAGGAAATTTGATAAAGTACAGTGGATCTCTATGATCTCCATATCAACGGAAAATTATGATATATTATCAGATTTTATACTGTTATTATTGAATTACAACAATTATATTAACAACATTGTGTGTGAAAATTTTCAAGAGTGTCACGAAAAAAATGCGCAACGAAATTACAGCTGCTGCTCTATTCTTAGTACAGCTGATCGAAAAAAACGAAAAATTTAGTCCTGATCAACTGGATTGCTTTAGACGATGTTTAATTGAATTACTTACTGAACGTTTTAAAAATCATTGGTTTCCTGATAAACCATTCAAAGGGCAAGGATATCGTTGTATAAGAGTTAATGGACATAGTCGACGTGATGAAACGTTAGCAAGTGCTGCAAATGCAGCTGGAGTTAAATATGAAGATTTATCATTGCCCGTTGAATTAACATTATGGGTCGATCCACACGAGGTTTGTTGTCGTTTTGGCGAGAATAAAGGCTCATATTGTACATTGGCATCATTTGAAAATGAAAGTGGTAGCATTTATCATGAAGAAATAGACTCGTCAGAGAAGGAAAACAAATCTATTGAGGGATCGACGAAAACTCAGGTATATATTATTTACTCTATTTCAAAAAAATTCACTATCTCAGGATAAAATATCGTAGTTAATATTTTTCTTTATGTAAATATGCACAAAGATAATCTCAAATAAGCTGATATAAATTAACAATTTTATTCAATGTAAATAATATATGAAAATAAATTTTATACAAATTTTCATTTTCTACTGAAAATACAAATTATTTTTTTTTTTTTTCAATTCAATACATACACACAAATACTTACTTTGCTAAAACATTTTGTTTGCCACTTATGTAATTCAACACCTTCATACATATATCAATGTTAAATAACAAATACTATGTTGAATGAACGTGCGCCGGTTTTAAATATTTATCGCAATTTATAGTGCTAAAGTACAAAAGAAAAAAAAATGTTTTCGATAAATTTTGCAATATATTTTATCATTTTTTTCTTTTCAGAAGAGTCCTACAATTATAACTATCGAACAAAAACCAAAGCCACTGAGTTCATCTAATCAAAATCATCAACAAGCGAATAATAATGCTACAGGTAGGCGTCGTAATATGAATAGTCCAAGACCCCATTTATCGCGAAATCGTTCATGGTTTAATCATTCAATTAATATGGGTTATGGTCCACATCCAATGAGCCAACCATGGTATAATGTTATGCCACCTCATTTCCTTAATGGTCCTTCCCCGCCACCTTTCATTGGCCATAGGGGAAATAAATGGATTCATCCAAATCATACATATTCCACTGGACCAACGCGATTTCATCATTGGTCCCCAAAAGCTGCTCTCAAAGTATAAGTTATATCTACGCCGCAATTAAACAAAAATTTAATAATTCCCAAACTGAATATGGACATTATTATTATTTTGAAATTATTTAATATCTTGTAATATTGTAATATTTAAAAAACAAATGATTCAATTATTTTTTTGCATATAATAATTTTTTTTTTTTTTTCGTTTCGGATGATAAAATATTGAGAGCAGAATTTGGAACATTGAATATTTTTTAAAACGACCACGTTAACGAAATACGATAATGGACTACGATTTGTTTTTTTTTTTTTATACACGTATATATTGCGAAATAATATTGCATTATGTTATTATAATAATAATTATTTAAAGCCGAATTAATGGAGATAATACGTTACCCTCCGAATGCAAAGTTGCTTATTGCAAATCAGAATTAAAACTCTATTAGAAATTATTAACCACGTATACACACATATATATAGATATATACACACCAGGTGTAGAAATATGACGTGAAATATGTTATTGAAAATCGTAGTATATTTTTAAAAAATATTACTGTAAATGCAAGAAATAAATAACTAATTTATGTTCATTTGAGCACGGACACAAATTTCGATGTCTACATATATATATATATTTTTTTTCCGCGATTTCGTAATAAAAATTGATTTATTTATGTGAAAAAGAAAAGCGAAATTAAGGAAAATACATTGACGCACGTGATTGAACACGATAATAATACATATAAATATTGAGGAAAATAAATTAAAAAATGAAGAATAATATTAAAGAAATTTTACAAATGTTCGATTGACAAATATTTTATAAATTACTTTGAATATTGAATTGGTATAATATATAGTGAAAGGGAAATTTCTAAATACAATAGATATAGTGCACTTACTGTCCTACTGTGAGAGAAAATATAATGACAAAAAAAGAGAAAAGAAAGAGCTTCATCACAATCTAAAGCCGAGTTGTTAATTTTTAAGAGTATAGTGAGATAGATATATATATATATAATTTATTAAACCAAAATTTTCATTTGCCGTCATCTTTAAAACAAGTCAATCTATAAAATGGTATTATATATTTTATCAACGCGACCATTTATTATTTTTAAATAAAGTACACTTATAATAATTTCTTTTGGAATCACAAACACAAAAATTCGTGTACAATTTAACATTTGGGCCACAGCAATCTCAGGAGCATTAATTAATTAATTACATTTTACAAAATACTGTCGTCAAGTAAATTAATTCTCTATTATTTTTTTCTATTATTATTTGGCCGTTATATCAAAGTTAAAATGAGACTTTTGAATGCAAAGAAATGAAAAAGGCTCAATATTATTTAATTATCAGTTAACAAATAAATACACCGATCGCGGTAAATTTGTATATAGAGCAATGTATTGCATACATTCACAATATGTAAATATAATAATAATTGAATACTAAAAGTGATATGGCCAAAACTATAAAAACAAAAAAATATATACACATGTATGGTCAAGACAGAACAAAACATGAAATATTTAGGCTTTATAATGCGATAGTTTAGAGTTTATTTATACCAAAATGATTTATATATACATGTATATCCAGGCCATATTTTTTATTATATAACAATTTACAATGTATTTCACTGAGATAATTGAAAAACAAAAAGAAAATCAAAAAATACTCTAAACTGTCATATATGACAAATAATATTGCACTAAAAAAGAAATATGAAAAAATTAAACAATTTTATTATTATTAATTACTATTATTATTAACAATATTTTTATCGAAATGTGTGCATAAGTGATAACAAATTCAACAATATATAGTAGGAAAAAAGAAGCCTCGTTTATAAACATATTTAGTGCAATAATGATTTTGAATTTAAGAAATTTATTAGCATCAAATTTATTGATTGTATATTGAAATAGAGAAATTAATTTATTAGTCATAAATGATGACACTGTTTTTTTTTCTTTTTTTTTTTTTTTTTCATTGTTAAGTATTGTTATATTGATCAGTGTGAAACATTATTGTGTTATTGTGATTAATTTTGCGACGACGGCTATAATTGTCGATTGTGTTAATGTTGAAAGCAAGAAAAGTGCATTTTATGTAGGACAGTGTTTGTCAATTTTATAATTCATCTTACTGTGGATGTTTATGGTGTAGAAACAAAGAAGAAAAAAAAAGAAAAAGTTATTTCATTGTTGCATTATTTGATGAAAAGTTTATGAATGATAGAAAAAATAGAAAAATTACAAAGAAATATGAAAGATAAAAAAAAAAAAGATATATATTATATACATATAAAAAGACAAAGCAAGATTGCATTCGGAAAATGTTATTTCAATATTATATTGTATATTATATTAATAATTATTTTATTCAACGGGTAGGAATTATTATATAATTTTGGAGTGAAGGTAATAATATTTCCTTTTGCTTATTAGTTTATTTAATCAATTATATATTCTGTGGTTTAGCGAACAATCTTTGCATTTTTTAGATGATATAAATATAACTAATTAATTAACTTGCTGTTTTGTAATAAAATCCAGTCAGTGGTACAATTTTATCACATATAATAATTTAAAAATGTTTAGAATAATGAAGAAGGAATGTACATTGTAATATGACTGGAAAATGACACAAAAATTATTGTGTCATATTGACTAATGGTGCAATTGCCGAAAATTCTAAAAAACAATATTGTTGCGTAATTTTTTGGAATTAGTTTATAATAAAATGATATATGAAAATATTTATTAAATTATAATTTGGAGAGAGTGCAATTATATTATTGATTGTGTCAGTAAAACATATAAATGTGTTATTATATACAATATTTGGTAACCAGATATAAATATATAACTTATGATTAACGCATATTTTTCACCTATATAATCAAATAGCAACACTGTGTACCGTGATATTGATGCATAAGATAATATTCAAATTATTACAGTGGAGGATTTTATCGTTTTATTACAATTGTGAAATTAAAAAGAAAAATTTTCACGAAAAAAACAAAACATTTTTTTGAAGAATGTAATTCAAAGTTATTCAACTATTAATTTTATACATTGTTAATTAATAATAATCAATGACATTCTTCAATTATCCATATTATTATTATTATATCAATTAATATTTATATTTACATGTGGAAAAGGAAAAATTTATGTTCAAATATTACTGCTTTATTATTCTGACTATCATAATTTTACTAGATTGTGAAATTCTGAATTTATATTATTCAAGGTTTTTCATATATAATTTATATTAATCTCCAACAAAATATTATTTTGTGGAAAAACACCGGTGTATTTTTTTTCTTTAAATATGGCATATTGTTATAACTGTCTCATCTATTAATATTTAATTATCACGTGATTAATTTATGCAGTGAAAATAACGAATAAATAGTTTTGCAAATTGAAAGTTGTTATATTTATTTATGTACGATGTAAATGTTCATAAGAACATTATCTTCATAATTTCAAATAATTGCCATTATGACGTCATACATACTATTTGATACGTACATCCGGTGAGCACAAATACCTCGTTCTCGTGTACCTTTGTGTGTGAATACAGTACATAAAGTGAGAATTTGAGTTATTACGTGTTGAGATTCATTAATTTCGTAATCAATATCAAAACAATTGTTTCAATTATGGAAAAACAACTTGAGGAATTAGCAGTTATGTTATATGAAATAGACGCAATAAAATTTGGCGATTTTGTAACAAAAGTAGGGTTAAAAACACCTGTTTATGTTGACTTGAGAACTATTATTTCTCATCCGAAAATATTTGTGAGTAAATTAAAATTATATTTATATATACATTTATACAAATATGAATATAATTTGATAACTTCATAAGTTATAACTTTTAATATTTATAATGATTTTTTAGCGTCAACTTTCATCAATTTTGTGGTCATTACATGAAGTGTCTGAACACGCGGATCAGATCTGTGGAGTACCCTATACTGCACTTCCAATTGCAAGTCTGATATCTGTAGAATCCAATATTCCAATGGTGATAAGAAGAAAAGAAGCCAAATCGTATGGAACAAAAAAATTGATTGAAGGCAAATATAAAGCCGGCGAAAAATGTATTATTATCGAAGATGTTATCACGAGTGGCAGCAGTGTTTTAGAAGTAGTCAAAGATTTAAAACATGAAGGATTAATTATTACTGAAGCTCTTGTTGTTATGGATAGAGAGCAAGGAGGCAGAAAAAATATTGAAAATAGTGGCATTAAAATTAAGAGTTTGTATACACTCACTCAATTACTGCATTATCTTTTAGCAGCTGGTAAAGTTACTCCAGCTATTGTTGAAAGTGTTAAAAGTTATTTAGCAACATGCACTACTGCACCATTGAAGCTCTTGAATGGTAAACATTTTAAATGACAATTATAAATAAATTTATAGATTGTGAATTTATGAAAATTTTAATTTTTTATTACAGAATCGACAAATGAGAGATTAAAAATGGATTTTACATCGCGTTCAAAATTAGCTAAAAATCAACTTACCTCTAAAATTTTTGAATTAATGGACATGAAAGAGACAATGCTTTGTTTAGCTGCTGATTTAACAGAAACTGGCTCAATTCTGGAGCTGGCTAAAATTGCTGGACCTCATATTGCTATTTTAAAGATACACGTGGACATTATTGAAGATTTCAATGATGAGTTTATCAAGCAATTAAAAAATTTGTCACTAAAACATAGATTTTTCATCATGGAAGACAGAAAATTTGCAGACATTGGAAACACCGTATCACTTCAGTATTCTAAAGGGATTTATAAAATAGCTGAATGGGCTGATTTGATAACAGTTCATCCAGTTGCAGGACCAGGCATTTTTGATGGTTTAAAAAATGCCCTGAAAAATATTTCGGAAGATCGTGGAATATTTGTGGTTACTGAAATGTCTTCTGAAGGAACATTAACAGCTGGAAATTATATAACTGATTCTTTGAAAATGTCAGCAACGTGCGATTTGATTGTAGGTCATGTATGTCAATCAAATATATTTTCTGACCCAGGATTAATTCAGTTAACACCAGGTGTCAAATTGGCCAAAGCTTCGGATGATCTTGGTCAGCAATATAACACACCAGAGTCAGTTGTTAATGCTGGCGCTGACTTGGCTGTGGTTGGCCGTGGTATTACAGATGCAACAGACAAATTAGCCACAATATTAAAATATAAAAAACAATTATGGTCGGCATACAGAACAAGAACTTGCCCTTAATTTTTCAATTATCGGATAAATAATAAGCGAAATGAATTAATGAAGTTAAATTGAATCAGATATCTATGTTATGTCAAGTATTTCTCATCAGAATGATGAATATATATTAATAAATTGATGAAAATGTGTAAATATTTATTTCATATCATTATTTTGTAATGTATAGTTGTATTGAATCTATATTATATTATTTATTCAAACTAATTATTACAGATAAAATATTTTCTAATTAATCTTGAGTGAAATAAAAATTACGAGCTTGAATTTTAGCGCCTAAATGATTCTTCACCGCCATTTATGTTTTTATTTCGTTTTGCAAGTGGAAATTCTATCTCGCCACAAAGATGAATTAGTGTCGATTGTTCGTATACATATATATACAGTTTTAAGATTTTCTTCCTCAAATCGAATGTAATTAATCATTTGTAAGTAATGAATTGATAATTCTTCAATCCAAGTAATTGTTTATGCATAAATAAAATGTCAAACTATATCATAGCGATTGTCATATGATAATTATAAAATGAAGATCATAACCTCACTTTAGAGATTACAGTGAATCTCATTCAATCAAACGTATATAACAAATTATAAATTGTTGCAAAATCAATTATGAATCATGAAATTATTTCAACAAATAATCTCTGTAGATATAAGTAAAAATATTAATTTTATATATTACTTTTGATTTTTTTTTTTTTTGTGAATTACATCATTTTGGCGGGACTTTTGAAAAATACAAATCAAATAAAAAAATATAAAACAGCTCCATACATGGGCCTATCACCTATCATTCGCAGTATTCTCATTGGCATTCCTATTGGAATAACATTTGTTGACACAGTAGGATATGTTGCACGTGTGGAAGGTCTATCAATGCAACCTGCATTAAATCCAGATTCAACAAAAACTGATTATGTATTTCTAAATCGTTGGACAATTCGTGGTTATAATTTCAATCACGGTGATATTATTTCATTCGTTTCACCAAAACATCCCGATCAAACGTTAATTAAACGTGTGATAGGATTGGAGGGTGATGAATTGTACACAATTGGTTATAGATCACCAGTTATAAAAGTAAGAATAAATAATTTCACAATATTAAATTTATTATCGATTTATACTTGTATTATTTTATTTTTCTTTATTAACCAGGTTCCAGATGGTCATTGCTGGGTTGAAGGCGATCATACAGGACATTCAGTTGATTCGAATACTTTTGGTCCAGTATCACTTGGTTTAATAACTGCCAGAGCAACTTGTATCATATGGCCACCGAGTAGATGGCAATATCTCGAACCAGCTCTACCAAATCATCGTGTGCCATTGAAAATATCAAACCAAACACGTGTTTAAATTAGCTAGATGAAGGAATTAATAAATTGAAATAAAAAAATAGTTACAATGAGAGCAGTTAGTTTTGTAAACAGAGTACAGTGGGATGTACCTGGAAATATATTTAGACATGGAATTGCTATTGGTGATGTTGATAATGACGGTGATAATGAATTAGTTGTTGGTACTTCTGAAGGAGAATTGTATATTTTTAAAGTAAATATTTACGCTCTTATATTTTTTCATATTATAGAAAATTTTAATATTAGTTTATTAATTTATTTAGGGCACAGAAATTTGGCACAAAACAACTGGATTGGGTTTCATTACATGCGTTGCTATTGGGGATATTTTTAATTATGGTCGAAATGCTCTTGTCGTCATTTGTGGAGATGGTTGGGTTCATATTTTTTACAGTCCACGTTCAGTTAATCCTGGTACAAATGTTACAGCAACAAATTCATCAACAACCACCAAAGATTTTCCAGAAAATCAAAAAGCAGGTGAATGATTTGTTAATTGAAATAAATTATTAAAAATTATGTATACAATATTGTACAGTTTTCGTTCAATTTATTAATAATTCATCTTTGTTGAATTAAGGTGGAAATGATCATGATCAATTTGGTCGCTCAAATGACACAACGACAGATCATTTGTCAGGCAAAATAGAATGTGTACACTTGCAAAGAATACCGCCGAACACTAAAGTTATTCTTATTGCCGATGTGGATTGCGATGGTGCTAATGAAATGATTATTGGATTGACTGATCGTGTTGTACGATCGTACAGGTGGTCAAGTAATACTGATCTTGGCACTGGTAAACTTGTTGGTTTGAATAAATGGGAGTGTGCTAATCAAATTGGCACAGTGACATTACAGGTAAATAATCAATTTCATTAAAAATTATTTTTGTGCTATTTCATTATTGAAATTGAAATTTTATATGGATTAATAATTTTACGTAGCATCGAGATGATGGTACAGCAACTTTACTTGTTGCTCAACCAGGTGGAACATTTATGCGAATAAAATGTAATGCAAACGACTGTTGCTCTGATGAAGATTCAGATACAAAAAGTGAAGCAGCTGCTAATTGTGTTGATTATCAAACTCTCGGTATATCACGAATGCGTAATCCAAATATTTCAACGGAAATAATTGGGAATTTGGAACCCGGCGCTGGAGCAGAATATTTAATAGCTCATGAATCACCATCGAAATTTATTTCAAAAGGCAATATGGCAAAATCAAATCTTGGTAATGCCAGTAAAATTGATCCGAAAAATTTTAAATCAGGTTCATTAGAATTTCGACGTAATCGCTCACAGCCAGAAATACGAAAACGAAGTTTAGATGAAAGTTATGACAGAGGTAAACGCGATTTTGTTTCAATGAATAGAGAACAACATGAATCAATGAAATTTTTTAGTCAATTCAACTCACCGGAGATTGATCAAGTGGATGGAAATTTTATCGGTGGTAATGTCATATTAGGCGACTATCCCAATCGTGATAATTCAAAAAAATCTGTGTTACCGACGTATAAAGATTTTTCGAGTGAGCAAAAAGTTGAATTGGAAGAAAAAAATATTAAATCCGAAACAGAAATGGGATCAAATAAATCGAATGTAACGGAAGAAAATTTAATGCAAACCAAACCTTATGCACTCGCTACTCTTGATGGAACAATAATGCTAGTCAAAGATGAAATAATATTATGGTACGTTGAAAAATGAATAAATAAATATTATAGCAAGTTTAATCATCAGTAAAAAAATAATAAATCGAAAATTTAATTGATCCATTTTATTGTGCAATTTTTTAGGGCTATGCAAGTTGATCATCAGTTATTTGCACTCTCTTCCTTGGATGTGACGGATAATGGCGCTGATGAAATAATTGCGTGTGCATGGGATGGACACACTTATATTCTCGATCAACAACGACGAAGTGTTCGTTTTCAATTTGAAGAGCCAGTGAGATCGTTTTGTACAGGAAAATACAGCTTAATACCTGGAACATCAACTCCCAGTCTTGTTTATGCGACATTCAACAATAAGGTATTAAATACTGCTAAAATTACATAAATAAATTAATAGTTATTAATTTTTTTTTGTAGTTCTATAAATTTATTTCATACTTTTAAATTGTTATTTGTCTATTGCAGATTTTTCTTTATTATGATGTGATTCTCCCGAGTTTAAGAATAAAACAATTCGAGCCAAATGATATAATGACTTTGAACCAAAAAAAATTCATTGATGAATTAATTGGTGATTGTACCGACACGGAAAGAGTTAAAAAAATGCAACAGTTAACAGAATATTTGTTATATGGAATGGAAATGAGTGACGATGATGTTGAGGGTGATGATAAAATTCAATAAAATTTTTACAAACATAACATTATAATTTTATATAAAATTTATAAAATATCCAGAAATTATTATTGGAAGAAAGAAGAATTATTGTCACAATTAAAAATTATTTTTTCGATTTATGGTAAAAAAACAATTCATAAGTTCACGAAAAATATTCAGAGATGTCAAAGATAAAATTTATAATTAATCCTGAGCAGCGTTGATGATAAAAATTATACATGTATCAATTTATTGTAGGTAAACAAATGATAACCGGATTGAAATAGCTTATGTGTTTATAATCTGTTCTCCTTCAAGTACTAACTCTTTTTTCATCGGGATCCGTTTCTTCAGTATGACAAGACGTAAGTCAGTATTTGTCTCCAATATATATTTCCGTTCAAAGTTTCGTAATATCAAGGTAAAGGCACAGCGAGATAAAAAAGAATAGAAGAGAAAAAAAAAAGGTCAATAAATAAATTTAAGAAATCCTCATCTAACTTCTATCAAATAAATAATGATAAAGAAAAAAAGTTAAACTCTAAAATATAAATGAAAATTAATGATAGATAAATTTTAACAATAGAATTTTCATATAATACTTCACTATTTATTAATATTTATTTTCAATTTTCGTTTCATTATTTATTTTCATATTTTTTCTTTTTTTTTTTTCTTTTTTTTCATGATGACGTCCAATTTGTCAGACAGCAAAGCCGGAAGTAAATTAACCACCAATGTGGCTTGACATGTTGACGTCCGCCACTCTTTAAAAAAAACAAAAATGAAACAAATAAAATAAAAATAAAATTAAATAATGGACAGCTGGCAAATGACCATCAGACACAGGACAACGGAGGTCCATTAGAATCCGATGAAGGTGTCAAAATGACTACATTATATATCTATCTATTTTTGGCATCTCATTGCCATTCTCCAAATTCTATTTGCATCAATTAAAATTTCATTCATTTATTATCAAAAATTATTATTATCCTTTACATATATTTTTCACTGCACTCCATTATTTTTTATTCACTTTTTATTTTTTCTCTTTATAATATTCTCGATAACTATTTTTTTTTCAACATATAATACATATTTTTATAGACAGATAAATATACATATATACTCATATATATTTTTTCTTCTTTCCATTAAGTATATACACGAGAAAAGTGACAGGATCATCGCAAGTGTCCAATCGCGAGGAGGCGTGAAAGAGTCGGGTGAGGATATGCCACTCAGAAATACACAGACACAAACATACAAACATAAATTCCCCTTGTCGACCACATTCCACACGGGCTATTTTATTTTATTGGAGCGAAGGGTGTCAAATATAACATAGCAACAGGCCCTACCTATATATATGTATATATGTATATATTATTCACAGTGGGTTACGGGGAACTCCACTTTGTATGCATGTCCTATCTTTGTACACATGTCGTATCTGTACATATTATATATATATATAGTTGACAAGAAGAAGAGAAAAACGTGAACCAGTGGCTCTTTCCCTCTGTACCTATATATGCATTGTATCGTCGATGTGTGACAGATTTTTGACAGATTCTGTCTGATTTGGTGTCGAGTGACAGCCCCAAGGGTCTTCCTTTCTCTCTCTTTTCCCCATTTATAGCCAGGTTGTCTCGCGGTTGACGTCACGCGCGATACCAATCACCGGGTGTTCTAAAATAAAATAAAAAATGAAAAGTAAAGTAAAATGAAAAAAAAAAAAAAATAAAAGAATATACATATAAAACAAAAATACCAGAGATACAAGGTTCAAAATCCTTTTATTTGTTTGTATATATAAATGCAGTGATGTAAATATTTTCATATTTTTAATTCAATTTTTTTTTGCTATGGAATTATTTTTTATTTTTTATATTTTACACAGGATCACAGAATTTTCATGGATATGATATTGAAGAAGGGAATCTGTCAATCAATTTATGTATGCAGTTAGTACAATGATCTATTGTGTGAAACTCATGTACCTCGCAATTTTTCCGTGTTTGAAAACGTGTCTATTATAATGTGGTATATATCTGTACACAACTGATGTACCCTCCAGTGTAACCAGGGGCGTTCCATTCATTTTTATACATATTATAGTTGCTGAAGAAGACGATCCATGTATATATATATGGAGCTGAATATTATTTTTCTTTTTGAGAACGCCCAAAAGAATATAATAGCTGTCGCTGAAGGCAAGTCAGTATGTCGACAACTGAAATTTATATATATAAATAAATATCAATAAAAGAGTATATGTATTTATATGTAATCTGATCTAGTTCCTTCAAGGATCAAACCCAACTTATTTATATCTATGGATATGCTAAATTCAATGATTGCTTTATTCTAGGATTGATTAATAAGACATTGGATGATGAAAGGTATATATAAAAATGAAGAAAAGGATATTTGAATTAATTTGGAAATTTGTTAAACTGTCAACAGCAAAAATTTCAATTGGATATAAATATTTAGATCTAATTCAACAATATGAATAGGAAAAAAAATAAAATAAAATAATCTTGAGAAGAATTACCAATAGCAGTTGGATCTATAAGGACGAAAAATGTCGGTATGAATTTTGAGAAATAGCAAAAAGAGAAAGAAGACAAGAGAATGAATTTGTGTGTTTGCTCGGAGGCCTTGTTGTCATTCCTCGATATTTTTTTTCTGTTCAACTCGACGTCTTGAAGCTGAACGAACTTGTAGCATGTCATGGGCCTGGGTCATACCTACAATTTTACAATAGCACGGTGTGGGATACGGCTTATTGGCGACAATGCTGCCAAGCCCCATGGGCGCATAAAAGCGTATAATGCACCCCGCTAACGTGAAAATTATTCTGTCAAACATTCGACCGTCGGATTATGGCGGCTAGTGCTGTTTCTTGTGTATATAATATATACTGAGGGTAAAAGGCACCCACGTTTTCATTTGACAAACGGATCCGGCGCACGACGATAATATTCTGATCTTCTCTCTTTTACACTCATATTTTATTTCTTTTACATCCTGTGTGTACAGTGATGATGATGATGATGATGATGATGATGGTCATGAACAAGCAAACATATTTATCACCAGATGTTTCATTTTTCATAAATGAAAAGTGTGAGTATTGTAAAGTGGTAACAATAATTTTGTTAGGTTAAGGATCACTATTTTAGTGTATATAAATATTATATTAGTTATATGGATATAAAAATCAGTCAAATAATTGACATTGACATTGACAATAATTGACATAAAAAATCCTGTAGATTATTTTAATTATTTATTTTACACAAAATTATATACTAAATTGACATCTCAATAAATATCCAGTTAAAAAAGTCTCTAAAAATAGGGTTAGGTATTTACAATAAAAAAAATTTTTAAAAATCAAAAGGTTATCCTTATTCTAATTTTACAATTTATTTATGCATACAAATATAAATTCATCCCTTAAATTACTTCTGCATATATCTATATCTATGAATAATAACCTCAAACATGTACATATATAATTAACCTTTGCAATCAACCATAAATAATTAACCTTTGCAAATAATTTTCAATATAAAAAACATGAATATACCCAATATAACATAATGAAACAAATAAAACGAATAGAATACAACAAAATTCATCAATGTCTATATTTTCAATTAAAAGTATGGTGTACCATAATAAATACAAAATACAAACAATATTCTACTTCCTCATCTATATAAATATACATATATTCCTATATATGTATTTATACAACGTTCAAGAAGCAGAAATTTAGAACATAAAACAAAACTACCAACTAAGTATATATTCACACACCCATACATTTATATACATATACCAAATCCTTTTATAGTTATTTCTTCGTAGTTGGCGACAGTTCACAGAAACATACGAAAATACACAACTTTGTGATGGTTATTCACAGAATGGCGGAGGCAAGTGGGTATAACAAAGGACCGACGTCGACGAATACATATATATTTCGAACTGGTTGGTCAACCCTGATCCTTGCATATACATATATGGTAAATACATAGGTAAATACATATATTTCTATAATATATACATAGAGTTTTGTGTCATAACGATTGTTGAGTTTATTTATATACACAATTTAGTTATATAGACAGCTTCTAGGCTTGCAGTTTCATGATATATATATGTATGTATATTTATATATGTACATATATAATAGTGGATATGATTGTGTGTATGTGACATGTTTATATCCATGTTCACAATAAAAAATTATTGACAGCGTGAAATTTTTGTTCAATGTTCAGGGTTTTATGCTCTGTCATATTTTTTGGTGTTTATTTCAAGCATCATTCAGGATTCAATAGCAAAATAATGACGCTTTTATAAATGAATATATACTGGTGATTAATTCATTGTGCGATCAACGCTTATATTAGCGTCGATAATGCATTTGTAAGTATTTAATTATAATATTTAAAAAATTATATGTCCCTATATGAATTTTCTGAATTCTTTTATATTTATGGCAGATTTTTTTTTACTAAATATTTTATATGGAAAAAATATATTTTCATGTATACAACAATGAACTTTGATATCAGGTGAATTAATTATTTAATATTTTTTTTATTAATTATACTTTATAATGTGAAAAAAGAACATTATAAATATTGATATTTGTTAAACATTCGGATATATATTCTAACCTACAAAAAATATTAAAAGAATCATTTTTGATATATACATAAACAATAAGCATAAATATTCTTTATTATATTGAAATTTTAATAGAACAAAAAAATATTACTACAATTTGAAATTTTCCATAAAATATATTTTCATTTGAAAATTCTGATCGTTATATTCTCTCTTCGACATATATATAAGTTATATATAATACATATGTGTTCATACGTTCTATATATTATTAATAAACCGCATGTCCATTCGAAATAATACTAATATACCTGCAGTATATATATGTACACATATAAGCGCAATGAAAAGAAAAAGCCAATAAAAAAGCGCCCCCTATTCACATGATAGTTCTCTCTCGTGGCCTCACGACTCGTACTCAATCTCCTCGACGTCTTATTTTTTTTTTTATTTTTTTTTTCTCATTTTCATGCTTCTACACATACAAACATATATATATATATATTCATCCCCACTGGAATCGTGTTGTTTGGCAGAATTACCCACTCTCATCGCAAGTTTCATCCCCTCTAATTCTATCCATCCATTTATATACATGCTGCGCGCCGTCGCGCCTTTGGGCAATTCGCGAAAAGTCATATACATTTCTATATATATATATACATATAAATACACATCTATATATTTGAATCGAATCTGGGCGTCGACCACGCCTCCCCACCAATCTACCAGTTATCCAATGAAATTCACGGCTGGTGGCCATTTTGGTCCATGCAAAGAGGCTGCGCCACCGCATACACCCATACGAATACCAAACTTAACTCCGATGCGTCTCCCCACCAATAAAAAATATATATTCATTAAAAATATTTCCCTTTCTCTGTAACCTTTATTATATATATTTTATTCTTTCACCCACACTTATTGCATTATACATATCGACTGTTGCCTCATCTCGCTCTCACCCACGCATTTATTATTTGCTGAGTGATATAACGGTCCAGATGCTCGTAAGTGTGCTGTGCTCCATTCCCCACTGCGCATTATATCAATCCTACCACTCTAACCCCCCCCCACTATTGGCAACGTCACAATTATTATCATCTGGTTGGTGGATTTTAGTGTGGTGGTAGAGATGATAGTGGGGAGTAACACACGGTTAAACGACGCGCGCGGAACGCGCATTATATTGTTCTCTCTCGTTTATTCCCTCTTCCATTTTCTCCTTCTCCAGTTTTTTTTAGTTTTTTTTTTTATTTGGTTTGTGCGGTGGCAGCGCACGCAACGGTGGTACCAGGAAACTCAAATCGACGTGAGAGAGAAAGCCAGCAGCCGAGATTCGTTCGCGATCGCGACACGGCGACGAGTTTCACGACATTTCGTGCTTGCTTACAATATACTCATCACGAAATATATAATAAATAAATATATAAATAAATAAATGAATACCAACACGGGATATATACATTATATACATATCGTATTGTTATTGAATTTTGAATACGTAAATAAAATTCGGAATTATTTTACGTGATAAATTTAAACTAATCCAATGGGTAATTTTATTGATTTAGATATAAAATAAATAAATATTTTCAATTTTGTGTCGTTTGATTTGTTTCATATTTAAAAATACGCGTGCAAGAGGAAATAATTGCAATATTTAATAGTAAATTTCTAATTGTATATAAACGTGACATTTTTCTGATATACAGTGGGGGTAATGCAAGAAAAACGTATATAATTATATGTAAACAAAGAAAGTATTGAATGGACAAAATAGAATGATAGAAATTGGATAAAAGCATATAAGCTGCATTATATTATCATTATCATTATTATTGATGACTAAGTATATTAATTACAAATAAAAATAATGTCAATAGTCGTATCGTGCGTGCAAGAATATTGTCGTAAATAAAAAGATTACATATATAAGTGTACGGTAATATTTATAGATAAATAATTGAAGAGTTTATATTGCAATGAACAATATTTGACTGTTGCAGACATTTGATATCTTAAATTTTGTGTGTGCGATTGTGTGATATAAATTTTCGCGAGTGATTAATAAATGACATTTGGAACGATAAATATTAATCAATAAACAACAAAAATACATATATGTAAATAATTACATTTATATAAGTTATTTAAATGAACATTTAAAAAATCATAATCACTATTGAAGAGGTGAAAATTTGTTGGGCCACCATTGAAAAAACAACAGAGTTTGGTGAGGATAATTTTCTCAAATTTATGTAAGTATATAAATAAATATATTTTAAAAACATTCTTAATTAAAGACTATATGAAAAAACTATACATATTAATTATAATAATATAATAGCTTGTATATTTATTTTTATTATAATTATATATTAATCTCAGTTGTGAAAATATAAAATACCAAAAAAATTCATGACGATCAATTTATTAATACAAATTGATAAATATTATTTATATTAATTTGTATATATTTGTCTAATTAAATCTTGAAATTTATCGCTGGGTTCATTCATATTTTACATTATCACAAATCAATATTTATAAATAAATAATAAACGTTCAATACTATTTATTGTTCACAATTAACATGAACAAACTCTCAATTATCGATTCTTAAATTAATATATTTATATAATATATATAGACGTATTTTATACATAAATAATCAATGGCAAGTAGGATATATAAATAATATAAAAGATAATATACATATGCATGATGTAGTCGTACATAAAATGCATCCTAGATGAATTTTTTCCTGCACAAATAATATATAACATTTAAAAATTTACAGATAAATATATGTACATGCCATTCATTTACGATGTTAATAATCAGTAAATAATTAACATGTATCATAATGAGAAATGTCTCTCTTGATGATGATGATGAGAAATAGACGGATGTTAGTTTTGTAAATATATATAAATATAAAAAGATATATGGATATTTATATGTATAGCTACGTATATAGGTATATGGATTCTTCATTTTGCCTCTCGTCTTGCGTTCTCTCGATCCCTTATATTCATTTTATGATCTTTTTATCGCGGGATCTGTCCCACTGCATGCAGCAATGCTTTCTTCTATATGGATGCTACGTCATTGCTGCTAATCGCCCTTCAGTATTTTTTTTTTTTCTTCACTTTTGTTGTCGGTACTATTTTTATTATTTTTTTTTCCCCATTTTGTCTCGTATATGTATATAAAAATTCCCAACATCCGTATATACACATATGATATTGAGACATTTATCTGTGGCATACAATAAAATTTATCATCAAATATAATATCTCTATAATAAAGAGAAAAAAAAAATATTTGTACTACTGTAAACTATTTTTATTCTTCATCAAATTTCTTGGGACATATATACATATCCAGAAAAAATTATTATTTCTTTCAATTTATATTTATTTATCTACATATATTTTTATTTGACTATAAACAAAGAGCTCTCTTGCAATGTCAAAATATATTGCGTGAATTTTTTTCTGAATTAATTGAACACGTGAATGATTGAGAGATCGCGTAAAGTTTTTTTGTTCGCCGACGGTTAGACGAATTTTTATGATATAAAAATATATATATATATATATATATATATATATATATATATATATATATTATTCATATGGTGGAATGCCCCGCAGTGCCAGACATGAAGACGTCACTCAAAGAAAGAGTGAATTCTATATATGCAGCGACGGGGTCAAGCCCGGAGTAAATACCTGACCGCCAACAGGGCGATATAGATAATTTAGTTCAGGACCAAATACACAGCTTTATATATGCTTCGTTCCTATAGGTCGGTACTTTCTCCTCTTCTTTTTCTTCTCACTATATTCTAATATACATATATATACGATCGAGAAGATATAGTGACTCAACGAAATGATTTTTGACAAGTTTTAAGACACAAGTGTTATCATTATTTTTTATAAATTTGTCAATGTGTAACAATAATTATCACATGATAAAAAAAAATATATTTAAACCATCCGAATTAATTTGCGATATTGCTGTTCTCTATAAACATAAACTGGTGATTAACATAATAAAAAAAAAGGAGAAATAATAAATTTTTTTTATGCATTATTATTAATTATATTTAAAATTAACACCGAAGAAATTTTTTTTTTTTTAATATTCATATTTAATTGCAATTTCATTTTTTTTTTTTCTTCAATTTGTTTAATAAATAATTATTTCTTAAGAATATATTTGGACACATTATATATTAACTTATTTATTATATACATATTGAGTTTGGAAAAAAAAATTATTTTTTTCAATTTAATATATATTCTAGTGAAGATATAATATTGCGCGTATGAATTAGGTGAAAGTTGAATACATATATATATTATTATAAGTTATACATATATGTATATATATAAAAATATGATTATTGAATAAATCAAAGCACACGAACTTGAAGCGTCATTCTTCATAGACAAAATCGCTTTATATATTTATACATATATTTATATGCGTTGGTGTGTGCGCGACGGCCGCGCGGTGACGCTCCTCACATGAGCTGTACACAATGCTGCTATAAATTATATAGGACCTGCCTCGTTTTTGTGCTATCGATGATTTACGATCTAGTGCGCGGGAGTTTGTGTATGATGTCCGCGGACCAAAAACATTTTATACTGTAAGTTGCTTATTAATATTTTATACATATAAAAATGAATGTATATTATACACTTACACGTACGCGAAGACGCGCATCGATATATTATGTATACCTATATATAATAATACATATTACTATATATATACACAATGCAAATGTATATTATTGGTTAAAATAATTCCATTACATCATTTTTAAAATTTTGTAATAACAATACGAACACAATGTATTTGCTATAAAAGTATAGATTGAAAATTATATTTATTATATATCTGTGTATATGAATCATATATATATATATATACGAACAATTAGTTTATATATATTTGAGCAAAATTTGTATATATGTCAGAAGTAAATTAAAGTTTAGATCGTGATAATTATAATAGTCTACAACCTGCAATTTACGAACAATAAATTTTTTATTTATACAAGCTGTATACATATGAGAATATATATTGGTGAGGATAATTATGAATCATAATTTGATATTATTAATTACAAGTTTCGATATATAATAATTCAACCATGAAATATAATATACATAATTTTGTATTGCAAATATAATCACAGTTGACTGTGAAAAAAAAAAAATTTATTACTATTTAAAAATGTATACATTTCCAATTACTTTTGGTAAATTTTATTATTTGTGTATATAAGTATATTTTAAACACAGAAAATACACTTGTAACATAGATAATATACATGGCCGGATTATATTTAAAAATAAATACATATATACATATGCATATTTTATTTTTCTTATTATTTTTTGTCTTGATGAACAGTTGACAAGCCGCCAATAGTATAACACTCAAATATATATCCAAGGCATATGTACGTCATAAATCGCATATATATATATATATATATGTATAATCTTTTGAAAGAATAAAAGTATAAGAAAGAATAAATATCATATAACTAACAGTAGAAAAATATAACTCAAGGAACCTTTTTTTTTTTTTTTCTTCTACTGCAGTGTGGTCGGTCGTACGACTACTGTCATAGAAAAATAGTTATTGTAGGTATATTTAAGTATATGTATACCGAAAAATTTGACCCTCATCGTCGTGCACTCGTCACTACAACAACAGTTAAGAAGAGACCCCCCTGGTTTAGGTAATAATCAGTTTTCTTTGTCATTTTAGAAAACATCCTTTTTTCAAAAAGAATATTTCACCGTTTTAGTTCATTTGTATATAGTGACCGACCGACTTAAGAAAGTATGTATATATATACATATATACAGAACGACAATCCATGTGCCTAACTTGATATAATATACTCACTATGATGCTGCCGAAAACTATATAAAACTAAATGTATTTGTAACAATAATATACATCCATCTATACACGAATTATATTTACATACAAATATAAATATACATGAAAGAATAATTCTTAACCGAAAAAGCAATAGATTCGTGTTGTCTATAATAGTTTGAATAGAATATATACATACATATATATATATATAGGGGAAGCATTTGCGGTTTTATACCTACTACTTCCAATTAGCAGTTTTCGAGAAACTCGCCGGGGGTCCAGTGGTAGCTGCGATCTTGGCGAAAAGGTGCCAGTAGCGCAGTGAAATAATTCGAGATGAGATGAAACGCGTCAGGCTATATGTATATAATAAATACATATACTATATTTCTCTCTTGAAGATAATATTCATCAGGTCTTTTTTGGTATCGCGCGCGCGCAGACACCACACCTGGACAATAATCGAGAAAGACATTCTTCGGGAGCCGGCGTGTGATCAAACGTGTGGCCGTAATTCTTTATATCTTTTTCCTTCTTTCTTTCTTTATGTCTGTCTATCTTATGTTTTTTTTTTTTTTCTTTCCTCGTGTGTCTCATTGAAAAAAGAAAGAGATAAAAAAATAAATAAATAATAAAGTGACACATATAAGTGTTTGGTGAATAATATATGTGTGTTATATATTATGAATATTGGAATTATTTTTCACATCCGCATACTCTTTCTCTCTGTTAATATACATGGCGGTGTTTGTGATACGTTTATATATTATACATATATGTATATATATTTGTGCGCTCAGAAGCGGTTATCTGTACGATGAAGGAGGCGGGATTTTGAGTGGAATATCACGATGAAATAGCGGTTATGTATATATATAATTATTATATATATGTATCTCGTTGACGTTTTGAACGAGACCCTACGTATATATATATAGTGGGTCAATCTTCACGGACATTATATAGCAACTGCCAATATAATCGAGGAATTTTAAATTATATATATCCTGCATATATTCACAAATTATACATAAATATATATATTCAATACACATATATTCATATACGTTTATATATATCACATATGTATATATTTATATTTATAAATAATTAAAAATATGTATTTATATGTATGATCGTTATTTCTATATAATTCATAGGCCCTATATATCTTTTCTATATAATGTTATATATTAATTCCTAAATATGCTTTATGAAATGCAGGCGTAAATATATATCTCGCGTAAATGAAAACTCAAAACGGGAAAATTATATATATATATATATTCAAAAAAGTTCTATAGTAGAATCTCAAAATATTTTATCCATTATTGTCATTCCACCGCACTTCTCTATATCTCATATTCCTGATGGTACATGGCGGCACTTTTCAACTTTTTATAGAGATTTTTATACCGGTGATATCTATAGCACACTTATTTATTTTTTTTTTTTATCTGACTCTCATATACATACATACATACTTCCATCCATTTATATACACATATTCCTTCTACTTCTTTTCATTTTTTTTTTATTTCATTTTCAACTTCTCGGTTGTTCGTTCTTCTCTATATATTCATGTAAAAGGTACTACCAGAACGCGTCTGCCGTTGCTGCCAACGTCGTTCGAATATATATATACATATGAATATGAATATAATAATGAGAACGGGTTTCCATCGTCGTTTGGTGTGTATATATATAATATGCTTTGGTTCATCGTCGCCAAGTTAACTATATGTGTCTCGCGCGCTATATTTTTCTTATACTCTTCTTTTCCTTCTATAGATGCTCGCTTCATCCATACACGGATTATTCATTTGAAAAGATATATATCGTGTACACCTATATCTGTTAGACACTATCGCTCGTGCCGATCGCGATTTCAGCTGTGAATGTATATGGAAGCGCGTGCCTTCATTTCATGCATATATATATATATAATATTTATAATATATGTACACATATAAATATGTATAATATTTGTTTAATATTTTTTTGAAGCACTGCACTATATACTATATATATTATTCATTATATATTTGTCATTTTAGAATTTTTACTCACACGATATTGTCTTAATTAAGATTAAAACTTATTTTAATTAAAATACTTATTTATTTTTGTTTCTTTTTTAATTTGTCATTTGTGGATATTTCGCGTAATATATTTGAGTGCACGTTTTATAGGTTTATCATATTTTTATATGGTCTGTGGGGATGTATAGTGTACGTGTGTAATTTTTTTTTTTGTCATACGTTTTATATAATAATGCTGTTAAATCATTTTATATCCCTTCAGCTTTTTGTAATTCGCAATCACATTAAACAAATACATATTATATCGATGTTCTAACACGATTGTTTATATACTTATATAGTTAACAGTATTGATAAACAACATATTGTTGTTAATATATATACAAAAAATTTACTTTAATCAAAGGATATGGATATTATTGTTTTGAAATATGGATGAAGGATTAAAAATAAAATTGAATAATTATTTTGTTAATGCTCTCGGGTTGATTTCACCAATGTTAAATTTATCAAAACACCATATACATTAAGATAGCTTTATATATAATACATATGTATATGTATGTATCGATAAATTTATGTATTATGTATGTATATGTGTTATTATAGTGGGAGTTGTTGGGCTATATAGAATTAAATTTTTCTCTCTTCAGGTATATATTTTTGTGTATGTGTATAAATGAGATGAAATATATATGATGACTAGTAGTAGCTAAAGCATAAAAAGAAACCGACCACGAGTTTTTTGATTGCGTCAGCATATCATACATGAATATAATATACAGATGTATAACCTTATACATACATGTATATAACATACATACATAAATTACTTTTTGATTATTACTATCAATGGAAAAATATAATTAATATATTGTATACATATATATTTATTAATAATACATTCAAACTCATCGTATTAAATATAATTCAATCATTAAACATATAATTATATGAATTACAACAATTAAAAAAAATTTTTTTATTTTTCCTCAATCTCAATTAATTAATTTATTTAATATAATTCCGTGTATTATTCCATTATCCTTCTCAACCTAATATAATTTATCTCGTAGCAATAATACAAATACATATATCGAGCACAGAATATTATTAAAAAAAAAAAAAAAAAAGAATATAAAGTTTTGTAATAAATATTAAAAACTGATAGAAAAAAAAAATCAAAAAACGTGTATACATACAAAGAATGACACGCAAGGATGTATACATATCCCTATATACATGTATATATATATACAAAGGTGGAGGAGGTATCAGAGGAAACGAAGGAAAGGCAGCGAGGAATGTTGTTACGCACAAAGGTGTTGAGATTCGAAACCAACACATATAAAAAATTTATATATATTTAAATTTTATTCACATATATATTTTCATTTCACTATGAACCACATACATAACATTACATACATATACATACATATTTTCGTATCCATATATACATATATAATACACTCTAAAAAAATCTATACATACATATAAAATAAAAAAATAAAATATTTATATATAATTATTCATTTGTGTTTGTGTGTGTGTCATACAAACGGATGAGTATATATGTACATGAATCGATATATATTATACCTACCATACGAGGACTATATAGATGATTTTGGTGTAGGGTGTTAGTGTGAAAGGGTGAAAGAACGGGGACATATTTTATATTTATTGGTATTTGCCGCTACTGTGCTTGTCGCGCGGCGGCCACAGAGAGATCAGCTCTCTAACCGGACCCCAAAGAGAAATAGCGGGTGAGAGAGATGAATATATGTATATAACCGACAACCGTGGCGCGATCATCTCCTCGGGCCATCCCACGATGAGTATGTATCAGTGTGCAGCATTTATATATATTTGTATATATTTAAAAATGTATATTATACATTTGCATGTGAAATTGTGGACTATACTACTGACTGTGCGCGGGTCGTCCCATGTGTCATATCTCTACTATATATATGTACATATATATATATGCTATATTATACACCAACAAACAACCATAATATAAACTCCATTCCGTTGCATGATACGCCTCGGGTTCCAAACACGTATGATATCTTCTCGACGACGCAAATATATATTCTCTTGCGAATTTAGTTTGCGTGTGTCCTTGTGGATATATAATTTTTCTATGTAGGTATATAACATATATATCATTTTTCATATGATTGTTGGTATATGTATGTATAAGTTTGTGAGTTTGCAATAATGAAATAATATATATATACATGTAAAATGCGCGTATGAATTAAAGATATATATTATTGAATATATAAAATCTGCGTTTTTTAATTTCTTACATATAGACGCGTATATATACAGGTTAATAAATGAAATGATAATGAATATTAAATAAATTTATGTGAGAAATTTAATAAAAATATAAACGTGGAAATAATATATATATTTAATAAATTAATCATGGTATTAAATAATAATTATTAGTGAGTAAATTATGTTTTAGATTGTCATAAAATTATTATCGGTGACAGCGCTATTTTTTTTTTTTTTTTTTTTTTTTTATGTCTTCTTTTATTGTATAGAACGTATGTATATATATGTAGTTTATATACATTCCGCCCACACTAGATCTTCTTTACTCATGTATATGTTTACGTAAAATTTGTGTGTGTGTGTATGAATATTGTTCGCGCGTATTTTTTTTGCTCACATATATGTCGAGAAAAAAAATTTATGAGCGCAGTTTTGCGACCCCAGGAGTTCAGGAGTCCTCACCCCTTAATTAACGATTGTGCCACCGGCATTTCTTCACGTGGTGTGTTGTGTATATATATCTACATATATACGTACGTGAGGGATATATATATAAGCTTAATTTTGTCACGTCGCAAACCACCTAATGACCTCGAGGATTCAGCGTGCAGTTTTCACAATTTTTTTCTTTTTTTATTTTTTTATTCATTCATGTGTTGTCTATCGACATTTATTATAAATGTCTGACACGAGTAAACAAATAAAATGAAACTTCATATTGGGAGGGTATATAATATATATATATGTAGTAAAATATAATGAAATTTTTCTTGCAGTAGATCTCTACGAAATTTTATATTTATATTAATTTATTTTTTTTATTCATTTTATTTTTCGTTTGTTTTTCTTTGTAAATAATAGAGTATGAAAACGGAAAATGTACGATGAATTGATGAAAATGTGCATTGTATTTATATGTATAAAGTGAATATAACGTTTTGTTTTTTTTAATGGTGTTGATGTGCTCGGTTAATGCGAACCGACTACGATCACTGGGGCGTAAATTTACTCTGCTAACGTTAAAAGCATATCTTCAATGTATATATATAAAATATATATGTTTTCGCATTATATATTGCAATATATATAGGTCGTGTTGAGAAGAAAAAACGCAAGATACATATATATTATGTACATATATATATATATAGGTATATAAGGGTTATAAATATATATGTGGATGCAAAAAATTTTACATTATTTATAATAGTTTGCGTTAATTCACTGAAATAGAAATAAATGTACAGAATAAAAGTGAAATAAGTATATAAAAAAAGAAAAAAAAAACTGCATTAAAAATATTAACGAGTCCAACAAAAATATTAAAATTGCAGTGATAATATATTAAGTTGAATTTATTTTGTTATATAACACGTTGGAAAAATTATTTATATTCAAAATTAATAATCATTGACAATAATATATTCTTTTAAATAAATTAATAAATAAATTATACTCAATCAATAATTATTATATTCAAGCTGAAAAAAAAAAACTTGAAAAAATCTGCAATTTTGGTTTAAATTTAAAATTAAAAATATTTATTGCTAAATTTTTTTGTAGATTTAATTGAAATATTAATTATTTCACCAATTATATATAATTTCTTTATAATATTTAATTATTCAGGTAAATATATAAATAAATAAATAAATAAATAAATGAATAGAAGCTGCAATATGGTAGCATGAATATGATAATAATATCAGAGTGTATCTGATGAAAGAACAACATTCATATACCTACTATAATTCTTATACATAGGTATAATATAAATATGTATTCCCTTCTATATATATATATACACAGAATATTATATTCTCACCACGGGGAAAAATATACCGCCCTGCAAATTACTCTTATATTCTACACAATACAGTAGACTGAACTAAACCATCCCCATATACTATTCTCATCATCACTTGCTTTTCTCAAGCCACAACTTGGGCGTGAAATGCCAAAAATTGTTCACCCTCCCAAAACCACAATGGGCGTGAATGGCACACGAATTCTCCCCTATTTTATATTCATTTTATTATTTAATTCATAATAATACATCAGCTAAATTTTCATGGACACATATTTACAATATAAAATAAAAATTCAACGAATTATATATATATAATCTCAAATTTTCATCTTTATTAATTAAAAATATCCAACATTATATTTTTACAATATACTTATAAAATTACAAATAAAATTATTATTATATCCATTAAATAATTTTATAAAATATATTTATTAAATAAATAATTTTATATATAAATATCTTTATTTATTAAATATATTATTAATAATATTTATTATAATTTTATTAATTATATAATTATATAAAATATTATATAATATAATAAATATATTTATTTATTAAATATATTATTAATAATAATTATTATAATATATTATTAATATTAATTTATATTTATTTCATATATTTCAATTTTACAATTTATTTTAATTTATTTATAAATATTTTTTAAATTATCCTATGCTTAAATATTTAAATATATATTTTTTTTTTTTTTTCATTACAAAAGTATATTATATATAGTTGAACCAAAAAGTTCGCGGTTGAAACTATTTCAACTATATGGGATGGGTAAAAGTGCATCGCGTGAAAACGTTCATTGAAGCGTTAAGGGGTGAACGTATATATACATAGGTATATATATATATAAGCGAGAAGAGTAAAGTACAAAAAAGGTATAACGCTGTATGGGGTAACGAGGGAAAAAGAAGAAGGAGGAGGACTATAGACGGCTAAACAGAGAGAAGTTGCAATTTGAACGTAGAATAATATGACACGGGTGACAGTATAGGGGGGAACATCAACCAAACATCATAGTGTGAGCTAGTAGAGGATAAATATATATATATATATATATATATATGTATGGAGGAGTGATTTTTGAAGGGTCTAAGTAGCTTCCCGCACCGCAGGCGTCGAGCGTCAAGAGTTCTATACCGCCGCGCGTCCAATACTCGAGATTCAGATCTCCAGCTCTACTATGTCTATTTCTTTCTTACTAATACACATAAATTTTGCTGTTTGTTGTGCGCCTCTCGCACTTATTCGACAAACATCAGCTACTCAAAAACATATATATGTACACAATTTACATCGTTTCCCACTAAGGTGCCGCAAAAACGTTTGTAATCTCTTTCACTATATATCGGTCTTCGTTTATCGTGTGTTTGGTCACAAATTTTTTCTCTGACGTTTTTTTTTTTTCTTTTATTCTGTTCGTCATATTGCGTATTATATATGTATGTATATATACATTATACACTCTCTTTTATTCCATTCATTCGCATATTCTTTCGCAATTTGTGCATTCAAGTGGAATTGTATATATCCCTTGAAAATCGACGCTGGGTTAAATAATGTTGCATATATATGTTATATACATATATGTATTTGTTATTATTATTTTGCTTTTTCTCATTCAGAAATATTGTTATTTGTAAAATTGTGTGCAAATAAACTTTTATGATACATTCAAAAATATGTAATTGCGCGCCGACACCATTTTTATTATTGGCGCCTTTTTATGTGGAAATATATATATGAAATTTATATATTTGTGAGTATATATATATGAAATGAATAATTTATATAATTGCAAAAAGCAAAGAAAGAAAATGATAATATAAGGAAATGAAAAATATGCAGTGTAGAGAAAAAAATTGATTATTAATAATCATTGGGAATTTTGAAAGGTGAAAAAATAAAAAAATTGAGCTTTAAATGTATCTTCGATGAACGAATTAATTAATTAATTAATTAATTATTTAATTAATATACACAAACATATATATACATATTGATATAATGAAACAAAACCAGCTGAGAATATTGTTACATACAATTATTTATGTATTTATATAGTATAAATATATTTTTTTACTTATATACATAATATATTATACAAAATTATAGTCTAATTTGTTATTGATATAAATAAAATGGAAAAACGCCAAAGACAGCTCATATCGCAAAATATACACACTAGCTACTGCGCATCACATAACGCATGCGCACACGCAAACAATTTCAAAACCGGTTTTTAAACTAAAAATCTTGTGTGTCTCTAGAGCGCTCAATTATTCGATCGTAAATCTGCATAGCAACGAATAGCATCAGTTCAATATGATAACTATAGTTTTACATACCTATATATTATACACGTATATATATACACATATAAATATATATACATACTTTAGCAATGGATGATTCGAATGAAAGATGAAATCAAACAAAAAAAAGCCAATCACATCGCGCAAATGTGTATTCAACTCTCGACACGACTCCACTCTGATTCTTTTATTCTCTCTATTGCGCTATTTTCACTTTATTCTTCGATTCCGTGGTAAATCGAAAAGTGTGCGCGCGCATATAATCATTCGCAAGTATTATACATATACATACAGAGTGGTATATATATACAGATATATAAATATAAAGTCCTTTACTTGATGCTTGGTCGTGCGTACGAAAAATATCCGTGGATGGATGAATTTACATGAGCTGCACGATCTGGCAGTGAAATTTCACGTCAACAACTTTGCATATAATATTTGTTATAGACACATATACACACGTAATTCTAATATATATATATATATATATACAGATGGAGATGTGTATAGATGCAAGATGGTGGTTTATGTGTATTATATGTATATATAAAAGCGCGGTCGAATATAAGAGCGCGGTGTATGAAAAGAAGCAGTTGAATGGAGGCGCTCACTCGTAATCGCTACGAGATTCGCTCTTTCACTCGCCCTTTCTTCATTTTCTATTTTATTCCCGCATTTATATATATATATATATATATATATGTTTCACTCACTCCCTCACTTCTCTCTTTAGATCTCAGTGAAGCGCGAACGAGTTGCTTTAGACCTACCGCGCATCTGTCGTGTAAATTCAATCAATTACTCTTTCATTCTTTTTTTTTTTTTTTTTATTTTTTTTTTTCAATTATTTGTCGATAATAAATGCAAAATTTTTCAAGTTAATTTGTTAAGTAATTAAATAAGTTATATTATAAAATTTAAAATTCATATGACAATTATTTTTATATAAAATTAATTTTTGATTTTATTAAAAATATAGATTATTTATATAAAAGTAATATAGGTATATTTATCTATTTATTTTTGACATTATTTATTGAGTGTATTTTTTTTTTTTTTGTGAGATGGTAAAAAATAGAGGACCAACAGGAAATATAAATTAATTCGGTTGATTTTTTTTTTTTCTTTTTACGTTTATTTCATGTGTATGTGTTTGAATGCTGCAGTGTGTAGTGTTATATACTGTTATTTAGTTGGGACACATTGAATCCATTCGTGGTCATTCAGTAACCATTCATCCCTGTATATATATACGGGGGACGATCGTCATACAGCTACTGATGGTGTGTGCGTTGCACCTCCTCGTTTTACTCTCGCCTAATAAATCGTGCGGTTGCAGGCATGTAACGCGTATATAGACACATTTATTTATATATGTATATATAGATATTCGTCTCTTGTCCTCTTTTAGAGTCATTGTCCGACGATACTATAATATATATATACCTTTTGCTTCGTGAGAACCGGACGTGTGTGGAGCTAGAATAATTCTTTTAATATTTTTTTCCGAATATTTTTTATATTCACGATATTTAATCTTCATTTGACTGCACTTGTTTCGATTTATTCCACACAAATATTTAATATTTCAAACGAGTAATATATAATATATAAGCTGCAATAACAAATAAATAAATAAATACAAATTAAAATAATAAATTCATATAAATAAATAAAGATTTATATGCTTTCATAATTGTGCAAAAAAAAATAATCAACGTGATTTTTAATATATTTTATAAAAAATTTTAGTATATAAATTACATAAATTTGTCTGTATTAAAAAAAATTAAATGAAATACTAGCTAATATCATATCGTCTTTTAGACCACACGCCAGGGGAAATGGCCCAGATAAAAATCTGTCGATTCTATTAGCACGCAAGAGGGTTTATTTTATTTTATTTATTTTTTTTTTTTTCGCTAGCATTCGCCCACCCGGCACACTATATACAATATATATATATATATACATATATACATTCATCTATTGCAATAAACGAGTCGTTTGCCGGTGATTAACTGGGTTTGGGGAGCGACACGCCAGGAATTCCCGAGGGTTATCGAAACCCCTGAGGACAAGACAGAGGAAAATATATATATAAACTTATATTATTTAGGGCGTACTCATCAGTCTTGTTTCTTTCGTCAAACAGCCATACAAAATATTATATACTGGGTTTTGAAATATATATATATAGCGCTCGCGCATTGTCATAATATATATATCTGGACGCGTGTGTGGAGGGTGAAAATTTAGGGACGTTTAATTCCATTGGGAGAGAGCAGGGCTAATCTTTGCGCGCACGACCCCCGCAAAAGCTCTCTATCATCAATGTAAAATGCATATAGATATGTATATATATTTATATATATATGTATATTCAATACGACAATAAATATATATACTTATGACCACCCGTGAAACTCTCTTTTATAAATGAATATGTATCTCGATATATATCTCAGTAATATCATTTGATTGCAGTGCGGTTCGCCTTTTGAACATCAGTTTAATTTATATATTATACTGATTAATACAATATATATATGGTACGTGAAAATATATATGTATAATATAGATATGTATATATTTATATGCAATATATTCATGTTTACACACATTGAGTAGAGGAATTGATAGAAATTTTTATAATTTGTCCTGCATTATATTATATTCAGGGTGGAGAGAAGTTTTTTTGTTTTATAATCTATAAAATGTTCTTGCACTAACAAAATGGTATATGTATAATATGTATATATATAGATACTTAATGGTGTATATATAGGCCTGTTGTTAAATCCAAACAGTTTATGTATATATTTATATAGGGCTGATGTACATAATAATTTGCTCTGGAATATGTGTTCAAACTAGCGGGTGTTTATATATAGCGAAAATAATAGTGTTCTTGTTATGCACTGAGAGAATTTTCGAGTAATATTATTACTCCGTAACCCATGTAAGCCTGGGACATAACAATATATTTAATAGAAAAATTACCCTGTATGTATAGCGAATAGTAAATTATATTTTTAATTCTCGTAATAATTTACTCGAAAATAATATTCTCTCATTAATATATGTTGTAGTGAAATATTCAGTATAAATAGATAAACGATATTGTTCCTAATATTAAATACGTTTAAAGATATATAGTGAATAATAAATTTTTTTTTTTTGTGTGTCAATATATAATTTTTACAGTAGATTATAATAAAAGTCATTTTTTCCAAAGTCTCAAATTCCCGAATGAATATAATCTCACTCATTCGTTATATGTACTATATATATATATATATATATATATATGTGTATATAAATGTATCTTTCGAGATTGGATCTGCTTTGTAATACATATATAAAGGTTCAAGCGATTCGATGGTGTCAAATGGTTAAAATGCGAGCGAGCTCCTACGCCTCGTCAAGTTCATGGGACGTGACAGCTCGCGGGCACTTCCGTCGCTCTCCTCACCTTCATATACATATATATATATATATATACCTATATATATCTATACATAAATGGAATGGATACATATGTGTATATATAAAATATAAAAGAGACTGTGCGATGCAACGAAAGTCGTTTCAACTCGATTATCCGGCTCTTGCACACACATATATACGAACATATATTACACTATATATATTATTTTATTTTCTTTTTTTATTTCTCGTTGTCCTGGATATGTTCACGCACCAAATATATATTTTAGGGGGCTGTACGTACATATAAACTGACGATGAAGCATCAGTATAGTGCAAGAATACGATACAGTGAATATATAAAAGTTAAAATTGCTGTGTCCTCTATTATACCTGTTACAATATTGTAGTGTATAGGATCACATATTCACATTTGACAGGTGGATGCATATAGAAATGGACAATAATCGTCACAGTCGTCGTCATTTCATATTTCACAGCATAATAAAATATATATATATACTTATATGTAGTATATACTACTCAATTCTATATCGTATACTGTCACCGCCGTGTCAACGGTTGAATGCTATATTTCTTATATTTTTGAAAAAAGAAAAAAAGAAAAGAAGATATTATAGTGTTAGCACTAAATTTATATTTGAACAAGGTGCTTTTAGGCACAATTGTTTCAAATATTATTGTAGTGAATTATGGTTGGAAGCTTCGAGGTTATAAATATAAATATTTAGAATGTTTATGAATGTATAGAACGATTATTCTTCATTGCGAATAAGTCGAGGGACCGAATTACCGAAAATCCTCTTTGCCTATTTTTATATTTTGAAATTTATGCACGAACGTTTCTTACATGCATTGTGGAGGTTTATTTTTTTTTTTCCAATAAGGAGGTGACACAATAAGAAAGTTTTACTATGTGTTATGGACGGTTAATCTGGTAAATTTTAAAAGTCAAGCTTATATTAGGGACTAATAATAAGTGAAAATACCCAAAAAATTATGTAATAGGTATTGTAATATATTCTGAAGGAATATATTTATATTGTGTATCGAGACTGATGTACTTATATATTTTTCCTTTTGTGTATATATATATGAACAAATACACAATTTTATTTTACCCCATTTGAATTTGAAACAATTGATTTTATGAATTTGTTGTGTCATGAAATATCAACTGTCTGCTAATATTTTATAATACTGACGAAGCAAAAAATTTACATTGTCCATAAACTTTCGTCGTAGAATTTATAAAATAAATTCTTTCCGGTCGAGTGAATTACATAATTATTTTTCTTTCCATAGAATATATTAAATTTAAATTAATTTCCACGATAACAATATCGTGTACTTCTGTTATATAATTTTCATTCATTATTTTACAATTTAATAATTTTTACTTCATCAAAAAAAAATATATATACATGAATTAATTATAGATAAGAGACAAATGAGTTTAGTAAATAAGATAAATAAATTAATACATACTTTACAAAAGGATCAATATTATATGCATATATAGATAATAGCTCGCAAGTTAGTAAAGTCGTTGACATTTTAATAGATATATTTCTTCATAGTTCTGAACCGTATCAGATTATCCTGTCATTGTGAAAGAAAAGTTAATAATACACACAGATGTGTGTATATCCTATGTTCCAACTAACCATATTGTTTATCACATATCTATATATTAAACACAAATATATAGCCACATAATATACAGTATAACATTACCGAAAAAAAAAAAAAAACACATATCTGATTTTTTCAAAAATAAAAAAATATCTAATCCAAATTTATAAGTGTAAAATCAAACATCCAACAGATAGTATCGGAAATATTACTCATATTTATATACACACATGCATATATACATAAACTACACAACTATAGATCAATAAAAAATGCGAAAGAAAAAAATATTTCTAAAGATTTGAAGAAGACACGCGTGTGTACATAAATTATATTGATGAAATTTGTTTGTAAGCAAAAAAAGAAAAAAATTTGTCTCGATTCAATGTACATACATCTTCCCTATATAAACATATACAGAAGATGAATAGAATGCTGATGCACGGACACACGTACATAACATGCATACATATATATTTATATTTCACACATATATATATACACTGCACATTCACATATGTATTATACATATAAGAATCAAAGTGACGGCGGTGAAGCGTTTGGTAAAACGATCGTCACAATAGTATATATACACCATATATGTACACATACGGGTGCATCCAATGGCATTGTATACAATGGCATATATATATATATAAAGCGTTGACGTGTTTATATAGCTGCCAAGGTGCCTTAAAACGCGCCCCATATTACAAATAAGCGAAATAATATATAAAAAAGACGAGAAAAAAAAATATATACTAACGAATATAACATACATTACTTATTCTCATTATATGTATATATACAAATACATATATATACACAAATACATTCATGAAAATGAGTGAGTTTAAAAATATATATTATAGGTAGTAGTAGCAGTTTTTTTTTTCTATTCCAATACTGCACACACGACCTTTTACCCGCACCCTTATATATAAAACCGTGTAATTTAGTTATAGATCAGTTTGCTACAATTTATTCTCCCCCTTACATATATATATATATGAATTATGTATATCAGACACTGGATTTATTTACTCAGGCCAAGATGATGGACGATCAGTGAACACTTATTTGCTCAGGTCACGAGACATGCGCAATTTTTTTTTTTACATCATTACTTTTTTTCCACTGTTTATATTTATTTATTTTTTTTCATAAATATATATATACAGACAATAATTGTATGTACATATATATAATAAATATTATGTCTATAGGTATAATTATATTTAATTGATATATATATATATATAGTACGTAGTGGGTCTGTTGATAAAATATTTAAATGAAGAACAAAGGATGATGAGGATCTGAAATGTGTTTGACGTTATATAATATATAAAGTAAAAATATCTATAATAATAGTTCTTTTCTTTTTCGCGAGTATATATATGTATATATATATGTCTTTCTCTCAGTGACTGTTCACGCAGATCCGCAGTTTAACGCTGAGCTTAACCAATTTAATTCATAAGCTCTGGGTTAAGCCTGGATTTGTGGCTTAGTACTGATGGTGTTTGCTACCACCACGAGCTTTAACTGTTACCGTCGGACCGCGGTACACACCCCGGAGGCTCCCGCAGGTACACCCTTGTTTTGTTCACTCGTGTATTACTTCTCTCACTCGACTCTTTACTCACCGCTAAAATACGCATGTATACTCCATATATACTCTCAACCTGTTTTACCCCTAATCCATGTTGTTTCAATCTAATATAACCATCTGCATTGTTTAACAGATATATATATATGTACATATGCTTAATAATTAATATCTTAATCAATATAATGAAATATTTATGTGAATGTGAATTAATTATGTATATTATCAATTCGAATATTTTAATATTTAATATATTTTATTTTTATTTAAAAAAAAATTTAATTATCTATGCGTAGAAAATTATATTGAATAATCCTTTAAGTATTTGTGCAATCGTAATAAAAACATACAAATTTCCGTTGGGTATAGATAATTTTCTGTGAAGTGACGTATATCAATCCTTTAGACAAATCTTTATTATATGGATTAGGAAGTCAGTCTTAAGGTTATATTAGAGATGAAGAAAATATTTTCAAAGTCATGATTTAAGATGGTATTTGGGCATAATAAGTCGACAATCAACAATCCCTATATACAGCTTCTACATTGACTTATTTATTACTAATACTATATAGGGTTATACAGTGCACTTATTGCAAAAATTTTTTCTTTACATAATTTATAATACTTATTTTTGCCGTTATTTCTTCTATGCATATTATCGGTGTTGTTATGGCAATTTTCTATTTTCATAAAGTTAATGTTAATATCGTTGAGATCCACCCATTTTAATTAACTATAATAGCTTAATATTATTCAAAATAATACATTATTCCAGAAGTTTGGAGTAAATATATTACTCCGTAATCCATAGTATAAACCTGGGATATAACAGTATTCGATAGAAAAATAATCCTGTAGGAGAATAAAATATATTCTTAATTATTCGCGTAATATTTATTTCAATAATTCATATTAAAAAATAACTTAATTATTATTGATATATATATAATTACAGGGTAATATTTACTCGAAAATTTTCTCAGTACATAAATACATGAACACATATATTCAAATTTGGAATAAAAAAAAAATTGACAATTATTATAAAAATTCATAAATAAATCAAATAAAAAAAAAAAAAAATGCGAAAATATAAAATTAAAAAAAAAATACACGATTATCATAAAAATACTTGAACATTCTCAAATATATATACACATATAAATTTTTATTATTTTTTATTAAATATAAATATACATATATACATATATATCCAATCATGTGACGTTTACTTTGCCGCCATATTCTCCTTCAGACGGATATTAAATGAAGTGGACGAGGTCTCTTCGAATCGCACATAAATATATCTGTCTATATATATATATATGTATATATAGTAAGGGAATATCTACATCTACATATACATATACACATATATACATATTCAACCTGGGAAGATGAGTGTGCGCACATAAATTGTACATATATGTATAAAACATTTACAAAAAGAGGAAAAAAAAAAAAAAATATCAAACACGATATGAGAACAGACGTAAATGCCTTGTGTGAGCCAAGAAATATAAGTATATATCCAAGTGTGAGGGAGTTAAAATCACACAGATATATACATATATACATGTGTGTGTGTATATATATATATATGTGCGAGAAGAAATGCGCGGTAACGTGGCAGCCCAGTTGGGCCCTCTAATGATGATCTACGGCGTTGCTACCGCGCACAGCTTCTATAAACCTCCTAATTTCTCCTCTATAAATTCGTCGTATCCCACACCCGTTTACCAACCACCACCACCACCTCATCATAATCATCGTCGTCGTTGTTATTGTTATTGTTGTTGTCTTATTTTTCTTTTTCAATTTCTTCTCTCTTTATAATTTTTGCTCCTTGTAAATATATATATATGTATGTATATGGATGTATATAAATATATTATATGTATTTATATATATATGTATAATATACATTATATATATCTGCCGGCTCTTTCTGATATTATGCTTGTCCTGACGACCTTGCATCTCCACCGTTTGCGCAAGTTCCACTCATCTATTTTTTTTTTTTTTTTTTTCTTTCTTTCCGTCACGGCTCGACCGTCGTAAATATACAACTGTATTTGATATTTATGCATATGAATTCGTATCATTTATTATATGGACACGACGCGCGGCTTTTTGGTTTCTTCGCGTGAATTAGACAAGATGGGGGCCGACATATATAGTAGTGTGCGCCCGCGAAATCTGCAGAATCAGTGTTATGAGGTGGAGATGAGAGAGGGAGCTGACGAAGTGCCAGCGGGGAGTTTAGAATATAAAGAAAAGAAAGAAAAGAATAAGGAGAGGAATTATATTTATATATATAATATTGGGAAAAGAATAAAAAAATAATAAAGTTTTTATACAGAATATAATTATGAGTGAGTGAGCGAGCTAAAAAGATGAGGAAAGAATATAATATAATATGAAAGAAAAAAAAAATATATGAGGACCCTGTAAACATTCCCCGGGAGCTTGTAGTGAAGAGATGGAATTGTCATTTGCATGTATATATGTGTGTGTGTGTGTGATTCGTTGGACAAAATATTTTTTTGAAGATTGAAAGTGTTTTGCGCACAGGTGATGAAATATATAGAGAGATTGGATTCTTGCTATTTATCAAGATATGTGTGCTACTACATTTTTTTATTATCATTCTCCCTTTTTTATTTTTGTTCTTGTATTTTTTTTTAATTTATTTCTATTTTTGTATTGTATCCTTCTGTATTTATATACATTTTTTTTTTTTTTTTTCGTGTCATATAATGTTTATGAGAGATGATTAAATGACACTAAATAACGCCAAGAAGGATTTAAAGATAATATTCACGTGGGGATATACATCTATATAAATAATTAATCCAAAAAAAAAAAAATATATACACGATATATATACATATATATATTAAATTTTTATAATTGTAACAAAATTTAATGTATAAAATCGACAACAGAGTATTGAAAAATATTGTAAAAAAAATTTTAATAAATTTAATAACGAACACAAATTTAATATTCAATTAAATCGTGTCGATCATTGACGAATATTATAATTTCAAACTGCATTGTATATTAATATTTATATTTAAATATATATTTCATCGCTTATATATTTTTTTATCAAAGTGATGCCTCAGGATTATTATAATATAAATATATATCACTTAATATATATTATGAACGTACATATTATACATCAGATAAATTATTATTTCATTATAGAAATACAATTTAAAAACTTTGTATTATTCTTCAATTTAATTTAAAAAAATACCATTTTTAGATTAACGAGAATATTGAAGTGTGTTCATTAATTATAATATATAGCATCTGATGATTTTAAGTAAAACAAACACATGTAATAGCTGTACGTGTAATGCATTAGAAAAAAAAAAAGCAATCAAGCTATATCAGAAGAACAATAGTAGCAGTTAAAGTACCACTTGAATAGAATATAGAATAGAATGAAATAGAATAGAATAGCAGCCACTCTTGAATTTCGTGGTGTACCTCATAGAGGACATATATAAATATATATATAACATTACAGAGAGCTTACTCTCAAGGGGGAAGATATATATATATACATATATGTAATATGTCCATCGTAAAATCGCTTGGGAGGCTGATGGAACAGAGAAAAGTAGAGAAGGGAAAACATTCAAGGGCGGAGCCACGAGAGCAAATGGGAGGAATATAAATGCACATGCGCAACGCCTCTTTCCGCGTTTACCCCATTTGTTTCTCTCTCTCTTTTTTTATTTTTTATATTTCTTTTTTTTATCTCAGTGTCTTTTTCCCTTCAACCTCTCTACTGTATATTTTTTTTATATATATCCAGTCCGTTCTCTTACTTAAATTTTATACTATACTGCAAGAATATATTTTTTTCTTCATTATTCACTATATCCATTATCTACTTGCATTATAAAAAATAATAAATAAAATAAAGGTATATATATACTGAAACATTTTTTATTTGAAGATTATTAGTTTTTCATGAAATATATATTATTAATAATGAAAATTTTACTTAAATGTTTTATTTTAATTTATATAAGTAATAGGAATTATTTAACTGGATTTTTCAAATAACGTGTTTATTCTTGAAACGAAAAATGAGAAAAAAAAATAAAAAAAAAGAGGATTTAGATGGCAGTAAGCAGACAGTGTTGGCGCCAGAAATATAATGAATATAATTTATATATATTTTGTGGAGAAACGAAAAATATTCGTCCATGAACGTGTGTTATCATTCACAATCTTTTCTGGACATCTTATCCTATTTGGAAAGACATTAAAAATCGATGGGGAAAACCAGTTTTTTCTTTTCTCCCCTTGGTTTTATATATACAACTAATTGTATACATATAAATTTATGCTAAAATGCCATAGTGAATAGCTCAATCCTGTGTAAATCTACTGACGAGTAATTCTTTGGGATCCCTATATACGTCAGTACACGAAATTTTGTAAAATAGGAAATAAATATATACTAATGACAATGAGTTTGAGAGAGAAAAGTAATCGAGGTAAATTTAACCGGTCACCGACACCCACTAATGTTTACTATGTTTACTTAATACCTCAAAGTACGTTTGACAATGACAATGACAATTGTCCATGGCCTCTTGGGGAATCCCCATCCCACTAGTTTGCACCTGAGGGGTAATATGAAGAAACGATAAACTAAAATTTTAGTGAAATATGCCCTCCAACAATGTACAATCGCTCTCACTCATCTCTTCAATATATACTTTCATATATATCTATATCGACCTTTACAACAAGAGAATAATGAAAACTTTTCACTTGTCACACAACTCAACACTATAGGCATTAATATATTTTTAATTTCATATCATTATCATTGGCATGATCATGATCATAAATCATATTAAGTGTCATTTATGAATGTCATAAATTAATAAATCTTCAGATAAAACTTATTATTTATAAATTGGATTGGAATTGTATTTTATTTAATTCCTATTGATCTTATTGCCAAGTCATATTTATGTTATACACAGATATTTAAATGCAAAAATTATTATTACAAATATAACATTATTTTACTAATGTGTATAAATTTAAGTTTCATTGTAATAATTTTATTTGATTTTCAAATAATATAACAAAAATAATTTTTTTTTTTTCATGTATATTACAATATATAATTAATTATATGTATTATTATTAAAATTAACAGATAACTGCAAAAGCTCATTAGATCACTATAGTGTTTACGTGACTTTATACTATATCCTCTCGTTCACTCAATTTGAGCCTCATCCGCCATAAGCGGATCGAGTGGACTGGCCTTTTAATGTTCCGGCGGGCGGGAGGGTGGTAAAAGGGGCCTATAGTCTCGTTTCTATATGTATATATACACTTATTCATCAACTATATATGTCTATATACATATACACATACTCACTCTCACTCTCGTTCAACGTTTTGAAGCCTATAACAAACATTATCCGCCATAATGCCCCCGTGTAAACATACCCACTAACGTGACACGGGCCACACAATCCTTCACTCATATATTCGTTGTGTATTTCACTATATACACGCGCGTGTGAAACTTACCCTAACAAAAAATATATTCTTTAATGTGTATATATGTATAATATGTAGTTATACATACAGCATATATAGAATCCTTAATTTCTCCCTCACTTTATTTTTCAAACGAAAGCCGGATGAGCGAGGAAATAATAAGAGAAAAAACTACGCGAGAAAATAAGACAAAGACGAATGAGTGTATGAGTAAGTGAGTTTATTTAGCCGTTTAACGTTGTGAGGAAGTTAAGTTTTCGTCTGTGTGGATAAGCCGTAAAGAGGGGAAAGCTTTTTAGCATGTTCCCTTCCGGTTTAGCACGCGCCTGATGTACGCTTTTTTTTTTTTTTTTCTTCTTCTCTTTTTTCTTTTATCTATCCCAACGTCTCTTGCATATTGAGACACTCTTAAAACATATTTTCTATATATTGTTGATGGGGCGTATGATCCTTTTATTTGTCTGATGATTATATGTGTATAAATATATAGGGCCTTTTAGCATGTATTAAATATCCGTTGTTTTAATATGTTATTTGTATTATACATTACAAAAATTAAGATTAAAAATAAATATCGTCTTATTTATATATAATTTTATTCTATTATTTATTTTTTTTTTTTTCGCTCACTGATGTCTTTTCTTATTTTATTTCATATAATAATTCGTTAATTTAGATAGAAAATAAATATACAAATGATGAATTTATAGTCATAAATATTTTCATAAAAAATATTATGAATTTTTTTATGTATTAATTTATTCCCGGAATTTCTTCGCCATAAATATATTTATATTTATATGTATTTGTGTAATATATACAGGTATATATATATAGAAATTTATTTGAATGCTAAGCGTGTGCAGAACACGTTCAACACAGTAGCAAACTAATGTCGGCATAACTTTGAATTAATATTGGACTAACACGCGTGTCATTAATTTTAAAATCACTATCTTTCATTTTTTTTTTCTCTTTTACTCACAACTATATCCATTTATATGAATAATCCATATGTACATGTGTAGGTAGATATACATTACACATGTATATGTACACATACATATATAGGGGTAAATATTTAAAAACATTTTGTTTTCTTTTTTTTTCCTATCTTGAGATTTTCTTTATTGGTATGCACGAAGATTATACTGACAAAATTTCATTACCGATTGACATGATTATATATCTTATCGTTAGGCATGTCTATATTGGCATGACAGTTGATTTGAAGACATACAGACAATTATTTTATAGCTGCAGTAAAATAAAAAATAAAAATTATTTAACGCATGTATAAATTAATATCTATTTTAATAATACATAGTAAGAAATTAAATAGAAGCTCTTTCTACACATGTCAACATTGTAATAAACATTTAATTTGAAATAATTATTTTATAATAAATATTGATTCTTATTATATTAATTTATTATTAATAATATTCATACATATGTATAATATATTTATGATATATCATTCAAGTAATTCAAATGCAATTTAAAGATTGAATAAAAAATTACAATAAGAATGTTGAATGATAGATAAATTAATTAATTATTAATAAATATAAATATTTTTATTTTATTTTCTTACCGGTTGAATTATTTCTTGTGGTTTTTTTTTTCTTCTTTTCTTTTGAAGGACATTTTTTTCAATGCCATTTTCTCTGAAGTATTTTTATCTAGTTTGAATTTTTAGAATTTTTTTTTTTTTTTTTTCCACCGCGCCATTCATACGATTCTTTTCTTTTCCAAGTGATGAGAGATGACGCGAGTGTTGAAAATCTGATCTTCATCCCCTCTTACTTTAGAACTGCATTACTTGGACCTGTGACGCACCGACAAATATCCCCCGCCCTCATGTTTCAAGCAATAGGGACAGGGGACTCACGGCAATAGGCCCTGGAAAATTATATTTAGGGAGTCGTAGCAGTGGGGATTGCTAACAGTGTGTTTGAGTTCGTTGCTTGAGCATTAGTATGTTATAAGAGGTGCCGCAAGCACAAACTTTCCGTCGGCTTTATTCCAACGTTATTGAAACATATATTATTTGTATATATTTCAAACTAAGTTATTAATTATTGATATACACGTTTATAATTTAAATAAATACGCTGGCACTTGTTGTTTAACTTTATATCTTCTGTTTAATATTAAATAATATTCAAATTATTTATCTATACCGAATGTTGATAAATTTATAATCATAACAAAATGTATAACAGAAAATAGTCAAAAGCATTTTCAGAATTTAGTGCTGTGAAATATTAAAAAAGAAAATAAGTTAAATTTTTATCGGTGTTTGTTTTCAATTAGTTGTAACTTATTTTTTTTCTCATTTGTTTATTAACAATCCAGTGCGTATTCAATTAAATAAGTCTGGATATTAATTCGCGTGCTCTACAGGAACTAATTGGTGAGCTTTATAAATTGAAATAACATTTATTTGAAGAAAAAAAAATATTTTTTTATTTTCAGATTTATAAATTTTATTCCAATTTTCTTTTTTCATATTTCTTTTTATATTTGTTATATATATTACTCGACTTCTGTATCCATTGTATCCCGTGAGAAATGTCGTTAAATTATCATACGAATGTAGTTTGAGAATCAATGAAATTTTTCACGCTCATGAAAATTTGTGTTTCGATATAGACTATTTTGTATGTTTGTGTATGTGGGTGTGCGCTACCTGTTCTGTTCGGAAATATTTTTGGAAGTCTTCTCTCACCACAAGGGGTCGAAAACAGCGTATACATTAACCTATACACACACATACACACACACACACATACATAAGTATGTATAGACATTGGTGAACTGATGTGGTCAAAGTCCAACTGAAGTAAAAGACGCGAGTCCTAAAGAGAGTCCCTCATCTTTTCTTCCACCCTCTTCTTCATGTTCACCACCCTTGCATTATTCTCATAGTCCATATATGCATTTCCGCTATATATATACATGCTTACAAGTATATAAATATATGTATATACACGTTATTTTCCACATTTTAAAACCACGTGCGGTGTCTAAGAAAATCATAAAAAGAATAAAAAAGAAAATAAAACCAAAAATACTAATTCATATATATATATACTTTTATATTGTCACGGACACGTCCACTACAGTATACTCATACACAGATGAGTGGAGAGTATTTTTGCGTCGCACTCTCTTCGTCACCTCACGTTCATCTCATTATATATATATATGTGCACATATTTTAACAATGCCTTTTTTTTTTTCTCAAAAATCCCTTGCTAACCCTCTGTCACATTGACATGTTTCTTGGACCACTTCCGTTCCCCATTGAATGAACTACCACATCACAGAAAAAAAATCCCCATTAGTATGCGGCACTTGATCAAAAAGCAAGAAAATAAAAGAGAAAAAAAATAATAATTCTAATAAATATATTAATGGTTTCTTATTTTATTTTTCTTCTTTTTTTTGTTACAGTGGTGGAGCAATATTTAGACAGTTTTAATTGAAGACAAATTATCGTTAAGAAGTGTATAAAAAAACGTTACGTTGGCGGCAACGAGGCCGCTTGTGTCAAGAATAAAAACGGCGCCGGCATTAAACAGCTTAACGACGACGCGGGAAGAACATAATTGGTGGTGCGAGAACGGTGGTGGTTACGTGGCGGGTGGTAACGAGAGTGAAAAAGATAAGGGTGTCGCGGTGGCTAGTGAGCTGGCTGCCCTCGCAAGTTATATGGCGGGGTATCTGAAGGGCGCTGGCGCAACTTGCGCCCCGTCCGGAAGTCCCCAATATCATACTCATCATGGTCATCATCCGGCAATGAGTGTTGGTACACATCATCATGCCCATTCGCATTCACATCCGGGTGGACCACATCCGAGTTTATCATCGCCATTTGCATTAGCTACACATGGACATCCTCATGGACATCCGTTGGATCATGGCCTCGGTGGTTTTCCACAAGGTAAGTTTTTTATGAATAAATTTTTAATATATATATATATTTAGAGAAATATTCAATTTGTTTTTTTGATTTACTAAGTTTATTATATATATTTCATTATTATTTTATTTGAAATAAAATTTATTCATTTCGGATAATTGTTTTAAATCCGGCGATTGCAATTATAAATATTCATTATTTGCATAAATTGATAATTATTTATACACTACGGGGTTGAATTATATTATCTTTATTGTTAAATAATCAGCATTAAATTAACACTTGTTGAGGTAATCTCAGATATAATTGAGTTAATTTGCTATTGAAATTGAAAAATTATTCATGACCTTTAGAATTATATTTAAAACAATTCGAAGAATTATTAAATATTACGTCTTCTTTGATTTTGTCTTTGTTAAAATTTTTATATTAAAGACAATTTTTTACCGTAAAGAAATGCAAATTTATTTGCAGACAACTGTCACTTTTCTCAACAATTAGTGTTAAATATATATATTTGTCTACATGTTAATATATATTTTTATCTATCGATTGCGCGACAAATCGATGCATTGAAGCCATACACAAGAGGGTCGTGTATGCAACTATCATATGGCTTCATGTCGTATATATATAACACGCATATAGTAACGAATACAATTTTCACATTCTAACGTGTTATATACGTCCATCATATCCCTCTATATGCAGGCATCTAATAAACATCGACATGAGATTTTTTTTTTTCTTTTTTTCATCCGTCCAATTATTGACAAGAATTTTTTTTTTCACTTTATTTTTTTTTTTTATATTTTTTTATCAAATGAATGGCAAGAGTCTGCGGGGGCGTTTCACCAGTGTGGTGTATAGAACGAGAGATGAGAGTCGGTCGTATACTAGAGGGCGGTGTAGATACATAAATATATATACATGTATATACGAAAGAGGGAATATATACAAATAAAAAGGAAAAAAAAAAAAAGAAAAATATATGTATGTATTATAGTGTGTTGGGCGATGGGTTAGTGAGATGGTGAGAGAACGAGAGGGAGCTAGAATGTGTGCGAGAGTAAGCCGCTTATCAGGGTGGCGGCAGGCCCGTGTGGGACCAACCAACGCGCGTATCGCGGAGAGAGTTTCCATGGAAACACGACGACGACGACGACGACGACGGTGACGATCGCCGTTCGTTTCAAAAGCGAGATACGAGACTCTTGTCATCGCGATATATACATTATACACTTTGCTCTGGTCCTTCTGATACGAAACCTCACGCATATATATACATATATATGTATGCATTATTATAAACATAAAATATTTTTAATATTTATGATATATTTATAAAAGAAATATAATTATTTGTTTGACGCGTATCGCCGCTCAAATTTTATATTTAAATGACATTAAGAAATAATTCAGCTTTGATATTTGTTTGTTTATTTAAGATAGGTATATATAATATATATTATTGGTGTTTTGTTTATTTTTATTTATTGAGTTTTGATAGTGCTAGGGCCAAAAGCGAGAGGAAAAATAAAATCGATTTGATGTAAAAAGGGATGTTGTCAAGCGCGTTGGTGCTTGCGTGGGAAAATCATCACTTGCATCAGCTTTCTCTTCTGATACATAAATATATATGTATATATGTTTTTTTTTTTTTGCCGCTATACATGTTATTCTTCTTTTATATATATGTACTCGCACATTTTCTCTTGATTTATTTTTTACATTCAGAGTTAAACAGTCAATAAGTATTTTAAACACACTTGACTTAACTTGAAATATTTACCTCAACACAATAATAATCTTTCTATTATATATGCATGGATAATTATTTTAATATTATGAAGATTGATTATTTTTTTGTTTCAAAAAAATGTATATTAAATATGTATCAATAGAATGAATGAATGAATGAATGAATGAATGAATAGAGCAAGCGTGGGTATAAATATATAAACTATATAACCTGTCCGTTTTGGAAAATCACCAATCACTCAATTAGGTATCAAGTTGAAAGTGCGGCGCGTGACTCGGCACGTGTCGAGGGTTGTTATGTATCGAGTGACCGCATTTGAACGAACAAGAGTGTCGAATGAAGAAGGGAAATAATATAAATATATATGTATATAGATAGATAGATATAGATAAATATATGTGTGTGTATGGATAAATAACAAGGAAGGTTTTACGTGCGGGCTGCAGCTTCTGTATAGCAGGCAATCACAGGAGTTTATATATTTGTCTGCTTGTGTGTGTATGTATTTGTTTATGTATATGTATATAGGAACGCGTGTCACGTACATGAGTGGTGGTGTATCGTGTGAGTGGGTCTGAGAAAAGAGCCAGAAAATTATCTATATGGGATTTTAGGGGAATATATACGCGTATAACCAAATACAAATCTAGACCTAATTGTTGGATAAACACTTGAAACAGAGTGAAATATATCAAGTTATTATATATAGTTTGTGAAAAAAAAAATGTATAATTATTTTTTAACATATTTTATCACTTTACTAAATGTATCTATTTCAATATAGCTACACTCAAATAATATTTATATATGTGTATTTTTTTTTTATCTGATAGTTTTTTTTATTGAAATTCAAATTGTGATATCCTAAAAAAAATAAAAAAAAATTAATGAATCCTGGTAATGTGAAACTTATCGTGGATTAAATAGTGACCGGATGCTAATATTGTATTTAGTTACTTTTTCCATCTCATCTTTCATCGTTAAATTACGCACTTTATAAAATGAAGGCCACCCATATAATATTATTCACTTCTCAAATAATTTAAAGATATATAAAAAAATTAATTATAATACATATGTATATCAATTATAGATTAAAATAATATTTTATTGAACCTATATAATTAATATTCAAAAAGTTAAATTTAACATAAATTAAGTTCAATTATAATATCGATAATGGAAATTGTTTACTATATAGATCTATCTAATATATAAAAAATTATATGTACATATATATATATATATATATATTCACAAATAGTTGTTCTGTTTTGTGGTGTAAAAGGCAAATAGTTAGCCAAATGTTTTCGTAACTGATGGCCCTTTTGAAATGTCCTCGCGGCTTGTGACACTCCCCCTGAAGTGCCCTTAAGGGTATGCTACTGTAGATATATGTATATATGTATGTTTATAAGAGGGAGGAGCAGGGGGAATGAGGGGCGTATGCGACAGGCACGTGCCTGTCGTCCCACGACCCCCTCAAATAATCCAGTTGGCTCCAGTGCATTTTAGCTTTTAATTAATTTTCGATTTTCTCCGACGGCCCACGTTTGTGCCATACTCTCATCGACACGCTACTACGTCACGTTTATATATATACCTATATGTAAACGTGAAGCTCGTGGCCCTTCGGTGTGGATTCGCATTTCGTATTCTATGAATATTGAAGCAGACTGCGAGGGAGTAAAATTATATATACATTTATTTTCTGGTTGATTTTCAGATTTCAATCTCAAGTTTAGATTTAATTCCCACCGCTTTTTGAATATTTCTCGTTAATATACAGGTATACATTTATATATATATTAATTTATATGTATTTAATAAGAATATAATTAAATATAGGCGTTTACATGTTTTTAAAGTGATGGAGAATAATTTATGATGAAGAATATATCGTTAGTTGTAAGAATAATAATGCATTTTATATACCTAATCAAAGAAGGGAAATTTTTACTTCTATTGTAGATGTTATGTAGTTTGTTTAGAATTATTTATAACGTTGATGTTATTTCATTCTTCATCTTTTTAATCGAAAGGTTTATATTTCATAGATTGTCATTGGAATCGAATTTTATTAGGGTTATAAAATAGTTTTCTCTAATATAAATATGATAAAATATATATATTAGCTCAAATTTATTTGATTATTTTTCATTTTACTTTTTTAATTGAGACAAATTATTGATGCATATTAAATAATTAACTAATGTAAGAATATTTTTTGACCGAGACTTGAATTAATTAATTAATTAATTAATTAATTAATTAATTAAATAATTAATTCTTGTAGTGAATTAATTCGATAACCGAAAATATTCGCGATACTAATATTCTCTTTCCATAAAATATACATTTGTTTTACAATTATCTATAAAAAGTTCATACACAAAAAAATTGAAATTGAGAACGAGATAAAAAATTTTTTCATCTACAATTACATTAAAGTTCATTTGACTTTAAAGTACATCGACTATATATACATGTATACAATAGTGTACATCAAGCTCGCGGATTTTCGTTTCTCAATTCAACGACGGGTGTGATCGAATGACACGCAAATTTATAGTTTAAAAGCCGCCGAGATTGTTAAATTTGCCAGGGTACTACATCAATGATGCAAAAAGTGGAAATAAAATAAAAAAAAAAAAAGAAATTCAATAAATGGAAAAACGAATTTAATATTAGGGTCGCGACTGATCTTGTTGCGGGCCAATGAGCCGAAGAAAGTGATAGATAGAGGAAAACAGAGATAAGGGGTGAGTGAGACCAACCCCTTAGTGTGTACCATCAGCTTCAGCACGCGTCGACGATAATAAATCGAATCATACTCCACTGACTATATACCCAGCGGGTGTTTGGCATGCCATTAGGGTTCGTGCTATCCACAAAGTGAGAAGTCGCGTTCCACAATCATCCGCATATCTCCATATATATATACATATGTATATATATATATATACTCTTCAAATAATCCCCATATAATATATTGATAAACAAATTTATTTTACTTACAAAACAAATAATAACTTCTGCTATTTATTCTGCAAATTTTAATTTAGGAAAAAAAATTTTTTTTAAAATTTAATAAAACATATGTAATTTGCACTCATTAATTTTCTATCTAAATATTTGTCTTTTAATATATAAATTCTCCCTTCATTATATCTCGATTTAAGTATAATAATTCTTATTGTGAAGAGAAAAATTCAGAATAATTATTTATATATAATATATATTACATGTGCCAGAAGATGCCGACGGCCCACGCGCAAGCAATCAGTCAACGAGAATTGACATAAAAAATAATTCTTTCACAATAGATATACATATATACATAAAGCGATCATAGATCCGATGAGTAGATAATAGTTAAAGGATTGCGTCCAACACAAATCCCACCCATACACAATTGATAATGTATTGAAAAAAAAATCATAAGAAGAAGAAGAAGAAGAAAGAAATTTGTATTACCCTTTTCTTTATTATATTATATCTCGGGACAATCTAACAAAGTGGATTTATTTTACTTTTTCTTTCTCTCCATCACTTAAATATTCACTACATATATAGGTATACTGTACATATATATATACATATTTATCATCATGTGCTACTGTGCACGACCCACTCGACAAGTTCGTTAGTGGTGATCCTATATAGATGGTAAAATCAATCCACGCTCGCTCGCGATTCTCTTTGTCATATGAACAAAAGCACATACGAGCACCAAGATATATTATAAATTTTACATAGGATGACGACAAAATCATGTGAAAGTAGTTCAAGCTTCTGTGGATATACAAAGAAAATTAAAGTATTCAAACAAATATTTAATAAATAGTTATCAGTACATGTTTTGTGAATCCTATTAATAAGTACTTTGTAATTTTGAAATATAATCTTAAAGTAAATTATTGATAGAGTTTGTAAGTCATTTGTTTTACAAAATGCTTTTTTGACTCACAAATATTTTTATCCGCTTATAAAGTGAATAATAGATAATGAACAAACAATAATTTTATATTTGCAGAAATAATTATTAACGATATATTTTTATTTTTTATCAATTTATAAAATTTTGTGCTATAGTTAGTATCAATTTATATTGATATTTATATATAATTTATTCTCCAGTTTAGTATAAAATAGCAAGTATTTTGATTAATACCTTCATTAGATTATGGAAAATTCATATTTATTCACTATCTTGGACACAATTTAAATTAATTGAATACTGATATCTTTCGAAATATCAATATTTAAATATCTACACGAAGGATTTATAAACTTGAAGCGATCATATGTTCGTGGCACGTTGACCAAACGCGTGCACAGCCTCCAAAAAATTCATGCTTGAAATGCAAGAAAATAACACGAAGAAAAAAAAGAAAGCGAAAGAATAAAAAAGAAATATAAATAAATAAACCATCTGAAGACATCTGCAGCAGCCACTCCTGACGTTTCTCTTTCTTGTCTTTCTCAGTGAACACGAAGACTCTGAGATGCTGCGGTTGAGAGTATAACTCTTGCCTCTCTCGACCACCTTGCAATATATATTTATCCACGACTTTATATATACCTTTTTATATCTTTTCCTTTTTTTTTTTTTTTCACTTTGTGACGTCGTGAGAGAGCTGGATGGGAGGCTGGTTGAATGTTGCATGCGCGAAGGGGATATACGTAGCGAGAAAGAGACAAAAATATGAGGGAGGATGAAAAACCTTTTGGTTGAAGAGGTATGAGTGAATATGAGGGAGAGAGGGATAGACCAACATGGCCGCAAAAGCCGGGAGCATCGATCGACCCGTAAACATTGCTATTGTGCTTCCAACGAACGCGGCTGCTGTGTATATAATTATTACATACATATATATATATATATATATCCCGATATGAATGCTCATATTTATATATATATATATTAAACATTTAGTAGTGTGTATATACATATGTGTTTATGTATAAAAATGTATATTATATGTGTACGGGTTTAGGTTTGATTATTTTTCTTGCTTGGCAGAAGAAAACACCGGTTTGCCATTCGTTGCGCTTCTCATTTAATTTTCTCTTAATATATATATATATATGTATAAAAAAAGATAGATATAATTTTTTATATTCTTCAGCATTAATATATCTTGATACTAGATTTTTTAATGTTTTTAATAGATTGATCTCCGTTTGTTACTAAAATTTAACCTTTTTCAAATTTAATTTCACAGATCAAAGAATATATAAAGAATTAAAATTAAATTTTCGATCGAATATTAGGTATATTATTAATTAGCTATATTTATATTGCATATCATGGATTATTATTCGTGTATTCAAATAAACATTATGAATATTTATTAAAAATAATATAATCAAAATATAAGTGTCATATTACAATGATGAAAATTAAATATTATATCTTGTGATTGTTTCAAGGGATAACTGATAATTTTGTCTCTTCGATAACAACAATGACAACGACAAACGTCAACGTTAATGACGTATATACCATCATCTCTGGATGCTTGTTGGCTATATATACTATATAAATTTTCTCTTAACCATCATGCACCATAGAGTATGTTCATGTCGCTCTTTCCCGTCCTCTCTCTATTTTCCCTTGCTCATCCTATACGTATTGCTCCCTTTTCCTCATAAGCGGATTACCTCGGTCCTGAAACGAGCCCTGCAGAGTATAAGCGAGCCGAGAGTGAGGCTCGTCGACAACGGGTCATCATCAGGGTTGGAGTAAAACGAATGGTAGAGGCAGTCGAAAAGGGACTATATGATGCTACTCAAAATTACGCTATCGCATTCTCGCAACGCTCTTTCAACTCCCTCGTCCTCAATTCACCCCCAGCTCTCATCTGCTTTTTTTCTTTATGTTATTATTCGCATCTATATATATATACATGCGTTATTTTTTTGCTCTTAGAATTATTTTACTACTATCACTATTCGTTAAAATATATTGCAAGACTTCATTTGAAGTAAATTTATTTTAGTATTTATATGTTTATATATCAATTGATTGAGAGTTATATTTATTTAATTTTGATGTTTTTTTTTATTATTTATGATTGCAGGAGTTACGCAACGGAAACAGAGACGAGAACGCACGACATTTAGTAGAGCGCAATTGGATGTACTTGAGGGTTTATTTACGAAAACAAGATACCCGGATATTTTTATGCGTGAAGAAGTTGCAATGAAGATTAATTTGCCCGAGTCTAGAGTGCAGGTAATTTTTTTAAATTCATATTTATATTCACGCTAGTTTATATTATTCATTCATCTTTCATCCATTGTTTATTTTTTTTATTATCGAATATATCTAAAATCTCACTGTGTAACAACAGTAGTTGCGGTATGTATCAGTCAGCCACTAATAATATTAACTATATCAATTTTTTCATTCATTCATTCATGTACAAACATCATAAAGTAATTTATTTTACGAAATAAAATTCATCGTAATTTTCCCTTAATAAATCACGTATCGTTCAGTGTGTTACTACACACTGTCAACTTTGAGTTAGGGGATGAATATACATATATATAGGATGACAACGAAAAAGCTTCGTGCTCTCGCAAGCACAGTTGAGATTTGAGGTATTTACACAAGTCACATTCATCCCCCAAACTCACTTTGCTTTATCTTTTTTCCCTTGCATTCTTGTTTCTTTCACCGTCTCTTTTTTGACCAATTCACCCTTGTCCTCTATTGTACACTGGATGAGGCGTTGATAGATGTTACCAAGCAGTCTCGTTGACGCTTTTATTGCGGTCCCCGTAACATCTCCATTCGCAACGGGGAGTAAAGCGCAAAGAAGAGAGGCTTTTTTTTTCACGCTAGTGCATTACTGTATGTTATCCCCTTTGACGCACACTTATATAATGCTTCTCAACTGTATACACCCCCGCTCTTATATCATTGCATATATGTGTGTATATACTACACAGTTTGATCGTGACTAGACTGAATAATATTATAATGACATAGAGAAGAAGTCAAGAGTTAGTTGGAACAATTAAAAACCAGAAATTTATTTTATCTTACTATATAATATTACTTTTAATTAAAAATTATATACTTTTTTCCAAGCTAATCAGGGTAGTGGTAATTTTTCATACGTGCAGAAACGAAAAAATTAGATAAAATTCGAAAACAATTGTTTAATATATAAAAATTCAAATATTCCTACTTTTAAAGATGAAAAAAAATTTTTCCATTATAAACCACATTATATTTCTTCATTTCCATCAAAATAATTATCTAAATTCACTATCAATAATCAACCCTCAATACAATAAAACCTAATAAATATTAAAATAAAAATCTTCATCTTCTTTTTTAATATTCAACATCAACTAAAAAAAATTTCTACCAACCCAAATGAAATGATGAAAAAAGAATTTATATTTTTATTTTTTTTTCTTCAACACATATATATAAATTCCCTCTTCCATTATTTCATTGTCTGACATTTTATTTATTTATTCTTTTTTCTTTTATTTTATTATTATCATCATGAAAATCCCACCCTCTTTTATAACGACTCTCGACAACGTGGCAGTAAACACATGAGGAGAAAGACAAGAACGACGAACAGAGCTAGAAAGGGCAAACTATATTCCTCCCCTTGCGGGGAGGGGGATTAAAGTCCCCGCAAGAACGTCGAGATTCTATACACACCACGGCCATCGTGCGATTGGGACAAAAGCAAAGAGAGATTCACAGCCCCCGAGTTTCCAGCGCGCTCAGTTAAGCCGATGTGAATGGCGAGCAACTAGAAAGGGGTGTATATATATGTTTCCTATATTCATACATATAACATATATACCTATGCGAATGCAAAGGGAGCGGGAGGGAATTTCTACCCCACCAAGTTATACCTCTGTATTATATACATTGGTGTAAGGGTGCAAGTACTGCACGCAATCTGTATATACAACTATGTATAATATATATGGTTGCATGTATTTCTGTGTCAACGTGCAACCAATAATATTGAGGGGTTGGTGGTGGTGTTAAGGGTGGCGGAAGAGAGAGAGAGAGAAAAAAAAGTAAAACTGAGAGAGGCGACAACGACGGAAGCGTTACAACCCAGCGTATTCTGTCGATTTGTTCGTGGATTATAGCCCTCCCTCCATTTTTTTTTTTTTTTTTTTTCATTTCAATACTGCTTTGCTTCTAGTTTGCGACGCCAAATCGACAGCGATGCGCGAGAAAGCCGCAGCTGCATCATCGATGTAAAAAAAAAAAATCAAAAAAGTGAAATATGTACATGCATGGTATGTATATAAGTGTGCATGGGTACATAGTTGTAATATATGCACATGAATTTGCGCACCCACATTTGATCAATCTCTACGAAAAAAAAATATTTGAGCGAGATTAAATTCAGAAAAAAAAAAAAGGACTTTTTTTGTTTGTCTATATATAATAATTCTATCATACGAAAAAAAAGAAAGAATTTGAAAATGTAGTAAAATGCGAATAATTTAGCATTGACTCTATCTGAAATTTATTTGTATAAATATTCATTTGTTTATTTTATAATTTTTTTTTCTTCACTCTCTATCAATTGATGGCTCTTTTTTTTTTTTTCTTTTTATTTATTAAATATACATTGTCAGATGTTTTAGTGCACATGTATCCATATAACAACACAAGACATATATATTGTATTTATATATATTTGTATATACACATGATATTGTGCAATGGACATTTCTATTTCGCGCCTGTATGATAATACAAATATAGGCAAACATATTTGTCATAATAATGTCAACGCAGCTGCGTTGTTGGATGAAGATTGGTGTGCCAAGTAAATAGAAGAGGAATATACAAGAAGGCAAGAGAAAAAGGGATCGAGACATGAGGAGGGAGGGGGACAAGAGTTTGTAGATGTAGACCAGATGGTGGTGCAATTTGCACCTTGGTATAAAACCAGAAGCATATACATTTACAATATAGAGCTAGAAATATGAATGAATGATGAAAACTCTTCGGGAAATTTTAGTTCACTTTGATCCAAAATATATTTACATATACCTATATGTATCTATATATACATACATATATAACAAATATAGCTAGACGAAAAGGAAGACGAGACGTTCATATATTTATACATATACAAATAGCGGGAACGTTGATGGTTTAGTTTTCAAAGTCGTTCGCGTTTCTGATGCGCGTTTGGTAATATGGCTTTGAGTTTACTTGGCGCGCGAAGGGTGTCACTGTGTAAACACACGATGGTAATGGGGCTGTCTCTTCAATTGTGGCACCCTCCCTTAATATCATCGTTTCTCTTGCGGTTGAATACCTCGCCCTATATATTCAAACCAATTTTCCATATAGTACACGTAATATTTTTTTAAACTCATTCAAACAAACAAAAATTACATTTTCATGTATTAAATAAAATCACCAATAGCAAAAATAATTATAGCAATTTTTTCTGATTAAAAATACAATGATAAAAAGCAAATTATTTATTTTATATAGCAGACATTGATATTAGTTTAGAGAAAAAAGATTTATAGAAAGAAAAAAAAATGAATAATAGTAATGACATAGGTGACGAATTCTCCCATCAATTGATGCTTTATATATGGCTAATAACAATAATAGAGAACGGATCTGATTTTAAAGGCAGAGTATAGATTCATAGGATCGCACCCCTGGCCACATTGTACAGGGATTATACTCACAATATATACATACATGTATATATATATATTTCTCTCTATGTTTGTGAGTATAGTACAGTATATAGTATGCACATTGTCGTGTATCCCATGTAGGAAATGACGATGGGCCCATCGTTGGTCCAAGCCTGCACCAATCCTTTTGAAGCTTGGCCCAAAGCAGCATACCCACATTGGCCCAACCTTAATTAAAGTCTGGGATGATAACTAAGGTCTAGGCTTGGTTTACGGCGTTGGGCCAAGACTGGCAATAAAGGTTGATCCGAGCTTGGTATACAGCGCTGGGCCAATACTGGTAATTAACGTCGACCCAAGCTTGGTACACAGCACTGGGCCAAGACTGGCAGTAAATGTTGACCCAATCCTGAACTATTGTCAGCGCTAAAAATAGAATTTCTTATTCTACAATAATAGCAAAATTGTAAAAATCTATTCGATTTTCAATTTCAATTCATAACTTATGTATGTTATAATGAAATTCATAAAAAAAAAAAAAATTGTACATCAACAATTAAATTACGTATTATACGAGATATATATTATTATGAGTATTAATATAGCAGTAATTACACTCATTACATAGTTTAAACTTCAGTCATATCAATAATAAATACTTGTAAATTGAGAATAAAAAGTAACTTATTATTTTTCATTTTTTTTTTAATCTTTTTTTGATCGCTGGGCTCGGCCGCCCTCTCTATCCTTCGCACCAGCTAGAAATTTACTCGTCACATGAATAACTTTCAGTTTTTCCGTTGATTGACTATACTTTGACAGTATGAAATCTGAAATGTTCATTATTGATTAATTAAAATATAACTGCACATATTAATTGTAAAAATATTAAATTTACCATTCATAATTTTATAAAATTGAGTCGCGGAAAAATTTTTTTTTCCAACCCCATTGACCATTCTGCCGCATCCACTGTATAGTAACTGAACGTCTTTCCCAATCAATTTTTTTAAAATTTTAGTAATGTCTGTTTCATAATTAGTGGAACCGATAGTTTCTAATCGAAAAATTTGTTTCTGTGAATCAAACAGAAAATATAAAAAGATGAGATTAAGCAAATTAAATCATATCAAAACACAGTTGAATACTTTATTTATATACCAGTGCTTCTTGTTTTTCGCTGTCCGCAGTCAACATTTCATTAAATTCCAAAAATTTATCTATTTCCATAGCTGGCAAGAGTTCACCTACGATTTTCCAAGGTTCTGGGGGTGCGATTTCTCCTGTGCGTTGCGATATTTCAGTTTTAATTGTATTAATCTTCTGTTCCAAATCATAGAGAATACTTCGCTTTGCATTATTAATTTCTCTTTTGATAAATATTTTTAAATCTTCAATAGCTAGAATACATAATTTAAATTAAGACAAATATGAAATTTCATCACATAAAAATCTATTCAACAATGAGAAAGACACTTCATTACATACATTAAAATAAAATTTGATAAGAAGAAATAATATTCTAATAGAACAATATTTTGAATAAAATAAAATTTCTTTTAATAAAAAAAAATATCGTTGCTTTTCGAGAACTTTAGTATTTTACAATACAAAAAAAATTAAGCTCAAAAAATTTTTTTTCAATTTACATCAAATAATTTCGTTTAATAGCTACAATATTTTTTTTTTTTTTTTTGATAATAGTAAGTAACTAACAATGCTTGTATACTAACCTTCATTGATGAAACTTATTTGCGGTTGACTCAATGGACCAGCGATGGAATCTGAGTTATTTTCAAAGATTGTTCCGAGTGCATTACTTTCAGTTCTTGTCAGGGGTTTTGTTTGAAATAATGTCTTTGATACACCTGCAGAGTCCAACAGAAGCGGTTCTGAATCTATTACCTGTTGAGATTCACTGTCCGAACTATTCACGACTTTTTTTTTGAATGATTTTTTCAATCGTCGTAGTCCTTGCTCGTAGTCTTCTGAAATAACAATTAAATTTATTTGAATTGCGAATTTTAAGTAAAAAAAAAATTTTCCACGTATTTATTTGTGATAAAAAAAATGTATAAATTGGAACAGTAATTACCATTTCAAAAAATCAATTACAGAATATATATTTAAATGAGAAAAATAACAAATTAAATATTTTAGATAATTATTACTTTATAACTTACTGGCTTTCGCAATGATGGTTACGGGATATGATGACCAATTTTTTTTAGGAACTTGTAGATCCTTTACCCATTCTTCAACCTTGTCATAGTCCCTTTTGGAAGGATAATAACACCTGCTATCATCATCAAGTAACCAAGAAATTGGCAACAACTCCACGCACTTTTTTTTATTGACTAATTCGTCAAACTCCACCACAACATACAGAACGTCAGAATCCGACATTATCAAAAGTTATTACCGGTAGACTTATAACGAGATATTATTTTAAAAACACTGATGTTCGATTTTAAATTGGATTTTTTTTATAATATCTTTTTTTAATAATTATAATAATATTAATTTTAAAATTAAAAGTATTAATCAAGTTTTTATGAGACTTTGAAAAAACTGACGAGCTTGAGACACTTGACGGTTTGAGACTGAACTGATGACTGAGAATTGTACCACTAAATATCAAATAGAAAAAACAAAACACCAACGAGTCTGAACGCGTTGCGTTCCACGAAATGCATGGTTCGTACGCGTGTGTGTTATTTGAGAATGATACATCGTTTGTTTGTTTACTTCTTTTGTCTCTAGGACTGAAAGTAAAGCAAAGACTATATTTGAATAAAAAAAAAATACATATAATATTGATTTCCAAGAAAAGATGAAATAAAATTTCAGCATAAAAAATATGAAGAAATAAATATTATAGAATATTTTTAATCGAAATGAATATTTTTTTAATATAACATAATACAAACTTCTAAGTAAAAAATAATTTTATCCTTTATTCAAATATTTTATGTTACTTAAATACTATAATAAAACAAAATAAAATTTGCAAGGTGACATGTTTCAATATATTTACTTTTTTTTCCATCGCTAATCAACTTATACATGTAGCAATGTTAATATATATTGACAGTTGTTTAAATTGAAAAGCATACATTTTCGATGTACGTATTGAATTTCAAACAGCATTTTATCTTTTTCCCAAGAAACTATTTCCATGACACCAACATCTGTTGACGGAGTGGGAAAATCAAAGACTTCTTTTTTTTTACTTTCTATAGTACCATAAATATATAGATAGTGAATATTTTCTTGAACTACACAATTTTTATTGATATTCAATATACTATCAATAATGAATATTTTGCCGTTGTTCAATTGTGTTACATTATTTGGATGCTTGCAAGATAGTTTGAACCCCTGGTATTTTACTTCTTGAACTTTAAAATATTTTTGTTGATTGTTTATGAATAAATCCATTGGCAGTATGTATTTACATTTACATAAGGTAGATTTTTTTTTTATTTTCAAGTTACCACTACATTCTAATTCACTCAGTCGATTTGCGATCTGGGTAAGCGGCTTTTTTGGAGATTTCACTAAATGTTTAAATAAACTTATATAGTTTTCTCCCCAAAAAGCCGATACTTCACTTAAAGAAACTTTATAATGACGAACATCATCTGCTACGTGAATTAAATTATGCATACTTAATACTTGAGAATCGTCGCCATATTCAGATGGCAATAATTTAAAAAAGATTCTTAACAGATCTTGAGCATAATTTACGTAACGTAAAGCATTATTAGAATCATTCAACATCCTGCATGCTACATATAATAACAGAAAATGTTGATATTTATTTGTAGATAAAACATCTTTAAAAGCCAGAAACCCAATGTACAATAAAAAAAACCGGAACTGGGTGGCTTTCCATTTGGAAATCTGATCAATGTCATAAATTTTTCTTTCAAATTCACTGGGAATATCTGATGATACTGATTCCATTATTCTTTTTAAAATTTTAACTTTATCACTTTTCAATCGAGCTGGATGTTTTTTTACTACAAGTAACTTTTCCAATAGATTTTTCATGGCACCAAGGTACAGCAAATGCATAGAATCTAGTGCTACATCATTTACTGGATCAAAATTTTCCAACTCACATAGTGGAGACTGAACATTTTCTAGATGATGTTCCAATTGACTCTTGTACATAAATGAGTCTTTTGTCCGAAGATTACTATCCATTTGTGGGTATATACGCTTCCGATTTTTTGTAATTCCTTCAGTAGAACACCTTTCACATGCAAAGAAACCCCCTGGAGATTTACAACATTTAATAAATGCTCTCGCAGGTGCATCTGCAATTACACACATAATTTTAAATTCATAATTAATTTCATTTAAAGTTATTCCATTCAAAATATATTCGTTACATTCTATAACTAAATCTTTCAAATAATCTTCAGTAGAAGAAGGTTTTGAATCACCACAATACAGTGCAATAACGACTGGCTTACTTTCATAATATTGATGATGCACTTTTAAAACAATAGGCCATACTTGTATTTGTGAATTATTATATATTGAAATTCCGTCAATGTGCAGCTGAACAGTGATTGTTTTTTCTGAGTAAATATTTGGAGCAATTATTTTTTGAAGACTTTTTTTTATTCCAATGTATAAATAATGAGCAGTTGTGTCTCGTTTGCTTAGCACAGTTTTCAAAGGTTGACAATGTTTTGTCCCTAATAATTGCTGAGCAGTTTTGGGTAAATCTTCATGTCCTTCTTCTCTAAGCACTATTAGTAATTGAGTCACTACATTCAAGGTTAATATATTTATATTTTCTAGAGCCCAATGACGTAGTTTTTCACTTAAAGTTCTATTCGAAACAACATCTTCAAGAATGTCATCATTTTGTTGAAATGATGAATTACTTGAAGAGTTAATTGAAGCTTCATGATTACTTACAACACTGTTAACAGATTCACTATCAGTAGAGTTACTATGCACTTCTGGAGCACTTAATGACTCATCACTTGGATCATTATTTACTTGTACACTATTGTCAATGGTAAGATTATTGAAAATTTTGCTGTGGACATCTGAAGTATTTTGTTTACATTGATTTTGATTTTTTTTTCTTAATGCACGCCATTTTTTTACTCGATAATAAGAAGTTGACATAGTTTTAAACTATTAAAAATTCACCAATGTACAAACAATAATTTAATTCACGATGGATAATTATCAAGACCAATTTTTCAACATTTAATAAAGCTAGCACCATAAATGAGGAAATTTCGAGAACAATAAAATTTTTATTAAGTCACAACCGAACGAATCGAAAGACGTACATTAATTAAATCACAAACAGAGGCCCAGCGTTTCGTAACTTCAGCACCAACTGGTGACAAAAATATCAACTTCATTTCCGTTGTTTCACTTTAAAAATATTTATTTGATATTTTTAAAAAGAGAAAAAATTATATAATTCAAGTTTAACTATAACTCAACTCTTCTTTTTGACATTAATGTAGATAATTATTTCCTATGTAAGTTGAAATTAATAATTGATGGTGACGATAAAAAAAAATAATAATAATAATTTTCAATCTCGATTTATTTATACTATTATTTTTTTCTAATAAAGAATAACATTTACTTAGTTTTGGTTATCCATAACTGACCCATGATTGGCCAACATTGGATAACCGAGGTTCAGTTTTCTGGAGCAGACCCAAGCTCAGACCAGTATCGAATAACCGAGACTCGGCTGTCCATGAACTGGCCCAAGCTCGGACCAGCATCGAATAACCGAGGTTCGGTTACTCATGGACTGGCCCAAGCTCAGACCAACATCGAATAACCCAGATTCGGCTGTCCAGGAACTGGCTCAAGCTCGAACCTGCATCGAATAACCGAGGTTTGGTTGCTCATGGACTGGCCCGAGCTCAGACCAGTATTGAATAACCGAGGCTCGGTTGCTCATGGACTGACCCAAGCTCGGACCAGCATCGAATAGCCGAGGTTTGGCTGTTTAAGGCTGGCCCGGGCTCGAGCCAATATAAAAAAAAGTTGCTCAAGGTCGACCCAGGCCTGGACCAGCATTGAACAGCCGAGGCTCGGTTGCCCAGAGTAAGTCCGAGCTTGGCCCCGTCGTTCAAGACTGGGAGTTCCTACATGGGATAGGGAGAAGGAGATTTTTTTTTTTCTTCTCGACTCTTTGCTGTCCTCGCATCTCTTCAATACTCACTGCCACTATGTGTGGTACAGTGTGCTTGTGTATATATGTACGTACATGTGTGCTATACGAATTGTCATGATGTTGTACACTCAAAAAGAACGATGAGCAAAATGTGTTGAGGGGTGTATATACACAGACAGACCAGAGCCCAGGGGGCACGTATGTTTGTTGTTACAGTAACACCACTGCGTATATAAAAATGTATATACGTATAAATATGACCCGTAGTCCACGTCGACTTTATGTAGTTCTTACCCTCTCTTCAATAACCCACCTCCCATACACGCAAACACATACGTATCACCCTATCTTTATTATTTTTTTCTCATTGCGCTCGAATCGTTTGGTATATCTTTCATTTTACTTCCCGCTGGTCTTTCTCACTGTATTCAACCTCTGTCATTCACTTTTAGAATTTTTTTTTTCTATTCATAGAATTTATTATTGTTAAGATTCAGTGAAATGTTACGCCCAATCCGCCCACGATTTATTTTCCTATTGCACCGATTAACTTGAGGTATCTCAGTACAAAAAATCTATTATATAGAAGTATATAAATATATATTATTTATTTTATATAAAATTTTTTTTTGCTTGAAATTTTATCATCTTTTTTTTTTGTGACATTTCATCGTCAGAATTTGAACAGTTGGGATATTAATCTAATTTTATTTGTTTTTTTTTTTATTTTATTTTAAAGGTGTGGTTCAAGAATCGTCGAGCAAAATGTAGACAGCAGCAACAGCAACAGCAACAACAACAGGGACAACAACAACAACAACAGCAGCAGCAGCAGCAGCAGCAGCAGCAACAACAACAAGCATCGACGCCAAAAGCATCAGCGCGAACGAGTTTATCGCAAAATAATTCAAGTAAAATTGCATCAAATGCCACATCGACAAATAGACGTGTCTCGCCAGTATCACCACCACGTGGCAAAGAAGCACCAGCACCAAATTCACCGGTGATTTCATCAACAACGTATCCACGACTTGGCACAACACCAACGGGCGGTAGTGGTGCTAGTAGTGCATTAACAACACCGTCGCCACCGTTGACACCGGGCTCAACTCAATTACCACCCTCGTCATATCCACCGAGTGTGAATAATATTCATGGCGAATATTCATTTCCATGGAATTCACCATCACCTGGTTCAGTTAATGCAACTCAATGTTATCCTGGTCAAGCATATAATGGTTATCAAAATCCATATGCTTCTGCTGAATATTATCCGACACAATTGTCACATATACATCACAGTCCACAAAGTAATTATCATCATCATCATCATCCGCAATATCCTCATAATATGACATTGACATCATCAATGTCACATTTAACTGGTCATCATCATCATCATCATTTGAATGCAGGGGTTAATGATATATCTGCACCGTCGCCAAGTGATTCGGTAGATACTTATATTTTGCCTGAACAAAAATATCAAGCAATGGTTTAGCGATTTAATTATAATGACGATAATATTTTTTAGTTTATTCAGTTTTACGAGAGATCTGACATTAATAATGATGAATGAGGTTATTTGGTAATTTTTTTTATTTCATATGTTTGTTTTTTGTAGTTCTTTCGAATGAATATTGCTAATAGAATTCTCTTTTTGTATAACGGATTGAATTATTTTATGGTGATGTCTGAATTTATATTATGAGATTGATTGCAATATTCCAATGTAGGTTAATGTGTTGTTGAAAAATAATTTCATTGTTATACTGTGTACAATTTTTTTCTATTTTTTTATTTTTAAGAAAGTCGAGGATTCGCGGTTGTTTATATATTGTGACACCATCGTAACGTATTCGTTAGTTTCTTTATGATTTAGCGCCGTTCCATACACCTACTGTGACTACTTCATAAACAGTTTCTTGCGCATGTGTATATTCATTTTGAATAACCAAATAAGTGATAGATGATAATTCAATCGACTATTGAAATGTTGAATAGAAAAAAAATTAAGTAATTTTTATTTGAGCCTAAAAGTATTTATAATTACCATTATAAAATTTTTTCATACAAATTCGTAAACTCACAATCACTTTATGTGCGATATTCTTATAAAAATTAAATTTTTGAATGGTGCATAATTGCAATGTCAAATTCAATTAAATGACAATCATTTCAACATTTTCATTTTAAAAACAAAAAAATATTTCCTATTCTGTTGAAAAAATAAAAAGAAAAATATTTAAATTTAGCTGCATTAGAAATGATCGAATACATGTTTTATACATAATGACAATTTAATGAAAAATACACCTGATAATAAACTATAATTATATAAAATAAAAATAAATATTCTACATCCGTTCTCTATATCAAACGTATATTTAACAATAACGCAAATGTCTAATTTCGTCTTTACTTCAACCATTAAAAAATTATCATGATCAAAATATTCTGTATGCTGCCGTTAGTTTTTTTCATTAGAAATTTTATCATTAAATTAATATGTAAATATTGCATTATAGTTTCTCTTAATAAAGGCATAATTGATAGTTATTCATATCAAAAATTCGGTCGATGTAGTCCAAATTCTGTAAATATATTTTACCAGTAAGGTATCAAATAGAAAAAAAAAAAAAACAAATTATTATAAAATTAGGAAAAAAAAGTCGATGAATGATTGTGCGATAATGAAAAATTAATGCGGGTGCAGCGCGGCGCAAATTAAAAATATATTATAATGTGCGTTTACCCAAAAATGTATCAATTTAAATTAATAATATACATACGATTAAAATATAATTAATTACATATGGCAATTGTTAACGAGCAGTTGTTAATGTATTGTATTACGATAATTGAGTCATAGGATGAACGAGAGTTTAACGAGGGTTAATGCTACTTTAGCCACAACATAAATACGCCCCTTTGGAGAACGTCACAGCTGTGTTGTAAGCACATTAACTCTCGTGATGATGCTGTGGATCAAATGAAAAAAATTAAAAATAAACAAAATTGTACACACTATATATATAGTATTAAGATTATAATAAATAAATTAGTAAACGATAATAGAAAATCGTAAGCAGTTATATTAACAGAGATGAAAAAATAAAATGATAAAAAAAAAAAAATCGAAAGAAGTTATTATGTAGATGATGTATTAACAATAATAAAGTGAGTGTATATTTCGTGTAAACAAATAAGAGAAAATTAATAAAATTAAAAAAAAAAAAAAAAAAAAATGAAAGTTTTTTATTTGTTATTAATTTCAATAAATTGAATGTAATAAAATTCGAATAAATTTGCGCTATACTTTTTAAATACAATTAACGTATGTGATTAAATATTTATATCATTTGATATAGTGAAAAATAAATTAATACGTTACATATCCTCATAACAAATTAGCGGAATAATAAAAAAAAAAAAATTTAATTGACATTAGTATATTATAAAATAATTTTTTCTTATTCAATTAATCATAGTTTTTTTTCTCATTTGTCTCAGTTGTCATATGGATAAAAATGACTTGATATTAATAAATGTTCATCGAGTCTGACTATTATTATGTTGCGGAAATTGCCTCGCGGGAAAACTGACAATTACTTGACTGGGATTAGCAGGTGAGTGACGAAATATTTCTCTAAATGTACATGCGTATGTCTACAAACTATATAATATATATCCATTCAAATCTCAGTTGAAATTATCCACGTAAACTCCCTTCTGATGTTTGTTAATTAAATTGATGGTATACTTATTTGCCTGATGATTTTACGTGTCCTCAAGCTATCAATTATACTAATGGACTTTAATAACTGTGACAAATATCACATGCACTGAGTTAAAGTCTCATGTGTCTGTATATAAATTTTATTATACAAGTGAATATATATAAATTTTGTGAAACAATATTTTAACTATTAATATTATTTTATTTACAGATATATACCAACGACAATAATGTGTATTTAATTCCTATTGTCAATCATATTTATCATTTATATATACTAAAATAAACTTTATAAATTTATATATTGAGAAATAATTCAAATATAATTTTTTATTAATTATATATGTAATATCGCATGAATATATATATTTATGACATACATATGTGACATGTACAGTGATTATTATTTCAAATCTAATAAATACATACCTATATATATGTATATAATTGGTTTTATTATATTCATCTTTATACATAGGTCAATTGATTTATTATTTCTCAATAAATGTTTTATTAATATTTCAATCCATGGGTTATTAATACATGTTTGTTTGTATTAATAACCATCAGGAACTTGCGGTATTTTCGAAAATGATGGATTCCCAAATGAATGTATTTAAAAAAGCATTTTTTAACATTTAAATAATACCAATCAACACAATAAGCAAATATATTTTATTTTTATTCACATATTCCATAAATTATTTCGAATGATTTTAATTTCATAGATTTAATAATTTACCTCACGTTCAATGATAATAATACTCAATAATAATTCATAATATATAATATGTAGTATTTAATTTTTAATCATAAAAAAAATATCGATTTTATTACTGACACACTTTAAAAATTAAAATACAAATAAAATTTCTAATAAAATATTAATACATTTTTAAATACCAAATCAATATGTTTTTTATATACACAGACATATATAAAGTCAAGTTATTCAGTAGATTTAATAACAATGTGTGTATATTAAATGATATATACAATTATACATGTATATATACTGTTTTTATATATTTAAATGTTAAAAATTCAGTGCGGAAATACAAAGGAAAATTGGGTTGCTGATCGCGTAGGTATACATCATACAATAGATTATTAGTAAATGAAGTGATGAAGGGGTTATATCCATGGTATTCTATACATATATACGGATTAATACGAATAAGCATTAATGGAACAAAAGACTGGAAGATAGTTTGACATGGACTAAATTGTGCTTTTACTAATTGGACGGATTTTGCATCTCTACCAATTTATTTATTTTATTTTTTTTAAACTGTGTTGTATGCAATCTTTTTTCTTGATGTCTCTCTACATTCTACAAACACAAATGATCTGTATTTTTACTATACAACAAGACATACAGATGACCAATTATCAATTTAAAATACATTCGCCCTTTAGAATTTCAATACTAAAGATTCAAATCGCCCCTGTATTTTAATCTCGTCAATTTATCATCAAATGATATATCAAACATATATCTCATCTAATAATTATTCACCCAATATTATATATTCACATATAAATTTATAATACCAAGGTGATTAATTATCCAAAAGTTATTATAATTATGTGAAAATATATTTATAAAGATGAGATAGTTGAAAAAAAAAATATTTCTGTATAGAGTTGTAATATTTTTGAATGAAAAATTCTTAGAGACATTGGAGTAAAAGAATTCTTTGAACTATAGTAGGTATATATATAAACAAACACTGCGTTCAATTATACAAGTGACAATGCACTTCTATCTGATGTACGTATTCAAGTGCAGTCTATGTATATATATTTAGCAAGACAATGCAACCTTGAACTTGGCCGTGTGCCGCGCGACAAAGAGTTAAAATCGGCTTGCGTTTAGCCGGATCCCATTATAACAATTCTCTGAGAGTGAGTTGGAGAACGAGAGAAAGAGAAGAAGGCCTTTCGTATAAGCTCACGCGGCTTGGTTTTGCTCACTGTGTCACCGTGCTAAGCTCAGACTTACCTACCTATGTATATATATCCTTTGCTAACACTTTCATGCCGCTATTTCTCTAAACTATCACACTATATGTAGTATTATACCTACATGTGTATTATTGATATGGGTATTTATTTATGTATAATTAAATATTTACGATGAAAATTACATCTCTGTTACGCTGGTGATTTGCTAATTATTGTTGATAAATTGTAAAATAAATATAGGTGTATTATTAATTGTTTAATTGTGGTAAATAAACAAATGTGAACTTTTGAAATTGGAATTATATTTTGTGTTTTTTTGCTGAGGTTTATTTTGCAATTTTGATTGTGAAAAAAATTATTTGAAATTTGTAAATATAATTTTAATTATTTAAATAATAGATATTTAAATTGATATAATAATAGATTGTTTTTTGAAAAGTTGAATTTATTTAATACTTTTTAATTTTCCTGACTGTCTAATATATTTTTTAGTAGTCATATATGATGATAAAAATTGGCCAAAAAAAATAGAATTGAAATATTTGATAAATGGACTTTCACGTAACGATATAAATATCTAATTTTTCATTTAAATCTGACTTGCAATTTTTACTCAAAATTATATTCATATATATAATTTCATAATATGATTTATATATAGGATTTAATAATATGAAAAAAAAAAAAATTACTATACGTATCGTAAGTATATATGTAAATTCTTTTTCATTTATTTATTAAATTTTTCGACAAATTGACAATGATTATATCAACGATATATATTGCATAACGAGCTATATGTGATTGTCGGCGTAACATCAAAGTATAAAACATCCCCAATAGTGACTTTCTGCACATTTATATTCTCAACTAGATTACCAATTTCTTTTTTTTATTTTTTTACATTTTTCTCTCTTTATCATCAACTTTTTTTTTTTTTTTTTGTGAATTTGCCTAATGATCACCGCAATATATAAGACGACATTTTAAACTTGGCGTTAAAATCAAATCACTCAATCGTCATACCAAAAAAAAAAAAAAAAATAAATAGTAAAAGAAAGGGCGAAATTGATATACGTACATATATATACATATGTAATAAATACGTAAGAGAAGGGATAATATTCAATTGAAAAATCGCTAGTCAAGCCGATGAAGAGAGAGAGAAAGAGAGAGTAAGTTTGCACCCGGCTTCACTCCAATATTCTTTATCAAACGCGCGTGCACAGGAGCCTTATTTTTCTCTTTGATCTTTTTTTTTTTTTTTTTTCCTATTTTCTCCTCTTCTCGTCTCTCATCCGCGGCTCTTCCACTCATCATACATACATCTATAAAGCGTACAACCTGTCTTTTGCTTTTTACGCTAAAGTTTGCCAGGAAGTCAAGAGAATATTGTCCGGAAAAAAATAGAATAAAGAAAAAAAAAAAAAAATAATAATAAAAAATTTCAAATGCAGAATAAAATAAAAATCATATTGTTATACTTATACACATCCTCTATCCATACATCCAACACTTGAATGAACTCGTGCGCAAAAATATCCGGATCACTAGTTACCATTAAAGATACGTAGGTAGGTATGTATATATTCTATATACTTCTACACATAACTATATACCTGCACGTATAGATCACATAACATATACTATCTGTATATTATATTATATCTACACTAATACTAAATATGTACTCAATCCATTGAGCATTATTCAATTTATATAACGATATTCTCATATAGATTCCTTCAATAATACTTATATAGCAGCCACGCAGGTATATACAATAAAAAAAAAAAAAAGTTATACATTCATAAAAGAGAGTAGAAAGATCAGAGAACGCCCCGCCAGGAAGTCAAGGGGCGCGAAAGTGCAGCATTAATGTCAGGCTATATATACATATACATATATGTGTCTGTCTGTATATGTATGTATATATCCGTTACATATATACCCTCAATACAATTCAAACATTTCGTCCTGTGCGCGCCCCCTTCTCATCAACCATTTTCCCGGGGCCATTCGTAATCCTAAAAAATGGACCGTCGGTTTCCGCTCGCGCTTCCTCACTCTCATGGCACTCTTTCAATACACACGTATTAGGTATATACATATATGTATATATATATATATATATATATAGGCATATATGTATGGAGGTATATATATGAACGATATGTTGCATGCGCGTTTCACTTCGCCTCTCTATTTGGCTCTCGCAGTTTCTCCATGTACGTTTATTCCTCTTCGCTTATATATATGTATATACCCTCTCGTGCCCTTTCGACCTAGACGATCGATAAGCCTCGCGTAGTATTTTCATTGAATACATATATGTATGTATATATATAGAGGAGAGAAATTATAATTATTATATTTAATAATTAAATAATATTTTATAGTTAGATTTGAAGTCTAAATTTTTTTTTTTTATTATTTATCATGGTGTTTATTTTATTCATTTCATATATGTGAAATTATTATTGATGGGATAATTTGATTGAGATATATATATTCTGAATAAGATTTCTGAAATATATTTGTAAATCATTGTTTTGAAGATTTAATTAAACATTCGTTAATAATGGAAATAGATAGAACAGATCAGGATTTTATAAAATTAATTAAATTATTTGTTTGTAGTTATTATACTTATTGTAATTTAAATTCATATTATCAACAAGCTTATCATCGTCCTGTTATAGAAAATTAATATAAATATAAATATTTTATTATGTAGGTGAACAAATTATATAAAACAATATTTCAACTAATTTATATATTATTTGATTTACAGATATATATATCCACGACAGTATATAGGTAATGTTTATTTAATTTCTATTGTCACTCACATTTATTACTCATAGATAAAAAATATACTTTATAACAATTCATACAATGAAAAATAATTAAATCTAAATATATATTGATCGATGAAATAAATAAAATTGAAAATAATATAATAAAACAATTTTTTCAAGATAATATAATTTATACAGTATATATTTTTGAATTTACATTTGTTTTTTTATTTTTAATACACTGATAATGTTGAATAAATAAATAAACTATCAGGATTGGTTTCTTATACATATTATTAGTACATGAAGAAACGCGCATTACGAGACAGCGCGATGAGGTCGAGAGGACGTGAAGAAGAGGAGTATAGTGCAGCAGTGCATCGCGCCATTAGTACACTGAAAGCATCTTCAAGAGTACTCACGCGCGTACGTACTCATAGATATACATAATATATATATACATATACATATACATATATACATGTATATATGTCTCTCTCTACAACTGTATATATTCGAAGTAGAACGATGAAAAGTACGCGTTTAATATATGTATACATACATTTTCGACTCGCTTATTCTCTTTCTATGTACGAAGGTGAACTCATGGTGGTATAGATGAGATAGGAAGAGAGAAAGAGAGATATATATATATATGCGAGAAAGAGAGTGGTATATATGTATGTATAGCGAGCAGAGAGGGTCCTATAAATAATTAGCGAGGAGTCGCTCTCCGCTTGGCGGGCGTAAGCCGCTTATGTTCACCCCTCTCGTTCCCTTTTCATACTACCCCCTCCGCATTATATACATCTATATATGTGTATGTGTATGTATATATGTGTACTATATATGTATGTATATGTATACATATATAATATTCGTTTGGGTTTCTTGCCTTGCCGCTGTCGCGCCACTGTCGTCGTGTCTTTTATATATATTTTATTTATTTTTATTTTTTATTTATTTTTTTTTCTCTTGTTATTTTCGACTCCTTATATTCACCTATTTTCACTACCATTACAAACATCCATTCAGCAAAAAAATAAGTATTTGCAGGAAGAAAATGATGAATGAGTGTGTGCAGAAAAAAAAAAAATTATATTTATAGTTGGAATTTTTTATAAAATGGAATTATTTAATATGTTTAGTTTGGTGAATGTTTTGTCTAAAATTTGTTTAATGTGAGAGCATTATGTATTAATTAATTTTTAGTTTGAAATAATTCGCCGAAATTTTTCATCATACTTTTATGTTATTCCAAAGTCTGGAATTTTTATAATAATTTCTGTGTAATTATAATTAAATATCCAAACAATTTTTATACTTCCAATTGTCTTAATTCACATATGTAAATAAAATCCTCAGATAAAGTACCATCATACATTATAATATCACCTGAAAAACTGTACAATTAAATATAAATGACCGCAAGTAAAATAAATTAAACCGCGTATATTTATTCCTTATTAAATATAATCGCGCACTATAAATATTTATTTTTCCATATCATCCCCTACAAATTTACCTATACTATCAATAGAATAATTAACAAATATATTTAAAGCTCGATTGACCAATCTCAAATCCAAATTAGACAAATCCCCCTCACGAAACGAAAGATCGAGAGTATATATAAACATATATGTACTGCAATAAACACATAAAACTATATAATAAATAAGTGGAATAGGTAATATACTATACTTGATACTTATATTTAGTTGCATGCACTCTGACACGTGTTCATTGGCCAATTATTTTGCCTCAAGCACGCTCGCATATATGTATATATACATAAATACATGATGGATTTACGTCATGAAGCTGATGAGACACCCCTGTGTCTATAATATGTGTGTGTAAGAGTCTTGCTGTGTGTGATATGTGCCAGAGAATTTCAAAGTTGGAAAGTCTATCCGGAATGCAAACAGCGGGGGCTCGTCTCACAGTGATTTAATCACTTGGTAATATAATTAGTTGAGGATCGTTTGACAGGGATATATATATACTGTAAGTAGACTTTTACTCCTATACTCTCTTAATATATATATCATACCTAAATATGCATATATGTATTTATATGTACTGATATAAATTAATTAACATTTTTTTTCTCTCGCATAAAAAATGAAAAATATATATTTAATTATTGATTTAAATGAATATATATATACAGTCGTGATTTTTTTTTTCTCTGTCATCACGTCGTCATTGACGATAAGAGGGCTGATGTACATGCAGCATGTATACCAATCTATACATATACCTATATATATATTTATTATGTTTGTGAGGGTTGGCCAGTGCGATATGCAGAACCTCGCGCGGGTAACAAAGTGAATCTCGGATTACTAGTCTCTTGGGATCCATCGAAACCCTACACCAAAGTGTACAATCCGCGTTTGTGTTCCATCAGTGAGTCAATGAAATAGGGCTATACAAGTATATACTTATATGTATATAATAGTATACATTCATAAGTTTTATATTCATCAAATTAATATATGAGTTTAATATTTAATTAATTATTACAAATGTGAGCCCAATGAATTTTGTATTTATTTTTATAAACAGTATACACAAAAAATATTTGTTTATATAAGAAGTGGTTGCATTTTATATATTTATTCTTATGCATGTACATATATAGATACATTCATGTATATATATACAGTCCTTTTATGTATAGATTCCCCCGCGAGAACATTGTGCGCTTGGTAAAACACTGCGTTGTATTAATGGGCACGTAATAGCTCCTATTTGTGATCACTAATAGTCAACTCTCATGGGAAATTTCATTGGGAATAGCTGCGTAAATATATATGTATAGATTATATATATCTATAGTTGATGTATATAGACTGTTGTAATACATATATAGCAAATGGAAATGTCTTTTATTTCCCCATTCTCTTTATCATGATGATGCGCATCTCCTGTTGCGTCACTTGAGATCTTTATTGTAAAACTTTTTTCATCTTTTTATATATTCTCTCTCTTTTATTATTATTATTATTATTTTTTTGCGTTTTCATTTCAAGATTGTTCAAATTAACTTCGACTCTTGCGGTAATTCCACGAGAATTGATCAAGAAAGAAAATAAAAATGACTGTAGAATTATAAAAGTAATTCATAATAATTTTTTCCTTTTTTTTTTTTTTTATTTTCATTCTATCATTGAGTACTAAAGGAGATTTTATATAAAAAATAAAAAATAAAAATGTAATGAAAGAATTTTTATTTCTTTTTTTTTTTTTATATTTTTCCCATTTTTATATAAAACTACAAAAAAAAAAAAAAAAGCAATTCACATACATATAACTAGATATGTATTTTTTTATTTTCACAGTGATGTACTTTAAATAAAATTCCGTGAAAAACATTGAATTTTTTTTTTTTCCAGTTTGGAGAAAAAAAATCATCTATAACATCCAGGATATGTGTGTATTCATATTATACACATATGCAGATTTACACTACTTGTATACACAGAAGGTATATGTACATATATATGTGTATATAAACATATAATATACAAATATACATACATATATGGTGTTGTATGCGGCTATTGTGCAGGTCGAGGTACGATGACGTTAATAGAATGGGCTGGGATGGCTTTGTGTAACGGAGAGGATGCAACTGCAGTCGGCTTATCCCCCTCAGCTGTATATTGCGAGAGCGCATCACTCAACAATTCGGTATACATATATATATACATATATCAATACATATATATATGTATATATATGCATATGTATTCACATATCCTGTCCATCGAATGCGAATATATATCCTAATACCCACGGTGACCAGGAGTATTTCAAACATTGCATTGTTTGGCGAAACCACACTCGTTATATATAAACGCACATTTATGTATGTGTATATATTTGTTTGATATATGTATGAATAAGTTTAATAAAGAGATTTTTCAATATCGTAAGGGAGAAAAGTTGTTGGATCGTTTATATATTAGATGAAATAGCGAAGAAAATATAAATTTAAGTTTATGTAGGTGAAGTTAAAATTATTAGAAAGGTTGAGATATTTTATTGTTAATGTGAATAAAATTGTTGATTGTTATTTTGGATTTATAATAAGAATAGGAGGAGTTTGGATATAGTGTGAATATATTTTTATTTATTATAAAGAATATATAGTTCGGTGTGTGAAGAAACTTTGTGATTATAATTTTGTGAAATTTTTGTATGGTATGAAAATTTTATATGTATGTATTTATATGTTATTGTAAATGTTTATATGTTTTGAAAAAATATAGAAATGTAAGATTTTCGTGTTATATATGGTTATATGTATAGTAATAAAATAAAATATTCAAACAAATATTTATTTCATTCAATATTAAAATATTTAAATTCGATCAAAAAATATTTCAACATTCAGAATTTTTTTGTTTCTCAATTTAATTTATATATAGCTTTTTTTTATTAATAAAATTTTTTTAATACTCCAAATCTTTGTTGTTATAATTATAATACTTCTATAGTATAAATAAAATATAAATATTATTTTTATAATTTATTTCCCTTTTTAATACAAAAGCACATCGTGATGATGTTACGTACGATAGATACTAAAATAAAAATTACTAAAAAATATATATATAATCTTACACCACGTGTATAAAAAAATATCCAATATGGCTTTACACGCATTCATTCGAGTAAAATCCTCGTGAGAGGTAATACCAACATGTACCAGTCTATAAATAAATCTAAAACCGGAACTGCGGAACACAAAAAAAATATAAATAAAATTGAGAAAAATCCGAATGGTGATTGTATACTGCACTCCCCAGTGGACACTACAGCACCTGACACAAGACATTTCTTTTCTCATAAACACCTGAAATATAAAGTCTATATACTTCTATATATTATATATATATAATATATTATCGATGGATACATATAAATATATAATTTAAAAAGGAAACTGGAACGTCCGGCGGAACATCGGAATCTTCTTGGACAATTATTTATATATATAACCGAGGGGAACACTCCTACTATTTATATCTATTTGTCACTATATACAACAGGTATATACATTTAAAGAAATGACGGAGATGCAATGAAAAGTCGTGTGACTTCCGAACGATGAAAAACTCGTTAGCATTGTCCGGAATACGAAAACCATCACTGTGGTCCAATAATATAAATGTGGGAACTAAAATTATATATATACCATGTACTATATATATGCTATATACTATCCATTTATTTTTTTACAGTAAGTAAAATATGTATTGAATTGAATTTGTAAAGATTTAAAGGGACTTGAAGTATTGGAATTAATTTAAAATAAGATATTGATATCAGTATTTATATCTGTATTATTTTATATTTTTATTTTAATCGAATTTAGTGACCTAATAAAATAAAATATTCATTAATTAATATGTAATATTATATAGTAATTTTCAATATATTTATACTTTTGATCTTTTATCATTTACAAAATAATAATATAAAATAATAATAAATGATAAAAATAAATATTTATTTAACGTAAAATTATAGTAATATTCAATATAATTGATTTTCGATTTTTTCACATATTTAAAATAATAATAAAAAATAATAAATAATAAAAATAAATATTAATTTATTGTGAAATTATATAGTAATTATATTCAATATATTTATCTCCGATTTTTCCACATATAATCAAAATAATATTATAAAATAATAAATAATAAAAATAAATATTTATTTAACGTAAAATTATAGTAATATTCAATATAATTGATTTTCGATTTTTTCACATATTTAAAATAATAATAAAAAATAATAAATAATAAAAATAAATATTAATTTATTGTGAAATTATATAGTAATTATATTCAATATATTTATTTTCGATTTTTTCTCATATTCAAAATAATAATAAAATATAATAAATAATAAAAATAAATATATACATATCCCGAAATCATAATTTGTACATAAATTATATCACCACATCAATACAATTATAAAAATTGTGAATTCCTTATTATACTTATTCTCACAAGAAAAAAATAAACTACAATTAAAAATCATTCAAAAAAATTCTCTCAAGAGTATTATATATATATATATCATGCACCTACACCTTATTTGTAAAGATCCAAGTGAGCGAATGGACAATATACAATAATCCATATAATAATATATACACACGCCTCTTAACACTGCAGTAGTAGTGCATCTGGTATAGATGCAATCATATGTGAATACATTTCGTGGTAAAGCGATGACGATGAACGTCTCGTTGAGCATGAAGAAGCTGTACCTATATATATATACATATATTTCACTGTGTGCTGCAGTATATTTATACATATATATCTGTGTATATGTACCTGTGTAATCAATGAGTCCCATCGATATTATATATTGAGAGCCTTCGCTTTCAGTCCCATGAGTATTACACTGCAGAAATGTATCAATAGAATATATATTGGATTGGAACCGCTGCTGGATACCGCAACATCAAACTGAATTGTCTGTATATTATATATACAAGATATATTATATATATATACAGAGATTGTTTGAAATGAATTACATCAAATTACAAACAAACTATATAAACAATTATATATAATCGTATTATTTAATTTGTAAATCTATCATTGATTTATAAAAGTGAATATATAATTACGATTAATTGATTAACCTTATTATTTGTTGGGTATGTTATATTTTATTGATATTAATTCTATTAATTATATTATTTCATTGGTAATTTAATACTTAAGTGATACAAATATAGTTATTAAATATATTTTTGTAAAATATTTTGAAGTGGATATGATGAATTTGTCATGAAATTTGTCAAAAGATATATTTTATAATATTTTTCATTCAACCATTTGAAATACGTGTAAAGAGTAAAAGATATGTTGTGACTCGAATAATATATATATATATATAAATCTATAGGGAAATTTTGTTTGACAATGATGACCGGCACAATTATATTATGTGATGAATAGAAACGCGGTTTGTCCTTATAATAATTCTTTCGATATATTCCATATGGTTCTGAAACTCATGTGAGGATATATGTACACAGCGCGATAGACACTTGGCATATAAGAGATACATCATCTCATATACATATATACATATATATGTATGTTTATTATTGTATTTCTTTTTATTCCATTTATGTTGTGGACGTGAAGTCAAGAGTGTGCGATCAATCATATTATCAATGGTGTCTTGGTGTCAAGTTTTACTTTGGAATTCTTGAGTGGGACGCGCCTCACTTTGTTGTATCGTGTCTATGTATAATGTGTATATAGGTATATATATACAGACAGTGCACTATATCAAATCATCATTTTCGCGGATAAATTCTAAGTCATGATGACTGTGTGAAATATCAAAATAGAATGTAAAATATAATATGCCTAGATTTATTTTCAATATTGAGAAAAATATTTTTTTTTTGTGGTTTTTAATAAAATTATATTTTCAGATTTATGTATTTCTCACGCTTATGTATATGTATATGACAATTTTTCCTCCTTTTCTATGATATTACAAGCAGTAATTCAGTAATTGTAGATAATATTTACTGTATGTGACGAAATTTAAATAATTGTGTCATTTTTAGGCAACTCTTTTTTTTTTTTTTTTCATAATAAAAAAACAGGCTGAAATTACTGGACGGTGAAAAAGAAGGGAGGCGCTCTTAATTTTGATATTTAGAGGTTTTTCATTGCAATTTTCGTTTTTCCATTTAAATAACACGTACGTAAATTTTTTTTTTTTTTAGATTTTTATAGCTTGGCATTCGCGCATCATAGAGATAATTATGAAACATATTCTTATAGAGAATCGAACGCTCTACAAAAAAGGTCTCTTACACTTTTTCCATAGAGACAACCATTCTGAAGATATTCAAACCCAAAGTTCCAAATGTATAAAATTTGGACTTTTTTATCATTAAACCAATACTTATATAATTACTAAATTATTGTCTTAAAAATTATTTATAACTCAATTATGTTAAATGAAATTTATTATTATTTCAAGGCAATATAAATGGCACATCCTAATAAACAATAAAAAGTATTGTAATTAAATTAATATTTATTTGAATATTTGTATTTTAGAGTATAGATTTGTGGCAAATATTTTTATAAAAACTCAGGAATTTTTATAACGCTATATACATATAACATCATGTACTGTTTAATTCCCAATTAGATCAAGCATTTCATGTATTAAACTTGCTAATCACACTAGATATACACAGATATCTGCATAGTAATATTAATCCTTTAATGAATTAATTGAATGCAGATGATTACAAAATAAAAACCGTTGAAACAAATTTATTATAGTGTTAATATTATTTCAACGTGTAACGGACAATAAACAAAATTAAAATACGAATAGTTATACATATATATTGACAACTATTTAATACATATATGCATAAAGTATATATTAAAATTTGAAAATGAAGAAATGTCGTGTAGTATATATAATAACGTACGTATATTAATAATCTACTTCTACAAGTGCAAAAGAATATTTTCATACTTTTTGAATTTATTTATTTATTTTTTTTTTCGTTCTCTCATTTTTACTTTCATCTCTATATAACACATATCTTTTATTTCATCTCTTTTTTTTTTCCATCGTGTGTCCCGCTATTGTTCACATAGTTTGCCGAACGGATCATCTGCAGCTGATCTTTCTGGATGAGCTTTTGGTACCGATGCGCGCGTGTAACACATAGATATATTCTTATATATATTCTATATATACGTATAATAAATATATACACGAATAAACCGTAAGTACATAGACATTAACTTTTGATGCATGAATAATTTTTTTACCGAGTTCGAAATTCATTTATATGCGTTTACTTGAATATATAATAATATATATTTAATAGTACTTTATATACCTATAAGACGTAATAATAATAGTCTTTGTGACTAATTTATAGTATTATTAAATAAATTTAATCATAATTATATGTAATAAAATATATTTGTTTACACACTCGAATAATTGATTGTATAAAATTATCTTGCTTTAATATCAACATGCAGAATCATAAGAAAAAAAAAATAATAAATAGATAATATATTTATAATTCAATTAATATATCAATTTTTATCTTAATTATTACAGCTAAATAAGTGCGAATAAAAAATAACTATTGATTTATTAATATCAATATAATTCTCTGGAGTTAATTATCTAATCTAAACAAATATTAAATATGTATAAATTATATTACACGAATAAATTTATTATTCCTGGTGTAATTAATTAATGAGCGAAAATGGCGATTTATTATTTTCATATTTATACAAGACTGCTTTTCAAACAAACAACTTCAAGTTAATAAATATAAAAATCAAGGGATATATATACTTATATTAATTTAAAATATAATGTAATAATAATTATAAAAATACTGTTTTGAATTAAAAATTAAAACTTATATATTTTCAATTATATATTATTTTATTAATATATAAATTACTTTATTGTCTCGTGTGATATATTTATTTATTAAACTAAATACAACAAGGAGACGTAACATAATCAATAATTATTTATTCTCTTCATCGATTACATAACGATAAATATAAATAAACAAAAATAATAATTGACATATACCGCAATTAATTGGCGCATGTATATGAGTTACAGTAAATTGACTGGCAATTTTATGAATGAGTATATAATATGTTTATGTATATATGTATATAAATATATAGTTATACACAGGGTTAAAGTGGCGTCACTTTGGTGCAGGTTTATGAAAGCAAGCCGGTTTTAGCTACGCTAATAGTATAGTAATACGGGCTGATCTTTTCGAAATCCCGTAAGAGCATTAACCGCTCGCACGTGAGCAAGTTAAATTGCTATGTTGTGGGTATGCTGCATACCGCGACTCTGCGGGATGAGCTGTTCACCTGGATACATAATCTATATACACATACGTTTATATATACATTTAAAAATGTAAACAAAATATCAAAATGCGTGAAATTAAATTTATTATGCCATCGTCGTCAGCGAGCATGCAATGTTTAGTTAATTCCCTCTTTTCAACTATTATTTCATATATATATATATATTTCAACTGTTACATGCACTGCACACTTCATTTGCTCTTCAGCAATATTCCCTTATGCTCATTAGCACGTACATAATTATAATGATGAATTATTGTTGCTATACAGATCATCAATTTATCAGAGAATGAAAAAATAAATTTACATATAAATATATTTCAAATATATTTAATTGAAAGAATAAATGAGTTTCTAAATATTTGTTTATAAAATTAATAAATATAAAAATATGTATATGAATTAATAATAAACACATATATGAATGTAATTGCATTATGTGATAGAAAAAAAAAATACAAGCTATATATTTAAAAAAAATATATTTATAAATTAAAATTGAAAGATTAATTATGTGTTATTGAAAATATTGGAGTAATTATTTCGGAGCATATACAGTAAAAAATTTTGTGTAAAATTCCACTAGAAATATTTGTGTCAAAACTATTTTTAATTCAACTTTTAATACAAAAATATATGAATTAATAATTATTGAATTTTTGTCTGTTGAATTAAGTAAATAAATTTTGTGTTGACAAATTTTTTAAATCTTTGCAAGTGTTTAACATTATAATATTTATGTATTAGATTGAAATAATTGCATAAATATTGTATTGATGAGATAATTTTATAAGTAAAAATTTTGTAGAAAAAATTCCAACACAAATTTTTAATGGACTTTAACACAAAATTTTTTACAATATATAATAACATAATATTCTCCGCAATTTAATGATAAATACATACGCAATATTGTCATCATCATCATCATCATCATCGAGTATAGATAGTACAGTCGCTGTTATCGTGAAAACAGCAAAAATCGCGCGCAGCATTGCCATTAAATTTCATGAATAGAGAAAGACAGCGTTTAAATGTATGAAAAGCGCTCGCGCGACATTTAACAACAGCGATTGGTGCCCCACCACAACACCCATTGAATAAAACATGTGGGAACGCCCGCGAACACTAGCGACACGCCCAATGATCACTGTGGAACTTGGTGGCGGTATGATGCGTTTGCCCCTGACGACGACAACGACAACGATGATGATGATAGTGGTGGTGGTTCTGCTGTACGTGACTTGCGATATACCAAAGTGTTTCCCCTCGTGCGCGCACACACCCCAAACGTGAGAAACATCCAACGAGAGAGAGAACGCGCGCGTACATATCCCCCGTACAACGGTAAAGTTCCTGTGAAAAGTTGAGCTCGATCTCTCCTACGCTTTCTCGATATAGTAGACGCGCAATTCCCTGTGTTATATTATCCTTTCCACGTTTTATCCATTTGTCTTCCTCTTATTATTATTATTATTATTATTATTCATCTTCTTCTTCGTCTTCTTCGCAATCATTATCATCTATACAATCATCATCATTGCTGTATTATTATCTCTTGATATTATACTTTATTCCATATATAAAATCACACGGCGATTGTAATTTTGTAATATTGAAATTTTGCATTTTGTATTATTCATTATTTGTGATTTAATTAAAAGTGTTTTCATCTGAAGGAATTCAATTTCATTGGACAGTTGTGTGACAATGTATTTGTTCATTTGATGGTGCTTATTAATGAAATATTATTTTGGAATAAATATTATTTAGACGCTGAACGTGAATAAAACAAAGTGGAAAACGAAGTCTGTAAAGTAAATAAAAAATAACGGAGTAAAGAGGATAAATTATTTTACAATATTAGTGAAATTATATATGATGATTTAATAACAAAGTGTATTATTTAAACAAATGCATATATGTATTTGTTTATTTTCATATTTTGGTTTGATTAATTGTTTTTGTGTTGAATTTTTATCGAAAAACACAGGATAACATTCAGATATATTTAATATTATATCGTGTGTGCGACGAATTTATTTATTTTTTATTTATTTTTTTTTTTATTTATAATTAACATTTTGTATGGCAGTTTTGCAAATCAAATCCGGGGGTGTAAATTAGTGTCGCAGTGTCGTCGCATCAACACAAAAAACTTTAAGTGAGTTTTTCTTTTTATTTTATATATAAAAATTGCAATAATATAATTAATACAGTATAAATTATATATATATATATAATTACAAAATTTTAATTATTACAAATTATTAATTCAACTCACCAAAAAATAATTGAAAAAATCTGAATGATTTATAAAATAATAAAAATTAATTAATTAATTATTCTGATTAATATATCTATAAATAATGTATATTAATTGCATATACATATATATGTACATATATTTATAATAATATTCACATGTAATTTTAACTCTGATCCTTCAGCCATTTTGTTTCACTACGCTGTTATTATTATAAGCAGTAAAATTCATCTGGCAAATAAACCACAATTTGTGCGATACCTCAAACAGTAACAAAATTGTATATACATATGTATATGTGAATATATATAATCAATAATTTGTGGTGGGAATTGTCCAATTCACAATCAAATATGAATTTATTTATATCAGTATGCATATAAATACATATATAAATAAATGTATGTATATTAATCATGCTGACGTATGTTACAGAGAGGGTTTAAAATTGTGGTGAATTGTTTTGCAATATATACATATATATATATATATATGTATATATGTATATATATATATATCATATTTCTGTATATTATAGATATTGGTAAACCGCATCAATGCCACAATCAATTGAGTCTTCAAACTGTCAATATAATCCCAATTAAAATTGCAAATGAAAATAGAAAAAAAATTTTCAGAATATATATATATATATAGAGGTATAAAATCTCTGATTAATATATGTAGTTATATATACTCTTAATTATATCTCTGATGATGAATGAAATTAACAATACTATTATTATACTATTATTAGTCCATATAAAACAAATTGAATTAAGAATTGTTTTATCGTGAATTTTATTGTTACATTTATATTTATTTGATTTATTTTTTTTACGTAATAATTTGTGTTGGGTTTATATTTAGGTATATTTATTCAAGGTGATATTTTATACACTGAAAGAATTTTGGAGTGAATATCAGTAAATATTTTAATAGAAAAATTACCCTGTAGCGCGGAGTAAAATATATATTCTTAATTTGCGTAATATTTATTTCAATTCATATTAAAAATAATTTATAACGTGTAATTCTCTATTAAATATTGTTTTGTCCTAGACTTACTATGGGTTACGGGGTAATTAATATTCATTATATTTTTTATATTACCTATATGCAGAAATATTTATTAATAAGTGTATATTTGGAAAAATTTTTGCAATCAGTATAGCGAAGAATTTTAAAAGACTGCGAGATGATTTTTGCGACAGATTGTGAATATATTTGTTGTGTGTAGATGATGAGTTTAAGTACATTGTTGTATAAATATATATGTAATACAAAGTGTAGAATAATTATATATAGGAATGGAAAAGAGACACTTCTCGGCCAACGGGTTTTATTTCTTTTTTTTTTTTTAACGAGGAATAATCTGCTTACAATAATCTCTTTGGCATGTGTTCTTACTCGTCGTGTGGTGATCTCGCGAGGTCGAGGTCCGCGCTCGCGTGTTTATTCATATGTCCACATACATTGTTATATTATTAAGTGAGATAATGACCAGTTTATTGGTTGATTTCCCTGCATTAAAATACAGTCAATTAACCAATACAAATAACATGAAAAAAACGTTAGCTGAAAATAATTTTTGTATTAATATTCAGAGTGATATTTATTCGCGTGAACGATCGTTTTAAACTTGAAAAATCTAAATTATTAATTAAGCGATATGATATTCATTGTTATAGCTATTGAAATAAGTAATATATTCAGAGCTTCAAAGCGGCGGCCGGTATAAATACATTTTTTACAATTATATTTTTTCACAGAGAATTATTAAAAATTCATTTGGAAAGAAATTCACGAATTTATTATATTAATTCCAGTACAGTGAATTTATAATAATTGGCATTATCTGCACTCTCATATGACTTTTTACATAATAACACATTACACCCTGTAAAAAAAATTTAATTAAAATAATTACCTCAATAATTTTTATCAATTTAAATATTAAATATAATACAAATGAAAAATATATTGAAATAAATAAAATAATTTTTTTTAGCATACAAATAAATATAATTCATTCGCGTAATTTTTTTTTTCACTCTAATGTCTACAACATATATACTAGTTATGTAGATTCCCTCTATATATACAGTTATATATTATAAAGAGCATCAGCCACGTGCCAAATCCACCGTGAATTATTAATCATATAAGTCATCTGCGATTTACTAATTTGATAATAATTATCTTCAATTATTACGTTATATTTATTTAAGACACATTCACAGTACTATATATAATAATAATACTTCTACTGTCTGATCCATCACAATTACGACTTTATATATATTACGATTCACGCTCGCGCTCAAGAGAAGAAAGAAAGAGACAAATAAATATAAAAAAAAAGAGAATGAAAGATATTTGAAGAGGAGTGTCCTCCTCTTCATCGATAATACCCATGGAATTAAGGTCGTCGTCATCGTAATTTCCTAACGACAGGGGCGGTCGACTCCTGCTCGAACGATCTTATCACGTGTGAATGCGTCCAAAGGTGTTCCCATAAATATATATATATATATATATTTATAACGAGGGAGGAGAGATACAGTCAAGCAAAAACGCCTGACATGCCCACCCAAAATCTTCAACAGTAACATTTTATATATAAAAATCTCTGAAAGAAAAAAAAAATTTTTTTTCCACTCTATGATCTCAACAACGAACAAAACCTCAAGAGAATTGGCTTCAGAACGATCACTGTATATATATTTATTAAATAAATATATATATCTACGTATATAATATGAATCTCGCCAGGCGCGTAAACACAGTGGGGCGAAAAATAAAAAGGACGAAGAAAAATAATACAAGAAAAAAGAAACGAAAGAATGAAAAAAATAAATAAATAAAATGTTATTTATGTGTATATCTAAGTTAGGAATAGTATGTATTATATACATAATAGGTATATAAAGAACTAACTATATACTCTATGTATAGGCAAAGATATAGAAATAACCGCGTGATGCTTTACGAAATTTCCACGGGAATTAAGTTTTACGCTCAATGAATTTGCAACAACAGAGCACAGGTTAAGATGCATTCAATGGCAAAGGGATCGCTTTGCCGATAGATACATTATGTATATATGTAAACGTATAAGCATATAGCGTAAGTATATATTAATAAAACCAATGCTATTATAGATGTATATAAAAAAATAAATACGTTAAAGTATATAAAAATTCTTATTATATATAATATTTAAAAGAATTAATATTATAAAATAAATTGAGTAAAATGTTTCATTAATTTTTTGTAGCAATTAACTTTAAGATGGAATGTATTGTTGAGGGATATATAATAATTGATAGTGATAATTAATTTTGCTATCTGTATTAATGAGAAAAAAAAAAATTCATTATATGACGATTTATTTTTCTATTTTTTTTTTTTTCCTCTTGAATTGTTCTTTGCAAATATTCGTCGTCTACACCCTTGTACTTACACTCGTGCAGCGAGTTCTTGCTCACTTTATGCTGCATGTAAACTTGATTTTTTTGTATGTAGTAAGTATATATAATACATGGGCCAATGTATATAGGAGCCATCGCAACCACACAAGGGCCATCAACGAACAATGCACTTGTGTGCAAACACTTTTGAAAACAATGTGCCCACGCGCACGACAATCAATTTCTATTACTTATGATGTTATAAGTATGTGTATAGGAAGGTATATATATAAAGATGGATACATATGTACGGGTCGATGCTGGATGATGTCCACGCACAATCAAGACACACTTCACAGAGATATGAAAAAAGTCAAAACGACAAAATCCTCTTAGGAATATATATGTATATATATATATATATATATATATACATCACGTGTAGATTATACACGTATTTTTTTATATTTTTCTTTCGTTTTATTTGTGTAAATAAAATTCGGAAAAATAGGAAAAATTATAAAAATGGAAATATTATTTTATATTTTATTTAAAGTTCTTTATTTATTTTTTTTTTTTTTCATTCTATTTTTATATTTTATATGATTCATTGTTTATCCTGTCATCAATGGCTGCGTCTATATTTTTATTGTTTTTTATTTTTTTATTATGGCTGAGTATAAATATTTCCAGTCTTCATTTGTATAATTCAAAGGTCTTTTGAATTGTTTTTTTTTTTTTTTGCATTGATATTTTATTGTATTACCACTGCATTATAATTTAACCCAAATTTTTTGTTTACTCAATATTTAATGCCTGAGTCATATGAATATTGTTTCGATTCGTCTGTTCTTTTCTTTTTTTTTTTTCATAGAATAAATATAAAGTATAAATTTGGTTTTATTAGTTGATGTATATGACATTGACAAAAATATAAAGAAGGTTTTATATTGTTTTTTTATACCTTCTGAATGGAAAAAATATCAAGATTTCAACCAGTTGTCCATCTATACATATATTAATCCACGTCCAATATATTACAACTTTGCGTCATCTCAGCGATACAATAAAAAACCAAAGAAAAAAAATAATAATAAAAATAGTATCTCAATATATTAACAAAATTATTTATCGAATAAGACTAAACATAATTTTTTGAATACATTCATTAATACATCCTGTACTTAAACAAATTAATTAACCATTAAAAAACAATTTCTCAATGCAAATAAAATATCAAACCCTCAAAATAAAAATAGAAAAATAGAAATAATAAAATAATAATATAAAATTCAATTTTCTTCAAATTAATTACTCGAATTGAGTTTAAAATTTTCGTCAAATGTTTTACAACATTGCATCGCTCCGCATCCTGCACATATCTATCAATACATATATGCAGGTATATATGTATACAATATATTACATATACATATAGTTATACAAATACCCGCAGATATTTATATTTATATCCGTAATGTTATCGAAGAAGTCACCGACTCGACAAATCGAATTCATTCGGTTGGACTCTTCACCCTAATGTCTATATGTCCACGCACGCTTGCAATATACATACATAATACATATATGTATACCGATATATCCACCCCCAAGGGCTGTATTTGTTCCCTCTCAGTATCTCGAACCAAAACGTACGAGTAATAATAGGGATTTAGCAGTCATTAGGGATGGTGGCACATATCCATCTATTGGTATATATTATAGCAACATAAAGTGTTTGCAATTTATAAGACTACAATATATATAAGTATCTAACTCTTAAAATCTCAATTAAATTCAATATATTATAACCTATATAGATAAGATAAATACATCAGTGAGGCAGAAAGAAGTTTAGGGAGCTGGACAGACTCACGTTAAAGTATATATTTTTTATTTTATTTTAATATATCAAAAAGGGGTCGCGCGCGATATAAAAAACCTCCAAGTACCACTGCAGCTCTCAACATGTTCTTTCATTTGGTCATACAGTCATCCAAATATATATGACACTTGAGTGTTACACAGACACATGTGTACGTGTATACATGTGTAAAATAAAATTTTTATATATATAGGAATATAATACAAATAAAAGTACTTTTAGGGTAAGCCAAGCGCGAGAATAGCGTCTTTTTTTATTTTTTATGAATTTTTTAATATTATATATATATCCAGGATTTGAAGTGTACAAAGGGGGATGAAAACAATGGTTTATTAATATATAAAAGAATAAAAAGAGAGATTATAATTTCTTTGACTTATATAAACCACCAAGTGGCAAACATACATATGTGTATATATTAAATATAAACATACGTGGAATGTTTAAGATTATTATAAATAGTCATATGTGTATGACGAATGGCTAGCTGTTGTAATTTTTTTTTATTATTTATTTCATTATGTATCCAGACTGTTAATTTAAATCTCCGATTAAAAACGTTATAAACAAATGTATATTTAATCCAAAACATGTGTTTAGTGTACATAATAATATAAACATATATATATATATGTCCTATGTATATATATTTATTTTTATATACAGCTGTTTGATAGTGGGCTAAAGATGAGCAGCATTTATTTTGTAAACTTGTAGCAAATAAATTAATGAGAATGACGAGAAAGAAAAATTTTTTTATCAACATATATATTTATATGTATGTACAATATATACATATACATGCATGTATATATATGTATGTATATTTTTTTATAGATAAAAATGGAAGGTGAGGCGAGAGTCCGTAACCTGAGAGGATAAAAAGTTGAGTTTAAAAGCCAAAAGGGAAAACGACGAAGTAGCTATATAAATATATGTATATGTATATATATATATTTATACATATATATTGGTGTATATGTGTATATATATGGAGGTGGTGAGAGATAAGTGTCTTGGGTTTCGGATTCTCGCGAGCATTTTTGGAATTAATCCGAAACAAATGCGCGTCAGTGTTGCGAGGATAAATGCATATATGTATATTTATGTATGGACGTGTGTGTATGTGTGTGTGTGTGTGGTGGACTAGTGCTACATGTAAGAGTCGAATTGCATCCTCGGATTATCCGCAAGCGGTCGGAGACGCAGCTGCCAACATACTTTGCTCTTAGCTAAATGATGAATACATAAAATACATGTTTGGAAAAATTCTTTATATTTTTATTTATTTATTTTTTTTTTTTATGCATCAGGTGTAGATTAATCATGAATTAACATTATTTGCCATGTATTGTTACATGACGAGATTGAAATAAATGTTAAATAATTTTTTATTATATAATATATTACTTAAAAACAATTTTAATTAAAATTATTTACTATTTATTACAAATTTTATTAATTAATAACGTGATTGATTTATTCATCAGCAATATTTTTGTATTGAATTATTTTGAATTGAATAATTGTGAAGGTATTATATTAGGGATATAATTGATGATTTGAATAAAATTAATTTGTATTTTATGGTGGATGAAATAGATGAATAAGGTTGGAATTGAAATATAATTGTTTGTAGGAAATTAAATCAAAACGGCATCATCAAGTACGCGACGTTAGGGAGGCGGTGGCGGCATTACTACCAACGTGGTAGGTTGCAATGTGGCCAAATAGCCTCGGTGGTACGTCAGGTTGTGGTGGCGGTGGTGGAGCAACTGATCTTGGTGGTCTTGCAGCATCAACAACATCAGCAAGCGAATTATTTGGACCTGCTGGGTTTGGTGCAACAGCAAGTGGGCCTTATGGTGCACTTAAATCATCGCCGTACGTTGGTGCATTGGGTATGCCGCCAATTGAAGCATTACACGGTACCATTGGCTATCCCGGTTGTACTGCCGCCGGTGAGTCATACTACTGTGAGTGATTGCCATTAATTAATTATTCAAAAATATATTTATTATATAATATTAAATTTAAAAAATTGATAATTCAAATGATTGCAACAGAAAAATACTTATATTTATATTATTAAATTATATATTTATTATATGCTCTGTTAATTTATTATAATTTATTGTTTAATTCACGTTTAGGTAATCCGAGAAAGCAGCGACGAGAACGAACAACATTTAGCAGAGCTCAATTGGATGTTTTGGAGGGTTTATTTTCAAAGACACGTTATCCAGATATTTTTATGCGCGAAGAAGTCGCGGTGAAAATTAATTTGCCCGAATCAAGAGTACAGGTAAATAATTAATCTATATTTATATAAATAAAAATATTTGAAGAGAAAAAAAAAAATTAATCAAATAAAAATAAAACAATTATTATAAAATTCATAACAATTAAATAAAACAAAAGAAAAAAATATAATACACATATATAATTAAATAAATTTATATTATTTAATTTGTGATCGATAAAAAAAAAAAATACTAAAAATAATTCTGCTGCAAATATATATATATAATTATAATTTAATTCATAATTATAACTATATAAAATCACGATTAATTATCAATGAGATGATATTATTATCCTACAATTTATATAATATATATTGATTTGATAAGAAGCATTCAAATGGAAAATAAGTAGTTATTCATGATACAATTTTTGTGGGCAAAGTAGCGAGAGATTTTCATTGTCTCGGATTACGCGTGTAATAAGAGCAGTAGGTATTGCGAATATAAGGGTAGAGCATGATGCATTGGAGCTTTCTTTGTGTTCATCGATGTGCAGACACCATCAGGCGATTTATTTCATACATACATACATATATAAATACATAGAGATAGATATACAAATATATATGTATGGATAAAATAAAATGTAGTATTAAGTTCTCGGGAACGAACGTGATATTGGAAATAGAGTATCGGCATGTATGTACATATAAATAAATAAGACACATCGATCGAGTTATATATGTGTTTGTTTATATATATACAACGCAAGTTAATTTAATTATTTACATACACTTATATGTTTATATTGTCTTTCAATTTGTCCTTCCATGACATGTACAAAATAATTTACGTACATAAATACTTCGATCATTTTACATGTGATGAAGATATATACTTTTTATCTTTTGACTTGAAAATAAATTATTGTTTATTTCTCTTTATTATATTGTGATTAAATAATTGTATTAGGATATATATTGTAATTACAAATACCTGTGTAGAGGTATAATTGTATTAATAAGTAGAGTGTCAAAGTATTTTTTTTTTTTTTGTAGTGATATGTGATATTTAGACTTTATTTTATTTCCTTTTTCTTTTTTTCTTTTAACTTCACCTAGTTTATTCGGCGCCATATGAAGCAGACTAATTCAACTAATTAAATTAAAGATTTTTTTTTTTTTATAATACTTCACGCGTAATAAATACTTCGCTGTCATACGAAGAGTCGTGGTGTTCGACCTTGGGAAATTTTCCAGGGAAAAATACAAAGATTGCAAACAAAGAAAAATATTAAAAACATGAGAATTAAATTATTAAAAAATAGTTAAAAATACAATCAAAAATAAATAATTAAACAAATAAATATAAATTATTAATCAAAACAAGTATTAAATTTAATAAAATAAATTAATTAAAATAAAAATAAAAATAAAAATTAAATTAAAAATAATTATATTTACTTCAATCAATTAATTTTTTTTTTTTTTTTTTCAAAGTGTATATATTTTATCTAGGTGAACTTATTTTTTCTGTTGCTTGACAATCACGCAGAATGAATCACAGACTGCATACAGACATTTACACACATACATACACGTGTCCTTGCATATTTCATCCTCATCACTTTGTCGTACGGGTGAACAGGCCGGTATCCATATAATATAACGTCTGCAATTACCCATCAGTATTGCTTGTGACACCTGGCCTTGAATGAAAATTGAATAAGGGTCCGTTAGCCACCGATCAACTCCATAGTCTTCTGGCACGTTCGACGTATATTTATAATAAAAGACATTTAACTTTTTTTTTTTTTTTTTTCCCAACTATATTCTCAGATGCTGCGTGTGTATATATGTGTCATACAAAAATATTTCAGTGGTTTCATAGCACCGGAAAGGAACAATATCACAAGGAGAATAATTTTGTCATGTTGAATAATATTTCAGAACAATAGAAATAAATATTCGGCAGTAAAAAAAGCAGGAAAATTATTTTTTTTCATCTCAAAAATAAAAATAAATTAAAAATTATTTTTTATAAAATAAAAAAAAATCTGTATGATAATTAATTATATATTATTTTGAAGTGATATTGTAAGTATATATATATATATATCTTAAACTTTCACTAGGAGTGAAACTGGAGAATCTGTCTGGTGATACACGTAACTATTTATTTGCAAAGATAACTTCACGGGGTTGTTTGGTCGTGCGCCGTGTACGCCATTCCCTAGAAAATCCAAGAGAGAAACCCAAGCTTACCATATACATATACCTTCGTCCAACATTGATCGTGCAGGGCTTCACAGCGGCTCTCCTTTCTATATCTATGTTCTCAACTGGATGTTATATACTACATATACACTCACGATATCTTAAATAAACACCATCATCTATCTATCTGTCTAATATAAATATTTAATTCAATTTTAATACGATCAAAAAATATATATATATTTAAAAAAAATTATTTTCTTATATTTTAAAAAATATTATCTAAATATGTCTGTTCAATTATCTTTTTCAATTATTTATTCTCTTCATATATTTCTTCACTTAGAGTTGAAAGTAAATGCAATATTGTGACTTTGATTATAAAAATATAAAATTATCAATTTATTTCTTTGTGGAAAATAAATTTTAATGATTTGTTTTATATAAAATAAATGTTTTGTATGAAGTTTAAATTAACTACTGGACCATTTTGTCGATGAATCATTTATCAGGGATTTAATTAACAAACATGTATGAGGATATATAAAAGAAAGCATACGGAAATAGCTGCTTCTATATGGAATAGTTTAAATCCCATCAATTAAATAAAACAAATGACATATTCTATAGGCGTTGATTGACTATAATTGCATGTTCATAAATTGCATAAATTCTGCATATATAGAATTTATATTTATGTTTATTCATACATGATAAACCCTTGATAATTTACCATCAGTTTCAATTTATATAATTACGCTTCAATAGCGACGTCATATGAATAATCGATAATTAAATTTATTTTACAAATATAATAGAGTATATAATGAATAAATATATTGAATTTAAAAATATCTTTATTATTTTTCTTCAATTTTTTATTTCTGATTGTTAAACAGGTTTGGTTTAAAAATCGTCGTGCAAAATGTCGGCAGCAGCAAAAGCAACAGCAGCAACAACAAGAAAAAACACCAAAGTCTAAAAAACCGTCGGGGAATTCGGTGAGCAATCCACCGACAGGTAAAAGCCCGTCGATAGCAGCAGCACCCGCTGCTACAGTGCCTGCAACAACGCCATTGTGAGTTAATATAAAAAAAAAAAAAAATTTTCATATTATACATTAAACCTTCATTTAATTTATTAATTCACAGTCATTCATTATATTTTATTCTTTCTTTAAATTAAATATGTATATATATAAAATAACGATTTTATTTTTCACGAAATATTCGAATCTATCCTGAATTTTTTGAATATATATTTCAACAATTAATTTTTTATATCAACTTTAATTGAAATTATAAAAAAATCAAAAATTTTTTAATACTCATATTTTTTATATTTTTTAAAAATATTTTTCAGAAGTGGAGGAACTGGCGGTTCAGCTGCAAGTTCACCAGCATTACTTAGGGACTCGCCGCAATATAAACCCGCAGGTAGCGCCACCGGCTTGCTATTCGCCGCCAGTACGACCCCACCAAGTGTAAGTTATCAATAAAAAAAAATAATAATAATAAAAATACCTATGAAATACTCACAAAAAAATATTCATCCCCAACTAACCAAACATCGCTACATTATCTATGGATAATAAATATTAAAAAAAAAAACATTTATTCATCCTTATCTACAGTCGGTAAAGTCGCGACCTATATTATCATTTAATAAAAATTATTCTACAGAAATTATTTGAATCGAAAAATATAAATTAATATACATCTTCATGTATATATAAATAATTATTGACAGTAATAGAAAACAATTTTTTTCTTTTCTTTTCCATTTTATTATTGTGTATATTGAAAATTTTAATTAATACTTTTTTGCGGGGTGAGATGACATACAAGACCACCATCATGTACGGCTCGAATGTCATTACACAACCCCCTTCACATAACGTTCATCTTTATACATAAGTAAATGAACAATAGACCTCGTTGTAATTCAATATCAGAGATGAAAAGAAATAAAAGAAAAAAAATAAATAAATAGAAATAAATAGATAAAAAAATTTTCTCTGTAAAAATAACAGAGCAAAAAATATAAACATGGATAATAATGATTAACATATGTTATTTTTATACATATATATTTAATTTAAATGGATTATTACAGTTGGGCGGTACGATATACAGTAGTGGTGGTAGTAGTAGTAGTATTTGGAGTCCAGCGATTACGGAAAGTAATAGTACTTTTCCTGGAGATCATCAAAGACTTGCGTGGACAACTACAGCATCTCAACAGCAATGTTATCAAAATTATTCATCGTATTATTCGAATATGGATTATCTTTCACCGGCGCCACATCAATTAAATGTAGTGGTCAGTAATGAATTATTATTGAAAATTATATTTCATATTATGAATTATTTTTTCATTACAATAATTTATTATGTGAATTTTTATTTTTATTTTTTATAATTTAATTTTAGGATACTGGCGCAGGTGGTTTGGACAATACGTGGAGTAAAACGAGAGATGAAAATGCCTCTTCGTGGTTTTATAATAGCGCTGGATGGGGCGAGAGAAAATAAATTTAAATATTAAATAAAAAAAGTGAATATCTACATGTATAAATAAGAGTAAATCGTGCGATAATAATTTGAGGAGTAAAAAATATAAATAAATGAATAAATAAATACGTGATTGTCGTACATATCAAAGTTACACTGAATGATCCACGACTAGTCATTGAAATCAAGAATAGAACTTGATAAAAATGAGAGAAAAAAAAATTGATAATTAATGAAATAATGAAAAATAAATAAATTTATATATTTAAATGTCCAGGGTGCAATGTTTCCGGGCATAATCAATGTGTGGGTGGTGAAAAAAATATCTCACGAAAATTTATTTGATGATTTGGCTTTTAACGAAGAAATATATAGATAAATAAAAAATAAATGTGAAATAAAGTTTTGAGCGACAATGAAATTTATCGCATCGTTACATTCACAGCCAAAATTTGTATAGCATATCGTTGAGTAGCAGAGATCATATACCGGAAAGACATATTTCCCAGGAGTATTTCGAGTCCATCATACATTTTATATAGATAAAAAAAAAAAAAAAAAAAAAAAAAAGGGAACGCGAATATTTATAAATAAGCTGTCAAGTATATTATTACATATCATTGACAATGACAACAAGACAATTAACATTGGTTTATTGTTTAATATCATCATCTTTTATCGATGAACGTAATATATAATATATAATCTGAGACATTTAATTGAATAAATAAAAAAATTGCAATATATAAATTGGAAATTATAAATTTTAATTTATTGAAATATATTTTCATCTTTTTTTTTTTTTCTTCACTGACATTGAAACATATCTAAATGAATGAAGGATTATATTATTCAATTGTTTATCGTGTTAGTTTATAATTATAATTTATGATATAAAGGAAAATTAAAGAGTGAAAGCAGAAAAAAAAACATTTAATAAAATTAAATTGTTCATTGAAACAAAAATTTAATAATTTTTGTAAGCTTTGTATTTGATTATTTATTACATGCGTGGTGATTCAAAAGTTATTTATAATTATTGTGAGAGGGAATTATTTGAAGAGATTTTTTTTTTTATTAGTAATTTATCTATATAAATTTTTTTTTTTTTTTTTTTCGAAAATTATTAAAAGAAATAAATGATTTATATAAAGATATATAAATATTGCGATTGAATTTGAATGCGATTGAGCCACGTATATACATATGGAATGAAGAAAAAAAATATATTATATATATATTTAGATATATATATGTATTTAGTGTACATATAAAAAAAAAAACATAGGTAACGAAGTGTATAATGGCTGGGATAACGTATATAGAATTTTTGATTTCTATTTAGCATATCACGCTGATATTCTGTATATTTAGAGTTGAGCCTCATTCGAAAATGAAAAAAAAAAAAATTGATAATTTTACATTTAAATATTTGTTATACTACACATCTTTATTTTGTTTAAAAGATGAATAACATTGTATTTTTTTTTTTTTTTTTGTCAAATAATTATTCGGATTATGATAATGTAAAATTTATTTTTTTAGTCCAACGATAAAATTTATTACATAATAAATTCAATGAATTTGTCAGAAATTTTTTTCTTAATTAAATTTTTTAATTTCGCTCTACATCTCAAGTGTGTGAGTGATACGTTGGGACTTTTATGACTCAATATGAATATTCAAGAGAGAATTTTACCCTCAAGAAGGTCGTAACACAACTTCAATTGCAAATATAACAAAAAAAAATTGAGGTGAATATGTAAAATAAAATAAAAAATGAGAAAGAAGTTATATAAAAATAAAAAAAGATATATGTATAAATAATTATTTGAATATATAAAGAAAAAAAAAATATACGTATATGTATACACACACACACATTACATATGTATACATTACATATATAAATATAATTAAAATAAAAAAAATGTAAGTATGTGACTGTTTAGATTGTTATTATATAAAAGTCTCATTAAAATATTACGATAATCATTATAAAAAATGGAAACAACGACACGTGAATATGTCATTTAAATATAAAAATAAAAAATAAAATAAAAAGAAAAAAATAATAATAATAATATGTATGAAGTAATATATTATAATAAGTATAAATTGTAAAATGAATTTTAATTTATATAAATCCTCAATTTTTCATATCCTCCATAATTAATCACAAATCAATAAATCCCACATTGATTAAATTTCAAATTCCCTCATAAATACATTTATATATATATACTACACACTTTACCCCTCCAATTATTACTATACACATATATATACACACACCCAACAAATTATGAAATGTTGCCGACTGTCGATAAAACAGTTTTAATAAATTTGTTTTTCATATTTTATAATTCTTTCCCGCTCTAACTTATCATCGACGACGATCATTCTTTCTCTCTTTCTTTCACGACTACTTCTCCCCTCTCGCGGCAAAATTCAACGAACCAACTACCCTCCAGTTAGCAACATGGCAGAGAGGAGGGGCGGATAGTTGTTACACGGCGTGGGTCGACCGTGGCCACAGTCGGCGGCTTCAGTTCACCGGTTTGTCAGTCTTGTGCGTTCCTTCATTCAATTCGCATCTATTAAAATAATTTTCCTATTAATCTCGTTGATTTTAATAATTTTTCACAATCAATTTAATTTAATATCATACGCCTAATATATAAATAAAACAATAATAAACGATAAATATAATAAATATAATAAATAAATAAATAAATAAATTTTAAAGAAAAATTTTAATTGTGATGAATTAAAAGTTTTATTAGAACGAAATTTAAAAACAAACATTTTATATTTAAAACACACAACATCGTTTAAATATATACATAAATATATAAATTTGTATATATATATATTTATGTAGATATATAATATATACATATAAATATATATTGTGTCAACAGTATCGATTTTATTTTTATTTGAATCCAATCTCCATCGAGGGAGTCACATAATGAACTCCCTGGCGAGGAGTCTGGCCTTCCTCTGCTTGGGTATGATATTACAAAATTAAAAATAATTAATAAATAAACAATAAGACTTATATACTAATATCTCATTATCATTATTTATTTATTTTTTATTTCATTTAATTATGTATAAATAATTAATATACTATTTGTGAACGATGTTGAAAATATATTTCAAATGATAATGTGAGAATGAAAAAAGTAAAAAAAAAAAGATTGTATTGATTGGGTCTATGATTTTCATTCAACTATATAATGCTTTAGGGTTTTTTGTTCCCGGCATGTGGTATAGAGGTATATATACATGTTCAACGAGGGATGAATCATAACCATTGGTGGCTGTGATTACCTTCGAATGCCCTGCTCAGCCGCATTTTTTATTCTTCCTCTCTCTGCTCTCTCTTGCACACCCCATTTTATAACACATGTATATTGCAAATATATATGTAAATATATACACATATCCTAACTTTTATATGTATATATATATATATATACTCGTAGGTATATGCGTATGAATGTATATTTCCCTGGTTCGTCCATCCACCACCCTCTCTGACTCTCCAATTAACACCAGAGTAATGCACTTTTTCCCTTTTTTTTTTTTTTTTCTATCTTTTTTATTTCTCCTTCGCGTTATCGCACTCGTCTCGCGCATATATTTTTTTTTTTTTTTATTTCAGCCCTCTGGTATATATTCCACTTGTATTTTTAGAACGTACGGGTAATTGTACTGTTAATTAGCGACGCTGTTGGATTGCATTTACAATTGACGTGGATGGAATATATATTTTAATTCAGATATCTGATACGTGATTATTATATTTTATATATTTCAAATTGAAAAGACAACGTATCTATTTATTTAAAAAATAATTAATTACTTTTAATTCAACTCAATTAATATATTAAATTCTTTAAAAATTGGCGAATTTCAATTTGCATAAATAAATATATATATTTACACACATAAATAATTTACATAAATGTCCATGTATATATACATTTATGGTATATGTATTATTTTATTCTATTGACAATGTTGTGGAGGAAGGGTGAATAACGCGGGGGGGGGGGGGGGGGGTTTCAATGAATGGGTTGGAGTAAAATAGGGGGCATAAAGTTTATGCTGAATTAGCACATTCAATATTATTTAGCATGGCTGGGCACAGTTGCGATAATATTCCTCGCTTTTATTTACACATCAAAGGGAAGATAACGAAATTAAAAAAAAAAAAATAAATAAATAAATAAAGATAAAAATACAAGAATAAAGAATGAAAAATATAGAGAAAAATGTAGAAAATTTAAAGGAAAATATTCTCTTTATATTGAGAAAGGAATCGTGAAAGCTGCCGACGCGCGCACAAGGATTCAAGGCAATGAACTCTATTACTTATATATATATATACTCTGCTCTTTTTCATATGCATATATATGTATAGCAGGGGCACGAGGAAATCCCGACCGACATATATATAGTGCTGGCGGTATATAAGCGAGTGTGAGATGGCGAGGGTCAAAATTAAAATGGAAAAAAATAAAAAATGTTAAATATAAAAAGATTGCGCCGATAATATGGTGGATGGGGCACGATCGTTTGTAAGAAAAAAAAATAAAACGTCCGGGGATTTCAGATTGTGTGGTAGTGTGTGCTATATATATATATATATATATACATATGGTTTTTCGGTTCTCTTTATGGTTCACCTGGATATAATGTGACGAACCGGTTTGGTAAAATTGCCTGGGATAGAATTAGAAATATAGCAATAAAAGCTACATGTATTAAGGGTTTTATTATCATTCTTTTTAATAGGAAAAGAAAAAAAATAAATGAATAAATAAATTGTGAGAGATGATGAAGAAGAAGAAGAAGCGTTAAACCAGTATCGTACGTTTAACATTTTATCCTATCGAGTTTGGTGAAGTTGTCGAGAAATAATAAACCAAAGCAGACATATAAATGTATATGTTGTAACTACCCTATGTACTTTATATCTGTATAAATACATACACCTAGTGACAAGCTTATTTTCTTCATTGAAAACCGGTTTGTCTACGTGTCGATATAAGTGCATATATATATATTCGATCGGTTAGAAAAAAATAAAAAGGTATAAGGTCAAAGTACACACTCATTATCGTTATTTATTTATTTTTTATCTGCACAAATATAATTTCTCGATTATTATAGATATCTTAATAAAATTGATAAAATTCAGTTAATAAATATTATTTTATTATATCAATCACTGCATATCATTAATATATATATCATAAAAATTTTATTGAAAATTTATTTCATCAATATATAATATAAAATGAATTTCACAAATGTATATAAATAAATTATTTCACTGCATCACACTCGTTCTTAACAGTCATATTTTTTATAATTCAATTTCAAGCCTCCAATCAGAATGAAAATTATATTTTATACACATATATATATATATATATCTCTTTAATTCAATACATAATCATATGAGTATCCATTTAATTATTTAAATTTTAAATCAACAGATATTTTAAATAATATACACATATAATAGTGTAGTTACATTCATAAATTCTGGCATTAACAAAAATCACATTAAATGACCGTCATCGAGATTTATATGATAATAAATAAAATAATTACTGCCTATATATATATATATATCCAATATCGAACTCAATAAAAAAAATTATTTAATATTGCAATCATACCAATTGGAACTTTTATATAATTAAATAATATCAACGAGTACGCGATTGAGTGGAGATGAAAAATATATATTTCAACTCATCGACAGGGCATAAAATTCGAACTATTATAACCGAAGTAAATATATATGCACGAGGCACTTGAGGATCGTGAAACGCACGCGGCTTTTCTCTATATATACCGACCATATATATATATATATGTATATAACCGACCTATACTATGTGCCATTCATCTTAGGGGCCCGGGTGCTCCTAATTACACGTCTCGAGTTGTGGATGAAAACGGACGGTGTTGCTTGAAAAAGGGACCATACTATTACAACTATTATACATATAGTATATTATATGTATATATATATATATATAATAGATATATAGTTATATACCATGGTGATGGTTATAATGTCGTTGGCCAATTCCTTTTCTTCTCTCTTGCTTCTTCTTTAACCTCTTCATCTTCTTATTTTCTTATTTTTCGTATATAGTCTTCGTCAAACATTTTTTTCTTATTTCTCATCTTTTCTCTTTCCTTCAACCTCGAGTACCACTAAGGCTTCTTTGTATGTATGTGTGTGTGTGTGCTATTATATATACAGCCACAGATATTTTTCATCCTTCATTGTGCCGCGTTATTTGGCTTCTTGGCCCTGAACAAAATTATACTTGTAATATAATAACGTTAATAATAAATGCAATGAAAGAAATAAAGAAATCTCGTAAAATTCTTCAAAGACATTTTGAAACATTAATTTATACAGAAGAATTCTATGAAGCTATATTATTTATTAAATATTTAACAATGGTATGAATTATATATATATATATATAGATAGTATAATATATGTGTTTTGTTTGTGTGAGATAGTTATTTAATATCGAAAAAAATAACATGTGGACTCGATAAAAATTCATGTATTCGTTAGAGAGGGATGAAAATTTTGTTATGATTAGAAAAATATGATAGCCAGATGAGAGAATGGATATATATATGTATATAAAAGTATATAACTGTATATAAATGATAGTAAAGCTACAGACAAAGTTGAAAAATATAAAAATATTAAAGATAACGTCTTTCTATCGTGAGGATGCAGCTTTTTCCGGTTCATCATATTTTACTTCTGAGAAAAATTCATATGTATACTGCATATATATATATACATATAAATAAATATATACATGCATATATGTATATAAAACCTATGTATTTTTTTCTTTCTATTTCTTATATTTTCTCAAAATAACTTTTGCCACGCCCACGCACTCTTTTCCTTGCCTCTTTTATACAGAATCCAGTGGACCACATCTCATATATTTTTTTTTTTTTTTGTATATATGTTTTGAAACGAGAGATCTTTACTTATATACTGCGATTATAGTTACTTGCATATTTTGTATATATATATATATATACAGTCTCTTATGTGTTATATATTGCATGTATTTTTTTTTTTTTTTTTTTTTTTTTTTTTGCGACATGTAGACATTCACTTGATGATATGGATGGTACAATTTTTTTATTTTGGTTTAATATTTTGGTAGAAGAAAAAAAAAGTAACGAAAATGCGCTCGTTTCATGATTGTCAATATATAAAGCACGTGAGAAATTTTCGCGTCGTCAACAGCACGCGTCGACGCATTCTCTATCTCGGCTGGGTTGAGTTAAAAAAAGAAAAAAAAAAGAAATGATAAAAAAATATATGAAAACACAACATATATGTACTTATAAATATATATATATGTAAGGGTAATATATAAAACTTTACTATATTGTCATTTAGTGTTAGTGAAATCTTTTTCAAGTATAATGTATGTACATATAAACACTGCTACTTTTACGATCCACTACCAAGATTGCTGTATATACTCGTATATATATATATATATTCCTCATTTTACCCAAGTTTGATCCAAACATTTTGTTCAGATTCGTTGGCCAGCTGGTGAGAAATAACCGTTTTTATGACGTTTACGTATGCGTGTTATATATCATTGTATATATATATATGTACACATATGTATTATATACAAACGTACGTACCTCATCATTATTTTTTTTTTTTTTAGTGGGTGTTTTTCAAAAACTGCAGACGAACCATTTATATTAATATACATAAAAAAAAAAAATGATGAAATAAAAAGTACAATAATAACGTAAAATGTTCATGGCGAAAATATTTTTCTTGTTCTTTTAATTATATATTAATTACATGCTTCTAGTTTTTTTAATTTGTGGAAAATAGCAAATGTATGTAGAAAGTTTGTTAATTAATTGTTTTTACTGTAAATATTTTACGAGAAACATCAATGAAATCTATTTTGTTGTGGGTTTCACAAATTCGCAAGTTTAATAAACATTTTTTGAAGGTATATAAAAACTTTGTAAAGAATGTAAAAATTAAGTGTTTTTATTATTAATAAATAATTATGTCGGGTTGAGAAATAGATATTTAAACAATAGAATGTGCAAGTGAATGATATAAATAAGTTAATTGCATTATTAGTGACATTCAGTTATTTAAATTATCCTATGTACTCTCACTGAAATTATCGTAGCTATGCAATTAAATTCAAACTCCTGTTCCTCATTCTCTCTATTCCTCTGATCAATTTTCAACGATATATTCAACAATTCCACTAATGAATTTATCGTCATTAATCCATCAATATAATATTATTGACTGAACTGCAAAATTTTCAACAAATAAAAATCAATATAAAATTATTCAAATTTGTTATATATTCTACCTAAAAATAAATACATAATTCAAAACTAAAAGTTTCTTCAACAAAACATTAAATAAAAAATTTTACAAAATAGAATAACAACAACAAAAAAATAATTAATTTTACTTACAGAAAAATATTTTTACCTTTAAAAAAAAAAATTTGAATATAATTAAAAATGAAAATCTCAAACATGAACACATAATTTGATGCGCCATGTGTTGAAGATATATGTAGATATATATATGCATATATACCTGAAAGTTTTAGAATTAGACATGGGCAGACCGTGGCGAGTAGGCGGAGAGGGAGTATTGAAAGCATATATATATATATATATATATATATATATATATAATATATACATAGATATACGTTCATCCGTGTGGTGGACAAATAAAAGCGAAATGGGGTGAGGTGAAGCCGCTTGCGTCGTCTGATGGATTTATGGCCCAACGAGAGATGTGGATACGGTCGCGACTGTGGGGGCACAAAGTTTACCGGCCTCAATCCCAGAATTTCCGAGGTATAGTTCGAGAGTATAGAGAATGCGACGCGGTGCTTGAGATCTACTGCACACAGCTAAAAGAGAAAAGGAAATAAACAGAATGAGAGCTGAAGCCTCTTAGACTGAATTTTAGTTTCATTCGCTCTTATATACATGTATATATGTATATATATATGTATATATATATATATATATCAATGCGGTAGAACAACGCGAGCGGACCCCTCATTTCTTGCGTTGCCTAAAAGCAACTCGAGACTTTTAATCCAGAATGAGAACGAACAAGTCCTGTGCGTTCGATCGTTTTGCGATGTCGCATTATTGCTAACATCTCGTTATTCCATTTATATATTTCTACCGTAAAAACAATGGACAGAGAAAAAGTTGTTTCGCATTTATTTACTTGCATTTAACTATATTTTTATTTTCTAATGGGTTTTATATATTTTATTTTCTGTTTATATTCTACAGTCTCTGCTATATTTTTCTTTCTGCTGCGTTTTTTTTTTTTTTTTTTCATATACATATACTTGGGTGGTTGATTCAGGAAACAATTTGAATGACGAGCGTGCTACTGGTAAATTTTTGTCACCGTCCGTTACGATCATAAATTATATTAAAAGAATATAATAAAAAAAAAAATATTATGTGAACAAAACAAAAATAATAATATGATCGTGGGGTACAAACTAAAACCGGTGATATATATCCCTTATATAATTCATATGTGCACAAAAGAAATGGGGGCATTTAGTGAATTTATATATACGTATATGTATGTGTATTATACATATATATATATATATAAGAATTTATACATATATAGAGGATGGTGTGTATGAAGCTGATTTTTTTTTTTATTATGTCGATGGTAAATTCACGAAGTGAAAAGTTTGTATATGCAAGTTTGTAATTCATATAGGTGGAATATTCTCTCATCTATGTATGTATACATACAAGAAGAATAAAAGTTGAATGAAAGATGAGAGTTTATTGATATGAAAATCTGATATACTAACACATCGATGCGTTCTATATGGTGAATTCATTCGGTTGGAAAATATGTTGGAATAAGAGTTGCAGAAATAGAGAAAAAAAATAAATAAAAAGTATACTATTATATAGTTTATTTTGCTGTTTTTTTTTATTCGCGTTATTCATAAGGGATGTTTGTAAATTATTTCCATATATTCGCGTGGAAAAATATCAATAATTGATCAACAACTCTTACATGTTTATATTGTAATAGCTGCTGTTCTCTTGAGAAATATGTTCGATGTATTCAATTCGGATAAAATTTATATATTAATTGTGAATAAAATATTTTTCTTCCAGTCAGATATCAAAATTTAACTAAAACGTAACAATATTGAATTCCATGATTTTCTATTAAATAATCTATTTTTATTTTGACATTAAAAATTAATTAACACCATAAGAAAAAATATTATAATGACTAAGAAGAAAAAAATATATTTTCTCTAATTTTTCTTTTTTTTTTTTCGTGTTTATTATTTAATAATTTTAATATTTAATTTAATATTCCAGTTGGACTTGCTCATGGCCAAGGGGGTGAACTCTTTTTTACCGCGACTCCAGCGGACCACTCAGTTGTAGAAGGTTCTCCAGTACGTTTACGTTGCCACGCACAGCCAAGCGCTAGCATTAAATACTCATGGAAACACGAATCACAAATCCTTTCACCAAGTCCACGACGCCATCAAGTTAGTGGTGATCTATACATTACTCGCGCCAATAGAATATTGGATAGTGGGAATTTTGTGTGCATCGCTCATGAAGAAACAAGTGGATATACAATTGAAAGTTCACCAGCAAAAGTTGATGTACAATGTGAGTATATTTTCAATTGTCTCTCTATGAACAGTTATTGTTCAAGCGTTTCCTATTTATTTTTTTTTTTTTCATTCTCATCGGTTTTTTCTTCCCTTTTTTTTTCATATATATTTCTCCCTAGCTCTTTTTAATTTTTTCCTCATTTCGCCCAGGGCAACAATAAAAGCCGAGACTATGTGTGGGCTTTGTCCAAATAAAAAAATAACATCTTCCAGTTGTGTGCACCCTTCTCGATCGCGACATGTTTTCTTCTATATGTATGTACATACATATACATGTATATATATACAGTCTATTCTCTGTCTTTATCATTTTCACATATATACAAGGGTTTTATACGCGTTGAGTTTTGTAACACTCACAATGAAAAGGAAGTTGTTGAACGCTGAAGTGAGAGACAAGAATGAGGATATAGTATGGTATAGAAAGTGGAATGACGAGGTGGATGAAGAGGACGCGCTTCATATCACTGTACACATACGTACATATATGTATATACATATGTATACATGTATCTATACATACTTAGACACATATATGTATATAAATGTGTCGCGTATAGCACAAGACGACGCCCCTACGTGCCGAATAATTAAAATCGTGTCCCTCGGTAGTCAGATTTGAAGTCACTACATTGCTATATATATATGTATATAGGTGAATGTATATATATAGACGTACACATATATGTATATATTCTTTATGCTAAACGAAAGTATATCTTCAATCACTGTATCATAAATTTTTTTCAGAATGGGTATAATATAAATGTGGAAGGAAAAAAAAAAAAAAGAGAAAAAAATTAATTTGTTCAAGCACACCATAATATTATATATTTACTTTTAAATTTTCTGGTTTACCATTTATTTGCTTGATATAACATATATTATACATGTCATTATATCTGTCTACTACAGAATGATGAGGAGGTAAAAAAAAAAAAAATATTAATATAATTGCTTCAATTGAATATTATATTTTTTTAAATTAGTTTTCTTTTTTGATATCTATGTTATATATGTGCATTTTTAAAGTGTATATTTAGTTTATTTAGAATTAATTTTATCAGTGCAGGGTATGTAGGAAAGTATAATGTTTGGAATTGTATATTATAGCAGTTATATTTGGTGAAAATAATTTTTATATGGAGAATATATGAATGAATTAGTTTGATTATTTACTTATTTTGTTTTTTTTTTTTGTTTATCGCGTGATACAGACTCTTTGACGTTTTATTTATTGAGAGCGACAACCTTGTTATCACAGAATTGTTAGAATTTTAATATTCATATAAATATTGTCGCGAGAACTACCATTGACGTTAATTATTTCATCGCATTTTTTATCCTTTTCATCAATGTATATATATGTGTATATATTTATTCATTTATTTATTTTATCATGATACACATGCGTTTGTTAAGATACAGAATAAAATGCGAAATGAAGAAATTCACAAAGTAAAATTAAAAATAAAAACATATAAATATGTTAAAAATTTATTTTATATTCATTGAATAATCTGAATTTAATTCCGTATTTTATTTTTATATTTTTTAATTATAATAAAATGTGTAATATATAAGATAGCTATTTTTACAACTAATATAGATGTATTAGGATACCAAGTAATAAAAGAAAAATCTTGATACGACCAGATGATTCGGAGAATTGAGCCAAATTACAGAAATTAATATCTCACAGTTTTATTTCTGAAAAAAAAAAAAAAAAATAAAAAATCCCCATTTTTCGTGTATTAGTTATATATTTCACTACCCTTTGTGAAAATGGCGCCAGGGGGTTGAATATTTTTAAATGCCTCTATCGAGTCGTTTCTTTGTTTGAAATTTTTTAATTCAACTCCCTTGAGCATTCTCAACAAAAATCATAGTAAAATGAGAATTACAATTATACAAAGGAGAAGTAGATTTTTTTTTTTTCTATAAAATTCGTAAAATTTTTTCCTTTTGAAATATTCATCGGTACACAATTGAATATTATTATAGACACTTGGTAAAAAACATATGTAAATAAGATAATAAAATTCACAGTAATCCATTGAGTCAATAATTATCTCTTCTTGTCAGAAACTTTTTGTTAATTGATTTGTGAAAATTGATCCAACTGTTCTTCACAACAGTTTATAGTAATCTAATCAATATACAATAGTATGAAAATTATTCATTTGTATCTCTCTATTATCTTATAATGTCTTTATTTATATAACAAACTCACAAGCTCTTTCATTTTTATTTAATTATTATCAGTAGGCATAATATATAATAGATCGATCTATTTATTTATTTATCGCCCTGCTCTTATTTAAATTATCTAATTTCTAACAAGAGCAGAGGGACGATCACGCCGTATAGCATATTACAAACGTGCTTTGAATTTCGGTTGTTATAAAAAAAAAATAAAAGAATAGGGAGGAAGCAGACTTTCGTTTAGAATACAAAGCATTGCATCCAGGACACGATGACAGGCGAATTATAATTATTTTTTCAAACCCAAGCTGTCTCGAATAAACGTTGAATTATATATATACACATACCATTCAGATAAATACACAACAATTATATGCTCGACATTATCGCAGAAAAAAAAAATAAATAAATGCTGCATATACAAATCGTAAAATATATATTTTAAACTCTATAAAATATATTTTAAAATTCATCTAACAATAATTATTAAAATTTGATAAATACACGTAATTGTGTGTTGGTTATGCTATTTATAATTAATGCTATATATATATATAATTATCATAAATTAATTGATAAATATACAGATATTTTAATTTTTTTTTTCATTATAAATATTTAATCGAAGCCATTTCAGAGTGTGTATAATTTTGTAAACGTTTCAAATTTCCAATTGCCTAAAATGTTAATTAATCAATAGCTCCAGCCGTTATATTTCGTTTATATAACAATCGTCGAGTGATTCCTTGAGTGAAAAGAGGCAAGAGGAAAAGAGGGTGTGAGTGAAAGAGAAGGAGAGAGGATATCGCATTGCCTCGATAAAATTGCACACACGAGACTGCGGCTCTCTATATATCTCGACAGTTATACGACTACCTCGTTGTCGCACGCATATATAACACACGTGCATATACATATATATATATACATGGACACATTTTATAGATACGCTAAAGTGGATATCGAATGAACGCAGACTCGGCGCTTCCTTTCATCTTTGTGTATATGTATAATATACACATATAAATATTTGTCCGATAGGGAATATATGTAAGGTCTGTGTTGTAAATAGTTATCGTAATTGTCGCGACATGAAATATATATATTAAATAAGAAAAAAAAAAAATATATGTGTATGTAAAAATATACATATAAAAATAATATATATGGTATATTATAGAATGAGAGTGCGATTAAATTTGATTGGTAGATGAGAAGAAAAATTTATATTATATATGTATGTATATATTTGCACATTTATTTTATATTTAAAATTTTTTTTTATATTCCTAAGTCCTTACTGCTATACGTGTTAGTCATTAGCGCTTTAATTATTTTGAGTATAAATATATTTTAGTTTATTCAACGACTTTTATCCACTGAAACGTACGTGAACCATTAACACAGTGTATATATTTTCCACTTAGCAATATGTTTTAATTATTTTTACTTCGACACTAACATTATTTATGTGCGTGTGGATATATACATTTATTTTATATTCTCCCTCGTAACTGATTTGCATTCTTTAATGTTTCGCACGATACCGTGTTTCAGTTGAGTGAAACGAGACGGGGGAAAAAGAGGTAGAAAAAAAGAAATAGAAATCCTGAACGAAATAAAAGAAGAAGAAAAAAAATTGATAAAATAATAATTATTATATAATTGTAAAAATGAGACAAGTCATTATTTCGCATTGATACTCGTCAATTGCAGTCACTTTTTCCATCTTTTTTTTTTATCTTTCTACTTCCCCTTATTTTGCATATCCTCCAAGCTTGTTTTTTTTTTTTTTCTTTTTCACAATTTACAGTGATACAAAGCCGCACGAATGCTCGAAAACCCAACGAGTGAAAAATAAATGAATCTTACTGCATTCAATAAAAATTCAATGAATTCTCTTTACTGGAATTCCACTCGTATACTTCAACAGATATACTCATCATATAGGGGTTGAATATATAAGAAAATGTGAGGAAAAATAAATATAAAAAGAAAAAAAAAAATTTTTTTTCATTTGCAAACTCACAGACACACAACATCGATGGGAAATTTATTAAAAGTTATAAAAGCATCGAGATAACCACCATATATACCTATATAATTTTCCATATAAAGTTCAAGTATAAAAAAATTATCAAAAATTTTTTTTTCCCAAACTCTCTCAACTCCTGACCATATATGTAAACATCTATGCATACATACTTACATAATACACACACACATTTACACACCATATATATATATATGGGTGAAATACGAAAGAGAACGAACGTGCCGCGTCTGGCCCCCAGAGTTCTGGAGAGCCATAAAACTTTATGGTGCGTCCGCATCGACCGAGGCCCCTGAACTTCTCCCATTCGTCCTTTCTGCGTTGGTCGCTATGGTAACGCACCTCACAACCCCCGATGAACATCAACAATCTATACATTCATATCTGTATATATATATATCTACATATATACATACACACAAGTCATCATCCCCTATTCGCGCAAGCAGAGCTGGCGCAGGCATCTCTTGTTTCCCCTGGAACCGATCTTTTTTCCCTTCTCTTTTTTTTTTTCCTCTATGTGAAACACACCAAGTAGAAAGCCCATGTATGCACGCAACGAAACACCCTGAGATGATGGTTCACGCTTTTATTCATACACACACTCACTCATTATCCACTCATACTAAGCAACAAAATACAAGTGTGTATGTATATAAATTACACATATATATCCATATACAATATGTGTAGTACGTGACGCATAAGATGCTAACAGACTGAGGAGCGTCACGAAACTTTACGCTCACCTCCATCTTACATATATACATTTATATATACATACAAACATACACGCACATGTATTTATATATATATATAACTTGCTTGTTTGCCATTGTCAAGTCACTTTACTCTGTCTCTCGTGTTCTATTCTCATCTTTCTTTCTCGTTTCTCCCCCATATTCAAGCAGCATTGATGCATGTATATGTGTATATATATACGAGACATTGCGCCAGTAGGTATATAGGTGTATACAATATATGAGAATAGAATGAGAATAATATATAAAGGACTCACACATCATTCGCAACGACGTTTTTGCTCTTATCTTACTTGCATAATCGTGGGAAAGCTAATTCTCGTATCCGTGTATTATATATACATTTATATATATACATATATGGATCTGTACATGATATTATGATGTTATTTTTATTGCATTGTCTTCTTCGTTATTCTTCTCTTTGTGTTATTCTGTCTCGTTGCGATAATGAAGGTATGATTGTAATTTGTGACATATAAAGCAATTTTATATTTTGATATTTAAATTTTAATGTGAGAATTTTTTAATTTACCTCTTGCTTTTATGTATATATATTTGTATATGTTTGTAAATTAGTTTAATCGACGTATTATGTTTGAAATTATGCATTGGCAGAGGGTATAAAGTGCGTATATGTGGGTGTATAAAAAATAAAATGAAATGATGAGACGAATATTTTATGCTTTTATGTATTGATAATTATAAAGAAAAGAGTAGTGTTTTGTATCTGTCAAAAGAAATATTGTATTGTTATGTTGTTTGTTCATTATTTTTTCTTATCATACACATGTGTATATGTAGTTTATAAAAATATAAAAACAAACATAATTCGTACAAGTTATTTCCTTCAGATTTATATGTTGTATTTTTTATTTATTTTTTTTTTTTTTTTCATATTTGCATTAAAAAAATTCGGGGATAAACACAAACAAAAATAAAAAACGAATATGTATATATAAGAGAGAGCAGTAAAAAAATTTTATAATGAACAGAAACAAAGCATTGCTGGAACAAAAATATATGTATGTGTATTAGAGATGAGACAATGAAGAGACAACGTTGAAACGCAATCATCATGCTCTCTTGCCTCTCTTTCAACAATTTAAATATACATATATATGTATTATATTATTATACAGAGATTCGAGACCGCAAAATTTCTCGTAGAGACAAGCGGCAAACATAGAACTGTATTTATTTATATATAAATACATATGTATTTGTATATAATGTGCGCTGGAGAATTTTACCCTCTTGCAAAATTTGCGCGACAACGACAACGACGACGACGACGATGACTGGCTATGAGACCACCCCGACTCTTTCATTTATGTTTTTTTTTTTCCTTCTTCTTCTCTTCCTCTTTTTTCTCGTCAACGACTTTCATTTTCGGCACTCTTCTTTTAACTTTTCGTTTCCTCTACATGTTTCCTCTCGCTTCAGCTCCGTTCGCGTACTCATTTACAATTGCCCGACTGCACGATATTCATCTGTATATATACACATCTGTATGTATATATATTTGTTTTGCTCTCTCGTGTATCAACTATTTTTTTTTTAGTGTGTCTTCTTGCAATTTTTTCTTATTTTTTTTTTTTTTTTTCACTATTTGTCTTCCCACCCTTTGAGTTTTTTCCATATTGTTGTCTTTCTCTTCTTCTGATTCATAGGAATATTGCGGCAAAATAAAACACAGTACCATAGTGATTTTATGGCATCGAAATGCGGTATTTATATATTATGTATCAAAATATCAAACGATGCGGCAATGGAACAAAATGAAAATCGTTCTAGTATTGCAGTCAATAATAGCGACGTTTGTTGTCGGAATTTTCGAATAAATTGTGGGATTTCTTCTCATTCGATATTTGAATTTATTCTTGTATTTATAAAGATCAATTTTAATCATTCATATCAACAGGGAAAATTTTAAATAGAATTTTGTCATTGATATTAATAATATTTTATCAGTTTGATGAGTAATTTTTAAATTGTTAGAAATTTCTTGTGAGATTACATAAAGTTTATCATAATTAATGCTGATATAATTTGTCAATGAGACTACTTAAATGTGAAGCATTTAATTATTTTCCACCATTAATAATAATTCAATAGCACTTATTAAAACTACAAATTCAAGATGGTTTATATTACATACTTCAAAGTTAATTTCAATACACAATTATTTTGTCATAATATAAAATGTAAAATAATAAAATAAATATTAAAATTAATTTCATTCGCGATCAATCAGCAATTATAGCGAATAAATAATTAATTGAGTAAATAATATACTATAACCACATGTGGTAAATAATATGTCAGATTAATATTGAAATAATTTTGTTCATATGTGAATATAATGTCGACATTGATCTGGTTTTCTCTGATCTGATGGTCATATATTAGTCGTTTGTTTAAACTAAAGTTAACCCCTCGTGGTTGGGTTTCTGCCGCAGGGAGAAACGAGCCGCAACAAGAGAGAAAGAGAATGAATAATAATAATAATAACTAAAATAATCATAAATGCCGCGCCCTTGAGCTTCTGGTCGTTCAGTGCGGGACCTTTGATCTTGCGCTTCGTTTGTGCGTTTAAACGCGCGGCTTTCCCAGTATCAAGAGCTTGTTCCACGAGAGTAAGAGAAAGTCCAAGAATGAGTGAAGGAGTAAAGTAAAAAAGAAAAAAAAAAAACTTGGTACTCAACTACTGAAAATTTCATCGGTTGTAGTTAATTAAGAGGCCTCAAGGAAAATACGACGATTCTTCACGAGTTAAAGACTTGACATTTTTCTCTTTTTTCATTTATTTTATATGTATCAAAAAAATTTCCAAGTTTTTTATCCATTCATAATACCATTGCTGTCACTCCATAATTAAATTGAATGTCAAAAATGTGAAGAAAAAAAAAATATATTACATTGATTTTTAAAAAATTCCCATCATCAAACTTTATAATAGTGATTTGCATTAATTGTTTTTTGTATTTTTATTTTGCACTGTAATTTTCAGTTGGTGTTATTATATATTTTTGTATATAAATCCAATGACAGTATACACAATATGTGTGAACCAACTGAGTCTGTTTTGTAGTGCAATTACTATAATAAAAGCAGAGAGAAAAATTAAAAAAAAAAAAAAGAAAGAAAATATAAAGGAGCTTCACTAAAATGGTAGTAGATGCTGAAGACGATGAAAACAAAAGGGGCTACAATTTTGTCACGTCAAAAACGATGTACATCGATTGTCTTTTGTGAGTGGTCGTGTATATTATATATATATATAATATGAAGATATATATATATACGTATATAGGATGTGCACTTGCTTTGTCTGACAATCGCCTTTTGTCTTTCTCTTTGTTCTTTTAATATTTTTTTTTCTCACCCTTTTTTTCTCGCTATTACACAGCTCTGTTCTTACTCTTACAATCCATTCTGTCGCTTTTAACTTTATTTTTCATCTTCCTCAATTCGATTCGATTAATGCCGACAACGAACGAAAAAAGAAACGGTTATATCGGCTGAGCTTTTTACTCTTTTGCATTGCATGAGAACAACGAAAAGATTGACGATGAAATAAATTCGTTCTCACATAGAACAAAAACCAGACGTACGAAAATATATAAGAGAAAAAAACATGGCGAAATCAACCTGACATTGTCAGATGTGCCCTTGGGTCGTTCCTAAATGTAAATCTAATTTTGTTCTTCTGTTATATTTCATTTGTTTATTTTGTATTCAACAGTATATTTTATATTATTTTTCCCTGAGCTTTATCATTGATTTATTCGAATAAAAAAATATTATTAAAAAATTAGTAATTAAATTGATTATATATATCCATTGGAAATATAAATTAAAATTTATATTTCATTTTACAGGGATTAGTGAGTCGTCTGTGATGTTGGAATCACCAAAGTTCTCATCTCCATTGAGAGTTGGTATCGAGATAGAGTTGCGTTGCCACGTGGATGGATCCGGTGAAATGAGATACGAGTGGTTCAAGTCAGTATATATGCATGACAATTGTATAATATCAAGCTCTTGTATTTTCCATACACACAAGATGTATCATTAATTATCCAAAGTTCCTATACATCCAATTCAGTTTATGAATAAAACAGTGACATTGTACAGAACTCGAAACTCTCGTGAATATACACACACATATACATATATAAAATAATAATAGATAGAATATACATAAATACATAAAATGAAGTGTCTGACATATTGAATTGCATAAGGATATAAATATATCAAGTTCATTTTATTTATTCATTAATAAACGTATAAGTAAAATGAAATATTTATATAGAATTAAATAAATTTACATTTAATTATTTATTTATTAATATTATATTTAATATTATTTCAGGAACACAAAGAGTTTGATAACAAATGAACGAGTTGAAATGAAAAAAAAGAAAAAACTTCATATTCATAATGCAAGTGTTGAAGACAATGGGGTTTATACATGTTTAGCAAGAAATGAAGCTGGATCATCACTAATAAAACAAAGTTATCCATTGATTATACCGACAAATGAAACGGCAACGATTAAAGTTGTGCCACAAAATATTATTGTTAAACGTGGTGAACCTGCGACAATGCATTGTGTTTATGAGAATGCTGATACAGTTGAATGGTATTTCAAAGAGATTGGTCCACTTGGTGATGAGGATGATCGATTTGTTTTTGAAAATGGTACACTTTTAATACGTGCTGCTGAACATCGTGATCAGGGCATTTATGCGTGTCACGGTATCAGAGATGATGTTGAACAAATTTACACCGCTGAATTACAAATCGCATGTAAGTTTTTTTTTTTCTTTCTTCTTTAATTAAATATCCAAGATCATCAATGAAAAATACCAATAAGAAAAAGTTTACATTTATATTTATCATGAATTGATTAGTATTTATAATAAATATTTTTGTTTAGTAAATATATTTAATTTTATAATTTTAGATTTACATAATCTTTCGGATGCTTCATTTGAGCCGGCATTGAATCAACAATTGGCAGTTGTTGGTGAAGAACAAGAATTACAGATAAGTTGTTTGGAACCTGCAGGATTACCAATACCTCGTGTTTTTTGGCGTGATCAAAATAATCATATAATTAGTGATTCAGGACCAGTGAGAGTACAAGAAAATACTTTAATAATTGCTAAAGCCCGAGTGGATGAAGACAGCGGTAATTATACGTGTGTCGCTGAGAATTTGAGTGGCACAAGTGAAATAGACGTTCAAGTTATTGTATCAACTCCATCAAGCTTAACAAGTTCACCAGAGTCAGTGACAGTGATGGAAGGTGACGCTGCAACACTTACGTGCTCTTATACAGGAATGGAATCACCAGTTACGCACGTTCAATGGTTAAAAGATGGTATGCTACTTAAAGAAACGGGTGGTCCTACACGATATCATATCACTGATCGTCATGGAAACGTAACACTACACTTCAAGTCCACTGATCTGTCAGACCGAGCTAATTATGCATGCGGTATAACAACCAAGGGTTTTCCATCATTAAGATCTGATCCAGCGACACTTAATGTACGTGAAAAACTTAAATTTTCACCGTTGCCAATTGATAAAATACTTGAGCTCAATTCAACGATAAAAGTTTATTGTAAAGCACAAGGCGCCACAAATCCAACGATAAAATGGATCAAAGAAAACGAGGGTGAAAAATTCCCCGAACACGTTCAAGATATTAATGGAACATTGCATTTTAATGGCGTTGTTGAAAGCGATAAGGGTCGCTATATATGCATTGCCACGAATGCACAGGGTTCGATTAATCACACTATTAACATCGGCGTTGGCAGTGAGTACAAAAACTAAAAAGATAAACATAAATTGTAACAAGTTTGAATTGTTTTTATAAATTACTTGCCAATACGATATTAAATCGTATGATTAATCAAATATTTCTAGAAATTAAATAGTAATGTCATTTCTGAAGAGATAAAAAAATATATAAACCTATTTTATATTTGTAAATGTTATAATTATTATGAAAAAATTTTCATTATGAATGATTTTTTGTTTGATTCAGTTGCACCGAAGTTTACTCAAACACCGCAAGATCCAACGGAAACGATGGAGGGCAATTCTGTGATGCTTCATTGTGCTGCCGAGGGTGACCCAACTCCACAAATACAATGGGACAAAGATTCACGATTGAATAATCTAGATGATCCAAGATTACAGGTATTGAAGAATGGCAGTTTGTACATCAAGGAGGCTTTTCTCAGTGACGAGGGAAAGTATGGATGCACAGCCGGTAATAGCGGGGGGTTGAAGAGGATTGAGATACAACTCAATGTCAAACGTAAGTCGACATTTGAAACTATAATTGTGTATGAAAAATAAAATGGTGTTTTAAGTGGAAAAAAAAATTAAATAGAAAAATATATGTACATACAAATATATATTTATTAATGAATATTGTTAATAAAATTTTATTTATTCTTTTTTTATTAGCTCTTGAGGGTTACATATCTGAAACGGATTCAGATTATTATGACGGATCGATGATGACTAAAACTGTAACAATTACTTTGAGTGTTGCTGCGGCATACATGGTCCTTGTTTTTGGTTTGATGGTTTATTGTCGATATCAACGAAGACGCAGGAAGCAACAATATCCAGATCAGGGTGATGGTATGTGTTTAAAATTAAATTATAAAAGATTAATAATCTTAGTAGTTTTCAAAGATAATTTTGTGACTTAATTTTTTTTCTTTCTTGTTACATTTAGAAAAATTGGAGAATGGTGAAATTCACGAAGAACAAACTGAACTGAAAGAAATGAATCATAAGACAAATGGCGCAAAGAAAAAAGATAATCGTGATTCACATAAAAGTGATGGAGCTGAAACGGCACAAAGTCAAAGCAGTAATCATTCAAAGAAATCAAAAAGTAGCTATGACAAACTCGCTGTGTCACGTTCGAATTTACGTGAATTAAAACCACTTGGTCGTGGTGAATTTGGTGAAGTATTTTCAACTAAATATCAGGTTGATGGTGAAAAAGAACAAATTGTTATGGTTAAAAGTTTGTTACATACAAAGGATGAAAATAATTTACAAGAATTTAAACGACATTTGGATCTTCTTCACAAATTGAATCATGAAAATGTCGCGAAATTAATTGGACTTTGTCGTGAAGTTGAGCCAGATTATATGATTATTGAGTACACTGATTGGGGTGAATTAAAACAATTTTTAATAGCTTCACGGAAAGATGAAGTGTCTAATCCAAATCCAGATGCAAAACCGCGTGCACCACAACTCTCTGTTGCACAAATACTTGCATTAGGAAATCAAGCTGCTCGTGGACTCAAACATATTGCTGATAATCGTTTAGTGCATAAAGATATTGCAGCGCGCAATTGTTTAATTGCCAGTAATCTCACTTTAAAAATATCAATGACTTGCATGACTAAAGAGCCTTATCATCAAGAGTATGCTAAACATCGTAATCAAGTTATTCCATTACGATGGTTACCATATGAAGCTGTCTGGGAGGATGAATACTCAACAAAAAGTGATGTTTACTCATTTTCATGCTTACTATGGGAAATGTTTCATCAAGGTGAATTACCATTCAATAAACTCAACGATGATTCAGTGTTGACTCAACTTAAAGCTCATACACTTGAGTGGAAAGCTCACAAAGCTGCGCCGCCAGCATTACAAGAGTTACAGGACAAGTGTTGGTCGACGGATCCACGTGAGAGACCAACATTTGATGATGTTGTATCGAAGATAGGAGAAATTGTAGTTGATAGTTGTCTGTAAGATTACATATACCGTCTGCAGATGAACAAACAGTGCAACAACGATTGCAATACAGGTTTTTTTTTTTTTTTTCATTTTTCCATTTTTCAACCTGGAACGAAAAATGGAATTTTTTTTTTTGCTATTTGAAAAAAAAAAATGAAGAAGTGAATTAAAAATGAACATTAGTATTTTATAATAGGCCTGTAAGGTCCCAACGGCTAATTGACACTGCCTCTGTCCATGAATTAGCGCTAGATAATTTTTATAAACTGGCATAAAAAAAATTCGACCTAAGATTTGAAAATAGTTATATAATTAAGTGCGATTTTACTTTATTATTTTTTTTTTTTTTTTTTTCAAGTAAATGAGAATGTTTGTCTGATGTATTGACAATGAGATCAACTTGTGAGTATTTTAGTGTGATTGAGTAATTGATAAAAAAATATATTTATAATTGCCCGCTCAAAGAAAAAAAAAATGGAAAAGCTTCAAGAAGTTCAAGAACAGGCAAGATGATTTTAGAATATGACGTAATTGAGATTACACAGTATAGTATTTATAATAATGTATTAAACAATTTTTTTTTTTTTTTATTGACATTTAGTAAATAAGATTTTACATCGAACATATTCAATATTTGTAAATTAATATAAAATTTTTCAAGTCGGATTAATTTACATATTTAAACAAATATTTTTAATGTGCTTACAATCCGACTTAATCAGTCCATTAAATTGCCTACATTACGAAAGTATCAACACGCGCCATATCATAAATGCAAAACAAAAATAAAAATGTATTCTCAATTATTCGCGTGCCACTAATCAATGAGAAGAATGAAAAAAATTATAATTTTAACAAATTAATGAAAATAATTTTTTTTTGTTCATTCGAATTATTCGTGTTTATCAAAAAATAGAAAGACAAGAGTGATTCATCATTCGTAAGTTATCACAAACACGTGTTTGTATATACCGACGATTTATCAATGTAGATTTAAATCTTCAAAATGAAAAGAAAACGAAAGAAAAATGAAAAAAAAAAATAATTACATAATCAATTGAAGCTTTCGTATGTAATCATCAATCAATCAATCAATCAATCAATCGTTGTTCTTCCTCACGGATAAAATCCTCCACGATTTTTCCGTGGCCTCCAATTTAAATAATTTTTCTCTCTTAACTCTACCATCATCATTTGTTTATTTCTTTATTTTTCTTTCATCAATGAATCGTACAATTTTTCTAAGCTATGAATAATATTTTTACTTATTTCTGATAATAATCAATATTTTTTCCCCCAACGTAAAACTGAAATTAAATCAAATTAAACAATATACAAATAACTAAATTTCAATTTTACATTGAATGACGAAAAACATAACAATAACGTTTATAATGCAACGATTATATAAATTGTATAGCCATAAAATTAAAAAAAAAAAAAGAAAAATTTTGCGAATGTATATGTATATATAAACCGCTTAGTTAAAAAGCCAAAATTTTCATAATATAACTTCAAAAAAATGCACTTATCATAAAAAATTCACGAAAACGCTATTTAAAAAAATATAAAAAATTATTAAACAAATCGAACTAAGTGCATAAACATATAATAAAAAAAAAAAAAAAAAACAATAATTATCCACTGAATTCATCAATTGGCTGCCAAAGGAAACGACAGAATTGAATGAAAAAAATACATAAAAACAAATTATTAATCAAATTTTTCGCTCCTCAATAATATTTTGTCATTATTAACACACAATAATATATATATATTCATATATATATTTAATCATGGTAGATGTACTCTTCAATAATTCACGTATCAAAGGCGAATATAAACACGTATGAATCATGATGTAGTATTCAATCTGTTGTATATCCATATCGTATACAAACAGAGTTCGTTATTGTATGTATTTACTGTCATCATTGTAATTGATCATATAAAAGGATGACAATTTCGGATATACATTATTAATTTACGGCATGTCATTCTACAAAATTTGCCCAACATCTCCCACATGGTTACATATAATACTCTGATTGAGAGATATATAGATTGAAACATTCCCCAGTACATATATATATATGTATAATGTACTTGAATAATTGAATAGTGGTGTCAGGGAATGAATGAGTTGGCAGAGAATTCTGGTACCCTGTCACACTCATACTCCTGATTTACTATTCAACCAAATTCATATCCGTCTACTATTCAAATATGTGCGACTGTTCTCCCCTATTTCTAGTCATATAAAATACACGGCGATAAAATTTGAAAAGGAATAAACCAACATACTGAATGAATAAAAAGTATAAAATAAAAATTATTTAAGTAATAAAATGAAACATTAATTTACGTGACATTTTATAATCTAGCAATACTCATAAAGCATTAATTATAAAATATTAATATCAAAAATGTTTTATCATTCTTTTTTTTTTTTGGAAACAGTATTTTGTAAATATTTGTACTTTTTTATGCTTTGTACTTTTTAATCGCAAAAAAAAAAAAAAACAAAATAATATGTGCTATATAAAGCAAATAAAAAAACGAATAAATGAATAAATAATATTATTAAAGATTTGATATGTATTTTATTTTTTTCTATTCAATCCTTGGCCCAGTAACAATTATTTTATTAATCTCCATCGTAAAAAAATAAATGCAATTGCATTATTTACTTTTACTTTAAATTTGTATCAGAAGAAATAAATTTATAATTCCATCGAATGTATTGAGCGGATATTTTTATCTATAAATAATAAAACTTCCAATAATTATCCTTTTCTTGAAGCACGTACACTGAAATATTATTGTAAAAAAAAAAAAAAGAGTACTAAAAATACAAAATTAACAGTTAGGTAAGTAATAAGACATTGATTAATTTTATTACCTAATCAAATTTATTTTGACTTAATATTCTTCATAGTACAATCTATATTCTATGTTGATTTATAAAATAACGCAATTGTAAAATGCAAAAATGGATATACAAAAACCCAATTACCGCATTAGAAAGAGCGGTCAATAAATATAAAAGAAAAAAAAAATATATAAGTCGAGATAAGAGGCAATTGTACGATGATTGAATCTATAATATGAATGAATATGCAAAATTATAAAAAAACGTAGTGATGCGAAGAGTATGGGTTTTTAATAATGTATATATAATAATATATATGTATACGTATATATATTTCTGAATATATATTTATATATACATATATATTTTTTTTATATAAAGTCTAATGAATTAATTATATATATTGTACTTAATTCATTAATACGATAGCAGCCTCACTCTCTAATAGTACTAAATATAATAATGGTATAATGCAGTAATTATTTGTTAATACAGATTATTAACATTTTTTTTAAATAATAAATTTTCGGAATAATTGATAAACAATGCTACAGGTATTTTGTTGTTGTTGTTTTTGTTGTTGTCAATGTTGTTGTCTCTTACTTCATTCGTTAATTATTTATTTATTTATTTATTTTTTTTTGTTCTTTTCATTTTTAAATGTTTATCCATATAGTAATAATCACAATAGCGTATTCTGAAAAATAGATTAGGATTCCGTAGGCAGAGGGCTGAGACTAAGTTTTTTCGTTTTCAAATATTATCATTATTATTATAATTATAATTTTATATATATATATATATGTATTCCTATACATCGTATGTGTCTAAAGCACGTGAGGATGTGAAAGGGGAGGGTGAACAAATGAGTCCAAGCACCGCCGTTTTGGAATATTATATCTCGCTCTTTTTTATTTTTTTAATTTTTTTATATTCTTTCTTATTTCATTCACGTGCAACCAATCATTTATAATTGTTAATATTATTATAAATTATTAAATGAATTTATTGCACATCGAACTCGTGGAGATATTTGGATTGCGAAAAATTTTAGTTATCCATTATATTGGAAATTTTACAAACGTTGATTACCATTCGTTTATATGATATTTACTAATCGCGCTTTCATTACGTATAAAATTGTCCTTTTTTATTTATTTATTTATTTATTTTTTTACTTTTTTTTTTTTTTTGTCAACAGTACTATCGCGGAGTAATGGGGTTGGCTCGGTTCACTCGTTCAAAATATCTCAATCACTATTCAAACACACTTAGCGATGGACGTCAAAACACATTTTTTTTTTGGTTTTTTTTTTTGCTTTTTTTTCTTTTTTTTTTTCAATAATAATTCTCTGCTTCTCTGCCCAGGGAACCCGCTATAACAGGGCACTATGAACAGCAGTCCGCCAGTTAAGTGACATTTTTTTCCCTTCTATACAATCATTCCATTTTTCTTACATTCACTATCGTTCTCTCATTTTTTAAATTATTTTTCTTTCGTTCTCACGCGCTCGCTCTATTTATTATTTCTTTCGCTCCATTTTAGCGTTTATGCAATAAAAATTCGCCCAAAAAATTATTCTTGTTCTAAGTACTAAGCGCGTCATACGATACGATTCATCGAAATATTTAATCATCACGACATGGGAATTTATTATTACATTTTTTTACTCAATCCAATAATTCATCATTAACAAAATTTGTATAATAATTTATAATATAAGTAATTGATTTGGGGTAGAGACATTTTATCACGTACATAATAACACGAGTCGAGTGAATAATTAAGTGAAAAAATCGGTAAAAATATATTGAATATACGATAACAATTACAAAAATGAAACATTGATTAATAATTAAATTGTGTATGGAAATAAATTGCCGTTTTTATATTTAAAAAAATATCGACTGTGTACGAGATATAATTGAATTATATTTGGAATGTTTGTATTGATAATGGGCTGTAGAAGTCCTGTAATATTTATTTACTTAATTCAATTTAATTTATTAAATTGGAATATAAATGAATAATTCACTCAACGAAATATAAAATTGTTCTGGCATTTAGTTCGAAAACCGTTCGTACGGTTTTTATTTAATTCAGCACTTCCAAACCTTGCACTACGCCCTGCCAAATATATGCCACCTACATCAGCATTCATTCTACATCAGCCACAGTGAATCACTACGTATCTTTTTCGCGTTATGATATTTTTACTGTACTTTATTTTCATTTTTTTTTTTTTTTAATTAATTAATAGACGTGTCATGTCTTTCTACCTCAGCCTACTGCCAACTACTTATCTTGCGTCATTTTATTTTCATTTGTTGTCTGTTTATCTTTTGTTACAAATAGTAATGTATAATATAATTTTTTTTTTTTTTCATGCCGTTACATAATATAATTAGGCGATGATTAAAATCACCATAATTAGTGAATTAATTTCATTAATTTCATCACGTATTCACGTCACTAAATTAGCATGACCATCAGATGTATATAAACAAACAAATTGACGCATTAATTACACGTAACGTTTCAGAGCACGTCGAAAAAATTTGTCTTTTTTTTTTTTTTTGTATGACTTAAATTACGTTTTTTTTTTCCCCCTTTTTATTTATCCCCCATGCGTTATTTAACGCACCATGGTTCAAGTAGGTATGTCAAGGCCCCAAATGGCGACTCTGGCTCTTTTACAATGAATCACATGTCGTGGGTCTCGTGTTTATAACTTTTATGTCATATTTCGATGATAATTCAAGAGCCGAAGAGCACAACATGTGTGTAGCTACGTATTTTTATGTGAATATATATATATGCTTGTTTATATATATGTATGGATGTATGTATATATGTATATGTGAATGTGTGTAATGTGCGTATGTATAAATTTAGCCTAGATATTTTATTTATTTTTACATGACAACTAGAAATATCCAAAACGTAAGACTTATTATTCAATTTTTTTTTTTCTTTGCATTGTTTTCACTATTTAAACAACAACCATTGAAGTGTATAGAGAAACAGTAAGAATTCACAATAATCAATTGCGAAATAGAATTGGCGCCAGAGTCGCATTCGAGAATATTATCTTTTGTTTTTTGTTTAAAATTACATATGACTGATTTTCCAACATTATATATAACATATGCTGCTGCTGATGATGCTGTTAGAACATGATCAGCCCAGTCTAATAGTTACAGTAAAAAATAGCGTAAACGGCACTGTATTAGGAAGAAGCAAAATACATGTTACATTCTCATTAATCATCGTTGATAAATGCATTTTAGTATTTTTTTTTTTTTTTAATTTTCTCTTTCTCATTTATCGTCTTTTATTGAGAGATTTATATTCATCAATATTTCTTTCTCCTTTTTCATCAGCTCACTATCGTCATTAATAATAATATTATTTGGTATTCCCTCGATGTTATTAACAAAAGGGATTTTTGAAACATTTTTTTCTTTTACGGATAAACATTATATCAACATTTTTTTTTTGCCCAAAATTTGTTTTTTTTTTGTTTGACAGGCGAAAATTATTTCTTAATTTTCTTTCCTCATTTTCCATCACTCTTTTTTTTTTTTTTTTTTTTCATTCATTAATTACAACACACATAAGAAAGTTCTATTGCAATAAATCGAACGATATCAACTTCCAAATTGAGTATTATTGTTTAATAAAACTTCTTTTTTTTTTTTTTTTGTTTTTGAGATCAATGGCACACCCAATAATGCGTTTGTATATATATTAACAACGAACTTTTCCCAACGTGACAAGTGTAATTGGATACAATACGGCTTGTATCTGAAATAACGTTCATCAACATTTTGTTTTTCATTATTTTTTTTTTCCAGCGGACTGATTAGGAGTGTCAAGTGAAGTTGGAATTAATCCTAGTTATACTTTTGCAAGAAAACTTTCCTTGGTGTTTTCAACGCTAATAGTTATTTTCTAACTTTTAGGTACTAAAAATTTTTTTTTTATTTTCACAATTTCTTGTTTTTTTTTTCTTTCATTTTCTGTTGTTCAAATATGACTTACAATTCGTACAACTTGCCTAACTTATAAAACTATGACGCTTAAAAATGATGAATTTTTAACATCTAGATCTTGTGTGTTATTAATATTATTATTAGTATTATTTTTTTTTTTTCAATACCCAGGTCAGATAAATTAATCATCATAACTGTGTATGTCATCTACTTAGGCTAGATTCTGACGGAAAAATATATTTATAAAAAGTTATAATATTAATATACGTTTCAAGCGTTCTATGTATCGTTCTTCTAATCCTCTACTTATAAACTAAGCTTTTGTCATCGCAATGACGCGCGCCATACATAATAGTACTGTCATTTCTAAAGGCTCCTATTAAGGAAAATGGAGCAGAAATCTATTTATTATTAATTTTTTTTTTTTTTTTCATTTCTTTTTTTCATCATTTCCATATCGTAATGATAATAACCGGCTAAACCTCTCTATAATTACACAGACAATAATAACTCGAGTAAAATTATTGGAATAAAATGGCGAATACATAAATTTTTTTATTTTACAAATATTTTCATACCAAACATTTCGTCATTTTCCCATAATTTTTTTTTCCCTTTAATTTTAATGTTCATTAACTATTTTTTTTTTTTTTTTGAATAAAAGTTTGTCTGAATTTTTACAAATAAATAAAGGCAATTATAGTTAATTTGTGGTTTAGAGTGTTTAGAGTGTTCATCACAGTGCATTGGACTTCGTTTTAATGAAATTCCGTTGCGTGCGCCACTTTATTCCAATATTAGCACATTGTATCATTTCAAGCAAGTGTCCCCCAACCAGTGTGTCATCAACATGATAATTAAAATCTCGTCAATAACATGGACCATCTTCATTAATTGTATTGTGCATGTTGATGTATATGTGTACGTGTGTAGCAGTCATATATCCGGCATTAAATGATTTTTTTTTATTATTTTTCATTCATTTATTTTTGTTATTCTTGTGCAAGGGGTCACTTTCTTATCATTAATGAATACCGTTTTGTGCGACTCTAACGATAACCATCACAAAGACCAACGGTGCTTATTTTACAATTAATATCTTTGGTATCATGCCTGAGTCATTCATCTTTTAAAAAATCTACTAAATCGATCGAGCTTATCTCGGATACGTCACAAATATCAAACATTGAAAAATTGTTTTTCAACAAATAAGTCTTTTAAAAAGTCTATCTATTTTTTTTTCTTTCATTCATTTTTGCATTTCTTTTTTTTTTTCTTTATTTATATTATTTATAATTTTTTTTTTTTAATATTCAAAGTGATGGATAGTTTCTAAAAAATTTGTCCAATAGAATTAAATGCCACAGAGCTTACGATCATATTTTATGTTCGATACTATTAGAAATTTGGAGAATATCTAAGTATTAATTATTATAATGCTTGGTATTATTTTCTTTTAATTTAATTAAGCGCTGAATTGCGAATAAAATAAACAAGCATATGAATAGATGTTATTACAATTGATTGAGAAAAAAATCTGGGGTATTATTATTACAATAATGTGTGATATGCGTAATTCGGAATGGTTGTGTTGATCTCAAATACTTTGTATATTTATTATATAACAAATAGTTCGGCAGTGAAATATGTAGTCGAATTCAATTGAAACTATTTATCAAGTTATTTTGGCGGAAAAACAATCACTCATGTTATGATTGGAATACGCCAATTTGATCTTTTGCTCTTTATAATTGCCAACCAATCCAGTTATACATACATTTGATGTTTGTTCAACATTCACGTTAAATTCATCGAAATGTCACTGATTATTTTCATTTCATTTCCATTTAATACATTAGTAACGATTGAAATGACAATCAATTTTACAATATCGATAATTGCCACGTAAGCTCTGTTTTAATTACATTATTATTTTTCAAACTGGTGATAATATAATATTCATAACAAATAAAAATTTTCAATTGATTCTGAAATACGTATTTTTACATTTAACGTTTAATGAGCTTCCAGTACATTGGACAAACTTTTCAGATACAATAATAACCAAGATAAAAAAGTAGTCTGTTGAAAAAAAAAAAATGAAAATCTAATAACTTTTAATGCCGCGCATGATAATTTTCATGCGAATTTAATAAGTGTCGTCGGTTCCACTGATACCAAATTCATAATATCATATTTCTCATCGGTACAATGCTATTTTTTTTTTGGTTTTATTTTTTACGCATTTTTCATTATATGAAATCGTTAAAAACTATGGACCAGTTAATAATTAGCAAATTAATTTTTCGCGCAGCGATCAATTTTTTGTTTTTTTTTTCTTTGTAGTATAAATTATTTAATTATTTATTTTTTTTTTTTTTCAAACAATACTCAATTTCGTATACGAATTTGTTTAATGCTGACTCTTGGTGATTCTGTGTAATTCAAATTTATCCTGTAAATAAGCATCGATATTCTTTTTTTTTTTTTCGATTAACTCATTGCAAATAATAAATTTTGTAAAATTTCGTGTCTATTACCGGAATTAGACGTATAATAAATTTAAATATCGGATTTTCTTTATAAAAGACTAATAATTTAATCATCTGCGCATGCATAAAAAAAAAAAAAAACGATATCGAACTTAATAATAATTAACAAGGTGAAAAATTTGTACTGTTGGTAAGAAAAAAAAATTGTGCTGTACGCAGGCATTGTTGAATTGATAAACAAATTACTTAAAAAGTATAAGACTCGCATTAATTGAGGGCATTTCAGTCTTTATATTTGGGAATTAATAGAGATGTCAAAAACGAGTCTTCGTCTCCCCTAATTTTTCTTTTGTTCAGCAAAAAATCCAATCAATTAATTTTCTTTTATTTTTCAATTCAACAATCAATTACAAAATATCCGAAAGAAGTTAATAAACCACCGTAGTCGTATTGTGTGTGAAATGTGCGTGTATGAGTTCAGCGTAAATCAAGTTCTATTGTTCACAAAGTATTTAAAATTTTTAATTTTAATTTGTTTTTTTTTCTGTCATCATTTTTGGAAATGAGACGACATAGTTGATTCAATCGTCATTAATTTTATATCATCACATGCAATATAATATTCAAGTGAATGATACAAATTTTAATAATACGATGAAATATCAATTGTGAATATATTTCAACAGCAAATATTTTTGAAACTAGTTATTTCAGAGATATTATAAATTTCTCAATTCTAATACTCATCGAATTATCAATAAATATTCAATTCACATGTGGCACTCTTGGTGATTCTTTAATGGAATCTATATTTCATTTATTATCCACTTTATTAATAATCAATTAATCAAAATGTCATGAATAATTAATTGAAAGGGTTGGAAAAAAAAACTGCTGACTATTATTCCACAGTGAATAATTTCCATGGCTCTGAACATGTAATATGAGAAATTAATTATAAAATTAATGAATTGTCACAAGTTTGTTGTGTTCAAGCAAATGTAAGAATAAAATTTTTAATTTCAATTTTGTTTTTCTTGCAAGCTCTGAATATACTTTACATTTTTTTTTTGTGAACAAAAGAGCTTGTTGCCGCGTGTACCTATCTTCCTTAAATTGCCGAGAGAGCACTTAAGTTTTAATGCCGCTCCCGCAATTTTGCATTTTATTTCTTTTTTTTTTTTTTTTTTTCTTGTTCCATTCTTATCCATTGTCTAAGAAATATCTTCGTTATATAGAATATATCACATACGCGTTACTTCTAAACACACTGAAATAAGAAGCACTTTAAGATAGATTTCTACACACAATTCTCAAATTCACATTTCCTTTACTACTTTTTACTTATCTCATTCATTTTTTCAAATAAATGAAAAATGAACTTGTTGTTCCCCTGATAATTCCATTATTTTTTTTTTCTTTACTATTTTCTCTTTCTCTTTTTCATTCTTTCTTTATTCCTCTTTCACTAATTACTGCTGTATATATTCTGTACGAATGTAATTATGTACGTAGAAGCGTGATTGCTTCGTCTTCTTTAACCCTCTTTTTTTCGTCAACTCTTTGTTCATAATTTCTTTCACACTCTGTCGTCATCAACATATTTATTACGTATATTTGCAAGTACTTTAAAAGCGTTCATTACATCAAACGCTCAAACAAACTAAAATTCAACTGCCGCATTTTTACGTATTATGTGTTCTACTGTTTATATAACACAACGCTTTTGATACGCGTCTCGATTATTTATTAACATTGGATAACCATTTTTCAGCATGCATTATTTGTTCATTAAATTATTTACAATTAAAAAATTGTGATATATAAAAAAAAATAATGATCTCCACCGTTTTATTGCACAATGCGATAATGAAAAATTCAGTTGAAAAACATGGAATCAAATATTTTATATTAAATTACAAATTAATTTTTTTTTGTACAGTTATCGTGAATTTTATACATATACAAATCAGGCTTTTCCTCTCAATATTTGGTATGTATGACAAGAAGTATAAATATATATACATATATGTATGTGTATACATATATACATATATAGTTGAGACTTTGAATGTTTTTTTTTTTTGCAATTGTGATACACTGATATAACTGCACAAATTGGTCGATAAAAAAAAAAAGAAAACGACTAGTGACACACGAATGTTGATGAAATTTATCGTCGCCTATCATTAACTATCAAGTTATGATATATAATTCTTATTTTAATTATTGACTTGCAACATTGACCGAGAAAAAAAATCATTTGTTAATATCACGATGTGTTTAATTTCAATATTCAAAAATAAACATAATGATTGAAATGAAAATATCGCAACAATGAAATTTATGAAAAAATAAAGAAAATATATATAATATTGAATGAAATAGTAAATAAAAAATAAAAAAGTGGAGATCACTACATGTGGCTACAAATAACTGTAGTAAATATACATTTGGTTATGTAAATTCAATCAAATCGCGTCAGCGTGTTGTTTATGTAAATTTACAAAATAAATCCGGCTTTTTTAAAAGCAACGACAAATAATAAAAGATGTATATTTAATTTGTTCGACAAGGATTTTGTGGGATATAGTGCCACAAAAAAAATGACACAAACATACATATGCACACACCACCAACACTCAACTGCTACCAACAAATATATGTATATATATTTAATTTTTATTAATTTTATCGATGTACTACCGTGGAGCCGACGAGTAATAAACGAATTAATTAAATTCAATCAATTTAATATTTTATATCGACACTCCGGAAATGTTGCTCGATCATACTAGAATACTATACAAATGAATTATTTGAAATAGTAATTCACGATTCAGTTAAAAATAACAATGACAAATGCGAAATGAAAAGGAAAAAAAAAGAAGAAAAATAATTCATCTACATAAAAAATAAATAGAAAATTACAACACGTATGACTTCCTACAAATGCATCATTATCGTCAAATTATTGATACATTGCAGACGAATATAAAAAAAAAAATTTCAATAATATATAAAAATAAAAAATAATGTACTTATCAAGCACTAACGTGTTATTTGTCGCACAATTAATGGTAAAATGGTGTTTTGTTTTTGTTCGTATTTCATTTCTGTGCAAATCGAGTAGGCGAGCAACTGATTTATTTAGTAATCGCCATAATTCTCGATTGGAAAAAAGTTATTATCCCCTTACATCACCGGAAAAAAAAAAATACAATTTTTTTTTTCTACTAGCGCGCGTGAACACACATCAGAGAGCAGCCTGCTCTCCGCAATGACAAATCATACATGCGACAATAAAATGATATTTTTATTTTTCATATTATGAATGAAAATATAATATCTAACGTCCCAAAAACACATTCTCGCTCTCACTATTTTTTCAAATACAATATTCAGCCACAAGTCACACAGGCAATTGAAAAAATAATTAGAAACACGTATATAATCCCGGATTTTGACTTGGCAATATATGAAATATTAATTTTTAAAGACTATACATTTCGAGTATGTGTTGAAGGATCATTAGAAATTGTAACGTTAACGTTTTGCTTGGACTATGATCTGTAAATAAAGCTGCATGGTGGCCTAGGTAGCGGCGGTGATTCGTCTTTCATTGGTAATAATGTTGGTGGTGGTGATGGCGTTGAGGAGGGAGGCGATGGAGAACTTGATGAGACGCTGGATGGTGGCGATGGTGATTCAAGTGTCCTCGCACCAGCCAATTCACGACTCGATTGTCCTCCTGATGTCACGCCGCGACTCCTATTTGATGTCGCATTGTGACGATTTCTTCCTGGCCGTCCCAAGCTTCGGTGACGGCCGCCTCCCTCCTCACTCGTTTCTCAGAGATAAACTTTCTTGACGCTTCGCGTAGTGGCAAAACCATCGTTACGTCTGTATGCATCACCTTGATGTGACCTCAATGTACCAAAATTATCTCTTGGACCACGAAAGCCATAGGCGTCGGGAAATTGGAATAAAGTTTCCGCCGGTGTTGGCGGTGGCTTCCTCATTGTTCCCTTTGGCGAATGTAACTTTGGCGGTTGTGGCATCAATACAGGCTCTGCATATGTCACTTCTTCTTGAGGTAACAGTTTTGGCTCAGGTGCTAATCTACTGTTCAAATGTAAATTAAATATTTAACGAAACATTATAATATATTTTTTATATTTATAAATATGGAGTGAAGAAATATTTAATGTGATGATAAAATATTCAGATCTGGAATATTGCTGGAAATTTATTGAATTTATTTTTAGCAATATTAATTTCTTCAGCCATTTTGAATTGTTTTATTATATATCCTAATGATATTATCAGAACTTGCGCAGGGGACTATAATGTACTATAATATCCCATATCGATTCATATTAACATTGACCATATATATTTATTAATTATTTTCCCTAAAATTGAGTTTTACATTGGTTTTAAATTTTTCCGCCTCAAACAGAATATTTTACAAAGTATTAAACTATTGGAATTTCAATTGCGTATCTATAAATCTCACTCAATGATGCCATATCAAATATAGTTACCAACATTAATTTAATTTTCTCAAAATAAATTATATTTATTCAATCGTTAACATTATATTATCCCACCAATAAATTTGATCAAATATTTTTCATTTATATTTCACATCTCTGTATAGATATTTCGACAAATAATATTTATTTACATAAAATATATCATACTGACCTAGTAACATTTTGCCGCTGCTCAAAGTACTCATACTCCGTGTCGGGATAAGGTAAATTGTCATCCTCATCTTTACGACATTTGCGACCACAGAGATAACCGGCTATAAAACCAACAAAGAGCGCGGCCAGTGCGCCAGCAACAACAGCCAACACCAGAGTCTCCACTGAGTATTGAGGTACCGGAGAATCCGCTGCCGACACTTCAGGTCCTGCAATAAAAGATAATAATGTCAGATAAATAATTAAATCACTTAAATTTAATTTATTACCTCGATAAAATAAATAATTGAATGAATAAATCGAAATTTACCAGAATTATTTTGTTCTTCGTCTTGCATTATATTAATAATTTCACCTTCTTGTCCATCTTTATTAGATATCATAGAATCTTGCGGGAATTTATTCTGATTTGATGAAATTGCACCAACACTACCAGCATCTTTATTCAATGTTTTACTCGGTGGACACGACGCATGACTGCCAGTCGCAACACTTTGAAGGAATCTCGATGCATCAGTTGCAGCTGGTCCAACTAAAGCACGACATTTGCCTTCTTCTTTATCCCAAGCACAATATGGATCTTGTAATGCAACACATTCACCACACGATAATATTCTATCGCTATAACAACGATGAAGTCGTAATGCTTGAACTTGACTGTCGGCAATAACAACCAATCGACCGTCCTCAAGACCATCATCAGCTTGAGATGCTCGAACAACTTTTATTCCACGAACTGGTACTGATGGCTGAAAAGCCTGAATTTCTTCAATTACTACTGGACTAACTCGTTCATGAGAATCAGCTGAATCAGCATTTATAGCTTTTATAACTTTTCCATTATCTGTACCGATAAATAATACGTCATATGTTTTTCCACCTGGTGTTTTAACTTGTGGATCAACGGCAATTTGTGTGAATCTATAACTGTAATTATGAAAATGAATAAATAAATATATATATATACATATAAGGTATAAACAAATGAAAATATTATAGAAAAATGTATTAGTGAATGGAATATTTACTGAAAACTTGTGCGAATGACAATTGGTTGACCAAAAAAGCTTGGCACAGACTCGTCCATCAGCGAATGAGTTTTAATAAAATTCAATGTTAAATCTGGCAGTGTACGTGAATCATTTACGCATTGACCAGGTCGTGGATCGGGTACTTTGGCACTCTGTACGGGTAACCAGTTTGAATTGATGGCACTTTGTTCTTTAAAATTGCCTTCGAATGTATCGGAAATGTCTTGCAATGAAAATGCACAAACGGCTGAGCCACTAATACTGTTCACTGGCGTTGTGAATGTGCCATATATAAGTTGTGCTGACACAGTACCATATTGACCAGATATGAGATCTGTTGTCGATTCTGTAACATTTCATATTAAAATTCAATATTTTTTAAAATATATTTTTATATTAAAAGATATTATTTTTTATGTTAAATTTTATGATAGATAATGAATAAAAACTTACGTATTTCATTGAAATAAAATGGAAAGTCACCGGTGACAGAACAATTGAGACGAGACTTGAGAAATGATGTCCATCTATTGCGGAAACGATGTGGACCACCACGGTCATATTTACAAACTCTCGCAACTCGCGAGTAAACCGCCTGCAAACAAAACAAAAAGACATGTTTGTAAATACAAAGATAAATTATGTTGTTCAATTTGTCTTTACAATGTTATCATGTTGAAGATTCCGTGTGAAATTATTGTATTGTGTTATTATTGTTACCTTCCCACAGTTGATATATTCAACAGCTGTTTCACGGAAGAAAAAATAAACAAAATCCCCTTGAGTCATTGAACTGACAAAATTCGGCGCTGTGAAAGAAAGAAAAAAAATATTATAAAATACACTTCATTATAAATTAATTCAGCAATTAATTAATGTCATAAGCAATAAGTATGTTAAATATTTAAATTGTTTTATAGTAAAATTTAATTTAAAATTAATTAAATTTTTAATGTAGAAAATTTATTTTTTGTTTGTTTTGCAATCTAATTTATTTTTCAAAGCTCACCATTTAGACTCATCGAGTCATATTGTTCAGTTTGTAATGGCTCTCTATATATAATCGGATCCATTCCCGAAAAATCAGCGACTGTACCCGTATACAATTCACCATCAACATGAACAAACGTACTATTTTGTTGTGGATCGTATGGACATAATGCTTGACCTGATTTTTCACTTGCCATCGTGTAATTTCCGCTGTGTACGACATAATCGCGACACATTGGTTTGAATGCATTAGTCGCACACACAAGAAGATTTGATGAGCCAGTTTTTACCAATATTCTTACGTAATTTTGGCAATTTTCCTCATCTTTACCCTTCACAACACACATCTTGACGTCGATCTCAGATGAGTACCACGTCAAGTTTTGTTGTTCAGTTAAATCTGTTAGGCTCAAATTATGCACCAGATTCCTGTAAAACGTAAATATTCATTTTCATTTTTTACATTTCTATTTATCGGTTATTATTAATTTTTTTTTTTTTCCTTTGATTGAAATAACTTTTTTGTTACTTCATTATTTAATTATATTACTGTGCTACTTTACTGCATAAATATTCACATAAAATAAATGAATGAATAATAAATTTTTTATTCAACATGATTTGTTCTTTTCTTAAATTTTTTAACCACCTGAATATCTTGAGGCTGTATAAATTGAAAGTTTTAACGAGATCATTACGAAATACGTTGAGTGGTCGAAACAAGTAATGACCATTCCACTTGATTACAACTCGACACTACTCCAAAACTTGCATACATGTACGTATCCAAAATTGAATAAACAAATAAATAAATATAAAGTAAAAATAATAATGAATTATTAAAAATTTTCTACATCCTTGCGAATAATTAATGAATAATTATTATGAATTAAATTTTATTTCCTTATTCATTTATATATTTTTTTTCTCAAAACATATATACTTATAAATACGTAAATTCTTGAAGAAAATATAATTACCTTCCGCCAACCAGAAGGTAGTTACCGTCTCGAAGCACCAGCCGGAAGAAATCTGTGTGCGTTTCATTACCGGTAAACCTAAAAACGTCCTCAGCACCTGCAAACAAAAATAACAAATTATATAAACACAAAAATCATAAATATCATTACCATCTAAACTCATTAAATATCATCAAACAACATTAATATTTCAAGTTTACTCCACTTTAAGTTCAACAATCATAAAATCAATATTGCATTTTTATTTAAATATTTATTTTATTTTTTATATCTCAACCAAACTAGTTTTCATCCCACTATAAAAGGTATAAATACATATACATATACCAATATACCTCCAGCGTGTGCCAAGAAAGCGAAGGTAATTAAGGTCAGGGAGAAGATATTGAAGAGATAGAGTACTCGAAAGCGTCGTTGGCCGCTGCCAAGCAAAAATGAATTAACATCACGTGCAGACATTGTGCGAGGGCATGATAAGAATATACCTACTATAGTTATATTACACATTAGTTTATATATTAACTCGCCAAATATCTCTCTCGACAAAACTTCTACTCCAGTTTATATACAATTTGTATACCGGAAATTAAATGTGTTATATATAAGTATACATATTATATTGATATAATATCTGTCTCAGATAATACATAAACACGTAATACACCTACCAACTATCTTTCATTTACAATATATATAAATATATATAAACGTGTAATTCAGTTAATGAAGTAACATTTGCCTAGTTTACTTTGGTAATTAATAATTAACATCTCCCAAATGCAATCAATTAGTCTTTATCACTATCGACAATGGTTATATATTGGTCTTTCCTTTATTCTGCTTTGAAAATTATTCATGCAAAGGTTATATATACATGTATCTATATATATATATATATATATACGTAATATCGTGCTGTCATTTGACAGATTAAGATGAGGTACATGTCAGAATATAGACGACGTGAAAGACAAAATGAGAGAAGCTTAATACAGAGACAACCAACGTCAGGATGTCGCGCGTTGGGTTGTAGCAATCTCAGTTTCGCAAACTTTTGTGGGATAAAGTTTTAGTCGATTTGGAAAATATCGAACGCGCAAGTTGCCCCCCTCACTATATCTTTACCCTCTTTCCCCTTGAATCTTGTTTCCCTCGTGAGTTTTGCTCGCTATTTTGATTCACCTCTATTCGAGACGTGTGCCTTTTTCCTCTGGCAGTCGTGTCCCATCGGTTTTCAACCAACTTCGATTGGACTTGAGCGTGCTTATATATATACACACACACACACACACACACAAAAGTATAAAAGTATACATGTATAGAATATATGTATGGTTGATGCTTTATAGTGTATAAAGACCGATCGTGCATGCAAAAGCGCACACAAGAGTGTATACATTAATAATTTAGTAGTAGAAAGAGCGAGCGCGTGTATACTTCTTGCTAAAAGCGTAATCTGTCCGCCCATTTTTACCTCATTCGATATTTATTATTATTATTATTATTATTTATTTTTTTTCGTCACATTACATATACTATTGCCGCACCTTTTATATTATTTTCTAAGGGAAATTTATGAATAAGTTTTAGTGAGCTTGTATGATATATTTTATCGTAGAGCTGCATGAGCATTTTGAAAGAGTAAACTACATGTGTACATAAAAACTTATATTTGCTTTTTCTTTCTATTTTTTTTTTTTTTTTAGTTTCATTTTACTTTTAGAATAATTTCTGATGATATGAAGAAGCATAAAGTTGATGTAAAATCATTTTTATATCGTGTGTAGTTTACTAAAAAAATTAAAGTAGAATTTTATAATTTTAATGCTTTCATAATATTCAAATTTTAATTAATATCCGACCTTTATTGTTTATTTTATTTTTTCATTTTAGATATTAAAATGTAAAAAATATATTTGTATTTAAAATTGCATTACAAAATTTTTATTTAATTATAAAAATAATTATAAAGAATATTATAAAGATATTTATTATTTTTATGAAAAACTCTTTCAATAAAAATATTATTAATATTTTTCTCGCAATATTTAATTGTATTTACGTAATATCAATTCAATAGAAATAACATTTGATACATATATATTGATTTATATCAAGACATGCATGTAATAAATGACGAAGCACAACTGTAAAAGAGGATTTTCCTCTGGAGTAATATTTGAATTGATTTCAATTCAATGTACAGTTGATTTGAATACAAAGATCCATCGTGTCTAGTAACATCCAATAGAATCGAACTTTACACACATTCAACAACCATCGTGCACAAGACACATCGACATATACCAATAAAACAGACAGTCTACACAACGACCCACCAAGGAATTGAGTAAAGCGGATTCAACATAAACGAAGTAAAAATAAAAATTTACAAAATGATATAAATAAATTGAAAATATCATTTGCCGAAATAAACAAACCAACTTAAGTAAATATTTTCAAAGATATTGTAATGTAGAAAACTGTAGAGACATCTTTCCATTCCCTTTCTCCAAGGCAGGAAGTTGAGTTTTGTGCTCTATACGAGAAAGTTTGTTTGCAGTTGGATTTAGAATGGGTCTAAACTCTCTGGTCAGAGAGGTCGAATTCATGTGTGCTCGTTGCTGTTTCACGGTCGAGCTGCTTGACAATATAGTGACACTTCCATTTTGTTTCCACCGTCCACTTTGTCAAAGTGAACGCATACATATATTACATGTAGATATATACATATAAGTATATATCTAATACACATACACGTAACATCATCCATATATTCTCTATACCAACGAGCATTGAATACATAGAAGAAAAAAAATTCAATTTAATTCAAACAAATAGTCATTCAGATTGGGTGAAAAATTCACACGCATGAAATAACTATCAATCAATCGATTGATCCCAACTTCACGAATTCAATAAACGCATTTATATTACACACATGTAAAAATATATATGACAGGACGTTCAATGTATATATATATACATTGTTGCCGTCATGTCGCGGTGGAGATAGACGGAAATGGCAATGCGTATATACATACATATACAAATACACAAGTACACCTCCATCAACAAGCGTAGATCGAGTCAAAGAAGAAATAACAAAATGATGAGATAAAAAAATAAATAAAACACGGTGCATTGTATGCCATCGGAAATAGACAGGTCCAACTATCTGTAACAGTGAAAAAAAAAAAATAAATAAATAAAATAGAGTCTCATGAGAATCAAAAAATGAAGAACGAAGAGAATTTCTCGGTTCACTTGCTCACGTTCATCGTAACACAACATTGCACTTGGCTGACTGATAATACATATATAAAAAAAAAAAATAAAGGAGAAATATTAGTGAGAAAGAGAGAGTATATATATAACAGCGCGATATCCTTGCAAGTATTGGATCGAAAGATATATAGAGGGAAAATGGGTGAGGAGATGGTAGAAATCTATTTATTTATCACTTTACCGCAAAAAGACTTGCTCTCTTGCTTTAGCGTTTAACTTGTATATCTATGAGCCATCTTGAACATTCAATAGCGCAACTTTATCGGTTTACACAAGTACACGACTTATCGATGACTGTACCCGCACATACACACACATCATAAATATATATATATATATATATTTGTGTGTTTGTATACAGATATATACTCATGGAATACTGATGTGCGAGAGGGGTATAGAGCTGACAGGAGGAAGATATATTTATACACCTCAAAATGCGAAGATTTTACCACGAGTAGTTTGGTTCTTTATTTATTTATTTATTTTTTTTTTTTTCATTTCCGGAAAAACTGTCACTGAGATAAGTGCTAGTAGTTTTCGACGGTAGTATAGTAGCAAAAACTTTTGGCATGATTGGTGTGTGTGTGTGTGTGTGTGTTATATCTTTTACACATCGCGAGCGTCTTTCAACTCGTTGAACAAACAGACTATCAGTGACGACGCATGTCTTTTATTATTTTTTCAATTTGTATTTATATTTGTTTTTTCTTGAAAATGTTTAGCAGAGAGTGTTTGGCTTCGGGACGGATATATAAGTGAGATAAAAGCAGTGAATGATATTGACAGGAAAATGCTGGATATATTTTATATTGAATGTATATTGTATCAATAAAAATTATTTTTTAATCGAGGATCAATATTTCATGAGAAAGAAAATATAAAATAGAGATGTATTATTTTCAGCTTTTATTCATTTGTGCAATGTGTAGGATAAAAATATAAATTGTTTTATAAAAGACTTTATTTAATAAAATAAAGCTTTATATGTAAAGGTATTAATAATCAAAAGTTTTATTGTATTCATACGAAAAATTTTGAAAACTTTTTATTGTTATATTTTTTTTTATTTCTATATATTCATTTGAATCAGAAATTCTATGACGAAAATATAAATATTCCATCATGATAAAAACATTGATGGAATAATAGAATAAATTTCATATTTGATATCAAAGAAATTTTTCATTCATATATACATTTTTATAATAAGGAATAAAGATGAAGAGTGGTGAAATTGTACGTGAAACAAAAAGAAGAAAAAATAAATTGAACGAGAGAAAGAAAGCACGTTTCTCCCATTTAGATCAAGAAAATACCGTGTTTGCATAGCAATCGCCTGATACAATAGGAGCACTGGTGTGGTATTTTATTTTATGGATAAATTTGCTGCAACGAAAATTTTCTGATACGCCCTGCAACATTAATACGATATGGTGTCGTCCAATGGCATTGTTCCAAATCAAACAGTGATCAAATTCAGCAGACTAAATGAATAAAATATCAATGCAATATAAAAAAATCAATACTGTTACATTCACAGATTAATTTTCCTTCTGTTACATTTATTTTCATTTCCCTTATTACCATACCACAATTTATTCATTTTTTCTTATAATTAATATCACATTTGACAATGATAATATTATAAATTTTCTATTTTACTGCATTCGACATCGCTGGAGATTATCCATATATACACGAAATAATAGAGAGAAAAACAGCGATAAATAGAAAAAGTTAGAAGATTAAAAAATAAAAAATAAATAAATCCCGGATATACGTGATTGTTTTTTAATCGACAGAAACGTCCAAAAGGGGATTTAACCTATCAATATTATATATATATATATATTTATATCTATATCTATAAATAGATATACATATGTACAAGCGTGTCTGTGTACATACGAGTTTACACGCTAAAGTGGTAGCGGGAAATCGATCATTGAATGCGCCGCGTCGTATATACTGACGACGTCTCCGGTCGTAATGATAATTCGGATGGACGGACAGACGTTTCCCAAAGGACGAGACGGTAAATTTGAAACAGCAGGAGAGCCAAGTTTGAGAGGGCGAGTGGTACAGTGGATGAGGAAGGAGGGAAACGCATCAACGACGCCACAATTGTGTTTAGGAATGATGGAACAATCAGTTGTACGTGGTCACGCGATATATTATCTCAATGTGATATAACTACCGATACTATTAATGCATATATGTACAATGTACATAGATTGTTTGACAGTTTTGTTCAATTGTTTAGTCCATGCCAATTGGCCGAGTCAACAGGTAACAAGAGGGTATATTGAAATGGATATACAGCAATAATTTTGTATTTATATATTGTCAAAGTGAGTATATTACTATAGTGATAGATATCAAAGAAATATAAAAAGAAAGAAAAAGATCAAATAATATTGTTTGTTGTACAATTGGAAAAATAAATTCTTTAATGATAAAAATATTTAACAACTGTATACATAAGTCAATTAACTTTACTTAAAAGTGAAAAAATGAATATGAAAATAGAGATTAAATTGTCTATATCATAAACAAAGTGTATATAGAGTAAGTGGAATGCTCGACAATTTGCTGTGGGAGAGAAAAAAAATTGCACTTTTAATATACTCACTTTAATATCGTTTTCTCAACAATTCTTTTTCTATCTACTTCTTCGCTTTTTTCTCTTTCTCTCCTGTTCAAGCCCCCACAAAATACTAAATATAGAATTTATATTTATATAGATGGTATACCTGTAGAGTATTTTATACTCTGTATGAAGTATAACATTGTTTGGATGCAACGAAACGAGAGACGAGCATAATATTTAGAGTTTCCGTATAGGTACATATAAACTTGTATAAGCTTGTCGTGCGTGTCTATACTACATGTACAACATGGATTTTTCTTGTCGTACATAAAGACCCATCGATCAATCTATATGCATGTATATTTTTATGTGTAAATTCATGGATAAAATGTTGCAAGCACCAACTAGTGGTTGATGTAATCATGAAATAAATCTAGGCAGATAAAGAATATTAAATGAAATTCCCATTGTTGAAATAACATACATTTACATACATTTGTAATTTAAAATAAAGCTTCTAAAGTGAACGAACAATAATTTTCATCACATTAAACAATATTTATATTTAAATACAAATTAAAATAAATTAATCCGAAAAATATTTCTATCTAAATTTCATCAACAATTCACAAACAAAAAAATCACATGCACTTTAATATTAATATAAATTTCACCAGGGATTATATTAAAATAAATATTAATACATATAAAATACATATGTATATGTAACTTGAGATGTTGATGGCATTCAAATCCAATTAAACGGGAACAGAGGTGTCAATGCGATAGCCTAAACAATAGAATGCAAAGACACGGTGACCGCTTGTCTCTGCATGGCACTGTGTGTCCTTTCTCTACAACCACCATATACTACCCATTGTTGTCATCATGATATTGCTCATCGTACATATATATATATAATCTTGATGATGAAACGGAAATATAACCGACGTATATATGTATACATCCATATACATAAACGCACATGTACTCGACACATAAAGACGTGTCGGACCGACAAGAGCCAGCGAATATTAACGATACACAATTCCGAATAAGTACATAGCGTGAATACTAGAATGAGTATATAAAGCAAAAGGGATGATGAGGCTTTTGAGATTGTTGTCCATGGGAAAGCACGCGAGATATATACAGATAGAAAGAGAGAGAGAGAGAGCTTTGATGCAAGCGGCGTTCTCATGAATCTCTGCCGTTTTGGTCTATATTCTCAAATCCATTTCAATACTCTGCGCAATGCATGATGGTTATATCGTATGTTTGTATTATATAAATAGGTTTATATTACATGGGTATGTTGAGTAAATATATATCAATGTGAGAGAGAAGAGTTTCTTGACGGTGATTATATCCATTGCACAAGGCAAAATAGAAGTTCTGAAAGGTATTTGTGAATTGAACGCCAGAGGTGTATAATATACCTTAAGGTTACGTTTATGTATATAACTAAATGTAAAGTGTAGATGTATATATATATATCTATGAGAAATGGCGAAATATCAATTATAATTATCGTTTATATATATAGTTTAGTTTCCTTCATAGATTAATATACACATATATTAAAGCACTAATGAAATATTTCCCCAGGCTATTGGGATATATATTTGCCAAAATACATTTATTGATTTGATATAAATTTAATATTTATTCTCATAATTTTTTCATTTGCTTTTATCTAATTATTGTTTTATCAATCAACTTGACATAATGTCATATATGTTGAATATAATTTACATTTAAATAAAAATGAATAAGTAATTTAGGTCATGAGAAAGAAAGTATAAGAAAGAAAAAAAAATAATAATAAAGCCAAGAGATGTTTTTTATTTTTCCTTTGTTAATTTTGACGTATTGGAAGATGGGAAAAAATCATAAGTTATTTTATCCTCACCGTAATTACAGTGACATAAATGATAATGTATAATAGTTGTAATATATATACGTGTCTATTCTTGTTCCTCACATTATATTGTGACCCTGAAATGTCTATTTAACAATCCGACCATATCAAACGATGTATATACCGTATATATATCTGTATGTTTATATGTATAAACATGTGTACTGATATCTACATCCACTTCCGGAGGGACGTTAAATAATCCTCGGGATAACGGAAGGACAACGATAAATTTCGCTCGGCCACTGGACGCCGATTAGATACCACATATACACAAGGGAAACTCTCTCCCTCTCACTATACTATACTCTTCTTCCAGCTGTGATATCAGAGAGATTCGTGAATGCGAAGCGTATATATTACCACGCCATTTCCCACAGTATCCTTATTTGTCACTTTGATGAGCAGTACTTAGATACTTTCATCCTGAAGACTTGTCAATGTGTTCAATACCAAAAATACATACAAATAATCATTTTAACAATTTGTGTTTGTTGAAGTTGAATTAAATTTATCAAAATATATTTCAAGTATTCATAAATTTTATTTTATTCTTATAATAACGATATAAGATAATGTAAAGTCATTACTACTCTGTTATAAATTTGATAAATTACCAATTAATCTCAATGCATAAACTCTAAATAAAAAGAATAAAATTCCAATATCTTTATGATTTGTAGAATATAATTATTTATACAAAATAATTTATAAATTAGTATGAAAATTACATTAAAATGCAAATTTGAAAATAATTAATTTTATTTCAAGTAATGTGACCATTTAAATTAATAAATTGTAAATTTGTAAGAATTTTATAAGAATTAATATTCTTCTTTACTAATAAAATATATAAATCATTATTTTGTAAACTTTGAAGGTTTATAGTTTAATATAACTTGAAATTATATAAAAAAAAATCAAAATTTTATTATTATTAAATTTATAATTGTGAATAAATTAATAAAGATAAATATTTTTATATTATATTTATAATATGAATAATTTAAAAAAAATTTTATTCTATAAAAATTATAAATTATAATGAAATATATAATAACCCAAAAAATATGAAGTAATTCTCCTAAAGATAAAAAATCAATATTTACAAATAATATATTAATTTATTTTTATATTCACAAAATTACTGAGAGCAAAGTAAGTTATAATAATTTTTTTAGCTCCATTAATTCATTTGAATTAAGATAGAAATAGTTCTATTTTGATAATAAAGACGATGAATTTCAGTTCATTAAACATTGAGTGTCGATAATAATAAGAGCAAAGAAGTTAAAGTTTGTGAAAGTAGACTAGTTTTCTCTTTCACTGTGTTGATTTAGTTGCTTTGCTGGTAGAAAATGAAGGCGCGTATTCTTCCAAGTTTATTTCTTTTATACAATACGAACAAATGACATCGAAGACCGAAGGGCATGCAGTAAGTACAATTCAAGTTGGAAAACTAAAAGGATTCTCTTCCACTTATACATTTATAAACTGATAGATATTTATATACACATACATTTATAAAGAAGAATACATAGAGTTTCAATTACCGCAAACTCTTTGCATCTCTGATATCCTTTGATATAAAATACTAGTAAATGTGGAATAAAAAAAAAAAAAAAACAGAGAGAAAATTATACATTATATCTCTGTTACATATGTATATAAAATGCATTAGGAATAATTTAGGATGACAAGAAGATCAGAGGTGAAAAGTATTGAATTGTTTTCATTCTTTTTTTTTTCCTTTTAATTTAATTTATCACTTCTTCATTCGATTTCACTTCTTCGCACATATATAAAATGTGCATCACTTACATACCATCAAACTAAAATCATTTTATTCTCATCTCATCCAATTGTGTTCTCATACTATTATCCTCTTGACTTTTCCTTCTCGACGACAGCAACGACGATTATTGAGGTAGGTTAAGTATATATGTATGTATGTATATTTGTGCGGTGTGCATTTACTTGTGCGCAGACGAGACTATCATTGCATTTTATTGAGAAGGAAATATCGAAAGGAATTTTCCAGACGATCGACAATTCAGTTGTTAACGTTCAACTTTGAAAATTCTTACTTCAACAAGCAAACTTAACTCTCATCGTCTAGTCTTCATTGTAATCTATTCATTTGAGTTTACATATCTCTTGAGATAGTGAATGTGAATGAATAAGAGAATAAACAAAAAATTCTATATACATATATACATAAACATATTGTATATATGTAAATAAACTAAAGATCTTTAGGTATATAACTTTGAAAACTGATAAAACATAAAAATAATTATTCTTCATTGGAATTAAAAATTACGTCTCATTCATTTCTACTCGAGTTAATTAGTAAGAAGTTGAGAAACTAAAAAAAAAAAAAAATAAATTCACCACAATATAATTTAATTTAATTAATTAACTAATTAAATAATAATTAATGGACATAATATTTATTAATATTAATTAGACAATTAGGGAATATTACGTAAATAAATAATGTTAGTTGAAGAAAAAGATGAACGAGCGATGGAAATTAAAGAAAAAAAAAAAAATAAATAATTACAAATGCAAGTAGAATAAAATATTGGTCAGACATGTCTAATATAACTTGGTTTATACATGAACTGGTAATTGTTGCACAGCTGTGTTGGTATACGTAAGTCGTTTTACTAGTTTCAGTAAAATAACACACGAAAGAGGGGCAGAAGTATATTGTGTGCACTCACACACTTTTTCATGTTGCATCTGCGTATACAAATACACATTGTACATAGCTGTAAATGTATTTCTTGATGGTGTTTAGTTGTGGATAACACTACGATAGTACTGTCAAGCAAAATGGTGAGTCAAAAGCGCGCGCATGTATATTTATATTGAAAGCTTTTGTGCACCTAATGCTCTTCTCCTTCCACGAATTTTCAACGTGAATCAATATTGGTTGGGTCACGTTAAAACTTGCAATAATGGTTCGTTGCTTTGGGTTATTGCTGTCAAGTTATTATATTTATTTCATTATATTTTATTTGATGCTATTTCATCAAACTGTGACGTATATTTTTATATAATAACACGTCAGTTACAATTTTTATATATTTATAAATAATTAAATTGATGACTATAAATATTATAGATGAATACAATATTTTTTATATATGCAAAATTTTAGTTATTATTTTTTTTTTCTTTTTATAAATTTTAACTATGAATAATCCTAGTATGTATAAATTATGGAAATTGATTTTCAAGTGGATTGTTAACAAAGTAATAATAACGTTTATGAAATCGGATTGAATAATAATACTGTTTAAATTATATATTTGTTTAAAATAATCTCTACATTGAAAAGATGTAACGGGAAATTGCTCTGAAAATATTATTTATTCAGAGTTAAAATTGAATGATAATTAAATATAACGACATCAGATATATATGTATATACTTAAAAAATTAATACATATTTAAATATGTACGCTTATATTTATTTCAATTACGAAAGAGCTTTTATATTTTAATTAGCCTTTTCACAATTATAATACACTGAGAAAAAAATTTGATAACACAAAATAAATACTTATTTTATTTGAATATAATAATTCATATTTATTTATTTGATCTATTATTTAATACAAAATAAATATCTTGTTATATTAATTAAATATTTGATTATGACTATTGAAATATGAACTTAATTAAAACTATGAAATTTTTTTTCTCAATGTAATTAAAGTGACTTAAATGGAAAATGATTTTTCTGTTAGAATAACTGAAATATATATAAGAAATATATAAATTGAAAAATACAAGAAATAAGATAAAATAATGAGCTCATCGCATGGGTCATTTGGCTTATTAGCATGCCATTTATCTCAACGAAATGTGAACTGTTAACGTAAAGTTTCATCGCTTAACCTTATTCTCGTTGTCAGCATTATTTCTGAGAGCTTTCGTTGCGCGCTCGTACAAACTCACGTTTTAAACTCCTCTCAATTAACCTTGCGCTGCTTGCGTGCATCAAGCATCATACCTCAAAGCAAATAATTGCTCTATATATTATTATATTATGCTGTATTACAATTCTCTGTTTTTTACTTTTTTCATACATAATTATATACCTAAATATAAATATCTTTTTACAAGTCACCACAATCTGCTTTAGTGCATCATTAATACATCAATTTGTGTAATACAAATTCAAAAATCATTCTTCGAGTAAAATTAATACCCACAGAAACGACAATAATACTCCCCCCCGACTGACCAAATAAATATTAATATAAAAAAAATAAATAAAAATCTTTAATACATGTCAATTTTATCCTAAACAATTTACGTTATAAATTCTCCTCACACATTATAAAAAATAAATGCATGCGGTTTTTCAACTATAATTAACTATATATACACATTATATTTCCTTCAATATTCATATCTAATTACAGAAAGAGGGCTAAGAAATTTTGGATAGTCATCACATCACCGATGCGGCATTATCGCGACCAATTGGTAAATTGGATTAGAACAATTGCACAGAGAAAGAATGAGCAGGGTGTAAATATGTGGATACATGTTTCTCTATGTGAGTGTATGTATGTGTGTGTGGTTGGGTTTGCCCTAAGGGCCATCTCTGAGTGCCGCATGGCGATCCCCCAGTAGAATTCCAAGAGAGACTTGACGTTATATGCAGAGGAGAAGGGGAGAAAGAGTCGACCATCGCGCGTCAAGGGGGTTGAGGGTTCGATCAATAACACGCCGCGGCGTGGCGCTAGCACACGTTGCTGCTCTTTGCTGCTGCTACTGCTGCTGTTCCTCTCTTCTTCTCTCCTCTCCTCTTGATATATATACATATATGTATTGCTATGGTGCGTTCCAACTGCGCTGATGCTGCTACCACTGCCATATTACCTCCCTTATGAATTCGTGACTCATGCTGTGTAAAAATATATATATTTTTATATATTATCGCGTCGGGTTTTTCTATTTCTTTTTTTTTTTTTTTTTTTTATTATTATGGAAGACACGTCGTTTCGCCGTTTTCATCTCACCAATCACTCTTTCAGACGACCAAGAAATGTTACGTCGAGTACTTCCGTTGAACGATGACCGATATGCTCTGCTATCATCTCTTGATGTTTTTTTTTTGTTACAAGAAAATCCTGATACCTTTTTCGCATTTACTTTGACGTCATTTGAGATATTGTCAAATTTAAGAAATATTGAGGGATTCCATTTTCAATTTACAATTCTATTTTCTTTCAAGACAAACTACGACATTTTCAATGACTTCATATATTATTCTTTTGAGTTTTTGATCGATAAATTATTTACGGAAATGAAGAAATATTTTTTATGTTTTTATATTTGTGTAGATAAATATAATATAAATGTATAGAGATAAATGTACATGATTTTAATAGTTGTATATAACGAGTGTATATATATAAATGGTATGTAATTTTGTGAATAGAAAGGGCGTTTGTGAATGTTTGCCATTACATTTCTAAGTTGTTTATATGTATATGGGAAGAGATTCTTAGAGTGACACTGTGAATCTTGGGTCAAGCTTTACGACTGCCGGCGAAATAGAGATAAGAAAAAGGGCACAAGGTAATATACATATATGTACATATACATATATATTAAGGACTGTAACTGTGTGTATATATGTGTATAAGTGTAATCTCTGCGTAATATGTATATATATTTGTTTGGGAATTTAGTAAACTTGTAGTACACTGTATCTATAGTCGGACTTTTTAGTACTCTCGCAATTCCAATTTGCGTCTCGCTTACATTTAATCCCGAGCAAATAGCTTTACACCAAAATTATTAACCTCAATGCCGAGAATTGAATGGAGTTACTGTGAAATGTTGGAATCAAGAAATTAAACGTAAAAATATCTGCTATTATATTAAATTAAACAAATTATTTGTATATGAATATATAAAATATGAAAATGCGCTTGATAAAAATGAAATAAAAAAATAATATATATAATAAAACCACCAGTAAAGCAAGTGGCATTCACAATGTCGTTATTCTTATAATTTTATTGTGTAAAACAAACAAAAAAAAATTACAATGAACAAAATAAAAATAAAAGAAAAAATCATTTCTCTTTTACGTTTAATTTAAAATGTGTAATTTTATTTTTTTTTTCTTTCGTGTATGATATAAAATAAATAGAAGAAAAAGTGGGATAAAAAATATGAAATAATGTAATTTTATCCGTCACACAAGTACCTCATACACAGACACGATATATCAGCCATATAAAAAAAACACCATAATTTTATATGACATTTTATATATTTAAAATAAAAAGAAAAAAGAAAAATAATAATGACGCTCTATGCTGTTGAGTTGTTATGCAGGATATATTATTATATATCCATATGTATATACATATATATCATACATACACATATTTATGTACATGAAATAACACGTGGCAAAATGCACAAGCGTGAAGTGCTTCACGGTATTGCGTTTCATTAATTAATTAATCAAAAGGGCTGATGAACGGGGGGTTTGAAACCGGTAGGAAATCAGCGCTTTGTTATATATGTTTATATATATATATACGCGGTATATATATATGGAAACACATACCATCATTTTACCATTTCTATATCCTGTGATAATTAAAGTCGCATTGATCCACAACAAGTCATATTCATCATAAAACAATTTAATGATGTGTCATGATATTTCCACGATAAACATTTTATTAATTTTATATATGTATGTACATATACATTGGCAAATTATCGTGATATAACAATACTGTTAAAGGAAATAAATAAAATGAATATAATAATAAAAATAAATAAACAAATAAAAAATATATGAATGAATACAATTTCAATTATAAGTTCAAACGATGCGAATATATATTCTCCTTTGGCCAGATTCAATTATTGTTATGTCAAAATATATATATGTATATCTAGAGCTGGTATATATTTCTAATAGTACATATATATTTATAGAGAATATAGTACAGTATACATAGCTTTCGGCAATCAAAATTGCCAGAAGCAAATTCTATAATAATTCAAATTGGAAATATTTTCTATATTGATTATATATTGCTTGCGATTAATTTACGATAAATTGAATCACCAGGTGTATTTGATTTAAGCATGAATACATATTCATATACGTATATATACATGTACGTACACATGTATTAAATGTATATTGATAAGTTGTCAAATATGTCATTAAATTCATTTCCGTCAAAATTATTATTTAATTCACTATGTATATACTCTCATTATTAACAACAATAGAAATGTTATACGTATACAGCTTGAATGACAAATGATCTGTAAATCGATACGAGGTGAAATATATTCCCAAACACAATGAACTATTATTACAAAATAAAAATTAATAAAATGAATAAATAAAAACAAAGTGTGTATTTATGTTTTTTAATTTGCTGTATGTTATTGTATATATCTGGTGACCGCAATATTTGACAATTGTTACAGAGTAATTGAGACTCTATACATATAAAAAAAAAAAAAGGACTGAAAAATGTATAATAATAAATAAAAAAAACTATGTACATATATATATTTAGTATACATCATAGTAAATCCAAAGGGGAAACATCATTTTATCATGATGTGTTCATAAAAGCACCATGATATGTTTGAATTTATTACAACAAAAAGATATAATCCAATATGGGCAGAACATTTTACGCGCGATTTTCGCGTTGTCAAGGCATTTTATATCGTTATAAGCGCTATGCCATTATTCATTTCACTATGCGTGCTATCACTATATGTATACATACACTCATGTGTTTGTATATATGTATATGTGTATGTACAGCTGGGTTCAGCCCCCGCAGCCAGATACGCGCACCATATGACAAACGACCGTCGGATGATCAAGGGCCCATGCCACGTCTTCAACTTTTACTGCCAACGCTTTAAAGCAAAAACTTTAAGTCCCGTTGACTTTTCAACAGGACTCTGGATATGCGACAAAAAGTATATGAAAATATAAATAGGACAAAAATTCGCATTATAAAAAAACGAAATGGCAGTGCAGCTTTTGTTATCAATTAGAATATAAATAAAATGATGATGAAAGTATAAAATATATACATATTATATATATTTGAATAAGGTATATATGATATTGTTAAAGTAAATGAATTAAATGGCGACTTGGAATTATGCAAATAGGTTGGACTAACAGACACTTTTACGTAGGTTATGTGAAAAAATATATATGGGTGTGTATATGTACTTGAACTCTATGTGGTGTGGGCTTATCGTGACGTTTAACATATTTTCTGGTAACTATATACTTTGGTGAATATAATCTCGGGTCACTTCGTAACGTAATGTTCATAAAGCCACTTTCTGATGCATTTTGCAACTCATTTGCGTTTATTTTATATGTATATATTATTAAACTTTTATATTTTCATCGTGAAATATAAGCAAAAGCGAATAGTTTTTTGTTTGTATTTTATAATAATTTAATTAATCGTGCACTCATCTTTAATTATTTCGGAAAAATAATTCTGGTGTATAATTATATCCAATATTATACTGAAATATAATAATGATCCGAAATCGAATCATAATGAACCTAGAATTATTAATAATACAAAAAAGTTATTTGTTATATACAATGAAAAACCGCCAGAGATTTAAACATAATATTCTTTAGAATATAATAATGTGAATATTTTATTCATAAATATAATGAAAAATTTTAAAAATGTAATATAAAATAATGATTACGATATATTCCATTGTTACACAGGTATATTGATGATATAAATTCTATACATTACATATTTTTATCATTATATAAACCTACGATAAAATTATTTTTTTCTTTTTTTTTTTTTTTCAAGTACTAATCCGCAATGTACATAAATATATTTATGATTCTCTCGTATTCACATGACTATAGTGTCCACATCAAACACGGCAAATCAGCTTGTATTTTTACTTCTTTTTTTAAAATCCCTCTGTTGCATTAAAATAATCTTTAGTACATTTTTTTTTTTAAATGGAATCACATTGACACATTCACATGGATTATTTTAATAATCTCGACCCAAAACAAATCCATGTATAAAAAAACATATGACACGTACCAATATATCACATATACTGAATATAATTTACGTGTCTTTGCATAAACTTTTGTCTTGGATAATAATTTTTGTTATTATACGCCAATATAATTCTTTTCTTTCGCTGATAGTCACACTATTTTTCATTAACAGTTATTATACTTTCTTAGGGTTTTCGTTATATAAAATTCGTGTATATACAGTATGAGTCATATTGCCCTGTAGCTGTAATTTAGCAGACCAAGTTGTGCGAAAAGCGACACGCGTCACGTCACTTGTATAACTTTTGCGCGGTTATAGATGTGGGCGTTAAGTGAAAAGTAATAAGCCGCACGAAAAGGCGAATGCGCCACAGGCAACCCCACAATCATCTTTTACGTACTCCTCTATATATGTATAAACCTTTCCTAGCCAGAGTCGTCAAGTTCTCAGCAACGTTTCTTCAGCCAACACGAAAAGACGGATGGCCGAAGAGTGGTGAGGAAATAAAGAGGAAATAAGTATAGTATAAGTGGAGAAAAAAAAAATTATATACAAATAACGAGAAGAAAAAAAAATTGGGAACGCCTGCAGTTGACTTTATTTTCACTCTTCAATCATATTTTGCCTGTTATAATATGAAATTATTAATTTCATTGGCCTAATTTTTGTCAATTCATATATGAATTTTATTAATTAATGTAAGTCCAGGCTAATATATATTTAACAATATGTAATGAAAAAATATCTATTATAAAATTCTATTGAATGAATAAAGTAAATAAATGAATAATAATATTGAATATTGTATTTTCTTAATTTAACTTTTCGTTTTATATACAGTCGTTATTCATCAATGCAATTAAAATTTTATGTATAGATTTTCATTTGAAATTCGATTATTCACTAAAAATATATGTGTACATGTATGCATTGGATATACTATCAACTTACTAATTCTCAAGTTTCATTGCATACCACGACAATGCCAGATGACAATTCGTCGAATGAAAACCGCACATGAGTGTGCAGTTGAAGTCGTAAATAGGAAAGTACTGGTCGTATTTCCAAAAGACATTCTCCACAAAACACACCTTTGCAACTCAACGAGGACGTTGAGAAGTGTCATTCTATATACCGTCACATTGGTTGCATAATATATGAGCCCGCAGGTGCTCCAAATGCACCTGGCATCTTAGTGCCACTGTATATAATCTCTTATAAAATATATATAAAAATACTCAGTCATTTCACAATTGTCACAGATCCATTCTCAACATTAAAAATAAATATATAAATTTATAAATATCCACTTCAATAATTATAAATGTAAATGATGAAGAATATGAAATGATAAGTCTTGAAATAATGTGAAAAATAAATTTTTTAATGAAGAATATCATATTTTTTTTATTTTTCTTAGAGAAATGAACAAAACTCATCAACTTTATACGTTTATAATTTATAAAATATAAATGAATTCTTTGACGTGTACTTTGAATAAAATTAATAAATAAAATAGTTCAGAATGAATTGATAAAACGTCGTCGGAAATGCACGATTTGCAAAGAAGTTTGCTTATTAATATTTAAATTAAAATCCATGAATTTAGAGCTTAAATGAAATAAGTATCATGTTACATTCAAAGAAGAAAATATAGTTAAAGTAACTAAAAGTGATATAATTACTCAATTCTGGTATTCACAAGTATTTTTTCAATGGCTAATATAATTATATTATTATGTATCACAACTCCAGTATGATTACTCTCTTATAGTTATAACAATCGTCACTTAAAAGGTTGACTAACTCAGTAAAGAGTTAATGAATAAACAGGCACGTAGCAACCATATTTTTATTATTACACACTATTGTAGAAATATGACATAAATATAATTATAGTTGCGACGTGCATGTTCATTAGTGGACATTCAGTAGTTATTAAAACTATTATAACAGTCAATTGAACCACTAAGTATCATGAAGCCAACAATAGCATGATAAAATCACTATACTTTTAGTTATCATAGCAGGAATTTCCCTGAGTGACATAAAACTTGATAGACATCCCTCAGACAGATTTTACAAAATTCAATGTAAAACCCACAACAATAAACTTTATTTATATAAATTTATCCTGTTCCATGATCGATATATTTTTTGATGTAATTATTTTATAGAATCTATTTCAATACCAACTACTGAAATTTTTTCTAATTACTATTACTCAAACATAATCAACTTACAGAATTGATAACTCAAATATAAATAATTTGAACTGAATTATTTTCTATTCATCAAATCCATTATCACTTTGGCAATAATTAATTCAAGTTAATTTACATAAATTATTCAATTTAATTGTTTCAACATGTTGAGACTCGAAAAATGTAATACAAATCGATATTTAACTCACTATTGTTCTAGAAATTGTCAACATGATTTCATGGTATGCAACTAAAAAAAAAAAAAATAAAACTATCCAATAGTTTTTGTTGAACAAGAATGTTGAGAATTATTCGTCCCATACTTCGTTTTGTTACTCAACTATGTATCTAATCTATGGTAAATAAATTTTACATGACTAAGTTATAGAACGTGTGTGATGTGTGGAGTATAAATGTTTGTATATTGGTATGAGAAACAAGGTATGGATGTAGAACATTCACTTTGTATTGGCAAAACTCTCTGATGTGAGCAAAGCGTAAATTGGTGGTGGCGTGACGATGAATGCCTTTTCTACAACACCAGAAGAGGGTGCGCTAAACTTCTTGTTACATGCGGGGTGGTGCATATATGTATATATAATATATATAAGAACGATATTGCTAGCGCACAAGTACTGTATATGTAGACATATAGAGCGTATAAAGTAAACAATATAAATAAAAGTTTTGTCTCTTGAGACTGCGTCGTCGTAATACTGTCAATGATGGCAACAATAAAGGAGAGGAATATCTGGTTAAACTGAGCGTCACAGTTCTCTATTGTATACTTGCACTGTCTTTGAAGCCATGTAATATAAAGACTCATTACATCCATTGTATAATTTCAATTATAATGAACCTGTAAATTAAGACAATAATAATTATGATTTTAATTTTTAAATAGGAAAGTTATAATTTTTTAGTTGTTTTTTTTTTTCATTACTAAACTTCGATTTAATTGATGCTAATTTTTCGTTTGACTAAATCTAGGCTAATTGGATATTTTTATACCATTCAAAACACATTCCAATACATGATTTATAATGATTTTTTTTTTCTTTCAATCGGCTTTATAATCCGCTTTAAATAGAAATTAAAATAAAGTCGTATCACCGATTGTATTAATGTTTTGTTTTCCCGTAATCCTGATTATGACCGATACTATCAAAAGTATAAATGAAATTATTTTGAAATAAACAATTGAATGAAAAATATATATATATCCAATAATAATTCATAAATATCATTTCAAATTATTCCAAATGAGCCGTTACATGATATTTCGACTGTACTTCATCATGCGTGCTTGCAAAACCTCAATATTACAAATAAAAAATAGAAAAATACATGAAAATGAATAATTTACAGGTACAGGAGATACATTTACAGATATTAACATTAAAAATTCTCAATAGAAATGATTTATTCAACAGAGACGTGATAAAAAACATGTTAATATGCAAATAATTTACGCATTAGTTTGTCCTTCATATATTCTTGTATTCAAATTGCGAAAACAACGAATATACATTGACGTGACGACGTTTCTAGCACTCCAGGCGGTTCAATTAGTGTCAAGCACGTGAAACTAGCTATGCGAGTGCATTGAAGAGCGGACAATACTCTCTATTTTGCTATTGTACTAGCTAGCGCACGCGAACGTATCTATGGACTGTATATAAGTCACGTTGAGAACATTGGGATAAGGTTATACATGTTCATGCATGCATATAAGGATAACTACATCATTTATACACATCTACATATACACATGAATGTATATAGATGAATATAACGCCATCAACTGTGCTTTTCTACAAGCACTATGCATGAATTCTACTTTATCTTAGCGATGTGTATGCTCAATAGTTAATACCATTTGCCTCGAGCGAATAATCCCTTTGTCTTGGTTAGCCACATGGCGTCATGTTTCACTCACTCACTAAAGTTTTGAATTTCTCGCCGTTACCACTAAAGGAAAAAGAGGATGAACGTGAAAGGGGTGGAAAGGAAGATTGAGATATTATACTTTAAGCATATAGGTATGTAGTACATTTAAAAAACATCATGAGATATAACGTACTTTTGTGATCATTCGTTTGATAATTTTCACACCATGAAATTCGCACACCAAGCAAAAACGAAATTTACGCTTGTAGATGTGTATAAATGTCAGTGAATGTTTGTGTGTATTTGAGACGACTTATTGGTGTATAGATATATGTTGAGATAAAATTCAAACTTTTGAAATTTTACAAGTCTCTGAAGTGATATGAGGAAACATCTCGTCGACTATTCCGACCGGAAAGTCTGAAGGAATATGAGCGGATATGGATATATATATGTAGATGAATGTATGTGTATATAGATATATAAAACGACTTTGAAATCTGGGCCAGCGATTAATCTTCGAAAGCTTGGAACCCTCCAGGCGGAAGAGAACTGAGAGTTGAAAGCTATATAAGGTTAACTCTCTCGTCCTCTTCTTCTCGTTGCTAGCAAGATGTCAGGAACACACGCCATGTCGTCCAATTCGAATAATTTTGAATTGTAACGACCTCAAAATATATATATATGTATATATATGCATTTGCAATGACAAAAGTTCCGCATTGAATTTATATATTTATCCGAATATAATTTAATATTTTTTATTGTATTTTCTTTCTCATTATTTTTCTTATCTCATTTATTTATTTTTTCAATTTATATGTATTATAAGATTTCACATTGGGATTATATTTATTTCGACGTTCCACAGTGAAAACAATTTTATAAAATTGAGGGGATGATCCATCTTGGACTTGTGGCGACAACTTTGCGAGACAAAGAAACAAGAAGAAAAAGAAAGAAAAAAAAAAGGAACTTATGGAAGAATGAGAGGGTGGAGAAAAACTTTTATATACCGTTCCCCTTCTCTGTAGTCGTCTAAAGAATTTATATCGTGAAAAAAGGGGGCAAGGGGACTACATGAACCCACTTAATACATATATATACACATATACCTATAATGTTTGCATGGTCTCAGGCTAAAATTTTACTTTCTCCGTTTGAAATGGCAAATGGGGAAAAAGCAATGAACAAAAAAAGAAATACCGAAAGAAAAGTGAAAAAAAAAAACAGCTGGGTCAAGGTTTCTTTTTGTTTTATTTTTACTTCTTTATCCATCTACAGGCACACCTCTTGCTTGTTACTCCATACTCTGTTCGTAGCTTGAAAATGTTGAAACACCTCGAAGAGTAAGATTGGAGTGTAAGAGTGGTTACATTTTTAAAAGTTTTCCTCATCGATGAAGAGATCGGTGAAAAGACGAAATTGGGAGTGGGCGGATGTTCTAGTTGAGGGGAATGGGAATGAGGTTTTAGAAGTAGAAAAGACGTTGAAAGACACTTGGTGGTCGTAACTTCAAGTTCGACGATGGTGATTCATTTAATGGCCGTCCATTTGGCCCAGCAATAAGGGTATCTTTCATCTATAAACTATCCTACCTCTATTGCGGACGCCGAAGGCAAGTGAAAATTTCAAAATGCGCGTCAAGGAGACCGTAAAACCGCAGCTCGTCGTATAATCGTTTACTAAAAGTTCAACCAGCTGTATGTATGGTACGTACCGCACGTTAAGGTATACGTTCATACCCATACATATATCTATACAGCTGAGTGCACATGAGACTTTGTTGAAGAAGATCATTAATAATTTTACTGCATTCTCATGGATGTGTATATCTATATTCATGTGTATGCAAAAGACATGTACTTGTCACAGTGAAGAACGTTGTTCCACCTTTTTTTTTTTTTTTTTATCTCTTCAAAAAACTCATTCTCCCCCTGACTTTTTTCATCGCACCCTCAATATTGAGCCAGCCTACTTCATAGGGGTGACTGTGACAAGAATTAAATATTTATATTTATATCGATGGAATGGAAACTCCATGAATATATAATAATACACACATCTATATTCCTATACATACATTTAATTGTGTCAATTGCATTACACGATTTTTCGAGGACTACTCAAGTGTTGATTGACATAATGAAATTCGGTCCATGTACTTATTTTACACTTCAAATCTCTCATGATACGATTCATCATGAATTAAAATTTATATACATGTATTTAACATATATAAAAACACATGTGTCACAGTAAAAAACAATTCAAATCAAAGATATTTATTACTCGTGCGTTCAGTATCATGAAATGAATTTAAAAATTAATCATCACATGAAATATTACCGATGAAAGATTCATAACCATTACCAATCACAAATTTCCTTACGCATTTCTTCCTGCATCACATCTATAAATAATTACATATACGTATATATATTTTTCTTTCTCCGAAAAAATATTTGACAAATCTTGTACATACATCCTATTCATATATATCCTTAGCACGTCGAACTATACAAGAACGTGACATCCGCTCCAAGGAAATACAACACGTTTGTACCTCTTGGTGCACCGGGCACCGTGCGCGCACAAAAATATAAGTATGACAGTGAACTTTATTACATATAACCGCGATGTCGGCGCACAAACTCATGCACACATTTATCTATAATACATGCATATTTTGCACAACCACATGCTATTACCCTGCATCTTTCAGTTCATACATATATATTACACACTTGCAAAGTGGAGAAAAAAAAAAAATATCAAACTCTGCAATGTGTAAAGAACATCAGAACGTCACATATATGCATTAATACATATAAACATGATGGATAGAAGTGAATGAGGGATGAGTAAAAGGCATGGCGAGGGTGAGTTTTGAGCTAAATTGTATAGGGTTTAAAGCGTTGTATAGTGTATGCAACGAGTCCCCCTCTAGTACTAACCCTGTCACGCGAGCATCCCGACGACACGCGAACCCATTTCAATGGTAATAAGCTGCCGACCAATCATTGAGTATGCTAAATATGTATGTGCATGGGAGAGCCATCTCCGCGAGAGAGACGTGCCAATCAATTAGTGACGCGAGAGTGTCACCATTGGGTATAGAGACGGGAGAGCGGGTAAAAGCACAGAGGGGAATATTGAGAGCGAGATCGTGTAGTGGCGAGGATCACCAGAGGGAGGATCACTATGCGGAATTGGAGTCGCGCAGGATGACGTGGTAGTGCAGGCGAATAGGATGGCAATAGTATTGCAACTCAATGCGGCCAGAGGATATACGTAAATATATATACACGTACATATACATGTACAATATACAAATACAAACTCTATATACGAGATGCGTCAACTCCAATGAAGCAAAGGGACTCAACGTGAAACGCGGTTGAATTCTAAACAACTAGTGATCTCTAGTGTGGTTAAACGACGTTAGAGTATATATACATACACACATGAACAAGCCATCTACAGTATATATATATATTTGTGTGCATTATATGGACATGAGCACGACATTGATATATCCGATTTTGTAAACGTAAAATATAAATTTTTTTTTTCCCTTTCCATTAAGTCGCAATTTTTATTCGAATAATAATTATAAATATAATTCCATGATAAATTGATGATATACTTTTTGTTTCTCTATGAAATTTCTGGTAGCTCATTGTTGTATAGTATATGTATATAGTTGATGCGCCAATAATTTTGATTGGATATTAATTCTGTTAGTATGGATAAATTTTAGATTTATGTAAAATTGATAATTGGCTTTTTAAAATTTAGACTTTCATCAAAAACAAAAATAATATAAACACGTAGCTATCTATTAAAGTATATTAATTTCTAATATAATATTTAAATATTCACATTTATTGAGATTTTAATTGATATGATGACCATTGGCTGATGTATGATATTTATATACAATAATATACATATAGAAACATCAATCGCGGAGGAGATAATTATTGTTACGGTTACATTGGAACGATGACCATATGTATTCAGTGTTCGGTGTTCAGTGGTAATGGTCATGATGGGACTGACCGTAGAAATAGCACCATGTTCATATCGAGTTAGTTGGAAAGAGAATACATACATATGTACCTGTATATATATGGAGTTCATCCTATATACTCGAACGTGAGTGCATATATATACCTACACATGTATATAGTGTGCTTCTCATTGTGCGCTTTGAGAATTCGATCGAGCGGTAGCCGTGTAATTTGCGTTTTACGCTTGAACACTCTGCGCATAGCGCAACGCGCGCGTCGTCCAACACGTCCGGACCGGCGAGGTGTAAGGTTTATGATAGCATGCCACTTTGTCGCAGTGACCAGATCATGTGCGCGCGCGTGCTCAAACTTCCTGATGGTATTTTTCCAACCGTTTTATTTAAATCAACAAAGCGTAAAGTTACGTGCGTATAGTTCATGATGGAAATAAAAATAAAAATGGAAAAAAAAAAAAAAAAATAGAATTGACACGGCGTGCGGTAACAAGTACTGCTTCATCGTTATACATTTTATTTTGTTTCCTTTTATTTTCCATTAATTACTCAATTAAATGCATTCACCAAATGGACAAATGGGCGAAAAAAAAAAAAAAAAATTACTTTAAATTGATACTTTTTTTCAATTGCCTATTGTTTGATGAAATGAAAGGTCGAATTTGATATTCTATAATTGAAAGGGCAAATATTAACTTTGATTGACAAACCCAGCCAGCTACTGTATATATTATTTATATGCATATAGAGTTTGAATATATCTCACTGTTGGAGTGGATTTTATTATGTATTAGTAAATGTGTAAATAAAATTCTCGTTCGTGGATTCGTGGCTTGGGATAAAAGCATTCGCGAAAAGTCAAGCAGCAATAGGGAGAATAAAAAAAAATATAAAGCGAAAGTCAAGGGCTGAGTATATATTGACCGACAGGCGTCGATTTAATCGTGGAAATAAAACCCTCGTGAGCTAATCGAATTGGGCGTGGTCTTGCAAACCCTTCAGGGGCATTCATAATATCCATATATGAATCCTTTTCATATTATATTCAGTAAATGTAATATCTTCCTCTATACGTATATGTATAATAACTTATACACTTACTTTTTGATATAAATATAAAGCAATTATTACTTTATATTAGCGTTGATGAGGGATTACAAATTGCAATTAAACTCATAAATTTAATGGAAAGCATAAATTACAATAAATAAAATTTGCATATAAAACTAATAATAATTTCTGACATTCATTCACAATATCAATTTCAAATATCAAAAGTATATACATCATCCATTTAATATATATACTCGAGATCAATCTAAATTGCTTTAAATTTTCTCAATAGAGTATATACATAAATAAATTTTCCCAATAGAAACTAACAAAAAATCAGGAAAAATATAGAATAAAAAAATTTTTTAAAATCATTTCCATAAAGCCAAGAGTAAAAATGAGTATACATCTACCAATTGGACGATCGCAATCATGAGAAGCAGCGGCCTCGTTGACCTCCAACAATTGTTCGTCGTAACCGCGAAATCAAGGGTTTTATACCTGTTCATATTGTAGATAGAGAGAATGAAAAAGAAATGAAGCCATATACACATGTATATGTCTATATAATAAAAGTACATCTACACAACGAGAAATGAGACAAAGTGAGTACGGAGGCAAGTGTACCCTCAAGTGCCCAGTAGAGAAAAGGCCTAACGAGCTCTTCCAATGTGAACGTTTGCGTGGTTCAGTAGTAAAAGTATGGGTCCTGGTTTCTGGTACACGTAACATTCACATTCGCCTTTATTCCCTTTTTTTTTCTCTCTCTCTCTCTCTCTCTCGTACTATACGCCTTCTGCTTACATCTGTATATACACACACATACTTAGATATGTACACTAATAATATATAATATATAAATATATGTATATGTATACATGTGTTTAACCTTATACATATAAGTATGTATGTATGTATGTATGTATGTACATATGAATACACACGATATGTCTTAGAACCCCTCTCACAGTAAATTTTACGTCTCCCTTGGGAGGATATAAGAGGACGACGATATATATATATATAGGTACTCTTCAGGCATTGCCGCCATTTTCAGGTTGTGGGCGTTTGTGTATGCACACACATGTGCCTATCATTGTGTCTGTGTGTACAATGTGCGTCGCTTGTACACATTATTATATAAGGGGAAAGAAAAACGGATGAAAAATATATATATAACATGAAGCAAAATGAAAAAAAAAAAAAAAAAAAAATAATAATGGGAGAAAAAAAATTATAAAATAAACGACGAATTTTTCTTACTTTCTGTGATGTGTTTATAAAGAAAAAAAAAATCTAAATCGTCAGCATATATCTTGTGGAATTATATGAGTTAGACGAAATAAGGTGAGATTTAGAGACGTTATTTTACATACGTATAGAAATTTAACTTCGTGTTTTCCAAGCATATATATGTAATATGTATAGATGTGTATGTATATATATATATATTGCTATAGTTGGTTGCATTGCACCTCATGCACGTCACGAAATCTAAATGCAAAGGATTTGTGCTACTCTATCATGTGTATATCTATATATTCTAGCAAATACCTACACGTATTCACGTTTTCCTCTATGACATGTACATATATATTGGCTTATAGTTTCACTAACGCTGTTACACTCGACAGTGCATATAACAAGTAATCGTAATGCATACATATGTATGGGCTTTGAATCTTAGATATGGCTTTATAAGATGTCTGCATTAATGACAATCAAATTAGTTGGTATCCACACATTATGCATGTATATAATAAGTTTTAATATATTATCTGCAGTGTTTCAATATGAAATATATTGCACATCTTCAACGTTATATTATTGTCAAACTGCCACATAATAAATAATTCAACATTATACATTTATATGTATACATAATTATTATCAAGTTGAATAAAAATTTATTTAATTAATTATCACATGGATAGTAAAAAAAAATTGAAGATAATTTAATCGAAACATAAAATTGTTTGAAATGAATATTATTTTTTATTTTTACTAATTCTAATGTTTCTTTTTTTTTTTTTTCTTCATTCTTTTTCTTTTCATCTTTTCTTTTTTACTGAATTAAATAAAAGTTAATTACACGAGACTTCTTGTCTATGTAAAATCTAGATAATTGCAATACGAAGCCAGCAAGAAAAGAGGAACACGCTAGTAGGATAACGGACGAAGCGACGGGACAACTGGTGGAATAAGTTGGTGTGCATTTGACTTTCGGATCAGGTATCGCGGTCGAAAGGGCACGGGGGAATAGGTTGAGAGCAGTAAGAGAAAACGAATTTAATATACATATATAGTGGTAGCTAAAAATAAGCGAAAGAAGAGAAAAGGGAATGAATAAGAGAGAAAAAGCCGAGATATGCGCAGACGAAGAGGGCTTTGGTGACTTGAAATAAACTGAGCACGATGCTCAATGTTGAAGGCAACGAAGAATGAATGAGAGAAAGAGATGGTGAGTGAGTGATTCAGCTCGAGACGTTGATAGGGGGCTGCACTCGGGTCGTTAGAGCTCCTAATGAGACCCTCCCTTCATCTCCCTTCTGTACTAACCCCCCGTGTCTATTCGCCCAACTTTCTCATACCATCCATTGCTGTATCTCTTCTCTCAATTCTCCTCTATCTCTTCTGTATACCACTTTTCCTCTACATACACAGCCTATACTCTATATATTTCTCCCTCACACATTTTCTCGCCATCCACAATGCACTATTCTCGTTTATCTTGCGCACTATTTCTCCCTTCCTCTCTCTATCTGCAGTCGCCAAATGCAGCCGGGTTCACAAGCGACCTCCCGGGCTCTCTGGGACTTTCAACCCCTGTGACGCTGCTCCCAACCTACCTCATATCCTCCACCGTCATCTCCTGTCGCCCCCACCCACTACCCCATGTCGAGGGATTTAAATAAGGGGAAGAGTAGTGGAGAGTGAACACGTAAGCAGTACGCAGTTGTAATGTAATCATGCATTTAACTCGCCGGTAGTGATATGCCAAGTGAAAATAAAGAGAAAAAATAATAAAAAGTAAATATTCCAGCATTATTTTTTTTTTTTTTCAACTGTTTAATTCATCTCTTTTATTTTTTTTTTCTTCTTCCGAATTATTATCGTTGGAATTGTATTTATAAATATTTATAAATAAAAATGTACTTTATATTCGATGAGGAATTAAAAATTTTTACGAATATACATGTATTAATTGATGAATAATATGATGTAAATTGTAGAAGTGTGTGGGAAATAATGAGGAGAATGAAAAAGTTGAACTGATGGAATTCTGCGGAATGCTGAGGGTTTACCTCATTCAACCACTCAATCGACTCGTTCAAGAGCAGTATAGAGTTCATTCACGTGCACATTCTCGAATTGTCGATCGTAACAAAGAGTGAGATATTACGACAAAGAAAAAGAGAGAGCGAGTGAGGGAGCAAGGAAAAATGTGAGAAGAAGACACTTCAAGACCCCTTTTTTCGTAACAACTTTGCTACTCCACTTCAATACAGATTACACAAGTGTGAGAATGTATGTGTGTCTGTATGTACGTGTGAGAGAGCATAGAATATAGATGAATAACACACAAGATGAAGATCCTGAGCTATATATATATCCAGAAATTGATTTACCGACAAGTTAGACGAGAGGATTATTTCGAGAAAGGCTTTCAAGTTCGTACATAATTAATGAGAAGTGAGAAAAGTGTGAAGATAACATCTGCACATTTGTATAATCTCTTAGTATTTTAGATGAACTTTCGAAGTATGCGAAAATTGATAATGTTAATCTTTTGGATTTTATACAAACAGTTTTTATCAGTTAAATTGTCAAAAGCTTGAGAAAATATTTTATTTATTTAATTCTTTCTTGTTTTTTTTTTTTTTTTTTTTATTCTCAAGAGAACGTGAGAAGGAACTGAAAAAGAAAAACATGGGTTTACTGTTTGAAATGTAACTCGACGCTTAAACAAACGCGCTGAAGCTTGAAAATAGGAGAGTGTATAATTGACGGTAGAAAGAGCGCGCTCGGTTCACCAGCAAATAACAATACAACTCTCGAAGTGAGTACAGATGAGTACACATCAGAGGGTAAAGGATGAAACACCTCCCCTTGCACACATCCTTCTTTACATGTACGCATACACACACAAACACTTTGTGATCTTCCATTTCTATATGTATATATAAGTATGTATATAATAGTGATACTTGTATGTACTGGCTAAAATGTATTTTGCTCATTATCGCATGCTAATACTCCCTCGAGTGGAGAGATCTCCCTTTTAAGAATTAATGAAGGATCATTATTCGGATTATTACACAAGATAATACTCACAACAATTTGCATAGCTACAAATAAATGTATATATATATGCATTTTCTTTTTATTTTACATGAATGAAATCAAAGAAAAACATAAATGAACCAATCTTTTTTACCAAATTTGTTAATCTCTTTCTTCTTTTTTATAATTTCTTTATTTTTTTTTTTATTCATCCACTTTATTCATCTCTCCAGAGAATATTTTTCTTCATTCTCAAAAAATACCTCCGAATATCTAATGTTGAATATAAAATTAAATAAAATATTTGCACAAACGTATTGAAATTTTCAAATATACCAAATATATTCAGTTCGTGTCATTGACCCGATACCAATACACAATTCATACAATCGATATTCGGAAATAGAACACGGAGAGAGGGCCAGCGAGAGTGTGGAAGAGAAAGAAAAAGATGGCACCAATGAATAAAAAAAAAAAAAAAAAAAAAAAACAGTATTCAATAAAAAATATATAGGAATACTTTTCTTCTTTGCTCTTCATCATATAGCAATACGTGGCAGGTAACATACACAATATACGATAAACTTGATATATACCATCAATATTGCACGAAAGCTTTGTGAATATTTTTTTTTTAAATGATGAAAAAAAAAAAAAACACAACCGAAAGACCCCCTCATCGGCTTTTCCACCGAGTCGATCTCTCGCGGCGCGCCAGACTCTCTAGTCCGACGTGCTTCATGCTTCGTTAGTCGACGCGTTCTCGTCCTCTCACTTTCTGTCATTTTCCTACGTATATATATATATATATGTATAAACATCCATGAGTAAATTCCCTTTCCTCTTTCATTCCTCCATACATATTTTTCCTCTTTTATACTTTGTGTATGCTATCACCCTTGCTCTCACACTCGATGCCACATCTCCAACAACCCTCTGTCCAAACTTTCTTTTTTATCAATATTCATATCGCCGGACAGAAAAAAAAAATGGGTATTTTCACTCATTCCACTAGACACCCCATATATGTATATGTATACTTTCACAACGTGTCTTTCCCGTGGCTTTTTTTTAATTATTCATTTATTATTTTTTTTTTTTTTCTCCATTTTTGCTTACCTGACAGAACACACCCGGGAAAATTGGATGTGCGTCTATCTTTGGGCACACATTGTATTCACCACGAATTAAAAAAAAAAAAAAAAAAACGTGTATAACAAAGGCTTGACAATGAAGTGAATAAAAAAAGTGTAGAAAAATAAATAATAAAAGAGAAACAATGAAAAATAAATTAAATGTTCTCTATTTGTTTCTTCAAGTTTTGCCATGTGTATATTCAAGACTCCCTTTTTCAAAGTAATCTCTTTTGTCATCTTGTCAGGAAACAGCTTGTTTTCACTTTATTTTCTCTCTTATGACAACGAAAATGTTTATACATATATTATATACATATATATATTTATATGTATATGACAAGTTGCATTAGAGACTTTTCTGTTCATATATATTATACATACAAACGTGCATATATTTTTATTTAAATGCATACATATACAAATGACATTTTCGCATGCTGTCATACGCAGTGACCACTTCAATAAAAACACGAAAATAAAAATAATAGAATGTCGTTGAATGAATAAACAATTATTAAAAAATAACTGCACATTGTCAAGTAAAATAATTTTTTTTTTCCTTGATAATAAATTTACATTTTTTTGTTGGTGTATATTATTTTATTTTTAATTTTTGCGTGAACTAATTGAACAAAAAACTAGAGAAAAGCCAGAAAAGTTATATTTACCAATTTTTTTTTTATGAAATTTCATATTCATATACTCTGCTAAAACCCGAAGGGCTTCGCCTCCAACATACCCTTTCTGTCATGTTATCCATACATATTTAATGGAATAATTAAGAATATCCACATTCACCAGCTCAGCGTTAATATTAATTTCAATTAGAGTAGCCCATTTTGCCCCAATATTCCTTATACAATATGGAATATATATACATATAAATATATTCATATTTAAAACTATGTGATTTGATAAACTCCGATTGTTTTAATTTTATAAATATAGTTTAACGATGTGTTTTAAATGCCCAACACTTCTATTCACAGTGTAACACAAATGTGTGACCTTTATAAAGGTTTATATTTTTTTTTAATTGCAATTTCGTGGTATCTTGATAACAATTGAAATGAAAACAAACAGTCAGTAGCAACGGTAACAAAAAGCACAAATTTTCAAACAATTTAAAAATTCCCAATAATTCTAAAACTGATTTTTTTTTTTTTTTTTTTTTTTCATTTCATTTCATCTTTAGCATTTTGTTATTAAAAACTCCTATGAATAAAACAGCTTTTATCATATACATACTAAATAGTGAATAATAGTATTTTTCATCAATATTTAGATAACTTTTCAATACCTAAAAGTGATAAATATTTAGCAAATATTTTCCATGAAATCTAAAACAAATATTTGAATATTATTTAATGAAATAGACTTTGGACTTTATGAACTTTGTAGAATAAATATTTATAAAATAATCCAATGCAATATTAATATTGATGTCACATAAAGTTGCAACAAAATTATATTTACCCGAAAAAAAAAAAAAATTCATAATTCAATATGATATAAAGAAAAAATTACTTGAATTAAAAACACAAATTATAATTCAAATAACTGTTTCATGACATCAAATAACATTAAACAACTATTAACAAATGTGATATTCTGAATAATCAACACCAACATTATATTGACACAAACTAATTCCATTAATGAAAAATGTACTCAATATAAAATATAAACACATAACAAAATTCATTTTCCAATTTAAATTCCTCCACTATCCAAATAATAAACATATAAATATACCCATAAACATCCCACATAAATAAATAAACTAAATTTACCCACTAATGTGTACCTTCATACACATAATCATTCAATAATAAACAATTATTTCCCCAACTCATCAACAATTATAGAAATTAGAGAACGGAGAACAAGTATATCTCTAGAGAATTTCCATATTACTTTAGCAATAGTGACAACGATTTCATCATTACCTCTCAATTAATTATATAATGTTGATATAATTTCCACAAATGGAGGCGATAAACAAGTTAAATAAACATTCAAATAAATTATACCTACACATACTTACAATTGAAACAATAATAGATTAAATGATGAATATAGAATAATAATATTTAATAATTACAGTAAAATTTCACAACTGAATGACTTTTAAATAATTCACATTGTAATATAATACTATAACTCGATGAATTTGTGAGTGATATAATATATCATGTAATAATATGTCTCCTATTCAATTTGTAAACTTGACTGGTTGTCAAATATAAACATATACCTACTGCATGTATGCATGTATTAATATGATAATTTTGCATATGTTCATGAGATGCATTTGACGTTTGACCGTATATATATATTGCATGGGAAATACTTCAAGTTGACATTACTCAGATCGTTTCATTATTCTCATATCACAACAATGACATTATGTTACATGCACACACATATAATAAATTTATTTCTGTAGTGTACAAAGCTTATGTTATATCTCATTGTACTAAAAGATAATATCAACATATTGAAATGATAAAATTATATACAATACACATGACTTTTTATACTATGCTAATATTATTTTGTAATATTAGTAATTTTATGTTTTGATTATTCTTGAATTAATGTAAATTTATTCCATAAACATATGGAATAAAATCTTCAGTATACTTTAAATATTAATGAAAAAAGAATACATAAAATACAGTATAATGTAAATTTAAATTTATATATTGAAATGTTAATATATTTATTATTTTGAAAATAGTGTGGCTATTGGTTTATATATTTTAGTTTGGGGTAAATATATTATTGCAGTAGATACATAAATATATACCATGTAAAATTGATCGGATAGAATAGAGAATGACCTCGTATTTCCTCAAATAAACTCAGGCTCAAGCATATAGTACGAACAGTAGCTTTCGAATCCGGATATCATTCGTAACAGTTAGAAGCTAATAGCTAAACGGAAGTGCCACGGGATTTCCTCGACTTCCTGGTTAACATCTTCCTTCTCTGTTTCTCACACCCTATACCTGCGTAATAAACCTCCTTATTCTCTTTACTTTATAACAATATATAGGTGCAAGAAGCAACTGCAAAAATAAACGATTTACATCACGAAATGCAACTTTGAAAATTGCCAATAAACCTTCACGCGTTCAATCTCTCACACGAGGTATTTATTGTCGGTATTTTTATGGAGTAAGATCATTTATAAGTTTCAAAGTTTAAATCACAAGCAAGGTATTATGTTCTCAAGCGACAGTATTTTTAATTTAGTACGCAACTTTTCATGTAAATTTTTTGTGGAATTTTTAAGAAATAATTAAAATATTTTTATTGCAGAAATAAAATGGGGAAAATTATGAAAGTTTTTTTTTTCTCTTCTGTTTATAGAATGGATGTAATTTGGAATAATTTCGAAAACATTAAATTAAAATTGAGTAATAATAATGTGTTTATTTTATGAATAAATTTATATTCAACATGGTTTGAAAATTAAAAATAATAAAATATAAATGTAAAAACTGCTTCATTATTTAAAAAAATGTTACTCCAACCGCATTTTAACTTTAGTAAATAAACACATCACGTTTAAATTTAAACAATTCACCTGCAGGCAAAAAAAAGTATGCTACAAAGAATTTTGATTTTCATGTAGTTAAACTCGGAAAAAAGAATTCATCTGTATCATGTAAAACAATTTAATTAAAAATTTTTGTTTATTCATTCTACCTTAAAAAAAAATTTAATTGTAAACAATCAATTATGAAAAAGTCAACAATTTTTTTTAATTAAATTCCCATGAACAATTTTATACAATATATATTAATAAAATTATTCATGTAATTAAATATAAAATAAAATACTTGAGAGAAAAAAAAATTTTTTTTTCAAAGCAAATTATTAAATAGGAAAGTTTATAATTAATACAATAGGGAGAAAAAAATAAAAATAAAATATACATATATATGTATGCATACATATATATATAAAAATAAATAATAAAACTAAAGTTGACATCAACGATAATTAACCGAGTTACTCGTCAAGCGTAATGTAATTGTTAGAGACGACTAAACGACCCGAGAATATCGCAAACAATACTCCACTGCGATTAATACAACGCGCCACTGCGACAACCGTTAGAATGTAAAGCGAAGAGAATAAGAGAAGCGTCAACCATCCACGAGGGAGAAAAACTGGCAAAGGCCCCTGTGGAAAAGTTGATGGAGACGCCTTTAACACGAGACACATTCTACGATTCATTTCTCTATCTTTCTTCTCATTTTTTTCCTCCTCTATATACTAAACTGTATTAAACTGACAGCAGATAAATGCAAGCAAAATGAAATACTATCTTTCACTAATACCTTTATCTTCACGTATACTAATACACATTATACACCTAACACAAGAAAAAATAATTAGATATATCACGTAAAAAAATTTTTTTTTACTGACAACGAAAAGAAAAATCTTCTTCCAACTTTTTCCATTTTTTTCATTCAAGTATATAACTTGTTTAATTTTTTTTCTCCTCTCTTTTCACTATATAACCATGTAAAAAAATTTCTACAAACCCATATACATATAATCTCAACATATAGATAAACGTATACATACAATCTTTTGTGACATGTATGAATATTCTTAATGCAAGCAGAAAATCCTACAAATAGGATATGTAACATATATAAATTGAAAGTATCTCAGCAGCAACGATGTGGTAAAAAATATATAAAGCACATATGTATATTCAACACTGAGTCTATGACTTTGACCATGTTACATATAGTCATATGTATACATACATACATACACAAGTATATATACAGCAAGATAGATAAGAGAAAAATAGACACAGACAGATGATGTTCACGAGAAAAAATATAACTATAGATTAAGAAGAAAAAAAAAAAATATACCGTCTACATTTCGCATTAGGCATTTCAAGTTCAGACTTGTATATTCAAGATTATTATACCCAGATACATTCACCATGGCATGTCTTCTCAGGCGTTAGACGTAATTTTTTTTATTTTTTTTTTTTATATATATATTTTTTTTCACTATCTCTCCCGTTCCCCATTCTTGCATGAGCCTGTATGGATCGATCCCCGAATCGCGAGCATGTGCGGCAAATCCCACGATACCCCACGGCGCATTCACCGCTGAAATGAAGAAACCCCGTGGTCTCATCTCATTCTTTTTTCCCTATACCACATGCGCCTTTATCTCTCTTTTTCTTTCACACACACACACACACACACACACACACACATACATTCATACATATAGACATTCTATATATGAGTATACATATATGTATATATAATCACCCTCTTTCTTTTGCTACTCTCGATCAAGTCATATATCGATTCTTATATGAGGAACAAGCCCTTATGGTCTCGCTTCGTGCTTTTACCAACACATCGACTTACAGACAGACTCATACACGCACACAAACGTTTATGTAACTGTACTATCTCACAAATCCAATCGCGATGCGCTTTATAAGATTAGATACACGCCCGTATATAATCTCAAGTGTAAGAGTGAGAAAATTCTTAAAAAGCTGACACAAAAAATCTCGTATGAGTAAAAATTTATCCCTACCCGTTTGGGAATTAATAATAAAAAAAAAAAAAAAAAGACTACTAGATATATATGTACATATACCTACCTATACATGAAGCTGTGATACATCGAAAGAATGTATGTATTTATATATTCAACTCATCAATTTATAGCCTAAAGTAAATTATACAATAATTTAAATGCGACATTTTCTCATTCTCCTTGACAATAATCTAATGCGTACTTAAACTTCTCTGGCGTTATTTTGCGTTCCACTTCTCTGCCATCCTCTTACTTTAGAGAGACTAGAGGGTCGTCAAACTATTTAACCTACCCTCCTCGTACACTACGATTTGCATCGTACCGCAGTATAAACGTTGCAGATACCACTGGGTGCTCCCCCACTTTAACTTATATCTTCACTATCTCTATTTCACCAGACCGAAACATAACGGACGTTATATATACTTCGACCTCTAGTGTCCTTGGCGTTAACCCCTACTTCTCCTAACATTTATCTTACAAATCTATACACATACATACCAATGCCAATAATACATAGCCATGACTTGACAAAATAATATTTAAATTATCAACAAAATAAAATAATTTCAAAGTAAATACTTAACTAATGCACACATACATATACTAACTATTTAAAACTATTGAATTAAAGGTGAAAAAAATTTTTTAAACTTTTAAAATCAATATTATATTAATACATAGTATATCTATTGATAAAGTCTACTGGTTCAAACTAGCTGTAGAATATCATAGATATACATAGTTTTAGTACAAATAGTTTCTACACCCCCCTTAAAGTCTATACCCTACATTGGCACTTCTATTACCCCGATTGCCCCTCCTTTAACTGACGCTCTCTCACAACCGCGTGAGTTCTCCTAACGCCAATGGATGACCCCCAAAATGCCGCGTGCATAACTTTGTGCTCTCTTGGCTCACCGCGTTGGGGTATTGATCGCTATTCACACAAGTGAGATAGAAACATAGAAGAGAGTGAGAAAAAACACTCGGGAATTCTCGTGAGTATTCGCCATAGTTCTATCTATACCTATCCATTTCCATCTCGCTCTTCTCTCGTTTTTCCCCCGTTTATTCCTCAACATGGCGACTATCCTCACTCTCGTCACGTGGTTCGTATACTCCACTGCAACACGCTCCAAGGGATGATACAACCAACACTATCTCATACATATATATATTTTTGAATATATATATGTATATATTATATATGTATATTATATAAGTTTCATCTCGTGCTAGTGCTTTTCTCTTTCTCTCTGCTGACGCACTATAAACCTTTCCAACGTCCATCCTTTCGTTTTATTATGCCGATCCTTGTGTCTGCCCCCTCGCTATATCCGTCACGTCCTACACTACTTTTCTACTCATTTCTTTTCTTTCTTTATTTTTATTTTATTTTATTTTATTTTATTTTCATTTTTTTTTTTTTTAACGTTAGCGTCTTTGTCATTTTATTTCTCTTGCTTGTCTGACTTGCGTCTATATGTCTGTCTTCATTTGTAAAACTCTCATGTCACGCTTATGACAATCCATTTAAACTCGTCTGTATTTGTGTATATATACACGTATGTAATATATTATATATGTATATGTAATAAAAAAATTGTGAACTGCGAAAAATCAACGATGAGAAATTTTATTAGAGTAGATTTTTATTTTATATATGTTATACATATATATTTAGTTTCTTTTCGTGTTCATTTTGATTCTATTGTCCAATTGACGAAATAATATTAATGAAATTATTAAATATATTGTGAGAATAATTGAATATAAATTGAATAGACTCTTGATGTATACAAACTTTGTTACCTATTATTAAAATTATTATTATCCATACATCACTAAATATTCATTAATTAATTAACCGTTGTTATGTAAATATTGTAAATTACATCATCAATATTTTATATTCATTATAACATACACAAATTATCTAATAAATTAATAAAACAAATAATTTTCTTGTTATATTTTTCAAAAATAATTCTCCTAAGTAACATACTACAATTAATATAACTAATTTTGCCAATCGCAATTTTCAATTTTCACTACAATATCAATAATAATTAAATATACAGTGTTGATTAGCTAATATTCATTTTATCATCAATAATTCAATACTATTAATTTAAACTATATCACAATATACATATGATGGAATATGATATTTCAGTTCATAATTAATTCCAACAGTGAAACCCTTATATACAACTCATATACAACTATAATATACATATATGTATATATACCTATACCTATGTACTAACAAATTTCTATACATGATATAGACTTGACATATACACCTATATACATTCTAATAATACTTAAGTCACAATATATACATATATCATCGTATTTAGTGTTATAAACAGAAATATAATTGATATCAGCGTACTATATGAATATATATATTCCTTGTATACACAATAATACATGTACATATGGATAAGCTTAAGGTTGTACATAGAACATATCTCGGATATTGGCAAGTGGCCTCTGAGCCGATATTAGTTTCATTTCTCTCCATTGGGAGCGTCGAGTATATCCACATTTCACTGAGAGAACGAGAGAGTGAAAGAGAACAAACAGAGGGGAATAATACTCTGAGGGGCAAAGCGAGTGCATATTGAAACATATGGTTTATATATGTATATACATATGTAGAACGATGCATACGACACATCTTGTATGCATACATCGACTGCATTGGACGTATGTATATGTATAAGCTTTCATATGCATCTCTCTTTCTATATATGTACAGATGTATATATGTATGTATATGGTGGTTATAGGGGGGATTGAATTGAACGCATGACTGAGTAAACCGAAGACGTCGTCAGCTGGTCAATACACAACAGAGAAGAATTATTGGTGCGCGTCAGTTGGTTGCCTGAAAGCCACTCCGAGATTGATTGAGATTGATTAGGTATAAGCAAAAAGTGAGAAGAAAAAAAATGAGATATAAGTATATAAATGTATATATACTGTATATATATTTTGATGTTATTAATATTGACTGAATGAGAGAGGAGAATATAAAGAATGAATTTAATATGCCATTGGTAATTTAATATTGGAATATGCGAATGGTTATAATATTTATGCTGTATATGAATGTCGTTAATAAATTATTGATGTGAATAGTTTTGTATTACAAGAAATGTATATATATAAAATTGAGTATCAAAAGAAGTTTTAATATCACGTGTAAGTGAGAAACTTCACTGATTTTATACAGGGGGAGAATAAAAAGAGGCCAGAGAATGCAGAATGGCTGATACAATCCAGCTCTCACTACTTGTCTTGTTGTGTAGCCCATTTTATACTTTCTGTCTTGGTATATTTCTCTACCTTTTTATTATTATTTTTGTCTCACTTTGTATATTCAATAGTACCGTCAGAGTCGATATCTTGAGCGCAATACAACTGTGCTGGTGGTCATAAGCACGATGGGAATTGGTGCGAGATGAGAGAAAGAAAGAGAAAAAATGCCTCTTTCAAGCACGAGTTTGTTCAGCGTTAAAGAAAATAAAAAAAAAAATAGAATAAAAATAAAAAAAGTGAGACAAGTTATTGAGAGAAAGGATAAGAATGAAAGGGTGAAAAAAAAATGATGATAGAGAAGAAAAAGAAGATAAAAAAATTGAAAGAATTGCTTAAGCTTTATACTCTAGCATTGCATCTCACTGCAGATTTTCTCGTCTAATTTTTTTCATCTTTTTCACGATGTTATTTCATTGGTCTCTCTCACCCACTCCCTCGTTTTTTTTTTAACGACATATCGGACGAAAGAAGGACGAACGCTTTTATCCTGGACAATGGGACAATGCCAGAGATAACCTGCTCACTCTATCCCGCACACCGCTAGTTTCACTCGTGTCTCCCTCATTTTTCTCTTACCCTCCCTTCTTTTTCTTCCCCTCTTTCAACCCCCAGACGTTTTGCAATGTCGTGTCGACCTTATATAACTACAATTCTCTATATCTTTTCATATTTTCCACATTCATTTTTTATTTTATATTCTTTTTTTTTTTATTTTGTTTTGCTGCTTTAATCTGAGATGAAAAATGTGAGGAAATAAAAGAAAGTTTAAATACAAAAGTATATAAATAAATGATTATACATACATCAACAAAATATATTTGTACATTATCTCAAAATGATAATTGAAATGCAAATGATATATAAAGTGTGGGTGAGCATAAAATAGTGACAGATTTAGTGCCAGAAAAAGCTCGAGTTCGATATAGAAAAATGAACGATGCCATTGATAGACGCCAATTGAGGGTGATGATGATCGAGTGAGAATGAGGAGTATCTGGATGAAGAGAGGTAGATTGAAAATACGACCAGTGACAAAAAAAAAAAAAAAAAAAATAAAATAGATGGAATACGCAAAAAAAAATAAGCAAGAAAGAAAGAAATAAAATAAAAAACACTTGATCAATGAGGGTGCGAGGTTTGAATTGACATTACATTGACAACGTAATCGAAGGTTTCTCTGAATTCAACGAGAGAAGTGTAGTGTGTTATTTTCCAGAGGTTAAAGTGGCGCGTTAGAGTTGAGTGCTCGTGCACATACATAAGTGCTATATATACCATACCACGTGAATGTATATATATGTATATATGTATTTATTTATTCTATAAATACATGTAATACAAAACAGAGATATTTAACAACTGGTAGAGAAATTTTTTTATCCTCGTAATAATAAAAAAAAAATATATATATTGAAAAAAAAAAAATTAAAAATAAAAATAAAATCAAGTTGTTAATTTTTTTCTGCACTACAAACTTAAGATTGAAGACTCTTCAAAAATATTTATGTCATTAAAAACTCTTACTACTATCATACTTATTTCGTAATAAATAAAAAGTTTGCGATAGGGTACAAATTTTTTGAAAAATTGTTACGACTTAGCGACGACGATCTTACAGCTCAATAAATAAAGTAGAAATAATGGTGAGCGTGAGTAGAGATAAGTACGGGGTTGAGAATAGTGCGAAAGGACAAAGAAATAAAGGAAAAAAAAAAAAGAATAAATAAATAAATAAATAAATAAATAAATAAAAACACACAAAAAATAAATAAGAAAAAAATGTGGAAGTAAAAGAGACGTAGCATCAGCAGTAAAGACGACGGATTTGTATCGATCGTGCCGCACTGCACACGGTCGATTAGACGGGGATTGCATACTGACTCAAACTTTCCACTAGATCGACAAAGAGAAAGGCAAGCAGTAGCCAAGTTGAGAAAAAGGAGTAGGCGGAGAAGCGTATATAAGGACGAAGATGAGACAAAGAAAAAGAGAAAGAAAAAAAAAAAAAAAAAGAGCGACACGTTCATTGTTAACCCCGAAGAGCGATAACCCAAGAGAGAAACAGTATTCATTTCATCCCCTTTTCCTCTTTCTTCGCAGTAGAATCAAGCGCATGCGCTCACCGCCATCATTTTTCCCTATCGACTTTGAGTTCTCTCCACGTGGACACAGAGTTTCATCTCAAAGTTTCTTCAATTATTTATTTTCATACAGATACATATAAATACATATATTTTTCGTTGAATTTTATCTTTCTTTGTTTTACCACATTTTATACCTTATCGACCATTTGTTTTTTGCCTATTGATCGCATATCATATCTATAAAAACCTTTATTCACTGCTTGACTGTGCTCAGTATTTTATCAATTTTATCTTTTTATATTTATGACTGGGTGTTGGCACTTTTTCATGTCCCTTATGTTTTTCTCTGTCTTTTATTCGTAACGACAATTTGCAAATGTGAATCAACCTAGCAAATTGATTGGACCACGAATGGTCGGTGTAGTTTGAATTATTCATACTTTTTCTTTTCGTGATAAACCAATTTCGATACGAACAATTTCACGGACCACGAACAGCTACGTGGTTGGACTTGGGTTAAGGGGATGATGACGATGAAAATGAACGGGCAAGGGTGCGAGTCACTTGTCAAATGTCTGTATATATAAATATGTATATGTATATGTGTATAGGTGTGAATATATATGCTCACGCACGCCCCACTGTCACTCATATTTGCCTTTGCCAGACGGGATATAAATACAATTTTACAAATTGAAACGATTGCCACTTGATTTTGAACCATTGAGTTGTGTATAATGTTTAGTAGTAGTAGCAGGGAAGATTTTTTTTTTTAGATTCATCTCAGCTGTGACATAATCTTTTTCATCATCTCCACCTGATTGTTGCTTTCTTTCACCTTTACTTTTTTTTTTTTATTTAACAGAATGAGAAAACGATGTCATTTGAAGTAGAGATAGAAAAGAGCGTTCACATGCTCTTCTTTTCTCCTCTTAAGTATAAAAGGATGCCATTCGATCGCTTTCAAGTGAAACTCTCATAAGGAAAAAAATGCTTTGTATGTATTTTCATTTATGTACTCGACTACATATACACGTATGTATGTATAACCAAAGAGGCAAATGGAATGGATATATGTATAAGCTTGCAATCACGTTTCTCAAAGCAATTTTTCGTACAGATACGTTCCTGGAAAATTAATGTGCTTTCATCTTTGTATCATAAATTTTGGTGCATTTTACCATGAAGAAAATGAATGTTGACACTTCTGTACTTACAGAAATAAAAAAAAATTTAATTTTCTTCATTTGTACTACTCGCAGAATTGTCGATAATTGAATAAGAAAGTATACTAAATGTAATCTTTCCCTTTCTTATGAATACTCATGATGTATCAATAAAAAAATGAAAGTAAAAAAAAAAAAATTTTAATGAAACTTATATAAATTCTGAGAATTTACAACGAAAGTTTTTTTTTTCCCACAGAAGATAAATATAGAAAAAAAAAAAAAAAAATTTTTTTTTTTATCTTCTGTATAACTTCAAACCAACGTTCATCATCGACTTTTCTCTTATTTACTGAGCTTTTATATTTAATGAGAAAAGCATCTTAGCTTCGTGGGATCAATCTTCTTTATTACTTTAATGGAAATCGCTAGTCGTCTGCTATTCTTTTGCACAAATTAAATTAATTTCCATTCCACCCAATAATTACTTTAACTTCATTAGTTTCCCTTTTGATTAGTGGTTCCTATAATTTATTTTACTTTTTACCACCAGCTTATAAATGGAATCACAGATTATATTGAACATTATATACAAATAATGAATACAACATTACTATTTAACTATCCAATTAAATTTACATTCATAGTTTTCACTGACAAAGTTCATTGGTCTATATCCAGGTGGATACAGCGTGACGCACGTTATAAAGTCGTCAACGAGGTGACGATGTATAATAATTGTGCAGGTATACACAACACGGGTAACATCAGTGAATGTCACGTGCACGGGACACACTTGTTCCTATCTTCACTCCAAACATTTCCCCCTTTTTGGTCATTTATATACAATATGTATAAATACATTTACACATATGTATGTATGTATATTTAATATATACGTAGGTACTCACGATGGGTCGTAATTTTACCACAACGAGCAAACGTTATTTTAATGGCTTCACAATACACTTATCACCTCCATGAAATGAATACATATTCATCACTATGTATAATATTATTTACAATCCAATAATAAAACTATAAATATTGTGATAAGTCTAACATGTTATTTTTACATTTTTAACAGATTGAAATGCCATTTTAGAATGGAATAAAATTGATTCTATAATTCTTTCAATGCAATTTTTTATATTTATTTTGGTTTATTTTATAGTTAGTAAATTTGAATTTTAAAAAGCAGTATATATATATACTGATGTATGTAAATTGTACAAAGTTAAATGAAATTTTTAATAAATATGCTCATGTAATTTTAACTCGAGTATGTGCGCATTTCATACTTTAATCATGTAAGTGGCACAAAAATATTTTTGTGATTTTTTATTTTAATATGCTTTCACGTCAGTTTAAAATGAAAATATTACATATTTCGTACGTATAAATGGCATGAGTTTAAAGTGTTACTTTACAGAGAAGCTCCTGTAAGTTCTACATATAAAAAATGTAATCCATGAAGATTTCATACGACTTTTATGAGAATTACATTAAATTTTGTTGGTATTACAGAATATTTTTCTAGATTAATTAGAATTTTCTGAGTTATTTTTAAATTATAATTCACAATCTTGATTATATTCACGGACTCTCTTACTTATTCTTCGTCACGTCATATTTGAATAAAAGTCAAATGGAAATATTGTCTTTGCAAAACCCCGACAAATTAATCGTTTTGATTGTTCAACGTCTATAAAAATAATTCTTGATACGCTGGTTATTCAACGCTCAATTGAGAAATAAAAAATTAAAATGCAGTCAAGTGTTGGCAATCGTTCAAATGAATAATTAAAATTCCGAAAATTCATCCAATGTTTCATGAGAAATTAATTTACGTTTCAAAACATCTTTTCGATTACATTCAAAAAATCAATTGATCATTGTATCAATATTTATCTTGCATTAGTTAATTATGCGATTATATTTAAAAAAATCAATGCTGTTTTAATCTCAATAGTTTCAGCTTCCCTAAAGTAGTGCTACTATTTTTTTTTCTTCCATATTGATATTAAATTTTATCACACAGCGAACACAATACTACAAATAAAATAGCTAATTATACTGTATTATTTCCAAATTCAATACGCTTCTAATCAAACTTTATCATCAACTATTTAATCAACCCTCAATGATGTATAAATTGCATTGCATTTATTAATATCCATCGGTTTTATATCAATATTATGAACCATATTTATTAATCATATCATTTGTTTGCTACACCGAAAAGCATCACCGATCATCAGTGCTGATGCTATTAGCCAATATTAGCATTAAATCAATTCAATACTGATAGTGGTTGTTACACAAACAAATTAATTGAGTTAATGTTCCTTTTTTAACATCACTAATCAACGCATAGTTTCAAATTGATAGAATTAATAATGTCCACAAAGGAATTATTACACAATAGCTGATAATTCTGATACACGAACGCGATTATGAAAATTCACAAAACTCTAAAGATAAAAAATAATAAACAAAAATAAAAAAGTAAATAAATCACACTCACCAAGCTGAACTGACATCTTTGGCCGTACATTCTCCTGCCATGCAGCAATGGCAAAGCTGAGCATGGTGATGGCCCAGCACGAGATGAAAAGTTGAACAACAGCGGGCCGCATTGCGACTAATAGTCACTGATGAACGTATACACAATCACAAAAACAAGGTGGAAGATATGAGAATACGTTGAATAAACGTACACTCACTCATACACATACACACTATACACCAAACGTTTATAAATAAAACGATGAGGAATTAAATATCAACTGAATAAATGTGGAATAGATGAAGGGAGAAAAAGGTGGTGAATTAGGCGAGGATAGATTGATAATAAAAAGAAAATTGTTAGGATATGGGATAGGGAGGGAAGGGGGATAATAAAGTGTTGATGACGCGTGCCTTTGGTGGTGTCTGTGCGCGCGTGAATTTTGCGGCCCTCTCTCACTCGACGAGCGGGGTCGTCGTGACAGTTGAGAGGTCGCTCGTGACAACGTTCGTCCGGTGCCCGTTCATCCTCTCACCGTTCACTTCTCTTTTTAATTTTATTTCTATTAATATTGTTATTTATAAATAAATTAATAAATTAAATGTAAAAAAATATCCACAAGTTTTTATTTTTCTATCCGCTCAAAGTTCGCTACAAATTTATTTTCTTCGTCTTATGAAAATTCTATTTATCCTTTGGCGAATTTTTTATTTTTTTTTTATCCATGGGCAGATTAAAAAAAATAAAATATAAATATTTTTCTTTGCACAATCACGTACACGAACACATAAACACAGATGCACACTCACTTTTACAAACACTCACTACTCACGTTGAAAATTGACTTTTTTTTTTTTTTTTTATTAGAACAATTTAATATGGTGTCGTAATTAAACTTGCGGCAGACGACGGCCGCGGCCGTTACTGGACGACAACGAATAACGCACGACGATGATGATGGGCAGTTGGCGCTGGCGTCGTGGCGCCAGAGAGCCCTCTGACAAAATACACACACACACACGCGGTCCAATGAACGCTTCGTGTGCGACTGCGCTGTTTTGATGTTGGCCAACACAACAAACTCACAATTGTCGAACAATGGTTGCGATGGTGGGGATGCGCCAATATGAGAAGGCGAGTGAAGATGATAAAGGAGTAATCACACTGCGTGAATCGTAACACAAAATAAAAATACGAAGGAGAGATGAACGGATGAGATATGTACACTAGACTGCGTTGGAGAGACGCAAATTAGTGAGTTAGTTTGATGTTATAATGGAAAATGAGAAGATAAAAGTGGTGAAAGAATACTTCACACACATACACACGTCACTGTGATGATTTTACACCCAAGTAGAGGATTTCTCGAGTAAAGCTCACACCATAAAGCTGCTTTTACTATTTTTCTTTTTGTTTCTTATTTCATTTTTATTTCATAAACACTTCATTATACTCCTCATTCTGGCAGTATTTTTTTTTCTTCACAATGTCTCTGGTGTCGTTGATCTGAAACATAAAAACAAAAAATAAAATAAGAATTCATTCAGCACAAAATAAAAAAATTTTTTTATCAACTATATTATCCATCATATTAAAAAAATATACATATAAAAAAAAAAATAAAGCTAATAAGCCCAACTTGCTTGCGTCAATTCGTTATATGAGCTGATTAAACATCGACAGGCTCGTGTATATTAAACTGCACCCAAAGGGATTTTGCAATCGATGTAGGAGGGTATGAAACAGGTGCGATGAAATTAGGCACTGGATACGCTAATACACACCAGAGACACTTCATCACATATACATACATATACATATCAACATACATAATATCTACACATATCTAAAATGCACACACTCAAACACATACATATATATAATATATCGGTTGATAGAGCGCTATTGTTTATTCTGTTCATGCACCCGCAGATATTATTCAAAGTCGATAAACTCAACCGGATGATCATTGTCGTCCATTTAATGTCAGTTGTACTCACCACCTACACCAAGCCTATATATCTGTACAATATACATGCATAAAATATTTATATGCATACGTATACATAAGTATATATATTTATATATATGTAATGATATATACTGATGCGTAATGGCTCATTGTGAAAAGGCTCATATAGATCTCAGGAATAACCTACGAGGCGTAGTCAGCTCTCATGTATGAGAAGCACGTGGGTGTGAGTGAGTCTGCGTATGCCGGTATTTTGTCTTCCTCTGATCTCTCACTCACTCTCTTATTCGTAATCCCATACATATGTATATATGTAGAAATATACATATATATATACACGTAAATATATTCAGCCTTTGTGTTTGTTTCGGGTGCGGCTCTCATGGGTTTTGTACAGATGTATCATGACACTATAAATATATATGTGTCTGTGTGTATATGGATATGTAATTTAGAAAAATATGTATATGGGTATATATGTATATGGTGATTATAATATGACAAACGTTATACATTTATTGGAAATTTATGTGGGGTATTTATGGATATTTATATTTATGAATTAATAACTGTTGGTCTGAGTGAAGTTTGACTCGTACTACTTGGTGAAATTAAAAGACGGTACTTGAAGAGATTTATTTATTGTAGAATTGTTATGTTTCGGGTATTATTGATTATATTTTTTATGTGTTTTTTTTATTATGTATGGTAATTGGACAGATGATAATATGAAATGTTATTGAATTTTTTTTTTTTGTTGAAAGATTCGTGATTGATTTTGGATAATTTTTGAAATTTTTATATTTATTGACGTAATTAAATTTTTTACGATGAAATATTTATGTGTATCATTAAATTATTGATGGATGTGTAGTAAATTTTTTTTTTTTATTAGAATGATACCGAAGAAATGAATTCCAAATTTTTTTATAGACATTTGATCGTAATTTTGTGGCAATAAAATGAAATATTTGATTAATTTAATCATTTCGTTTTCAGTAGTATAATATTGTTGAATTTATTTATTTATTTTTTTCAATTTATGTTGAACTGTGTACGGAATTTTAGCTGTATGATTTTGAGAGACTGGCAAAGGGGAAAAATGTAAAATTTGATATTTATAGCAAGTCAGCATTGAGGACAAAATGAATTGCTATATACCTCATTAAAATTGTGACTTCCGAGTCGAATAAAAATAACATTTGTATATTTTCATTTGATGATTCAAAGACGATTTACTAATGCGATAAAAAGTATTTATACAGAAAAAAAATCTACTACGTGAGAAGATTTCATTTAATTCATCATCACTACTTCCTGATAAAAAAAAAAAAAACAGTTTGAAATCGTCTGGAATATAAAAATGTAAATGAAGGAAAATTTCTACATATTTTTTCTTCATTCTGAATTCATAAAGAAGTACGTAATAATAACAAAAAAATATCATTAGTATTGGATAAAATATGACTTCAATTCGTATAAAATTTTTTTCTTTTAAAATTTATAGATTTTTGACTGTGATCGAAATTGGTAATTTTATATACGTCTACGTGTCTACATGTTCGTATTACTACTCAACTATACTATTATAATATTCGATTGAATGTAGTATTAAATATTATCAGATAAATAATTCACGTAGCATAGTTTGCAATTCTTTAAATAGATGAATGAAATAGAAAAACTTTTATAGATCTAAGTGAGTCTATATGAAGACATGAATCAACAATGACCTCTGGACGTGGGGTCAGTTACCATGTTTCCATAGGTACTACTGTATGAGAATAGAGGTTAGATATAAGGAAGATATGTATTCTTGACCATGATATTTATATATACATATCTGTATTCGCAATGAATGAAATATGGTCGGCTACATCGAAATATGAAGCAGCAACAGTTACTAAATAATTCAAAAACATAAAGTCTACTGGGTATACGTAAATATTAAGGAAGAAAAATAGAAATAAATTTTTTATTAAAAAGAAAAAAAAATTGTAAAATATATAGTTTATACATATAACTTGTAAATCATCATTAATAATTGAAAGAAAAATCTTGACATATCTGAATATATCTTTTTTTCTTTTTATATTTATAGAACTGCGAAGTACATTGATCTACTCACTATACAGATTGACGTTTATTCATGCTGGAAACTCAACATTTCGAATGCTCTCATGGTTGCAAGGAGTTTAAAAATATATCATACAAATGCACATATTGATACATATAGAAATAAAATTACAAAACAGAATTTAATACTCTGAATATGAAATTTATAATGATATTAATGTTTTTTTTTTCTCAAATAATTCACAACAATTTATTTAGAAATTTTGACGAAATAAAATCCTCGTTAACCCAACAAACAAATCGTCCAATTATAAATGAACTCTATATCTTTTTATATTTTTTAAAAAATATTCAGTGATAGGTATTACAGGATTCATTGTGATTCCCACTCTTCTTTAATCACTTTATCTCTGATGCCTGAGTTTTTTACTTTTATTTATTTTTTTATTCATTTTTATTTTCATATTATTTTTTTTTTTTTTTTTAATACTCTGCTTCCAAACATCAGTGGAAAAGTGAGCGCATTTTCGCGAAATCAATAGTCAAATACACACAACTGGGGAGTAAACTCGGTTGGGAAACGTCGGGAATGCGGTTTGCCATGCGAGACCGAGAGATACCTCCAATCATCCACCAGTATATATATAATATATGTACATATATATATATATCTGTATGTACCTATAACTATTTCTCCCTTTTGCCTCAACATATACATATATTTACTACGATCGTGCTGTCCCTCTCCCACTACATTTCCAACCACTCCAACGTTCCAAAAGTACCACGTGATAACGTGTACACGGAGATCTGCCAATATCGGCTCGACTTCACGTGCAACCAATCAATTTTCAATTATCGCACGAAATACATTCGTAATCGACCAGCTGCCGATTGAGCATGCTAACGATGCATGCGTAAGAGAGCATCGAAAAGAATAAAGCAGGGCTTTTGCCTTTTATTTCATGTTTATTGACGCGAAAATTAAAAAAATTAAATGACAAAAATAATCAACTGAAAATTATAATAATAATATACTTATATACATATGTATACATTACATATATACTTGAAAAGATAAAAAGGCAAATGGATATCAAAGTGATACTAAATATTTTTTTTTATATTTCATTCTTTTTTTTTATTGTGCTTGAATGACATTGTGTTTAACGAGGTGTTATCTTGATCGTATTGTGAACAATGCGTATTCATGAGAATTGTTTATCACGATAGATGATACACAACATATTTGTAGAGGAAATATGAAGGTACAAAACGAAATGGAATAAAGCAAATCGATGTTTACACTACTGCATATGCTCACGTGAATTTTTTTTTTTTATGTGAGATAAAAACGAGAAAATGAAAACGCAATGTGATGTGTATTCACAACACTTTTCGGTATTTTTATCTATCTCACTTGGATTTTCATTCACTGGACAGGAAACTGACATATACACATTCAAGCAATATTTCACCAACATTCTTTTGTATACAGTGTATGTATAAAATAGACTTTTATTCATAATAAAAATATACATTTATTTATGTACTTATACGTACATAAATATTTTTTTTTTTTGCAATGCACCATGTTAACAACAGATGATTATATGGCTTAATCTCGGGTTTGACGATGATATAAGTAGCCCCATTGCGCATTTGATATTGCAAGGAATGACGTTATAATAAATATATAAGTCCAGTCTTATATGAACATTATGATAAATTGAAAGGGCGCCGGGCAATGGCGCGACATTTTGTGTTAAAGTGTCTAATGAGCCATGAGGACATTGTCACATTGACGAAGACTGAGGGGGTGGAATGTGAATCGTGACTGGAAACTGGTCGAGTCAAACAAGGGAGAAAATATAGACCCCTATTTTTCTTTCTTTATTTTTTTTCTCCCTATTGCGATTTTATTTTGCCTTTTTTTTTTTTTTTTTTTTGGTGTACTGATGTTGGATGCCGAATAAATGTGCATCCATTGAGAATTGTATGGGGTAATCGAACGCAAAAGTGTGCCAGATAAATACATCAATGCACCCTCTTTGAATTGTATTTATATATACATGTATTCTTTCTTTTTTTATCTGACTAATTTTTATTGAAATTTATTGCTACTTCAGTGAAACGTTACATTTTAATGAAAATTTTATTGAAGCTCTATATACTCAAAGCAATTGATACTTTGTACGATTATTATATTTTTATATATCACTGCAAATTAAAAATGTAATTGGAAAAATAAATAAATAATAAAATCTTCCTTGAATAGCTATGATATAAAATGAATGAGATTGCAATTGAAAACAGATAATCGCGTGGAATTGTTGAGTGTAGCTTGAGTAATTGATAAGAATACTCGATCGATATCTGGATGGATTAAAAAAAAAAAAAGATGAAAGATAAAAAGATAAAAATAAATAAATAACAGCAAAAAAGTTGGAAGAAAAAATAACAATAATCAAAAATATCGTATCGCTATTAAATTTGATCTAAAAATATTCTTGTGCATTCCAAAAATAATATAAAAGAACATAAAAATAAGGGGATTTTGCAGAACAAAGAATTGACAATAGTTTGGTTGAGTGAAGAGAAATACAATTGTCGTTTCAACCATGTAAATGCGTGTGTACACATACACACACATCAACACATATAGTTACACACAATACGAATTGAATGGAGAGACGATTGGGCTGCATGAGGGCACCAAGCGAATAAAACAATTTCCGTTGCTATAGAAGAACGCAACGGTTATGTAGAAGTGAACTAAGGCTAAGTTTGAAAAGAGAAAACGATGCAAAAAAAAAAAAAAAACAAAAATGAACGTATAGAAGTCAGTCTTGAACGATCGACCATTGAAACATTGAAAGTAAAATAAAAACAAACTTCTAAAGTCATTAAATCAAAGGCAAACATAGAAAAAAAAATATATTAATCAAGTAAACTTATGACGTCAGTGCTTTTCATCATATTATACGAGAGTAAAGTATGTTAAATTATACTTGGAGTTGATTTTGGAGATAGAAAATTATTCTTTTCTTCTCACTAACGTAATGAAAAGTAAAAATTAGTATTGTTATCAAACCACACTATGTTATTTCTCATAATTATCTCTTATTATTATAACTACTATTATTTTAGTCCCATGAAATCATATGACTGTTGAAAATCTCGTGTAATTCCCTACCGTTTTCATAAACTAACCATCATTTTCAAACTACTTGAAAATTATTAAAAATAAAAATCCTTAAAAATATAAAATCCCCAACCAATCTTTACCATCAAAAAATAACATAAACAGTAATAAACTTCTCCTCATATGTACATTATTTTACAATAAAAAGGAACAAATTCTAAAAAAAAAGAAAAGCGAACGATAAAAAATAGGACTTAAAATCCAAGCAAATATCAATTGAGCTAGTAAACGCATAAGAGCTATCTGGTCTTTCATTTTGCAAGTTGAACAAGATACCCGATTATATCCCAGGTAGTATTAGAAAGCTGCTTCTGACATTCACTATTCCATGTATATATTATATGGTTCACATGTACACACGCGGGCAGTAACGAAGCTATCCATGGTAACCAACTTTCATAAGAAGAAGCCTGCATACATATATGTATCTCTCTGCAATTCGCTCTGTCGTTGGTGTGCGACTCTATCAACCTATTTCCACTCCTGTGCATTGAGAAATATATAGAGCGTCTCTGATGGTTGCACATTGCGCACTAGCCTACTACTACTACTATTACTACTACTGCTACTGCTATTGCTATATCCCCCCGACAAGCCGAATGAAATACCGATTCGCTTCCGGCACGGACGGTAACTTCGTTACGTCACTTCCGACTTTCGGAAAGCAAGGCGGCGAGAGAAGCGGCCGAGTGTCAAGTCATCTAACGGGTGATAGTGGCTTTCTCGCTCTTTTATTCCTCCTTCGTTTACCATAATTTCTAATGTCGTACTATTTCCTCCCAATTGAACCCATTATTCCTAATTAAAAAATCAAATATTAAATCTATAAAGTATTATATGTATAGTAAAAAGCACTAGGTTAATTAATTTTTTTTTCTCTTCATAATAACAAGTATATCCCGAGTCGAAATTTTGTTTCTTCATTAGGCCTTTATTCTCCTTACTGTATCTCAATTGTACTTCGTGAGTCCTAAATAATGACTTCCCAATGTCTTTTCATATCCTTTATATTCATTTGAACCTTAATAATCCTTAGTTTTCCTAACTTGTTCCTTTGTTATACCTCTATTATCATCCATGTAGATACAAGAAGGTATAAATTAAAATTCGTTAATCTTTTTTACACCTCAAAGTGGAAGAAATGAAAATATCTGCCATTTCTAAGGTCTTAAAAAGGACTAAAATAAAATAGCTCATTCTTAATAATACCTTCAATTCCTCCAAAACGAGCTATATGCAGGTCTAAAGTAGAAATAAAATTTCAACTCAGGTAATTAGACAAATGTGTTATTTAAATAATCGATATTGTTTTCTCTTTTCGTGTGAATTACATTATTACTAATCAGATAAAACTAAATCAAACGAAAATATAACAAAAAGAAAAAAAGAGGAAAGATTTATATATATAATTGATGCGATTGTACACCCACGTTTTGATGTATCTACATCCGGCCAACGAGTGGGTAGAAATGCGGATGAACACAAAGAGAATACAGACGACGGGGTATATTGTATAGTACGGTATGGGGAAACCGTATTTCAACTCGGAACGATTAGTTGTGTTGAGTATATATGCGTGTGTATATATATTTGAGTTTATATATGTATATATATATATAAAACCAGGAGGATAGTTGAAAGGGTGTGGCGCATGGGCATCACTCGAATTTCCCTTTAGTCTCGACGGACAGAATAAAGGGCATTCGAGAACAGAATATATAACGAGGATAAAAGGAAACTGCACAATGAAAGATCTGCAAGTACAGTCAAAATCCGATCGATAATATAATATATATCTATATATAAATACTCATTAAACCTATACATAATATATATATTCGCACAAAGTGTAAGGAACTTGAATCAATCAAGCGAATAATAAAACAAAAAAGTGTACATAATAAATTAATAATCTCAATTGACGTGATATTTAATTATCATTTTATCAAGAGCACCGAACTATGAGTCGTCTGAGGCAATATTCACGATGGACAATGGACGTACAACTGGGAAATTGGATATGAAAAAAAAAAAGGCAAAGCTAAAAAAAAAATGATATAAAAATAAAAGGAACGGCAAACACAGTAGTGGCACAAGATATCTTCCTTTGTTCGTTGCGGCACTCGAGACGCATACTTTTTTACCATACAGCAAACGCGCGCAACACATAATATACATAGTCACTTGCTCTTCTTCATCTCCTTTTCCCTTCTTCATATCGTCCTGTCTTTTTCCCGCACCCTTTCCCTATCATTCTCCATCATTTCATCCTCTTCATCTGAACGTTCTTCGCTGTACCATATTTTTTTTTTTTTCGCTTCTTTTGTTCTCTTGTCCACACGAATGTATATATAAAACCACATTGCAGATCTAACCATGTGGCATCGCATGTCTAATTTATATATATATATTTATACAAAGACGTGTGTGCTATTGCAAATCATCAGACGCATGCGGTAGAATTTTAACATTGTCTATTCGCAGTGGTTGCACTTGCTCGTTAAAATTTCAAATGGTAATCGTGGCAAATGTGGGGAACAAAGAACCGACAAATAGGTGTGTGCATGACCTCTTGCTACTATATATGTATGGATAATGGGTCGTGAGGTACATATTAGATGTATACCTATACCTATAGAGAGAGTAGTTTAGTGCAATGGTGGGTGATGGTGTGTGGGAGAATGTAGTAATAGTAGTGTGGTCCGAGTGCGCGCTCTTCGGTTATCGGGGTTATCGGGACTTGATCAGATATGTGCTTGCAATTTCTGTCGCGCGACCATGCAAACGCACGCATATAAACGTATGTGTAAATGTATATGTATATAATAATGTGAGATTGTGTGTAAAGGAAAACCAGGCTATAGTGATCGTCAGTAAACCAGTGTATATACATTGTACTGTAATCGTGTAAACTTTCGTTGCGCACACGCAATGTATCGTGTAAAATTATAAAGCAAATTATTATTTAAAAATCGATCGATTTAACGCAATATTATATGTATATTATGGAATTTTTATATTGTATAATATTATATATATATTATTTTCATTTTAATAAATAGGTCAAACAGAATAATTTGTAATAATAAATTAATTTTATATTGGAAATTATATTTTGTTTATGTGTAGATGTGGTTGGTAGGATATTCTTGCTAATTTATTTTTTTATTTGAATATAATGATGGTGTATAATTGTTATTGCGACTGTGAAAAATGTTTTTGTTGATACGAGGGGAATACATTATTATGAATAAACAAATGAAAATGTTCTGATATACATGTATGTATGTGTGTAACAGATAAAATTTTTTGCAATTTAATTATATGGCTTTCATCAAGATGTGAATGGTGATATTTAAACTCATACGAGCGAATATTATTTTATAAAAAAAGAAAAAAGAAAAGTGGATCGCATTTTTTTTTTTTTTTGCATTTTTCCATATATTCAAAAAGTGTGCACTGGCGGTACACAATGAATAAATATAAAACTATGTATATATTCTACATGAATAAAAATACATATTTTCCTACACTCCTCCGGCAAAATAAAATGCGTTAATAAAGCAATGAATTTTGTTCCATTTTGCGTTCTTCTTTTATCATTATTTCAACCTCGTATTTCCCTACCTTTCATTAACAACACAAATAATAACTATAAATATCACATTGCATAACAATTATATTCAATTGCAAATAAGCATATACTTTCCATTCATTAAAATTAAATTCCCAAATAAAACCAAAAGTAAAATGTATCATATCTAAATAAATTAAATCTAATATTCTAACAATAATAAATAAAATATATTTATTTACTCATCATAACAAAATTTTATCTGCGTGAAAGGAAAAATGAAATAAATCAATGACAATGGATTATCTTTTTTCTATATCTATCTATTTCTATAAATCTATCGAGCGAAAAGCTTTCTCAAATATTCTCGTATACTCAGTCCTATAGTAAACTGAAATATATTCTTTTTTTTATTCCACTTCCTATTGCGTTATATTTCCCCTGTTCTTAGACTTATATTGTATACCCTCTCTCCCCCGCGTTCACTAGTAGCAGTAAAGGAAAAGCCATTTCGTCGTCTCGTGGTGTTTGAAAATAGGCGCTGGCTAAGCACTTCTGTTTACATACGAAATACATCGACAGCACACGCGGCTATGTATACGTATGTATGTATATTACATATATATAACCTACAAACGTTCGTAAACGTCACTCTGCAAGACTTCCGGAAACGATAAATATATATACACTGCATATAGAATCTCCATCAGTACAGCTATCTCGATGCTTCCGTTGCATCACGTGTGTACATGGTAAACGTACGTTAACACATTGGGGGATAATTGCTACATGTCAACTCTGTTGCTTTTGACTTGGTCTTGTTTCCTATATTAACTCTCACAAATTCTCTCGCTTAATCTCACCTTTGATTCTATTTATTCATCAATTGAATATTTCAAAAGTTCTAGTAGCAATAAAAGATAGAAGAAAAAATTAAAGAAAAAAATATAAATAAATAAGTAAATAAATTTATGAAAAATATAGGAAATAAAAATTCCTTCAAGATTTAGCTGACGAAGAGGTCAAATATGTATATACATTCAATGTATATATATTTATATATATACTATTTAACATTAATATGTAGAAGTAAAAAATTGTCGCGTTCTCAGAAGAAAAATTTACCCTGGAATATCGACGAACTCGATATACCCAACTATGTATATTTGAGGCTTTGTGAAGTTTTGCAGTGAAAATTCAGCAAGTGGGAAGCACAAATTTTATTTACGATCGAGTAAGCGCGAACGAGGCGAGGTGAAAGCCATTCGGTTTATTCAAACTCTCGCCTTCTCGAGTTTGAATATATTTTTTTTTTTTTTTATTATTTATTATTATTATTTATTTAGGATTTTCAGTTGTTATTTTTACATTTCCTATTATTTTTATTTTTAAACATAGATTTTTCCCCTTCTTGTAAACTATTTTCATTACTTTATAATAAAAATATAATGTTAAACTGAAACTGAACAATAAATTTATTAAATTTATATAGTTGTCCCTTCTATTTCCACACCGCTAGTTTCTTATATCTACACATTCATACATATACATGAGAAAAAAAATATATATATTTACATATATGTAAAAATATGGAACTCTGTCATATGCTCAAACTTTATAGTCAATCGATTTTTATCCATATAATGTGGCGCGGTTGTATCACATAATAAAACAATATGTTATATTTATATATAAAAAAATATAAAAAAAATGTTTTCTGATGATTTGGGTCGCCGAGGGCAAATTTATAGTCGGGCCAATGGCACATAAAAAGTTATTAAACCACAGAGACGAGCATCGTACGTGTCTTGTAAAAATCGTTGAATTGCATGAGCAAATTTATATATATATATAAAAATTTTATATATACATAAAGTTATACCTACATTGAAATTGAGAAAAAGAAAAGTGCACCACGAATTGAAGGGGAATTTCTTCGACGAGAACGACAAATGTTATTTACGAGAGAATTGCGAGCAGAACATATAAAAATAAAGGGGAAAAAAAATAAATAAAAGTAAGAATAAAAAGAAAAATGAAGATAGGGAAACACATCTCTTGCCTGTGAAACTACAATTGAAAATCCCTCTGTCCCTGCAATCACACTCCTATTTTCCGTTTCGACTCTTGTTGCCTTGGATAATGGGTGGAAGGTATAAAAAAAAAAAAAAAAAATGAAGAAAGTAACAGAGTAAGAGGAATAAATATAGGGCAGCAAAAAAAAAAAAAGAGAAAGAGTGAAGGAGGAAATCATTGAAAATGGAAACAGATTATTTTTTTCTCCTTATTTTCCTTGAATCTATCGCATGGATAAAAATAGAATAGATTAGGTACATGTGTGCGCGTATATAGGGATAGAAATAACATTGGATGAATTAATTGTAAGAATGGGCTTTTGGCCTCTATTACATCCGCATTGCGGTCGTCAGCCAAAGTGCCCTTCCAGCGGCCATGTTTTAATAAATCTGTCAAAATGTACAATGAAATACCGCCATATGCGTGAGTATATCTATTTATCTATCTATATATGTATATAAATATATTTGTATACGTATATATTTATGCGTTTAGATGTATTTGTTGACGCGTACATGCGTCCGCAACTGAATGTTGTATGGCTCTATTCACTTCATCGTCATTATATTTCACTTTATTTGAAAATTAATGGTAGTGATGTGTGTTTGTAGCATATAGATGTGTACAATTTGACCAATCAAGCTCCAACATGTCAACCAAATATAAAAGATCAAATTTACAGTGGTCTACCCAATTGGAATATATTTGTTTGTTTTTTTTTTGTTTTGTTTTAAATTTTATATATATACATTCAGTATTTTTATGGGTTATGTATATATATGTACATGTACAAAATTGAAAGGTACACGTAAAAAACAAGGTAAATTTTATTGGAATACTATACACTCGTGAAGTTCGAGCTAAATAAAAAAACTAAACTATACATGTCGATTGAAAAAAAAAAAAAAAAAAAAAAATAATAATATAACATTTTTTTTTTTTTTCATTTTTATTAATTGATATTTTTCCATGGTCAATTTTACCTACACTACGCCTATTTGTGTTTGACATTATTATTTTTTTTGAAAAAGAAAAAAAAATTCGAACAAATAAAATAATAAACAAGTCGATAAATTGAATGAACAAAAAATAAAAGTTATGCAATGTTTATTTTTTTTTTTTTTTTAGTAAATTGAAAAAAAAAAATTACATCATCACAAATATTATCTATGCATACATGACGCATACAGACCAATATTTGAGATTGAAAGAATTTTTTATTTTATTTTTGTCTCTCCTTTTTTATCCATATTTTTTTATTTTATTTATTATTATTATTTTTTTTTTTCCAACATCTCTCTATCGTGTCACTTGTGCAATGACCTGATCAATCAGCAGCCATCGGTAGAATTTAAAAATATGTCAAACTCGCTGAGTGGAAACATATCCCTATTTTACTGCTATATAAATGCGCATATATATATAGCAGCCGGACATGGACTCATTAATTTTTGTCTCGCCAAGCGATGTGTGGGAGAGGGAGTGCTCGACATAATAAAAGAAAAAATAAACATTTCCCGGACTGTTCCCAACCTTTTTTTTTTTTTCCCCTTTTCTCTTTTTACAGATATTGTAAACGAACAAATGGCTTTAATTATCGATTTAAAAAACGCCCAACGGTAAATATACATATATATATTGATACACAATTAATGTGAAAATTTTATAACTCATCACACTAATAACTTTTATACATCATCCATGCGAGAAAACACTTATATTCTCCAGTTACGTCAAAAGAACATGGCTCCCTCATCCCATTTATACCCACAAAAAAAAACACACACACACACACACACACACATATATCATCATCATATTATTTATCTCCCTCTTTCATTCGTCCTTCTCTTATTACCCCCTTCTATCTTCGTCCTCCCTCATTTTCTTGCTGGTCTGTGTTCCACACGAGTATTGCCAGACACGATGAAAAATAAATTCACTCACCGGCAGGAAAATTGCCATTCGGTCTACTACCGCTTCTTGATACTACAGAGGGTAAACCATGTGCTTTTCAGGACTTATATTCACAAGCGACAAGATTACGTCTCGTATTGTACAATGCACTTACTATATTTGTATAAACAAATATATTTATATATATTTTTTAGCTTTTTGCCAACGCATATATATATAAACACACGTTGCGCGTTTGCATGCAACACATTTTTTGAAATGCACAAGACAGATTCACCGCATTGCACCAATAATACTTTTATACCATACATATACATACACACATATATATATATATATATATATATATATAATAAATGTCCCCTTTCTTCTTCTTATTTTCCTTAACAAATAAAAATAAAAATCCTCGATATAAATAAATCTTTGGACTCTGTCTCACGCTCTATTTACATTAATCTCCATTGGCAACAGCTCTTAGGATTTATTATCTCGGTTATAACTATATATTTTTGTTTCTAAACCACACAAAAAAATTCTAAATGAAACGACAAGCGCCATAATACAGCTTTATATGTATAAGTTTTATATGTATACTTAATATGAATATTTATGTATGAGATGTCGAGCGCGGTAAATGAGAGAGATCCCGTTCTTCAATCTCGTGACTTGCTCACGATTGTTGTCGGGCCAACGACAAACATATACATACATACATACATACATACATACATACATACGTACATACATATATATGTATTTATATAAATCCTGAAACTAATTCATCCCTGTCTTTAGATTCGCGTGGTGTTGCCACGCCAAGTGCGCGTCGTAGTCGATGGAGGCCAATGAACTGTAATAAATAAATCCTCCTCCCTTTTATAACCCTTTATACCCCCCTGCCTTATTCCTCTAACTCATAAAATATGTCACTGAATTTTCAATTAAAAAATGTTTTCATATAACATTATTTATTCAAAGCTATTAATTTTACTTGTATTATAAGTAATATATAATATCATAGCTGAAGATAAAATAATTAATCAAATTGTAGATATTTTTATAAATTTAAATTTCTTCTTCTCAATAATTTTATTTTTATTTTTATTCATTAATAACAACAAGATAATTGAGATAATTAAGTTAAAAGACTTTTAATAGAATAACAAAAAAAAAAAAAAAAAATTTGTTTATGATGTAATGATATATAATTTATATGTATTTATAGTTCATTGTACTTGCGAATTATATATGCGATGGATAAAGAAAATTTTAATTGAATATAACGAGTCAATTGTTGCAATTGAATGGAGAATGTGGTATTCTTTGCGGTACGCAGATGTGACATATTAACGTACGGAGAAATGAATGGATATAATGCAGAAAGAGGGTGAGAAACTCAGAGAAATGTGTGGGTGAATGTATAATATATCTATTTGTGTGTGTGTATATGTGGAGGGGGAGTTTTCTTTCTCTCTCTGTCTCTTTATTTCTTGTGTCTATATCTACAATCTAAATTCGCTAAGCCGCACTGCCGTAGCACACACCCCCATGGTGCGTAGCATTCACCATAAAATTGATCCAAGATTCAAACAAGAATTCCCACTACGATAATAAATATTATTAGATATATGTATATCTGTATAATTGAATTGAATAAATATTTATGTAACCAATAGATGAAAATAAAATGATAAATATCAATTTCTTTTTCATACTTTGTATTGTAAGAAAATTTTATTAATATTTATATCATCATGGGAAGCATAAATCAATCAATGGATATAAATTATCCAATAGCTTTTTAATAAATTTATGAAAGAATAATTTAGCAGGGATATTATTAATAAAATGGAAATTATTAATACAACTGTATTGTATTATTCAATTTGTTTTGTATTTTATAGATTAAAATAAGAAGAAAAAAACCAAAGAGAGCTTCAAATATATACGAAATTGAATTTGAAGAATAATATTTGAATTTTAAAAAGAAAAAGAATAATATTAATTGAATTGTGAAATAAAGAATAAAATAATCTGACAGGGAAAGTAAATAACAATTAGAGTTTGCTGTTTATATACATAAAAAAAGTATATAAATATTGGACGTTAATTTTAATAATCGATTAAATGGAAGAAGGAGATATAAAAAGAACTTTCACTATAAAATAAAGAATACAAATTAAAGCCTAATACCATATACATATTATATATCAAATTGGTATATAACCTATATTGTTCACGCGGGCGACAAGGGGGTAATGAACTCTCATAAAGTCTATTCATTGTGAAAAATAAAAAGAATATGAAGAATAAGTATAATAAAAAAGTAGGAAAAACTTTGACAATTGTCATTGATATAAAAATGAATTTTTTATATAAATATTAAATGTGATTAAATTAAATAAATATTTTTATAATATAAAAATGTTATTTGAATTAAATTGAATAACTAACCGCAATGCAGTAAAATCCACGGTAGAAAATACACAGGGTTTACCACTGTCGAGAACGTCGTGGATTGAGGGTTGAATGGGGGCTGTCCGTGGCAAGAAGCACCGCATTACCAACGCTCTTGTTGTTTTATCTCACCATATTAATCGGACAACATTTACACTTTTAACGTAACAACACAACGTTCTACACTCACTTGTAACATAATATCACTCATTTGCCCTGTTATATTATTTATTGTAATACGCGAATTATAATCGCGAATAATATTGACGGCGAGACGAATATTTTTTAGACACGCAGGGCTACCAAATCGATGTGTGGATGTTACCCACTTTCGAGTTGTCTCTTTTTTGATTCTCTTGCTGCGGATGTGCTACGATTCATTCGCCATCTTGCGGCTGAATTTTCAGTTATTTTAAATTTTATATGTATATATTTGTTACATGAGCGCGAAACGAGTGGATGCTTTGTGTATTAATGATAACGCGCGGAATTTTTGAATTTTAAATTGTTCATGTTGATTTTATTTATTACTTTTTATTATTTTTAATTTATTAATTGGTTATGTGATGTATTTTTATTTTTAAGAGAAAAATTGTTTGTTGAATATTTGTATTTTCTGCATAGTTTATTAGATTTTATTATTTTTGTATTTGTAGCGGGGTTACAATACTTTTTGAAACTTATTGTTAGAAGAATTGATAAGAAATTGGACAAGCATATATTGAGAGAAAAAAAAAAAGTTGAACAACAAAATATTAATTTCATATAATTAGAATACAGTATTTTTTTCCTTCGATTTTATTTATTGATTAATTTTTTTTTTTTCATTCTGAATTTCGTTCTCTATATATATTTCGTTTCTGTTATTTTGTTATATATTAAATTCCACTATTTTCATTATTATTTTTATGTATATACACAACACATGACAATGATGTTAATCATTTCTTTTTCAATCGAATGCATTAATGTTCATTGATGAACATTAATTATCGTCATTCAAAAATATTTTTGGAGCGTTCAATTTTGCATTTTATTTGATAAAATTTTCTTAAATATATATTTTTAATTATTATACGATATAAAATGTATTAATAAAGTGATTATTAACTGAATAAAAGATAATATGTAGCTGTATTGATTAAAATTTTACATATTTTTCTGTTTTTTTTTACGAAATTTCGTTCATTCATATATTTTTTAAATTCATAATTGAAAAAATTCCACTAGCTAATCAGCTTCACACATTGGAACCAAATTTCAATTTTAATAGTAGTTGTTACTGTCAACCAATAAAGCATGGCATAATTCGATGTCTATTAAAAATTATTCATTCATTTATTTATTTATTTTTTTTTTGTTTCATATCAAAAATGATTTTAATTATTCTGCATTACTTCATTCAAACTGCGCCATTTATTATTATATTTTAATTTTTGATTTTGATAACAACGCAATGCGTAGTCACGAAAAAAAAAATTGAAAGTATATTTTATTATGTATTTAAAAAAATTATTGCTCCAATTATTATAATTTTATAAGGCTCTATATTATCCCAACTGATGTTGTGTAAGTTAAACGTCATTGTGGAATGTTTAATTCGAGCATTAGTTATTTCAGATATCGCAATCTCAACTATGTACGCTCATTACATAATAAAAAAAAATATTAAATTTGTTTTCTTGCCGATTTAACATTTTATTTGATAATCTTTGTCGCTGGCTGAACGCCTCTGATACGTTGTCAGTCTTATGATTATAAAAAAAAAAAAGCCAGCAATCATTTGCGACCAATTGATAACGATATTATTAATACTAAGCTCCAACACACCATATTATAATATAATATATACCAACTTTAAAACATTCCTCATTTCTCTTGACCCCATTAAGAATTTAATCGTGACGTTATTTTTTTTAAATTTTTTCAAGCTGGACGGGACATGCCTACAATATTTTATAGGATAAATAATACTTATTACGTTAATAACAATTGAAAAATTAGCGAAAAAGAGACAGAATAAATTCAATTTAAATGCAAATTATTAATTTATATTATTTGTTATTTTTTTTTTTGTATTTTAATTTTTTTTTTGCTAAATAAAGATTGCACAAATTAATTACGTTATCAATTGGAATAAATGAAATCTAATTGTTATAAAAAATTTATGTACTAATGTTGAATTGTAATTTTCCCTCCAAAAATGTGTTTGATAAATCTTAAAATATTATTAACATTTCAAAAAATATATATATTTCATGTTGGAACATGATTCGGTAATACAATAACCATTGATAATTTATTTTACAATAATATAGATTTATTATGTATTTTTTTTTTTTTTTTTTTCATTGACATCTCCTCCTCAGCCAACCGTGATTTGTTCTATTAATGTTGTTTTTTTTTTCTATTTTTGGTATCAAATCTAAATACATATTTTATTTGTCAATTTTACACAAATATATTTTAGTTATCGACTTTTTAAATTTGTTTTAAAGTTTTTAACTCCATTGAATGAACTGTATTATTCAAAAATTTCCATGAGATTCGCTTAGATTTCCTGTTTAATTATATACACAGATGAATTGAATAATATCACAACGAATATTTAATGCACATCATTTTTGTATACAATTCAATTGCATTGACATTTGTGATTGACATTAATCGGTGATTTTTATTTTCATTCTTGGCCAAGCAGCAGATTACCAATGACTCTTATAATTATGCGAATACGTTTGAAGAACTATGATACAATTGAAAAACAGTAATTGTTTTGAATGCTTTTTTTGCCATAGCCTATTTTATATTATTCCGAAGTTTTTTTTCTCTTGTTATTTTTGTTCATTTTTGTCGTCATTATCATCATCATATTGACTCTCACAAGTTTATCTCGGATTTAAAATTTAATTTCGTTCTAACAAAAAATTGAATTCATGTTACAAAGATATGTACAGTTATTATAATATTTGTTTTTCTATTCCACGTCATCAATTTAATAAAGTGCATTATTTAAAAAGTCCGAATTTCAAAATATCAATATATCAATGCCGGAATGTTTCATTCATTGCTGATTATTCATATATATATATATATATATATATATTGAAAAAAAATCATAATAATAATTAATACGCGTCAATACTCGCGAATTTTTGTTTATAATAATGACGGTACATACTGAAAAATTGTATTGATATCTATATGCATTAATATACATTATATTACAGGTATAATCATAAAAAATGGTATTTCACGCTAGTCAACCCCTGCAAAACCTTGAGATCCTTCAATAGCTTTTATAAGCTTGTCCCTGAGTTGTTGATAGCTTTCATAGGGTGGTAAATCGATTCGGTTGAAGCTGAAAAAAAAAAATAGAATAGTTGTTATTTTTGTAAATATCAGCATAAAATTATCAATATTATTAGAAAAATCAAAGATGGAAGCATGTGATTATCATACCACGTGTGGGCTCTCGGATAATTTTCAGGTGTTCCCCATTTTTCAATTGTAAATAATTGTGGTCCATTACTGCCATATAATTCTTTAAAGCCATTCATTGGTACACGCGATGTCCCAGTTACAAATTGCAATAATCGTGCGCGCATTTCATTATTAAACGATAAAATAACACGCCAAAACCATTGAACGGTAATATGATTAGCATGGTAATCCCCTTTGTATAATGTATTTTTCTTCCAATCTTTTACATCAATATGCTGTATACCACACATAAGAAGTTCTAATTCATGTTCATCGAATATTTTCACCAATGCCAATGGTACTAATGCATTAAAACCTTCCAAAAATGCATTCATTTGCTCTTGTACACGTGAAACAAATCGCCATTGTATTACTAAACTTATATATTCATCTTTATTTTCATCTGTCACGGGAATATTTGCCCCATTTGATTTTAATTCACGTTGTGATGTATGACCAAAACTATCTTCATCAACACAAAATGTTAATTCCAATTCACTTGGATCATTTTCTTTAATCCATAATAATGAATTATAATATTCTGAATCAACACTTTCCATATCTTTAAGGTCAATTGTTTTTGCCAACATCATTTTGTAGAAAGGTCGTATAAAGAAAGCTATTAAAAATAATAATTGCAAATAATTATTCCATACATGTATGAATAAATAATTTTATTGATTAAATTTATAATCATCCCCACAACTTACCGTCTAAAAGTTTTCCATGATAAACTGCCATGCCAGCAATACGTCCAATAAATTTGAAATAATTTAAATGCTCCTCGTTACATACACCCGAAAATGGATTTATTTGTAGCGTGTAATTATCCCTGCATTAATTATAGAATTAATTAAATTCCTCATTTATTATGAAATAATAATTTGAAAAAATAATTTTATTATAATTTACTCACATTGCAGAATATTCAAATAAACCGTAATATGGATTAAACATTTCCTTGGACAAGAGGAAAAACCATTCACGTGCCAATCCACCATAATCAAGACCTACTTCACCCTCAAACTCAACCCATAATTTTGTTTTCAATATTTCTACTCTATTCACCGAGCTAATAATACGATACGAGTCCTCTAAAATATTATTACGGGCCACTTTGATCTCAAATTTATTTGGTACGCTACTCTGTAATTATGAAATAAAAAAAAAATTACAATGTATATTTTTCACCAAAAAGTATTAAATTATTGTACAATATGCATAACGAGATATTGAATTACTTACGGGCTTTCTCAATTGAGACTTCAAATATTCGTATTTAAGCTTGTAATCTCGCGAGTATGGAACAGCCTGAAACCAATGAAAAAAAAAAAATCATTAGTGTTATCTCACGAGCATAGATTCATTGAACCGTATATTTTATTTATGTCTAAGAAAACGTACAGGCCCAGCTATTTGAGGATTCGACATGCGTGGATCTTCCCATTGCGTCGTTCTCGTATCTAAAATGCAAAATTACACACGCAAATGATGAATAAATGATTTAAATATTATTGAAAAAGAGAAGAAAAATGAAAAAATTAAAGCGAAAATTCATACTGTGGTCAATGAAAAATATTCGTCCGTCGGTATGAACACGTTCTTCCCATCCTTCAGGTAATGGTCCAAGTTGATCTAAATCACTCCTTGGAGTGGCCGAAGGCACATTGTGATTAGGCATTGGACTCGGTCTACCAGTTCGTGGGTCAACCCACGTTGTAGCACGTTCGTTATGGTCAATAAAGAACATTCGTCCATTTGGTGCTAATTGCATACTCCAACCGGGTGGCAGTCCATCGCCATTAGGAATTGGCAATGTCGGCTATGGAATATTTTATTTTTCCATTTTAATTTCAGATACATAACAAAAATTTCGACTGATAAATAAATATTCAACGCCACCAATTTACATGTATATTTCCCATGAATTTACAGAAGTACCATAATATTTTCATCGTTTTATCGAATATACACATAGATTATGTACAAATATACAAAAGCAATGAATATTCAATAATATTTAATAGCGTACCTGTTCGGAAGAACGCCTAGAACCTGCGGGACTGTCCACATTATCATCACTCTGTGGGCATACATTTAAATATTTTTCTTGTTTTTAGCTAAAACAAATATTAATTTAATATCTACATGATTAATAAAATAAAATGCGTCCACGTTTCGTTTTTTTTTTACTCGTTTCAAAAAGTTTTACAAATTATAAATGTACGTATAAACATGCGCATCACAAACAAACAAATCAAATTTATTGTTGGTAATGTAAAAATAAATTACAAGAATGGCAGTATAATCGAACCTATTGAGATTGAATTAAAATAAAATGAAATTTGAAAGAAATAGAGAACGAAGCATTAGTTAGGTTTATGCGAATGAAATCGCGAAATACCTGATCATCGCATTCTGCCAGGTAGCCACCATGGTCGCCAGATCGTTCTGAATCGGTTGTAGAAACATCCCCAACATCAATTTCCCCACTATGTCCCACCTCATTCCCATCCTCACTATCTTCACAATTGCATTCGTCTTCTTCCCGAGATAATTCCCGTTCCTTACACACACATGCAGTCATTTTCTACATAATCGCATGCTACTTGTTTTTTTTTTTTTTTTTTTTTTTTTTTTTTCAAACGACGTGATCATTTAATGATTGGACCCTGCTATGTGTGCGATTTCATTCGATTAAACGAAATATATCATAACGTTCAATGCAACAAGGAAATCTCAGAAGATTCTATTGCATGCAAATATTTATTTTATTCATACATTGTTTGTTGAACTGTTAAACTTATTTCAATTCAATCATTCAACAAGCACAAGTATACCAACAGTTAATGAAATTATTCGACAGAAAGACAATTCGTTATGGATATTGATAATTAAGAATTAACTGTCGCAGAATAAATTGAAAAAAGCAAGACATTTTATAATAGGACAATTATCTTTCTACTATCCAGTATGAGCCACAATAATTAATATTTTTTACAATTTTATATGATATAAAAAGATATATAAAATTAAAAAATAATTATACTCACTTGACTGATAGCAGATGAACGATGCTGTCTACTTTCAGCATCATCTACACTAATATGAAATCTTCGTTGAAATTCTGTAGCTGCAGTATCTAAACTTCGTTGTTCATTAGTTACACCACCTGCTGGTACTGCATTTTGCCTGTACATAAATAATAAAGCAATTATTAAAAAGAAAATCGTTAAAAAAATTTTGTTGAATATTCAATATTACTTTAAAACTTACGCAGTTGGCCTTTCCCACTGTGTAAATCTCGCTATATGGTTTACGTAGTATGTTCTACCATTAGCGTCTTGTCGTTCTTCCCAACCTGCTGGCAAGGGACCAGTCGATGATTGCTAATAATAAAATATTCAAATAAATTTATTATTATACGAAATAATATACAATTCATTTATTTAATTTATAGTAAAATAATTACCTCGGACGATTGAGCCATAGGAATATCATTTGAAGTTGGACTGGGTTGATCAAGCAACTCCCATTCACCTGAATCTGGCGCAGCATCACCATCACCATTGTCTGTTATTGATACATCAGTTATATAAGCATGATACAACTCCAATGTTCCTCTTATTTTGGATCTTTGACTGGAATGACTGTAAAAAATATGATATAAAGATTATACACATTTGTGTATAGAATAATACTGTAATTAATAAAATCAATATTAGTAACTAACCTGCGTGGACGAAGTATATATTGTTTGGCTGGAATTGTTCTACCTGGTTGTTCTTTAGGTAAATTCAATAAATTTAATTCCACCATTCCCAAAAAATCATCTCTTGTTAATCTATTTTCATCGAATACTTGGAGTACTAATTTATGTTCGGCAGGTTTCACCTAAAATTAAATTCAAAATATATTATAAATATTATTTAAGCATTAGTTGTGTATAATATTAATGACAACGTAAAAATATAGATATATAATTACTCTAAATATAAATTCCTCATCCCAAACAGGATTTAAAGTCTTCTTTTTCGTTTTAGTAAGTACAGAGTCGACTGTTTCATGGCCATGTAATGAATATAAATCAATCCTAACATAAGGATCACTCGCACCGAATATATCTTTTTTTGCAAGTTGATGGCCTGCCACAACCCTCAATCTTAACCTGCTGGTGGATTCATCATTCTGTAATAATACACAAAAAACATTTAAACAAAAAATAAAATATACAATAAAGGAAAAAAAATATACTACAAAAAATCGGAATGTCTTAAAATAACGATTATCCATAGAGTATAATTAACAATAAATGAGTAATGCAAACATTAATGATAAAAAAATATTGTATTAAATCATAATGTGCAATGATTTTAATTACACTTTATTTTAGCCTTAAAATTTATTTTTTTCATGTCAAGTTCGTGAAAGAATAGTATTTTATATTAAAAATATATTGAATTTATAATAATAAAATATGTATTTGATAATTGCAATGATATTAAATTGGGATATTAATAGTTTTAATTGAATGACACCTCTTGGAAATTGATCAACGACATAACGTTCCAACCTCTACTTGTCAAAAAATGTCACACAAAAATTACATACACCGTCTTCATCGACGCCGGCCGTCGGAATATATCCATATATATGCTCGTCTGCCATTAATATTGTGGACATATATAATATGTTTTTCGTTATTATTTTTATACGCAGTTCACAATTATAACGAGAATCACAATTTCATATGTGCCATGAAACCTATTTTGTGTTAACCCCACTCTCTCTATATATCTATCTGTCTCTCTCTCTCTCAAACTGTTGTACAGGACGGATATGACATACACATGATTTCAAAGATGGCTACCATCCGTCATTTCTTCATTTTAAATATTCAAATTAAAAAAAAAAAAAGAACTATACTTTATACGCTCATATTCATAAACAACAATCATTACGATTGTTTATTATCAATTCTGATGACCAACATAACCTATAATTATATTGATATTTTTTTCCATTATTTTATTGCAATATTTTTTCAATTCAAATAATATTACATAAATTGTAATTAGTAAAATTTATCCGATATATAGAATCGGTTTTATAAATATTATTGTGGTGATTGCTAATTGATATAAAAAAAAGTAGATATATAAAAAAATGAGTCATTAAAATTAATAATAAAAATGGAAATAAATTGATGTTATAATGATTATTTCGAATATACGTTTTGTAATTGAACTGCGAAGTATGAAAAGTGCCGCAGGAATTTACATATGGATTTTGTAGATTAAGAAACCATAGATATGTGTGAACTTTCTCTCTTTTTTAAGCACAAAGTTTTCACGTGGATATTTGGCCACACCCAATCAATAAATAAACAGAGTTGGTATTGGAAATAATTTTTTTTTTTTTCACTTAATGGAAAGAAGTGTAAATAACTTTTTCAATTTTTTTCTTAATTAACGAATACAGTCCGTACAAAGATAAAATATATACATATAATATTAAGAGGAAAAAATATTAATACTCACTATCAATTGACCAAGAGATAATCTCGTAGGTCGTGGCGATATTATATGTTCTTGAGTTGTTGTCGATCTCCTTCGGCTATTCCAGGTATAAGCTCGTCGTCGAGCTGCTGGTCTTTCAACTCCAACATACATTGGATATGTCAGTGTTCCAGGCATTATATTCTCCAAAGAATCTCTTATGGTTGATAAATACTCAATTTTATTATCTCATCAACCACGAATTATCATAATTTTCATAACGCAAATTAACAATCGATTATTTTAAAATTAAGATGGAAAATTTTTGTATCATGTGATGATTAAATGTAATTTTAATATATTTAAAATTTTCACCGCAATATCATGAAATAAACATTCATCATATGACATTGAAAATATTATTCAAGGTCTCATTGTGAAAGTATTTACTGCAAAAAATTGGTTATTACTCATTGCCAATAACTATTTAAATAATTGAAATTAATTATATTCAATCACTAGAAATCACAAACACTGAATATGTTCACTGAAACGTATATTACTTTACACTATTTAATTGTAAATGCGTTTACACGTTCCACGGCTATGAAGTGATAACAGTCTGATTTTTTTGATTCCAAATTGCGATAACACCCAGCTAGATTGAAAAAAAAAATAATACTTAACAAACTAAGATAATTCTACAATGAATATCTTCATATAACGTGACGCGATAATCTCAATTAACAGTAATATAAAAATAACTGCGCTGTGAACAAGGTCGTGAATGATAAGAACCAATCAAGCGGAAGTTATAATATTCAATTAATCTACGCGTGAAAATAATTATTTCAAGCGTTTTTTTTCAAGCTAAATAAATTTGCAATACTTTCATTATAATTTTTTCACGGGTTTTCACAGCTGCTTGTAAATTATATCGTGTAATACGAATAGAAAAAAAAAAGTTTTGACAAATTATCATACTGACGTCAAAGAAATCATGATACATCATATCAGAAACAACTGTACATAAATAGATGCATGAACGTTAATGTACTTGTGTATGAATGTATATTAATCGTAATAATTGTCTGTCACTGCATTTTCATTTATTTTAAACGTAATAGACCTAGATCAAATCACGGCGTCCATTTTCACTTTGTATTTCTCCATTATTTATTTTCTCAAAATATTCACAGAAAGGGTATATATAAAAAATAGCTTGAATTAAAAATCAAGGAACGTATAATTTCATTATTAATAATAGGACATCGACACAGAATTTCATACAATAATGTGATATTTAAATTAATAATCGTTTAAATAATAATCAAAACTTTGATATAACAATTCAAATGACAAATAAAAAAGCATTTTTGAAAGTTTAAACTTGAAATACCACATTATGCTTATATTATTATCTCTTGTTTTTTTTTCTGCATTAAGTTGTGACGCAATCAACTATTCCTTTGAATAATATACAAATTCAATTATTTTTTTTTTTTATTTGCGAGCATGAATTTTTCAAGTATTAGCTCATTAGAAAATATATTACCACCTCATTATTTCAATGTTACGAATGGACTGTTCCGTTTGCCTACAATTCACTGTAAATGTCAGGCTTTAAAATTATTCAATTGTTCTGTATATGCCTGTATCATTCTTAATGTAATTATAGTAATACATATCCTATAATAATTACATGTATTTATTTGAGGACCAACAAAAAATCCATTCGTATAAGTTGTATTGCGATGTTTGCAATAGTTTATAAACAACGAGTAATGAATTGTTTTCACGTTTCAACATGAAATTTAATTGATCATCAACTTAAATTACTTTGTCCATAATTTTATATTATCACTAGTGTTCACTCATTGTGAATGTTGTCATTATCTTGTTAAATTTTGCTATGAATCATCGCAATGAAGTGGAATCACGAATTTTGGACCGAAAGGTGATCGATAAGTAATGCCAACATCACTAAAAACTTTGTTTGGCAACGCTAAATTGCATAAATACAATCGGCCATTATCTGCACAATGTGACAATGGTAAACCAGCAACAACACTGAATTTACTTAAAATACCCGGTGTACCAGTTGATGGGGGTTCAATTGCAAGAACTGGTGCTCTGTTATTATTCACCCATTTGGCAACTGATGGCACTTGATGAACTGACTCTGTACTTTGATGAGAGTGCTCTTCAAAAAGTGCTAATATTATAAGGTCAACCATTGGTGGTAATTTTTCCGCCTTAGTTTCTACTTTATTTCCTGTCATTTTATATAATGATAATTCTTGCAATAGCGAAACATTTTCAGAGTTCTCGACGTAAACAACTGTTTTTACGCCATGCGTTGAGAGTTGGCGAGCACAATTGACACCAGCAGCGCCTGAACGATGTGGTCCACATAATGCAACAACTATTGGCCATTGATGTGCATTTTTTGGATTCAATCTGTGGGCCCCACCTAATAATTGAAGTATTATTTCGGCTCCAGCCCGTCCTAATAATTCAACCTATAATTATAATATTATATTAATTTATATTTCATTAAATTGATCATTTGCCGATTAGTTTAATTTATATTCATCATTTACTCGTCTTTCCCAACTGATTCCTAATCGATCCGCTGCTCCAATTAATTGCCGATGGAGATCAATTGTAATACTTGGTATTATTAAACCATCATCTGTCACGTATTCACGGTCATCATTGGCCGGTACAATTATTTGTCTATATGTTGCGGGTTTAGAAACAATAACATTCTCGTCGTGTCGATATTTACCACGATTATTTTCAGATTGTCGAAGAATATCTGGTTTTTGTGAATTAATTTCTTGCCAAACAGCCTGTAATTAAAATATAATATACATAAATTATTATTACCTAATTATTTTTCATATCTAATAGAAATTCATGATTTTTTTTTTTTGCTTTTACCTCTTTATTAAATAACGCTAAATTCTTTTCAAAATCAAAGTCTTGACTTAAAGATTGATCAATTGGCGTTCCAAAAGCTTGTTCATCTCTTGCATGCTGAAATTTTTGTCGCTGATTTTGATTTCGTCTTTGATTAGGTTTAGAATTTATTTCACCTGTAAAAGTCAATTATTTAATATTAATATTTATAATGGCAATATCGGAATTTATTTCAAATAAAAGTTTTAATAATTCTAATTACCAATTCCGATTCTTCCATTCGCTGTAGGCTCTGATTGTAGTGGTTCTACTGGTTTTTTCGTATCAGATTGATTAACTGCTGGTGGCACAGACGATGGAATACATTCAGAAACCGATCTATTAGCTCTTTTTGCAATTGGCCTTTTAACAAGTACTTTACTTTGCATTTTATTTTCTTTCGTTGTTACCTCCTCCGTTGAAATAATTTCCAAATTTACTATATCATTTGCGCTTTAAAATTAATAATAATCAATAGAATATAGTATAAATAATAATACAAAAAATTTATTTTCAACTTTATCACGTTCAATGTTTCTTACTTTATGGTGACCTGTTGCGAAGAATGCGGCATACCATTTTTGAATGCTTTTGAAATCGTCACTGTTTGTCTATTAAAATCAACAATTTGGCCTTGAAAAGTACCCAAATCATCTACACATTTGATAGACACCATACATCCCACAAATTGCTGCGACATTGTAGCAATCTGCAATTCAAAAAGTCAATCAAATAACATGTATAATTAAGAAATTGTTTGTAAACAATATTTATTCATGTGATATTCTAGAAATATAGTAATCTTCACTGCAATCATATTTGTAATAATTGACATATAAATACAACATTATAAATAAAAGTAATACTGATTATCAAAAGTATGTGTATATTGTACCTTTTGAACCGATGTTATAAACAAATAACTGAATTCGAGTTCTCTCCAATGTGAAAAAAATAGTGTGAAATATCGTCTCAAATGGTTTATATTATCATTTTATTGTTGGAACAAAATTTATTTAAAAATTTTAAAGAATAGTTGGACAGAGACTTTAAAAAAACGAGGTTAACTGAATACCTTCAGGCTTTATCAGACTTCGCATCACATAAAGCTAAGAGCGAGAATGCGCAAGCTCGTTGTGAACAGACTGCCAGATATGAAAGGTTAGGAATGTTGTAAAAGATGCAACCGAAAAAAAATTATATATCAACTAGTGTAGATATATGGCCTGATATTAGAATGAAACTTTGAAAAAACTTTTGCAGGTCTCTTATTGGCTCTTGTTTACTAGTTTAGTTGAATAGAATTGCATTTTTTTCTATCCCCTTATTGCTCACACCTATCGAACGACAGTTCTGCCATATTACAAAGTTACTGAAATACTGAGAACAACCGTTATTTTTCTACATACATCATCAACAGACAAGCCTGCAATTTTATCAACGTAGAAAATATTGATAAACAAGAAATAAATTTAGTAATATTCTCATTCCTTTATTTAAATTTTAGGTATGTAATGGAAATTGTCATGGTTTTTTCAGCATTTTCCACATTGTATATATGAGATTCAATACATTGGAAATGACCAATGAGAATTTTCGAAATAATATATGCTCAAATAACAGAAATCACTGAATATGTATTCTACCATTCATAACTTATTTCCTGTATGTGTGTGCGTACGTATATTATACGCGGGAAAAGTATAGAACGAATCAGAATTCGGCTTAACCTCAAAATCTTGATATGTACAGTGTTCCCGCCATTATTTTTTCCCTCGTTAATTTACCATTTCTTCCCACTTTGAAACGCTTTTTAACCAATGAAATTCATCGAGCATTGTTGCCTCTCTCTAAACGTTGCCTTTTTTTTTAGAAGAAAGGCACATTTGTAATTTCTCAATTCATCCCTAGTGAAGAAAATAATTATGTAAACACTGTATAGTCTTATTTATTATGATTGGTCTAAACAAGTTCAAATTCGTGTGATTGGTCGCGATGTTTCAATTATGGACATTCGATATGCAACTTCAAGTTGCTGAATTGTACCTCACTTCAAGGTGTGTAGCGGTTTTAAAAGCAACCGTTTGAAATATCAGCGTGCATTTCAGTTCGTTTGTGAAGTTGCAAGTGATTGTTTGTGAAAAAATAACTTTTAACATTGTTTTCCAATGATAATTGTATTAATGGACATGATTCAATATTTTTCAATGATAAAAGCTGCATGTATTATTTAATTTTCGTATGAATTAATCTAACAATAATTAATTAAAGGTAAAATTGTTAATATTTCTATTCAACAGAATTTTTATGTTCACCTTAGTTTAATATAAATAAATATTTTTCAAGATGGATCGCACATTGGATTCTATACGTCCAGTCAATTCAGATATAAGCAATGTGGAAATGTCTTATTTATATGGTCGTGATCCAAGTATTTTAGCTTATAGTCAACGTCCAGCACTGTCAGAAGACACAAAAAAAAATTTGTATTCTGTATATGAAATTGAGGAATCATCACAAAATGAAACATGTGGATCTCTCACAGAGCTATCATCACAAACAGTCAAAGTTTATTTGCGACTTAAACCATTTTTACCTAATGCTAAATTGACCGTACATCAAGAAAATGCATATCGTATTGTGAATTCGAATACCCTGGTTACAAAATTTCCAATGATCGAAAATGCAAGCATATCAATGATTAAATCATCAACAACGGAAATCGAGTGTCGGCGTTATACATTCACGGAAACATTTGGTCCTGAAGCAACGCAATTAGAATTTTTTGACCAAGCAATAAAGTCCCAAATGTCAGAATTTATTAAAGGGCACAATTGTACAATTATGACTTATGGTGCGTTTTTGTTTCGTTTTTTTTTTTTTTTTTTTTTTTTTTTTGCAATTTTTATGAATCAATAATGACTATAATAATAATCAAATAATTGAAAGTTAAATGATAATGATATTATTTCGAAACAGGTACAACTAATTCTGGAAAATCATACACTCTTCAAGGAACGACTTCATCGCCAGGAATAATTCCCAGGGGTTTAGAATTCGTATTTGCAAATATAAATCCAAAGCCGTCGCCGAGTTACAAACCAGTTCGTAATTGTGATGTTGTTGCATTATCATCATCTGAAAAAGCTCAAGAGCTTGAAATTAAGAATAAATTCTTGGCATTTGGATTGACCGATAAAAATCAATACATCGCAACATATAAACAGATGCAAAAATTATTGGAAGCAGAGACGTCAATGAGAGTTAGTGAATCATTAGATACATCCAAGTATTGTACAGTTTGGGTGTCTTTTGCAGAAATTTATAACGAAACAATTTATGATTTGCTCTCGAATGATTGTCAAAAACGTCGTCCTCCATTAAAGTTGGCAACGGACAATAATGGACGGGCTTTTATTAAAGGTTTAAAAACTGTTTGTGTTAATTCGGGTTCAGAAGCATTTCAGATTTTAATGGCTGGTCAATATAATTTAAAAGTAGCCGCAACAGCATTGAATTCAAGAAGTTCACGATCACACTGTATATTCACCATTAAGCTTCTTAAATATAATGAAGAAAATAATCCAGCATCAGTGGAAGTGAATACATTTTCGTTTTGTGATTTAGCTGGTTCAGAACGATTGAAAAAAACATTAAATGTTGGTGATCGATTGAAAGAAGCTCAAAATATTAATACAAGTCTTTTGGTTCTTGGACGCTGTTTAAAATCAATTTACGATGGACAATCTCTCAAACATCGCAATGACCACGTAGGACCTTTTCGTGAATCGAAATTAACACGATTATTTCAGCGTGCTCTATCAGGAAAAGAACCAATTACACTTATTGTAAATGTTAATCCATCGCCAAATTTATATATTGAAACGCAAAATGTTTTGAATTTTGCGGCAATAGCAAAAAAAATTATTTTACAACCAGTTAAACCAAAACGACGTAAATCAAAAACGCGCTTTTCACAGATTGTCAATCATAATACGAAAAGCATTACCGATTGGGATGATACAGCTGCATTGAACAGTATACCAGAAACCTCTTCAATAGATTTAGAACCATGTTCATCAATCCATTCGGAGGAGTATGAAGAATTATGTGAGGAAAATGAGAAATTACGTAGAGAAATATCTGCAATGAAAGCATCTGCGTTGAATCGAGAATTTGAGATTCGTCAACAGATGGCTGATACATATTCAGAGATGCTGAAAAAAGTTGAGGATCATTATAAAAATCAATTGAAAGATGCTGAAGAGCAACAAGAAGATTTAATGGAATATAATGTCAATAGAGTTGAAGTTTATTGGAAAGAAAAATTAAGTCAAGTCACGAGTCGAAAACGATCACGTTCTGACATGGACGATGATTATGACGATGATGAAATTATGAATGTTGCAGAATTAGAATCAGAAAATGCCGCTTTGACATCCAAATTAACGTCGTTGAAGGCAACTCTGAAAGATATTCGTAGACAACGTGATTCATTGGAGAGTGCAAAAAATACCGCTCAATATGAATTGAGTATTGTTAAGGAGGAAATGAAAAAAATGAAAGATTTAATGAAATCGATGCAACAAGATCTCACTACCGATGGTGAATCATTAGAATGTGTTACAGAATTACAAAAACAATTAAAAGAGATGAAAGAAAAAAATAACACACTAAAGAAATATTTGAAAGAAGCTGAAACAGATTACATAAATGTAAAAACTGAACTCGAGAAGAAAGACCGAAAAATAGAAGAACGCGATTATCAGATACAATCACAAACAGAAAAAATTCAGGATTTAGAAAATGATTTTGAAAGCGCCAATGCCGTTTTATTTGAAAGAATAAAAGATATTGATATATTAGAAGACAGATTAGAACGGCAAACTGAACAGTTAATTAATGCTGAAAAACGTATTGAACAATTGGAGAGTGTAGAAAAAAATACTAAGAAGAATGAAAGTGTCATAAAAATTGATGAAAATTCTCACGAAGAGGAAGATCAAAATGAAATAATTACAGAATTGAAAGAGCAATTGAAATTATATGAAAATGAAATTTTATCATTGACAGAAAAATTATCATTCCGTTCAAACGAAATAAAATCGTTGAAGCACGATCTCAACGATGCTAAAAATTATATCGCAGACTTAGATGAAAAATTGCATGAATTCGAAACATATCGTATTGAAAAAGAAGCTAGTACACAATCAAATATTGAAATCAAACAAGAACAAATCGAGTATTGTAATAGTGAGTGTCAAACTGCGTCAACAGTAGGATCAGATCAAATAAATCAAACCAGTTTCGTCGATGACGAATCCAAAAATTTGAATGAAAAATTAACAGATACTGAAAAAGAATTAGAAAAAATGAAAGATGATTACAATGAATTACAAGGAAAATTTGAAAGTGAACAGGAGAACGCAAAAAGACTAATTGAACAATTGAATGATGGCAAAGAAATTCAAGAACAATACACAGTTGAAGTTGAAGAATCCAAAAAACGTATGAATGAATTAGAAAATACAGTAGCAAATTTGCAACGTTCAGAATCGCTTCACATAAGTAGGATAGAAAAATTGAAAAATGAAATGAATGAAAATGCAATTAAATGTCAAAGTGAACATATTGAGAAAATTGCAAATCTTAATAATGATCTTTCGGTTGCCACTCAATCTGAAATTATGCATAAAGAACTTATCGAACAGCATCTCACTGAAATCGCTGAGTTAAAAAGCAAATTAAATGATATTGAATGTTTACAGAATAAAGTTGCAGATTTAGATCACAAAATAGAAAAATTGGAACGGGAAAAAATAGATTTGAATGAGAAATTGCAAGTCAATTTGAAAAAAATTGATGAGAAAAATCATGAAATCGAAGACTCAACAAAAAAATTACATGAAAAAGATGAGGAAATACTTCGATTACAAAAGGAAGTTAAAACGATGCTTCAATCGACTCTCAATGGTGAAAATACATTGGAGAAAGAATTAAAAAAAGTCCTAAAAGAATTAGATGATACAAAACAAGTGGTTTTATCCAAGACGCAAATTATTGATAAATTACAACAGCAAATAAATAGTTCAGAAGTATTGCAAAAAATTATTGAGGATCGTGAAAAAGAAATAGCGAAAATGAAAAATGAAAATAAAACTTTGGAAAACGCATTAAATCTAAAAGATGAAGATATGGAAAAATTCAAACAAAATCGCGACAAAGTCCTGGAGAAATACGAAAAATCTTTGGAGAATATGCAGGAAGAGTTGAATCGACTGAAACAAGAAAAAACAGAGAATAAAGAATTATTACGTCCAACAACTACTCCACGTACTGTCGACAAAAATCAAAAATTCCTGGCGCCATCAGACGACCGAGTTTATGTATGTAAATAATTTAATTATTACTCAATAATATGACTAATTTGTTTATGTTGTATTTTCTATTTTTATATTTGTAATTATTATTGTAGTATAATCTACGAGAGAACAAACCTAAAGAAAAATGCGAGGTGTCAGATGATGAAATCGTAACCGAACGACGAGGAAGAAGAAATCGGAAAATTTTGGAATCACCAGTCTCATCAAATACTGATGAAATTGCAGTAATTGAACTGTCCGGATCAGAATCCAAGTACGTATATATCTTCACCAGCAATCCCTGATATTATTAGTATTTTTTTTTTTTATTTGAAAATGGTCTATTGACAACTGAGTTAGTATAATTGACATGATATTTTATTGATTCAGACGAACAACACGAAATACAGTGAAAGCTGCAACCACAGGAAAACGAACGACACGAAAAAAGAAACTTTTCACACAAGGTGATGACTCCATGGTTGATTTAACGCCGTCAATAGAGGTAAATAGATAATTTCATTGTTTATTTTAATATTCTTTTTTTTTCATGAAATATAATTTATTGATTCTCTTTCAGTCACCATCGCCAGCAACTGCACGATCGTTAAGAACAAGACGAAAATGAAAATAACTGTAATTGCATTATATATAAGATTTATCATAATGTGGATTTCTTAATTTAAATATATTTTCTTTATGATTTTAGTTTTAGTCTGAATTTATCATTTTGCTGGTATCAACAAAAAAATTTTCAGATATTTTACTTTGTAACATAATAATTAATTATTAAAAATGTCAAATATGTCACTGGCAAAAAAAAACTATTTAATCTATTTTTGTTTTGTTTGACTAATTTGTAGTACGTATACAAATGTAATTGGTCGACTGTTTTTCTTATGAGAAAAATTCTTTGAAAATTCTTCAAAAAATTTATAGAATTTGTCGCAAGACAATTATGTATGTATATATACACAAAAAATATCAATTTTAAATTGTAGAGAGCGCTAGTGTTGATATAAGCGACCTCTACAATGAAGTTCTTGTGATTGGTACTACGGATTATTCTTTTCTTCCACAAGGTTGGTATTACCTATGATATAAAACCCAATACATTTCCGTTAAGTCTTCCATTTTCTTCTGGGATCTCATCATGGTATGTACAATATTATATTTTATAATCGCCTCGTGTATTAATCATCCTTTACTCTAACAAATAATAATTTCAATATTATTATTAATAAACATTCAATCTTTCGATTAAACACAATATTTACCAACTATAATACAAATAATCTAATAATTTACTACTCCAATATTCCTATAAATTACACCACGTCATTAACATTTATACATAGCTATCACCACGTTTTTTTAGATCCCCCAAAAATAAAATGATGATTTAGATATTAAAAGTTTATGGTTTAAACTGAATAACCATGAAGATAATTTTCTAGGGCGGTCTGATATTTTATAACTTCAAAAAAATATTACCACGTTGTCGTTGATAATTTCATTAATATGTGAACGGTTATAATTTACAGTCTCATCGGAAATTCAGTGCACCCCGTCATGGGTCCATGGGATTCTACCCAAAAAAGCGAGCTCAGCGTCATCGTGGTAAAGTAAAGGCATTCCCCAAGGATGATCCAACAAAACCAGTTCATTTAACCGCTTTTATCGGTTATAAAGCCGGTATGACCCATGTGGTACGTGAAGCTGATCGTCCTGGCTCAAGTAAGTTGGAAAAATTTATTTTAAATCATTCAAAAACAATATTTTAATTACAAACGACGCTTATATCATTGTTGGATAGGCGTAGCAATACGCTAGTCTGATAATGATTGTGGTACGCGAGCTGCTTGATTTTGTGCAGTATATTCCTAACCACAGTGTCGAAAATCAACTCTGTCCCCTACTTTATGTAGGAGTGTATAGTAGCAAGCCATATTCCATTAATCTCGGGGTAGTCCATTGGACAATGACCGTTGGGAAAAACCATGGCTATTACAGTTTTCTTTATATAAATCTGAATTATTTCATTAAATTCTTATTTTTATTGTGATTAACTCATTGATCATTTCAATCGTATTCATTGATTTATTAATAATTGTAAATTATTAATTTTATCTTCACAGAGGTTAACAAAAAGGAAATCGTTGAGGCAGTAACGATTCTCGAGACACCACCAATGATTGTTGTTGGTGTTGTGGGTTATATTGAAACTCCACATGGTCTTCGTGCCCTCACAACTGTTTGGGCTGAACATCTTTCAGAGGACTGTCGCAGACGCTTCTACAAGAACTGGTAATTCATCATTTTTCTCTTTTAATTTCATTCTCAACCACTTTTAGATTTTTTTTTCTCTGCATCATTGTGGTTGTTTAAAAGATAATACGTAGTAGACAAAGATTCATTATCAACTTCGATTAAATTTAAATAAAAAAAATCAGCTCTCCGCTCATTAGATGAGAGAATTTTTGATATTTGGTATGAGCCACGAGGCTTGAATCTCGTTTCATGGCTTGTCCGAAAATGGTGCATGGTTTCCGCTCATTACGATGAGACCAGCACATTACAGATGGACGTGAAGACGGAATATGGAATTTCTTCTGTGATAGGTATAAGAGCAAGAAGAAGGCATTCACCAAAACCAGCAAGAAGTGGGCTGATGATCTTGGACGCAAATCAATTGAAAAGGATTTCAAAAAAATTGTCAAGTACTGCAAAGTTGTTCGTATCATTGCTCACACACAAATGAAATTGTTGAGACAACGTCAAAAGAAGGCTAACATCATGGAAATCCAACTCAATGGTGGTACTATTGAACAAAAAGTCCAATGGGCACGTGAACACTTGGAAAAACCAGTTGCAATCAGCAATGTCTTTGCAGCTGATGAGATGATTGACGTTATTGGAGTAACCAAGGGCAAAGGATACAAAGGTATATATCATCAAAATTTATTAAGAAAAAAAAAACTTTATTTTTACATTTTTCTTATTATTATGGACTATATGATGAAAGCATGTTTGTGCCTTGTCTGAATACTTTGAGGATAATATCATGCTGCCTTCCTACTGAAGTTCCTAATAAGAAAAATGTTCGTTTTTTCACTTACCCAAACCTTGAATCAATAAAATATTTTATACTTCAGTATAGCATCAAAATTTAATATCTTTTTTTCTCTAAAGGTGTAACATCTCGTTGGCACACAAAGAAATTGCCACGTAAAACTCACAAAGGTTTGAGAAAGGTCGCTTGTATTGGTGCGTGGCATCCAAGCAGAGTGTCATTCACTGTTGCACGTGCTGGTCAAAAGGGTTACCATCACAGAACAGAAATGAATAAGAAAATTTACAGAATTGGTCAAGGTATCCACACCAAGGACGGAAAGGTAAATTTTCATATACAACAAGATTCATATTTATGTATTTAAAAGCCTTTGACTACTAGTTATATTTTCTTACATAAAGTAACTAATAATTTTATACATGAGGCAAGATCAAGAGTGCTCTAGCATAGTATCCATTGCTAATACTCATTTCGTATTTGGACCTCCACTACGAGCAACAATACAATTTATTATTATTTTCAATTGATTGCTATATAATTAAATATAAAGAATATGTATCTAATATGCTCTAATGATCATTTAAAAATTTATTTTAGATTGTTAAGAATAACGCTTCAACTGAATACGATCTTACTGAGAAAACAATTACGCCAATGGGTGGTTTCCCCCATTATGGTGAAGTCAACAATGATTTTATCATGATTAAAGGATGCTGCATGGGCCCCAAAAAACGAATTATCACACTTCGTAAGGTATGTATCGTAATTTCTCGAATCAAATATAAAAATTTATATATAAGTAGCTTTTAATATAAATGATGAATACAAAATAGAGCCAATATTATTTATGATATATTACATGATATTTAATGATAGGACTGATCTGTTCTATTAAATAAAACTACATAGATTTACTTCAAGAATATATAATAATATTTTTTTTTTCTCCATTTCATTATTACAGTCATTGCTCGTACACACCAAACGTGCTGCTTTGGAAAAGATCAATCTGAAATTCATCGATACCAGCTCCAAATTTGGACACGGTCGTTTCCAGACTGCAGCCGACAAGGCTTCATTTATGGGAGTACTCAAGAAGGATCGTATTCGCGAAGAGCAAGCACAATCCGCAGCTGCCGCACCAACTGCAACCGCAGCTCAATAATTTTCTATTTATTATTGTGTACAGTATTTCATCAACAATAAATAGGGAATTTCACAAAATAAATTAATGTTTATAAATTATTATTTTTTTTTATATTCCTTATAATCCATCAACAAATTTTCTATGTAAATAGCATTTATTGCATTCAATTAAATGACACAGAATTTCATATATGTTGTAAATAAATCAATTGAATATTTATATAACAAATATTTTTTTTTCTTATTTCATTCCACTCTGTTTTTATCATAAATTCCGATAATGGATTCGGTCTCTTCCCCCTACTAATAATTTTTATTTTCAATTTGCCACTCATTCAGTAATTTAGACAATTGGTTACATATGTATGTATGCATATATATATGTATGTATGTACATATATTTTTCGTACGCTTATATATGAGCTACCATAACCTATAACCAGCTGATTTCAATCGTATATTGCAAGTGAAAGATGGCTGACAGCGGTGACGGTCCACATAATACATCTTCAAGAAAAGCAGGAAGTAATAATGTAATTGATGCACCAGTAACTGATCCAGCATCAACTAGTAAGGTAAATAAATAATTATAACAAATTAAAATGATATTAGTGGTTATAAAATATAATTTTTTTCACATAAACGAAAAATTGAATGAAAAAAATGTCTTCGTAGCAATTGGGTGGCGTTAGTGTCATATACAATATTAAATCCGATATTGTTATCCTTCGAGATGGTATATTAAAATTAAATATTTCAGCTTTCGATAATTTTTCATTTTTTTTTTTTCAGCTTAATACTAATTACAAGTATTTTTAATTCAAAGATCTTCCAAAATCATCATCAAATTATTCTATTGTTCTGTGTTTATTTATTCAGTTATTATTTTTATATTCAATGCATGTATATAAAAATACATTAATTATCTTATAAGTACGCCAAAAGACCTTGCATATTTATTGTCAACATGTGCAAATGTATTACGTAATTACCGCGTTTGTGTTGAATTATAAACATTTGACAAATGTTTCAATTATTATTTTTATATAAATAAATAATTTTAATTATTCGTCATGAACTAATTCCAATTACACAATTATAAACGATATAAAACTTGATATTATGATTTATTGAGAATAATTTTGATTTTAAAATTAATATTACAGTGATTCAATGAAAAATATATAAATATATTTATTTATTAATTAAATACATCACAGTAGGATTTTTTTTTTATTATATAAAAAAGTTAATCATATTATTATGTATAATTATATCTGAGGATTAGTTAAAATGTGAATGCATGAATTTTTACTTGAATTTATATCAAAGATAATTCATTTCAAGGTGCTTTCTTTTATTTAAAACATATAGAGCATTATAATTCATCATTGAATAGCAATAATAGTCCCACGAAAAAATAATTCACATTTGCATTTAATTGATATTTTATTAGTGAAAATTTGTAGAACAGCCACAAAGTGCACTTCAACACCATCGTGCCCAAAATATTGATGTATATTCATAAGAAAAAAAGTAAAATTCATATTCATATTGTGGCCAATACCTATACACGTAGATAATATATTATTATTAATTCCAAAATTGTTAATAAGCCTAAACAAATGAAGGTAAATTTTTGGTACATCCATAAATACAACAATAGATAGAAACGTTCTATGCAAGCTGTATGTACATTACCACACTTATTAGGGTTTCATGTACAAGTATATCAATTTATATAAGAGGAAAAAAATATTTTGACGTATCTATTATATTCACTTTCTTGTCCTTAAATTATAAATCTTGAAATTAATTACTCCTCGATATTTCCAATAATAAATTAAATATCTAATACAATTTCAGTTCAATTTCGGATAATATTTAAAAAAAACTTTATATAGAGAACATCACATTTATAATGGGTGGCGTCAATTGTGAATGCATTTGAATTGTGAAATGGTGGTTATTGTGATTTCAGAGCCTAGAGGCATCAAATAATGCCTTTCACGGCCCGAGAGCAAAATTAGTAAGTAAGAATATTTGTGTATGAAACCAGAGAGTAAAATAATTTATTCCTTATTGCAATAGAACAAATGCTCGTTCCTTTTTAATAAGGATCGCTTGAATCCTTGTGAATTAAACATTCATATGTATGAAAATTTTATATAATACGATATGCTATGTGTCAATTTATTAAATTATTCGATATTACATTTCGTACATGCCTACATTCTGTCGGCATGAAATGGTAATTGATTTTAATATAATTATTAATTTGAAAAAATAATATATGTGTGTATATATATATATAAACAAAAATATTCTAATACTTTCAAATTCTATAGTTAACTAAAACGCAACAAGTCCGCAAGTTTTTATAAATAATTTTATCATTAATAGAATTTATTTTTCTTTAAACTAATATTGCATGATTGATTTCATAACAATTTTTGTGAATCACTATTTTATCACACATTTGCTAAAAGGAAAAAAAAAACGTCGCAAACAAGAACATTATAAAGAGAACAAAAATACAGCCTCGAATTTTTCAAATGAAGACTCAAGTTACTATTCTCATATACATATACCATTTCATTATTAGCATAACAATGCCTTATAAACTTGTAAAATAATCTATATGCTTATCCAAATGTTTTCGTTTGTCAATGTTACACATACACACACGGCCACCTGATAATTACCAGCACGAAGAATAATTTTAAATAATTTAGCTTCACATACGCATTGTTATTTTTGTAGTCAATTTTCAATTCATCGCAGTTCTAATGATTTACAATAATATTTTTGGTTATTCTTTGATTGTATAATTATATTTATATTTTTTAGGAATCTAAATCTGGAGCATTGAAGAAGTCGAGTCGATATCGCAGTCGTTCATTATCCGCAAGCAGCAATGACAGTTACAGCTCTGGTATGAAAACAGTAAATAATTCGAATTATTTTCTTGTTTTAAAAAAAAATATTATTTGTTTTAAAAAATCGTCAAATCATGCATGTTTGTGTTTAGAAGCTTATCCGGCATTTATCACACATAATTAGATGCAAGTTTTTCTATTTAGTATTTCATTCAAATTAAATGTAAATTAATTTTGCTACATCCTCATCGTTGAATATTATTCACTCATCTGTCCCGCAATTAGTTATTGCAGTGATACTAATCATCAATTTTATGGCATACGCTTAAAATTTAGCGTCTTATACAGGAAGTTCGTCTGACGAAGATGATGTGTCACCACGTGAAAAGATACAAACAACGGAAAAAGGATTCACAGATTTTTGCGTGAGAAATATCAATCAACATGCATTTGGTCGACGTGAAATTGAAATTGCTGAACAAGAAATGCCAGGAATTATGGCACTTCGTAAACGTGCCGCTGACGATATGGTATTTCATTTGTTTTTTTTTTTTTCAATAATTAAATTAACGAATTAAAATAATAGTGTGGTAAATATTATTAATGAATGAATAAAATAAAGAGTTAATATTTATTGTTTATTTTTTATATTTAAATTGTCGTAAAATTGATATTTGGTTTGAATATAATAATAACATAATTTGGATTTCATTCTACAGCCTTTGAAAAATGCCAAAATCGTTGGATGCACTCATATAAATGCTCAAACAGCTGTTTTGATTGAAACATTGGTGGAATTGGGTGCACAAGTTCGATGGGCTGCATGCAATATTTATTCAACGCAAAATGAAGTTGCTGCTGCATTAGCATACGCTGGATATCCAATATTTGCATGGCGTGGTGAAACTGAAGAAGATTTTTGGTGGTGTATTGATAAATGTGTGGCAACTGATAATTGGCAACCAAATATGATTCTCGATGATGGCGGCGATGCAACCCATTTGATGTTAAAGAAGTATAACACAATGTTCAAATTGATTCAAGGTGAACTTCGTAGATCAATTAATTCTTTTTGATTAAAACTTCTACATTTTTCGAAAATTATATTGATTTGTCTTTCAGGTATTGTTGAGGAAAGCGTTACTGGCGTTCATAGACTGTATCAATTATCAAAGGCTGGCAAACTGTCTGTGCCGGCAATGAACGTAAATGACAGCGTAACGAAAACAAAATTTGATAATTTATATAGCTGCCGTGAGAGTATTATTGACAGGTTTGAATTTATTTAAATCTCAGAAATAATATGTATAAATATTTCATTAATGATTTATATTAACGGGGAACTAATATTTATTTACAGTTTAAAACGATCTACAGATGTTATGTTTGGTGGAAAACAAGTTGTAATTTGTGGATACGGTGAAGTTGGCAAAGGTTGTTGTCAAGCTCTTAAAGGTTTAGGATGTATCGTTTATATTACGGAAATTGATCCTATTTGTGCATTACAAGCAAGTATGGATGGTTTTCGCGTTATGAAATTGAATGAAGTTATAAGAAATGTGGATATTGTTATAACTGCAACGGGAAATAAAAATGTTGTAACTCGCGAGCACATGGATAAAATGAAAAATGGCTGTGTAGTTTGCAATATGGGACACAGTAATACTGAAATAGACGTTGTATGTATTCATTGATAGTTATTTATTTATTATCTGACACAATTTTTTTATTTTGTTATTGTGGAATAAAATTCTATGCAAATAATTTTTACAGAATAGCTTGCGAACACCTGATTTAACTTGGGAAAAAGTACGTTCTCAGGTCGATCATGTAATATGGCCTGATGGAAAACGTATTGTATTATTGGCTGAAGGACGTTTAGTTAATTTATCATGTTCAAGTATTCCATCGTTTGTTGTATCGATTACGGCAGCAACTCAAGCGCTCGCTCTCATTGAATTGTTTAATGCTCCGCCGGGTCGTTACAAAAGTGATGTCTATTTACTGCCTAAAAAAATGGGTGAGCTCCGTCAATTAATTAATTAATAATAAACAAAGCTGAAAATAATATACAATAAATATAATTATCAATTTATTTTTACTCAATAATAAATATAGATGAGTATGTGGCATCGTTACATTTGCCAACATTTGATGCGCATTTAACTGAACTCACAGATGAACAGGCTAAATATATGGGTCTTAACAAAGCAGGACCTTTTAAGCCTAATTACTATCGGTAAGATTTAAATTTAATAATCGGGTATATATATTTTCTTTTATAATTATAAAATTTTTTAATTAATTTGAGTTTTGTATGATAATCTAGTTACTAGGTGTATAGAGGAATCGGACCGATTGTCAAATCAATATCTACATCAGTCAACCGCTTACGAATAAATAGTTTAGTCTCTAGGACAAACTCGCAATTATTATTTGACTTATTCAAACAAAATGAAAAAAAGAAAAAATAATAAAAAATAAATTGATAACAAAAGAAAAAAAAAAAAGATATTGACAGTAATCCTGTGCCGATAAATGTATATCATCCATTACTCAAACACGAATATTCATCAACATTGTGATTAATATTGAAACACATATGTACCACGGTCTGAATAATTTTTTGGAAATCGGCAAATTTATGGCCAGTGAATAACATCATTGCCTAGAAAATCATACAAATGCTTTGAGCAAAATGAAATGATACTCATTTCATTTTGCTTCATGTTTTTTTTTTCCTGTACACTGAATAAAGTAGTAAAAATTCATCGATTATAGTTAATAAAATTCATTAATATAGGAAATTAATAAAATAGTTGAAAGCGTAAATGAACGTTGTTCAAGTATAGTAACTCATTAATTTGCACTATATAAGCGTGTACTGAGTTGATAATTTTTAATGCAAGCGTAAGCAACCAAACCTTGTTGTCAATGGTAAAATAATCATTAATAAATTATTGTGGTTTGGAAATGAATAATAAAAATTGATTTTTTAAATTCAGTATTTAATAAACTGATGATAAAAACAAGTAATGATCTACCCATGAGATTTATTATTTACTTAGAAATAAAATAAATTCATATTATGATCTGATTATAAATATATAATAATTGTAATTATGAAATGGGACAGAAAAATGTATTGAAAGTATAACAAACAACTTTAAAATATTGTCATGATACCCGAGGGTGATTATAATCTGTTCATGATAATTTTAATATTTATCGTGGTGTCTATTTCTAAACAAATAAATTTTGTATAATTTTCCTGAGGAATTTAATTGATTGCAAAAACAGTCGGATAAACTGTATAAGGTCTTGACTATAATTACGTAAAATATTATATCATGAGTTGCTTGCTTAGCACATTGCACTCACTGAATGAGTAATTTTTCTTTACAAAAGTGAATGCGTATATGTGAATATTACACTAAAATTGAAAATTGTAGTATGGGCCTTAGGAAATAAATAAAAAAAAAATTGTGAGAAGTTTTGTTTCAGAGACATAAATAAGTATATATTTTTTTTTGCCCACTGTAAAATAATTCTAGAGAAAATATTGATGCAAAGAGAATAAAAAGTTCATGATATTTGAATGAAAAAACAATAGGCGTCATCAGTCAATTGTTAATTTGGCCTAAGCTTCAGTGAAATAATACAGTTCGGTAATTAACTTGAAAGTGATTATTGAAGAAAAACAAAAGGAAAATAAAATTTTCGATAAATAAATATTATTATCGGCTAAAAAGTGCTATCTGATAAAATTCTTACTCTCAACCAGCCTATGAAACAGTTTTGATTTTTGGGAATGCGATTAATTGGAACAATTTTACTGTAGCTATAAAATTATTGAATGAAAATTATAATGCTCAACTTGTATAAAATTTTTGCATTAGATATTGGGTTTTCCCAAAATTTAATTGAAGATAATTAATTAAAAATAAAACAGCACATCGTTTTACAGTCATAAATCATAAAAATTTATTCATTGTAAATGCAATGAATAAATCAAATTGCTCAGAAATCAAAAATTGTCTCTTGAAATTATCTGAATGAAAAAGAATTGAATCAATTGAAACCTTAACAAAATTAGAATTCACAAAAATGAATACCATATTGTAACATTATAGTGCTTTATAATAATTGAAATATTTTTGTAATATTGCTATCGCCAATGTGAAATAAAACGTTGTAATTAAATACCAACAAATCATATATAATTCATAGTACATAAATATGAATAATTTTACTCATTCGTTATCATAAATATGATACGAATATTAATGAACAAATTAATATATAATTGCCATAATTTTTCATTTCAAGAAAAAAACAAATCTGCGCTTGTATAATAGGACGTTGTATCGCATAAAAATCATTCACATACATAAATATCAATATTTAAAAAAAGAAAATGTATTTGGTTTTAATAAATTTGGTTTGTGTTCTATAATAATTGAAAAAACAAAACCAATCAATCGAAGCTGTATATATGTAAACATATATAAGTGACTTAATGTATATACTTTTGTTCTTTCAATAAAGCACTTAATTCATCAATGAAATAAAAATAAATCCCGTTCCAGAATTTAATTATTAATAAAAATATTTTCAAGAACAAAAAAATGGAGACAACAGATAATATACATATGCATTTTATATTTTCAGAAATCCATCAATATAAAGATAATAATCTATTACAATGATCAACCTCACACTATATATATTATATTCCTATCAACAAACATTAATGTTTACGAGTATTGCAGATAAAAAAACAAGTAATCTTAATAAATTATCGTAAAAAAATATTTTAAAGTCAATGGCAAGGTTTCATGGCCTACCTTGATGGTAATATTAATTATTAACCATGACGAATTAATGAAAAATTATTATTATCTCTGACTTATTTTATTCAAATAAACGAACAATGTCAACATTAAAATTTTTTAATTATAAATATTATGCAGCGAGTGATGAGAATGACATTCAATAAGAAATTATTTACTGTACGGGCACGCTTTTTATTCAAATAATATCTCTATTACAATGGAAGTGCATCTGTCTATTGTACTATTATTTTTATGAAGCATGTATCGCATATTTCAGAGAAAAAATTGTTAAACGGGATGTCAAGTATCAAATATGGAGAGTTTCATTTTGGTCAATTGTTGAAAAGTATATATTCTCATCAAATAACTACATAATTTCCAATATTTCTCCTTTTTTTTTTTTCAATTGTTCAATACATAAATAAGTTTACTGTATTGATGAAAAATCACAATTATATTTAAAACTTTGCAGATTAAACATAACGTTGAGAGTCGTACATTAAAATATAAACGTTCAATGATTCGATGTATTTATTTATTTTTTCTCTTAAATTATTGGTAGACCATACAGTACCATAGAGTACGTATTAAATGTAAATTATATACCTCAATGTTATAGCTAAGAGTTTGTTCATTTTCTTTAATCACACAAATTTGTTTTAAAATACAATATAAAAGGACAAAGTATTAATTTACCATTCATTGTACATTTGTTTATATAAGTAAGTTGATCAATTATAATTCATAAAAAGGTTTTGAGTATGGGTTATATAAATCCATAAATAAATTGATGATTGTAATTTTAATGAGTAATAATGAAGATGTTATTAATAAATTTAATGAATAGTTCTTAATTATAATTTATCGTGTGCATTATAGAGTAACTTTGCTTTATTTATAAATATATAACAAAAATATATGATGAATTGACGTATATACATTGGAAAATCTATAAAACTTAGAAATTACATTTCAATTGAACGTGATTGAATTTTATCGATTAATTTGATCAAAAATTTCATGATAATTAATTTAGTACTATATTCATGAGCACAAGAAAAGTGTTATATACGCACGTGTCATTATTTTAATGTCAATTATCTGGGCGCGATAGGCAAGATACAAATCCAATAATTATTTATTTTTAATTTTCATCATCAAATTAAATCACCATAATTATATGGTCGTATGGCAGATTGAATTTATCTACTCGTTAAATACTTCATGCATAATAGATACATGTGAATAAGAACGCTACAACGTTGTAAAATCTAGGCACTTTCTTACAATTTATCAATAAACAAACGTTTAATTTGATAGATATCTTCTCTTCGAGAGAAATATAGTGGATGAATGTAAGTGTACATGTAAGCTCGATTTATATTTAAAATTAGAGCAAATCATTACAGGGATACATTTATATATTGAAGTGTTATAAATCAATTTGTTTATAGTCATTGCCACAATCAACAATAGCATATTCAAACAATTACATCAGTCTCCAGTGAGTTAGTATAAATAATTCTATTATCATAATGCCATGAGTTTTATCGACATTATACCATAAATTAGAAAAAAAAAAGCATTTAAATGCCTATAAATGTTCTGATTCTAAATTGCAATTGACAAATTTAGGAGTATAACTATATTATACTGCAACATGATTTTTTTTCTTCCTCTTGTTTTCTTTATCGCAATTATTTCGTCATTATTTTCATTTCAATTGTATTATTAGTATTTTGTTTGAATGGTCTGTGATCGTGTTGACTGATGTATCCTCTCAATGACTAGCTTAGGATTATTATGCATACATACATTATTGTTTTTATTTCCCCCTTTGTTTCTTCAGTTTTTCTTTCGAATCAGTATTAACGCAGAATTGGCAATAAAGGCGTTTTCGTTGAATTAATTTGATCACTTACATATTCCATGATTTCATCCAATGTTTGAGAGTTTATTGTTATCATGCTGTTCATCGATTATGGCATGTTAACGTTTTGTTTATTGTGCTATCATTTTGTATTGATTTGTTTTTAAAATGAATTTTTGATAAAAAAATTTTTTTTTTTTTTCGAGTATCAATTTTCGTCTATTATTTTTTTTTTAAATAGACTCAATTATATATAAATTCGCATTTAAAAAAAAACTTCACACGAAAATACTAAACACATTAATTTTTGTTAATAATTGAGAATAATTATTAACGATAAAACAACAAATTGGTATAAATGATAATAGTTAAACACAATATACCAATAATTAGGTACTAAAAGAATCAAACTAACGAGATATATTAACACTGACATCAACACACACTGCATACCGTACTTTTACCATAACTTAATTTCATTAATAATATAGTAATTAGCTTATGGCTACATCTCGCGCATCTCGACACAATTTTAGAATACGAAATTAATTTATTTTGTACATATAATTCAGCAAATAATAGTACTGATCATCTGATACTATCTCAGAATTCACCTTATTCTTACTTGAGATAATATCATATATAGAATTAATTTTATTTAGAAAATATATCATGCTTTCAATAATCTTAATCCCAAACATACAACTTGTGTTTTTGTCCTCATTTACTTTTACGGTGAATATGCACCGAAAAAAAACCAACAAAAAAACGAAAACAAATAAAAAAAAAACGTTCACGATATTTAGGTTATTCAATGATCTGAATAAACCATGATCAGGCACAATTCGTAGTATCCACAATCGTGATAATGCTTTATAGTATTTTCACGGCGTCATGGACAAAGGCACTACCGATTCAATCATTAACACTGTCGTATCGATGAATATTATACTTACAATATACAGATCATTTTCCCGGACATGCACCACTAACATGAATTAATTTAATTCTCATGGCATTGTCGTTGTGTGTGGTACAACAGCTACTTTACTGTATTGTTCATCAGTCACAGATGTACTTGGTGGCGTTATCTGTTTTTCAAATCGTTGATGTTGCACATATGGCGATATTTTTTTATCCAGAATTGTTTCATTAGCCTTCAAAGTTTCGGTAGACGTTGTGTAATCTGGTGTATTTTGTACTTTGGAAGCTACGGTAGATATATCCAATTCTGGAAGATTACTGGATTCAGCGTCACCAGATTGCCAATAAATTGGACTGGGCGACGATGAGACTCTGTCCGATTTATTTTTTTTTTCATGCAATATATCGTCATTTTTATTCTTTTGATTTAATTGAAATATAGTTGATGCCTGAACGTACGGTTTATGTGTGTTGTCTGATACATTAACTTCAGATTGTCGTTTATCATCTGATAATCTCATAGCTAATTTTGCTGCTAATATATTTTCAGGAGTAGAGCCAACAGTAACATACGGTTTTGATACTGTTTTAATTCCTGCCGATTGCAATGGTGTTGTATTAGCAACAAATGTTGGTACCAACCCGAGTTTATTGCCTAATTCTGAAATCGATTCTTTTTTTAATAATTCCGCAGGTGAATTCATGTCAAACGATTTTTTCACATTATCAATCAGCCCACTTTGAACATACGGCTTTGATGATTGATCCGGAACAAATTTCAATTTATCAAAATTGTGAAGTCCACCTGATGGCGTTTCCAGCAATTTTTTTTCTAACGATGCTAGACTTACGTATGGAACATTAGGTTTAATATTATCCTTGGATGGGTTCAACAATGAATTGCTTGATGATTTAGACGGATCAATTTTCGAAGATATTACACTCGGCACTATTCCAACAGCACTATAGCTACCAGTATGTTCTGTATCTGCTGGTGTAGGAGACGGATTTGACGATAATTCTTCAGAGGATGGCATGCTGATATAACCAGTCGATGACCATGTTTGTTGTGGCATCATAAATCCCGGGCTATTCGTTAAATTTGGCGTAGAACGTGCCAATATTGAATCATCGATAATTTCATCAAGTTTCCCACCTTTTCCATATGAATCCCATTTTAATGAATCAGTCAATGTACCTAATCTAGTTGTACCAACGTTTCGTTGACGAAGACTTGAAGTGTCCCATGTAATGGGTGTTTCTAACAATTTATTCTGTGAAATTGTAATTGGATCAATTTCAGTACCGCTGTCAGCAGAAACATGGGAATCAGAAGTAAGTGATGACGTTACAGATTCTTGACCACCTGAACAATGGCTAGAATCAGATGACTGTCTTATGTGCTGTTCACCACTAATTTTTTGCAATAATTTTTCGCAAGGTGCAAGTCCTGGTGGCATTTCCACTTGAATATCTTGCATATCTTTACATTTAAGCCACATCCTCCTTGATGTATATGCTAAGCAAAGAATAAAAACAAGTCCACACATACCACAAATTATCCAAATTATTGTGTAAATACGATTTGATGATCCATCATTGTAACAATTATTTTCACCGGGATCAGACCATGGTCCAATAAAATGTTCGCCATTTTGATCAATATTTACTGCACGAACTTGAAAATAATACACTCGTCTATCATTGATTTTACAGTCTGGTATTGGCAATTGTATTTCCATTTTTGTACTATTTTGTATTTCACCATTACCCGATGATATCTGATAGTAATCTAAATTACCACCAAAAGTAAATGGTTTACTCCACATAATGATCATATGTGTTGAATTAATAAAACGTACAGTTGGTATTTTTGCTATTTTTCCAGGTTTTCCAATTTCAGTAAGACGATATATTACAGGTGAAGGTTCACTACATTCAACAGTGCAAGCAGTAACATGAATTGAATAATTCTTGAATGGCAATAGATCTCTCAATAAAACATGAGTTGATTCTTCGACTTTCAATACATTGCCACTGTAATGAACTTCGTAGTAACGCAATACACCGTTCATTGCCGTTGGCGGTTCCCACGAAACATACAACGTTGTATTTGTAACATCAGTGATTTGTACATTTTGTGGCGGCGTTGATGGTGCTGCTTCGAATGTCGTATCATGAAGCGGATTACTGTGTAATCCCTCACCACTTTTCGTCACAACCGCAACATTAATCATATATGTTGTGTATGGCTTTAAATTCGTAATAACACCGGATGTTGTTCGCGGACCAGCTGGAATTTTTGTGTGTTTTTTAGGTTCTTTACACTTAAGATTACGTGGCGAAACAATTGGACAATAATAAATATTGAATCCTTCAACATTTCCAATACGATCAGAACAATCGAGTTTCCATGATACTGTAATACTATTTGATCCACGTTGAGTTATCCATACTGATTTCATCTTTCCAATTACTCCGTCATGAATAACTGTACATGATGCCCAAACCATTCCGCTACTGCCCTCGGGTGTATTTGATGATATCGCGAATTGATAAACTTTACGAGGATCAGGTACAGTTATATTGTGTACCGTTGTATTTTTTGGTACATGTATCCAATCAAGATAACCCTGAGAATTCGGACAAAGGTATTTTATTATAAAACTATCGAATATTTTCCATTAATATCAAATTACTTCGGTAATAGCATAAAAATTATTGAATTTCATAAAAATACTTACAGTACATTGGTACGGACGATCACGATCATTATCGCACCAAAAAATTGTGTAATTTGTGATCTTTTTATTTCGTATCGGCGTTTTCCATGATAGTTCATATAGTCCATCATTAAATGCGATTTTTGTAAATGCCAGGGGTTCACTTGGTACTAAAAAAAAAATAAAAATGTGTAAAATTATAATTTTCATCAGTTAAAATGTATAGTTTTTTTTTTCAAAATTTTTTATTGCAAGTTTATGTAAGCGAATATTTACTTTCTTGCCGGCTTGGTATGAATATCACTGCTTTTTCGGGATGAAAACCCACAACATTGAGGGTAGAAATTACGAAGCGATAGCTCTTGAAACTGATAGCCTTAAATTTAGCGTAGGTGCGGGTAGTTTCGTTCGGTTTTATTGATACTTTGTGACCATTCATTTCAATATAATCCACTCGATATTCAAAGTTATCACCATTTTCTAATTGAAGTGGTATAGCTTGCCAGTATAAATACACATCTCTGTCTTCTTTGTTTTCCATAATCTCAAAACTTCCGATGTCGGTACGAGCAGACATACCAGGTACTATAAAAAAGAAGAAAAAAAAAATCATTAGTAAGCACGCAAATTATATTTATTATTTTTACAAGATTAAATTTCATATTATTAATGTAATGATCACTCACATCTTGGTAGAGTCCTGAACGTTATATGACTGAAGTTACCCCACCTATCTTCACCTTTCGCCACTGAACTTTTCATAAATACACGAATATCATAAACAGTATTTGCATGTTCTAATCCAGTGAGATTATAGTAAAGATTTTTGACAGTGCTGTTTCTTCCAAGGTTCTTCGGTAGATCGATTATCTAATTATAATAAAATAACACAATTGTTTTACTAATCATATTTTCTTCTTTTTCATCAACACCCACATTAATTTGATAATATACCAACAACAGTGTATCGTGAAAAATAAATGACAATCTATCAATGTTAAAACAATGTTTTATTTTTTTCAAACTTATATACCTGGAAAACTTCAACAGGAAGCGCGATATTCAATTCATAGAAATGAAAGAATTTATCAAAATTCTGTAAATTAACTGTCCCGAAGCTAGGAAACATTCATTCTGATATATAAATGTTACATTCTAATGAATCTAAAAGAATATATACACACAATGGACATGTATTTCGTAAACCTTGAATGTTTATGGCTATAAAATATTGATTCAAAGTAAAATAAAAATAAATAAATAAGTAAAATATGTAAATAAATGAAATATTGATATGGTTTTTATTATTTTTTTTTTTATTGAGATTAATTGCGCTAACCTGCCACTGTTTCTCAGTATCCCATTGGTGCTGATAAGCTATTCTGTGACATAGACCCACTGGAAAGTTCACCATAGGAAACGGTATAGTCCAATGGATCATTGCACTATCAATTGTTTTACTGACGATTGATAAATTTGCTGGCTTCGCTGGAATTACTGAAAAATAGATCATAAATTAAATATCTTTTATATTACTATTTGTATTATTTATACATTAATTTGTTACTTCAATGTTTTTTACAAATAATAATAATAATCCTAACCATGTTCAAAGTGATGAAACGTAACTAAGAATGTTTCATTTCCCAGTACATTGGTCACAATAATTAGGAAATAATAAGTATCATAAGGCTGCCGATAAATTGGATTTGTGGATACGTCCCAGAAGCAAGTATTCGGCGGATTTTTTTTTTCAATATCAGCTGGACACGCAAAAGCGTTTCGCTTGCCTGATCGTCCTTGCAATTTGAATAGTAAAGTAATTTCAGTTTCAACATGATTTTTGACTGGATCCCATGAGCATAATAAATTTTCCCAATTCTTTGAAACACAAGTGAAATTCTGAGGCATTTGTGGTCGAACTGAAAAAGATTATAAAAAAATAAACAAATTAATTTTTTATTATTAGATATATAAATGTGAGAAATTATTGAAGGTCACAACATTGTTATCACAAAATTTTTATTCAGTATTTACGCGATGATCAAAAGACGAACATTCAGAGCATTCACACGACACAGCACGTACTATATACTCTAAATATTTATCGATCAGTTCGTGACAGAGTGAGTATTAATTCAAAGATTATCTTGAGTCTCAATCACTTCTAGGATTTTATTATAAAAATAATAACGATAACATTATTATTATCATCATCATTATTAAAAATAACGATAGTAATCAGTTAAATCAAGTTGAATGAATTTACTTGTTTCTTTGAAAATAATTTTATGCCTGCAAAATGAATAAAAGATGAGAAAAAAAAAAGCCCGATAGGAGAAATTGAAAACAAGTGATTGTGAGTGAAGATATCACTGCGTTGACGCGAGAATAATGTGATTGAGTACACGCGTTTCGATTATTTTTTTCTTGAGAAAACCTCTTGACCTGGCTATAATTAATAAGCTCATCATAAATATGATTTATATTTATATAATTAATTTTTATAATCATTAATATAATTTTTTTCTTGCTCTTCTTTATGAATAACTGTCATTTAATAAAAAACAAAATTAACTTACATCCAATAGCGACATCATTGAGACAAACAGTTTCATAATCTTCATCATAATTACTATCTAATCGCATTTTACAATAATACATTTCCCTTGATGATGGTGGTTTTTCGATAAACAATTCAATGGTGGTTTCATTAATAACAGTAAGATATTCTGGCTCAAATATATTATCGCCATGAAAGAATACGAGATCCGATGCATTTTTCCCCGGGTATTTCACTTCTGAAAATGTCATATTCAGCATACATAGAATTCGCAGCGATTGGCCGTACTCCAAAACAATGTCACCGGCCGGCAATGTTCCTGTAACAAGACAAATATTTTGTAATAACATATGCAATCGTGTTTTACAATCAGTGTGTTATAAACTCAATAGCGTATCGTCTTTCTGCCGCTTTTGTAATAAAATCGAATTACGTTCTTTACAGTATTAAACGACTACTTGAGACCGTCTTTTTCGTCGTAATTTTACCCCCATTCTCTTTTATTACATTAAATATAAATATATGCATGTATTCTGTGTATATGTATAGACTGAAGATACAAATTCCAAAATAGAAGATAAACCGTATATGTTTTATTTATATACTTCTATCTAGAAAGTATTTGCACTGAGAACCCTTAGAAATGTCCACGTGTATATAGACTAGACATTTATATATGCTAAAATCAAGCAAATTTATTGTTCTACAAGAGTATAAATTTCATCTATTTTTTTATTTAAACATTTTTTTTTTTCATCATAATTGGCAATTATTTATCTCTTCTCTGTTATATTATTAATATTTTTATGTATATTACTTACGTCCAGGCGTTTCTAGACCCAAGGCACATTCATTTGCTGAACTCGTACAAATTAAACCAATGAAAATGATAATGGCAACCTGCCAAAATTTCAAAAACCCACCACTTCCATGATGATAATAATTAGTACATTTTGATGAGCTGAATCGTTTATTAGTTGTTCTATTAATGAAATTCATTGAGTTACACTGTTCATTGAATTTTAAACGATCAATAGCACTTGTGGCGCAATTATATTTTAACACACAATCACTATCACTTATCGATTGTTTTTCTCGGCAATTAGTTATAACTGCATTGTTTGTAAATTCCGATACATTATTGTGGTAATTATTCAACTGCTGTTTATGTTTATAGTGAATATTATTCGCGTTTATAATTTTATTTCTTGTGCATGATATTGTTGATTGATTCTGATATCTATTTTTGTGTAAATGTGAAATTAATCGTCTATTTTGATCACACATTTTATTATTTGATTGCGATATCATCCTCGGCAATTTTTTCATTCGATAATAATCATGCCTTATTAATTTAGTTGAATCTTCATTAGTGCGTATTTGTAGTTCTTTAGCACAACATTGTGGAGAAATTATATTTGGCGACATTTTGCATTTTCCATCACTGCAAAACAAAAACAAAAATAATTAGTAAAAATATGAAAATTAAAATATTCACTCTGATATAATATTAAAAGTTTATTTCAACATTAAACAAAGTTGAATGGTAAAAAATAAAATAAAATTATATAAAAATATGAAAGTTAGTAGATAAATTACAATTTTATTTTGTTGTGAGCAACAAAGTGACTATTGCCCACGGTTCGTAGTGTGCTCCCGGAAAATCTGATGCTATGAGAACATACAACTAGTTTCAAATTTGCTAGGACATCAGGGAATGCAACGCCACAACCTATATACCCTATAGACAACCTAGGGTGGGGATAGAAGTTCAAGAAGTAAAATGGAGTTATATTGGTCAATTTATCAAGAAATGTTTTAATGCTTCTATGTACATACATTCCTTCAATTTAATACATATGTATATAGATGTAAATATATGTATATATATATTTTTTTTTTCAAAGAACTGAATAAACTCCATATGAACACGTAGAATAAATTTAATTCTCAATTTGTGTATATAATTTGTTATTCAATAACGATAATATAAATATAACAGATCAGCATTTCATTTCTATGAGATGTTACAAATTAATTTCGTATAAAATCAAAAACAAAAGCAATGCGGAGAATAAATAAGTGCAATATATATTTATATAGCTTTATTTTACTTCTGAAAAAAATTGAGAAATATATATTTGAGAATTTATTCATGTTCAAAGTGACTTTGTTTAGATACCTGTATGGTTTATACCTGCATTAAAGGGACTAAATAATTAGTACCCCTATACTGTACACTGTATAGTATAATTGCAACCTTACTTGATTTTAGTGTACTCAGCAAATATTATAGAAATTAATATACATTATGTAGAATATATATAAAATCACAAATTTTCATATCGATATTTCTAGATATACTTTTTTGACAATCTATAAGAATCTTTATGAAATATGGTAATTAAATTTGTATTTCGTTATTATGAAGAATTCACAATTGCTCGTGGAGATTAAAATATCATTAACTAATCATGGAATGTAAAGATTTGTTATTGGAGATTGTAGATATTTGACTTGTCATTAACTTCAAATTAAAATTGAGTGGTGTTTGATTTCATTACATGTACATGTACATGTTAATAATCTCCTTCCTCTAACATGTATCAAGATAAAGTTGATTGGAGAGGTGGTAGTCCTTAATCTAACCAAACATTTAATTAAACGCAAGAAAAAAAACTTTTTATGGAAAAAAAATTCTTTTTTTCATTAGCTGAATTGCCATGTATGAATGCTCCATACAAAACTTTTTGTCTCAAGTGAATAATATATATAAATTGAAGATGTTTGAAGAGAAGAGACATATTACTTGTCAGTGAAAATACTTTGCTAGTACACACTATGCATATTGAACAAGTATCCTTCAAACATACGAAAACTAAAAAGTTGGCTTCTCTCATATATGTACAATCATGAATAATTCATTTCACATTTTGAATAGCATAAACTCAACAATATATAGGCAAATTATTAAGAATTTACGGTTGAATAACGATCAATAGTAAATAAATTTTAAACTCCTGAAACCAATATACATTCCAACTATTTTTCCATTCTCTTTCTCTCATTAACTTCATTATTCTCATAAATATTCTTTCAATAAAATAAAAAACCAGATGAGCATAAAAATACAAAAAATAAATTAACACTCCGAAATTCACGTCAATGTATCCTAAAGATATTCACAATTTTTTTTTCCCCTTTACTCTATTTCTTCCATTCATTCATTTTAAAATCATTTCCCTCGTCCATAAAAAAATTCCCAATCAACTCAAACAAAAATTTCCCACATACACAGATTAATAATCCATACAAAACACGATTATACATACAAAATAATTTATACAAACATCCATTGATTAGAATATAATTTCAACTAATATATACATTAACGCCTCATTGTGTTCAAGTTGCACTTGGTGTAAAGTACTATATATAAGCACACATGTATACATCTATACACACGTACATACTTATGTATATAAAACAACCAGAGATAAACATCTTCAATTCTCTCTTTTTCTCCTACATACTCTTGCATCGTGTTTCATGAAAATATACATACATACATACATATACATACAGTTCAAAGTCAAATACATGTATATAAATATTTCTATATAAATGAATATACTAATAAGCATTATTTAACAATATTAAAATACCTCATGGCAAATGAAAATACATGCTAGTCACCATTTGTCCAATAAAGGGATACTAAAATCAAAAAAAATCTGTTGTTTCCTAATAGGAGTATATATACATTTTTATTTTTTCCAGGAATTCGAGAAAAGTACGAGTCAAGCTGGCTTGGGGGCGTGGAATATATATACATCCACACATATATATAGAAGTAAGTATGGATATACATATACATACATATATGTATGTATGTGTATGTGTATTATACACGAATTAATCATCTTATTTATTTGTTATATTAATACTGTATATATTATCTATTTATTTGTTTACTTAAATGAATAAAACATACCCTTATTGTTTAAATAAAATATTTGTGATAATAATTTTATGTTGCTTCCATTTTATACTTCCATGAATTGTAGGCCGTCGTTCTCCACACTCCGATTCGCGTAAAAAAATTCGCTTGTATGTACTACAGTCGAAGAGCAACGCGGACAAAACCCGTTTTTTTTTTTCTTTTTTTTTTTCGTTGAGCGTTGTGTTGTACAACTGCAAAACGATACACTATTTCTTATATACATACATGTGAAACAATGAACGATGAAATACAGTTTCGTATACAATAATGCACCTCCATTTGCACTGTATCGCGATTGTATATTTTATTATCACGTAAATCGGCTGTGTCACATCATATTTATTAAAAAATACTGTTTACATTTGTTCCTGGAGGTATAGCTTAGCACAGCTATATCTATAAATATATGATATACCGTAATACGCATACAATTTGTTGAGTTGTATTGGTAGAAATATGTATATATGTATATTTATACACATATAAAATATTCCCAATCAATCAACAGAGTTGCCAACTGTTTGCGTTACCAATTCCTGGGAACATGATTGTTCCGCTTGTATTTATTTATTTTTTTTTCTTTATAAACTCTTTATATGACATTAGTTAAATCACTTTTAATAATAATACACGTATAATTGCTTCTGCGCATCACTATTTCTTATCATATTGACTTAATTATTTTTTTATTTTAAAACAGGAATCGCTTTCAGTAATATAATTTTCTCAAGGGTTTGCGTAAGTAATTGACGTCACACGACCATCACACACAACGACATTGAGGCTGAGCATTTTGTATATATATCTACTCTCTTTTACATTCCAAGAAACACATGAGATACATGTATAGATTTCATTGTTACCAACGCCATCTTTATTTAACCGCGAAATTTGAAATTATTTTATAATTTTTATTATTTAATTTAAATAACTTTAACTTCACGATATCGATGTATTGTGAATCTAGATTAGAGATATTAAATAATGATAATAAATCAAATATCTTTTTCACTGGTAAATATTATTAATACAATAACAACAAATGATATTACAATGAATTATTTAAATTTTCTATATAAACAAGAATTTATATGAAAAATTTTTCTATCTAAATATGTACGATAAATAAGATATTGAATGCAATGTTTATTGTTTTAATATATTTCAACAAAAACATAAATGTACTACATAATTAAATTTGTTTTAACAATGATTAATTGGAAATTCCTATTGTATATTGTCACAATAAACATTAGTTTATTGGCTATCTAATACTCATTTACATTAATGTGTACATATTTTCATTGATATCACGTCAAACATAATTCAAAGTGTATCGACATTTACATATTGTATATCATGAATTTATTTCTAAGTTACAGAAATTGTATCTTCAAATATTTGATAATATTTCAAATAAATGTATATTGATTAAATTAAACAAATGAAATACAAATTATATAATATTGATCAGTCGACAGTGAATCAGATCTAAAAAGGAAGACGCGACAAAATGTAATAATATTTTAATGTATTTGTGTATGCCTAAGTATTAAATACAAAATGTCTTGTAATTAAATTCAATATACAAATTTGATCAGGCACAATTTTAGTGAAAAAACACACAGCTTATTACTAATTATACATATATGTTCATAAAAAATAACTACTATCATTTTATAATGTATAGAGCATTTAAATATCGCTCAATGGTATACAATGTTGAGTAAATATGTATTATATAATGTACGAATATTATAGAAATGAATAAGGCTTTTTGAATGAGATTCATTCTCAGAATTGTTTATATAAAATGATGATAATAGTAATGATCTCTAAGTGCAAAAATACATGAAATCCAAATATTTCATGATGCTTTTATTTATAATTTATATGTATAAACGACGTTGTGGCATTGTGAATCTACATCTAGGGGTAAAAAAATATATTTTGTTGACACATTTACACTGTATGAGGGCATGTTCACTTTTATAATCATGTCGCTGTTTATTTCAACACTCACTTCTTTTTCTATTTGATTTAGAGTGTTGTAGTATTCATTCGAAAAGATAATTTATTTTTTTCATTATTAATTGACGTGAAAGATTCAGTTCTTATTATAAATTATTGCGTGCAACAAGGCAAAATTTCTTCTTTGGTTGACGGGAAACTTAATATAATTGTACATGCTAATGTATTAAAAAAAATATCTTTTGACATGAATAAACACGATCGATTGTACAATTTGCTAAAAATTCATGATGAAATAGTTATATAACATGTGTTACATGTTGAAAAGACATAATCTTATTACTTTCAACCCTGTTTCGGTATACATCGTAATTATTTTTTTTTCGTCATATCATATATGTGAAGACAATAATTCAATTGAATTTTATAAACTTGTATGAAATGAAGTTCACGTCGACAAATATAAATCACTTCAAATTGTTTATCTTATTCATATAGGCACAAAGTTTGTCTTCTTATTAAATATTTCTTATTAAACTAAAAATGCATTGGAGGCAAATTTTTTTGAAAATTAATATGTTCAAACTATTGCCGTTTTCTCGAAGAACAGCAGCACAGTGGAATGAAGAATTTTCGTTTTTTCTCATGCTTAACGTCATTATTGTCAGAATTTTTTAAGCGCTTGTGGGAGGTGCCATCATCATTCGCTTGAACGTTTATTTGGTCGAATGTAATATTACTCTACAATAAATTCCAATAAATAAATTCACTATTTATCGTCCTTTATCTAAGACAATCATCATTACCAAAAGTAAATTAATTGTCATTTTGCAAAAAAATAAAACACGTGCCAAGCAAAATTTTATATCTAATTTTCTAATGGATCACACATGTTAATTATGAATTCATTATATTTTTTTGTGTTATCGAATTATTAATTTACAAAAGTTAGCACCAATGTCAAAAATTTCGCCAAGGGCTGTACGTTCAATCCTCAACTACTATAGTAAATAATTCCCTCAAATAAATTCTTGCGAATTTATGAGTGCATGAAATACAAATAAATTCATCGCGTATAATCGTGCATTCATATTAAACGATTATTGTCTCTGTAATTTCATGGATTATATAATTTTAAATCCAAATGTAAGAATGAATATCATTGAAGAATTGAACACTAATATTATTAACCCCATTTTTTTTTAAATTCACACATAAGTGCACACAGAGTTAAAATAATTACCCCGCTCTATATATGTAATTAAGAAAAAAAAAATTGCTTATACATTTTTGGATAATTACTTATCGCTAAATAATTTTCAGTATTAGTTTGTCAACACATTAAACGATGCTGTTAATATTTCTATTACCAATTATAAACAAATTACGTTAGATTAATTTGTTATTGAATTTTTGTTTTTAAATATTCATGTCGTAGAGATGAGGTGGAGCACCTACCGCGCTCGGCATTTGACAGCCACGGCGCACTAAAAGTCTCACAGATGGTCCACCATTTCGTATAATTTCTATTGCTTCAGCGTGTGTCATATTTTTTGTATTAATTCCATTTATTTCAATAATTTGATCACCAACCTGATGACACAGTAATGTCAAATAAGTTTTCATAAAATTCAATATATTAAAAATAAATAAAAAATTATATTAATAATGTACTCACTCTTAGCCTATTGTCGATAGCTGCCGGACCGTTTTCAGCAATTTGCAGAACAAATAATGGCATATTTTGGAACTCACGACCGCCACGGATACTAAAACCAAATCCACGAGTCCCACGTGTCAATTCAACTGCATGGTATTGTCCTCCATCGCCATCGCCAGTTGACTCATCCTTGAAATTAATAATAAACACAATAAAGGAAATATAAAAAAAAAAAATGAATAATTTGCAATCAATAAAACTGATGAAAAAATAATTATGTATATTATTACTTTTTGCGACATGGATGTTGTACTGCAACAATCATCAAGTGGATATCCAATTGTTAATGTAACTGAGTATCCTGAATCTTTGATTAAATTAACAATATCTTTGTGACAAAGATTTGTAATATCAACATGATTAACGGCAAGAATATGATCGCCAACTTCGAGTCTTCCGCATCGTTCGGCAGGTGAACCCTCAATTATTCTACCAATTGTTGAGCCAGCTTTATTAACTGACGATATAATAACAAATCCAAACCCTTCATTTTCCATTCTCGTAACAGTAACATCATATGGATATTGTAAATTCATCGGTCGGCCATATGATGATTGAAGATGATCTTGTGCATTGATACGCCGCCGTATGCCTAAAGTTACCTGTCCATTTTGCGCTGCAGCAATCATCAATTGTACTACATGATGATGTGACGAATTCATTACACTTTCGCCATCAACGGACATTATTAAATCACCAGTATTTAATCGATTGTCTAAATCTGCAACTCCACCCGGCACAATATGACCAACTGATACTTGAGAATTTTCTTCAGTACCTCCGACTATTCTAAATCCAAATCCCGTATCTTGTCTTACTAAAGTCACCAATGTTTCTATCCATTCAACATCAGGAATAGTTGGACACACCATTTCGTTTCCATATTGAGGATAACGTGCTACTGAACTTGAACGTGGTTGTTCATGTTCAAAACTGGTTGTTTCCTTTCGTTTATCCCAAATTTCACCAGTATCAACATTTTGCTCTTGGCCAATATTATACGAATTATAATCTTGGGTAGAATATTGTGGATGTAATTGTGCAGCATACAATGCAGCTTTATAATAGTCTGGATGTAAAGTGCCATTTTGTTTCATTAGTGCATCGTGACGTGATGGATCCATTGGATAAATCATATCATTATTCATATTCATATCGTCATTAATTTGCCAGCCTATCGATTGACGCATTGGATCATCATCAATATTAGTCATCCGCCCGAAATTCTCCGTTAAATTGTCAATATTTCCTTTATACGGATCACTATAATACATATCGTGGCTGTAATCCGGATATTTACATCGATTGTCAAGAGAATTTATATCAATATTATTTGTTTCAGTTCGCCACTCGGATCTATTTAATTCAGCTGGTGATTTTGTTCGATTTCTCGTGTCTATTAATGGTGTTTTTGGTCGACTTGGTACTACTGTTTTTGATTGTGTGCTATAAATATCAGCTGTTGGTGTTTTACTTCTGAAGAAGTCTTGCGGTGTCTTTTCCTTCTTATCTTTTGATTTTCCATTTGTTCGTTGAATTTGAACAAGTGCTTCTTGATTACGTGGACAATCTTTTAAGACTTGAACCACCTCTGAATGACACATATTTCTCACATTAATATCATTAATATTAACCAATATGTCACCTTCTAATAAATTTTTACAACGATGTCGATCAAGAATTTTCTTAACTTTTTGCCCGTGCGATGAATCTGCAATGGTAAAACCAAATCCCATTGTACCTTTCACAATCGACATACTGAGGAATTCCGATTTTGTTGATATAGGTGAATCTTTTCGATCATTGAAATCACTGGTATCAGATAATAATATATCTGTACTGTTTGGCCTTTTTATCGTACTGATTTTATCAGATATACACAGATCTGGCATTGAATTGACTGAAGCAGTGGTGAGATTTTCACCATTTTGATGTGTATGAACAGGTAAAAATGACGAATCTAAAAATCCAAATCGACCATCATTTTGCATACTAGGATCTAAATCCATGTATAAGGCTGGATCTTCTGGCATCATATCTGTAAATACATAAAATATTTTTGTTATTATTTCCATTATTATAATTATTGAATTGCATTGATAAATTAATTAATCAATTAATTTAATTTTACCTGGTGCATTAACAGCAATTGTTGTGACAACTTCAGTGTTGGGATCATTTGGATCAAATGGTAATGGATATCCCCGACAAACTTCTAACGTCACTGTATCACCACTTGCAATTGACTTGAATACATTCACCATCTCATTGTGCGTGAAACCTAATACACATGTATCGTTAACGTACACTAATACGTCACCTGCAGAAAAGAAATTGAAGTAAAGACAAAATTAATATACATACAATCAATAAATAAACGAAATTAATATGTTATACATTTAATTCTGCAATCACACATTTTTTTAATATAATTATTGACTCACCCGTCTGTAATTTTCCATCAAGCCATGCTGGACCATTTGGCACAACACTTTTTATTTGTAAAAATTCTTCAACAGCATCATCACCACCAACAATAGTAAATCCAAGACCACGTGAGCTTTTTATTAATGTTGTTTGTATTCTTTGTCCTTTTAATTTTTTAGGATTTCTCGTAAAATTTGGACTCTTTCGATCAGATAAACTCTGTTGTGCGCGTTTAGCTTGAAGAACTGGATTTTCATATTGTGTTCGTCTATTTACATGATCAATAAAATATGTACCATAAAGTTGATCATCAATTTTTTCCCAACCATACGGTAATTCATCGTCAAGGCACTCTTCCAATGAACGCTTTTGAAATTTTGATAAACGTGGATCTAACCAATGCGATGTACCAGTATTATGATCAATAAATAAACTTCACCAGTCTCAGTATAAGCTTTTTCCCAGTTAACAGGCAAAGGACCCAATTGATCTTCCGACGTTGGATTACGACAATGATTGTGTCGATTGTGTTTTAAATTTCCAACGCTTTGTTCAGATCCACTATTGTACATATAAGTGGGTGGTAAACGATGGTGAGAATTGTTTGATTCATTGATTGTCAATATTTCTTTATCAACACTGTTACCTGAAAGAGCAAATATGAAGAAAAACATTTAAAATGGAAGAAAAATATCATATACTAAATAAATATTTTCATTATTTTCAGTATGTGTAATAATATAAATTTATATCATACCATCAGGTACCTGGTCCACAGACATAGTATCTTCAGTCTTGGTTGCCATTTTCTCCTAAGCTGCTCTAACTTCCTATCAGACAGAGGAATCTAAAAAGAAAAAAGTGGAGCACATATTTAAAATATTATATTAAAAGCATTAAATTCTATATTCCGTAGAAATTAAATTCTAAAAAAAAATTATTACATTACTTATTAATAAGCTATCATGTTTAGCTGTACGATAAATCGCTGCTAATGGATTAACAATTAATACAGCATGAACAAGTAGTAATGTACACGTATTATAATTAAAAAAAATTATTTGTTTTTATAATAAGTCTCTGAATACTCGATACATCCTGTCTACACAAACAATAGCAGACGATAAAATCGATTGGTAGTATATTTAAAAGGGTTTCCAAAGCAAATGACAAATATAAAATCACAAAAAATAAATACAACTAAATTTTCATAAAATAGAAAACGAAATTTCAGCGTTTGATTAATACAGTTGATAATCAAACCACGCTCAACATAAAAAGAACAGGTGTGCAACGATAATTTCATAAATAAAATTTAAAAGATAACAAAATGCAGTGGCGAACATAAAGACATTTATTTATTCCACCATTAAATATAATATGTGCGATATCCCACATGATATTTGTCGTCGTGACGACTTTCTATCTACATATAAAATATATGTACAGGCGTATGTAATATTATATAAAATCTGTTATCCAAAAAAATTATTTCAAATTAAATATCATACGTACATATATATATTGTCACTGTACTTGAAAAACAACTATATATAATACAATACATAAATGCAAACATTAATTGCTCTATTTTAGCAGACCATGAGAAATAACGTTTTCAAGAGCCGTTAAAAAAAAAAAAAAAAAATAAGCCGCAGAAGGGTACTACGAAGAAAGCCTTGATTATACATCTACCATAAATATAAGAGAATATTTCTCACGATATTTTTACTCACGTTTCATGTGCGCTTTCACGATATGTTTTCTCTCCTCCAGTATCATCATCATTGTCATTATATATGTGTATGTATGTATGTATATATGAATTTTGCAGGCAGGTGGAAAATATTTGGCCACTGAATCACCAAAATGTATATAATAATATATATTGTCTTAAAATGATTTTAGACATACCGAACACGCTCAGTCACACACAAACACACATACATGTGAACTTACACAAATAAAGTTGCGTTCAATTAAATGATGTATGTGATATGTGTATAGATCGAAAGGGGGAAACTAACACGTTTTTAATATTGAGTTGGAAATATTGGAATGAATGCTGATGTAGACTGTAGTGTAATAATACAAGTGTACACAGCTTGTAATCAATATATATATATATTTTATTATGGTGTACGTGTGAAAACTAAAAGAACTCAATTCACTACCATCGCACAACGCATTTTACATTAATACATGTATAGTGATACACGTGGCGCCACCACGTTCTTACACAAATTTATATACTCAAGCAACAGACATTGCCATATCATCAACGCAGCAATTACTTGCCATTGACCTCGTACACAAGACCTGAATAAAAAAAAAGCCGGCAAGATGTATATAAAGAATTCATTTATTTATTAGCAATTTTTATTTATTGTTGTAACGAAAAAAAAAATAAAAAAAAAATAGCTTTAATAAAATAAAATAAATTAATAGGATAAAATTATGTTACTCGGGAGTTTCAGGAAACGATACTTTAGGGTTGCTGACTGTTGTTTCAGCTTCAGGATTTGTTGTGGATTTATTATTTGATCTCAATACAGCTCCTGGACTTGGATAAGGTCTCATTTGATATAGGGGACCGGTAGCGGTTGTATCAGCACCAGTTTTTGCTTCATTATGACGAGCAAGGCCGTCCGACCATTTACCTCTGTAAATAAAATAAATAAAACATATAATGTGGCTAGAGTATTCGTATTACTATGTATATATGTAATGTTATGAATAATTTTATGATCATTATACCGAGGGATATCGCTATAGGATGCAGGATCCATTGGATCTAATGTTCGATCTTTTTTGTCTTTGATAATCTCGACTCTTTGTATTCGTCGATTATCAGGAATTTTAAATCTATCTTTATTTGCAACCTTGTGCTCTTTTTTAGGTTCCACTTCATCTACCTATGGGCAGAAAGAAAGAATATAAGATGAATATTCGATTGACGATGAAACATTTAGTTATGAATAAAATATTTCTAACATCCATAGGTTCTTGATCGCTTGCGCTCTCATCACTGGACATATTATCGTCTTGATCAGCAGCTTTCAAATGTAAATCTTCTCTTAATTGAGAAGCTGGTTGTGAAATTTGGCATTTGGGATGACCGGGCGGTAACCAAGATACTAAATCGGACGACCAATCCCAATAATAATGTTGACCACTGAAATATAAAAATAAAAATTATATTAAATATGTTTATCAATTATTATTGTAAATTGTAATATGCTAAATTAATGAATAACATACAGGCCTGGATCATATACAGCTTTCCATGTTTCAGGCAATGGATATTTTTGTAATAATTTCATTTGCCATTTCAAATATTTTTCAGACGGTTGTAAATGTCCAGCTCCCCATAAATCTTTGCATTTTTTAGAGCATTCATGATATATATTATATTTATTCGGACATCCACTGTAGCCCTGTATCAAAAATTGAATTCAATGCTTGAATCATTTTTCTTCACATAATTATAAAAAAAAATATTGATAAAATATATGTGAGTAATTAATTATTTTACCATAAACTTTTGGGATAAATCAATTTCATTTATTTCTTCTTTTGCATTGTCATAATCTTCTGCAATTACTTCTTCGTGAATTTTTTTTTTAATCTCCTTTTTTCCTTCTAAAATACGTGAATAAATAAAATATGTTTTATATTAATTTAAATAGTATCATAATGGCTAATAAATATTTTGATTCAAAAAGTAAGGTTAAGACGTACCATTTTTTTCCGATCCGGTAATTAATCCACGTTTTGCTAGCCGTGCAGCTAACGCTGCCGGAAGAGGCATTTTATTTTGTTTTTTTTAAAAACAAATAACCACTAATAGTATATTGAAGAATTTATTTTATTTATTTTCCTAACCATGCAAATTCCAGAATAATTTCGCCTTGTCGTTATCATGTAAACTTAATAAATAAAGATTAGTTCTAATGATGCGACATTAGATTACGCGCCAAATAATAATAATTCAAAAATTCGATTATAAATAAAACGCAGTTAATTAACAATGAAATACACATATTTTATTAAAACATATATTATTGATATACACATCATTGAAGATCTTCATTCTGAGAATCATTATCAATTATCATTTCTTCTTCAGAATTTTCTCCACTCCCAACAAATGTTTCTTCATTAGTTGTAAAAGCTGGCAATTTTATTCTCTGAATATCTATCAAAAAATTTTCATTTGGTTTTATTGATTCTGGTTCTAAATCTCGCTCAACTTTTTGTCTTCTTCGAGCAGTTGGACTAAAAGTTGTATTTATTAAACGTGGTAATGGCACTGGTGTACGAATTTTTATTTGCTCTGAATGATAATCATTCTCATTCACTAATGATTTAGGCAACGGTGGCGGTGGAGGAATCGCATGTGTTCTGTCCTCATGATTATCATCAACAGAATCATTATGCTTTGTATCATGCGCTTTTTTCCGATAACATAGAAGAGCTTTTGCTTCTCGTTCCGACATTGCTTTATATTTATCAATTAAAACTTCTTTTAATTCACTCATAAAATTTTTCGCCAATAGTTTATCCAATTTTCCTCTTTCTAACGAATCAAAATCAGTATCTTCATATAACGGTTTTAAATATTCATCTTTGATATATTCCTCGAATACTTCATCGATAATTTGTGGATCACTATCATGCACTATTGGTAGCATTTTTTCAATTGAATCAATAGTCGTTGAATTAAATCCATTATAATTTTCAAGCGTATGATTTTGACGAAATTTACCAAGAAGTAGATTATTAAATTCCGCAAAATTTCTAGCTGTGTCAATTTCTTTATAAGCTTCATTCATTTTTTCTACTATTGAATCAATAACTCCAGCTGAATCATCATCGTTTGCACAATTGTCGATGTCATCAATTATAGAATCAACAACATTAAATGCTGAACGAATTTTGCGTGCCAATAAATCTACATGAAGATATAAATCTTGCAATTTTGTTCCACCTCTATTTTTTAATTCGCGGCGTGTTTGCGAAGCTTTAGTAGATTTATATTGTTCGATATTCATATTCAAATTCATTTGTTGTTTTTTAATTAATTGAGTTAATAAATCGATAATCCTAATTAACTGTGAATAAATATGTTGATTCTCAATTAAATTATTTTGATATAAAATAGCAAATATCTGCATCATTTCAGATTGAACTAAAATAAATATATAATAATGTTGCTTGAGTTTTTCATACGTAATTTCTCCATCAGTAATAAACGATGAATTATCAAATGTTGTTATCAAATTATCTATAGAAATATTTTTATATTGACTTATTAACTTCATTAATGTTATTGAAATTTGATAATATGTACGTGATGTTATCTCCATTGATTTTAAGAAATATTCACAAATTGGTTGTAAATATTTTAATCTTTCAATATCCAAATTACAAAATCGTTTTTGTGATTGTCTTTGAGATAATATTAAAAAGTATCCATTTTTCAAAATTTTTAAAGTTTTTTTATAAAGATGATGAATATTATTTTGGAGGAACACGAGATTTTTGAGTCTTTCATTTGAATTCAGTTCACTATATATACGATTGACAATCAATGTGGTTATAGATGGAATCGCAATTAATCCAACAATTCTCAGTGGTTTGTAAAATAACGTAACACTAACTAACAAACAATTTGAGATTATTAAATATGGCCATCGAAATATCCATCTGTAAATAAAAATTTAATGTACTTGCGATTTTTTACTTGAAAATAATAACAATTTACCTTTGGTTGGAAGGTGATGAATTTTTTTTCAACATATTCTGTATCATCACCGAATGATCATCAAGTAGTGGATCAAGTTGTGAAATGATTTCAAGCGAGGGAATTCCATTCGAAGATTTAATTTGAGGTTTATATAACCAAGAGAAATCTTTTATTCTTCGAAGAAAATTCCAAAGCCATTCACGTTTGATAGGTGGCAATGAATCCTGCATAAAAATATATTAATTCATTATCAAAATGATGTGATCTCAATATAATTTTGGTAATATTAATACAAACCATAGAGTTATCAACTTCTTTGTCTACATCAAAAAATACAGATTTATTGATAGGAGTACATTCAAAATCTGTATAACCCATATCAATCAGAGCTTTGTGCAAATCACTGTTCTGAAAATTTTTTTTTAATAATCTTTAGATTCATTGAAATGAATTAAATTACTGTTTGAATAAAATGATAAATTATTACCTCAATAACAACATCTTCTTCATCAAAATCATTTTCATTTATCATTATTGCTTAATAACAAGCTTTACGAATAACATTTAAATCGAATATTCTGTAAATAACTGATGAGATCATAACTGTAACAACACAAAAAAATTTTACTGGTGTACATGTATTTTATTGAATAAAATTTTACAAATTTATTTACCCAACTATTAATTTCATAACATATATTCAGTCATAATAGAAACATCTGAAAAATATAAAAAATATCATTTAATACAAGTAAACTTCATAATTTATTTAGAATTCATTAATTATATCTACGTACACTGTACAAAATAAATTTGTTCATTGGAAAATCATGTGTCACCAACAGGGTGAATGGATGTATCATACATCATGTGTGCTCTATTCGCATAACCTACAAATTAAGAATAACCTAATTATGCTATTTAATCTATGCAATATAGAAAATTAATAACAATATATAAATATCTGCAGAGTACGTGTGTGTAACTGTGCTAAATGATAGATTTGTTTATGTCCAGTGGTAATAAATTGCTAATATATGATTTATGTATTAATTTGAATATCCCGCGTAAATAATTGTTTAGCCGCCATTTTTTCTCTCGATATTTGATAATCGATATAAGTGTATGCGTCGCGCGCGCCAAGTGCTTGAAAAAAGGAACCATGGCGAAAGGACAAACTTCCGGTTAGTACAGGAAATTACGCGTCCACACCACACGCGGTTGAGTCGTTCAGTGATATTGTGTGCACAGTGCTTGTGGGATCGTACAAATAATTGAATAAATTTGTATAACTCGTGTATTTCATACACATAAATATGGGTAAACCTGGTAATTTATTAATTGAAATCAATAATTTAATTCATTAATATATTTTTATAATGTATATTTGTATAAACAGTGTTTATTTCTATGCGAAATTCTTAATCGGCATTACAGCATAACCTAACCGGCTTCATTCAGTTTTATTATTAATATTATTCGACTATAAATATAAATAAATATATTTCCAATAAATATAAACTATTATTAAAATTCGTTGAAAAATATTTTTTCAATTTTCTCGTTCAGTACGAAAATACTATGTCAGTATTGCAAAATAATGCATGTTAGATTAAATGTACACGTGTTACATTATGAAATTATATATGATTTTATTTTTGATTTGTATATAATTTAGGCTTTGTGAAAAAGTGGAAATGAATTTTTAAAAAATGATTTTGTAGGTTTTTCACCAGCTGGTGGTGGTGGCTTTAGAGGAGGTAGAGGAGGAGGCGGTGGCCGTGGTGGTGGACGAGGAGGTTCAGGTGGACGTGGTGGCCGTGGTGGGTTCGGCGGTGGATTTGGTGGAGGACGAGGTGGATCTGGTGGACGAGGAGGTGGCACACCCAGAGGTCGAGGAGGTATGTGTACTGCGCAATAATCATTTTATATTGAGTAAAACTTGATATTAAGTGAATGCAAGCTATAAATTACCTGTTTTTATTTATCAGGTCGCGGTGGTGCACGTGGAGGTAGAGGAGGTGGTGGATTTAGAGGTGGAAAAACAGTTGTGATTGAACCTCATCGTCATGAGGGTGTATTCATTGCCAGAGGAAAAGAAGATGCTTTAGTAACTCTTAATTTAGTGCCAGGTTCAGAAGTTTATGGAGAAAAAAGAATAAGCGTTGAGGTAATTTTTTTTATATTGCATATTAATTAATGAAAATTATGTGTACACAATGATCAATTTAGAATTGTATATTTATTATTTCAGGGTGATAATTCTGAAAAAATTGAATACAGAGTGTGGAATCCATTCAGATCTAAGCTTGCCGCGGCAATTCTTGGTGGAGTAGATCAAATACACATGCCACCAGGTAGTAAAGTTTTATATTTGGGTGCAGCGTCAGGAACAACAGTTTCACACGTCGCTGATGTTGTTGGACCGGTAATTATCAATTTGTTTAACATATATAATCAACTGTCGTTTATATTTAAATATTATCAACATAAGAGCACACATTAGAGCCAATTTGGTGCTATTTCATCAAACTGGTGTCGAAGTGATGCAAGAATAAAAATGGAAGTTTTAGGCTCTTGAATGAAATTAATTTTTGTTCACAAAAACAGGACTTCCGACACTTCTTATAAAAATAGATTATTATATTACAATAACTATAATCATATAATACCCAATTCTAATAAATATTCAAACAAATTACATGTATATTTTTTATTTTATACATGTATTAATATTTTTTCTTCAATTGCAGGAAGGCCTAGTTTATGCTGTAGAATTCTCTCACAGATCGGGTCGTGATCTTATAAATGTTGCTAAAAAAAGGACAAATATTATTCCCATTATTGAGGATGCTCGGCATCCCCACAAATACCGAATGTTAGTTGGAATGGTTGATACTGTATTTGCTGATGTAGCTCAACCAGATCAAGCGAGAATAGTTGCATTAAATTCACAATATTTCCTTAAAAATGGCGGTCACTTTGTCATTTCCATCAAGGTAAATTAATGTCACAAAATATGATATTAAATTATCATTGTACAAATATTTTATTCAATTATAATTTGTGTAATACATATTTTCATTTTTTTAGGCTAGTTGTATAGACTCCACAGCACAACCTGAAGCGGTATTTGCCGCAGAAGTGAAAAAACTTATTGCAGATAAATTAAAACCACAAGAACAAATCACACTTGAACCATACGAAAGAGATCATGCAGTAGTTGTTGGTGTTTTCAGGCCACCAGCTAAAAATTCTGCTTGAACCAATATTTTATGTATATAGTTAATAAATGTCATGTTTAAAATTATTTTTCCACAACTGAATCACAAGTTGAAAAAATTATTCATATGTATTTCACTTTATACACGTAAGAATAATATGAATATGAATTTTCATAATAAATATATAAGAAAATAATCTACAATTGCATTTTATTCGTTTGTAAATGTAAAATTTTTTTTCTTATTCATAAATTATGCACTGAATATTGATGAATTTTTTCAAGTATAAACAAACATTTTTTTTCTCCGAAATTTCTGAAGTATAAAATAAAATGTGTTTTTTTTATGTAAAAACAATTGAAGGTTTCAATGTGTAAAATAGTTACAATTTGATTAATAAAATAATACTACGACTATTTGACACTTCAAATTGATCAAGAAAATAAACCTGTATAAATTCACAAGTTTTTAATAATGGAATCGAATGGCAATTCAAATAGAGCAGAGTCATCCAATCCACCAATATCGCGTGCACATCGTCGGAAAAAAAGATTCAATAATTCCGCGGAACAAAATAATGCAGATACTTCAATGGATAAAAATCCATTTCTTCAAAGCACATTTGTTAAATGGGAAAAGATTTTGGGAAAAATACCACATCGAAACAGTTATACGTTTGCTGAACATCGTAGAAGATTGGCTGGTGGTGCAGATAAAGAAACAAATGGTACCAATAAAAATGCAACACAAGTTGAAACTGAAAAATCAACGGCAAATGGTGGATCAGTGATATCAGTTATGTCTCAACGAAATGAAGTCCAATCTTCATCTCCTCGTTATTCCAGATCCATCAGGTAAAATGTTTAGTTTCATTATTTCATGAAATATTTCTATATAAAATTCTAATTGATATCTAAAAACATTTAGTGAGAGAAAAGTGGATGAAATAATCGATTGTGCCATTCAAAATCTACAAGAAGCAGGAAAGGCCCTAGTGTCTCTCGGAGAAAATCATGAGCATGAAATAAAGGTTGACTCTCCTGATTGTTTCCCTGGCATCCAGACAAATAGTAAAATATATATAAAATGAAAAATCGGTTTACAATAATAGATAAAACTATAATTAATTTAATTCATCAACAAAGTATGTGTTATGCTAGATGTGTACTCTTTTTTTTTGTCTAATTGAAGATGATGGTGATGGATGTATTGTCGAAATTTCAAAAATGGATTGACGCCGTACAAAAAAAAATGGATGCAGCGAAAAATGATATGTATAGCATTCGTAAATCATACGCTGCACAAACCTTAGTGCTCGCAGCGAAAGATCGTGAATTAGAGGATCTTCGTAAAAAATTAATAGAATATGAAACTTCCAAAACTACTGATGAAAGACAAATAAGTGAAGTATGGTGACTCTCAAACTACAAATTTTAATCCAATCAGTATTAAATAAACAACAATTAATAATATTTGTTCTCAAAGAATCAACCAAGCGCAGTGGAGCATAATTTATCTAATTCTACGGCAACACCAGATATGCCTACTTTCATTTCACCAGTCCAATCTATAATACCTGATGAAACGTCGCAAAATTCACCATCTCAAATAATAACGCATCATGCACCACATCTCAGTCAACCACCATCGTCAAATAGCAGACATACATCATCACGTCCAACAATTATATTCTCAGAAACACTAGTTGAACCAATCGTTTTAAAAAATATTCCAAATACAGTTGCTAACAATGTTACGTCGAAAAATAATTCATTGTTAACGATAACTGGTTTGACTGAATCAAATCGCAATTCTATTAAACTTTCGGGTGGTGGGAGTAATACTATGGTAGCACCAGCACCTTCACCAATTGAAATTCTTGACAATCGATTGTCGAATTCTGTTTCGGCTCCACAACAAACTGGTGTTCCTGAAGTGGCTTTTGTACAATCACGAAACTCTGACATTCCACTTCAACCAAATTCATCACCTCCGTCATCTCCGCCTGTTATCAGTTCTGGAACTATAGGTAGTGAAGTAACATCACCAATTACCACAACTCCTGAACTAATTGTCACGGCGCCTGAATCTCAATCACAAGAAAATACAAATCACGATAGACATCAGTATGAACGAGTGACTGAGGTGAAATAAATGACTGAAACAGTCCATAACGAAATTATTATTTTCCTGAAAATTACTTGTATTTTACAACTTATAATTTATAGTTAGAAGCAGAATTAATGCGCCTTCGTAATGAGAATGAAAGAATAAAGAGGGATCATACTGAATATGAGAATGAAATTCAAAGGGCATTGTTAGAAGGTGTCTCATCACTCAATACTGAAGCGCTTAAAGTCCTGCGAAATTCACCATTCAATTACTATAAACCTTGCCAGCCATGTAATAATCCATCGCAATCATCAAGTGATACGTACGTAAAATCTTGCAGGGAAAAAAAAGTAACACAAACATCATTAAAATTTATGTTTATTTTTGAATTAATAAAGGATTTCAAATGACCCGAACGTTGCGCAAGTTCCAAAAGATCATGGGTCACAGCGTAATGGAAAAAATTCATCAAAAGTTGGAGTACTGTATAAAAGACACGAAAATGTTGCGCATTTATCGTCAAGAAGACAAGCAACAAGTGTGTGCTACGCTCCGGTAAAAAAATCGTCGCAAAATAATATGTTGTTGCTGCTGCCTCAACAACATATTGATTGTGCGTGTACATCTAGCGTTCCAGAATATTATGTCGCTGCAAATCAGGGCAGAGCCGCAAAAACATTCCCTCGTGAAAGAGTTTATTGTACATCACATGTTACGACTGGTCGCGATGGTTTTCGTGGTACATAATTTGATTAAATAAAATAATTAAAAAAATTACTAATGCATTTTATATATTTTTAAATTGGATTTTAGGTGGACATATGCGTACGTATTCACGTGCTTTTGAACGATGTGAACCGCCGTGTAACAGAAATCGCAGATTTACTATCAATTGAATAACAAAAAAAAAATATGGATTCGATAGGGAATTAAGGTGTGACTGGGTATGATTCTTTACTCTTATATACAATCAAATTGCATGTAAAATATAAATATAACTTTATATAATATGAAGAAATATTACAAATATTAATATTGGTTCCATTCTGATGAATATCTCATTAAACTGTCATGAAAATAGAATACACGCGTATGAAAACGCTTGAAATTATTTTTTTTTTTTGTAACAATAAATTGGTATTAACTTTAACATTTCATATATATTCCTGAATTTGTGAAAGTTTTTTCATTCCACTGACCTTCGAAAATTCACAACGACTTCATTTTTTTTTGTCATTGTTAACGAATTGAATAGAATAAAAAAAAATGAAAACAGCTGGTGTCTGTCTGCAATGTATTAATTATTCATTAACTTATTTAATTGAAATTTCAAAGACAAGATAAATTTATATACGAATTTTTGAACAAATATAAATGTGTAATAGTAAGCATGTGCAATCAAAAACTATCAATAAAGGATAGAAAAAGAACTATGACAATTTTCATGTATTATACATCAGTACATTATTCATGTCATTGTGAAACTTATAATACATATGCAGTGTAATTGAATACTCACAAACAAATAACATAAACAAATTAACTATTTGTATTAATGATATGTGATGGCGGTAAATAAGGGCAAGAGAATTATTTGCGTAAATGGATGAATAAATGAATATTTGATCTCACAAAACAAATTATTCCCCAATAATTCATTTCATCAATTTAAATTATTTAATCAACTTGATCCCAAAAAGGCACGGGCGGAGCATTATGCGAATGGCTGAATCGCGACATACTCCAAAAAATTTTTATCCCGTTTATATACTTTCTTCAAATATCAATTGATAAACAATTGTAAGAATATCCTTTCTCACATACACTACACCAAATTATGTTTTAAACAGCAAAGATACTCTTGATAAATTTCATTTCAATTCAACAATTGTATAAGCACATGTTAATTATTTTATAAATCATTTTTCTAAGATTCATATGGCTGTGTGAATCTTAATAGAATGATGAAGAAATAGCCTTACTCATATCATGTACCATGTGTTTATTTTTACTGAACATTGTGCATATCTGATCACGAAGAACGAGAAAATATTATCTCAAATTGGTCGATAATTTTACGTCCCAGATATGAAATTTTGAATACTTATTTCCCGTAATGAAACGTGGATGTGCAAAGAAACTTGTGCATTATTTTCGAGCAATTTTATGCATCGATCTTTTTTTTTTTTTTTTTTTTTTTAATGAAAAAATAGAGAATAATTTTATCTTATTGTCGTCGTGTCACACCTTTAGCAGTTTTAATGGATGTTTTATTCAAGTTTCTCGCAAATTTCCACCTCTGTTCAATTTCACGTCCTACATTGATTTTTATCATTCTACAGGGACATTACAAAGACACTACAATCCAAAATATATCATTACGCAGTATTCAAAATATAATAATCTCTCGTTCTTCTATCTGTTTTCTGATTCTTGATGATGTGGCGTTGCTAAAACTTAACACCATAATTAAATACCAATTGGTATTTTGAAATCTATTTTGAGTGGACCAGATTTAAAAATTCTTCTCGTGTTTTCGGATCATCCCGGAACACACCGAGCATTGTCGAAGTTACTGTTTTGCTATTGATCTTCTGTACTCCTCTCATTACCATACACATATGTCTAAAAAGAAAAAACAAAGAATATTATTAATAACGAATGAAGTATGTGGCTTAGTGATTAGAATATGGGGGAAAAATAAATAAATAAATAATAAATATACAAAAAAAAAGAGAAAAAAATTGTGGAAATGTTTTGCGTCGCATTCTCGAATAACAAATAAAATATTCTTAAAGCTATTACGGTGAGAGGCTTGTTGCATCGGCCAATCAGAGTATTAGAGCTGTGTTTTGAAGGACAAAAATTGTTACGTGAACGATTATAATTATCATGCACGTTCAAATCGCATACAAGAATGTAGAATATCCAACATAGCTACACTTTATTGGCACAAGGTCGGTCTGATCTCATGAAATACGGTTGATCCTTGCGTCAATTTCATCAATTTTTTGCTTTTTTTTCCTCTACTTATTATTTTGAATGAACCAATATTCAAAAAAAAAAAAAAAAACATCTGTCTTAAAGAATGTAATTTAATAAATTTTATACTAACACTCCCTCGACAACAACAGCAACGCCAGCGGGTTGAACTGCTTTAGTAACAGCAATAGCAATTTGTTTGGTAAGGCGTTCCTGCACCTGAAGTCGTCGGCTGAATATCTCAACAATTCTGAAAGTCCAAGAAAATAATTAATTACAACAGTGCCATAGTTCGAATCATTTTTTAATTGCAACAAATAAAGATGTGAGATCTTGATGTGGCCTTGTCATCATATAATAGCTTCAATTGTTAATTATTCCCAATCTTATTTTTATTTAATCATCATTCATAAATGCGAATGGAAAGATAGTGCACAAAATAAACCTAATAAACGAATAGATCATGAAAGGCATTATTCATATTAATATGCTGTGCTTATTCATCAATCCGTTCTTTATATACTTAATTTTTTTTATTTTATATTTTGTCATGACTACTAGACCAAGGCCACATGTGATATATTGGTAATGCAAGTATGAGCGTGACGAAAGTAAGTTGCTCTAAAGCGATAGGGCATGGTCATGATTGAGAATGTATCAGAGCTATTGGCCTGATCGTTCAGCAGCCTTTGATGCAAATATATATATTTTTGCAGTGAGTGAAACCATTGCGGTCATCACACCGCTATATCGCTCATATTACTCTTACCTCGCAAGTTTGCTCAACCCAAGAATTTTTTTGCACGGCAAATAACCGATTGAAACTTTGCCGTAAAATGGTACCAAATGATGTTCGCACATGGAAAACATCTCAATATCCTTCACCACTACCATCTCATCATGATCCTCATCAAATACAGCGTCATTGATTACATCTGAAAAAATATATAATTTAATAGATAAAAAAATTTTTTCCCTCAATTCTTTTTTATCGAAAAACAATTTGAACATAATGATAAGTGCAAGTGTGTGCGCGCGTGTCGCCCGTGATTTTGCCGGTATTGACCCACTTTATTTCATAGTAGATGAGAGAGACCGCTCATGGTTGTTGTGCACTCATGAGTGCGCAACGTGATAGTGAATGGGTCCTGAATGTGATGTGGTAGGTGGGCGAGATACGGGGGTGGATTCTCTTTTCTAACGGTTACCAGGGCAACCTTAACAGGCAACTCCTTCACAATTGACCAAGTCGACAAGGAGTTGATACAATTTTCATTTATTTTCAAACTCACCTATCATTCATTTAATAATAATATAATAGCTACGGTTCTTCAGACTCTTTTTTTTTACTCTGGTGGCAATAGTTGTTTTTGATTATGGCAAAAGATTCAACTAAATAATTATTTAGGTATATTGTAAAGCAATACAATTTTAGAATTGGATAAATTATTATTCAACGATAGAAGACGCTATTTAACTTTGAAAGTGGGTACTGAATGTCATTTAAGTAAAGCAATTGTGGTCTTGAATGAGAAGATAATACGTATATAGTAGATTTTCCCAATGAGAAAATGGAGAAATCCAGAAAAGTAGAAGCGGATTGTCTCGACTGTGAGCCCTTGACTAAAGTAGTTGGGAATGATGAGGAAATAGAGGAGAAGGTGGAGGAGGGTGACGCACAAGGCTTTTGTACCCAACATCTCATTTCTACTATCAGAATTTTTTTTTTTTTCCTAAGTACTTTTATCGTCTCTTTCTGTCTATGCCATTTTATCACATTTTCCCTCTGTATTCATTGAGGGGGTGAACTACCTTCCAGTTAACTCGGGCTATCGGGCGATGGACATAAAGGACTGAGCAAATCAAAGCGTCGAGTACAGGAGCGAGCATTCTATTTCTTCTCTATCTTTTTCTTTATTCTTTCACTTTGGACACCTGTAGCTGTCGCCAAAGTTTCTTCTATCTTTCACTTCGCGCTCATGTTGACAATTTCTTCATTCCCATATGTTATTTTTATTTCATTTCTAGATTACTCTATCAATTAACTACACAGAATAATGTATTGTAATAAAGCTGAAGCTGATAATAGCATTTTTATGTTTTGAATTTATGTCTCTAGGGTGCAGTTGTAGAGAAAAAATGTCTACAATATTTTTCATTCTCGTTTTTTCTTTGTATTATAAGAAAAGAAATAGAAATGGAAGTAAGAATAAGAGGGTGCTGACGGCTATGGAACAATGCGTGGGTCTATTAAAAGAAGCTTTTCCACTTTTATACTATTGTTGGGGCGTTCGTGACGCGATTTCATATTTTTAATTCCTAAAGTTATACACGAATTTTTATTTCATTTTTTTTCTTCTATCGTTCATAATATTTTATCATTGTGAGTATATTTTTTGTGAACTGCGAATCATTAATATCAATGACAATATTAATTTAAACAGTGATTAATTGCAGAAAAAATATAAATCATTTTTCCTTATTTTCAATTTTCTGTTTCCTATTTTTTTTTTTATCATGAATAACAATATCACAAAGTATTTTTTCTTTCATACTTAATTTTATTTACGCAATACTTTCGAATCTTCCACCAGCGGTGTTACCTAGGCAACCATGACAGATTCTCATTCTCTTGATTACTACTTTGAGAATTACATGATCGAATTTAATGCATTATTGATATTTTTTCACTCTCTGTATATATTTCATCGCCAAGCGCTCTCAATTTTTCGATGCATTTATTCATGACCTAATGACTAATACATACACAGAAGCGAGAACTATCAAAATAAAAAATAGTCAGTATTATTGAAGATAAATTTGGGAATATATGTGATAAAATTTATGTAATAAATAAATTCTCACCATCGAGACTTTGATCATAACCCTTGGTGAAAAAAAGCATGGCTTTGGCTGCCCGTTCAGGTGTCTTTAAAAGTCCTTGACGATCTGGATCTTCACCGAGTGATCTGAGAAGTCGCTTATAACTCTTTGACATTTCCGGCAAAAGTGCTTCTTTCGTTGGTGGACGATGATCCAACTCCAAATCATGATGAAACGTGCATTTTTCATGGCCTGCACATATTTAAATAAAATAATTAAATATTAAATTCATTAACTTTTTATCTCTACAAATAATTTGATCCATTTCAATATTATTTTTCATATATTATATCATATTGAATACAGTTCACACGATGGTTTTGTGGTGAATGAGTTCGACTACCTCTTCATAAATAAAACCACCATCGACAATATTATATTTCCTTGGATTCGATTCAACAGTTGAATGTGGTATTAAAACAAAAATGAAAACAAATTAACAAATCAATAAATAAATAATAAATAAAAAATTTTTGTGCGTGTCAAATGTCCATGACGTGTTGATAAAGCGAGCGGAGACATGCGAGACAAAAAATATTCGCAGATTATTATTATTAATATTTTTTTTTTTTTTTTTTGCAAATCGTAAAAAGACGGAAAGAGGCTCGTCATATTGTCATTACGAAATTAATTAAACCAGGAGAATTATAAATATGTATTCAAGTAAATCCGATTATCTTTATCAAGTGTCATGACCTGTCAATGGTAGACGATAATAATTGCTGCATATTTGTCGTGCTATTTATTATTATTGACTCGCTTGTCATTCGTTAACGTGCTTATACATCAAGTACTTGGATATTGTTTGCAAAATCATAGAAAATAATCGACCGACCGACTATTCACAGCGTCATTCATCTCAGATTTATTTTTTTTCCATGTAAATATATTATATCTAAATTTTGCAACGCAATTGATATTTTTATTTTGTTAATATCATTAACTTTAGTTACGAATAGTTATAAATATAAATAAATTGATGAGAATGAAAATTTTTGATTGTATCAAGTAATTATTTGGTTGTTATTTAGTAATTTTCCATCGACATATCACTGACAATAATCAATAATACTAGAATTATGAAACCATGTTTTAATTTGTTTCTATATAATCATTTTTTTTAAATCTTTACAATAATCTTAGCTTCTACATCTAACTCCCGCGATGCTATATAACAGATACTACTTATCCAAACACTTATTCAAGCGAGCAGTGTCTTTTTTTTTTATTTGCTCCCGAAAAATCTCATTTCCGTCCGAAATAATAAACTCTCACGAGTAATTTGTATATCTACAGTTATACGCGCGTAAGTCTCTGCCACTGCTCTGTAACTGTTATTCGTCTTTGTTCTCACGATTTTTATCATTCGTAGATTGTATAGGGATCATGCGATTAACCCAGAAAAAAAAAGGTTGGAAGAGAAACATCAAGATGAGGGCAATATTTTTTCTTTTACTTATTTTCCATTTTTTTATTTTTTTTATCTATGAATTTTTTCTCAATATCATCTCATTGATAGCTTCCCCGATATATAATGAGAATTATTTCCTTTTTATTTATTTGTTTTTAATTTTTCAGCAATTAATGCTCGCTACCTGGTGTGGTTGATGTTCTTGGTGTCCTGGGTGTTCCTGGAATATCAAGATCTGTCTCGCCAACATTTTCATTCCATGATACAGTCCTCAGTGGTGTTGGTTTCTTTATGTTCACCACTTTATTCTCCTCCTCAACAATCGTACTCGTCCCATTCATTTTTGATTTAATTTTTTTTTTTTTTTTTCTTTATGCGATGAACGTTCTTATAAATTTTTCTTTCGTAAATTTTTTTTTATTATACTTGATGAACCTCGTTGTTGTATTATGATGTCAGGATTGTTGTATGATGTATGATGTATGTTATTGATGAAACCTGAAAATGTCGTCACGCTTGAGTCTTCAAAGAATAATTTTTTTTTTTTTTTCAATATGATTCGTTTTCATTCAAAGATAAAATTCCAATTAAGAGCGATTCAATAGTGGTATGAAGAAATTGATTAACCGATACGTGATGACGACAATGATAAGCATTTTTTTATGTATACTAATAACAGTACAATGTTATAAACATCAATAAATTTGTATCTATACCCAGAGAAACATGGATAGAAATCTCGTAAATGTCAAAAACTTTTATTAATAGCGAATTAATGCCAGTCTTAAATTTGAAAATAAAATGATTTATTGCTTATGATAGAATTATTATTAATTTTTTAGATTTACAAATTAAATTTTAGGAAATAATTTAAAAGTGTATTTCAGAAAAACAGATAAATTCAGTCGTTTTTACATCAGCATTAATGTATATCAAATTTAAATATTTGTGTAATTGTTGATTTGTTGAATTTACTCACATGACTAAATCATCCACTGTCGAAATATCACGCTAGCGATAAGTTTAAATATAATTTTGTGCTTGTACTTTCGTACTTTAATATCAAAATAATAACAAAAAAATAAATAAATTTATCAAATGCTGAAGAGGGAAGAAAAAAATAAAAATTGAGCAATGAAATAATAATAATTGTCTAAAGATTCTCTGATATAAAAAAATAATTTAGTAATTATTCGATTGAAAAAATTTAAACTTAAAAATACTTTAACTATTCGTAGCAGTGTTGTAAATAAACTCAGTGTTGAAAAGAGTTGCGCGAAGTCGCTCGCGGGAGTGACGTCGTGCGACTGAATTCAATCGACAAATCTGATCGTATTAAACGCGAATCACAAAGTCCCGCTCTCTGTACACGGGAAAGCTGCGCGTCTGTCACTGCTTACAAGTGATACGTATACATGTATATATCTTATAGAGGAACAACGTCGGTTATATATTGCAGCTTAATTACAAATGTTTGATGATGATAAAAAAAAAGAGGTGAAACAAACAGAGAAAATTATTTTCCATGTGGATTCAAAAATTAAATACTGAATTATATTCAATATTATTTTCGTTCATTTCATTCATATTTTCGTAGAATACAATGAATTTCAACTAATAATTATTCATTTTTTGGTAATATTTACCATTCTTTGTAAATTGCCAGTTACATACAGATCATTTGTTTATATCAGCTTTTTATTTCCTTTTACATTTTCAATTACCAATTTCTTCCACTTTTTTCATGAAAAATATTCAATATTAACAATTCGTGCGTCTGTTGATTTCAATAATTAACTGTGTCTTACAAATGATTATTACATTGTTTTAATTTATTCATTTTCTTTTAAAATTTCCATTTAATATTTGTTTATTTATCGTCAAGTTTATTGAATAATAAATAATTATGTACGATGCGTGACAGATAGATTTTTTCTTTAATTTATTTATAAAACGGATATGAGGTGTTCTTTGTCATATAATAAAAGTAATATTACTGTATGATATTATTAAAGTTTCAGGGAGTTTTGAAATTGAGTAGGGTTGGAACTATGATTGAATTTAATAGTCAATTATTGACGGTAGATGAATATAGGAGTAAAACTTATCGATTGCCGTTGCCACTTTGTAACGTGATAAAATTTAGTTTGATACTAATGGGACAATTATGCAGCATTGTACAATACAATATATCGTTTTTGTTGCAAAAGGACTTGACGGAGATAATTGCCAATGTAGTTCCACTAAAAACCTTGAACAGATCGAGGCTAGCAGGAACAAATGCAAAGAATGTGTGTTCTAATTTACTTAAACTCGTTAATTATTCAAGTGTACTCTTAAAACGCTGCAATTTTACATAATTTTCTATTATAACATACAGGATTTACTCTTTATCTTCCTGGTTATTTCACACATCATCCTTGAGTCATGCATAAAATTTGACATTAATATTCTAATAATTTAGAGCGGTGAACGTAGAAAAAAAAATATAATGACAAATAGTTTTATCATAAAAAATTTTTCATACGATGTTCATAATTATGATTGAATATATCGATGTATAGTTAAATATTCTTCAAAATGATATGAATAATTATGGGACTGTGTGGTAAAGTCTTAAATATTCGATCGATAGAAATAATTGTTAATCAGTCCATGTTATATCTAATTAGTCCAAGAATATTGATTAATTCTTTATGAAATGACCCATTATGATTCAGAACAATGGAACTTTAATAATCATAGTTTATCAGTTTGAAAACAACTCCCTGTCGTTAACTTAGCGAATAATTATCATGATGAAATAATTAAAATTTAAATAAGAAAAAAAAAAATGTCATCAAAGATGTATTTTAATATTAATAATTAAACACTGACCTTTATTATCTTCAAGAATACACGTACATGTCTTCTCATCATTCTCCAGCTCTTTTTTGGTCTTCATGGTAACGAAGATTGATATTACTGAACACAATTAATGTGAAGATACAGATGAAACCTTGAAGATTCGTTGTCAATAAATCGTTGTAATCACTTTGAATTATTTGTCGTCACTGAATGTATCTCAGAAGGGTGTTGATCAGTGTGTAAGGTAAGATTCGGATGAATGGTTGACTTTATATAGTGGCAGGTGTTTTGACGAGAAATCCCCCACTCGATCCATCGTCACTAGTTTGCAGTCACGTACCACGCAAAACACTTGAAATAATAGCTAGTATTGTTCTTTCTTCACTCCAATACATATTAAAGTTTAGTAATATATGGTTATTCTAAATCTTTAACTCATATTAATATATTCATAATATTTTTTTATATTTACTATTTGCATTATATATTATTATTAATCTTTCAAAAGACAATGTACCTGAATCTGCTCATCATATCGTCGTTTCCACGCCATGCGTCATTTCCACAGTTTAACATTCATACAGTTTTTTTTTTTCATTTTTATGTTCAGTCGTATATGTTGACGTCATAATCACAGCATATGACACGAAGAAAAATGGAATGAACTGAAACTCTTTCCTCAATATTGATTTGGGGAAATTGTGGGATTCCCGGTCAGTAATTTTTTTTTCCAGGAACAGGACATTTATATAAATATGTAGAAATATGCTGAGGAAAAACAAATGACACCAAGTCATATATGATAATAATGAATTCGTTTTTGGATCAAATCATAGTTTACAAAATTTATGAGCAACAATGAGCTTTAGGCTATTTTTTTTTTTTATTTTGATAGGTTATTCTCAGTGAAATAATGTTTGCAGAAACAAATAACTTTAACGTTCGCTGAGTTTTTTCAAAACTGGGTCGAGTTCTGATAATGTTTTTATATCTGTGATGAAATTTGATTTTGGAGGTCTGATGAAAGGTCGCAATGAAAATTCCTTTCGAATATAATGATGCAACAAAAGCCCATGGGTTTTTTCTTTACAATTAAATGTACTATTTATGTATTGACCAGTGGCGTTAAATGTGTTATTGATCGAGTTTTTTATCCTTTTAGATTTTTTTTTTGTTTGTATCAAAAAACATTTGAAAAAAAAAAAATCTTACTTCCTTTTTGTATATGTTCATCATTTTATTAATACCAAATGCAATATATATTATCAACATACATGATATACATGCACTTTCAAGAGATATATTTGTGATTCCTTTCAATCACCAAAATATTCCAATATAGACATAGATTAATATTATAAAATAATTTAAAGATTAATTGGTTTTCATGAGAATAAAAAGTACATAAATGTTGATTAAAATTATAATTTGTGCATTATGGAACGATAAGTAATGTATTTTCAAAAATGCATACCAAATATCACCGATAATACAATTATAAAGATAGAAAAATGCATTTAATCAATGCCATAGTGCGTATTATTACCTTTTACTTCTCAATGGATGAAATTACTTCAAATTTTACATTATTATTATTCAATTGGTCAATCAATGTTGTCTTTGCGAATGCAGCACCAGGAGGAAGAACGCCACCGCTGAGAAATCAATGATAAATTTATATAAATATACAAATTAATTTTTGTTCATTTTTAATGACATACTTATTCGGCATCTTATTAGCTTCTTTCAATACAGTCAAAGCGGAAATCATTAACATTGTACACGTTGCGCCATATCCAGGATTCGTACCAGACACCTTAACGATCATTTGTTTATCCATAGGATTAGTGTGTTTATCAGTCGGTTCGGTGAGTTTATCTTTCCAACCGTTAGCATTTAATGTTAATGAAAAATATGTTTTTTCCATGGCTTCTGGATTGGGCCCCTCGTGGCTAACTAAACCGCACGAGAAGAATCTTGGATACTGTATCAACAGATGTAAAATTGAAATATGAATTCTTTTATTTCAATTAGTAAGTTTTAGTCGTTATTTATTTAAATATACAAACCATTAGCAATAAACTACGTCCACATTTACACTTTGTCATCAGTGAAAATACAGCGCCAATGCATGTTAGAGATATCAATGATAGCATCGATCTAAAAATAATAATGATCAAACGTATAAATATAGAATCGTAAACGTTTTAAAGATAATAAAGAAAAAATAATTATTACTTCAATGTCATATAGGTTTGTAATTGTGCTGGTCGTACTTTATCATGTTCATACAAAAAATATTGCGATCTGTAAGCTACAGAACGGTCAGAACCCAGAAATGGTACAGACCATCCCTCGGAAATCGCATTTCGATGAACGAACCCGCTGTGATGAATGATTTATTGAATTAATGCAATATCAATAACTGAAAGATGATAGAACTGTTTAAGTAAATTTTATTGACATTACCGTGATTGAAGTTTTGGCTCAAATTTCGGTAATTTATTGGGAAAAAGCTTGGTACGTAAATCACGTAACTCATTACCATGATTTAAACCATGAACAGCAGATTCCCATGTCCCATAATGTATAACAGCGCTACTTCTATTATGTTTTGTCCAACAATTGAGATATGTTTCAACGCTGTTTATTTCACCTTTGAATTTTTGTTGAGCAAAAATGATTCCAAGATCACAAGGAATACTATCTAATCCGCAGGCACTTATAACATAGACACCTGCATCTTGAGCTGCTTTATTATATTGAAGCTGCATTTCTTCCATATACTACAAAAGAAAAATTAATGAAAATATAACGAGAAGAAAAAAAGAATAAGAATGGATATATGGGAATTGATGGTTTTTTGCTGACACATGATTGAAAAAAATAAAGTTAGATTAATTAAAATAATGCACGTACTTGTGGTTCGCCACTAACGTCTACATGATGAGTACCAGAATTTATACAAGCTTTCACAACAGCTTCGCCATAAAATCTATATGGTCCACAGCAGTTTACAACAACCTTGCACATTTTCGCCATATTTTTAAGAGATTCTTCATCTTTAATATCGGCAATTACTACGGGAATATTTCCTGATATGTGAAAAAATCAAAAGATGGTTAAATTAGCACTTATGATAAGTTTTTATTCAATACTAATTTGTATGAAAATTCAATCTTTCACGATTACGTAAATACTTTTTCCATCCATGATTTCAAAAAAAAAAAAAAAAAAAATCTCATTTTATATTTTATTTCGTACGTATTTCTAACGAGGTACCAAATTGATTTATATTTTCATGCAAGTTAGTATCGAAACAAATTTCAATTTTATTAATTAAAAAAAAATGATAACTTTTATTATTACACCGACTATCCAAAATATATTATTTGAATAAAAAATAATCTCAATACCAAAGTCCGGTGCGAATTCCTTTATTACGTTATTCAAACGCTCTTTATTTCGGCCAGCAACACCCCAAGAAAATGGATTATTTTTACATAATCTGGCGGCTTCTTTTACAGTATATTTTCCAGTAAATCCTGTAGCACCAAATATCAATACATCCAAACGTTTTTCAGCCATCCTAAAAAATATATTTACTTAAATATCCCAAAGATTTTACATTTTTTCCAGCAGGTATATTATTTATCTAACATTCTACAATATAAAAATTAATTATAAAGATAAAAATGACTGCTACCACCTCAACATTTTGTCTTACACTTAACTTCATTATTATTATACACACTAGTTATAATTCAATCTCAATCCATAACATTTAAAACTTATAAATTATGCAAAACCATTATACGTCCTTGTAAAATATCTATACATACATCTAATACGCAGTTGGAAATGCCGGTAAAAAAAAGAAAATAAATGTGTAGTTCTAAAAGTGCATAGATTGCTTCAATATACGATAATAAGTGTATGCACATTGAGCAGAAAATTATATAGACAAAATTAAATAATCAATAATCCTTATATATTAATTATCATTATTAATGTCAATATAAAGTGTCATACTCACTTTGTACTTGTCCGTTAATGCAGGTTGCTGCTAATGCAATGATGAACTGCAGAGTATGTGTATACAATTGCTTTTGTGTTGTGGCAAAGAATATTGTTTGACGTTATACGTATTGCACATTCTATATACCATTAGCTACAGTTGGTAACTGGAGTAAATGTGCATACAGATATAAATTGAGCTTTAATTATATTTATTTTCCTTTTCATAGATTATTATTCAAAACAACGCGGGAATAAATTATTTTATCATGTATAAATTGAATAGTAGGATCTATTGTATTGTGTATGTATTGAGACCTACATAAATATACATATATAATATTGTTAATAATAATAATTAATAATAAATATGCTCGCAATTGTTATGGGGGTGGTAAATGAAGGAGTAAAATCTAAATAATGGAGCTGGTATATGTATAAAATAAAATAATAATTTTCATCAATGAACCCATCTAGTTTTTACATTTTGATTTAGCAATTTTTCAATTATATTTTATGATATAGCGTGTACCAATTTTTTCAAAAAAAGTAAACAGTATTCAATTTGTTTATTACAGTTTTGAAAAATATAATTAGGAGAGAAAAATCGGAATAGTTTAACGAAAGTGAACTGTAAATAAGATCACAAATATTTTTTCTAATTTTTATTTCCCAGACTAGTTTATTTTTTTATATTCATAATCAATATAGAATATTATAGTTATTTGTATTCAAGTTACAAGAATTTGATATTTTTTTACTATATAAAAATAAAAATGCATTCATTTCTTTATTTCATTTTTACATATTATTATTTTTTATTTAATAAACGTGTATTTTTATCATATATAAGTGTAGTTCGCAGTCGTTTTGTTGTTGCATCAAATATTTTTGGTGGTGGTAGCGTTTGAAATCATAATGATATTCCCTCTATATTTATATAACTAATTTGTGCTTTTGAAGATGGCGTAGCGATTGTTGGATAAAGATCGTCACGCCGCGTGGTGATTGAAATTGGCGGCTAAGTTGCTTGCAGCATCAGTTACCGACGCTCGGTAAATAATGGTAAAGTGTGTCGCTCATACATATGCAATATTTGTTGGTTGTATGTGTTGTATGTAATGGAAGGCTACATGTAGCAAAGCTACATGCACAATACGACGAGCGGTCATAGGTGTGGTGGAGGGCAAAAGCGGCAATAGGGCATAGGCATGGCTGCAACAGGTCAATTGTCACGATTGTCAGTATTGTCATAGTTGAGCACTCAAGACGTATTGTCATAATAATGGACTGCGCTGTTGACAATACGTTATCAGAAAAAGTGATATTAGTACTTGGAAATAATCGTTTAGAAGCAAATAAAAATAAACTTACTGCATCCAGCTTGTATTTTGCATCATTATTTTCGGAAAACTTTAGCGATCATCGGAAAAATGAGTATCCAATCAACTATGAGATATCCATATCTACCCTCAAGGTCTGTTACACATTTATTATCCGATCGTTATTGTTGCAATAAAAGTTCAATAGAGTGAAAAATTTATTGATAATTATTGAGGCGTTGTTATTTAATTTGTTATTTGAATTTTATTAGGATTTCGTTAATTGGGCTGAACACACAGAGAATAATCAAAATGATAAAGTAAATCATTACATTGTTGAACCAAGTTTGGAAAAATATACCAATAAAAATGATACTGATCCGTTGGAATTATTGGAATTGAGTGTTGTATTTATGTGTGAAAAATTGACTAATGCCTTGACATCAATAATAATACTTCATTGGTTGTATGCTGAAAAAATAATTGAAATATGGTTAATGGCAGAGGAATTAGGGTTGGAGAAATTGAGGGATGTTGCATTGGGTGCATGTTTAGATAGATTTGAAGAGCTTCCATTGAGTTCAGTGGCTGAATTGTCATTGGAAAATTTAATGAAACTCATTGGAAATATTAATATTAGCAGCTCTCCAAATTGGCTGAAATTTATAGCAAAAGAGGGAATACGAAATTATCGATCAACTGTGGATCATGATTTGTCGAATCATTTATACAAATCACTTTTGAAGGTATCGCATCAATGAATTGGATATCGTCGACAACCCAAAGATATTCCTTTACTGTGCTATCAACAATCCTTTTTTGGTATAAATCCTAAACAGTAGTTTTAGTTCTCCTTATCATGTTTAATTTTATTAAATTGTCAAATAATTATCTGAAAAATTTTGAAGATTGCAGAATTACCTAGTAACAGTTGTTCCAGTGCAATAAAGACTAGACAAAATTTAGTACCATGTGTTGTAGCACAAAAAGTTAATTCAACTAGAGAGAAACTTCCATGCGTTTATTGGTGGAGGAAAAAAAATTTTTCCGAGCTTGTTGATTTGAAAGATATTGTCGATTTAATGGATAATGGAAAGGAAGTATTTGGTAGACAAATAATTGGTAGAGGTAAATAATGATCGTTTATTCATCGTTTTTCAAGGTTGAATTCATGGAACGAATAACATTTCATATTTTATAAACATTTTTTATAGGATTTAGTATTTATGTAATAGGAGGTGAGCAGGGATTAGGCTCTGGACGATTCAATAAGACAATTTGGCGTTATTGTTTATTATCGAAGACATGGTTTTCAATAGCACAGTAAGTATAACCGTTGATAAAATCTCATTTCAACTGTTGAAATTCCATCATTTGATAAATTTATATTCATATACATATTATAGATTACCTTGTCCTAGACGACATATGGCTGTTAAATTTATTAAAAATAGATTGTACCTGATAGGCGGAGTTGGTCATCATCGTTTGAAACTTTCTTCTGTTGATGTATTAGACATTCATACAGGTAATTAATAAATGAATAAAGTACCATGACATGATATAAAATTTTATTTATTATAATGAACTTCTATTAATATATTTTTTTTTTTTTATTCAAACAGGCTTGTGGTCAAAGGCTGCAGAAATACCTGAAATGTTTACTGAAGTACCTGCATCTTGTGTTGTTGATGGAAAAATTATATATCATAAAACAAACTTTTACGTATTCGATCCAAAAATTAATAGATGGGACACTGTACAATTAATCACTCCTGATCATTTTGGACCATATCACGTTGAGTCATTAATGGGATCAAACAATAATAGTTGTTGTAATGATAATAATATTTATATAAGCGGTAAGTTTCTTATTCCATGAATACATATCAACAATTATCTACCGTACATGGCAGAAATAATCAAATGACTGATTGCATTTATTGTAGCGATTGATCATGATGCAAAGGAGTCTACGGTACTTTCGAGATTTTCACTTGACTCCATTAAAAATGTTCGAAGAGAAAAGATACACGAGTGGACCAAGACTATTTTCCGTCAGATATTTACTGGATCTAAACTTATTAGCTTTTTATATAACGATGGTGAAGTGACAATTGAGGAAGGCATGCTAAAAAATATAAATACATATAAAAGCATACGAACTTACACACATCCAATGAAAAATATTCATGAAACTGGTTTTGAACAACGCCTCGGATGTTTCAACGTCATTGATCCAGATACATTACACGAGCAAATTTCTTTTTTTGATCAGGTGAAATATAATCGTCATAAAAATGACCTCGGCATACATTTATGTTTGCTCGATAATAATCCAACATTAATATTAATGATAATCATCATAATTTTTTCCTATTTTGTCTTTACAGGAAAGTATCGATGTCTAAATCTTGTTCAAATTTATTTTCACAATATAAATATATATGAGGAATGCTATAAAAATATTTTACACCTTTTTATTCATCTTCAATCATAAATTTTTATTAATTGTACGTGTTGTAACGGAAGCAGTCTTCAAACAAATTTAACACGACACTTTATATGATTACATGGAATAATAAAAATTGTTACATGACATCAATATGACTCAAAATAAGCTATAAAATTCGGAGTGAGAGAGAGAGAGAGATAACAGGAGAGAGAGAGAGAGAAATAAAATTAAGCATGTGACGACATAATACTCGATAGGCCACATTTGTTTGATCTTATTGTTTTTTTTAAATTTCGTTGAGGATACTGGCGACCATACGAATATTATGTACGTGCTATCCATGAGTTCATTTCAATTCATATCGATGTCACACTGCGGTCGTGTTCTCAGTATTATATAGATCACAATAAAATTCGCGCACTTGATGGCATAAGCTCAAATTAGCGTGTAAAATGGATCTGCTATCCGATTAATGCAATATGACAAACACACAGAAAGAAAAAAAAACAATGGTTTATAACAATAATAATAATAATTATAATAATAGTAATAATAATAATAATAATAAATAGATGAATCTTTTAGTCATTTATACATGAAGTTCTATCTAATAACGCACTTATGAGTATAGTATGTTCAGTGCGTTTTTTCATTCGTGATTGCGCACACCTGTACTTTGCTTGTAAGTGTTTTTTTTTTTCAATTAGTAGTTTTGATTTTTGTGCGTTCCAATATTTTTTAAATGAAAAACGAGTGGTGATGATATTTATATAAATACATATTTATACTGTCGCTAAATAAGCGCAGTTCCTTGATTCACGAAGTCTCCTTCTCATCATTGCAGTATTCGATGATCATTTTATTCATTTTTTTCATTATTCTCGTTTATTGTGGTCTTAATTAATTGTTTATATATGTTTCATTCACTGATCATTTGGATTGATGACATTCAACGCAAATGCAGATGTGGTGTCGCCTTTTTTACCGATTGCTCGCGCTGTGTATTGACCAACATCACCGGCTGTACATGATTTAATGCGTATCTCAAACGATTTATCACCGTCTGAGCTAAATAGATATCGGCTGCTCGATTCGTCTATTGGCTTGTTGTCCTTCAGCCATGTCACTATAAGATAAGAATGATATAGAAATAGTATAATGAATAATTGATTATTTTGTATTATTAATGAGTAAATTTTACCTTTGAGCGGCGCGGATTTAGTCTGGCATTTGAAGCTAACTGATTCATTCTCGTTCACAGTAGCAGACTTTGGGAATGTCGTGAACACTGGGTTCTTTGGCTCCTCATTCGGAACTGTACGGGAAAATAAAATATAATTAATAATATGTATTAAATTTTCAGTGACTTTTGAATTCACTTTCGTTTAAATCATTTTTATTGTTGCATTAAAAATGGAAATATCTTTACCAAGGACGTTGAGTGTACATGATGAGAAACTTTCTCCAGCATCATTAAACGCCTCGCACGTGTAGGTGCCTGAATCTTCAGGGAAGATTTCAGCGATTGTGAGCTTATAAATGTTTGCCTCATTCAAATACTGGAAGTCTTTGCTAGGTTTGATTTCCTTGTTGTTGTGCAACCAGACAACGTCAAACTTCTTAGCGCCAATTATTCTACAGCTAAGAACAACTGATTCACCATCGTTGACATACATGCTCGATAAGTGATCGACAATCTTTGGTGGCTTGTCACCGCCCGACTTTTTACCCGTACCGTTGGCCATAGCTATGTGGAAAATGGTTAATGAATAAGATGATTAAATTTATTTTTGCTTTTTTTACGAATATTCAGCTTGAATAATAATTGATATAAATATAAAATGCTTACGTTTCACGGTCAATTTACAAGATGTGCTCGTCGTACCAACACTGTTGGTTGCTTTACATGTGTACTGACCTTCATCTTCAGGAAAAACTTCATTTATTACAAGGCTAGCTAATCCATTTTTATATTTAAGATCCATAACTTCCGATGAACGTAGAGTCTGTGAAATAAAAAAAAAATTCATGATCAGTTACATAAACTGAAAAATATCCTTGTATATGCCATTTAGTTTTTTTTTACCTTTCCACCCTTTGTCCATGTAATTTGAGGTTCTGGATCACCTTCAACTTTGACACTAAGTTCTAATTGTTCACCATCATTAACAGTCAAGTCTTTCAACTTTCGAACGAATTCTGGTGGCCTCATCGAATCATCTGACGAAACTGAATTTGGAAAAGATTAAGAAGGAAGTGATCAGCCTACGTTAATATATAATTAACCTTTACATTAAACAATAATGATTCTTACGAGCTAATTCTTTCGTGGTGTTTCGGGACCTTGATGGGCTTCCAGTGGCGTCGAGAGTGGAACCATATTTTCTAATATTTTTTCTGTCCGAAGAATAATCGGATGTTGACTACAAGAATGTGAGAAAGAAAATTAATCGAATGTAATTTACTGAATAAAAATGAAATAAAAATTAAATTTTGTACAACAAGTCTGAGTTGCCTGTAATATTTCATCATATTAAAAATATAATGAAAAAGTCGCGATTCCCATATTGAAATTATTGAAGGCGTCAATGACTTATAAAAAATTTGAGCTGTAAATTAAATTTATACCTTATAAGAGGAAGATAACATAGAATTTTGCTTATTAGATGTACTGTGACTAGAATAATTGCTGAATTCTTGTTTTATAACAATAGTGGCTGGTGCTGGTTTTAGAGGTTGCTCAATGAATCGTCGCTCTGAAAAATGTAACATTACCATCAATATTGAAGCAATCTCATTTTATTAATATATTAATATAATGAAAAAATATCTACCGCCAGAGTGTAAGATATCATTTGCCATTTTTACTTGTTCCTCAGTCTCGCCAGTTCCTGTAAGTTTGTTCATCACAAAATGATAATTATATTGTTCTTTAATTCATAATTAACTGATATATTGATAAATTATTAAAGAAATTTGTTACCTTCGACAATGACAACGCAACTTGTTTCGTCAGTGCCATGACAATTGGTGGCTACACACCGATATTGTCCACTGTCAGATGGTTTACAATCAACAATTTCCATGGTGACAACACCATCAGAATGTGTCATTGAATACTCATGTTTAGATAGTTCACGGCTGTCTCTGAACCATCTTACGGATGGTGGTGGTTTACCGCTAAGACAACAAAGTAGCTTGCAAGTTTGTCGGGCTTGCATGACACGAGGTCTCAAGGCAAACGTGAAACTGGGTGCGGATTCGGTTGTTTCCAACCAGAAGTATTGTTGCAAAGGTTCACGTCGACGAATAGGAGCGATATCTGGTTTGTATGGTGGGAATTCCTTTGGAACCGCTGTAAATAAAAGAAATATCAAATTAAATTCTGCAAGAAACAATAAACAAATATGCTGAATTAAATTTTTTTCAATATAAATTATGATCACTTACGCTGAACATTTAAGAATACAACTTCTTCTCTGTATCCATAATGATTTTCTGCACGAATTACATATTCACCTCTGTCTTCTAATTTAGCACGATTTATAACAAATGTGTAATCATCGCCGATGTATCGTTTCATAAATTTAACAGATTGTCTAAGTTCTTGATTATTGTGATACCACGTGAGAGTTGGTGTTGCAATGGCAATTACACGACACGTGAATTTGACACTTTGTCCCTCATATGTGAAAGCACTTTGAGGTTTAATAACAAACCGCGGTGCTGCTTGTCTTCGATCTTATTTAAAATAACAAAGAAAATCAATTATTATAGACCAGTAATTCATCGATATTATATAGAATATTTATGAAGAAATAAATATTGCTTACCGAATGTCGAGTCATATATTTTGTATTTTTCAATGAGCAATTTTCTGAGTGAAGAATATTCTGATAATCTACCGATCGGCAAAACATATTTCTCCCAATCATCGTATTTGCGACGTAATCGATCTCGGAAACTAACATAACGGCTGCTAGATATTTTATCTGTTCTGTCACTGTGATCACCAGTAAGCCATGCGTGTAGAAGACATTCGTGGGCAGTCATACGTTTCCTAAAAAAGTCAAGAATATAACATAAATACATAAAAATTTTATTATATTTAAATAGATTTTTCTTCAGCTAATTTTTTTTCTAACTTACTCTTTATTTTTAATGAGAAGTCGTCTAATAAAATCTCTGCCTTCCGTGGAAACGTGACGGAATGCTTCTTCATCAAAGTCCCAATCGCATGCCTTAACATTTTTCAGAGTTTCAATATCATTATCGCCAGCAAAAGGTGAAAGACCACTGAGTAATACGTAAGCGAGCACACCACATGCCCACATATCAGTGTAAAAACCGACTGGTTCTCGTTCAACAATTTCTGGTGCAGCAAATTCCGCTGTTCCCGTACTAATCTTAACAACTTCATTGGGATCTAATTTTGTTGCTAAGCCAAAATCAATCAATTTGACATTGGTGCTATTTCTCGTTTGACACATAATATTTTCTGGTTTTATATCAAGATGAATGATGTTCTTTTCATGCATATGCTTGATTGCTTCGCATATTTGTCTCATATAATTAATAACTTCAGATTCAGACATCGAATAACCTTCGGCGGTAATTCGTTCAAACAATTCACCACCCGAGAGGAATTCAAAGATGAGAACCATTTCATCATCATCTTCAAATGCATCATGTAAATTGATTAATTTTGGATGATGTAATTGATTCATAATATCAATCTCTTTCCTTATTAATTCCTTCTCCATAACATGAGAAACTGGAATAAATTTAGCGGCAAAGATATTACCAGTTGCTCTTTCACGACAACGATGAACAACACCAAAAGCACCAGTACCAATTTCTTCAAGAATATCATATTTATCGTAAACAGATATATTTTTAATTTCCACTGGTTGTGGCACGTATTTACTGTAAATATCAAATACATATTGATCGTAATCACGAACTTTTTCATCGCTACGACCACGAATTTTCTTTCCATTATTGTCATATTTAACTTCACGTTTCTCCTGTGATTTTTTCTTAGTTCCCTTTGTGGTAATAAGTGGTGTCACTTCACTTGGATCAGAACGACCATAGACATTTTCAGCGGAAACACGGAAGTCATATTGGTGACCTGGACTGAGATCATGCGCTGCTATTGTGCAGAATCGCGTATTGCCAACACGTATCCAACTAGTCATGGGATGTTCACGTTTTTCAACAACATAATTTGTAATATTACTACCACCGTCCCATACTGGTGGTTTCCAGCTAACTGCCAATGAATCATGGCCAATGTTGTCAACCTGTGGGAATCGCGGTGGATCTGGCCGATCACTGATTTGAATTTTAATAATCGCTGAATCTTGTCCAAGTTCATTTTCCGCTGTGATACGATATGGGCCTGAATCTATTCTATTTCCATCTCTGATTGTGAGAATGGCGTGTCGTTCCTTTAATTCGACATTGTAATGACCACCAGATTCAATGGTTTCACCTTCCCTTATCCAAGAGATTTTTGGTTTGGGGAATCCAGTGAATGGAATCTTAATCGTAACATTAACACCTTTATCGAAGAATGCAGTGTCACGGAATCTCGGTGGTACATTCAATTTCGGTGGTGTCATAATAAACAGCTCGGCTTTAGTAGATTTGTGACCACCCTTATTTGATGCACGACAAATATATTCATCTGCGTCCTCACCGAAAACATCTTGAATAACAAGATTGTGACAATCGCCTTCAGAATATATTTGATAGCGACTGCTGTTTTGAAGTTCACGCGCGCCCTTGAACCAACTAATTGTTGGTGATGGTGAACCAGAAATAACACACTTGAAATTAGCATTGTGATTTTGTTGGCAGTTGAGATTTTTCAAGCCCTTTATTATTTCTGGTGGTTTAGCAACTTGTGGATCAATAATCTTCACAGATGTCGAAGCTGTGGATTCTTTACTGAGTCCAGCTTGATTTTGTGCGAACACCCGGAATTCGTATTGGCGTCCTTCGATGAGATTGCTTACGTTAATTTGCGTTGCCGCACATATTATTATATTAACTCGTTGCCAAGCAATAGATCCAACCTCACGTTTATCAATCCAATAACCTTGAATTCGTGCACCTCCATCAAATTCTGGTTTATCCCATGATAGATTGACAAAGTCGCCACCAATCTCGAGAACTTTTGGTGTACCTGGCGGTCCAGGTGGATCAAATAATGCCTTGGCTTTAACTGGATTAACACCTTCTAAAGGCGGTCCCATTCCGTTGTCATTCACTGCCATTACGCGGAAAAGATATTCGTGTCCTTCGGTCAAGCCCTGAACAGAGAAATTAGTATCTTTCACGCAACTGGATATAGTTAACCAGTGACCTTGAATTACTTCACGACGTTCAACAACATAATGTGTTACGCGAAGACCGCCATCAAATTTGGGTGGATGCCACGCGAGATTGCATGTATGTTTATCAATATCAGAGACTTCGAGAGGTCCAACTGGTGGTCCAGGTGGTCCCGTAATGTGAACAGTGAATGATCCACTGACATCACCGCTGTCATTGCTTATTGATAATTCATATACACCCTCATCATCTTTGTTAATGTCTTTGATGAAAATAATAAGATAATCATCGAATACAGTATATTTGATATGTGTGGATTCCACAATTTTCGATCCATCTTTTTTCAATTTTACATCCATCGGTTGATCGCCTGTGTAATAAATCTTAATTTTGGTATTATCCTTTTCAGCGAGATAGTGAACATTTTGCATGTGTTCGATACGCGGTGGTGTACCAATTTTCAGTCTCATTGTACTGGTAGCAATTCCAAGTGGATTTGACGCTTGACAACTGTAATCGCCGCTATCTGCTTCCCATATTTCAGAAATTATTAATCTGAAGAGACCGTCATCACGGGCTTCGCTTCGGAAACGCCCACCCATTGTAATTTCACGTCCGTTTCTCAACCACCTGGGTGTCGGCATAGGTTTGCCCGTTGCTTCACATTCAAGTACATATGTTTTTCCGAGTGGAACTCCCTGACTAATTGGTAATGGACGAGTAAATTCGGGTTTCTCACCACCCTCGACTTCGCATATCTTCACTGGTGTTGTGCAACTGCTTGGTTCTGAACGGCCCGCTGCATTTACCGCAAAAACTCTAAACTCATAATCACCACGTTCAATTAGATGCATAACTGTGTAATCCAAGTCAGTGACATTGTACTCATTACATTTATGCCAAACAGCTGAACCAATTTCACGTTTTTCAATAATGTATCCAGTGATACGACTACCACCATCGGAAGTGGGGGCTTCCCATCTGAGGTCAACGTAATTCTTTCCGACTTTGATAACTTGGGGTGTACCAGGTGGCGATGGTACATGGAATTTGCTGCGTAATTTGAATTGAATTGAAGGTGGACTGGGTCTACTGAAACCAGCAGCATTCTTGGCACGTACACGGAACTCATATTCATGACCACTAGCAAGACCATAAGTAATGAAATGTGTGTCTTTAGTAACGTAGTCATTTGCAACGCGCCATTGACCATCATCTGAGGGATCACGGAACTCGATTTTGTAGCCTTGAATGCGGGATCCGCCGTCAGACACAGGTCTATCCCATGAAATAGTAATACTGTCTGCATCCCAATCGATAACACGTGGTTGACTCGGCGGTTCGGGTACATTGAATGGGAATTTAGCCATGATTGGTTCATCGCCAACAAGTGGCTCAGAAACACCGTACTGATTCTCGGCACGTATTCTGAAATTGTATTTGCGATTTGGTTCCAATCCAATAACGTCGTAATGTGTATTACGAACGAAACTGCTAAGTTTGACCCAATAACCGCCAGGATCTAATTTTTCAACGATGTAATTTGTAACTGGAGAACCACCATCATCGAATGGAGGTTTCCATGCAAGAGTACATGTCTCTGGCGTGATATCAGAGATATCAAGTGGGCCAAGTGGATGAGATGGTTTATCGACAACGAGAACTTTGCATGACGCTGAATCTGTTCCAACAGTATTGGCCAAATGAATAGTGTAATTTCCAGTATCAGTCCTCTTTGCTTTTCTATTGACGAATTTGGAAGCAATATCAGTTGTCTCGAATTTAATTCTTTCGTCTGTGATAACTTCTTCACCATTGATAGACCAGCTCGGTTTTGGTTTTGGATTTGCTGTGAATGGTACAGTAATGGTAAATGGTTCTCCTGCAATTACTGTCATATCGCGTATACTCAAATCGCTGGTGATTTTCGGTGCAAAAGTTGGTGCGCTTGCACGAATGGCATCAGAGCTTAAACTCCATGGACCTTGACCAGCAGCATTAATAGCCGCCACGCGGAATTCATAGTCGTGATTTTCAATCAAACCACTAACTTTATATGTGATATCTGGAATTCGTGCGGGAGTCGCTTTGATCCATTTATCCTCACTCAATTGACGTTTTTCAACGACATATCCAGTGATCGGTGATCCACCATCACTGCGCGGTCTAGTCCAAACAATAGTAATGCTGTCTTCTGTTGTTTCAACACCAGTTGGAACACCTGGTGCACTAGGTGGATCGAACGGATATCGGGCTTTAATCGGTTCTTTCGTTTCAACTGGATCTGATGTTCCATATTGATTTTCAGCCATCACACGGAACTCATATTCTTGGCCAACATTAAGATTGCGTACACGAATGAATGTAGCCGTCACGTATCCACTAATCTTCGTCCATGATTGGGCACGTCCTTCACGTTTTTCAATTACATAATTAGTGATGTCAGCACCACCATTATCTTTCGGTGGATTCCAGTACAGTGTGAGTGCATCTCCTGCAAATTCATCAGCACGAAGATTTTGCGGTGGACTTGGACGATCCAAAACACGTACATTCATAGTTGCCGTGTCAAAGCCAGATGAATTCCGTAATTGAAGACGATATTGTCCTCCGTCACTGCGTTTTGAATTCTTCACCACTAAACTGGCAGAATCGTCAGCCAATTGTTGATGCACACGTTTATCAGTCTCGTCAAACACCACATCGTTAGCAAACCAAGTTGCTGTGGGTCTTGGGAATCCAACATATGGTACATGAATAGAAAAATCTTCTCCAGCACGTACTGTTATGTCTCTCACACCACCCAGATCCATAATTGGTTTATTGGGCTGTTCCTCAATAACAACTGGATTGCTTGGACGACTAGGATCACTTTTACCTACATCGTTCAAAGCTATTACACGGAATTGATATTCATCGCCTAACTTCAATCTCGGTACAGTGTAAACATTGCCAGAAACTGGCACGCTATTAACATCAGACCAGTCAGCATCATCCTTCTTTTTGGATTGAATGAAGTATCCACGAATCTTAGCACCACCATCATTTCTTGGTGGACGCCAAGACAGCGTCACTGAGTCCTTCGTAATACGATCTGCTTTGGGTGGTTCAGTTGCATCCGGTCGTAGACGTTGGTGTCCAGCGACTATCGGTTCTGTAGCACGACTAGGATCTCCAGGACCGGCTTCATTGACTGCAATAACACGGAATTCATATCGGCCACCCTCATGAAGATCTTGAACGGAGAATGTCGTATTAGGTGATGCATAATTGTTAACTTTAAGCCATTCACCGCCACGTTCACGTTTTTCAACATAATATCCAGTAATGGGTTTTCCACCGGTGACTTCGGGTGGATTCCACGTTAGTGTACAAGTATTTGGAGTGTAACCGAGAATTTCTGGTTGACTTGGTGGACCAGGTGGATCGAAAGGACTTTTAGCTATTACAGGTTTGCCATCTAATGGCTCAGATACACCGTAAAGATTTTCAGCACGTACTCTAAATATATATCGTCTACCCTCTTGAAGACCACGTGCGGTGAAATGACACGTTGGACAATATCCAGGTACTTGACGCCAATTTTCCATTCCAAAATCGCAAATTTCAACAATATAATTTGTAATTTCGGCTCCGCCATTGTCGTCTGGTGGACTCCATGATAAAGAAACGGACTCATGATTTGTACCTGAGTACAAAAGTGGTCCTTTGGGTGGATCAGGCTTGTCAACAACAATGACTTGAATATCAGCCATATCTTCACCAAATTCATTTGTTGCTGTGACAGTATAAAAGCCGGCATCATCGCGAACAGATTTTTCAATGAATAAGATAGTATGTTCGCTTTTGGTCTCAGCTGATATACGATAAATATCGGCAAGCTGATTGCCATCCTTGAGCCATGATACTCGCGGCGTTGGTGCTCCAGATATTGGAATGTCCACTTTGATTGGTTCCCCAGCTCGCACGCGAATTTTACGACCAAGTAGAGCATCGAGATGAAGCTTGGGTTGCTCTTTCATTGGCTTAGCGGTGAATACATTAGATGTGTCACTAGGCTTTCCAGCACCCGCGGCATTGACCGCCGACACTCGATACTCATATTGATGACCTTCAGCTACATGTTCATCGAGATAATCGGGCCCTTTGACCAACTCTTTATTCAATCTTACCCAGCGACCAGTTGCACGATCACGACGTTCAATTTCATATCCGAGGATAGATGATCCACCGTTACTGATTGGTGGAGTCCATTTAATTTTAATGTGATCCTTACTAGCATCCAGACATTCAGGTTTACCAGGTTGTCCAGGTTTAACAAATTGATTTTTGGCCACAACAGCACGTTCGGTTTTCAGTGGTTCAGAGCGTCCTTGAAGATTTTCAGCTGATACTCTGAATTCGTATTTAGTACCTTCAGTTAAACGCGGCACTGTTGCGTATGTTTGCGTTGGATTGACATAATTAACAGCTGGCACCCATCCGCCGCCATGTGTAAGATCACGTTTCTCGATTACATATCCAGTTATTTCACTTCCACCATTATCTTTCGGTGGTTTCCACGATAACGTCACAGATTGACTTGTGATTTCTTCGTATTCTAATGGTGCTTCAGGTGGACCAGGTCTATCGAGTACAATAAGATTAAAGCTACCCTCATCGGCACCACTGTCATTTTTCAATGACAAATGATAACGTCCAGAGTCGCCTCTTTGAGCATTGACTGTATGAACAATCGTGTGGTATCCGATAGATGTGATAGTTGTTCGTTCATTTGTTGTCAGTGTCTTGCTACCAAGAGTCCAGGTAACTTCCGGTATGGGTTCTCCGATAAAATCAATATCAACATGGAAAACAAGACCAGCCTTAATGCGAATATCTTCAAGAGGTGTTTTAATTTTCGGTGCTAAGAAACGAGTCTTGGCAATAATGGCATCACTAGGTTCAGATGGTTCAGATTGTCCGGCCGAATTTACAGCAATAACCCTGAATTCATATTCTTGCCCTTCAGTTAAATCGGGTGCTGTACCGTTGGTTTTTCCTGTTGGTACATGAGCTGCATTAATCCAATATGGACTTCCTTTTTCTTTCTTCTGAATAATATAGCCTGTAATGGGCGAGCCACCGTCGTTTTCAGGTGCTGGCCATGATAAATCAACGTGATCTTTATCCCAATCGGTGATATTAGGTTTACCAGGTGCGTCTGGCTCATCAAATTCATTTTTAGCAATGATACTTCGAGTGGTCTCCAATGGATCTGATTCACCGACATTATTCACTGCTTTTACGCGGAAGTAATACTCTTTCCGATGAGTTAATCGGAAGACTTCATGATTTAATGTCATAGCCATACCTGCATCTGACCATGTACCACGTGATACATCCATTTTTTCAATAATGTAATGGAGAATCGGACTACCGCCATCATCAAGTGGCAATTGCCATGAAAGATGACAGCTGTCCTTACTAATGTTGCTAACGACAAGGGGTTTCACTGGTGGTGAGGGTCTATCGAGAACCGTAACAAAAGCACTTGCACTGCTTTTTCCAACGTCATTTATCAACGTCAATGTATAACGTCCACTGTCTGACCGGACGGAGAATGGGATTTCAAAAGTGGTATTAGTTGTAGTTGTAAATATTTCATGACGATTGTCAGCTTCAAGAGCTTGTCCATTCAAAGTCCAGTAAGCCGTCGGTTTCGGTGAAGCCTCAATAGGAATGTCCCAATTAATTTTTTGACCAGCACGAACAGTCAAATCTTTAAGTAAAAGTTTATCAAATGACGGCGCTTGGAATCTGGGCTTAGCTATAACTGGAGCTGAAGCCTCTGATGGTTCGCCAGGGCCACCTTTATTAACTGCAATCACTCGGAATTCGTATTCTTGACCTTCAGTCAAATCAGGTACTCTTCCTGAACATATTTTACTAGGAATTTCAACGGCTTTTTCCCATTGTCCAAAACGCGGACGTTTTTCAATAATATAACCAGTAATAGGTGATCCTCCATCTTTTTTTGGTGGTGTCCATTCAAGATCAACATGGTCTTTGTCCCAATCAGTGGCGATAGGTTGACCTGCTTTGTCTGGCTTACCAAATGGATCTTTAGCTGTGATTTCATCTATTCCAGTAAGTGGTGCTGATTCACCTATTCTATTTACAGCCCGAACTCGGAAAGTATAATCATGACCTTCAATAAGATGATCAACTTTACACGCTGTATGATCGGTCTCAGCTACTGGTACCCATCGCATACTTTCTGAATCCATTTTTTCTACAGTGTAATGGAGAATTTCACAACCACCATCGTCTCGTGGCGTTTTCCATGTCAGATCGCATCCGTGTCTTGTGATGTTTTCAACATTAAGTGGACCTTCAGGTGGAGATGGAACATCCATCACAACCACATTCAATGTGGCACTATCCATACCATTAACATTTTTTATTGTGAGATTATAGATACCAGAATCACTACGTTTGGCATCCATAAATCGTACCTTTGTGTTGTAATCTGTGTTGGTGATTTTAATACGATCGTCATTGGTGACGGTCGTGCCCTTCAAAGTCCAAGTTTTTGTTGGTGGTGGTTCACCAATTACAGGAACATCAAAGTCAAAGAATGCACCAGCACGTACTTTTACATCAAGCATGTATTTACGGTCAATCTTTGGCGGTAGATTTTTGGGTCGCGCAATATGCGGTTTTGTGGCGTCTGATGGTTCACCAGCACCACCTTTATTGACTGCGCGTACTCGAAACTCGTATTGTGTGCCTTCGATGAGATCTGGTACTTTACCACGTGTGACATCTCCATCGACTTTAGCGCACTCTTCCCAATTGGGATTGAATTTATCCCGTTTTTCGATTATATAACCAGTAATTGGCGATCCACCGTCCTCAACTGGGCGATCCCAGCCTAATTCTACAAAGTCTGTATCATAATCAACAATATTAGGTGTTCCAGGTTTGCCTGGTTCATCAAATGGATTTTTGGCCTCAATATTTTGGTTCATTGTTATAGGGTCTGATTTACCCTGTTTATTTACTGCACGTACACGGAATTTATACTTATGTCCTGGAGTCAAACCATCAATATCTATATTTGTTTCAGCACCATCAGTTTCACCAGCCGGTACCCAACGTCCTGTAGCATCGTCCATTTTTTCGACGACATAATTATCAATTGGTTGTCCGCCATCGTCTTCAGGTGGATTCCACGATAATTTGCAACCTTCAGCATGAATGTTTGAAGCACGTAATGGTCCTTCAGGTGCACTAGGTTTATCTAAAACTGTCACTTTCACAGTAGCAACATCTTTTCCACTGTCGTTTTGCGCTGTAATTTGATATCTTCCCGATTCGGCTCTCGTTGCCATTCTCACATTGAGACTAGTGGCATAATCGACGTGTTTCATTTTAATACGATCGGTTGGCCTCAATTCTCTGCCGGCAAATTGCCATGATGTTGTTGGCGGTGGCTCACCCGTAACCTTAACATCGAAACTAAAGTTTTGTCCTGCCTTGATCTTGATATCTTCAAGGTTTGTACGATCAATTGTCGGCGCAAGATTTCGTGGTTTTGCAATAATTGTTGGTGTTGCATCTGATGGTTCACCGGGTCCAGCTTGATTAACTGCACGTACACGGAATTCATACGGTTGTCCTTCAATTAAATCTGGCACTTTAGCAAAAGTTATTTCACCTGGTACTTCCAGAGCTTTCTCCCAATCACCGTATTTATCTTTTTTCTCAACAATATAGCCAATAATTGGTGAACCACCATCATCAGTTGGAGGTTTCCATTTGAGATCAACATGATCTTTATCCCAATCTGTTGCTTTGAGATCACCTGGTTTACCTGGTTCATCAAATGGATTTTTAGCAATAATTGTTTCTTCGGCTGTCAATGGCTCGGATTCACCTTCAGAATTAACAGCAGATACACGGAATTTGTATTCTTTGCCAGGAGTTAAACCAGTTACATCAATATTTGGATCGGGTGAGCGTCCACATGGTACCCAGCAGCCTGTGTCCGGATCTAATTTTTCAACTTGATAATATTCGAGAGGTGTACCACCATCGTCTAGTGGTCTCTTCCATTTAAGTTTACAGCCATTCTTATGAACATCTGATATTTCTATTGGTCCCTCAGGTGCGGTAGGCTTGTCAGTGACAATAACATTAATTACAACGCTATCTTTTCCTGAGGTATTTGTCGCTGTGACAACATATTCGCCACTATTGCCTCGTGCAACTGGTCGAATGATTAATTTAGTACTGTAAGGTGGATTTTCGATAATGATAGTTTTACCAGGAACCACTGGCATTGAGCCACAACGCCAATCAACGTGTGGCGCAGGTTCACCGGTGATATTAGCATCAAATTTGAGTGTAGAACCGGCTGAGAGTGTAACATCTCGGAGATTTCTTCTGTCAATCTTTGGTGCCACTGCAAACAAATGAATTATATTCAATTATAAATACATATATTTATATATTCTTCTTTTTACATAAATTCTGCACCAGAAATCATTTGAATACATACGGAAACGTGGTTTGGCAAGGAATGTCTTGCTGGTGTCGCCAGGTTCAGATTGTCCTGCTTTGTTGACTGCAATGATACGGAATTGATACTCATTACCCTCAATCAATCCTGTGATATGCGCTTCAGGTTGTGGTACAGTTGTTTCAAGTGCTTTTTCCCACATTGCACTATACTTGTCCTTTTTCTCGATTATATAACCGGTGATTGGCGAACCACCGTTGGTAAATGGTTCGCGCCATTTGAGATCTACAGTATTGGCTGACCAATCTGTTGGTTCAGGTGCACCAGGTGCGGATGGTACAGCTGAAAATAAAAAATAAAAAATATTAATAATGTAATTCACGGAATGAATAAATTTTTAATAGACGTGTAAAACGTACTGAATGGATCCTTTGCGATAATTGAACCATATGTTTCTAGTGGTTCAGATTCACCCTCGGAATTAATTGCTTTCACTCTGAATTTGTATTCATGACCTGGCGTAAGACCATCGACCTTCATTTCAGTACCGGCGCATTTGCCAACTGGCAACCAAACACCCGTTTCTGGGTCATATTTTTCCACGAGATATCCTTCGATTGGTTCACCACCATCATCCTTTGGTTTACGCCATTTGAGAGTACATCCATCTTTGTGAATGTCAGATACATCCAATGGTCCTTCTGGCTTTGATGGTTTTGCTGAAAATTGTGAATAATCAACAATGAATAAATAATAAAAATAAATGCAAGCAAGTGATGGCTGAGTTTTAATTTTTATAAGTGTTACATTTATTATTTGGTGAGTGAAAGCGATGTCAGCTATATGAACATTCAACTCTTTGCAATAAATCAAATATAATTGCTGGCGCTTTAAATCGTGTCTAATTACATTGATTGTCGAAATCTCAATTGATTTGTAATAAATATGTCACATTGTATTTTAGACTAGAAATTTGTCCTTAACCGCGTTTGAAATTAGCTCATCCACGTCAATTGTTTGAAAAATAATTAATGAAATATTATTATGTGTTGCATACGTACAAGTTACAGTGACTTCAACCTCTGCAGTGTCGCTACCATACTGATTGATTGCTGTAATTTTATATATTCCAGTATCCTTGCGCTCAGGTTTATCATTGAAAAATTTAGTGTTATTCGGTTCGTTCACTACTCGACGATGCGTTGTCGTGATGATGCTCTTGTCATTAATTACCCACGTAATATCAGGAGCTGGCTCACCCGTTACCTTGACGTCGAAATGGAAACGTTCACCTTCGCGAACATTAACGTCCCGAAGACTTCGTCGATCAATCTTCGGTGGAACTGAAAAATAAAATTAATGGAAAAATTATATATTTATAAATGCAAAAAATGGCAAATAAAAACTTATGAGTATTTTAATTTATTTTGAATTCACCTCTTCGACATTTAGCGATTATAGATTTACTAGCGTCTGAGGGTTCGCCGGGACCAGCGGCATTGATAGCTCTAACACGAAATTCGTATTCTGTTCCCTCATCAAGATTCTCAGCACGTCCTTTACATTCAGGTCCAATTGTATCGCAAGCTTTTGTCCATTTTGGTGAGCCTTTCTCACGTTTTTCGATCACATAACCAACAATTGGAGATCCGCCGTCAGTCAACGGTGGAGTCCATCGCAGATCAACATGATCTTTGTCCCAGTCAGTTGCTTCTGGTCTACCTGGTGCACTTGGCTCATCTGTTGCAGGAATGATAATGATAATGAAAGTACATTTAAAAAAATTATAAATTTAAACGGAAATTGTTATCATGAATGTACTACGAACTTACCGAAAGGATTTTTCGCCACGATACTGTGATCAGTAACCAATGGTTCTGATTCTCCTTCAGCATTGACAGCAGCTACACGGAATTTATATTCTTGACCAGGAACAAGATTTTCAACCTCGAAATTCGAATCTTTCGTACGACCAACAGGTATCCATCGGCCACTTTCAGTGTCCATTTTTTCAATAACATAATGCTCAATTGGAACACCACCATCATCAACCGGTGGATTCCACTTAAGTTTACATCCTTCTTTGTGAACATCCGTAACTTTCAGCGGTCCTTCAGGTTTAGCCGGTTTATCAAGCACTAAAATCTCTATTGATGCCTCATCTTTACCGGATTCATTCTCTACTTTCAGTGTAAGTGTTCCACAGTGGGCTCTAGTTGCATTGGACACCATGAATTTTGTTCGATAATCGTCGATTTCAATTATTAAATTGCCACCGTCTTCCTGCTTAGATTTATTATGATACCAAACTTTGGCTGGTGGTGGTTCACCGCTAACTTTAACATCCAAGCGAATATGGTTGCCGGCCTTTATTGTAAGATCTCTAAGATTAGTTCTGTCGATTTTCGGTGCAGCATAACGATCCTTAGCAATAAGAACATCACTAGGATCACTTGGTTGACTTACACCACCTTTATTCACTGCTTTTATTCTAAATTGATATTTTTGCCCCTCAGTGAGATCTTCAACCGTACCTTGAGTCTGATTTCCCGGTACTTCTGCAGCTTTTTGCCATTTTCCATACATATCCTTCTTCTCAATAATATATTTTTCGATTGGAGCACCGCCATCATTCTTCGGTGGTTTCCATTTAAGATCAACATGACGTTTGTCCCAATCTCTGAGTTCAGGTTTACTTGGAGGATCCGGTTCTTTGAATGGATTTTTCGCAGTGATTGGTAAGTCAGTTTCCAATGGCTCGGAATCACCTTCAGCATTGACAGCTTTGACACGGAACATGTAATCTTTTCCCTCATTAAGTCCTCCAATTTCGGCTTCAGGCGTTTTGCTTGTAGCACATGGCACCCATCTGCCTGTATCAACGTCCATTCTCTCAACAATATAATGATCAATTGGTTCGCCACCATCATCTGCTGGTGCATTCCATTTAAGTTTACAACCTTCTGCTGTGATATCTGACACATCCAGTGGTCCTTTAGGTTTGGATGGTTTGCTCAGGACAATCAATTCAATTTCAACTTCATCCGTGCCACTTTCATTTGTCGCAGTTACTGTGTAAGTACCAGAATCAGCACGTTGAAGTTTATTAAGAATGAAGAGAGTATGATAATCTTCATTATCAATTTTCAAACGATCCACACTTTTGAGAATCGCATCTTTGTACTTCCAAGTTACTGTTGGTGGGGGTTCACCTTTAATATCAGCCTCAAGTCGCAACATTTGTCCTATACGTAATGTTTTCTTCGTGAGATTTTTACGATCGATACGAGGTGCAAGGAATCGCGGTTTGGCAATCACACTCTTTGATACATCGCTGGGTTCACTGGGACCAGCTTTATTGACCGCAACGACTCGGAATTCGTATTCGTGTCCAGGTTCAATACCTTCTGTGACTTTGGCATTCGTACGATCACCGACAACCATTGCTGCATCCACCCATTGTCTACCATCTTTGTCACGCATTTGAACGATATATTTTTCAATTGTAGCACCGCCATCGTCATCGGGCCGTGCCCATGACAAATCAACAAAGTCTTTGTCCCAATCTTTAATTTCAGGGCGACCGGGTTTGCTGGGTTCATTGAATGGATTTTTGGCAATTATAGATTTGTCAGCTTCGAGTTCTTCAGAATCTCCCTCTTTATTCACGGCTTTGACACGGAATTTATACGGTTTTCCTTCAAGAAGTCCGGTGATATTAGCTTCAGGATCAGTAGATCTTGCGCATGGTACCCACGCACCTGATAATGGATCTAATTTCTCAATTTCATAATATTCAATTGGTGAACCACCATCGTCCTCAGGTCTCTTCCATTTGAGTTTACAGCCATGTTTAGTAACATCACTGACACTCAATGGTCCTTTGGGCTTGCTAGGTTTGCCAAGAACAGTAATGTCAATTTCGGCTTCGTCATCACCAACTTCGTTCTTTGCTTTAATTGTGTATTTACCCGTATGTGAACGTTTTGCTTTCATGATGAAGAATTTCGTATTGTAGTCAATATTATCAATGCGATAAATGTCATCTGTATTTAGTGGTGAATCTTGATAGAACCATTCGACTGTTGGTGGAGGCTCACCAATTATGTTGATGTCAAGACTAATTGTGAGTCCGACTTTGACTGTCAATGCCTGAAGATTGGTTCTATCAATGTGTGGTTTCAGCCAACGTGCCTTGGCAGTGTGAGGATTGGTTGCTTCACTGGGTTCACCAGGACCTGCTTTGTTTACAGCACGTACACGAAATTGATATTGATTCCCTTCAACCAATCTTGGTACCAAACCTTCACATTTGGGTCCACTAGTTTCAATAGCTTTTACAAAGTTCGTATCGAATTTTTCTTTTAATTCAATAATATATCCAGTAATTGGTGCTCCACCATCTCTGATTGGTGGCTCCCACTTAAGTGTTACTGAATTTTCTGACCAATCGATAATTTCTGGAAGACCAGGTGCCGCTGGTGGATCGTAAGGATTTTTAGCGACTATAGCTGTGTCAGTTGCCAACGGTTCAGATTCACCCTCTTCATTGACAGCTTTAACTCGAAACTCGTATTTGTGTCCAGGCTCCAACCCTGTTAGTGCATGCTCAGTCTTTTCCGGATCGACAATACCGGCGGGTACCCATCGTCCAGATGTAAGATCCATTTTTTCCACAATGTAACTTGAAAGTGGTAATCCACCATCGTCTTGGGGTTTCTTCCATTTGAGTTTACAACCTTCTTTGTGAATATCTACTACTTCGAGAGGCCCTTCAGGTTTTCCAGGCTTATCGAGAATTATAATTTCAACATCCGCTTCATCGCGGCCAGAGTCATTTACCGCTGTAATGATATATTTACCAGTATCTTTTCTACTTGTATGTGACATATTGACTTTAGTGAGATAATCTTCATTTTCAATCTTGAGATTTGGTGTGTTTTCAAGAACTTGACTGCCACGGGCCCACGTGATTGTTGGTGGTGGTTCACCTTCGACATCTACTTCAAGTTTAACGTGTTGACCTGCTCGTACTTTTATTGTTTGCAGTTTGTCGCGGTTAATGTAAGGTTTGAGGTATCGTGCTTTGGCCACATGAGGCTTCGTTGGATCACTGGGTTCTGATGGACCGGCTTTGTTTACCGCACGTACGCGGAACTGATAGGTTGATCCTTTTTTCAAATCACTCACTCGTCCTTTTGGCTCTGATGAATTTGTCACCGTTGCTTCTTCCCAATGAGTCGAAAACTTTTCCTTCTTTTCAATTATATAACCAGTGATAGGTGCACCTCCATCGTCTTTTGGTGGAGTCCACTTCAAGTCTACTCTGTCGACGTCCCAATCCTCAAATTCAGGTACGCCGGGTCGTCCCGCGGCATCATAAGGATTTTTAGCAACGATTCCACCAGATGTTACCAATGGTTCGGATTCACCTTCCTCATTCAGGGCTTTGACACGGAACTCGTATTCGTGGCCCTCAGCTAATCCTTTCACATCCATTTCTGTGTCATTTGTTCGGCCTACCGGCACCCAACGACCAGTTGTTTTATCGAGTTTTTCAACTTGATATCCGGTTATTGGTTTTCCACCATCATCTTCGGGTTTCTCCCATTTGAGCTTGCAACCATTTTTGGTGACATCCGATACCTTTAATGGACCTTTAGGTTGACCAGGTGCCGCTGTGAAATTAGTGAAGAAAAAATAAGTATCAATTAATTATTAGGGTTTTTAGTAGCTTTGAATTATGCGTTTGTATGAAATTCTCATTTGATTACTTACATAGTACAGTTACTTCAACCTCGGCTTCATCTTCACCGGATGCATTGACAGCTTTAATTTTCCATACGCCAGTGTGTTTCCGGATTGACTCAGAAATAGTGAATTTCGTGTTGTAATCGACATTGATAATTTCAATACCACCGCCATGATTAACGAGCTCATTTTTGTGATACCAAGTGATTTCTGGTGGTGGTTCACCGCGGACATCAACATCGTATTTGATGGGTTTTCCAGCCCTCACAATAATTGGTTTCAAATTTGTACGGTCAATTCTCGGTTTCACTGAAAACATAAATATAAAACAAATAATATTGATAATTTGACGACACAAAATTAAATTAATTTTAATACCTTTTCTGCTGAAATTTTTCATTAAATTCACTTACGTGCTTTATGTTTGACCATTTGCATTTTTGAGGCGCCCGATGGTGGCGAAGGTCCGGCTTTATTAACAGCAATAACTCTGAATTGATATTCAGCCCGATCCTTTAGTCCAGCCACTTTGGCTGCTAATTCATCTGTTGCTGGTACTTCCATAGCCTTTTCCCAATCTGGCTTATAACGATCTTTCTTCTCAATGATATATTTTTCAATCGGTGCACCACCATCAAAATCGGGTGCAGTCCATTTAATGCTCACAGACTCATTGTCATAATCAGTGATCAATGGTGTGCCAGGTGCGTGTGGTTCGTCAAATGGATTCTTTGCCAATACTGGTTTTTCACTTGTAAGTGGCTCCGAATCACCTTCGTCATTGATAGCTGTCACACGGAACATGTATTCACTTCCAGGATTTAGACCAGTAATTTCAAATTCAGTATTCGGGGAATTTCCCGGTATCTTTCCACATCTAACCCACTTTCCTGTTTTCGTGTCCATTTTTTCGATTTCATATTCCTTGATAGGTACACCACCGTCATCCTCAGGTTTTTGCCATTTGACTTTTGCACTTGTACTTGTCACATCAGACACTACGAGTGGGCCACCAGGTGCATCAGGTCTACCAAGCACTGTTAATTCAACTGATTCTTCATCCCTACCGTTAACATTTTCAGCTACCAATGTATATTTTCCGGTGTCTTTACGTACAGCATTAATAATCGAAAATTCCGTATGATAGTCAACATTATCAATTTTAATACGTTCAGTAGTTGTTAATGGAATATTGTCTCGCCATATCCAATTAGTTGTTGGTGGTGGCTCACCAATTACGTCCACAGACCATTTATGATTGCGACCAGCTTTGATGATAACTGACTTCAAGTTCGTACGATCTATTCTTGGTTTTAAATTTCTGTGCTTACATATATGATTGTCTGTTGGTTCGCTTGGCTGAGATTGACCAGCTTTATTAACAGCACGTACTCGAAATTGATAAACCATTTTTTCTTTTAACCCCTCGACTTTTGCTTCAGGATTGGCGTTATCAGTTTTTAATACTTGAGCCCAATCTGGTGCAAATTTATCTTTCATTTCAACAACATAATGCGTAATTGGACGCCCACCATCTTTTTCCGGCTTTGTCCAACGCAACGAGACGCTCATATTGTCATAATCAAATATTTCAGGTTTACCAGGTTTGTCGGGTTCATCGTATGGATTCTTAGCGAGAATGCCATCGTCTGTCGTAAGTGGCTCTGATTCACCCTCTTTATTCGTTGCTTTTACACGGAATTTATATTTTTTATTAGGTGTAAGACCTTGGAACGTGAAGCTGTCTTTATCAGGACCAACTTCACCAGCGGGAATCCATCTACCGGTATCCATGTCCATTTTTTCGAGAGTATAACCGGTGATATCACTGCCACCATCATCCTCCGGTTTTTTCCATTTAACAGTAATATGATCGGATCGAACTTCTTCTGTAACGAGTGGTCCTTTAGGCGGTGATGGTTTATCAAGTACTACTACATCAGCCACACTCTCGCATTCACCAGAACCGTTGCTAAGAACTAATTTATATTTTCCTGAATCAGCTCGAAGGGTTTTTCGTACTGTGAGGACAGTATTTCGTTCATATTTATCGATAGTTATTCTTTCCGCGGTATCCTGAACCAATTCCTTCGTTCCAAGGAACCAATGAATCTCTGGTTCGGGTTCGCCACCGTATTTAATATCATACTTGATAACTTGGCCTTTTTTAACAACCAAATTTGTCAACTGATCGCCAATAATAAATGGTTTAACAAATCTGCATTTAGCAATAATTGGTTTAGTAGCGTCTGACGGCGCACCTGGTCCTGCTTTATTAACTGCGCGAATTCTAAATTCATACTGAGAACCTTCTTTTAATCCATCAATTGTACCTGAGGTAACGTCACCATCAATCTCTTTGCCTTTAACCCATTCTTTACCGAATTTCTCTTTGTATTCAATAACATAACCAGTTATTGGTGCACCACCGTCACTCTCTGGCTTTGTCCATTTCAGATCGGCATGATCCACATCCCAATCTGTGACTTCAACGTTTCCAGGTTTGCCAGGTTCATCCCACGGATCTTTCGCTAAAATTGGTTTACCAAACATTCCCGGTTCGCTCGAGCCAATTTTATTTACAGCGCGAATACGGAATTTATATTCTTTTTTCGTTTTAAGATCTTCAACTTTGTATACATATTTTTCGCCAGGCATTACTTCACCAACACTGTCCCACTGATTTTTCAAACTCATATCTAATCTTTCAATTACGTATTTAGTTATTGGTGAACCACCATCGTCTTCTGATGGTTTGAATGACACAACACAGGATGTTGCAAAGACATCAGTAACATCAATATCACGTGGCGCGGACGGAACATCTTGCATAATAATACTAACGTCTTTAATTTCTTCACCTTGGCCATTACTAATTTTAACTTGATATACTCCTGATTGATCACGCTGCGGTTTTTTAATTTTGTATGTTATTTTATCTTCACCAACAATAACTTCAACATCTTTCAATGGTAGTGCCTTGCCGTCTTTCATTAATTTAGCTTCGACTGGTGTCTGTTTAGTACCATCAATCCTGAAGGGTACAATGAAAACTATTGGAGCTGCGCATGGACCTTCTACTTTATCGGGAATTTCTGGTATTGGTTTACTTTCACCTTTGCCCACCGATAATTTACAACTACTTGTCAGTTCACCACTCTTACATGTTATTTCGCCATCGTCACCCATTTCTATTTTATTAAAGACAAGTTGATGCTTTCCGCCACCGAGATTTTTTATTTCAATTCTATCATTGGGTTCAATTGGTTTGCCATTAAATAACCATTCGGCCGGTGCTGTCTGATCTTGGAGTTCGACATCGAGAACAAGTTTTTCACGTTCAACAGCAGAAGTATCTTTCAATTTCTTATTGAAACGATTCAAGTCTAATATAGAATAATAAAATTGTTTACGTTAAATTTATGAAAATTGAAATGAAATTACTTAATCATGATTTTTTACAATTATTGCTATTAAATTACTCACAATTAACTATTATTTCGGCCTCAGTCTTATCAGCATTGCTCACACAAGAATATTGACCAGCATCCGTAACTTTTGCATCTTTGATGATGAGTTTTCGTTTACGACCGTCTTCTTTAATTTGAATTCTGAAACGAATCGTTCATGTATGTAAGAGAAAAATATCTATAAATATACTATTACAGATAAATTAATACCTCTTATCTGCAACAATTTCTTGGTCTCCTTTGAACCATTTGACTTCACCTGCGGCATCATCAAGTTCACAAAGTAAGGTGAGAGTTTCTTTCTCAACTGCCTGTTGATGTTTCAGTACTTTGACAAATTTATACGGATAATCTGAAATTTAATGAAAATAAAAAAAAGAATGTGATAAACATCGGGTGAATGAAATGATGATTATTTTTTTTTATAATAGTGAATAGACTCACCAATAATAGTGAGTGTCGTCTCGGTCTTTTCGGTCTGTTTCGAAATTTTACATGTATATTCACCGCTGTCTTCTAATTTGGCATTTTTCAATGTCAATCTGCAAACGCCTGACATATCTTTAGAAATACCGTATATGTCGCCATCCTAGAGGATACAAACGATTGCAACAAAGTGTAAGTCATTCATTAAAAAGGAATTGAAATTAAGTTACTTTTATAAAATAATTTCGAACCTCAAGTTTGGTTTTTCCTTTGTGCCAAGTAACTTGTGCTAAGTTTGAACTAACTGTGCATTCCATGTATGCTTCATGTTTGGAGTAACCTTGTGTTTGCTTCGACAGAGGTTTCGTGAAAGTGTATGATGGATCAGGCTCTGAAAAAAATGTAAAAAAATGAATTAAAATTTATTCCATAAAAACAATTCATCATTGTGTGTTAATAATTAATTTACCATCGACATTTAAGAACGCTGTGCTTGAAATTCCACCAATGTCGATTGTGTATTTGCCAGTATCTTCGACCTTTGGATTTAAAATAATTAGCTGATATGAATCCTCTTCGTTCTTGAATTTGTATTTAGCTGACGGGAAGAGTTCCTGTAAAATAAATCAGATCAATATCTTGCTTGTTTTTATATCTATTTCAACTTAACGCTGAGATTAATATTATTAATATTCGTTCATTATTTTTATATTTAACTATAAAATGTTCATACGTCTTTGCGGAAGAACCATTTTGGTTTGGCGTTGGGCTTGGAGAAATTCGCATCGAATGCTACCTTCTTGTCTTTTCCTTCTTTCGCATACTGATCCACCAAAGGTTTTAAGAAGGAATCTGCTTTCTATAAATTTCCACGAGACAAAGAAATAAATGATAATTTTTGTTTATCGTGAATTTTTCAAAAAATTTTTTTTCCATAGTTATAAATTTATTCAGAATCATTCTTGCGAGTGCCATTAGCAGACCTCAGTTATCTATTGGCAAGAAGAAAGTAGTTATATAATGAACTATAATGGTGAAAAAAATAAATAAATAAATAAATTTGTGTTGATGGACAGTATTTTTGTTTTGAGCCATAGCTGAAATATGTTGATCGTGCACGTTCATATATCTCCCACGTTGTTGTTCATGCCCATCATGTCCAAGTGCTGTTAGAGTAGACTGAGAGAATGCTCTCATGCGTGATAATAATATTGAAGCGATGAAAAAAAAATGATTAAATGAGGGTGTGTGCATATCTGATATTGATGATGTCACTGTTAAAATTATAAATATTTTAAATATGAAGATGTATGAAATGAACATGGAAATTTATATATATATATATATATATGCTTATGTTGATATTGTTCTGACGTGCAATAATGATGCAGACGTCTAGAAAATATACATATGTATTGGATACAAAAGCTACAAGTCGACGAATGGTCCAACCTCCGTCTTGATGAAGTGATGTAAGATCGGCCAGTCGGGTATTAATTCAGCTAGCGATGGCCTACGTGACCCACTGGTCTAGAAATACAAAAAAAAAATTTTTCGGGACGATCATTCACACGTGAATCAGGAAAATATCCATTTTGCATTCCTGTTTATAAATAATTGATGAATTTTTAATGAGAAAAGAAGAAATACGTATGCATGAATGTAACTTCGATAGGCAGTAGAGTTTTGGAATATCGAGTTTATTATCAGGGAATTTAAATGATCGAGAAATATTTCTCGATTGCGGAGAAATATAAATTTCATGGTAGAAAAAATTGTTTGAGAATATAGAAGAAATATATACATGAAATAAGTATTTATTATGGGCATTGGGGCTTTAAAACTATTGAAATAATGATTATCAGGGGATTTGAACGACCCTGGGTGATCGAGATTAATTTCTCGATTGTTGTATGACGATGAAAAATTACGAAAGAAAAAATATAAGCGAATACATTAGGGTATGGGTCGGCTTCGTTTTAGTCCGGCTTTTAATGGCACTTCGAGGATCGACCGTTTGAAAATTTTGTATATTTGGTAGTGCAGGTGGGCAATGAACAAAAGCGAACCAACAAGGAGACTCGAATAAACATTGACTCGTAGTCTCGGGCTTGGTAAACCGCTTCAGATTGGTTGCAGTCACAGTAAAAAATGCGAAATTACACTGGGCAATAGTATGAAATGGTGCAAGGTATTTTTTTATATTTGATAATCGTACGAAAGAAATCGAGGGGAAGAAGAAACGAGCGAACCTTTATTTTTACGCGTACGATGAGCTTTGGCCAATCGACGACTAATTCCTCCAGACTTGGTCTACGATGAATTTCAAAGACGTCCTGTTGCATCTCCGTGTGACGATCATCAGTGTATTCACGTTTGATGAAAGATAACGAATGGGTTAGTTCAATGATCCTCGAAGTACCAATCATCGATTTACCAAGCCAGCAAATCTGGCATTTAGTACATCGATTCATGGGTTTTAAAAAAACTGTCAATGAATTCATGTTCAAGGAAATAAAAAGTGCTGTCGGATTCATAATTGAATACACAATAACAAAATAGAATCCCTCATATAAAATAAACGGAAAATAAACCTTTTTAACTGAAAGAAAAAAAATGTTAAATGTAAATACTTTTATAATTTTCACTGCTTCGAGAGTACTCAAGGAAATTGATAGAAATTTTTTCTCTAATCAATTCCGCGATAAATAAATTGTGGATATTACAAATTATTTACAGAAAAAAATAGGGGGTCATATACTGTGACACAGAAAAGAAAAATCAATCTTGGATGCATGAAGGATACAATTCAATGTCTCTCGCAATTAATAATATAATGATTTAGAATTTTTTCAGAGGGAATTTTTCTTAGTACGAGTGTATATGTAGTCTTTATGTTGTTTTTTGTGTGTTTTGAGCATTGAAACACCTTTAGCCACCTCCAGTTTGTTTCGCCGGCTTTCTCAAGAGGTAATCGGTATTCCTCTTCCTGTTCCACGTAGATTACTATTTCATTGCCTTCTTGGACCCAGGTTCTGCCACCAGGTAGTTGCTACGAATACGTTTTCTGTTACCGTCATTGATAAATAAATATTGACGAGAGACATTTTGATTTTATTATTTTCAGGACACATACATTTCACCTTCAAAATTATCTCCATTCAAATAATCACATATTGGCTAAGACATCTGGATTAATTTCATCACTCTCTCTTACCTTTTATACCACACACGTTAAAGAAAAAAAAAAAACATACATGAATATAACAAGAACAAATAGACAAAATCCAAAAAGGTGAAAATAATCAAGACGATAAATATCTCGAAACTTACGTGTAAATATGGTGATTAAATTATTTTTTAATTTGACGATTGTATCTGCTGAAGATTTAAAATATAGAGAGAAATAAATTTAGAAATATAAAAATGATTACATACCCTCTCGACTTTTTTCAATGCAGGCATGGGTTTTTCCACTTCCTTCAGATCTACCTTTTCCTGATCAGGATCTTCTCGGCCCCATTTTTGGTATTTGCGCTTTTTAAGCATGGTACGGAAATCCATACCACTAGCATCTGCAAAAGAAAATTATAACCGTCAAATTATTTTTTTTTTTCAACAAAAAAAAAATCTACTTTTAAGCAGTTTTATATTTATTAGGTTAATCATGTTCAATAATTCTTTCCACTCTGGATAAAATATTGATTTAAATTGCTTGTAAACATCATAATAAAATATTTAAATAAGTGTTTTAATTAAAATTACTATGAACAATCTATTTATTTATCAAAATTATATTAATAAAAAATTTTACCAGAAACATAGAGTTGCATTTCAGCTGAATCTTCGCCATGAATATTGCTGATGACAATTTTGTATGTTCCTTCATCGTTTGGCTTAGTTTTTCTCATACACAGGGTGATACTATTGGTCTCTGAATCCGTGAGAAATTTAAATCGACCACCTTCAATAATTTCAGTCATGCCTTTGTAAAATTTAAATGTAGGCGCTGGATTGCCTTCCACCTGGACGGTGAGATAAGCCGTCGAGTCCTCGACAGCGGAGTATGACTCCTGGACATCGACAATTTGTGGTGGTCCAGCTGGTCCGACATCACGGAGCGGTGTACTAGGCTGGTTGATTTTATTCTCGAGGTCCGCCACGCTTGGTCTTCTTAAGTCCGCACTCGGACGACGTCGCTATTCACGATGAAAAAATACAGACACATATTAATAAATACTATTTAATCCAAATCTAAATATATTGAAATATTTAGTGATTTTTTCAATTCGTTTATCTACAGGTTTTATTTTTATAATTTAATTTTTCAAGCAATTAAATATATTTCGATAATATTCAATAGGATGAAAATAGTTTGAACCTTACCTTGTAAATTCTAATTTATTTCTGATAATAAAAATTTTTAATTTATCTATCTTTACTACTCCTTATTTTCCATTTATTGTTTGAATATTATCGATGATATATCAATTATTTACATTATTATCAGAAGCATATATTCATGAAAGAGAATTTAAAAGCAATTAAAAATATACAGCTTCAGTAATAAAATAAAATAAATTAGATATTAATATTTGATAAATAAAACTAATGATTATTAAATATTGCATTAATTAATTTCATTAAAAGATATATATTTTAATCAAGATGCTTTATAAGCAAACAAATGAATAAGCACAATAATTCATCACCAGATATTGTGGCACAAGGATAAGAATAAGTTAGGAAATGATTTATATGGATGAGCTTGTATTGATAATAATGATGAAGAGTGCGTACACTGTGATTTTTAACACAGACACTTTTTATTGATGTACGAATATAAATCTACAGATTAAAAAAAAAAATAGTACAAGCTATTCAACAAAATGATTATTAGTGATGGCGATTTAACTGTCAACTAACTATTACATAAGGGATGTACAATGGTATGGACTCAACGACAATTTGAACAAGACTGCGAAATATACAAATGCATTCAACGTTGTTGAAATGACAAAAAGTAAAAAGTAAATGACAAAAACAAAAAGGTAGAAAAAAGAAACTAAATAGAATAAAATGACTAGAGTGATTTATAATTTGAAATAGAAACGTTAGAATTGAATTGAAAATCTAATTAAATGAAAAGTAAATCAAACCGTTGATCTCATACATAATCTGGCTTGGTATCAAGGCATTTCAATTATTTTATAAGACTCGACCTCGTGGCGTTAATTGGGAATCAATGAAATTAATCAATCTTGACGTGGAATTCTAAATTTGAAACTAGGGTATTCCGGGATTGTTGCATGAGCTTCTTTTGCAGTTTTGTCTATTGAAATTTGGATCGAGGTATATGATAGAGAAGAAGGAATGAAAATATTTACATATGGATAGAACAATAATGCATTAAATTATTAAATGTAAGGATTGTGTGGAAGTAGTACATATGATTGAATAATATAATATGCGATCATTGCAAAATGTTGGCACTTTCTAGTCCACTGGATTGATCAATCCGCATCGACTTCCGGTGCCGGTGAATGCTCTACGATACAAATGTATTATTTACAAAATAATCATTGTTTTCTATTAACATATATATTTACATCGATTTTACTTTTCTACATACAACACGTACTAATTATTAATTAATATTTTTTGTTTTGCGTCTGTATCTCTCTACTAATTACAATAATTATATACGTATAAACACATTAAAAATAATGATATGATATATACAACTGAAATAGATATATTCGAGTGTGTATTCACGTTGAATGTATCTAACCTGTTTGTCTTGCACCACACCGGGGCGCCCAAGTCTATTCTGTTTGCCAGAGAAATAAAAAAAAAAATTAGAATATATGAATAAAAGAGAGTGTAAATTAATCGATGTATTATTACAAAACAAATGAATTAAAATTATTGATAATTAATATTTTTTGAATATACATATAGAGGAAATAATTAATGGTAGGATAGGAATCAATCAGGTAGGATAAAAATTTGTGAATTCATCTAAATTATTTTTACCCTCCCAAAAAAAAAAAAAAGGCAATTAATATACCAAATATTTTTGGGATTATTAAATAATTTAGATTAATTACTCTGGAATTTGTTTTTATAATTAATTAAAATTGTTCGCGATTAATAAAATTATTAGAATTATTGTAAAAGGCGAAGATTGAATCGACAGCGTTGCAACAGCAGTGACAGCGGCAGCTCCGAATTAGCTAAAAAATTATATAATTAATAATATTAAAAATTTCGTTAACTGATTTTCATTAATGCTTCATTATTTCGATCCGTTAATTGTTTTTCCTATTTTTATTAATTCCCATTATGTGAGTAGTCGGTGAAAGAAAAGATAGAAAAAAATAAAACAATTATTTTCGGTGTGAGAAAACATTATTTGAAGATTAGCGTTGTCTTTATGTCGATGTCCCCGTAGTAGATGATGATGATCGTGATGATGATGATGATGATGACTTTGTGTTGAGTAAATGACAATGATGAATGAACGGTAATTATCTCAGTTGGCACGAAGGTAATGATTATTTTACGCGAGATCAGCAGCCTCATGACGTACTAATTGTTTGATTTATTTGCATTAATTGTATACAGCAGTAGAAAAATAAAAGTCTATAAATTTGTCTCACGGCAGTTGATCTCTGCGCGCGTGTATGAACGGGATGGGATGAAAAATTATATTACATATTCATCTTTTATTTTACAATGTAGCTAAGATGAATAATTCTTTTTGCAAGGTTGTTGAGCCAAACGTGATACGTATAAGAAATCAATTATAAAAAGAAAATAATGGTGATAAATATATTAAAAAATGAGAGTGGAAAAAAAATGATAGAACAATTATCGGGAAATGAATGGGATCGATAAACCAAATGGTATACGATCGACGGTGTTTTGGTATAGGTAAGCTTTGTGTTATAGCGAACACAAATCTCACCTTGGCGTCGAACACCTCGCCTGGGCGTAATTTTCCAGCCTGCACAAAATGACATAGACAAATATGAAGTGATTTTTATTTTTAATGAATAATGTTACAGAATGCATGAATATGCAAATGAAATAATAAAACGAGGTTTGTCAGTTTCCTAAATTTCGTAATCACGTTTAATAAATAAAATGATAATTAATTAAATGATATATGTATAATCGTTGGAATAAATTGTTTGATAATTTATTGCCGAGTAGGTTCAAGAAATTTGACAAAAAAAAAAGAAAAGTATATTCTCGAAATATCCGTGAAATAAATAAAAACATATGTAAAACAATTTGAAAATTCAATAGCTTTTACATGACTCGTTACAACTGGCGCTTGTTTGAATACATACGTTGAAATAATAATGATTTTCTAGCAAGCAACCAACTTAAACTGTTAACACGTTGGTACACGATACACCTGAGCAATTCGTCAAGCTTAATTGCCTCTACCGATGTAACAGAGCGTTCTTATGACAATGAACATTGCCAGAGTGCATCACGTTAGTGATGTTTTTCACTAAGCAATAAAGACATTGCCAAAGTGTTGAAGTTAACGAGAAAACGCGACTTGTTAACGAGCTAAGTGAAGAATTTCATTTAGATCTAAGCGTTGCAATGTAAATTCCAATATAAAAGGACTATTCTTATTATTATTTTTTGACTTGATAACTGACGAAATAAATATACTTTGAATTATACGACAGGAAAATTTGGTTTAGGCCAATATATAGAGGTCACATATCATCAAAGTCGTGTGTCCACCCTCGGGTTAACTGATGCAATTAAAGTTGATGATGAATTGCAAACCGGCCGGAGTGAATTTATATTTTTATTTTTCACACATATTCACATGTGTTCCGCACTTCGCGGCCCATTAATGCTTGAATTCGGTGTGACATACCACGACACGCCAATGAAGTAGGACATAACTAGGAAAGAGACATGAAGTTAAATAAAATAGAAAAATAGAAGAAGTAACGGAAGATGAAGAGAAGAGAAGTAAGAGGTAAAGGTAAATGGAGAAGACAGTGTGAAATGATTCACGAGTATGATCATCGGTTTGGTCCAAAGTATCGACCTGCCAGATTGGCACCAGTTATCCACTCAGCAACAATTTTGTCTTTGACTATTTTCAGATTTTATATTTTAAGAAATTTAATTACCACCCCGTGAGTCAAAATGCAAGCGCAAAATTATACGCGAACTTTGCGCGTACAAGAACTAAAAGTGCAGATTAATTTCGCGCAATGCTTTTAAGTAAAAATTCTTTATGTGCATATAGATATGTATGTATACAGATATATGAATATATATTAAAAGTATAATGAATACATGCACACGGATATTTCGAGATATACCCACTTTTCCGGCTACTCAAATGCGTTATTATTATTACGTGAGAATTATTATTATCCTCATCATCGTCTTCATCAATTACAGTGAGAGGGATGCAATGCACATTATGTTTCTCTCGTTTATTCGCCCTTCATGATTATATATCCGTGCCAAATGCTAAAATGCATTTTTTAAATATTAATGCTCGCCTGCATAGAAATTTTTATTAATAAAAAAATATATATAAATGATTTGTGGTAATTTTTTGTTTTATATTTTTTAAATTTCCTTCATTCGATGAGTCATTCCAGTGATTTCAATGCTTAATCTCCTATGCCCGTCAATAATTTTTTAACATGATTGTTTATTGATTAAAATTGAAATAAAAATTTTTTTAATAATTGACGAGAAGAGAAGAATTTGTTTTGTGCGTGCGTGAGTGTGGCGTATGTGAGTAAAAAAGATGTGCGAGTACAATATAAGTGGAATTGTATGTAGTATATAATAATATGAACAGCCAAGAAAAATAATTAAATAAGTGTGCGTGATAGTTGTGAATAAATTTGATAAATTTAAAAATTAAAATAGAATAAAGAGAGAAGGTGCATTTTGGTAGTTGAGTAAGAAATATGTAATTTATAATTTGCAGCCTCTGGGCGTTGCGTTGACATTTGCTGTTTCTCACCTTCTTCTCTTCAAGCACCTCACCAGGACGCAGCTTCCTATTCTCCTATGGAATTAAATTGTTATGTAAAAGTTTTTTTTGTGTAATGTAAGTGTCAAGTGTTTCATTGTGCACATTTTTTTTTACCTCTATTTTATTCGCAATTTAAATTTATCAATTACAATTATATTAATAATTTATATTATCGGCATCATCCTGGTTCATCGATGGCACTTCATTATAAATATTTATATACATTACTCTGAAATTAATAACTCATAATCCGCAACGTAATAATTTCGATACCCAAATGCAGATATATTATACATATATGAGTGTTTTGCATAGGTATGAATTGAAAATTTATCTTTAGGACAACATAAGGATTTTTGTCTGACTGGAAAGTATGGAAAAAAATATTCTCGAGGGATATAATAAAAGCCAGTGAATTTTCTGGCACTATGGCAATAATACGAAGGCATTGGATAAATACATTCATATAATACAAGGCGTAAAATAAAATTTTTATAACATATATATAGGACCGACAAAATATTTTACGTGGGAGAATAAATGCTCAAAAAGTCTATGGTAACAAAAAATAGAATGAAAAAAAAAATTCATACGAGGAGTAACCTGCGGACAGGTATTCGACAAATACGTAACTCAAAATTAACATGAACATAATTGACAAAAAAAAAAGAAACAAATTAAAAAAAAAATACGATAAAAAAAATAGACAAAAAATTCAAACTTTTACTTCACAGAGTGCTAGGACTAACACAAGGTACGATTATCTACGTGGGCATTTTTTTTATCAACTTGAGCGGCAAAAAAATGATTCATTAAAATTGAATAATTGCTGATTGTCGAAATCATTTTGATATTTCAATCGTATTATTTTTATTTAATAAAAAAAAATATATATACATTTATAAATACTATTTAAGAATAAAAGAATCGGAAGGTAAAACCATTAGGACCTATATGGTTCCGACAATCAGCAAATGATATATTTAAAAAATTATTAATAATCAAATAGTAACATACCTCGTCGCTGATAATAAGACTAGGTCTGCGACCTAATTCTTCAGGTGGAATAAGTGAACCACGACGACTATTTGTACCACTTCCAGGCACAAGAGATGATCTTCGACTTCCAACTGGTGTAGTTTCTTTGATAACTTCGATTTTTGGTGCCTCCTGAGGTGCTTTGATTTCCGGTAATTTTGGCTAAAATAATAATTCCCGTTTTTTTATTTATTATTATTCTCCAAAATTATTTTATTATTTAAAATCACTCTCGACACAACGGCAATAAATCTCGATTTGTGTAACAATTTTATTTCTTCTTATTGCTCTGTCTTTCGTTTTTTCTTGTTCTTCCACTGATTTAAAAAAACCTTATATCTTTTAAAATATTTGTTATCAAAGCCCTCCGAGCCCTCAACTACTGGACTGGTAAATCCATGACTGAACGGTTTAACCGAATAAAGTTTTACACAAGGCAATTGCGACGAAAATGCACCGATAGTCACCGAAAATAGAAAATGTTCCTCTCTATATATGCACCCAAGTCGTTATAGTATAAACGTTGATTACAAGATATAGAGTCTGATCGCGATGAATGCTGAAAGGAACAAATATTTCCCCTTACCTTTACCCCTTCTTATTCGAAATATGGCGCGGTTTTTTTCGCGCGAAAATAGTTTTCTGCGTGTGGCATTCATTACGTGCCAAGAATGAAACGAATTCAGTTTCGTCGCATGATGATTAATAATAGAGGGCATGCACTAAAAATTTTAAATGCAATTAACCAACACCCACGCAAATAGATTGGGCGAAACATTGACGTAATGAAATTTTCATTGAGGTTTTAATGAAATGATAATATAATTTTATTGCCAGTTGATGTGCAAGTCGTTGAGTAATAAATTCTCAATAAATATATTTCTTTTTTTTCGTTACTCACCTTTGAATCGAACTTCTGCGGATAAAAACAGAAACAAAATTGATTAGCATATAATTATTCATTTAAATTAATTCGATTAATAAATGAAATAAAATAAAAAATGTGATACCTGAGTAGACGGCCGTTCCAATTTTGATTTGTCACGTCCTGCGTAGTCGCTAAATTCAAATTCTTGTGGTTTTTCCAAAACTGGACGCTCATAATCAGGTATTTCGGGTAATTCATAACTCTTTTCTTTAGATCCCTTTGACGATCTTGTTTTTGTTCCTTCGGTCTTTTCAGCTTTTTGAGTTTTCTAAAGATTAATTTTTAATAATTAGTGAACTGATGCATTGAAAATAATTAAATTGAATGAATGTGCAAATGATTTGGGCTGCAATAAAAATCATATGATCTGTGTTACTTATTTTGCTGATGATAAATGTTTGCAACGAATATTCCAAGCGTAGCTGTTATAAACATTGACAAGCATACATATAATATGGAATGAATAAAGTATCAAAGTGATGATAATTATGTTATTCGCTTGATGGATAAATGAGTTATAATCGCGTGTGAATGATATTAAAATTGCCAATTTAATAATAATATGTAAATTGGAGAAAAATTTATAAAGCTCAAGTTCATCTAGGAACTCTCAAGAGCAATAGAAGAAAACGATAGTGCCGCGTGTAGATAAAATAATTTTGAAGTTCTCATCACCAAGGGATACCTTCAGTTCTATAATTTTGCCACATTGTGCCTTTTCAGACTGTAGAGATTCTTTAATAACATGTTTGAGTTGTACACTTTGGAAGTTGTCGAATTGAGCTGTCGTCTTTGGCAGGCTTTCTTTCCGTTTGGAATTTGTGCCTGCGCCATTGGTTTGTGTTGTCTACATATTAACAGTTTTTTCACGTAAAATTTACATTTTTTGTTTTGTTAAATTGCCAATTGGTATACAGTTAGGGACAACATAAATTTTTTTAATACACTAACTAAGTAGTTTGTCTTTTTGACTACTCTATGTGATAAGCAACTCACAAATGGACCACATTTACATATAAATTACAAACAGATAGTTTTTTTCATTGTATTTTTGTTGTAGAAGTGAATAACTATCAATTTCAAGAATATTATTGGAGTATTTACCTTCAGTTCAACTTTCTCTTTTCCCTCAGGCTGGAATAGAAAAATTATATTTTTGAAAAATTTGTTCGAATATGACAAAGAGATTCAATTTAAAATTAATTGAACAAGACAAAGTCTCGTAAGATGATAAACTATTTGATTGAAAGATTTGCATTACCTTTTGAACAGACTTTAAGCTGCTCTTGCGAAATACTGCCTCTTCTTTCTGTAATGAATGAAAAATAATTCGATTAAAATAGAATATTTGATGAAGTTGCATTCCTGGAATGATCCAGAAAAAATTATTCCAGTGATAGCGTTTCAATGCAAATGAAGTTTTCATATCTAAAATATCAATAATTATATTAGAAAAGACAAATATATATTATATATTAATAGTTGAATTAATAAATTGAACTGTAATTATATTGAAAACAGAAAAAAAAATATTTTGATAATGATATCTTAAATATTTTTAGTTTATTTTAGAAGATAAGCATTATGAAAAATTTATATTGTCATAAAATAAACTATCATAGAAGATGATATTATAGTTGCCGTGCATTGCTGTGTGCAGCTGATATCAAATATTAAAATTGCCTTGATTGACGCTTTATTCATTGTACAATAATAATAATTTAATGATGATTTATCATTCAGTTTTCGTTTGAGTTTTTGACTAAAGTGCTGTGAAAAATAAGTAAATTATATTCAAACGCGTGTCAAGATGAATTACATTTATGATAGTTGAAGCAATATAATGATTATAAGTGTATTATGTGTGTGATGAATGAATGTTTGGTTTTATTTGTGTACCTGAAATTCAGGTTTGCCAAGAGTACTTTTGGGTTTGAGTTTCAGGCCATCTTTCTAAAAATGAAATTTGCTCGAGGTGAGAAAGTGCAAATTTAGATACAAATAATATGTGAATGTTAATAGGAATAGTGTGTGGACAGTTTTGTGTACCTTAGGTTCCTCAGGTTTCCCGAGAGTGGATTTGAGTTTTGGAGTTGGTTCCGCCTGAAATTTTGTATGTATTCGAATTTTTTAAATATGTGACAAAAATTTTTTTACATTAAATTTCTTTTGTATGTCGAAATAAATTTGAATTGATTGTTTCTACCTTAGATGATTCCAATTTATCATCAGGAGTTTCCAATTTGACATCTTGTTTAGGCTGAATTTATGTATTTGTTTATTTTTTTTCATATAAAATCAAAAATTTAATATTATTCAATTGCCAATTCATAGTAATTGTGTATAGTATTGATAAAGAAAGTGTAATAATATATAATTGTACCTCTTTCTGTTCATCAGTGGGTTTCTTCTTTGAAATGGATAATCGTTTCTGAAAATGATCGGTTCGCGATTCGCCAATTAAATAAATAATTACTTGTTGGGAAATATTTATTTTAATTAATTGAATTTTACCTGTGCAGGCGTTTTGTCGTCCGCGGATAATTTTGATTCGGGTGTTGGCTAGAATATATTTTTGTATTTTTTTTTAATTTGTGAAGAAATGAAAATAATATATTGAGAATGAATAAATATTTGTGTGATATATGTATAAAAAAATGTATTCAGGTATTTTGGTAATCTCTGTGTAAAGTTTAAAGTGTATACCTGTAAGTCCTCAATTTTGTCAGTTGTTTTGGGTTTTTTCGTTGGTTCCGTTTTCTAAAAATTATTGACGTTGATTTTTTATTTATTTTTTTTTCATTTTATTTATAAACCAGTAAATAAAAAATTAATAATGAGTCTTTGTTATTATATTGTCTTACCTTTTCGCTGATTGATTTTTTCTCGATGACAGACGAACGACGACTCTCAGATTTGTCCTCTGTAACCTAATGAAGAAAAAAAGTGAAACTTTAAAATTTATTACTATAGAAAAAATAGCAATACTATGAAAAAAAAAAAAAAGGTTTTGCCAAAAGAATTTTTTTAGTAATAATTTATATTCTCATAAAATAGTAGAATTATGTAGCTGGTACACCACGAAATGATTGAGCCAATTATTTATATATTTTTTTGAAATATATTATTCGAATTTCATTGAATTTTGCGTTCACTGTGTACCTGCTTGATTGATGACCGTCTACTGGAAATAGGAGAATCATTTTCGGTGATCTGGAAGTGGCAGAGAACCGGCAAAAAAAAAATTGATAAATAAAATTTAAGGATTCGTTGTGTGAATGAAAAGGAGACCAATTGAAAAGGGAATAAATTCTCACCGTTTCTTCAGTCGTGGAGACAAGAGAACTTCGTCGACTTTCTGTTTTTAATTCTTCTACCTACAATAGCGAGAAAGATTCATGATAGAATGAATTATTTGCACATCATTAACACATATATTGAATAAATATTTATATTTATATTTTATGCGCACCCTGCTAACTGAGGATTTGCGAGAAGTGATTTTCTCTGGTTTCGGTGTAGTCTCGCGAGATACATCTCTGGATTCGGGTTCCTTCTTTTTCAAGATTTTCTTCTGTACAACAAAAAAAAAATAGTGTTCATGTAGTTTTAAATATTCATGACAGCAAATTATATTAATGAAAATAAAAATTCTATAAAACAGCACAGTTACCTTTTCAGGTTCTTGCTTGTCGTCCGGTTTGGGTTCAATTTTTTTCTATACACAACAGAAATATTTTAGAAATGTATTGAATAAATTTATAACAACTATTTGTCACAGAAAAAAATAACAATAAGATAAATACCTTAATTGATTTCCTCTCTTCAACTTTTTCCACATTATTGAGAGTTTCTTCTTCATTCTTCTGTTGAATGTAAAATAATTATTTCATTAAATTCTTCAAAAATAATTACTACAATTAATGACAAAATTAAAAATCATAACTTTGTGTCATGCAATTTTCCATTAAATTTGTGATTTTTTTTTCATGCAGGAGAATTAGAATATAAAGCGCATATTTGTTGAAAAAAAAAAAAAAAAAGAGCGTTAATGAATTTTACTCCTACGAAAGCTAACGATATTATTGAGTCAAATATCGACTCTGCCTTGAGTATCTCGAGCAAGCGAATTTTTTAGCGTTGATGTATCAATAATCAATATTGCAATAATGTAGTAGCTGCTGCGCTGGGAAACAAGAAATAAAAAACATTTAGTGTATAAATAAGCAGAACGAAATATAAAAATTATTTAACAAAATCACGCTTGAAGCGTATGCATTTCAATCAACTGCACGAGCAGTCGTTAAACTTACCGAAATTTCAATTTTCTGAAAAGAACAAAGAGAAAAATGAATTTGGTACAACTTGAAAGTACATCGATATTATTATAATAAAAAAGTTCAAAAATATTCTAAATACTTTCTGATTCAAATTCAGATCCGTTAATATCAATCATGCATTCACAGAAATATTATTGACTAAAGAAATGGACAAAGTAGGTACGAAAAATATTCTGTAATTGAATTATAATAATTACTCATATATAAAATGAAACAAAATTGGAACAAGAATGCTAAGACAAACTTTAAATTTTTTGAACATATTTTTAAATCTCTAATTATTTTTAGTAAATAGACAAATATATACTTTAAAAAATTCATAAAATAAAAATACTCAGCATTTACCTTCTCTGGTTTGTCGATACCATTTGGTTTTACTTCAGGTTTATCCTTGAAAAAAATGAAAAAAAAAAATATGTTGATCACCATAAAATCCCAAATACAAAATCAATTTTCAATAATATTTTTTTAAGAAAAAATGTTTTCTATATAATTTTCATGAAATGTATTATATATGTATAGATGAATGTGTATTGTATGGTATTGAAAGTTGTGCTAGTTTATATATGTATACATGTAATTGTATTGAAGTGTACCTGAATGAGTGAATTAGATTCGGATTTAAGCTCTTCGACGATTGATTCAGCGATACTGGACTCGATGACACTCACCAAATCCTCAGTTTCGTCATTATCGTCATTATCATCATCTACCACTTCAACATTTGGCTCAGCTTTGTTGCCATTAGTTTCTGAATTAGGGTATTCCTAATGGACGTCGAATAACGTTCGAACACGAAAAAATTTTGTTTGAACGATTGTGAAAAAAAAATCGCGTTTCCAGATTTTTTCACGATAAATTCATGCTAAATTTTATTCATAACTACACTGAGAAAAATATTATATTTATTAGCTATTAATAATGATATTTATTAGCCTACTTCTGATAATAATTATTAGATATTAATAAGAAATATATTCGATAGTAATAAGGATTTATTAATAGTTAATAAATCTAAACATGGCGCTATTATTTCGTATAACTGCCGTTTATTGCGCATTATACTTGTCATGGATATTCAAACTTAGAACAAAGGACATGTATGTTAGGATTAATGGCTATAGTAGTAGTTCGTTATTCTCCCGCTAGATGACAGTGTTCACGGCGTTATATTCACTTAATAATGGCGCATTAAAGTATCTAATAAGAAATTTCTTAGCGTCGTTATTGTTGATGTACTTCTAATGAGCATTATTAGTAGCTAATAAATATTTTTTCTCAGTGTAAAATTGGCAGAATGTATGAGCCTGATGAAATCCTTGAATTAAAACGGTTAGTATGCACTTTGAAGCTCTTTTTCATAACTTAAAATTATATTAATATAGCGTCGTATTATCATCAAAGCTCTGAAGTGATTGATTGATTTTTTCTGTACCTTCTCCTTTGCTTTTTTCGTATCTTCAATGATCTTTTCATCGATCTTTTTCTTCTCTTCAGCTTTTTTCTCCTCGATCTTTTTCTTCTCTTCAATTTTCTTGATTTCTTCGATCTTTTTCTCTTCCTCTTCTTCTACTTCTTTCTTTTTCTTCTCCACCTTTTTCTTTTTCTTTTCTTCTTCCTCTTCTTCCTCTTTCTTCTCTTCTTTACGTTTCTGTAATTTTTTTAAGGCAATCACATGCATCACACATTAAGGATCATATAATGGACACATAAATAACTAAAAATTAGTCACATGATAGAATTTTTCTTTCCAAGGTAAATTATGGGCTAAAAATTCAATTAATTATTACAATAAAAAGGGATCATGGGAATTTCTATAACTATAATTTACGTTTTTTTATCTTTAACTTTCCTCGATGACCTTTCAAGTTGTCCAAAAAACTTGTAACAATATATATTATTCATCTTCTTAATAAAAATTCAAATGATCGTCAACTTATTTGACAATCTGTATTAAAGCCACTTACTTTAATTGTTACAGATGCAGTCGATTCGTCTTTGCCTGCCTCATTGCTCACCACCACTTTGTAAGTACCACTAAATTCTTCTGTCGTTGAAGTGATAACTAACTTCATTTCAATGCCATTGAATGAAATTTGAATGTTCTTCGAACTCTTTATAATCGTCGTGTCTCTGATTTAATAAAAAATTAATTATTTTCGATATCTTGTTATTGAAAACACTTGAAAAATTGTATGACAAATTCAAACGTACCTGTACCACTCGATGGTAACCTTTTTATCTTGACGACTAAGAGTTGCGGTCATTTCAAGTGTCGAACCATGTTCCAATGTCTGAAAATATTGACAATGAAATTTTCATTGTAATGCCATAATTTTAAAAAGCGTAAAAGATTTATTTATTATAATAACTTGTAAAATATACCTGTGATTTTAATCCTGTGCCAATCTTTGGTTTTTCAATTTCCTCTGGTAATTCAGCAATGTCAACAACTTGAGATGTCGCTTCACCCTTTTCATTTCTTGCTACCAATTTATATTTGCCCTTATCAGCAGTTGAAATTTGTTCGATTTCTAATTTAACAGCAAATTCACCCTCTTTGACTTTTTCAACATGAAGCTTGTGTCTTGCATCCTCTTTCACTGCTTGAGCTTCTTTGAACCATGTACAGTCAGGTGCAAATTTAGACAATACTGTACATTCAACTATTACCGTTTTCTTTTTGACGATTTTCACAACTTTGGGCTTCTCTTTAATCACCGGAATAACTAATAGACAAGAAGAAAAAAAAATTAATTTTATTATCACTTCTATTTTTGCTTATCTATCATTTTTTTTTTAATGAACAGATATTTAGTTGCACTTACTTTCGACGTTCAATGTGAGATTTGCATTAAGTTCCCCAAGATTATTTTTAATATTACATTTGTACAATCCTGAATCATCAGCACCAGGATCGTTTAGGATAAGTTTGATGTAATAAATATCTTCCTTTTCTTTAACAACACTCAATGATATTTTCGATGACTCAACGACAACTTTTCCAGCGTGTGTCCAAACAATATCTGGTTTAGGTGAAGCTTTTACTTTACAATCCATTATAACAACTTTGCCACCATCTTGCGATTGGATTCTCGGCTTCTCGACGAAAGTCGGTCCATCGCCTTCTGGTTCAGGCTCAGCTTCAATATTTAAATTCAGATTTGCATTGCTCTCGCCAAATTCATTTTGAACGTGACATCTGTATGTACCACCATCCGGGCCCGTGGGATCCTAAATATAATAATATAATCAGTGAATATAAATAACAAAGTGTAAACGAAAATTCTCATATTATCATCAATTGAATTTACTTTTATTTCCAATGTCAATTCATAAATATCTTCCTCCACATCTATGGATTTAATTGTTATTTTTGAAGATTGTTTCACGGCATTTGTTCCACGGAACCACGTGACTTCAGGCTTTGGTTTTGCACGACATTTGCACTTCATTGTTATTAGTGTACCACTTTCATTGGGAATAATACGTGGCTTCTCGACAAATGATGGTGCGAAACCAGCAGCATCTTCTGCATCTTGGAGAAATTCACAATTAGGCAATTTATCGTTTTATTTTTCATGCAAAAATATATAATATCATTATTAAATTAATAAATTCTTGATAATAATTAGAAACACCCATAATTAGTAAAGCAAACAAATAGATGAGACATAAAATATGCGAAATATTAGGAGAATATGCGCGATAGACTTACCCTATACGAAAATTGAATATTTACTTATTTAATTTTTATTTTTCATTCCTATTCATAATAGTAATCTTAATCATTACATGTTTTTTTCGCGTGCATATTGATTTAATACGCGATGAGGAAATGACATAATAATTGTAATAAACTGGATATATATAAATATATATATCGGTAACGTGCTTAACTTCGTGCATTATCGATGATTCCAATGGATTCTTTTATTTTTTTATTTATTTATTTATTTTTGATTGTTTGGTTGCACAGGATAAAATGACTTGCCTTGGAAATTTAGTGAGATGTTTGCGTTACTCTCGCCATAATTGTTAAACGCATTGCATCGATAGTTTCCACCGTCGGCTTGGGTTGGATTTGATATTTCAAGTGTGAGAAGATATGTGTCCTTGCCCGTTGATTTCCTCGACATCTTGATCCGTGAACTGCCATTGATTGTTTTTTGTCCCTGATACCATGTAATATCCGGTACAGGATGAGCTTCAAGGATGCATTCCATTATTAGGAGATCACCCTCTTGACGTATTGTTGGTTTCTTCGGAAAGCGGGGAGCTTTGCCATCAGGAATTCTGCGTTCATTTCAATTTTTTTTTTTTTTTTATGTCACTTGGAAAAATTGACTCGGCTTCTCTCAAAACAGCCGATAAAAAAATCTAATTGCCTTTATTCACCGAAGCTTCGAAACATTCCGATTGATTTTACCGAATTTTTTGAGGAAAATAATTAATTAATAGGAAGAAAAAAAATTAAATGAACTAGAAATTGTACATGGAATAAATGGAAGCTTGAGCGATTTAGGCTATAAGATTTCGACTGCCTACTTGGGTTTGTCGCCGCCCTCGAAGTTGAGATTAATTGTTGCTGTGCCTTGGCCATGTTTGTTTTTAGCAACAGCTCTGTATTCACCACTATCAGCCTTCACAACATTGCTTATTTGTAGCCTTGCTAAGTAATACAACTTTTGATCAAGCTCCAATGACGTCTTGTATCTTCCGCTTTCCTTTAACTCGTTAGTCCCGTGATACCTGATTATCATTTGTGCTCATTTCATTCATCACTTCTTCATATATTAATTATATTCATTTTATCATTTGATCAACAATTGATTGTGTTTTTTTTTTTAAATTATAAATCAATTTTGAGCCCAGTTCTTTTTTTTTTTCTTACCACTTAACACCTGGTTTCGGGTCGCCGACTAATCGACACTCGAATGTAATGGTGTTGCCATCATCAGACTGTCTAATCACGGGTCGTTCGGTGAATGTTGGCTTGATCCCGTCATCAGGTACGGGCGCTTCGTCGCCTAATTTTCGTGCAAATGATCATTTCACAGAATGATTTTTAATTTGTGTTTCATTTTTTATTTCCGTCACTTCTGAGCGACGTATCGATCGTTGAAAAAGAATAATATATGTTTATTATTGTTGATTCACACGGTGATACTTAATCCTTGCCCGTATTATTATCATAAATATGTATTGTGATAAAATTTGTCTTTCAAAATAAATTATTTCAATGTGAAAATCTCACAATCTTAAATGTTGTATAATTATCTGATGGATAATGAGGTATTATTTAAATCGCGTTATGAAATTTCTTACACGACAAAATGACAAGGTTGAGACAATAACAAATGATTGAATATATGAAAAATTTGAAGCAGCAATCTAAGTGAAGCGACAGCGTAAGGCAATAAAATTTGTGAGCTTTTGCTCGTAAATTAATATTGTCATTAAAGCAGCATTTTATTATATTTATTTTCGTTATTATTTTTATATAATTGTTCGCGCTCTATTTTTTATGTTTTCGATGTGTTTTCAAAACATTTTTGATTATTATTTATTTATTTATTTATTTATTTACTCATTTATTTTTACTCTGTCAATGAATAAGTCAAGCCGGGTTGTATATCATAAAAAATCAATACATTCTCTTTCTTTCTTTGTTATAAAGAATTTTTCTAAATGTATATATTTCTCCGTTCATCAATTTGTTTATATACTCTATCGAAGTTTCGTAGAAGAATGATCGATACGTGCTCCTTGATCAAGATATTTCTTCAATGAATATGACTCAAAAATTCATATTGACATAAAAAATATTATAAAAAAAAATATGTTCATTTAAATATAGATACACTTTAATAAATTGAAATATTAAAATCAAAATGATTAAAAAATTGAAATTAAAAAAAATTAATAAAGAAAAATTGTTGAAATAAAAAGTTAAAAAATTGAAAAGATGCAAATCAAATATATAGAGAGAAAAGAGAATAGTAAATAAAAATTTACGAGAGAAAAAAAGAGGAAAAAAAAATTATAGAATTGAAAAAAAAAAAGGTAAACTCATAAAAAAAAAAATCGATATACATCCCAAGTTAAAGAATGCCTATTTTGGTTTAAAAGAGTGTAAAGTTGTGATTATCGTTATTTTTATTATTTGCTTTAATATTTTTTTCTTAATACTTACTGTCGAAATTGAGGGATATCGTGGCGTTCGATTCGCCAAGTTCGTTCTTCGCTGTGACTTTGTATTTTCCAGCATCCTCAACAGTCACATTTTTTATTTCGAGTGTAGCAAAGTACGAGTGTCCGTCTTTATCAACAGACAACTGAAAAGATATAAAATAATACAAAATAAAATAAACTAACTATAAGTGAATGAAATAATTTTTTTCGCTTTATTTTGTTTATCATGAAAAAATTTACCTTGTGTCTCGGTGAATCTTTGACCAAATTCCCATCGTGAAACCACGAAACTTTTGGCGTAGGGTCGGCAGTGATCCGGCACTCAAAGAGCAATCGTTTTCCATCGTCCTCCTGCCTTATGGCGGGTTTCTTCGCAAAAGTCGGTGCGATACCGTCGATTTGTCTACAAATATCAATTTCAAATCAAATTAATACACAACATTTCAACGTCAGTACGATTCTGATATAATCATTGCAAAACAATTTTAATATTTCATCCATATTTGGATTAAAATTATTTTCAAGATAATGAATGTTAACTTCAATTAAAAATCTTTAGGTATTTATTAATATGCAATAGTAACGTTCAAGGGAAATTCGAACACTTTATCAATAATTATCCAAAGTGTGATAGTTTAAAAATAATTGTTTTTGTAGCAGAAATTTAGAAAAAATTTCAGAAGTATTAAAAATTATTAAAAATTATTAATAATCATAAAACGTGCATTTTATTTTACACTATATCATCGATGCAAGCTTTAATCCCATGGTAAAAAGAAAAATAATTTGAAATTTTGAGCTCAAAGTCAAATAAATAATTTTCCAATGAAAAATTCGAAATTCAAGTTCAACAAATGCTTTCAATGTTAGATAATTTGAATAAATAATAAACGTTTATAAATTTGCAATTAATATATTCAAGTGTCAGGGATAAACACACATTTCAGCTAAGTTTAGATAAAACAAACTTGATGAGCTGCTCCTGAACGTTTTGAGAAATAAACATTAGTAGCAATTAAATTTTTTCAAGAAATATTTTTCCCAAAAAAAAAAATAACAATGGGAACGGTAAACAAATTATTGAGTATTCTATTTAATGACATATGAACACGGTAGTAAGCATGTGTATATAATGTATAGGGGAAACTAATTTCGATTATTATTAAGGCACAAAATGTATAGTAAAAATAAAAGGAATTCGATATAGATTATTTCTGGCTTTTATAAATTGGTACAAATTCGTCGAGACATTTTCAACATTAAAAATTTTTGTATTTCACATTCGCCGAAGTGATGAATCATTTTTTTATTTTCTACGTAACATATATTTTACTATAGTATCGCACACATAAATAACACACTGTAAATTATTTGCAAAATTCCATGAGTTCTTGTTGAAAGCACTCACCGTTTTTTCGGTGAAACAGCTAAAATTAAAATAAAAAAAATGTTAATAAGCTTTGATGTAACAAAAAAAAAAAAAAACAAAAGGATATAAGCATAGGAAAAATGAAATAAATGAAAAGTGCGATTGAATATAGATATATAATAAATAAGCGAGAACATTCGAGAGTTTATAATTTAAATAAATAAAAAAGCTTTAGAGAAAGTGAGAATAAAATAAATGCAGAGCTATAAATAAATAAAATATTCATGTGATATGCGAACAAAAAATCATAAAAATAAAATTGAAAAAAATAAATAAATAAATAACAAGCAGACAAATTTCATTTCTGATTAATTTCAGGCGCACACTCTCCCCTAGGAGCATTGAACTCACTTTTCTCTAGGCTCGTCCATTGCTGTAAAATATCAATAGTTATTATTATACTCTCTGCCTGATATTTATACAGAAAAAAAAAAATAAATAAAACAAAAAATGAAAACCAAAATCCGCCAATCGCTGATGCTATTTCTACCGATACAAAATTTATCACTACGGAAATAAATAAATCAAACAATTTTATACATAAAATTCGATTCATTCGCTAAACTAAAGTTCTAAATAAATTCAAAAGATTTAATTTCTAATTACGTTGAATGAAAATGAAGAAGAAAAAAAAAATGTGAGGTAAAAAAATATTGTATTCTTCACTTACGACTAAAGTTCAAGTTGATCGACGCTGCGACCTCGCCCATTTTGTTCATGGCCTTGACCTTGTAAAGCCCAGCATCCGTTTCGATGACATCATCAAGCTCAAGTACAACGAGAAATTTGTTTGTACCGACACTTTGTATTTTAAATGTTGTCCTGGCATCTTCCTTAAGTTGTTCATCACTACGAAACCACGATATTTCTGGTTTTGGTGAGCTGACAAGTTGACATTCAAATATCAGACGATTGCCCTCATCCTCCTGTCGTAATTGCGGCTTTTGAGTAAAACTCGGCGCAAAATCATCGGCGACCCCCATGTTGACGGGGTGTCACCTGACACGTTTAAATCCACCGGCTAATGCCGCTTTAAATTACGCAGTCCCGTGGTAAAACATTCAAATAAAAGAGCGCGCTTGCGCTCCGTGGATTTACACAGATGGCCGGATTTATCCGTTTTCTTCTCCTTTTTATTTTTCAGTTAACGAATTCTGCAAACAAACATCACATCATTACCATTCTACCCTACTTTTTATCCTCTCTAAATCACCCACAATTATTAATTGATACCAAAAAACAAAAACATTTTTAAGTATCTATGAAAAAAAATTATTTTCCTTTAATTTTTTTAATCTTTCCGTTATTATTCTCAATATCACTATTATCATTACTATACTTATTTTTTTTTTTCTTTTTTCGTTTGAAGCTACGATAAATTGGAATAAATTTATGTAACGATGGAATAATTAATCATATAGTAGAAGCAAACGGATGACGTAAAGTTTCTATTATTAATACGCATCTTAGCTCGAAATAGATAGCTCAGTTATCTCCGAACAGTTATTACTATTACTGACATGGGCAATGATTCTTCTTGCATATAATATTCATCATTCGTTATAGAGTATTGTCATTTGTGCGTGAGTTTGCGATCCCTATTATGATGTGTATCTACACGTGGAGAGTTAGTTTCAGATAAATAGTGCAATAATATTTACAGACGAAATTTAATTACGATGGCGATTTAATATTACTCAGGATATATATATGAAAGTTATATACAAAAAGTGTATATGCGTTTGATGATACAACGTGTACGGTAAGAGTTGGCAAAAGGCCGCGCAAATACTCGAGATCGCTGCCCCTCGAAAATTTTCTCACTCACATTCTCATCTCTAATACCAACCTATTTTTGACATTGTCCGTTCTAAATAAAAGCTACCCGTCAATTTGTGAGTATGTATAATTTATGCGTACGAATATAAGCATACAAAAGTATGAATATAAAAATCAAAATAAGTATATATATAAAAAAAAGAGGGGAAAATTATATATTAATGATGTGGAAAATAAAAAATAATCTAGATCTTTGACACAAATAATTGTTCGCGTTACAAATCTATTTTTGAATATCAACTCACAGCCGCAATACGATAGCAGTCTTGTATTATACGCGTTAACGGATATATATGTATTTGTATGTAGAGTATTTAGTACGTGGATATCGAAATCAAGTTGATGTAACAAACGACATAGAAATGATTTATTCGAGTGATATAAAAATGTAGATCAATCAACGGATTATATTAATTACCTACATAATATGAGTCATTTTATGAAATATAAATAGTCACGTTGTTATTTGAAATAAAAATAAATAATTTATTTTGGTTGCCAACAATATTAAATTTCAATAAATATACGTGTATATAATAAAAAAAAAATTCCTAAATAATAAAAATAAATCAACGTCATTTTTTTTCATGATGTAAAATTTTTATTATTCTATGTTTATATTTGTATATTATTTGTATTGTCTGACTATTTTTAAATTTCTCCACTCTTCCGCTTTTAAGTGTAATGAATAATTTTGATAAATGCAACGAATTAAATTATTGTAATTGTAAAAATTATGTCAAATGGTTTCGAATTTTTTAATAGTATCTAAAAATTGATGGAACTTTTTTTTTCAAGATTCTGTCATGGATAATTACGAAAGACATGAGTTTTTTTAATGGGAAATTAATAATGCAATCACCCACGCATTTTTTCATAACGGAATTGGAGCAAAGACGATTGAAAATACGCGTAGAGTGCCGAACAGCAGCTAACAAATGGAACGATAGGATAATATAGTGACAGAATATTATTGCAGGGGATGAGATAAAATGTATGCGCGCATGGCGGGATGATTGGAACAACGACGAAACTGCTAGCTAGCTTAATCTCCTCCTCACATTACGTTCTCTAAAAATACGTGGATACTGAGCCTAGATACCTAGATAGTCTGCTACGAATAGAGCACGACAGTCCAACGACGTCCGTACGTCGTGAACTACTCGTGAAAAATAAGTCTTATTACCAATCACTAATTGTAAAATAAAAAAATAAATAAAATAGAATTTTATTCATATATAATTAACACGAATTTTTCATGAAAATCATGGTGGATTAAATGTACTTTGTAAATGACAAACACTCGTTCCCCCGCAAAACATTATCGATGAACATTTATACTATAAATTAATGTCGAAGAAATTATCATCAATTATTTTAATGCACAACTGGCACTTGAATGACAGTTGTTATGCGATAATTTTATAATTTATTCATTATTTTTTTCACTCACACACGAATAGTTTGAAAAAAAATTCAATAATATAAAGTATTTTATCGACGCACTGAATTGTGATATATAAAAATTCACTGATTTATTTTCATTGAACGTTGACGATGATAATTTGAAGAAAAATAATTCACAAAAACTTTTTAAAGTCCCAATAATTCTTCAGTATCACTTATACCCAATCTTCAATCAATCTCTCTTTCTCCATTCTTCCTCTCTTTTACTCTCCGTCATGTACACTCTCTCATTCACTCTATTTCTATCACTCTCACGTATTTATTTTTCGTTTTCACCTCATCATTAGATGAAACTTACTTGAAGTTAAAATTGCGTCTAAATCCGCTAGATCTTCTTTTTACGGATTCAAATTTTCCCAATGTAAATTGAATTTCCTCTTGCACACTTTTTCTCGCTTTATATCCTCTTTATACAGAAGCACGTCGTCAGTGAAGAGAGTCTCTCTTTCTCTCTTCTATCCGGCAAACGGATCCGTATTTAAGAAGAACGAAAAATAAAAAATAAACTTTGAGATTTGAAGAAAAAAAAAAAAAAAAGTTTAAGAAACGATGAAAAAGATTTGAAGATATAATTTTTTTTTCTTTTACTGAATCCTTTTTTATTTTTGATGGTATATATCTCTCTCTCGTTGTTCGATGCTTCGTCGGATTCGTCAAACAATAATTAAATTCGTCACTATTTATTCTCAACACACTGCTCGAGGTATACCGCAGTACTCTCCCTCTCCCACAATACTTCTCGCGCAAAAATTCTTTTTCTTTTTCCCCCTCTATTTTTTTCTCCCACTCTCTATCTCTTCTTCCGTTCTTTCTCACCCTCGCTTTTATTTTTTTTTTCTCCCTCTCTCCGTTATCTCGTGTGTGTCTGTCGTTTATTCCGTCGGCCGTCCCAATCTCTGTGGCCCCGCGCACAAACTAACAGAACTAACTTTTCATCCTCTTACCCAAGCGGTCGTTCGTCTCGCCGCCTTTTCCACCACCCCCACTCTTTCTCTCTCTCACCTTCTCGTTCCTTCGTTTTCATATAATGTCACCCTCTCGCTCGTAAACACTTATACACTGCTAATTATACAGTACAATAAATATATCACATAATATCTAAATGATTATTTATACACGAAAAAAAAAAATATTGATTCGTGATTGTAAGAAAAAATTACATTTTTTATAATTTTCATTAGCATAATAGAATACGTGAAAATAACTCAAACAATTGATGTGAAATTATTTATATATAAAAATTTGGCAAAGTTTCTGTTTTTCAAGTAATAAAAATTGCGGAGCGCGTGTCGATGACTAAAGAATTTTCTTTTCTATATTCAAAAATTCGTCATCGTCATTGAACGGCCAATGACGATGACCTGATCGTCCAACGATTCGTCAAGCGGAGACTCCGCAAGTGCGAGAGCATCATGATGAGATATTGATTCTAAAATAGAAAATATACGTATATATATGCGCCTAATATACATCGAATAAGAATAACAATCGTTCATCTCTTTGCTCTAAACATTTTATGACTATGTTTTCACTCACTCAGCTCTCGTATAATGTCTTTTGGTACATTCCTAAATGTATATATGTAGGTAAGTGTGTATGGTTATTGTCGTATGCATGCCAGTACAGTGCAAAAAATAAACTCGCCGTACATGCTTGTGGAATTTAGTATTTTCATTTATAGAATCACGATGATCTTGCTACAGGTATATAATACACTCGATTGACGTATATATAGACGCCCACGTCAGTTCTAATTACACTTACTCTCGTGTCTTGACAATATTCACACAAAATAAATGATAATAAGTCACCAAACCAGCTATTCATTCATGCGTCGTTCAATAAATAATTAAACAAAACAAAAAAAGAGAAAAAAAATATTCAAATACGAAAACTGTTATCAAACCGACTGAAAAAATATTTTTGAGATTAAATCTTCTATTGTCCTTTAAATTTTAATCAAATAAATAAATAATAAAATAAATTCTTTAGCTGTTTCACATGTCATAATATATGTTATTTTTAAAATTAATAATATAATGTTATATACTGGACAATGAAAGTATTTGTACGAAACAAAACAATTGTACAGTAATTTTTCATTAAAGAATCGTGCATTCTTATTTAATTTTTCAAATGGGTCATCGTGTCGTGTGCGGCAAGTGGTATACCTCAACCTGCCAAGGTCCGCTTTACTGTCAGCATTTCCAACGTGGGAGGGTGCGGACGATGAGCGCGTGCTAACATCATCACAGAGTAAACGAGTCAAGGGCATAGTTGCAAGCGCTCCAGAGCATAAATACATACGAATGCATACAGAGAAATTATAAATAATATATCATTTTCATTCGCTATTTTATTACTGAGTTTACGAAAATTTTCTAGGTGAAAAAATTTTTTATTTATGTAATCACAACTTTTATATCTATATAAACATTAGTAGAAACTGTTTTGAAGAGCAATTAATTGAAAGAAATGAAGAAATAATATAAATAGAAAAATTGAAATGGGAAAGTATAATTATGTATGATTGAGTTGGAGGAAAAAAATATAAAATATGTGAATAAGAGAATTACGGAAAATGTCATATATACTTTTTCACTCTTGAGCGTAAGCGAGAGTCGCCGCATCGATGGCGATTTAGTCTTGGAACTGGCAAGCAGAACACATCTAAATATATACCATCGCCCCTCACCGCTGAATCTATCTTTGTATATCAGAGAATGTATAGCCGAGACCTGAAGACTTGATGTATATACACTTACACACATGAGTACACTACACCTCGTGCAGCTGTCGTCGAAATACTGGATAGAGTTGCTGTTATTCGCTTCATAATACATTGGTTAAATGATCGCTTCTCGTTTTTAGCACCGAATAATAAAGTTTATGTATATCTATATATTGCATAAATATATATTATATGTTGACTACATGGCGTTGAGCAAGAAAATTGATTCAAAAAAGTGTTTTAAGAGCCACTTTATCTGCACTTTTAAAGCCAATTTGTATTTTTTATTTATTATTTTTCTTTAATTATCTATTTTTATTTTTTATTCGAATCAATTTATCAATCAATCAGTCTACTGTATGTCACGAAATTCATTAAGAATTTCATTTTAATTATTATTCCATCAGCGATAAAGTGCGTTTAGACCTGGAAAGAATTAAAAGTTCAAATTTCATAAGAATTTATCGAACGGTTAATTGAAAGATTTTTTTTTTTCGACAAGATTTATTTGAAGTCTTGAATATAATATCGAGAAAAAACTTATGATTAATGAATTATAACTTACAACTTAGTATCGTATTCTTCATGACAATTGAATATTCACTGTATTTAATCGAAATTTAAAAACAAAATCGTTGGCAAATCGACCTTATTCAAGACGCTTTTTTTTTTTTATCCATCTGGTGTGTTTTACATAGGAATTTATCAAACAACGACTTATTTCGTGGAAACATTATTTATTATTCACTCGCACCATCTGCCAGTGACGGTAGAAGTTAAATTCATGCCCAACATCAACAATAAAATACAATTAAAAAACAACAAACATAACACATGCATTTATTCAAGAATAAAAAAATTAATTTCAATTCAAACAATGAGAAATACTTTATTAAACTTATTGATTCCGAGAATATTAATGAAATAGTGTAGGGAAAAATTTTGAATATTAAATATTTATTGAGGCCATTTTAACCCTGAAGTGAAAGCTCAATATTTTTAAGGGGAAATTACTTCTTTGAAAATGGCATTCGTAAATCGAAGTACGAATAGTTGATTGTCCTGTGCCTCCTTGCGAACCCGAAGATCAAAAGTGAATATACTGATTCGGCTTTGAATATTTTTTATATTCCCCATCAATAACGATGGTTCAAGTTCCTCTTCTAGATGATAAGGGTGTGAAGTAACCCAAAATGATATGGGTCTACACTTTCCGGTGATATTATCAATTTATTTTCTATAAAATTATATGGTGTGGCGTCCACATGAATTCAAAATTTATGATGTTCGCCATTTAATAATCTTTATGGCACCGGTTGATATGAGATCCAAATTTAACGGAATTTACTTTATGACCCAGCGGTGAAATCATATCATTCAAGTGCAAAGTTCTTTTGCAAGTTTTGAGCTTCATATTATCTTCTGTTATCGGTTTTCAATTTTGTCCTAAACTATCATTTATGTGATAATTCAACTTTTTTTGATGCCTCTTGCACAATTTGAATACAAATATAATTTTGCTTATTTTCATAAATATTATATTGGTCAATATTACATCGTTCTCAATGTCGAATGTTTGCTTTGAATAGCTGATTTATTTAGGTCTGTATGATATTGTGAGTTTATATTATATCAAAGTTAATAGCAATGAATTTAAAATAATAATTCAATTAGTCAAATTAAAGCTCGCTACGTATTTTATTAATGCATTTTTGTAATTATCACTCGAAACAACAATAATATCGGTATAAAGTGAGTACATATATATACGTAGGGATGTAACAAGTAGGTTTTTAATTCTAGCACAATAAAGCACTGTAAAACATACGAGCTTGATTTTAAAAATAATTCCAATAAATCATTTTTATTTATTCATTATTATTCATATATTTTATACTATTATATCTGCAACAATCTCATTACATCTTTACAAAACTTATTACAATAATTGGGAATATATTATAGTTAAATAGGAATATAGAAATTGTCTAGTTATAAATATCGGTTAAGGCCAATATGACCCTTGCATTAATTTAACTTTCAAACAAATTTATATTTTCAATGAAAATATAGTCACAGTGGCGCTTCAATGAAGGGCAACTCCAGTTTAAAATATACATTTAATGCATGTGTACATATACAAATATATTCATGATGACATTTATTGTGTACACACAAAAGGAATCATCATATTAAAGTGGTTGACTGACCGAGATTTAGAAGTGCTTGAGCAAGTTGCGCGATACACTATAAAATCTCTCGAGCAATTTTGTAGGCCAAGCGGGTGGATTTTTGTTTGCGTGAGTTACACACGTTGATTGATGAACGACCGAGTTCTGAATACATTTGCAACAGTTATACTTCACACTTATATTACAATATACATAATTGTGACAATCAAATTATAATACATTTTATTTAATTTCAAAATAAAAAAAAAATAAAGAAAGATAAGACAATTAATATAATTCAAATAAAATAATTATGTACGTCTCCAATATAAATTACAAATTTTATTTTATATTTAACATGCATCCATGAATACAATTTTTGTTTTTGTATGAAAAATTCGCTTAAATTGTCTTTTATATGCCTACATTATTGCCCGCCCACTAGAGGCAACGAGAAGAGCACGCGCGCAAGTATATGGAACGGCGTTTCTAAAATTAAATCCCAGTACGTTCTGGAAATAGATATTATGAGTGCGAGGACAGGACGAGACATCAGGCCATTATGTTATCCCGCGCTCATTATCTAAAGAGGGAGAAGCAAAGATGAAAATGAAAAATAAAGTGGTTAAGACAAAAATATTGAGAATAATAAAGATAATAATGAAAATAAAAGAAAGAAAAAAAAAGAAGGAAGGTATTTGTGGTTCGCTGGTGAACAATAATCTCAGCGAATACCATTCGTGTCAATCGATCATCACATCGCGTGCCTCATCGACTCGAATGAGAGATAGAGCGACAGGTAAAAAAAAAAAAAAATAAAAAGAAAGAGAATTTTTATTTTCGCGTGTGTGTAGGTGCAGCTTATTTGTATCTGATATTGAACTACACTTGAAATGTATATTCAAGCGCATCCGGTGTGTGCACAAAATATTGCAATCGTGTATATTATTTACTTTTAAATAAATTATAAAGTGAATTAAAATATGATCCTATGATGCTTTGCATAATTTCAACTGATGTTTTTGCAATCGTTGAACACGTCCAAATATTTAATTAACAGAGTATTTTTATCCGTGAAATTTTGTTATATTAATTCATATGAAATATTTGGATATATACATTGCAGGAAGTAATTTGAATTGTTTTGTTCTTTTTCGCAATAATAATATTAGTGAATATTTATTTTTGAACTATAAATATACTCATTTTTATTTCAATCAACATGAGAAAAGTTAAATTGTTTTATAATAAAATTGAATTATTTAAATCACGCAACGAAAAAAAAAAAAAATTACAAAAGTGCCTTTGTCATTATGAAATGTGTATGATGAGACGAGATTTAAGTATCAATCGGCACGAATCTTGAGAAAGCATCAAGCAATACCCGATAATCTGAAAATAACGAAAGGCCCACCTCTATTTACTAATACACACTTGCAACCCATTATCCACGGTTTTGATATTTTTGGCCGCGGCGACAGTAGCGACACGCAACTGTTGCTGCGTTACAGTTGAAAAGACGAAGTGAGAAAAAGCAACGTAGCGTCATACGCAAGCAGAAGAAACATCGCTTGACACCAAGTGTTAGTATAGAATAAAGAGGCAGGGGGAAAGATAATGTTGAAGCCGAAGAGAGCAACGGGATGAGACTTTGGGTGAGGCCGTGGCAACATCATCGTACAAATGGTTAGCGCCGTTCGCGTAACTTGAGCTTTCCCGACCCCCGACCATATATGTCCGCCTCACTCTCTTCATCTTGCTTCCACTCACTCGTGCGCTCTTTCACGTTCTCTCGCTTCCACTTTAATCGCGCGTATCATTTATTTATTTTCATTAATCTTTCGTCAATTTTGGATTTATATTTATTGGTAATAAATTTCTGAAAATCACCGTGAAATTATTATTATTTTGAAATCAAAACTATTATGATATCATTATCTTTCTCCGTTTATTTAATTTCAATTTAATATTAATATTAATATTATTATTGTTGTTGTTGTTATTTCATATTTGTAATTTTTTTCATAATATGCATTAGAGAATAATGAATTTTATCAAGATGAATAAAAGGATTGACAATGATATTAATTATTAGAAATAATGAATTTATTGATATCTATTATAATAATTTTGTGTTGTGCTAAATTGTGAAGTACATGGGATTTTTATAGTATGCAATAAGTTGCATAGTGGATTGTGCAATGTGTAGCTGTCTGTCGAGGATAAAACGTTTTCGTTTTTACCGAGACGCAATGTGATTATGCATATGTCGGTTAAAACGCAAATTACAATTATATGTATTGCAGCGGTAATACACATTATTTGATAATGATTGCCGATTGAGCATTGAGAGAATTTATAATTATAATATATTTTATTTTAGGAAAAATTATTGTTTGAAAAAAAAAAAGCATCGAGGAAAAGTAAAGTAAAATTATTATTTATTTACCTGTTGCTATTTTTTGTTTTATTAAGGAAAAAAAAATTATTTCACATTTTAATAAGCAACTTTCAAGCTGAATATCTGTGTATTTATGATGCCGTGTATTTTGCAATGTTTATAGATGATGTTTAATAAATTAACAGTCAATTATATATTTTCAAAGCGCTGTTTGATCGTTCAGGGATCATATTTTCACAGCATGCATGAAAGAATCTCGCTGCATATGATGTCCTCGACTTACTTTCACGCTACACTCGTCATACGCAGGAAGAGAAGGCTGTGTCGTTTGTAATAAAACATATGCAAAAAAAAAAAATTTATATATATACATAAGAGTAAAATGAAAAATTGAATAATAAATTTCCAGCTTTACATCAGGTGCAAAAAAAAAAAAAAAAATCACAGAGAACTTTTCAACGTCACATGTATTTGTAAATATTCTACAGAGAATTTTTTTTCTCATTACTATCTTTCATTCGTATTATATATATGCGTGTATAGATTTACTCATCTCACTTACACAAACTTATTAATATAATTATATTAAAACGTATTTGATAATTGCAACAATTCGTGTAATTAGCTTTGTTATTTTTATCAATACATGAGTGTTACATTTAAATCTATATACATTTTAGTGTGTCAATACGACACTGTGCGTATGTGTGTGTGTGTGTGTGTGTGTGTGTGAAATAATTATTCATCAGGAGATATAAAAAAAAAAAATATGAAACAATAAAATTTTTATCCTGAATTGAATCAATTGCATTAATTAATATATAAAATAATCCCAAGGATAAAATTTTTTATGCATTCAAAAATTTTATATTTGAGCATTTCTTAGTTTATCCAATATTAAAATACAATCATTTCAATATATACATATGCATATGTATATAATAATTGAACTGAATTTTTTTTAAACAGAACACAGAGTATAAATTTTGTTTTTTCTTTTTATTTTACATATCGATCACCAATGACAGTTGCTGTACTGACTCAAGTGCACGCTATTTTTCGTTTCTTTATTTAATATTTACAATAAAAACTATAAACATGAATAATTGATCACCTGAATTTATAATAAACACAATACAGAAAAAAATGAAATAGTTAAAAGCACAAAAAAAAAAAATAGCACCTTACCATTGATCGATAAGTAAGTCAGCAGCTATATTTCTTTTTTTCATTATCGTCGTGTATTTTGGCCTCTAATATTTATTATTTTAAATATTAAACAATAGATTCATGTAATATTTTATCTCCTCAATGTTTCAAAACTCTAATTTATTACGTTTTAAATATGTATTGAGGTTCTATCGTCATTTCTAAAATAATTGAAAAACGAAAAAAGAGTAAATGGATAAATTAAAAAATTAAATTAATTTGTTGTATGACCGCGACCATCGGGTTAGAGATTTTTTTTTTGCACTGGCCGCAATAGCACATGAAGAAGCAAAAAAATTACCTCGTTAGCGATTTACTTCGTAAATCAACAAGATGATATATATAAAACCATCTATCATTTAATTCTCGTATATATCATTAGACGCTGATTTAATATCGTCATAAAATGTCAATTTCATTTTACATGTCCGCAGACATCTGTGCACATTCATTAAAAAATTACCGCAGTAACATCACTGTCGTCTAATGCATGTACACAATACAAAAAATAATAAAGGACTTGAATATGATGTCCTACTGTTATGTTACGAACCCGATTAGGCGATATCATGACGTAATGAAAATCATAATTATCAAATGTTGCACATGCTATACATTAATATCGTGTACATTTATCGTTGAGATAAAATTATTGTAGTGCACAAGCAATCAAACTTCAAATCATTTATACATTTTACACGGAAAAAAAATGAAAAATAATCACTTAAATTTTTTTACTACCTGCATTTGTTTGGAGAAAAAAATAAAAATACAAATGAATATAATTATATTTACTGAATTCAAAAAATTAATATTACTGACGATTGATAAATAATAATATATAATATTAATAATTCAAAATACTTATAATTTTTTTGTATTTTATATTTTTTTTTTTTTCTTGATTTGTTTAAAGACAGAATGGTTGTTAAATTGGTATGATAAAAAATAATCGGACTCTAAAGAGACATGATAAAGAAACCAATTGCACATTAACCAAGTCTATTGTCAGTTGTAAATCCAACACAATCACATGCATTTACATATACACATAGATTGAAAATGTATTTCATACTCATGCTGAATATATACAAATATATAAACATATGTGTATTCATTTTTTTCATGAGATTAACTGTCGTGTCGGCTGAGACTATGCCATAAGACCGTAAATTGAAATGACGGTGTGCGATAAGGCGTATCAACAGAGTGCATGTTGGTGATAACAAGCAGAGGGGGAGAAAGAGTAAAAGAGAGAGAGAGAGAGAGAGTAGAGAGTAGAGAGTAGAGAGTGGGAGAGAAAGAGATACACTCACAAGGCCGCGCAGTGAGTTTTACTCTCTTTTACAAGATGCGACTTGCACTTACAATTTTTGTACAATATCAAATTTATCTTTAAATCCAATTGATTCTTTTTTTGGATCATATTTTTTACGTGCTGCCAATTTGGCACGTAATTCTTTAGCGCTCATTTTTAAATTGAGACCTTTTTTCGATGATGAAATATTTCCATTCCCCGTTATTCCATTATCATTTGATTGTTCCTCTGTTGTTGATAATGAAGCATCGCCTTCACTATTATGCACACTGCCATGTCCATTTTCATGATTGGTCTCATGATGCTCACTCGAATTTTCCTCATTCATTGACGTAACTGCTGCTGCTGCTGCTGCTGATGCTGCTGCTGCTGTGCTCCCACTATTGGACGTGTCATTTGACCCAATTGATTTATGAGTATTCTGAAACATTATTAAATTTAAAATAATATAATTTTTATATTGGTTTATTATTTTATAATGTTATGGAATGTGAAAATTGTTTGAGTCAACGTTATAGATACGCGGAAGAACATTTTATATAATTATTTACACAAGATATATGTATAAAAATTACTCTATTGAATTATTCCATTAAACTGTAAAACATCTAATAAATATATAAATGCATATATATAATAAGATTTTTCTCACTATAAATTTCAAGGATACAAAATTTCATCATTTTATTTCTTTCATTTTATTTACTCATGAATAGAAAAGACTTTGGAAGTATAAGATTTTTTGATGAATAAAATTAACATAAAGTACAAGTGAAATAGAAAACAGTATAATAATTTTGTCGGATAACGGGTGAATAAATAAAATATAGAAAAATATAATAAGTAATAACACTAATAATAATAAATTTCGTGGGACAATCTCCCTTGTGATAGTGCCCGTGTGACCTACATGAATTGATATAGACAGACAGGGATGCGTGTCGCGTACCAAGGTCGATCGTGCCTTGTAAATGCGCTACTTTTATTTTTTATCACCTACATAACTATATGTATACTAAATGTACATAACAATTTTTTCGTTCGACCCATTTTACACACAAATCCGCTTTTATTATCATAATAATCGTGCCCATCCTCTTTAATTCTCTACAATTTTTCTTTATTTTTATATAATCAAAAAAATAACATACCGAAAGAAATAAAATAAATAAAGGTGTGTATAAAAGAAAAAATTATTATTTCCATCAAGTTATACATATTATATCAAAGTTGATGATCATGTTTAAAGATCACGCTTTAGTTCAATTAACACTTGACCTCAGACAACCTCTTAAAAAGTATTAACGATATATAATTGCCATGAATAAAGACATATACACGTGTAATATCCATACTGAAATATTCGATTATGTCAAGATAAAAATATCAAGCATACATATCTGTAAATTATATCAATACAGGTGACGATAAAACAAAAATTATAATAATACATCTATAAAAATTATTGTATACAACGAGAGTTCATTGACTGGAAAAATTGAAAAATGAATGACTTATATATTCTGATGGTTATTACACCATGAATTGAAAGAAAAAAAAATAATAAAAAACACGTCAGTGCCTGTTAACCACCTGTCATACGATAAAGAGTAATTAGCAAAATTTATTTACATTTAAATAACGCTCCATTGACACCCTCTAAACTGTTAGGTAATCGATTCAGTTGTAAACGAATGAATATATATACATAATGATATATATGTACATATCTTTACAATATGTAGGTATATATCCATGTTTATACATATGTGTTGATGTATGTATATATGTATAAACATCAGATCAGGCGTACTGTGCGTTAAGAGTTCAAGAATTCAAATAACTCAAGTCTAACATAGTGAAACGGTGACAGGAGCGACGCGTTAAAAACCGGTTATAAAAGCACGGAACTTGACTTGCACACGCGCCCACCATATCATATAATAAACACGTGGTTTAAGTTATACAGCAGAGAATGGAATAAAGTGTATCTCGTAAAAAATAAAAGAAAAAAAAAAGAAGAAATAAATAGCGTATTATATCGCAACATTGATATATCATTAATCAAAAATTCTGTATAAAATTTTATATGTAATATTATTTTTGTCTTTACTTTCTCCTTCATATTTATCAATTGTATATTAACAACAATCACCATGGCAATAAATTCTTAGATATCCACTGATTACTAAATTGAATTTCAGCTCAAATAGGAGTTTTAAGCCATTACAACTTCATAGACATGAAAAATAAATATGAATTACATTTTATCTAAATTCTACTTTGTAAATAAATTGTAAAAATGAAACAATTAACTGCGTAATTATCTCAAGAGAATATTTTTAAAGATAGGAGTATGTTATATGTAATATAGCTCAAGGAAAACTCGAAAGAATACAGTGTACATATATACACAATTATTTTCCAAAGAGGGACATTGAGCATTCTAGAAAATTAAGTGCGCACAGAGACGTAACGGACTAACGATTGAGTGAATGCGCGCGCGTGATCAATCGACCTGCAACAATATTTATATGTATACATATAGTATATACTATACATATGGATATATATACAGATCGTCTTCATTATAATCTTGTCCTGAGACAGGAAACTCTTCTCAAACTATATACATATACTGCATATACATACGTTTATCAACATGTACATATGTATCCATATACTCATACGTATATTAATACACATATGTACCTATTAAATATTCATATATGAGCGCAGTGAACGGCGCAACGATTATTATTAATCATCGAGACGCTACAGTGATTCGCATTTATCCATAAAATCTACAATTCTTCAGTTGAGCATTACACAATAATATTTTCAAGGTAATTTCTGCTGCAATATATCTCTATGGATATATACATGTTTGTGCAGGTATAATAATAAAAATGGTATTAATTATGTTGTAATGATAATGAGATAAGAAAAGGTATAAAAATTCGATGTAAAATTAAAATTTTTAAATATTTCTATTGATTTTATTTGACTTTATGATATAAATTAATTTGTTTTCTGTATTTTTATATATTTATAAGGATGCATGTACAGTAATGAGCTAAAAAAAATTTACGTAATCTGCGGAAATGAAGAGTGGCCATTTTAGCAATTACGTATCTATATATGTATAAATATATACATTGAAATATATATTTACAAGTGTGTTTATGTAGGATAGACAATCTGTCTTTCTGTTTTGTGGACAAATATGTGACGAAAAAAATGATATATGATTCAACAGGAGGATATTTTGGGTGCACATATATCACAGTCGGTATAGATAAGCTACTTCCGGCAATATTTCCCGTCTATATATATTTAATAACTGCATTTGTATTACGTGACAGTACGATATAAATGTATATTTTAATTTCTTTTTTTATTTTTATTATTTATTTGAATTTATTTATGACGATGACTGCGCGGTTACTGGATATATTTTGATATATTTGTGTGTGAAATCACGGAACAAACTTTAATAATAGTGCATAGTTTGGTACATAATGGTCGCGGTGATATGAGATTAGATATCGATTGGTGTCATATCATGACATTTTGATTGGAATATATATGTTATGGAATAATTGATTGAGAGAGGTATATGTACACTTTTGATTTGTGGGATTGAAAAATAATGATACAATATGTACATACATATAGTTATGTATATTATTGAATGTGGTGTATATATATATATATATATATTAGGGGATATTGACTGATTGTTAATCACTTAATGATTTTAATGTCGCTCTAATAGCAAACTTATTCGTATGTCAAAATTAATAATTGAATTAAATTGTTAGAAATATAAATTCGTATACGAATTTTATTGTCATTTGAAAATTTGGGCTCTTCAATTTTTGCTTAGACTTTATTTTTTTTTTTTTTTTTCTTATAACAAACTTAGTAAATGTAATTAATTACTGAGTGTAATCGTGAAGAGAATATGGCGATAATATTTGAACAGCAGTTGCTGATAAGATGAAATTCTTCAATGTCATTTTTCTATTATTCTTACAAAAAAAATAAAAAAATTATGATAGTACAACGCATGATACTAACATTTTAATTGTTTTTTGATGTCACTGAAATGTTCATTACAAATTAATTTATCACAAATACGAAGAAATATAATGGATAATTTATCTATATTTTATTTACAAGAATTGATAGTTGAACATTTTTAGAATTTCATTTTTAACTACTGTATAACATGACTGTGAATAAATACAGATGTTTAACGATTAATTAAAAATTGAATGATGCCAATGTATCATCTGTATCATCATTATCATCATCATCATCATCATCATCATCACTATACTGTGACCCATTTGAAATGATCCAACAATTTGTTAGCATTGTTTAATGAACTATGCACATTGAATTGTACAAACTGTGTCGTTTCAATTGTCTTCTCACATTAGAAAAGAGAGTCTTGAATTGTTGTCGACATAAAACTACTTGTGAACCATACATGTATGTATGTATGTGTGTAAATGTACATACTCATACACATTACATTGCGCATCACGCGGTATTTTTTTATAGTCACAATAAACCGCAACACATGCTCTTGCTCTTTTACGAAACTCTGAATGATTTTATGCAGCGAATTGTTGCAATGTAAATACTATATTGAGTAATTTTTTAAATTCACAATCGGATAAATTTTATGACGAACAATATTATCCATATACAATATAAATAAGTTAATATTAATGGCCCATTTGTCATTGACAATTGTCATAAAATTATAAAATATTGTTGTAAAAATAAAAGATAATAAATTTGAAATTAATATCGGAGATAATACAGGAAATATTTTTCTCTCAACCTTGAAACATTTTATTTCACGTAGGTCAGATGACCACATGAAGAAGAGACCGACCACCTCTCGCGGTGAAACCTCGAAGCGCTGTAAAAAATCTATAGATATAACATTCAACTTTATGGTTACAAATACATATACATACTGTCTCAACATCAACGTAATAATTATTGGCACATAATTGACTGTGGTGCGCGTTCCCTCGAACGCTAAGAAATATATATATAAATACATATTTTATAAACCACGCGGTAAATCGCAGCAGCATATAGAAAGTTATTTAATGAATCAGAAGCGTTAATTATTTTTATCATGACTAATTTCATATTTATTGTATCATATCACCAATGTAATGTCAAATAATAAATATTCCCAATTAAATTCAATTTAATTGAGCGGAAAAAAATAAATAAATAAAAATTACATGAAATAGTGAAAATTTTTTAAACTATTTTATTGATGATATAAAAAGCGCGGGAATTTATATAAACTTACGTCTTCAACAGAGCTAATACTTCCATCTGATCTGGCCTCGTGTTCAACAGTAGCTGGATTCTTCTCCGGTGTCTTGATCACCTTGATACCCGTCAATGTGCCTCTGATGACGATGTTGTTGGCCTTGTAATAATCATCGGCCTCCTGATCCACTACCAAAAGTTTTGTTTCATTTGGAAATGCTTTAATACGATCAACCACCTGTTTATGCGTTTCATTAGCAATATTTATCTCATTAACTTCAATAATACGATCGCCCTGGCGTAATCCCGCTGCTTGACTTGGTGAGCCATCATCAACTTTTCCAATAAATTGACCGTCTTTACCACGCTCCGCGTGAAGATTAAATCCATAACCATCGAAATCATCCCACTTGACGATGTGGCATAAACGAGCGCATGGCAATTTATCATTTTTCAACGACATATTTAATTATATTATTCTGCTAATTAATATTTATATTAACAATAAAAAAACACACAGCACTTAATATCACACGCGTACGTAATTATATTAAAATTCTGATATATGACACTTTTTAAATTTATTTATCATATACAGTGCTCGAATTTGTTACGATTTTATATGCAGGAGGACCCGCTCTGTGATATCGCGTCTTTGGATTTCATGAGACACGCGCTATGTAGCGGCTCTCGAATTTATCGAACACACACCAGCTGTGTAAGTTCTCCCTCTTGGGTTATTTTTTTATTTTTTATTTTTTTTTTTTTTTCCCCACCACTATATTGCCACCGCTACCACTGCGAGTAGTACTTGTTCCCCTCTTCGGTATACAGTACCGGTCTACGGTCTGCTCCTCGCACTCTCTCTTTCCACCTCACTTTCTCAGTCTACCTGTCATGAACGATCGGAGCCAGCTTCTTTACCCGTATTTTTTCCCCCCGTTTCTCACAAACCCCAAATGAATCTTCATCCAATCGCGTCAGCAACGTGAACTTAAACCCGATACTTATTTTATAAGTATATGAATATATATTATGTGTTAGTACACCTGAATATTTTCTGAATTTTTAAAATTATTTTACTTTATGTTTACTGATCATTTACAGGGTAATATTTATTATCACTTATTGCGAGAAATTAAATAACTTGAATTTTATAATTAATTTTAATTGGGCCAATCATCTATATTTAAAATAACGCGACGGAATAATTCATGCGAGACGCTGTCGTTGAGACCGTTCAAATGGTCCGACGTGGAGAAAAGACACACGAAGGTGAGCGCTCTGCTTTGGTTTATGTGGGGATAGCGTACGAAATTCAGGAAAGTAGGGGAGTACTGGTGTCGCGAGCGATTGTTGCGCCATTAAACGGCAGGAGATGAAAACTTTTAGTTTGAATTTATTGCCGCGTTTTGTTAGCTGATTGATGAATCATGAATAATATTTTTCCATATTTTATAGATAATTCATTGGAATTAAATTATTAGATAAATCAAATTTTTAGGTATTTAATGTGAATTATTTTTGTGTGTTATGAGTTTAATTCTATTTTTATTATTCATCGATTTAGAAGTAGGGGGATTTTTTTTTTTTTTATAATGATTAAATATGGAAGAATAATACCTCTATATGAATCATCCTATGATATATTTGCACAATGAGCAATATCATGTTGATAATGTCGCGTCTGCTATAATGCAAAAGCTAACCAGGCCGAATAAACATCACTGACAGTTTCGTAATGCTGAGAAGATAGATATATATCTTTTATAAATAATAGTTGGCAGCATGATGTAATTTTCAGTATATGTTTGGCAGAACAATGGGTGTAAAGGCAAACTTATAAGTATAATAAATACATGTGATTTTGTGAGATTAAAAAAATATGAATGAAAAACAATTATATATATTTGTTGGACGCTAAGTTTGTACGCAAATAATAAAATAAAGAATAATTTTCAGTCAAGCATAAAAATTCTAAAATTTATATCGTGGAATTAATAATTATTTCTGTTATTCATTTTAACAATAAGAAAAAAATCATGGGATAAATATTAGAATAATTAAAATAAAATTTTCTACGTAATCGTGATTAATTGTTGTTAAAAGAGCGTTGGATAATTTTGATTTTATAATCAAATACTTGATACTAAATCAAACAAGTCAATTCACAAAGATAACACCAACTATACACAATATTTAAATAAATATAATAACGTATGATGAAATGATTATTTTATATATTTCCTTGAATTCTTCTGTTCTAATAGTTATTGTTATACAATTTGTTCCTTTGGTTCTACGCAAATTTGATTAGTTATTTCAATATTTCACGAATAAAAATACTATACAACATTACCGTCTGACATCACAATTATATATATTTATTCATTGTTATACAATATTTATTATTAGCACACCTTGAGCACGTGCAAATTAATATTTATTTAAAAAAAATTTTAATTACAAGTATTTTTATCTCATGGATTTTCAATTCGTAGCATTGTTGCGATTTGAGGAAATTTAACTTCCTGCAAATATCTCTGTTAACTATAAATGTGTAATTGCATATGTATATTCGTATGTGTGTATGATTACGTGATGCGTTGAGAATAATAATGTGAAGTAATTACCAATGATTGTGTATACTGGGTGTCCTGAAAAAAAATTATGTACACATACATATATAATTGTTTTTTTACTTTTTTATTTTGGTATACATCTACAGTGTGCGATGATAAAAATTATTTTTATCTTAGTTTTATTTTTCGTAGAAATAGTGTCGTTAATTTTTTTTTTGTTGTCTATTTCTGGTTGATTAACGAAGAGTAATTGACCTTATTGGATATTAATTTATATTAATGATTGATCAATTAAATTCGAAGCGTATATAGTCATTGGTTCGATGATAGAGCAGTACAATTTGTGCCTTATAGGTGATCTTCATCATCCATCAGTTAATGGCAATATATAAGTATATCTATACATGTGGCTGTCAAGAACACTATTAATTGACAGTATATATTTACTTAGCTGTGTCTCATGTCAAAGTGCGTGATAATGAATTGATGACAAATACAAATACAGTGTGATGAAAAAAAAAAAAAAGATAAAAGGCAAGGAAAAATTAATAATATGTAATTTTATTTGCGAACAATAATTAATTCATTACATTGTTTATTTCAGACAGGTGAAATATAAATTATAGATAATAACGTAATGCTATATATGAATTTACATTCAAAGAAACAAAAGACGAGAATATTATTTTATTATTCAATAATGAAAGTGAGGTTAAAATTTTATAAAATAATTTTATGATTCATCAAAAACGTGACACTTTATGGTAAATGTGTATTCAACACATTCTCGTTCGATTCATTATTTTTCGTGACGAATGGTATGTAAAAATTGATAGCCATAAAAAGAGAAAAAAATTAATAAATACTTGTATTTTTTATTTGGAAAGAGAAAATAAAATAATTTACCTAAATACATTTCTCAGTTATTTTATCCATGCAAATAAACGATATATAAATAATTATTTATATACACGGGGTTTTTTTTTTTTTTTTCATAATTGCGTCATCAGATTTATTGAAGTGTAAAAAAAAAAAATCCACGTGCAGTGGGAGTAGTGTACAAATGTTAAATTCATCAATAACATTGTGTAATGTTTTTTACTCACTGTACAAAACATGACACAATATTTAAGCAAGTCAGCGATAAACTGACAGATGACGGTTAACCGTTACAATTATTTTTCCATAAAATAAAAAGTACGTGTGAACAACAGCACAATGACCGAAGACCGTATAAATATTTTATTGGGCCCAGTATTATATTCAATTTGAATAATTATGAAAAAAGAAAAATAAAATTCTCTATTGGCTCTTGGAAAAAATTATTTTATTATTTTTCTTCTCTTCTCATATTCTTTTAGTTTATCATACAAACTCTTGTCTAGTTCTGTGGTTTTTAAATGCTCAACACGTCAAGAATATTCGTCTGAAGGTGGGGAAAAACAGTGACCTTGCGTTCCAGAATTAATTCCGGATTTTTTTTCATATGCATTAAACATGAATAAAAAGCTAACAATCAAATTAATCACTCCATTATCATCATAAATTTAATATTCAGTAAACTAAATAAATCTTCAATGTTAATAATTAAAATATAGCCTTACAAATTATTATATGTATAAATATTTTTCATTTCGTTATTTAATTATATAGTGATACAATCAAATGTGAAATCAATAATGAAAGCACTAAAAATTTGATTTAATCATATCAAAAAAAAAAAAAAAATGATGAATCCTCATGCTAATTAATTTGATACAATTTAGAGATGCCTGTGTCATAAAATAATTTATTTAAATAATTTATATAAATTTATCTTGTTACAGGGCATATTTTTATCAAGACCCATTACTGGAGTACTGTTGGAAGTGGCTGCGCACATAATATGCGCATTGAAGTACGCGGCACAGTATGATGCGATGAGCAAGGTAGACGAGGCAATGCTCCGATAGTTGTCCGCGATCCACGGAACATTACGGATTATACACATTTAATTTATTATCATATTACCCAAAACAACAAATATTAAATATTTATTCATTCGTCATCAAAACATCAGTGACGAAATTGGAATATTGCAACACGCGTAATTGACAATAAAAAAAAAAAAAAGATTCAACAGAAAATATAAAAGACTACATTGGTAAAATAAAATGAAATAAAAACAAGCCAGAATAATGCTTGAAATAAAAGTCAAAAATAGCTGTGAATTTATTCAGTGATCATCAGGTGTGATTCGTCATCGCTTAAAGACGCATATGTATATACACACAAAAGGTTTCCTTGACCAAATGAAACACTGACGTATTTATATCTCATATGGTAACACAAACATGTGGAGCCCCACGCATGTTCAGGTGACAGGTAAAAATAATTTTCAATATAAAAATCATTTTGTTATTGAGTTATCTTTCTTTTGTTTTTCTTTTTTATTTTAATTACTAATATTTATTATCGTAATGGCATTAAATAATATTTTACGAGTGTGTACGAGTGAGTGAATGGATATAATACCAGATATCAAGCACCTACAGTAAGGACAGAGGGCGAACTACAGCGAATGTTGATAAGTGGGTAGGTAGGTCAGGTGAGTCAATGTACCGTAATGGTATATACGCGGGACAATATATCGTGATATAAATATATCTATAATAAATATATCGACAGAGAAATAAAACATTTTTTGTTTTATTTATTTTTATATTCTCATTATATTTCAATTAGTAATAACTACAGGTCAATAATGATATTTATTATTTCTAGTGCAGCTTTATATTGTATAGATTTGCATTCATACGAGTTTTATGAAACCATATGTGGACTAGACTAAACATGGTCGTTTGTTCATCATTCTATATGTGGATATTTAAGTATCAAACATTCAAATGCCAAGTCCACTATTTTCTAGTCAGGTTGAGATTCTTTGGTGTGTGCATGAGCTTGTGTGTGTATTTATATCTTTCTTGAGTTAAACTCACCGTTATGTCCGCGACACTGATTGACAGAGGTAGAAAAAGATAGAGACACACCGGTTATGCACAGCCTTAATAAATAATCGTGTTTGTAAACGTGATGACAATAATTTAAATTGAGAAAAAAAAATATGAGAAAAAATTGGAATGATAAATAATTGGATAAATTGAGATTTTCCTCGCGTTTAAATACTCGATATATTGTGAGAAAAAAAAATATACATTCATTTGAATTCTAATTCTATTCAATGTATATGTATAGATGAGAATAATGCTGCAAAACATTACACGTTATAAGAAATAAAAGAATTCATTTAAATAAATGTATACATGTTTTGAATAAATCACTTACATATTTTCTCTCATTGTGTTGTAGTGTGTATATTGCTTTGAATAGAAAATATTTAGCATTGAGAACATTCATGGAAAACATTTTAGAATAAAGGGAACTTGAAGTAAAGGAAAAAGGAAATATAAGAAATAAGTAAATAAATAAATGTAAGAAAAAAATTAGAGATAAAGGAGGAATGTTTAATTTTATGGAGAAAGAAGTAGAAACCGGCGAGAAAATCTGGTTGTGAACGACATACCAGAGAAGCATTCAATGTGCATCGTAGCGTCTATTCACTCACATATATATATATACATGTAAACACACATATATCATATGCATATATATACATATATGTAAAATGAATACTTGTATAGGTACTTGAGCCTTTCCCTCGTTCATCTATGCGTCTCTCCCTCTTACAAAGTTCTACGGTCCGTGAATAAAAAAAAATAACTCAGTAGTCAACAGCGTCGACCTTCGGTACCACTAGAATTTTTTATGAAACACGTTATAATATATGCATTTGTACATATGTATAAATATAGATATATATTATATTATTATATATGAAATTCTGTAAAATATCAGTGAGAAAAATACGCAAAATCTCCAGATGTGAAGGGACGCGACGGTCATGAATATTTTTTTGAGAATTATAATTCATGCATATAGGTATGTTCATATGTAAAAAAAACTTGTGACAATGTTATTATTAGTATAGTACTTGTGGATATTGCATGCACCATACGTGCATTGCAAGTCCAGTGCGTGAGATTTGCAACAGGATGTCATACTTAAGTGCACGCATGTACTGTTGTGCTTTTTAACAATTAAATATTAACGTTTAATCATTTTTTTTATATTGTGTTTACTATATGCTTTCGAAAAAATGTTCATAATTATATATAAATATTTCTTTATGTTTCAGTCCAAAGGGCAAAGGGATTATTGACCAAGGGAAAAAATAGTGAGTATAAAAAATAGTAATATGATTGTTCATTTGTGTATGTACAATATTTACATAAAAATATAAGTTTTTTCCTGTTTGATATATATGTATATTTAAATGATTTGTATGATGAATATTATAAAAGCAACTAGATAACTGTATGTATGTATGTATGTAAATGAATTTAATTGGATAAGCTGATGTGTTAAGAATGAATTGATAGTTTAAAAATATATAATATAATATTTATAATCACTGTAAATATATACTAGTATGAGTCACGTGGAGATTCGTTCAATACCAGAGTTGTATATAGAGCATGTTAATCACTATTGTTTAATTACATGTATCAAATTTCAAAAATGAAGGAAAAAAGTCACTTCATTGATCAATAATAAACAAGTCATTGAATTCTATCGCTGTAAATGTATAAAAATATCAATGAAATGAAATAAATTAATGGTATTTTTTTAAGATTCATATTGACTATTTTCAGTTGATATTAAAATTTATATTCATGAGTTTAACATGTAATTGAACACGTCAATTATGAATAATCTCATATTGAAACCTCTTAAATTAATATGGTTAAATTGTTTAACTCATTATTTGACCTCTTTTTATTACTTTGTTTTTTCTTTTATTCATCCGCCCACTTTGACTTTCATCAGAGACAAATGACTGTTTTGTAACGATTGGACTTGGAAAAGAGAAGTATCAGACGTCAGTGAAAGAGAAGGCAACTGAGGATGTTGAGTGGCATGAAGAATGTGAGCTTCAAATACCAACGCAGGGTAATACTGCGGAAATTGTTTTGACTGCACTTCATCGCAACTTCCTCGGTGTTGATGAATTCTTGGGAACGGTTGGCATTCCTCTATCTAGCTTCGATGTTTATGAGAGGCCAAAAAATAGATGGTTAGTGATATGCTTTTATAGATAATTACAAACAAGCACACGAACAAATTCAATTGTTTTATATTTATTTTAGAGTACCATTAATTATTTGACAAATAATATGATTTATAAAATATTGATTTGTATCATTATGGAACATATTATTCAGATTGAAATGTTTTAATTTGTTTAATAGGTACACCCTAGAGAGTAAACCCGGTAAAGAAAATAAAAAGGAGCGAGGTGTGCTGGAGGTTAAAATCGGTTTTATCGTAAAAGCTGGTAGCTTAACCGATCTCACACGAAAAGAACGACATAAAAGTTCACTTGGACAATTATCAACAGCTGCACAATCAATCGGCGGTAGTTTATTGAGTATTGGAAGTTTAGAGAAACGTAAAGGTTTAAAAAAATTGGCTAAATCTATTGGAAATCGTGTGAAAGGGAGGAGCAAAAATAAGTTAAATAAAGATGAATTTGATGAAGTTGAGGAGCATTATATTAGGACATCTGGACAGGAACCAGGTGAAGCTGATCCAGGAGTAATAAGCGAAGACGATGATGAATTTACGGTAATTATTTATTGTTGAACATAGAGTATACATGTAGAGATGTGTAATGATAATTCTTATTTTTAATTGGGTGTTTATTTAAATTTTCAGTTTGATGATTTATCACACAAAAGTTCGGCATCGTCATTAAATGCACCCGTTTCTAGTGGCGTTACATCAGGATATTCGAGTAATTCTACAACGACGCAAAGCTCTTTATCACGTGTTACAACAGAGTTTAATTCACCAATTTTAGTATCAGCCCAACCAGCACCACCAACAACAACAACAACAACAACAACAACAGCGCCAAATAAACCACCGCGTTTTATTACCTCAGCTTTGAGTCCATCGTTAAATAAAATAGAAAATAATGAACAGGACGAATGGGGCAGAAAACTTGGAATTCAATCAAATAATATAGTGAAAAAGTGGGATAATAAACCAAAAATTGTGATTGATGAAACAAGAGAAAATCGTCAAGTATCACCAGCATCTTCACCATCACCAACAACAAGATCGAGAGACACTCCAGAGCCACCAAATCCTGCGCCACGTGAAATTATAAATACAAAACGAACAAAGGAGGAAAAACACTTTATCAGAGATCGCAGTCCAAATATTAGAGATGATAAATTTAATAGTAAAAATTCAAAGGATGAAAAACCATCAAAGAAAGATAAGAAAAAAGAAAAAGAGCACAGAGGTATTAAAGATATTGAAGAAGTTCAGTCATCTTCAGAACGAATTATTATCGGTGGTGAGGATGCTAAGAGAAATGTTCATGGAACAAAAAGTAGATTACCTCATGAAGTTCTTGCTCAATTTGAGGGTAAAACTCGAGAGGTAAGAGTTCTAATTAGATAAAACTTTTTTTTTCCTGCATACTAACACATTATTTTAAATTGTAAATATGTTTTATGCTAATTTGTAATTATTTTTATTTGTTTTTCAAGGATCTCATTGAATTAGCTCTGCAATTACAGACAGAAGTAAATGATAAAAAGAGACGTGTGACTGACCTTGAAGATTATATTGATGCACTTTTATTACGTGTAATTGAAACTTCGCCACGATTACTTCAAAATCCATTTTCATCAAATCGTCGTTTATCATCGCCTGGACGTCAGTGTTAATTTACGAATTTGATCGACTTTGAATAGTATGTTTTTTTTTTCTTTCAATTTTGAATAATAATATTTGCAATGAGTGAAAATGTAAATTAAAAAATTTGCAATCATATTGATATTACTCTAGAACAAAATTTACATGTTCAAGAAATTGATAAACAATTACTGCCAGTTGATTATTAATTATTTGATCAAATATTACCGATGAAAAAGACGAAGACGAATAACTAAAAATTATAAAATAATTTTTAGAAATTTGTATTTTCCATGGTTATTCAACATAAATAAGGATTATCATGAAAAAATTATTTTTTTAGTAGTCAAAGTCCGTTATCGAGCTTTTGCGATATTATAGTTAAAGTTATATATTAATAATAATATAATCTATGAAAAAAAAAAAAAAACTTTGTGTAAACAGAATAATTGATATAAGTATTCATCCATTGACTGAATATATTGATTGTTTAAAAGTATAAAGTCTTCCCATCAAAACTATCAAAAGTACATTATTTACGATAATAAGTATACATAAAAAGGTCTTCATTTTTTTTTTGCTTGAGGTGATTGTATTTTTCATTCCCATCCTTACGATACATTTTTTTTTTTTTGTTTCTTCCAAAGATCCATTATGTTTTTAATATAAATGTAAATGTGTCCAACCCAAATGTGTCAAGTACGCTATCGTATATGCGTAATAAAAAAAAACACCATTTTTATATATCAGCCAGTGCCTTACGCATCAGTAATTCAGTAATAAATAAATAAATTTAAAAAAATGATAAATTTATTTATAAAAAATGAAATAAAATCATAGAAACGACTGTAGTTTACAATAGACATTATCAATCGACTTTGTAAATGATAAATGTTAAATATAAAATAAGGTCAATATAATTAAATTGTTTTTCACTTCAAGTTTTCGTGATATATTAATGGATATTTAATTTATCAAGTTTCATATATAGATTTGTTGTCATTATTTGTGATAAAAGAGAGGCCTCTGCAATTTACCGGCGGCAATAGTAGCTTCCTTTGGACCTTTGGAGCTTCAGTAGTTACAATCAGATGGCATTAGTCGACGTGCCTGCTACTACGTGCTAAAAATCTCACTTTAAAAATTCGAAACTTATTAAATCTCATATAATTATGTACACGTACATATATACACATATGAATACATATGTGAAAAACTCTTTTCGGCAGCTGAGAATGTTTTCCTTTATTTTTTTGCTTCTGCTTCAATGAAAAATATCTAAACCTTTCATTCTTTTTCTTTTTTTTTTCTTCAGAATCCCAGATGACAAAAAAAGAATATTTCACGTTTCTTTAATAAGAAACATTTCGCTGTCCTTCAATCTATTTAATGACAATTTGATAAAATTAATTTCATGGCTGTGTGACATATAATGAGACAGTTTTATTTAATCCAACTGAAAAAGTAGAAAAAAAAAAATAAATAAAAAATAATTTCACCGCCACATCTGCAGTATAAAATAAATTAAACTTTTAAAAAAGCACTTTTCCACTAGCAAGACACATTCATTCCCCTTATAAACTAAGCAGGTCACTATTTCTCTCACACAATCTCGATACGCGCGAGTGTGAGTTCTCGCTTTTTAATCAAAGCCTCAAATTAAATTGAGAACGAAACTCAAACTCTGAATAAAAAGTTTTATTCATTTTCAAATTTTCTATCAGTCAAGTTTTTATAAAGCATCCTATAACTATATCTGTATGTGTTGGTAAATTTTAGAAATTTTGTTTTAATAGTTCAAACGCCATTAGCAAAAGCTCATTTATAATATCTCCAAACCAACGATGCGCCTATATACACATACATAGCTATACATAATAATTATAAAGTTTCTTCTTATACATACAAATTATTTAAAAAACTTTTTTTTTATTTTACACCGCTCAATTTCATCCAATTCTCTTTTGCTGCTTGCACACCCTGACGGCTGTTTTCATCGTTATAAATTCATCAACCGGAAGTTGTTGGCTCATCAACTCCATATGTGAGTTTATATATTTATTATATAAAGATCTTTCAAAAATTTCAAATTTTTAAGATCACCATGCATAGTGTATTTTTTTCTTTTATTTATCACCCTCTCGGCTCAGTTATAAATTAATTTATTTTTTCCCACGATTGTTGCGCAACAAGTTGTCCATCATAACACAGGTAGATAAAATATAACCACATTTATATATGAAGTGGCGCTACTTATATAAAAATGTACCCTTGCTTTATAACTTCATTAGTCAGTCTCACTAAGTTTAAACACATTGGATTATTTAATATATTTATAATCGCGATTTTTCCTTAACTTCATGAAGGAAGTTACATATTATATCTTGAAGTATACACGCGTATAAATTAATTAGCTATTAAATTAATTATCGTCTATTCATCAGCCTCGTTTCAGTTTTCATTATGTTGTAGTAACAATGAAGAGATTGAAACTATTAGAATTTTTATTTATTTATTTTCTTTTCTTATTACTAATACTTAATTTTGCTATTGAAAATGAAAACTTTCAATAAATTATTTATGTATATGACTTTTGCAAATATTTAATTCATCAACAGATACATGTGATAAAAAATTCTGAATAAGTCATTTACTTTATTACAATTTTCTTTTTTTTTTTTTTTCATTTCATATTTAGATAGCTAGATAAAATAATTAAAAATCACGTCCAACTCATTTTTTTTTCCCTTCCTATGCAACGTTTAGATTCATGTCACGTACAGTGCAACTCAACTCTCGCATCGTTCGCTCTCACATACAGAGTTATATGTGTACCTATATAAATATATATCTTCATGGAAATATACGTTTTTTTATATTCTTTTCATTTCAGGTATTTTATTCACTGGACATGTTCATGATTTGCAAAACTGCACATTCAATCGAGCCGACAGATAGCGCACGAGGGCGATCTATTACCCATCAGGACTTTCAATTCTTGTCCGTATTTTTTAGTCCAATGAAGATCATCAATTGTTTTAAATATAAGTAATAATAATCGCAGAGGCCTCATAAAATTATATGAATATTATACATTACTGTATTGTCAAGCAACATTATTTAAAAGGTCAGAGAATATAAATATGCTGAAATTAAATTTTTTTATTCCGAGATTGAAAATAATTTTTTTTCATGTATATTATTTTTTGATTACTTGAATTAATCTAGTCATTAGCACTTTTAATTAATTACAGATAAGTGTATGGAGAGAATGTGCTTTGTAAATAATACAATTCATGATATATTGTGTTTTTAATAAATGAGGCATTATTATTTTTATTCATTTTAAAATTATATATTATAACGGTCATTGTAGTTAATGCAACGCCATCTACTGCCTCTATCTGCGCTATTAAGACATCAAAAGGTTATGTGGATACGTATGTGCATTCGCGAATTTGTGGAAAACTTTAACTACACCCGCAGAATTCTATTCTGAATGTGTATGCTCTCAAGGGTATTTGCATAATTGGCATTCATATTGAGTCCATGGCATTTTGGTCTGGCAATGAGCACACATTGGCTTAACACAAAAGACAATTTGGGTGGGCCATTCATGCCTTACACTTTGCGATTCTTGTGCAAACTTCATATACGCTTATTGCAGTATACCTTCAAATACGAAAGCACACATCAACTACATGCATTTATGTATTTTAGAGGTTATGATACTTTTGTGGTGGTTTGGCATTACCAGCTTATTTTTTTAAATAAAAGGAGAAAAAAAAAAGTGTATGAAGTAAGTGAGGTTAATGTATGATAAATGGATGAAAAAAAGGGACAAAATGTAAACCCCAAAAATATTTTATTGTTGATATACATAAAACTATGCCCTTGGCAGTTGAATTTATATTGTTGTATTTTAATTGGATTCTTTTTTAATTATCAGGGCGTGTATGTAAATATATATCAGGTGTTTCAAAAGTTTACAATGATATGCTGGAAATGAAAAAAATTATTTGCTTCAACCAACTTTATTCAATTGAATGTTGAAATTTAGTTGAATTAAATTTTGTTTATGTGAAACCAGGTTTTTTTTTCGAATGTATAAATCAATACTTCGAAAATTGGGCTCAAATTAAACAAATTTGAGGTATGATTTATTATAAAATGATTTATGATTGCATGGCTTTTAAAAGCATATAAGTTTGTGCTGAATTTAATACATTTATTCTAAATTAACTAATAATATATTACAGCTATGTTCAAAATCACTATGAAATTTGTTTGCTTGCAACAAATATTCTTAATCAAATAGTTGCTAGAGTATAATAATGAATTGAATCAAACTAAATTAATTAAATTCTTCATAACTAATCACAAAGGTCTTGGACAGTCAATTAAAACTTCCTAAACTGTAGATATTGATGTGGTTATTATAAATTGTCAATCATTTTTCGAAATTTAATATATTCGTACTATATAGAGAGTTTACCAATATTCAAAATTCATATCATATTTTTCATAATATAATAAATAATTTATTCACAAAAAAAATAAAATGACGTGATAAAAATAACATCACTTTTCTTCTATCGATGGATTTATATTTATTATAGACGCAAGTACTAAATATGTTGGTCAACTAGAGTGAAAAGCTGCCCAAAAGTCAGTATGCAACGTTGAGTAACGGGAGTTACAAGTTATATCTGAAGAGAGGACAGTATTAAATCGTTAACTACATAGCGAACGATGATGGCTATCGTGCTGACATCAGCTACGAGTAGCAAGAAAAACTGATGGTCGACAGCGTTTAAGATATGTTGTCTGTGCAGCACACCACGATAGCCCTCCAATCAGCCAACTTGGCTAAAATCCAGTCGACAGTAGAAGTTCCAAACGACAAATCGAAAACGCGTTTGCTAGTCCAATTGACGATGACTCACGTTGGAAATATGGGTATGTACACACACGTATGTATGTTTTGATAGACGTATCTATGACATATTCAAATAAACAAAAATGTCATAGCTATAATCATATTCTTTATACGTTTATAAATTTCATGAAATATTTGGCTTATAAATTATTTAGATTCATATTTTATGAAAAAAAAAAACCAAACTTCGCACTTTATCTATACGTATAAATATATGAAAATTGATAATATGGAATGTATAAAGTTTGATATTGCAACTGAATTATTTGAATCATTGAATCATTTATTAATTTGACAAAATTGAATTGTGCACGCAACCGTAAATTTTGTTATGAGCAAGTGACGAACAAAACATAAATTACACTATAATTAAAATTAAATAGTCATTAATGATAGTAATTGAAATAAAATGTGAATAGTATAAAATTGATTATAAATTTTCATTCAATCATTAGCAGCGAATTTTCGACTAAATATTTCATACGTTAATGAATATTCGTACAGTGATCTAAAATATAAGAATATATTTTTTTCTTATTCCTTTATTGATAAGTCGAAAGACACTTGTGATTTTCACGTGAATATATGATGATATATATTGCAAGTTTGCAAATGTATATTTCCGTAATGCCATCAGCGACAAATATATACTTTTATTCCTCCATCGATATTGACATACGAAACTCGTAAGAACATCAGTATCAGCATTTACAAAGTAGTATCATTTTGCTTGCAGTTCTAACACGACAATAACTATCATTCTACTCAACGTCAATTTTATAGCAAACAATTGGTCCACATGCAACAATCGTTTATGATCCAAGGAGCTTAATTTACCCTATATAATGATGCGATAGAATGTCGATATTATAATTACGTGCCGCAACTAAATGACATTGATGAATATCGGCTGTGCTTGGGGTTCATTGCACGTTCGCTTGCACTACTTCGTTCGTGTGGGTGCCGCCGTACAATCTGTGTACATATATATATATCTACAGATATAAACCGTCAAACGCAGTGACACATGGGTACTCGGAAAATTAATCCTGGTCGAGCGCGAGCTGTTTCCGACGTTTTCCAAACATTTTTACAAGGACTGAAATTTCCACACTAAAAATAAAAATAAAAATTAAAGTAAAAAACTAAATAAAAAATAAATAAAAATAAATACCGCTTTTTATATAATTCTGTATATATAATTATGTGGAAATTACTGTGCCGTCATATGTAAGTGGTTCGGCTTACATTAGTTTAGCAATGACGACTGCACGCCAAGAGAGCAATAATAATGAGAAAAAAAGTGAAAAAAAAAAATGACGCAAAAAAAAAATAAATAAAAAGAAAAACAAAGAATTGGACGACGATTGGCACGCGATGCGACGGGGTCATTCGCTCGATAACGTGCTACCTCTTGTTGCAACGGCCTATCAAACGTACATAAGCCATCATAATAGTGAGGTGAGGTCATAGTTATTACCGTCCAGAGACACGTACGAGGAAAATATCGATTATAGTCGACGCAGAGCGCAGGGAAAACTGCACAGAGAGGTCGTCGAGAGTACGTCGGCCTCTCTGACTTTTTCCCTCTTTTCATTTCTCTTTCTCGCTTTCCCTCACTTATATACTTACTATCTTTATCTTTCTCTCTTTTCCCCTCTCTTTCTCTCTCACATACACACTGTAGCATATAGTACTGTCGCAACTGCAGAACGCCAATGGAACAGTAGTATAACAAGACTCAGCTACATGACAGTATATGCGTTGATGTCGTTCGCAGTGCATCGCCCGACTGATTTAGGAATATGCGTTAAGCTTCAGGCACCAAATTATACCACCCAACAAGAATATACAGCAACATATATGTACATATGCATAGCAATATGTATATATGTTTATTGTTTTGTATTTAAATAAATGAGTAGGATATAGTTATATGAATTTTATTCAATAACAATTAATCTGTTGAATATTAAAAAATTAATTCAAGTATAAAATTAAATGTATTAATATTTTTTGTTAATGGTAAAATTTTGATAATTTGTTAATTATATGTACACAATAAACTTTCTTGTCAATTAAATAATATGTTAATTATAATATCCGTTGATGGATGCAGCATAATACATTCGAGGGTTTGTGTTAAATTGACAAAGTGACAAACACACACAGCGCGCACAAAGTAAACTTGATGATCGGTTTATTATTATACTATACTGTATATGTATATATAAGATTGTATGTAGTGTTTCTTGTTATAATATAATCAGTGTCGCGTGCGATATATATACGTGCGCCCCTTAGTGTCTATCATCGACACATATCTATATAAATTTTCCATAGAGAATCTGTTCCTGCGTGACACGATGGCACATGAGTGAACGCGGGCGCATTGGATTATTAAGTAATTAATTATAAACCAGTGGCACGCATGATCATTTCCACAGATATAATATACACATATATATATACAGTATGTTTATGTATGTATGCATGTATATGAAATGGCCATTAGGTGGGGGCGTTAACTGATATACTCAAAATTTATCTAGAATATTATATCAACATTTTATTTTTTCGTCTCTAAATTTATGCGCAATGTTCTATATTCAATTAAAATTATTCACTAAATTTTATTAAAGTTTATTTCACATATATATGTATATTCGGTGATGAATACATAGATTTAGATTAATTATTCATTGTATGTGCGTGTATATATTTCTAGTGAAATTATGGGGCGAAACGAAATCTTGGTTGACATGACGCATTTACGTTAATTACATTGAATGTGACATTCACAATTGCCAGCAACTGTATTTATACATATATGTATGGACAGTACCATGAGCAATTAAAATAATCAACTGACCAATGCAAAATTTCGAATGTAATATGCTGATGTTGCTCAAAGGGTATACAGATAGAACATTAATTTATAATTAATATTTTACAGATATTGTTTATTGATAATTTCATATCAATAACTGCTGACGAAATGATAATATAATATTCTGCAATATCCATTTGCTAAATTATTTGAATAAAATAATATAATAAATAATTTTCATAATATATATATATATATATATATATATTTAATTGCGTGTTCGAGTGTGTATATATTTTTACATGCATATAAATTATTTTCAAGTTGTCGATAAATTACATATTCTCATGAGAAATTAATGCGACTGAAACAGAGGTTATAATACATAATACATTATACATACACACATAATGTTAAATACTTAGCAAGATATTATTTCACTTCACGTGAGCTGGATATAGTGAGAAGTGGATAAATATATATAATACATATATACGCATAATTGTATACACAGTGTAATAGCAAATGCGAATCAGTGACGTGATTATATGTATATAGATGTATATGTAAAATAAAGAGGAGGGAAAAAGAATTATCACTGAATTTGCAATCTTCGTTTAAAATTCAAGGATAATATGAATACAAATCCAAACTCATGCAGGACATAACTACATTGCGGTGAAGGCGTTTGTAAAATAAAACAGATATATATATAGGAATAAAACATTTTCACAATTCTCACTCATGGATATACAAATGCATATATGTATATGCATGTGTATATATATACGGTTTATCTTGGCCCGAATAAATATTGAATGAGAACTTTGTGGCCATTGTTCTCGGTGAGTAAAGCCATTGGGGAAATGCATTTCGCTTCGAATATTCAATTTTACGATTGCTAAAATTTTATGAACACACCACTAGGTGTACAGATACTACTGACTTCTTATCTTAAATATATATATATATTTATATGACTAAAAGGAGATAGAATGATGATATATATTCAGTGAAGTATTTATAAAGTAACTTGCACATGTTCATGTCATTGATAATTAATTTCAATTCATACATATATGATCAATACATTTTTGTTAAAAGATGAAATAAAAAAAAGTTCAGTATTTTATATCACTGCGTATTGAAAAGTAAAAAGAAAAAAAAAGAAGAATAAAATATCCTCAGAACCATTAAATGTAATTAAGTTTCAATACGAGTAATTTGTTATCGAAGAAAAAAAAATTATACTTGAAATAAAAAAAAAAAAAAAGGAGAAATAATCCAAGTCAATTTCGAGTATAATAAAATTACCATTCAATCTATTTAACAATATTATTGGAAAATTATTAATTACCATAGTACATCATGGTACATTGCACATACGAGAAGGGGTAACATTCAATATATATAACTATTATCTAAAAAAAAAAAATGAATAAAAAACAAAAGAGATAATATAAAAATTTAATTATTTGTTATTCTATTTTAATTATATCAATAATTCAAAATAATAATATTGAATGAAAGTACGAAGTAGTATAGAGGTTTTATGTATAATTCGTAATTTGTATATAGCTATCGGATACGAGTAGAACGTGTTTACGAGTGAACATGGAAATGGTGGGATACAGCTATGTGATTAAGGGTAGTATTGCTCTATCGTATATTGCACAATGTTGATAGTACATAGTTAAAGTGAATACTAAGAAGGGCAAGCGAAACAGAAATAAGAGGTACTAACGTGCGCGTGGCAGTGAGCGACAAAGAGAAATATAGATAAATGAGAGAGATGAGAAAATGGCTACTATATGTACATATATATATATGTATGTATAACATATACCAACATAGAGTAACAAGGTAGAATATAAGGTATAGTAGAACGGTAGCGAAAACAGCAAAAGCAGAAGCAACATCAACGTCAGCATCAGCCCTGTACATTGGGGCTCTCTCTGTGTGTCTGTCGATGGACCTCGGGTTTAAGCGCTCGTTGCGCGTGCTCGGCTACAATCGGATATACTCGACATTCTCCGTAGAACTCTGCGGGGGCAAAGGCCTCCCCACTTTTCTTTCTCGCGTTGACTGCTCTCTCTCGGTCGCGGGGCACACACGCGTCTGCTCCTCCGGCGAACGAAGTCGTGAGTAGAGTCGTTTTCATTCTGTGAAGTAAACCGGTGTTTAATCTCCTTATTTCGTCGCGTTATTTATATTTAACGTAATACGGTGAATTAATTGTTTATTCCTCACGTATTCAGTGATTTTATAAAATATACGCACGATTACGGTGGATAAATATCCTGCAAAAGGTTTAAAATTTTATGATTAATATTTATAAACAGTGAATGTGAATTATTGTGATTTGTTTTTTAGTATTTTTTCATCTCACTAGTGACTAACTTGAATTACGAATTCATTTATTTCGACAAATTATTCGGTGGCTTTTTTTTTTTTTCTCCATTTTCTTCGTCTACTTTTTCATATTATTCCTCGGTATTATTATTTTTATAAGCGTTAGTATTGTGTTTTTGTGCGGTAATATAATAGAAGACGAGTATTAACAGTGTGATGATGTGATCCACAGAAAGAAAAGATTATAAACACAAAGTGAATAAAATGATTATACTGAGTAGACAATGATTAATATTTTTTTTTCGGACATTGTGCGACAAGTTATGATCAATGATTCGTCTAAAATTAATCGTAAAAATTAATAAATTTATCAGATTGATTATCAAGTGACACGTGAAATTTTGTTCAATCGATTGGGTGGGACGCGCCCGTTTAAGACATACTGGAAATTTTCACAATTGTTTTATATACTTGTGAGACATTTTATTTTCGTCGATTGGTGTTTACTTTATAAAAGTACGAATGAAAAAATTGCATTAGAGGACACAAAAGGTCAGTAGTGGGTACGACAATTGTGTTTTATTTTTTTTCCAACATTTTTTTTCTTGTTTAAATTATCCTGTGTCAATCTGTTGTGTTAAATTTCGTGTTTCAACAGTGCATAAACTTTTTAAAGTTTGGTAAATAATTGTTATTTAAATTGGGAATTAAATTTATAAAAAATAGCTGTGGAACATTATTGTTATCGCGAATATTAACATTATTGAAAACAACAAAAAAGTACATATCTTTTTACTTGTTTTGGGCATCGCGAGACGATTTATGACTTCATGTGCAATGCACTGTAATTTCGACATACATTAACAACTCCACGAAGCATTAGTGACAAGCTAGTTGAGATTGTGTAAATACACCCACTCAGTTACGTGACGGGGATTACGATTACAGCGTATCTGTATTGTAAAAGCCAAAAGAAATTACAAAAAAAAAAAAAAAAGTGAGTGCGGATTGTGCGGAAGGACTGGTCAACTTTGGTTTTCTGATTAAAACCAGTTACAGCGCGCGCAACTGTTATGCTGGTTGAATGAACCAATTGTTAAATCAACAAAAAAAAAAAAAAAATTACAGAGAAGAATTGAAAGATCGATATGTCAGTGTATTTGTGTGATACGCCCAAAAATACGTGAAATATTTTTCGGAATTGATCGAACAACGAGAGCAGCATTTGGGAATTCATAGAATAAAAAGTGAAAAATAAAATCCAGACGATAAAAAAAAAACTACGAAACAAACGTCGGTTAATTTCTGGAGGAATGAAATATTTTTTTTTTTTTTTTGTTGTGTGCGCGTTCATGTGTTTACAGCTAGCTAAAACCATTGTATTGTAACAAACTCGTGAAACGTCGAGGCGAATAAAAGTGATAGAGAGACGAGTGAAAACAAAAAATAAACAAACTTGTGTTTTGTGTGATTCGGAGATATTATTAACGGTTGAAGTTTATGTTTTCCTAACGGACTATCTATCATCAGCAAATGTTATAATATATTGTGATGATGATGATGATGGAACGACAACAAGGATCAATTCATGTTGGTGAGCTTAAGGATCTCTTCACGATGCTTCTTATAATTCTCAGCATTCTGTGGATTTCACCAACGATTAAAGGTAATTTATTTAATTATAAAAAATAAATCAGACAATTAATAATTATTTGAACTATGTGCTCGAGTAGACAATCTCATGTATGATGTTGAGGCAATTGGTCTACCACTTAAATTAATAATGCGTTCCAATCATTTTGCCATGTAATATTTAATTGATGAATATTTTTCTCTTACTCCGGCATTGGGGTTTATATAATAGAGATTGTAAGAAATTAATTATGAGTCATTAAATTTAATAAAAAAATTCACTTGAAGTATAATAAATTAATATAAATAGATAAACATATTTTGAATTTATACAGAACAATCGCGATACTCATTGTAGTTTTTTTACAAAAATATATTTGGCAAGAATTGAAAAAAAAAATAGTTGAATTATTTGTTTATTGGTAGGTGGAAAATCGAGTTATTTTAGTACTTACTCGTATTGACTATAATGTTGCCAATATAACAAGATACAGTTGGTAAACAAAGTTACGAGTGAACGACAATGCATGCGAAGGAGAAAAAAAAAACTATGGTATAAAATCGACGCCGATGTCGAGGTAGATGAGACGGATGAACTAAGAAAAATATTATCTCAAGGGAAAAATATTCTTTTGTCCTCTAGCGCACTATACTATATATTATTTCTATACTTTTTTTCGATTCTATATTTGTTCTGATATCGGAAAATCCTGATCTTTTATACCCATACTTTTTCGCAGCAGCATATACACTGTTTGCTTTTTGTTGTTATATCAACCATAACAAACATATAAATATATTTATACACATTTATATATAGAAAATAAAATAGACAGAGACCTGCCTACAATATTGAGCATAATTATCAGGTTGGAACTAACATGTCCCGCGAGAAGGAAATTAATAGCCGCACCCGGGTTAAATTGCGATCAATTTTATATCACTTGATGCTTTGTTAAATTTTGTTTAAAAAACGCCTTGCAGTATAAATTGAACAGCAAATAAAATTTTATAATTATACAATAATATGTGTAACGTATGCACAAATACGTTCGTGCTTATTTTGAGTTGATAATCGAAGATAAAATATACAAAATTTAAATCTCAATGGATTTCAAATGCGACTATCGTAATTTAATATAGCGATAATGTTTGTGGTGGTGAAGCGTAATGCCGGGGGTTTAATTGTTCCAAAGACTCAGCCCAAATATTTGGACCACATGCTTGCCTTTATACCGGAGTTCGTATAGCCGGTATATACTATATCCGCTTTGTATCGGCACGTAGGTAATCGGACTCGCGCTGCTGCACCTGTGCGTCCAATCTAGTCGTAACATATGCCCACACGAGCTACCAGAGCTATTGGATCTGTCTGGTCGTGTCTCGTCCCTTTTCACTACTCTAACAAATACTTGGTTATAGGTGCACGTATACACGTATTAAATTAAACATACATATATTAGATATATTGCTTTAAAATTATAATTGGTAATTTTTTTTTTTTTTTTTATTCAAATTTTCGTATTTTAACTGGCAGATTTTTACGTGCGTATATGAATACGTATATTAATATAAATGTATGAAACGAAATTAAATGGTTTATGCTTCTTCGTGTATGACCTTTTGTATTGTGCAGGGCGCAGGCTATATATATATATATATATATATATGCAGGCTATATATGTATACATATATGCATATATAAACGTGTTTGAAAATCTCCAGGGATTTGCGAAGAGTAATATAGCAGGACGAGATTACGTAACGTAAGCGCATAATGAATTCTGAATTGCGTAAGTTATGTAAGTTATATATGTATGTATGTACTTTATGTATATATGTGTGTAAATTGGTTGAAATTTTTGTGAAAAAAAATTTGTTATTGAACATATCGTTGAATGAGATAGTGCAGAGTGAGCGAAAGAAGAATTATTTGAAGAAAATTTTGCTGTGAGGAAAAAAAAAAAATTTAAGTTCAGTTCGTATATTCTTGCGGTTGTTTTTTTTTTTTTTTTTCCTCATTTTACTTTATTAAAAGAAAGAGATGATGAGTTCAGACTCTGGAACATTTCAACTCTGTTTTTTATCTCCATTTTTTTAAGGCAGCATCAAGAAGTCATTTCGCGCGAACATTATATGAAAGTATTTTCATAAAAATGGGGAGGGAAAAAAAAAAAGATAAACAGAAATAGTAAGAAAAAAGAAATATGACTTCTTTGTCTTTGCTTATTTGTTATTTCTTTTTTGTTATACGAATTTGAATTCATATATATATTTTTATTCTTTCTTTTTTGTTATACGAATTTGAATTCATATATATATTTTTATTCTTTCTTTTTTTCGTTTCAATTTCTTGATGAATATCCAGGAGTAGAATGATATTGAGTAAGAGAAAAAGACACTGTCATGGAGAAATTGCGAATGATAAATAAATATCACAAAAATTTCATTGAAGCATATATTACTTTATATTTGCCTTCTTCAGTTTATACACGAGACTTTATCACGTCAAAACTATAACTTTCAACTGTGTGATCTACCGATTAATTGAACGCATGAGAATTCTTAACCATCGATTTTGTTAGATTCATATAAGAAGAAACTTCTCATGACTTTTATCACTGCATCAGTTTAATACACATAAAAATTGGATGATAAATTATATATTTATATCTCCCTTCTTTATGCTCAATTTCTCTATTCGTCTGTCACATTATATCAGCCATACACAGTGACAACTCGGGGTTAATATAAAATTTTTAACAGTCCAATTTAGATGAATCTTTCTCTACATATTCATTACTCTTCGGTGTATATTATATATCATCAAAGAAAGTTAAAAATAAAGTAACTTGACGTTTTATGTGCTTGACGTTTTTCTGCGTGAATATTGTATAAAATGTTGAATTTCTCAAATAGATGTAATATGACAAGGACATGGAATAAGAGCATTTGGACGTGAATCAGAATGTTGCATATGTGCTTTTTCTCACTTGTATTTTATTCTCTTTGCACAACGGGCATTTTTCACTATCGTGGCTGTAGGAAAAGTGGAAAAAACAAGAGGAATAGATATGTATACATATATTTATATGTATATATATATGCATATATACATATTTGTAGATATATAGGTGACATTCGGGGGTAGGCAATGCGCGAGTATGACGTTGAATACGAAAGTGCTTCTATACTCGCGATTGTCGCAAGAGGTGAATGCACTTGTCCGCGTTGTCCGGGTATATGCGCTTAACTATAGTTATATTACATATAATATAATATAGATATTGTCATTCGACCGAAATGGATATTCGACTATATATCCAAGCTAAAATATAAAATTCTACAAATACATATATACTATGTATAAATATGTAATATTTTCCAATTGTGGCCTGGCTTTTTATTTGTATGAATAAAACTGCAAGGTATTTTTTTTTATTTCTTTTATATATTACTGACAATTGTTTTCTTTATTTTTTCATTGTCATTATTTTTCATATAATTGATTTTTCTATTGCATGTACAAATCACGAACACAATTTGATGAATATTTACAATTATTTTTTTTTTTTAAACACAAACTTGTTAGACTTATATTTATTGACAAATTAAATATGTTTGTTTTACAGTTTATGAAATTTAAATATTTTTTTCCTAATATTATACATTCTCTTTATTTTATCCCTTTGAAAAATTATTTTTCATTTCATTTCCATTAATTTTTGTTTTTTTAAATTATAAAATTATCGCTATGAATTTTTATTCTTCATTGGTGAAGATAAGGAAAATGAAAAAATATGATAATCGTCGAGAAGAAGTTTCTATATTCCAAAAGTCAAGTGTGCGTTCTCGAGGTCAAAGTTTCTTTGAGTTTGTCTTCCCACGCGCACCGCGAAGTTTTCGTTTCCTATTTCTATATATGTATATCACGTTCGTCTACTTATTTCCTTTCTATATCCACCTTTCTCTCTCGAATTCACGCTACTGGATTCAACTTAAGGCGTTATGTGCGAGGGAGCGGCTTATTTGGACGATGTGCAAGGACAAACAAGCGACAACATGATCACACACATCTATACAATACAATACAATACACATACACATATATAACGAACATAGACGTTTTTACTCCACCCCATATCCTCCTTCGTTTTATCCCACTCGCACTATCTGCCTCTCACTATACATCAAATAATTCCTCGTCAACCGGAAGTCGCTGGCTACCTCGTAAAGCAGGTGGTATAATTACGTATTCCTAAATTGGCCCAATTGCACCTACTCTTCATTCGTATTTTTTTTTTTTTTTCTTTTCCCTATCTCATTCTCTTCCATTTATGCAATTCTCCCTTTATTATCATTACATCCTATCCTTCAATATTTTCCACCATCAATTGAACAAAAAAAAAAAAAAAAGAGTATGAAAATACAATGAATTTAAATTGCCGGCTGATATTTCAAATAATTTCCAGTCATTAAAAACGTTATGGGTTATATATATAAATTTTACATGTACAAGTGATATAATATGTACTTTAATTTATGAACAAGAAAAAAGAAGCGAAAAAAAAAAAAGAGAATATATACATTCATATACATATTAATGATTCAAAAACGTCAGGCATTTGGTGATATATTAAATATTACGCGTGCAAGAACATTGTAGAATTATGGTGCATGAAATATATACATATATGTGTGTATGCGTGGATATGTGTTTATATGTATTAGTTGATTTGTACGAAGAATTGGAGATAGCGAGCGAAAAAAAATTGGGGAAATAGAGAGAACGTTATTCTCCCCTCAAAACATAAGATTGGAAAAGTAAGAAGTTTGAAGGAAAACTCCTTTGGAGCTTAGCCAGAGACGATTGTCAGGAAATTCACGATGCCCAGTTTCCTCTACATATATGTATATATATTATGTATACAATATAGCGTTTGGTGGGAGTGTCCAATGGATGAAAGGAGCAGTTGAAATAGATGTATGGAGTTCGATAGAGTGCAGTATGTTTATGTTGTAATTCTACAATAACGTATTGCAATAATTAATTTATAAAGATGCCACAAAATTTAATAATGTTGGGCATTATATGTATTTGTAGATTTTATATAGGGTACGTACGACAATTTTAGTTTATAAATTTTTATGTATTTTTCAATTGAGGTATCGTTTACTATTATTATGTTAAAAAATAAAATTCGTTGGATTGAATGACTTTTGGCATCGATCAATAGACTTTGAAATTCACCGTTGCCGTCACGAGTGACTCAATTATTGCATTTGACGTATGAAAACTTTTTATAATTTATTCTTGATCCGTTTATTATTGCAATTTAGTTTGTTGAAGTCTTGTTAACCGGTTAGTGGTAGTTAGAAACGTGATGTCTACTTATAAATAGAATTGCAGTTGACTCGAAAGTCGCATTAACAATATGAAGTTTGAAGTGAAGTCTTGCTGAGAGACAAGGATGAGCTTCGTACCTTTAACATGCAGTATTTTCACCTTTATATATACCTATATAAATTTTATATCAGAAGTTTGGAGTTTGTGTGATGGTTTTGTGTATATCAATACATTTATGATGGAATATTTGCGGACTTGGTCGTTTCATATAAACAGATATTTGGATTTTAATGTCAAATAGTAAAGAGATATAATAAATTTTGTACGTAAAATCTCCCAGTTGATTGAGAAATATTGATCTTTTCTATTTTATATTAATTATTAATTTGGTTAGAAGCCACGAGAAATGTAGAACAATATGTGAAATTGAATGTCTATTACTATTAAAATGAGTACAAAATTAATGGTTATTTAAATATCTTTGTTCATTTGTTTACATTGAATTATGATAATAATTTCATGATTACTCATAATATATTCTGCCAAACACAAATTGATTAATTATTTTGTCATCAAAATGTGGCCATTAATCCATCACGGTTTTGTAGACAAAAAAAAAAAAAATTTATTCGCAATTTCACGCTCACACACCCTCAACCCGGAATCTCATTAAGCCATGACTATACGCGCGAGGTTCGCGCTACAGTGTCACGTTGATGTCGATAGTAGATGAAAGAGATAGATAGATAGATAGATAGATAGAATGAGAGAATAAGATAGTGCACAGCAGTAGTTATATAGCAACGACAGCACGCAAGGGTTTCGAATTTATCGCTACTTGTCCACTTGGTTTCATTCGTCGACGACGACAGACCAGCGCATATATATACATTTACCAACGACTCATCGATCGTTGTCGTTGTCATTCTATGTATCGATCCTCGATTCCCTGTGCAAGTCGAGAGAGTTCATACAATATGTGTATATGAAATAAGAATAGTAGTGATCGATTATTCCACCACGATGAACACAACTCGTCCAAGCTTATAATTCATCTGCTTTGATCTTCTTTCACGTTTTCTTATATATATTTTTCTTCCATTTTTTGTCTCATCCTTATATTTATTTCTTTTTCTCTCTTTTTTTTTTTTTTTCGTCTACGTGCATCTTTTATTTCTTTTGAAACTTTCTCCACTGAAGTGACGAAGACTTCAGTGATGATGCTCAGTTTCAGGAGTTTTGTTAGCCTCGTTGAAACTTGTTGACATGTTTTCACTCATATTTATATACGTATATAGTTATTATATACATAACTATTATAATTTAATATAAAATATGGGGACTTTGCAAACCGTCATATACAATTTAGACGTCATTATATATTTCCTTATTTTCATATTCGTTGCACATTGATTGTAATCTCAAATATATGTGTAATTTTTATATGATATCATCAGGTAGTTAATTGGTAGAATATATAAATATTTAATTATTTCTAGCTCTATATAGACAGTATATTTTTGTATATAAATGTATAAATGGGTGCGTTTATGTGTATGTATCTGTTTGTTAATGGTGTATGTAGTTATTCCCACCGGTTTTACCTCAACGACAGGTGTCCAATCCGGCTTTTGATCCCGAGAGAGACGTTATAACGATTCAATTAAAAATAAATGTGCTCGTCGTCATGCACTCAGAGATAACAGCCAATAATCGCTTAACTATTATCTAGCTATTTAGTTGTGTTTCAAAGTCGGTTAAGAATGCAATACTTACATTTGATTTTAGTCTGAGATTCTTACATTGGTATGGAAGAATGATGACAAAGTATTTGGTATACAGCTAGTGTTTCATTTGTATTTCTATACAATTGTCGCGTTTCAACTGTTTTTACATTGCGCGTTTTCCCATCTCTTGTTATTTCCGCTTTTTCTCTCTCTCTCTTGTACTAAAAGCAATAGCGAGTAATACGAGACAATTTGCATAAGATGCGCCGCAAGAGGCGAGACATGGTTAACATTTCAATTCAGAGGAACACTAGTTCGAAGGTAATGATGATGATAAAAATAAATATATAAAAGCGAAATATTGGATGGAAAATTTTCATTGTATGTACAATTGATCTTTATTGCATCAAGGTTGAAAGTAAAAAAAAAAAAAGAAAGAAACATACAGGGATTATTTTTGAAACTTTTTCTCTTTGATAGCGATATTTGATATATATATTTAGCACATTACCTACTACACTTTTTATTTTAATTAATGATTTTACAATTTTTTATTATATTTATATTTCATTGCTGATTCTCATTTTGTCTTGAATAATACAAGAGCACTTTTCAATTTATTTATTACTCATGAGATTTGATTTTGGGTAATTTAATTTGAAGTCACTGTGTATATTCAGAAATTATCAAATGAGATATTAAAATTTAGTGGCGCGTACGAAGTATCTATTTCAAGATATTCACACTATTGCCAATTGACTCGTATGTGTCTTGCGAAGTGATGAAATTGATACTTATATGAGAGGGAGAATCGCTGCGGAGTATGAGAGGTTTAATATCTAGATATAATAGAGAGAGAAAGACTATATGGTAAAGAAGATAGGGAATGGTACATAGTAAGAGGGTGAAAATCAAAATGGTTCTCTTATTTTTCCTCACACTACTATCATTTTCATTTGCAATCTTTTACAAATTCCACAAGTTCTATTGTGAATTTCACGCAAAAACAATTGTTCAGAATTTGTATTTTTATTACTGTATATATATACAAACTATAAGAATAAACGAAGTAAAGAAAAAAAGGCTAAGAAAATGTAGTCTAATAATAGTGTGCAGTCATTTTGTCGAGACAAATCTTGTATACGATATCGAAGCCAAATCCCTAGAATAAAATTCCACTTGAATGTTCGTGAGAAAAAAAATATACGAGGCGAAAGCACTCGAAGGATTTGGACATGTCGATGAGAGTAGTAACGAAAGTAAAAAAAGAGAAATAAATAGAAATAATAAGATTTGATGTAAAAAATAAAAACAAAAAAAAAAAAAAGAAAATAAAATAAATAAAGGTGGAGGGCAAGTGCCGTTTTTACTGTATCGTACCTACTTCAATCTAAGACACCATCGATCACTCCGGTAAATGGCCATGCCCTCTCTCTCTCTCTCTCTCACTCTGTCTTCAATCCTTCTTTACCTTTCGACGACATAGACGGAGTGTTCGATGCATAGTTATGCACTGTATATATTTATTTAATGCTAAATTAATTTAACATTGAGAAAATCAAATAGTCATCTTGATATCAACGTTTTAAAATTTATAAATATTTACTTACAAGTGCACAATTATGTATATGTATATTTATATACAAACAATAAATATATATGTATATTTATTAACATGCGCAGGAGACCGCAACGATTTTTATATTATAATTCTAGCCGGAAATGACAACGAATGGAAATTAGATGGTTTATACGAGTATATCTAAATTCTCGTCTAATCCGATCGTATACTGCATTATATATATATACAACTATACGATCCCACGAGTTTTCCTACGCGTTTGCACCGCAAGAAAGCACTAAAGCAATCTTTCTCGTTTCCTGTTTCTCTCTTTATTACATTCACTTTTTTTATTATCCATTGCGCGCTATTTTCATTCATCTATATGTATTATATATTATAGATACGCTCGTCATAAGTACCACGAGACGAATAGAACAATGAAAGATGGTGAACGAAAGTAAAGATGATTAAAGAGAAAGATTAAAAAAAAAAAAAAAAAAAATTAAAAAGATTTCTTCTTAAAAACTTTTCATCATGTATAGTTTGTGCACACTCAATGAAAGAGAATACGATCATGATCATAATGAGGGATGTTCAATGGGATTAACCACCCCTTTCCTCAATTCTTTTCTTCCATGAGCAAGAGCAGAAGAATTGTTATTCTTGGAAAAAATAATAAGGGTGCTGATTGTTACAGTCTTATTATTTATTTTTTTTTTTTTATTATATGAGTGAGAATCTTCAATGATTAAATTAATTTCAGTAATTGTTACAGACTTTTCATTTTACATATACATTCATAACTATTGTAAGTGATGTACTGTATATTAATATGAGATTAAAACCGTGTGTTGTTGATGTTACAACTGAATCGAGAGAGAGAGTGTATAACGGGGGTGGCATATTTATTAGTCACTGAATGGAGAATGCCTATATGTATGTGACAGGCAATATAAACATATATACAGATATAATACAAGTGCAAATGTGAACAATATCCAGGGCGTTATAGTGAAAATGTGATGCCAGGCTTTTCGCTTTTGAAATTGCTTTGAAGAAAAAATAAAAATAAAGAACAAAAAAAAATATACGAGGGATAGAGAATAAACTGAAATGAACGGTATCAGAAAGAGAGATGAGGGTAGGAGGAAAAAGGGGCGTGCAACCATAGATATATGTGTACATAAATACATATACATATGTTGAGGTGCGAGTAATGCATATATATATCAGACATGCATTGCGTATACAATAAATAATGCGCAAATACCTTTCTTCTTATATTTTTACATGGCCAAAGGTGAATTGAAATTCTCCTGTTGTTAATGCATGTATATTGTATACATATATAAATATATTTTTTTTTGATATGAGTCGAGAGTATTTTGGATCTTTTTCCTTTAGCTCACACTTTTCTCTATAACAACTTTGTGTCCTCTTGCATACCCCCCCGCCAACGAACATGGTCCTCTACTCGCGTTCGTTTTGCCCGTTCGCGCGAGTCCTCCTTTTGTTGATGCTGGCGCGACAGCTTGGCTCTGAGCTTTGGCTGTTGTGGCGGTTTCATCTCCCTCACTCTCTTGCAATATACTCTCTTTCCATGCGCTTTTCCTGCCTTTCTCTTTCCACATACCATCCGATTTCCTTTCTCATTCCACATCCCTTTTCACTTCCTCTTTATGTTCATGTTATATGTGTATATATGTATGTATAAAAATATATATACTTAGTTTGTATATGTATAGTACATAGTGTATCCTTTTCCGCAACCCTTTGCGACATCACTGCAATGCAACCATGTATGTATACACATATAACTTCATCGCGTCGTCATCTGTACATATTTTTCTCTGTTTTTTTTTTTTTCTTTTTGTATTTATTTCTCTGTTCTTTGAGAGAACGACAGCAATGACGACAAGTTTTGCATTACGTTGGTCCACTGTGTGTTGGTATGTGAAAGCGGCAAAAATGTAATGGCAAGACTGCGTGAGCCAAATGTCTTTGTTCGCCGGAATATAAACCCGACGACGACGACGGAAATGATGCGCGCGCGCGACCATGCGAGTGAGGGGACAGATTGCAGACGATACAGACGCACGCACCTTTCTTTTATATATTTTTCCCCCTTTTCAGTTATTCCAACAATATATGAGTGTATATCCATATTATTTCATCCCTCCCAAGTTTATAATATGAGTAGATGTATATGTATGTATTTTTATAACCAAAAGATGCTTTCGCTTTGCCTCTATATTTTTTTTCATGCATGAATCTACGATGTAGATGATATCACTCTATATATGTATGTACAGAGGAGAATGATCAATAATAGGAATTCTCTACTCTGAGAAAATATTATTGCTATGAAGATTTTACACTCAGTGTCTTATCTTTATTTTCATTTTAATTTTTCATGATTATTTTCAATCTTTTTTTTTTTTTAGTGCTCTGTCTTTTGTTAATTGAAATTCTAGACAGGAGAAGATATGAGTAATAGAGAATGAAAAATAATTTTCCTTTATTTTATATTCGCCATGCAATAATATATCTTCATTACTGATATTGTTTATGCTCAATTTTATAGATATATTTTATTTAAAATTCTGTATGAATCATAAATTTCATTATATTTTCCATTTGTCAACAATGACAATTGGATTATATTTGAAAGTAGCAGGAGATAAATGTGAGTAGAACAAAGGGAGAATTGAATTGAGAAGGGGTAGAACTACAGAAAGAAGACGCGTTGAAGGACGCACGATGGTTGGACAAAATTCGATTAAAAATACGGTCACTTGATGAACGTCAGCAATTAACGCTCGAGTAGAAGCTGCCGAACTGGATGCAGGGGAGAAGGGGATAGTGTGAAAAGGGTTTAAAAAAAAAAAAAGGAAAGAAGAGAAGAGTGAAAATTTTACTCGTTCTTTCTCTTTTACAGACACCATTCACCCTTTTGCTTTCTTGTTCTTTTTAAAAACCAAAGTACTTTTTCACGTAGTGTGGTGTATGCGGTGTGTAACGAAGGGAAAATTTTGGAGCGATGCCAGCCTCAATCTATTACGCCATTAGGTGAGACGAGGATAGCATCCGGGAGCGCCTTATTAAACTTCTCGCTAACTCGTTTCCTAATTGGTTTCCACATAAATATGAAAAGTTTCCGTTGCTATGCGTGAAATACAAGAGAGATTTCCGATTATACTTTGCATCGCACATTCGTTTACTCTTTTTATGTTTCCAACATTTGTAAATTTATGTACAATATATAATTTTACCTTGACATACTGGTGTATATATGTAGGTATGTATACGACGATACATATATATATATTATACCCACTGATCTCATTCGTCTTTTGTTGGAGACATGCGAGGGTGTCGTGTCACGAGAGTCTCGTAAATATCGTGAAATGATGGCGTCGCGACACTATGCTCAGCTTCTGATATCAGACGAGAGTGGAACAGGTGTTGGACTTTATTCGCAAATATATTTGCGTACATATAATCTATACGTGCACGTAATTTAAATCAAATTATTGCTCATCTTTTAACGTCATTGGCAAGAAGTCAGTTATGTCATCTGTGTTTGATGTATGACAACAATATTTTTGCTCCCTTTTATTAGTATAAAATATAAATAACTAATTGTGTATTTTTTAACATTTCAAATTCATTTCATATTTCATCAGCTCACTTGTACACATGTTCGCATGCAATTTCAATGCACTGTACATAAAGAATATTTATAAACATATAATATAAAAAAAAAAACAAAAACTTGTTATGCACACACATTAAAAATTTCTTTTTTTCTTTCCATTTTCACTTGCAACATTACTATAAAATATTATATAAAATATCATACAGCTTTATTTTATATTATATATAAATATATTTTTTTCTTTTTTCATACACAATTTTTATTATATAGTTTACTTTTACGGATAAATATTTTATAGAGTGAAAATTTAGTAAACTTTTTTCTAAACATTCAACAGATTCGTTATCAGGATTTTTTTCTTATTATTCTTTCCTTTGTTCGTGAAAATGGTGAGCTATTATTTTTGTGCGGTCTCAACCGTGGCTTATCGAGTAAATAATTTATCAAAGCCCTGAAGGAACATACGATATACTTCCTGCGCACCATGTTAGAAGGGAGCGATATTACGCGAGGCCTCGCATCTCAATGGAACATTCGTATAGTTCATGTATGTATGTACATCTATCCTGTATGTCTATATGTTTATGTATATACATATGTACATACACATCTATACGATGTCCTCACCTTGATCCCGCTACCATTCTCATCATTTTCTTTAGAATGCCGCAGGCTATGTACATGCCCTTCCGGCTAGTTTTTAAACGTCCGAATATATATCATACATATATAGATCCATGATGTATATAAAAGTGGCTTTGTCATGGTCTGTGCACTGTGATTAATCACTTTTTCCTCGGCGACACAATAAAATATCTCAATGTGTGATTTTTATGTAATATTTTTCATCATTAATTCATCGATTATTGAATAATTTTTTTTTTTTTTTTGCATTTCATGATTATTTATATCGAAAATGAATGTTATGATGAAAGCTTTTACAACGAATTAATTTTTGAATTAAGATTAATGATTGTATTATGAATTCTTACATAGTTGTTTGAATCGACGAATTTTATAATCTTTAAAAAAGGAATTTTAAGAAGAAAGTATTTTATATTCAAAATTTTAGGAAAAATATTATGAAGTACTTTGTAATCTTAGAAAAACATTGTGGGTTTTTATAAGATTTATAAATATGTATAGTAAGAAAATATAAAGTATGAAAGAAAATTTTTGTTTGACATTTTGGGAAAATTTGAAAAAAAATTCATTCGAGCAACTGTTTTATCGATTCATAAATTCCTGAATTCACTTACAGCATCTATTATAAACAATCACATCCCATCAAATTCACCAGGAAAAGTTATACTCATCCCTAAAAATTTGCCATCCATAATAAAATAACTGATTCAAATTTATGTATAGAATTATTTAAAATTATCAAGTAAATTAATTCATAATTATAACATCCTGTAACAAGTTTATTTTTATTAACTATCTCACACATGAAATTAAACAGTATAAATACTGTTAAATATATTATATGAATAATATATTATAATAAACAAATGAACATTACAAAAAAAAAAATTATTACAATATGATAAAAAATATTTAATAACCCAACAATTTAATATCCGTATTTATATAGCAAAAAATATACCTTTTAAATCTGTTCTTTCTTCATATACGTATATCTAAAACAAAATTATATAATTTCTTATAATATATTACTGAGAGAAACATTATTTGCAGTTACCTATCATGTTTCATTTGTAGCAAGATGAGAGAATGGAATAAAACAAAAATAAACATATAGAGAAGCGTTTTTCCACAAAAGAACAAAGAAAAAACTTTTGCGTCACATCGTAACTCATCATTCACCTTATTATATCTATATAACATATAGTTATATACATATACACACGCATCAGGTGTGCACATAGTTGGCCTGTCTAGTGTTCACATTGAGTGACTAGTAGTAGTAACAGCCAAAGAACTGAAGCGAAGAGCAGAGAAATATTTCTATCTCATGGGATAGAAATGTGAAAGATTCTTTCTCTATGTATGTGAAAATATATAAACATATATATACATACATACATACATACATACATACATACATACATATATATATATATATATATATATATATATATACGCAATGCGATAGTGGTCGTGAACTGCATGGGTGCAATTTTGTATATAATATATACTACTACCACAGTTAGATATGCATATAAACACCCACGCTCACACACCATACATATACAGGTGTTGTGGATATTTATATATACACACAATATACATATATAACTATGATACTTTTCTCCGCCATAGTTGTCTGCCGTTATAAGTCACACCGATGTTCGAAGCTTTTGGAACATTTTTCCCGCCTCGCGCCCGAGGATTTACTGCGCTCGGGAAAATTGTTTCTCACACGGCCAAACTTGTGTTGTTTTTTATATTTTTTTTATTCTATTTTTTTTTTTTTTTTAATACTCATTCCCTCTAGCACTCTGTGTTTTTATATTTTTTTTTTCTGGCTTCACTCTTCCGCGTGGTCTGGTAAATACATCGCATCATTTTGTTTTTCTTCAATTCCATAAATGAATTACTTGAGCGCGCCATTATGAAAAGTGTACATATTCCTGTTTGTGTGTTTTAGATTGTATAATATTAATATGTAACGTACCGTGTGGAAAAATGTTAACGACAGATATTGCGGCAATATAATCTTAGAGAATCGTGTATAATTATTTATTGTAATTATATGAATATCATCTTTTGTGAGGACAATTTTATTTTTATTCTTATATTCAATTTTAATTACTCTTTCATTATTAAATTGTCATCGCGGATTATTTTCATGTTTATATACATTCATATTCTGTATTTATTATATAAAATTATGGTTTTGTGGAATAAAAAAAAATTATTACAAACAGTGATTATAACGACGTAGGTTAAAGGAAAACGTTTTGTTTCACCCAAAGTCAAGGAGAACATTGGTTGAAATTGGTGGGTCGGTTTATATTAGTAAATCGCATTAACATTCCATTTTGCAGTGGCTCAAAATTGTTTCCGTCGTTCATTGTGTCAGATAGCTTTGTGCAACTTATGCGCAAGTGTGTGTATACACACACATAAACATACCTAATAGAAGTATAATAGTGTATATGTACGCAGTATAGGGTGAAATAAGTCAAGGTATATATATTATTATTCTGCGACAGGTAGGCATCGCGGTGTATTCAGTCACGCCGGAAGTTTGACGACCCATACTATAACATTGTCTGTAAACTTAAAGTCAAGGCGAACCCTTTTGTCATCATTAACAGCCAATGATAATAACTCCCGGCGTGGTATTGTTCCATTTTGTATGTAAAATGACATTGAGGTGTGTCCATATTATTTGCCTTTCGCACATTTAATTTATGTGAATATAAATATAAATATTTATGTAATTACTTTTTTTATATTTTCACTTTTGCTACTCTGCAATCTATATTTAATTTAATTTATAACTGCAATTGTGATATAAACATTTTACAATTACATTTTACAATGGTGTATTATACACGAACAATTTCATTAAATTATCATTATAATATTTAAATATATATTATTTGTATTGCAATGAATAATATTGAGATTTAAAATAATGTATATAATGAACAAATAGGAAAAAATTTTTTTCAAATATTTTTTATGGATTATTTTAATTTATTATATTTTTTTTTTTGTTCTCTTCATCTTCTAAATGAAAAGTAATGGTATGATAAGACGGTAGAGTTATTATCTACCTTGAAGAATTGCCTGAAGGCTTGCAAATGACGACACATTTTTATAAAACGTACGTCATTCAGTGTCGTCAAAATTGGCTCGTTTAATTTTTTAGACAAAGCAGGCAACCACACTCAAACTTGTGTCACAAGAACGACATGAGAGCGTGGGTTATAATCGTCGCTGTCTTTCTGAATATACAGTGACACACATAGTTAGATTTTACGTAGCTGGTATGAAATGTGAAGAAATCGTGAAAGCAAATTTATACTTGTACATGTGAATATGTTTTCAGTGTGTATATATAAAGAAATATAGAAGTACGTCATCATTGTAAAAAAAAAAAAAATGAAGAAAGTCAGTCTCTCTCATCCTGACAGAGTCATCAGAGATGCACTTAAGATGTCGTGAAGTGAATAAACGCAGGAGCTGGATGAATATGGTTACTTTTATTAGTATTAATAATTCAATTTGAATCTCATGAAAAGCTGAATAATAAATTTTGTTAGCTCTTTAATCTGGAATATATTTCAAGTTTTACATAGTATATGTCTTACTTTACGTTTATATTTAACGTGGAAGATGTATATGCATCAATTGTTTCATGTATAAAATTGTAAAAATACAGTGTAGTTTAGGAAAATTTGGAATGAACAAAGCAGATGATGATGATGATAAAAAGAAGAAAAAAAATGCCATGAATAAGCGGTGGATTTTCTTCAGTTTTGGTCTTGTATCAGGGATATATGTATATATATATATTTGTGGAAAAAGCCCCTTGAGAGTGTGTTATATACGACACCTTTTCCTCAGTGTCATTGTATATTGCGCAGCTTTTCACAATAAAATGAAGCTTAATGAAAAATTTCGTTAGTACAATACATATACACATATATACGGATAAATGTTTTTTTTTATATTTTTTTTTCATTTTTATCGTAACTCTTCTCACCTAGACAATGATGAAATTACATGTTTTTTTCGTTCGTTATAGTGCTGTAGTCAGGAGATTAATATAAATATCCTTGTTGCCATAGAAAAAGTCCGTTGGTAGAACGTTTTTCAAGTGAGATACGAATTTTTCGTTATATATGTTCAGAAAAGATTTCATTTCGTGTCTTGGTCTTTTATTTGATTTCGTGAATCAAAGTGGCGTCTTGGAGGAAGGATAAAAATTTTGCCCCATATATACATATACATATATATGGAACTTGCTTGCAGTCTAAGTTTTCGTGTTTTATTTTCTCTTTATATAATGCAATATATGTATATAGATATACATATGTACTGCTTATTTATTTTTTTTTTCTTCTTCTGTTTACAAGATGAAAGTATAAGAAAAGTTTCGAAACATGAGAAGCAATGCCGTTGGAATTTTCGACGCGCAGCCTCTTTGTCGGTATTATATATACATATATATATATATATATAAAAAAAAAGAGAATGTACACGAAAATTGCTTGGAATTTAACCCTTGTTGACCCTGCGTCTATGGCATCTTACAATTCATTTTTCCCCGTCACACTTTACATATGTATTTCAGATCTTTATTGTGGATTTTTACATTGAAATATATATTAATCTCAGAGAGTTGTACGTCTACACTTGCATGTATGAATACAAATATATATATATATTAGATAATATTGAACTGTTTGTGACAGGGAAGAAAAATATGTTCTGAATTTTGAAAATGAGATTTAATATTATATATTAATTTTTCTACAAGAGATGAGGGAAACCACGTTGTCATATACACATGGTTTGATTGAGAATTATTTGGATAATATTCGATTTATTCAGGAGAATTTTATGAAATTATGTCCAAGGTGAATGATATGTGCATATCAAAATAGTGGAAAAGAAATGGAAAAAATAATAAAAAAGAGAAGTAAAAAAATAAAGGGCGATATACGAAACTTGTAATTATTGCGTTGGAAATAAAATCCCGAAGGATATGTACATGCATATTTATTATATTTTTATATCCATCTGTGAATAACATGTACGTTTGCATACATATGTATATAATTGATATGATGATTATATATATCATTTCTACTTTACATATGAATGGGCTGTGATTCGCAGCTGCGACGTTACAATATTTTTGAATATCCGTTGGCAGAATAAATATTTTTATTTTCGTTATCAAAATGCTCGTGGTTTGGAAGTTATCAGAGTAATGGAAAGATTCACAGGCGTATCAGAAAATGAAGAAAAATAAAAATATATATACGAAAGAGGAAACTCAAAGAGGATGATGAAAAAAATTTCGTTATAAAAACGTGAAAAGTATCTATTTTTTCTTGCATCAAAGTGAATGAACGAAATTCTGTCAAACATGATAGAAAATTCATGTGCATTGAGACTTTTTTCACGGACTTCTTTTCATATTAATTTTCCAACATAAGTTCCGTCTAGTCGTCATAATCTAATGTGAAAAGTATATTTCTTGAGTAACAAAAATTATGTGCAACTCCAAGTCTTTCTTTTTTTAATGTAAAAAACACAAAACTTGAATTCTAAGTGTAATCATTATATATAAAAAAAAAAAAAAAATAGGATGAATTGTCAAAATATAAATAAATGATTGAAATAAATGATTTTCATTATTCTCGAATTTTAAGAATTCATCTTCTATTATATACTTGAAATAAGATGAGCTCTTAAGTAAATTCATCGCTCGCTTTTGTCACACATATGAAGAGACCATGAGAATATTAGCGCACTTTTAATCCCACTCGATGTATATATCCCAGTGTGCGCTCATATTTTTGGAACAAAAGATGTTGAGCTGGGTTTATTGTCTTCGAAGAACTGGATCGTCATCGACCCACATTTTTATTTTTCTTCTACACCACAGTCTCCTTCTGCTTCATCATCTTCTTCTTCTTCTTCTTCTTCTTTCTCCACTCTTCACCCTCATATTCCATGTCCTTTTATCCTTCCACATCATGGAAAGATGAACTAACTATAGTGTATGACAATGACAATGTCTGTGTGAGTAAAATAGAAAAGGTGAGAAAAGGATTTTGAATGAGCGATATCGAGAGAGCTGACAAGCGAAGAAATTTCCGAGTTGTCAGTGGCGTGCACGCTCGTTGCAATGCAATCCAACGCCCCAGAGTCGCGCGCACGAACTTGATTATAGTAGCGGCACGTCGCGTGTCTCCCTTCATTGGACCTACAATGTGCTATGTGGTGTAGGGTCGCTGGCCCAAGCGCGGAATGAGCTAGTGGAAGAGGAGCGCAACTCGCAAACGGTGGCACGGTGAAAGGAGGGATATATACTGGATGACGTCATGAGTAGAGAGATCGATCCGGCATTCGTGGTCTCTACTGTGAGGTCGGTGAAGCTGCAGCTCTGCTGCTGCACCGTCAGATACGCAGACCTCTTGTTTTCTCACTCTCTCTCTCTCTCTCTATTTCCCCTCTCTATTTCGCTCCCCAAGCGTGGCGTCACTTGCCTGGGCCGCTTGGCGCGTCCTTCCCTGTACTATCTCTTCTTTGACTATATATATATTTATGTATAGCTGTGAGAAGAGGTTTTACACGACTTTTTTCTACTTGGTTGCGTCGCGCGCTCAACGATACCTCGTTCGCCGCGTGTTTTTAGACCTTGCGGTCCGGAAAAGTACGAGTTGGATCAGACTTTTACTTCTGAATTTGTTTATTCACTTGGGTTTTTTTTTTTCTTTTCTTGTTTACTGCTTATTAAATTTTATTTTGTTCGTTTTATATCACGTTATATATCATATTCTTGATAATTATGCTATGAAAATCAGATAATGTATTCAAATTTAATCCTTAAGAGGAATTATATTAAGAAAAAAATTTAATCATAGTATTTTCATATTAATGAAAAATTGAGGGGGATATATGTATGTATGTTTGTTTCAATGTTTTACAATGTATCACCGACATTGACTCCAACGTGAAGAATAGAATGGAAGGGCGCAGAATGTTATTTAGTGATGCGTATATATGTATGCGTCTGGCACTCAACAAAATTTGCACCACTTGAGCGTCGCATTTTCTGCCTCTGCTGCACACTATTACTCCTGCTAGCCACTCATCTTTTTCCTGCCCTCTGACTCAATCCTCACACGCCCCCACTTCTTTTACTTCTTTTCCCTCGAGTCTTTCAACCTCGTTAATTCGCGCCAATGTTCATGCGCGCACATCCCTCCAAGACTGGCGCCAATGTAGTTGCATATATAGAGGGGTTGGTGGTCGTGCGTTGAGAGTCCTTGAGAAGGTCGATCTTGTTTTCCACCAAGTGCGTTATTCACCCGGGAGTTGAAAAAAAAAAAAAAAAAAAAAAAAATCGCATTCAGAGGCTATAGAATACGAGAAAGAATAAAAGGGCACGAGTAATTACTGTGTATAAAAAATAAAATAATATACGCTTAAAATATTTTCGTTGTTATTATACCATCAATTTTATTGCAAATTGCATGTTCTCTTGAGTGGATAAAAATAACTATTCGTAAAATTGCCAAGTAGCAAGAGGTGAAAGTTTAGATAAAAGTAAACGAATAGTACGCAAGCATGAACACGCTCAAGATGGTAAAACCCCACGAGATATAGACGGTAAAAAGTAGTAAATGGCAAAGGAGACAAATTTTATCGTGTGCAAACGCACTTTGGTGAACACATTGAGTACATGAATACATATACAGAAGAACATAAGTAGGAAGAGTAATTTAAGGAAGCGAAAAAATATAATATAAAGAGTATTATAATATAATAAAAGAAAGAAAGACTTGTTCTTCGCTCTTCATTTTCCGACCAGCTCGTTAATTTACGTCGTCGATTCAAAAGCCCCCGACTATATATACATATATGGGTGTGTCTATACTCGAGAGGGGTCGCAATACATCAGCAGGAGTCTCGCCCGCAACTAGAGAGTCAGTTGTGAAGGAGCATCAAACAGGAGGACATGCAAACGTGTATAGTATATATGAGAGACAGCAGAGATAAAGGAGCGTGTGTGGCAATGAATTGGTTTATATGCACAAGGCGTTGACGATGAAGATGCTACCGAGTTGACGAGGATGAGAATATTACATGAGAGTAGTGTGCGATGACACCCCAAAGTGTCTGTGCGCATGGAGAAGTGTTCCTGCAGACACGAGCGTTGAAAATAAGTTGAGGGTCTTACAATGTGAGGGTAGAATGGAAAAAAAAAAATTGCTGCATGACAACTATTTTTTTGTTTGACGTCGTCAGGTTTGTTTGCATATCCCTCTGACAGAAATATATATCTCTTGAAAAATGAGTTTATTAAGTGTAGCGGATGAAACTGAATTTATTATGTGTGCTTATTATTAATGTTTGACTGATTATTATCGATACTATAACTCTATATGTATCACAATGAATGTTTTCGACGTAGCGATAAATATATGAAGAGGGGCTGAGCGAGCAAATATCTTTTTGGTAGAGGGGAATATTAACGAAACTAGGGGATTATTCGCTCAATAGTATTGCGAGATGGACATTGATACATATATGTATATTTATATACGTGATAATTCCAAATCATGGGTCCATATAAATTCTATATATACTATATTTATGAAATTACTCGTGAATGTGCGATCAGTTTTCGTTTCTTTCCTATTTTTATTATACCTTTTTTTTTTTTTTTATTTATTTTTATTTGTTTGATATTGATATTATTGATATTATATCGCGTTGTTATATCTAAATATAATTCGATATTATAAATTTGAACTTGACAAAAAATGGATATCATTCGTTAGTTTATATAACATTGAAATAATGATAGTGTAAAATGAAAACGAGCAAGATGGATTATTAAATTTTATTTCCGTTCATTTTTAATAATTCTCTTATTTTTTGTTTTTCTTCCTTTTTTTTTTTCTTTATCTCGTTTCATATTATCCTGAATATATTTCGATAGTTATCTTTCGCGAGTTTATTGGCAAGATCTCGTGATGGATAATCGTATTCATCGTCGAATCGGGAGGTCGCGGGCCCGGAAAATGGTGAAGAGGTACTCGAGCGCGAACGCATCTCGTTGCATCAACGATGCAGCAGCAGAGTACTACTATCTCATGGATATCCATATACATGAATGTATGTATAGTAAGCCGCCCACATTCGTGTGTGTGTATATAAAGCGAAGAGAGATTTGCCGCGTCGATGACAGACCAAACAAAGGGGGGAAGCTCGTTTGTCGCGCAAAGCCGAAGCCGTTGGGCTTGGGTGCGTTTTGGAGCAGGTGGAAAGGAGGATGGAATAGGGTACGTAGTATGTAGCAGAGACATCGATAAATATGCAGGAGTCGCTAATGCGTACCCACGTCAATGATGCTTTCCACAGTGTGTTTCCTATTCAGATATACATATACATGCATTCACCCTCAAGCGCATGTCTATATATGTATATATGTGCCTCTGGCAAGTAAAGTGGATCGTGGCGTTCGCGGTGAAATCGATCAAATTGTAAAATTTAATTTTACTTTGCACTTTGGTATGAGTTCATCTGCTAAATTTTCATCGTTGTATATGTATATATTTTAATTGAAATAGGAATGGAAAGAAAAAAAAAAAAAAAAAATGAATAATTATGAAATAGAGTTTATTAAAATAAATTTTTTGTGTTTGATATATTATAATTATTATATTACGTTATTTTCCATCAGGTTATAGTTATGTTGAGTAGATGTGTAATGCGATAATATTTAGCTGATTTCTATTTGAATAACTGAAATAATTTTGTTCCATTGTGATATTATAAAATTAAAAACAAAAAATAATATAAAAACGGATAAATATAAAATACCGGAAATAATAACCGCGTCTATTTCCTTGTCGTTGTCATTTATTTTTCTTGTTTATAGTTTATTTTTGTATTCATTTCCTTTATTCTCATAAAAATATGATGAATCTAGAAAACCCAGTTAATTTTCTCAATGATGAATACTTTAAGAAAGGGGGATGCGGTTGTTTTAACGGGATTTCAGCACGATGCGGCGGTATTTGCTTCGTTCTTGCTCGTTAAGGCCAATCATTCCTAGACGGTTTCCACGCTTGATTCGATTATAGATGTTGTGAGCAAGAGGGAATGAGAAAAAGATGGATAAAGAAGCCGAGAAACTGTACCAGTTTAATACCATCTGGATCTTCACTACGGAATATCCCTCAACAGAAGAGGTCGATCATTGTACCTGTGGGAATATACGCTGTGAAAATATACATATACAACCGCAAAGAAGGTTTATATACATATATAGATGTATATATATATATATATAGGAGTAGTGGTCGACGTAAATTCGACCACTAAGATCGACTGTGGTATTCTTACTTCCATACTCACGAGAATAATATTCATCTGATATCCGTTTCTCCTTAGTATTTCCACAAAAGATGTTACATGCCCATGTGTATATTAAATATCTCTAATTGCAACCACTTGATTTTGCGGCAAAGCGTCTACAATTATCTAAATATTATATATACGTTTTCGAGCTAGAAATAAACAGAATTTACAATGATATAATGGATAAAATTTAGAAAATCTTATTTAATAATTCATTGAATTTCACAATTTATTTATGTGCTATAAAATATGAAAATATTTCAATAGTCAATAAACTAATTGGAAATATGTCATGTGATTGCAGGTAAAATAATGGATTACTCGTAAAAAGTAATATTGAATTTTTAATATTACTGTGAATTGTCATTTCTGATTGGAGATTAAATTCTATCGTATTTTTTGTATAATTAAATGCAGAAATACATAGATTTTCGTGTGTCTAAATATAAATTGATATTATATATGACGTAATTGAAATGCCTTTCGGTACACTCTCATACATACATATATGTACTGGAGAATGGCAAGTAGGATGTAATGTTAGCTGGGTGCAACTCGCTCCACTGTCACCTCGACCTCTCTATATAGAGTATATCTACATATAGATATGTATTGTTGCATAGTTGAGGTCATCGTGTCGGGATTCGACGCCCCAGACACACGCAAAATAGCTTGTGAGTTGTTGCGGTAAATACCACGGATAAATTGATCTCTCGAGGAATATTCAGAGTATACTTTGGTCAAGTTCATTATTGAAACAAGAGATAATAGCCAAGAGTATGTATCACTATATTTGTGTGTGCATATTGCATGTACCAAATAGCTATATATAGCTGCAATATGTATAGTAATATACAAAATGTGCTTTGCATGGTCTGAGAAAGTTCTTGACCCCAATGCCAAAAAAAAACTACATAAATAGTGCGAAATTTTTTTGAATTTATTCACTCTTTTTACTTTAAACTATTCACACTATTTTATTACATTATTCAATTTATTTACAAGTAAACAAATCTATGGATACTCTACATATTTCTATAATTAGAAGAAGAAGAAAATAGACGAAACAAGAGCTTGTAAAATTACAAGAGAGTATTATATTAAATAATAAAAATACATTCTCGTAATGGGTATATCAAATCACCTATACACATATATATATACGAATGTTGGTTTACGAACTAGAGGTGAATAGATGTTGTCTTCCAAGAGCGGTTTCATATATTGGGGTCATACAGCTATTGCCTTTGCTGATCATCCCTGAAACTCGACGAGATCCCGAGTCCTTTGTACGACATGATCCGTGTGGGTTCAATTTATACGCGTGCGCATTATATTCTAATCCCGGCATACGATCCATGTATTATTATATACATACATAAATATATATTCTATGTATCCGTAAAGATATATATGATGCATCATTATATCAAATTTTATATATATACATATATACATATGCAATATAGTATTAAATTCGTAGGTCAATCGATTAAATAATTGGAAAAATCTTCGGTTCGTTAAACAAATGAAAAAAAAATCTTACGCTTGTTTTTTCATGTATTTTTATATGTATATATTTATATACCTATGTATACGTATGTATACTAGAGGGTGCAGACATATGAAAGAGGAAAAATAAGAGGAAGAAACAGGATAATAGAGAGAAAGAGAGAAAATTTGGTTGCGATTAAACGAGCGGGGTACGCTTTGGGGTAAAAGCAATTTGTCGATCCCCAACCGCTGAGCCATGGATGTGGACAGAGACAATATATATATATGAAGTAGTGTAAGAGAGCAAGTTGTAAGGGTAGTGGTTGTGAGCCCAGAGGGTATGAGGAGGGTACTATGTTTTACCACTCGACCTCCGACCTTTCACGCTGTTGGAGACTGTGTTCAGGATTTTAGTGCGATGGTGGTGGGCGCGGTAAGCACCACCAAGCGCCGTCGTATTATTTATAAGAACAAACCGTACGTTGTATATAGTGACAGGACCAAACGATTCAGTAAGTTTTGTCGTTGGACATTATATGGCGGGAAATGAATAATGACATGCGGAGAAATTCGAATGTGTATTTATATACGTTCGTACATCTACATATGTGTATAGGATAGTGAGAAAGCATGAGGATAGGGAGAAGAACAAAAATTGTGACATTATTCGAAGGGTGAAATAGAGGGAGAATATATATAGTGATGATCCTTCAATATGTCCCAGCACATTGCGCACAAATTGGTGCACATGGAGATATAATTTTGTATATATATTTTTTTTTTTCTTGTATCCGATTAATTTATATTTTTAAATATACAATTGTTGGGGTTTTTTTTATACTTTATTCTAGTCTTGTATATTCTCTCACTCTTGTTCTCGGTATAATATTAACGAAGTTTTTCTCGCTAATTAGTGAGGCATCTGTCATGAGATGAATAAGGCTCTCCCAGCCGTCATCTATGGCGTGTTTGTACCACGTCGTGCAAGTAAGTGAAGACTAATGAGTATCATAAAATCGTGTTGTCTGATGATAATATATAAATATATATATGCTCATAAATGCGGAAATGCGACTACAAATTGAAGGGAATATCACACTATGGTGGTGTGTTTATTTTATCATTGTCAGAATCTACGTGGATTAATAAAACCTGCATTATATTTTAATTTATACTCTGAACAATTAATTATAATTATTATCCTTTTTTTTTCTCTGCATCTATATTGCAGTATATTATAATGGTAAAATATCTCTCAATTTTTTTTCGTCAAATAAAAATATATAAACATATAGTAGTAGCAAATAATTGCTCTAACTAAATACAATTACACTTTTTTTTTTTATACATATATATATACATACATATAAAAATAATTAATTCCAATTTGTCACGAATTTTGATTCAATTTATAAAATTTCAATTCGTAAGCAAAATAAATTCCTTCTAAATCAATAAAATAAAATATACATTTTTTCTAAACGAATATTTTGATATAATAATGGAAGGGAAAAAAGCAATATAAAATAAAGTGAATAATCGATAGGGTTTATTATACATTCAGACTCTCCATACATATTTCATATACACACATATATGTACATATATTTATTCAATATATACATATTGTATCTGTATTCTCACTTTTATTATTGCTATTAATAGCGAGCTTTTTGACGTGGATCTCTCATCAGTTGATAGTCAGCGACAGGGCTGGTCAGTGTCCGATTATTCATGCACGAGTACATCTACCTTTCATTGAACGCAACACTGTCTATAAATATACTCATACATATATATATACATGCCATGTATAAATGCAAATTAAATGTTGAAGTGAGAGAGAAAGCAAGAGAATATTCATTCACGCACTTAATGGGAGAATACCGATGGTGTTGTATCTATATGTATGGATATATTATACACATACAGGCATAAAGCTCTACGCGTGCTTGACTCGCCCTTTGGAGACACGAATTCAAAACGAAACGCGAGAGTTCACGCTCTGTTCGTGTGCCTTTCATTAACAACAGCATAATAGCATGTTACGTGGCTTCGTCAATGTCCTCCCTATCGTAGCCCGTTCACTCAATAGATATATATTTTCAACCTATATTATATGTATAATCATTGTAAGCGTGTTTATACCCGCCCTATTTTCATTGCGTGTACGATGTTTATTAATCTATATGGATTATGTAATTATGGTTATGTTTATGTTTATTTTCATATTGGATATATTATGTTTATGGATATGCAGAGAGATTTTTTTTTTTTTTGGTATATAAATAATTACTGGATGATTCATGATGATAATTGTAGCTAAAGTATATAGATCATTTTTGGAACATAGGAAGATGAAATATAATTGTTGATGGTGTAATATTTATTTATGTTGTACTACCGGGTAGTGCAGATAAATTTTACTGCTGTGTATATAGTGAGATAAAAATTGTTGGATGTATAATATTTGTTTGTTGATGTTACAGTAATTGTGAAACAAATAATACTGATGACATTTTGCTGATTGTTTTTTTTTTTTTTTATGTTTATTTAGATTTTCTTAGTATTTTTGTTGTAATAATTTTTCTTTTATGTTGAAACTGTTGTATTTGTTTAGATTTGTGGTTAGATCGCTTAGGTGGGAAAATATTAACAATGACAACAGAAGAATTGAAAAGAGTCTGGTAAATTTATTGCAAAAAAATTAGAAAATTTATTTGGTTTTACTATGCAGTTGTGCATGAATTGATTATCATTTGTGTAAATTTTATTAAATTTATCAGTGAAATATTGGATGTGATTGTATGATATTTATTTGAAAAAAAAAAAAAAAAAATGGATTATCCCAGAGTTGATATAAATTCAATGAAAATTTTTATAGAAAGTTCTTCATCGTGCATTGACAGATATACAGTATAAAGCGGTAATGCAGTTTTTCATTTAATTCAAAATATGAATTTTATTTTTATTTCATATGAAATTATTAATTGACTATCGAAGTATATAAACCAAAAAAAAAAAAGTAAAAAAATTCTGTCAAAGTATGGATGGTAAAACATGCATTCAATGAATTTCGAAAATATCTCGACAGTGAACAGAAAATAAAATTCACCATCCAATCAACAATACGTCATTTATTATTTAAAAAAAAAAAATGGAACAAAGAAAAATCCACCAAGGAATTTAATATTTTTATTAAAAACAAATTTTTCTTTCTATTGTTTATCAAATCATTTTTCCACAGACTGCACATATAGATTTATTAAATATTTATATTACGCGGAATAAATGCGTTCATATATTCTAATTATAAAATATGAATCGTGCGAAATTATTGTGAGATCATAATTAAAGCAACAGAAATTATTTAATTGTATATCCATGTATGCTTACATAAATTATACCTATATCTATTTTGCGAGGTGGCAATGGACGAGCCAGAGCTCATAAGAACGTAAAATTACGGCGTGAGAAACGACGCCTAGAAGCCCCCAAAGGTACTCCCTTTCCAGCACCATATCCGCTTGTTACTCACACACATACATATATATATGTATATTGCGCGTTGAATCCTCACTAATTTACAGAGTTGTTGCGCCTTACATTCATGGTTGCACCTTCTTCTTCTTCTTCTTCTTCTTCTTGTTCTTCTTATTCAACTTCCTTCCCTTCATTGGTGCATATCTCTCACCCTTAAAATAACTGCGGTATATACTACACTAAACTATTGCGTGAGGAGGAGGCGTATATATTGTTCAACGCGATACAAACGCGCACACTGTATATATTCATTAATATATCTATTTATATATGTGTATGTATATATTTAGTGAATAAGGAAAATGCACCGGAAATGTATATAAACACGAGAGTATATCGTGGTTTTCATTGCTCTCTTTGATATTTTTTCTATATATGTACACATGCACCAGAAGAACACACCGTTTAATTATGTTTGAGTATATATTTTTTACGAAATTTTTTCTCATGTTTGTCTTTTTTTTTTCTAGTTGTAAATTTTTTGCGATAATATATGTATATATACGTCTTCAATATTGCCTGCAGTGCTATTGGAACAATATGGAAAGAAAAAAAAAAAGAAGTGAGGAACAATGTCTATAGGTATTGACATTAAAATGAAAACGTCATTTTTTTTAAATGAGAAAAATACGCGTGTGAAATTCCGGCCTTTGAAATTATTCTTTCACACCCGTTACTATTCTTTTCCCTCTTTATTTTTTGCTTTTTCTTTCTATTCATGTTGTCTAGTTTCTATGCATCTTTTCATTACTTACATGGAAGTGGGCATTATATATACTGACACGTTTCATTTATTTTTTTTTTTTCATTCTTTACTTCGTTTCACTGGGTATTGTGTCATCAACTTGACTCTCGGCCATTTCTGCATGTCATATCTGCTTAGTTTGTGTACACTTGGAATAAAAACTAATAAGTGCTAGAATGCATAGCGCATGAAATGAACATTTTTGTATAAATGTATAAGTAAATGAGAGATTTATATGATACAACTCACATTTTAAGCAAAGTAAAAGTTATGCAGATTGATATAAAATAGTTAGTATTTTTTTTTTTTTTTTTCATTATTAAAGTGTTGAATGAATCAAAGAAAATGCGAAAGAGGAGAAATAATATTATAAACAGAGAATGAAATTGTTATTATGATGTCAAGTTATCATTTTATCATTATTTCTATTCGATTTACCATATGAAAAATTTTTGTTCTTATCAATTTTCAAAAGCAGCGTTCAACAATATATATTCTTTTATAAACATTTGTGCATTTCATGCGATTTCTTGTGTGCAAGTATCAAGTCAAATGATGCAGGTCTATACATACATATATGTATATCTATAAAAAAAAAATGATAAATAAAAAATGTAATGTGGAAATAAGCAGCGACGAACCTTCCGTTTCAGCGAAAGGTCGATTATCGGACTTCCACTCGATATATTTTTTCCAGTAAATTCAACGTGCATACATGCGGTGTCGTTCTCTGTTCTGTTTCTCTTCTCCCTTACCCTTCAATGATATTTCTTCCATTTGAACGCAACTTGTCTACTCCCGAGTCTTTGCACAAGACGATAACGCAACGACTCTTGATGTTGCTAACTCTCTTCTTTTCTTTATATTTCTCTCTTTGTCGCGTTCACTTATATCCCTATATGAAATAGGCAAAATCGTCGTTGCATTTATTCATCCGTGAAAGCATTCAAATGGAAAATTCGAAAAATTCTTGAATCCGTCACTCGTATCTTATTTTGAATATATTATATTTATAGCTGAATAGTAAAAAAATGAAGTTAAATAATCGCCAATTTAAAAAAAAAAAAAAATGTCTTGAACCATTAAATTTATTTTTAAAAAGATGTTTCTTCAAGATTTTACAATTTTATATATATGGACTATACGAAAAAAAATATATATATGTATGTATTATAGGTGTTATAGTCTGCTCTTGATGCTACATAAACCGGAGGGAAAAATGTGGCAATAAGAGTATATAAGGTTATAAAATCGATGCGTCGTATTCAACACTCGATGGCTCATAAAAACGATACTCATATTTTTTTATTTTTTTCTCGCTTTTATTCACGTTCTCATAGGTATGAACGTAGAGATCGCGTGATCACCTAGATGAAGCAAGATAAATAATGTTCTGGGGAAAAAGAAAACGAGAAAAAAATAATAAAAATACCCGGAAGAATCAAGTTTGCTTTTCATTTTTATTTTATTTTTCAACACAAATTAATATAGCAAATATTTCTTGACGTTTATTCTCGTGACAGCCGAGTACCAACACAACAGATCGACCAAAATATATACGACGGGGACAAACAATATCTAGCTGAAATTACACAACTTGTCAGTGTCAAAAATTTTTTCATCAGACCCTTGTATTTTTTTTTATATTGATGTCACAGAAAAGTACAAACATATCGTACAAATTATATCACATGAAATAGAAAAAAAAAAATAAGTAAATGAATGGACTATCAAGGTTATAATATCTTGTCATTAATTATTGTATTTTTGACAAATTCAATTAGTAAATCATATTGACTTGTAACAATTACGTCAATTTTTCTAACGTATTTATTGCCAAATTTTTTTCTTTTAACCTTCAACCAATTTCACGATTTTAGCCTGAAGCATTTACCAATTCTGTTATATATATGAGTACATAAACATACATATATTCAGTAAGACTTTCAATGGACTGTAAGAAAGGAGAGAATTAAATGAATAGAACCAGAAAGAATAAAGAAATGTAGAGAGAGTAGAAAGCATTGGCAAGGAAGTAATCTGCATATTGATCGCGAGAATAGTGAGAGCTGGAGAAAAGAACGAATGCATATATCCCTGAGGCTCTTTGCTGCTCTCAATATCTCTGTTACACTTATCAATTCACGGGGTAAGTCACATCTCTATGTTGATGCAAAATCAAACTTCAACTCCCTTATACTCTTCCCCTTGAACTCCTGGACATTCAAATATGGAGATGAAGTGAACGTTATCAGCATTCTAGCATATCAATGCAAAGTATATTTACTGAAGAAGTGAATAAAGAATAATAAGAGAATGATGCGACGCAATTTGAAGTAAAATGAATGTGAGGAATTAAATAACCATTAAAGTCATTGTCAATTTTTTTTTTTTATATATCTGTTTTATCTCGTTTTTTTTTTTTGCATAAATTTATTTTGATATTTTATTTTTATTGTGTTGTGGGCATGATATTTTAATGGTTTTAATTAACGTCAATCAAAATCATCAGAGCATATTTAATTAATGGAACGAAATATGCATCTTCACTATTTCTATGATCGTTTTCCGTGTCTGTTTCGATGCATTTAGCAAAATCACGTTTAACTAATTGTCATAGAACACAATTATCTCATCTACCAATGGATTTTCAGCGCTTCGATTTCACCATTCATCGAATCTGTGGTTTATACACAAATATAATACATTCACCATCTCCTATTTCTATTGTCCTATGTATATATGTATATTCATATAATATTCGCTTCGTTTGTTACTATATATGGAAACTATCCTGGATTTCAGCTCCGATAGCTTTATTCCTGATAACATAATTTTGATAAATACATATATACATATAGCGCGTGGTAATATATTGTAATGTGAGAATAGTACAGTGAACATGCCGCATTCGTGGTGCAACGACAATCCACAGGCAAATAATCTTCCCTTGAATCCCGTTTAAATCTCTCGAACATCCGAAAGCTGCACCATCTTCATATATATATATAATACATATCTATATATAGATGTATATACTAGTTTGGCTGCAACATTGCGTTCAGTATTCTCTCTTGGGTATTAGATACACATATGCGTTGTAATGCAGCAAACGGAGTTATGATTTGCATTAAATTCCATCGAGAATCTTCTCATTAATTTTATACGGTTGAAATGCCTGAGATTTAAGTTGAGACCGATAATGTGAATAAAAAAAAGACTATTTATATTATTTTATTATATATACATGTAGAGATTAACAATATATTGATGAATTGTCATTCTCTTTTATTCGTATAAATAAAATTAATTTTGTATTTTTATTGGATCACTTTTCATTAATTTTTCGTTTTTAATCACGACTTATATTGATAGGTTTTTCTATTCGCATTTTATCTTTTATACTTGATTTTATGTTTACATATCACCATACAATCAACTTAGTTTTGGAAAATTATTCTTCTATATGTATATATAATAGCAATCCATATGAAAATCTCATTCGCCAACTTTGATAATCCCGAATCTACGCTTGTAGAATTGGATTATTCTGCTAATCTATGTGAGACAAATTGTGAACTCAATAACGTATTATATACATCAAAGAAACGTGACATTTTTTTTTCACCCAATCTATATTTACCTAGATCTCTACCAATCTAGTTTGATTTTGTTGATATAACAGCATGAATACAATATTTGTGTACATATATATCAATACGCTTTGGTCCATATCAAACAGCATGTATATTCGCTCATAGTCCACTCTAGGGAATCGAATGTATTTCTCCTGTTGAGACAATATTCACGTGTGATTCATTTATGCACATGAATTGACGAGGCATTTGCCGCATCGACATTACAATCATGTTCAACTCTCTCGATCTAATGTCCCTGCAGTAATACTTGGATGGACAAACGATAACATCAGAATATCTAGATATATGTTGAGGAGAACATCAATTAGAGCGATAGGTCTGAGTTCACAATCAACGTATAATCACTTCCTAGATGAGCCTCCGCAAGTATCAGCTTGTCTATAATACAAGACTGACTTAACATTAACTAAATCCTATATCGTCTTTGTATAGCATCGTTACGATAGAAACACTTGGAGTTTACCACTGATATATGCATCATTATGTTATAGCTATGTAGTTAAAAGTATCAACTCTTCTTTAATCCAGTTGAAAAAAAAAAAATAAAAATAAGGAAAAATTAAAGGAGAATGAGCACGAGTGTCTTCGCTTTTAATAGACACGCCATGTTGTGAGTTGAAACTATTTTACTCTTCTTCTTCTTCTTCCTTTTTTTTTTTTTTTTTGTGAATAGAGCATCAACCTGTTTGCCGTGTGCACACGCGAGTATGTATGTTCGGTAATGGCTTGGTGGTAAACCAACCAGCTATGGCAGTAGCAGCAGCAGCTGCTTCTCGTGCCACGCGCTAATCTCTACTAAATGCTCTTTGAGAAAGGAGGAAATTACTTTTTGTTTTTTCGTTTTTATACTGTACACCACTGATGAGAGTCGTCTTGATTGCAATTTGATTCATTTGATGAGTAGGTCACTGTTATATCATAGTTTCTATTTATCTCATGTGGATTTTTTTTTGTTTTATATATATCAAGATGTTAATTTTAGAATTATGAGTATTTATTAATTCTCAACTTGTAATCTTAGTGATAATCTATTGAACAAAATAAATCGTCGATATATGAGATGTGTGGCCCTAGTATACTGATAATATCAGGCAATAATAATACTCTATAATCATGTATGGAGAATGTAGAGGTGTGTGTTGTTGTGGAGGAGCAAGTAAAAGCGCTGCAGTAGCTCGTGCCGCAGAGGTTTCACTACGGATTGTGCAGGATTAACTCTCTAGCGGAATAGAGTTTATCGGCAAATGCGCATCGACGATAAAATTCTTCAGTTACAGCAGTATATCTATCTATCTATGTATACATGTATGTATATGATGCGTATGTAGGATCTTTTTCTCATTTACCATCATTGAGCTTGCTGGCATTATTGTAGATAATGTGTATATCCACATTCGCAATATCGGATTTTGTAAAGTGCGTTTTATTCAGTTGGTATATTAAATAGTTTTCTACAGATAAACTCTACAATGGCTTATCAATTTTAGCTTCGAAATTAATTTATTTTCAACATGTAACACACATGTTAGTATTTTACTTTATTTTATTTTTTTAGTTAAAAAATATTTTGTTTATCATATAAATGAGAGAAAAATGAAAATAAAAATTAAAAATTGAAATATTTTATATGTAAAATTTATGAAATAAAGCTTCATTTGTCATTGAGTTTACGTTTAAAAATATTTATGAATAAAAGTTGGATTTAGTGAGAGTTAATATGCTCATGTCGTTTATCATGATAAAATATTTGAATATTCGCGGATGCACACAGTGAGCAGGTCGATAACGTAAGAGCGCATATATACACCTATACATATTTATGTATCCGCTTATGTGTATATATGTATATTTTTTTTAATATTTTACTCTGTGATGGCGGACTTTGCATCGTGGCACAAGAGAGCACGCGTCGCGTCGACCAACCGACCGGTAATATTACCTCATAAAACTGCAGCCGCTTGGCTGATATATATATGAGAACATAACACGCAAGAGCTATTCGCTTTATTCCTTAAACAGCATCTTGCTCTTATTATTTCATTTTATTATTTTTTTTTTTCCAACGCATAATTCGCTTTACTTCATCTTCTTCTACTACTTCTCATCATTGTTGCTATACTTATTTATATTTATTTATTTCGTTTCTTTTTTTTTTCTTTCACCACTTTGGTCTCTGTGCTGTATTGAAAAAGAAAAAAACTTACCTTTATCTCGATCCAGATGGTGAATTGGGCACGAGTTGCCTCGTGCGCTCAACAACATTGGGCTAAATCAAGAGTGAAAAAGAGATGGCAAAACAGGAGAGATAACAACAGCTTGCGTGCAGGTGAAGGCAATTCACCTGTCTTGCAGCTGGCTCCCAACATTTATATAAACGCGTGTAGATACTTTGGCTCATCTTAAGGAAGAATGAGCGTTCACCTCATACATGGCAGAGATAGATTAGTTATACTCACTTTTAGTTTGTAATACGATGCGCAATACGCACAGGTGTTAAAGGTCATGTAATTACAAAATTAGTGAATAAAACGTACGTAACAGATTAATGTATTAAGAGAGATTGGTTAGAATGAGAGAATTGTGGCGTACAAATTCCCAAAGCTCAACGTACACACAATTCGCATTCTCATGCCATCAACGAAATGTCCAACCGCATATTCGTGCACTACCAGTCGCGGTTTCATCTATCCACTTGAATATTTAAAGCTGCGATTTCCAGCATCACTATATTCGCAATATACGTGCGTGCATGTTTAAACGCAAATAGATGCAGATATACATAGCTTTGTGGGTATAAGTGTGCACTTGATATTCGATTCTGTAATCTCGTGGGCTTTTAGCTATTCGTGCATTTGCGAGCATTGTCACATAAATTTTCACACCATTGTCTTGACGCAAAAGCTTATGAAATGTACATTATGTTCGTCTTACAAGCTCAATGTATAATAAATAGTATAAATCTGTGGATAATTATTTTAATAATTAATTTTAATTTGTTTTTTTCTTGTGTGTGTTTCAGGTAAGACGAGATTCGGATTGGAAAATATTCTAGCATCGAGATTTTATTAATTCTAAGAATTACGGAGATGAATGGCGAAGCGAAACTTTAAATTTGATGAAGGCAAACAAATGACGGTGAGATGAGGTTCAATGTAACATATTCCCTCTCTGAGGAAGAGTAAGAATTTATTCGAGAGCAAATTTAAGAGAAGTGCATCTTTGTTAATCGCAAGTATTGTCAGAATTTTATTTGAAGTCTGGATAAATTATAAAAAAATGATGATTATAATGTTTTCAAGACTGAAATGCTATTGTTTTATATGTCTAGGTATTTAAAAAAATTATTTGATTCAAAGTATAATACCATAATTTAATTCTAATAATTCTAATGAAAGCTATCGTTGACTATAAAATATATAAAAACTAATTTATGAATAAAAAACGCTTTCAGGGTGACTCGTATAAATTGTTGAAAATAAAAATTCGGAAAATACTTTAAACACATTTGCTAAATTCGTTAATATAAAAATTTTCATTTATACAACTATTTCAATGAAAAAATTAATCGAATTCACCGTGGGAAAATTTTGTCGAGTCGAGCGAGTTCGGTCATTATTTTTCGTCACGTTATAGTAACATACATTAATTGTTCAAATTAAATGTATTTCATGGCTCATACGTTTACGGCAACTATATATTTTATAGAAATAATTGTAATTATCCGTAGCAAATATGTCGGTAAATCACGTTCAGCAATATAAAAAAAAAAAAGTTATATAAAACAACTGGTAATTAATAATACCATTCACAAATTCAAATACATTTTTGGAAGTTTTATATCAAAACTTCACATAAAGTAGCATTGAATTGGAAAATATGAAAGTAATTCAAGATGAAACGTAAATTGTCTCGAAAATTTCAAGTTGTTTTTTTCCCATAATTTATTTATTTCACATACACATTTCCTATATCCATCCATTATGGAGAATGTAACAAATAGGAAAATTATTATTTGACTTGGAGCTTATAAAATCGTTCATCATTATATAATTTCAATTGAATGCCACAAGAATATATACAAGATGCTTCTTTCAAAGACAGGCATTAAGTCTGATCATTAAAAATTACAGTAGATTCACTGTAATCGGTTCTACAGGGGGTACGAGTAAATGTTTTGCACAGGTTTGATTTCATTCACCCAGCAATTTTATTTATTTATTTTTTTCATCATTATATGTATATATATATATATATATATATATATATATATATATATATATATATATATATATATATATATATATATATATATATATATATATATATATATTCTGACTGGAGGAATACATGTTAGCTATAGTATATTCAGCGTATTTTATTATACATTCGCAGATGACGATATCTAAAGTGGTGCAATTACCTGAATTCTAAAATAGCAGAAATATCAAGTGTACATTGATACTTTCTTATAATGATCTGCACCCAAGTGAAACGTATAACGAGCGCACAATTGTGAGACATAAATTGGAAAAATAGTGATTCTACACCGATATCAACGATAAGATTGTACATATATATATATATATATGTATAGCTGATAAAATAAAGCACTAAGAGAATATACGATCAATGTAAATGCAATACAATTTCTTTCGAGATTTGTCGTTTCTTTGTTAAATGTTGATTCAATATATTTATTTATATATTCATGATCAACTAACATTATACATATATGCAATATGCATATATTTGTACTACTTGTGATTTACAACTAGTGTGTAAATTAATTGATTCCAATTATAGAAACGTGGAATGCAGCAATTAGTATGAAATCAATTAACGATGCCTTAAGGGACTTTGTCGTTAAAAATGCTGCTGTTATCGCTGTACTTTCTGCAATTGCGCAATGAAAATAGATTATTAAATATATACATATACATATCGAAGAATAGATGAATTTTTGAATCAAGTGATGTATATATTCATTTGATAATTTGAAAATTTTTTCTTTATGAATATTATTTTTATTTTATATTTGTACACAGCGATTGCTGATCAATAGCATGAAAAGCAATTTGGGAGATCACTTTGACAATATATTATTCTCTATAAAAATGATAGGTTGACAGTATTACTAATAGAGTACTAAAAATTGCTAACTGACAAATTATCTCTCTATGTGATACCAATTTTTTTCTGTCCTATTTCTCTTTGTTTTCTAATTTAATTTCATTTCCATTTGTACTCGTATTTTTTATTTTTTTCATATGAATCCTCCATTGATAGCAATTTTATTTATCCACGCTGCTCATTTTTCTGTCATATCACTCATGGGAATATATGTTAGTTTCAATTTTATTTATTTTTTTTTTTTTTTTCATCTACAAATAAATTACTTTTCTTTTTTAATACAAAATAACGATGAGAGCATATATACACAGCGTACACGGTAAACTTCAACAGGATCAAGATGAAAATTTCCCTTCACGCATGTTCGTTGTGTTAACTTTACGGAGGCGCACGAACGGAATGAGCTTTGTAAAGCCCGCAGGACAAACGAGGCACGAGTACAGTGTACTATAGACTATAGGGAGACATACTCTGTATATGTATGTATGAGAGACATAGAGTATAGGGATAGTCTGCAAAACCTTGCGGATGGAAAGTTTAACCAAGCTATACGTATAGTACAGACTAAACTCTTTGACTCAGTTGAATCTGCATGGCAGCAGCAACACGCTTTAACTACCTATACATGCACATAAGTACATTCTCTACTCCTTGTATTGTCTTTAATATACATACATATATACATATACATACCGACATGTAGAGTCATCTACTTCCTCAGCCTTAACTCTGGACTTTTCCCCTGAAGACCAGTGATTTCCTGTTTTGTTCTTAACTGAGTGAGGAAAAGAGAAATAAATTATTTTGTCTAATATTAAATTGATTAAATTATTTTTCTTTCAAACTAACGGTATCTTCACGTTTATACAGTAATTTATATTATAACGCTATATGAATATTAAAACTCAATGTAAAAAAAGTAGACAATTGATTGTTTAAATTTTTTTTTTCGCATGTTTAGCTACTTATTTTTTTTTTTTTAATTTCAATATCCTTTATTATTATTTCAATATAAAGTCCATTACAGCTTATGGTACACTTAGTGCATATTAATTTTTTCATAAACTCGTAAATATTTATAGACAATAAATTTATATGTGTTAAATATACTCACGCACAACATGAATGTCCTAGATTCCACGAGACTGCTTTTGTGCATGCTTTTATATATATACGGAAGTTTGTGTTCATATACGCATTCAGTTCTTATATTATCATGTTACTCGACGCATCGCTCATTATTACTGCATCACGATTATTATACACTGCGCTATTTTTATCATCGGCATCTATTGCCCGTTACCATCACATCATTATCGACATTGGAAAAAAGAAATACAGTTCGATCTTTCCGCAACGCGGATGCAATTGCACTTAAATCATCGGGTTTGTGCTTGGCATAAGAGTATATAAGAGGAATGTTTTATGTGTATAATGTGAGTGAATATAAATGGCTAATATGTCTGTGAACCGGTTTAGATTAATTTCTTCTAAAGATATTGAAAACAGCTCTTTATACCGGATATATCTTGTCGAGCAATCCGTTATAATTATTATCTTTCTGTCACTTGATCATTGACACGTGCGAACATGTTTTGCTATCATTGCTTTAAGATATAATTTATATTAACGTTATATTTTTTCTCCCATGTAAGTTTTTTTTTTAAATCATACACTAGACATATGCTTAAGGAAAATGTAGGGCAGAGATAAAACAACACAATTCATAATATATATAGACAATATGTATATTATGTATACAGGTTATGTGGTATATCAGTAACGCCCCCTAAACGCCTGCTTTACCTTCGTATACTCCCCCGTGAGTTCATTTATATTTTATATAACACATGATTATATATTAGGTTGTATCATTTATGTTTTTTATATTCATTTATTAGACAATATATATTGTCGTGGAGATTTTCAATTTTTTTTTCATTTCAACAGTTTCGTTTTCTTTTTTTTTTTTTGACCTAGGAAAATAATCGCTCTCTTTGTTATAGTGTACGTATTTATTTATTTTCTTTTCAAGACTCTGTGATACATACAATAGCGCACCGAGTTCAACGAGCGTCTTGCGAAAATCCCGGGTTGGATCGATAAGACACTGGATAAACTGGGCGAGTCTCTCTACCCCTGTACATATATAGATCGTTGGTCTCTTTACTTCCCTCTTCGACTGAATCGACCGATATGTCTCGATAAGGACATTGTCAGGAGGTCACGTGTTCTGTGGATAAAACGACAAACATTTTAGCGTATATACGTATACATATATGTATAGATTATCATGAATGAAGAAAGGAGAAAACGGGGGTTGAAATCATGAGCAAGTTGCAGAAAGAGAAAGAGGAAAATAGTGATTGAGAAATGGACTGTGAATTGAACTGGGCAATTGTTGCCGTTTTATATATATATACATATATTTACAGCAGGAATGAAATGAGAATAAGTTGAAGTAAGGTATTGGAACGTAAGGGATATATTGTATAGTTCACCCTTGACGTGTTGTCACTTATGGTAGATTACAGTCAACGTTTTTTTAAATTTCATCAATAAATTTCAAGTCATATAATATTTTTTATTTCAAACAATTTTACACTTAATAACTGTTGCCAAGTTTTTTAAAACTTTTTAAATTATTTTAATTAAATATTGTAATGTATATATAATACAGATTCAATCACAAAATTTATTCATCACTTAATTATCTATAATCACTTTGGATTAGAATTTTCGTTGAATAGGGGCAAAAATCTTATGGCAATTGTTTGAATGTGTGTATTAGTTCGATTGAGGTTTATATATGTATATATACATACTTTTAAGATAATTCAGACGATCAGAAATGTCAAGGATAAAGCATATAGATAACAGTTATACGGGGAGATAAGAGAGATAGTATTATATAGACTCCCCTATAAACTCTATATATTAGACATTTTTATTTCTTAATGTTCACTTACACAAATTGTCAATGTGTGCCTCTCATGAGAATAAGCTGATGTATATCGTATATAGACAGCCAATATATATGTATTCGCAACTATTCGTTATTGTCATAAATTTCTGAAACCATATATAGATCGAGTATTTACGCATGTATTTGTATTTCTGTGTTTATATACATACGTGCAGATATTGCAAAGTTTTGTTCTTGTTTTACGGATATTCAACGCTCTCTCCCACGAGGGCTTTGTCGACTTGCAAAGCTTTCATCACAGTTGAAGCTTTATACAGTTGCGGTGGCGTCAAACGCAGTCCAAGTTTGGCCGTTATGGAATATATAAATATATAGGAGAAACGCTACGTGTGCATATGTGCTGACAATATTAACTACATATTTATATAATATGTTTTTGTGGTAATAAATCGTTAAAATGAACTTGTTGGATAAATTAAATAAGGCCAATGAGTTAATTTATGTTTCATTTATTATATTAATAATTTATATTGCAGTTTTTTTACAGTTTTGATGACATTTGATGATAAAAAATATTTTTCTGCTTTATAATAAATAGAATTTTTCGTTATTTGAATCATTGATATATCTCATGTAAATATAAATTTCGTGATTAAATAATGAATGAAATTTATGTACATAATAAATACATGAATTATTATTATCAGTCATTACTTCAACGAATTATAATTTTCATTCAAAATTTATCTATGATTATTATCAATTTTTATATTATAAATTCATTTATAATTTTCATATTTTATGTTAATTTCTATTTTCAAATATTCATGATGTTCGTGTACTTTATAAACAAATATATGTAGTTCAATTATTAATTCTGGATTTAGACTTTTTCTGACGCAATATTGATTCTACCCTGAGGGTACGTTCATTTTACATCGCTTTTCTCTATTTATCTATACATAATTGCGAATGCGTTTCCATATAGTTACGTTTAAATATACCTAAATCAATCATTAAGCTGATTAATAAAAAATACAATAATAAAACCTAGCTATTCATTTTAATATACTATAAAAAAAAAAAAACTTTGCTATAAAATTAACTAAATTTATTTAATGAAATATCAAATAGTAAATCAAATTATATATTCATCACTTTTTTTTTTCTCAGTATACTATTTAAAGTTTCGTACACACTCATTAAATATTCATCATCAATTTTTCATATTCACGAGAAAAATATAAAATAAAATCTGTCTAAAGTGCGTGTGTATAATAATTCTTTACAAAACAAATAAATATATATTTATGTATTTTATTTGATATATTGTTTGCTATGAGTAATATATCCGTGGAAATTGCTCTGAAATATGAAGGGCATGCAACCGATGGCACTGTACAAACTGTATAACCACCGAATGAGATCCGGGCAGGTAGAAACGCATAATTAACTATTGATCAGGGCGGTGGCTCGACGATGAGAATAACCCCGCTCCACCTGTTGCCGTTTCGTGCGCTACGTAAACTTCTCTAGACTATATAACGCCATGTCTATGTGTATATTATCTATATTTGTATATGTGTGTAGATTAATGCAAGCATTTTCGCACTTGTGACCTCACCGCTCAAAGTAACTACCGGGAGTTATTATATATCCGTTATATCTCTTTCATGCTACACGAGAGTACAAATTTCTATTTATATTTATTGTTTATGCTTCTTATTTTGTGTTGTTGTGAATATTGTTTCTTTTTATATTGAAAGAAATTGGTAGTTTAATTTATGGACCGAAGTTTAATATTAATGAATCATTTGAAATAATATATGTGAGTTGAATAAAGATTTAAAGATATTATTAACTCCCGGATAGTTATGCATTTTTTTTTCTTCTTTTATTCTCGATCACGTTCATTTATAACAGCCGTTAGTTGATTCATGTCAGAATAGCGAATCTCTCATATACTATAACAAAATATTGAAGACCAAATGTCCGGTGTAGACTTTTATGTGGTTGGATATTGATTTTAGCTCGATCATTCAGTAGGAAAAATAATAATACTAATCAAATAGTTTTTTTTTTTTTTTTATATATTGCAAGTCTATATAAAATAGCGTTATATTTCCTTTTGGTATTTTCAATTCTATAATCTTTTTTATTGCATCGAAAACAAAGACTTGTCAATAAAATGTTGGGATTGATTTAGTACTGAACGCAAATTATTCATGACCATCAATAAATTTATTTAAATTCGTATATGAACATATGAATTATATTTTAATATTCATATTAATATCAGATTATCACATTGCTGTGTGCAGACCAGTTTATAATATTATAATATTCATTGAATTTAATAATTATTAATTCATATTGAATGATGAAATATTTTATAATTCACATGATTTTGTAAATCTTTAACTTGAATATATTCGATCATGTACAAGTCCATTGGACTATGAAGATTAAATATAAAGGCGTTTATATAGGCGTATATGTATAGTGTGCGTGGTCGTGCGAGGCCGTTCGCCCGTGCAGATCCTCTTGGGCTGTCGAGGACGACGGCAGGTAGTAGCAAAAGAGAGAAAGAAAAGAGAAAAAAAATTATATATATACATATATACATTTATATGCTTATGGGGCGAGCGCGAAACAGGTTGAACGGGTTCCCCGGGAGGAAACTAGTATGGAGTTGAGTGATGAGGGCAAGGTGGGGAACGCGTGAGGTTGCGCAGGACGTTTTAAAGAGTGGGGAAAACAAGTAAGCGTGGCGCGGAGAGTAAGCAAGAAACGCGAGCAACGTGAACGCAATAAGTGTAACGAAGAACACAAGAGCCACAAGGGCTTCGGTGTATTTCGCTGATGACCGAGCAGCGCGGCGCTGTTGAGTTTCCGGTGAATGGCGAGCGCCGGCCACGAGCCAGCGTCCAATCACAACTGGCAACGTCTGAAGAAGCCACGCGTATAGAGAGTAGAAAGGTCTCCTCGTGGATTCTATATCGTTCCCCACTTTTATTTTCGCTTTCTTCCTTCATTCCCTTCGTTTATTCATTGCGGATGAGATGTGTCTTTTATGCGGTAATATTTTTGTGGGAGCTTTATTTGCCTTCCTTTGTGTCCTCAATATTCATGTTCACATTCGGATCTATATATATGTGTGTATGTATGAATGGTTTATATATGTAGTCTCATTTTATTCTTGTCTCTGTACGATTTCTTTCATCATCCCCGCTCTCGATGTCGGTCCATCGAATCTTCAATTATATTTTTGTTCAAGGACTCGCGCGTCAACGCTGAGATCGCGAATGGACTTGGGATATGAATTGAAGAACTTTACTGCGATCTCATCCGGTTTTGGTTTTGCTCATTTACTCGGCCAGAAAATTATGATTTATATATAGATATAACCTTTGTATATATAATAAGTAAATATGTTGTTTGAGCACAGGTATATTACGGTGTGTCTTTTGCGTCGCGTGACTTCTCTTTTTTTTTTTATTTTTTATTTTGTATTTTTTCTTCTCATCCAGACTATCCGTGGGAACTCGGGTAGTCGATCTTTCAGAGTCTGCGTGGACATAATCGATACTCTTTGCTCTTCGTGGATCGTAACCACAACATTGGTCACCGCGAACTACTGTCTTTGTCCTTTTATACGTACATGTACGTTTGCAATAAACTCTCACAACATCACGATTAAGTGTTATAGATTATAAATGTTTTTCATTTACACTACATAATTTTGCGGGATTCTTTTCACTGAGAAATAAATATTGCACGAATATACAAGAATTGATGCTCAAAAAGTTGATAATTTTGCTACTCTCAGATTATAGATAAATGCGGTTATAAAGAAAGGGTAAAAGACACTCGTGAGAGATGCAAGTACGTGCCGGAAATGTCAAGGGACAACGACAAAGTTGCGGCACGAGAACTTACTATTGTATACGTTGTCGTTTTATATGTATACATATATATATATAAATATATATAGTTTGCGGCTCAAAGTTATACTAGCATATATGAAGCTGTGGAATATATTGGGCTCCACGTGTCATACAATTTTTCCGTGATAGGCATGCGAAATGGCTGATGTTACGAAAAAATACGTGTGGCTAAGAGGAACCAATGCCTGAAAATGTCAACGTGGATTTTTGAAATTTGTGACCGCCAGTTACACACATACAGATCCATATATGCTAGCTGGATATATACTCATGAATTCGCATACAGACAAATGTATAAAGTGGACAGTCAGTCAGCCATGGATGAATCAATTTGTGACTTCTGTTCTTTATGAATTTTAATATTTTCATGATAAAATTTTCTTTTTATTAGATATATTTACGGTCATATGTTGATGTTATTTGAGAGCGTATGAAAAATTCAATTATCCTAACAATTAAAATGTGAATAAATTTGTTTTCATTTTTTATTTTATTTTAATTTTAAATTAAATAAACCATTAATTGGTTCAACAGTATTTTACTTTCTCGTGCACTTAACCATCATAGAAGTACAACGAGAACGCGGAAGTACTCGACATTAACCGGTGAGAGATGAACCTCGTTAAGGTCGACCGTTGTTGGGAACAACGGAAACACCCTAGGGGTATAGTTTACCCCGTAGCCGATAAAACGATCTGCATTTTCTACCCTCTCTCTGATCGTCTATTTCATTCTGTTATACGTTTTTTTACTTCCTTTGTCTCTCTTGTATGGCTATCCTTGTAAAGACAGTGAGAGCACTTTGTTGCCGTTTAAATATTATTCCAACCACCCTGGCTGCACTTTTCTTCCATCTTTTCCTACTCATCTCGTTTCCGTAGCCTCTCACACTCATGTCCGTCGTCCGCTTTTCTTTCAACCATATTCTATGGGTTGACGCGCACTCCCGCAGTTTCTTTTTAAATAGGTGCACTAACATATTTTCATTTATTCCCTTCAACTTTTTTATTTCTCTACATTTTTTTGTCCATCTCCTTCAACATATCTGTTTAATTATATAATTGAAAAAGCATAGTTTACTATTTTAATTAATTTTTTTCCATTCCTTTATTTTCTGTTTTCAAAGATCTTTGAGATCGTTTGATAAATATATCCAACCATACATATATTTACCTTGCAGTATATTTTATCAAGGCATGTTTTTCTATATGTATATTTACGTAATTAATCAATACTTTAGAGCTAATGTGTTCAAAGAAAAATATTTTTCATCAAAAATAACAGTTTAACGTAAAATAATTATATAATTATTCAAATTTTACTTTTTATAAAATTATATCATAAAAAATTTTATTTAATTTTATTTATTGCCATGTTTTACTGCTGATGATTTGTCATATTAACATAATATTATTCACACGTGGTTGTGCGGTCAAATGAATCATTTGCTGAGCTCATATTCCATTCGTAAATATGAGCATATTAATATTAATAATAATAATAATAATAATAATAATACTGATAATTCTAGTAAACCACAAATCAACCATTACAAATGATGCAACAAATCTCATCTTCTCTGGACTAGGACCACAACTAGCCAGTGTGTGTATATGTATCATTTACGTTTATATCAGCGAATTTGCAATAATGATCATTGCGAGAATATTATCCCAAAATCACCACAAGCAAATATATCATATTGAAAAACAAATGATATAATAAAAATATTAGAATTATATATTCATATATTTTACGTTTATTTAATTTTTTTACGGCCTATTACAAAGTGAAGATATACAGATATAAATATATAACCATCTTATTTTCTCTCTAGCGTTTGCGTTTTTATTCTGTGACTGCGTCTCTAGAGTACGGAAAAGAGACGAATGAAAAAGAAGAGAAAAAGTAAATAAATAAAATGAAAAAATAAAAAGGACGTCTCGTGTGCTCATTCCAACGAGTGTCGCCCGACACGCTTGGCCATTGAGCGTAGTCGAGGGAACCAGTCACGTTTACTCAACCCGCGCGTCTGGGATTACTCCAATTCTCTCTATCTCTCCATATATATATATAGACGTACATTTATATGTACATAAAATATATGTACATTTTTATACATATATATCTATATATCTTTGTGCCCACTGATGGCGCATCCGACCGCCATTATCCGTAATTTCAGCCGCAAAAAGTAGAATTTAATTCGACTACGTGCACCCACGAATGACGCGTCTTTAGAACAAGAAATCTTTGCGTTTGTATATTAAAAAAAAATTATTATTTTCTTTCATATCCAAGGATGTAATGTCACGTCAGTCTCTCGATTTTTTTCGACAGTTTTTACATGGAAAAAAGAAAAAACATTACGTTAATTTACATGAATAATAAAATAGGCAACAAAATAATGAGGGTATATAAATTATCTTTGTCGATGAAATATTTCGATGAAAGATAGAGTATTGATAATTTATAATTTAGATTTGTCTACAGCTCTCAATGAATAATTGCCTAATTGTGGACTATGTATACATTATAGATCATAACGTCGACGCGGTGTCAAGGGGGCAGATGTGAATGGCAATGGGAGGTCATGTGTGGTGCTCTGTATCTATACATATAATAAGTCTATTCATGCGATTGCAAGAGAGAGAGAGAGAGAGAGAGAGAGAGAGAGATAATGAAACAGAGAAGAGAAGTATGTATAGTAGAGGTGTTTGGCGCCGCGTTGTCACGAGTCCAAACAGTGGCCGAGACAAAGCAGGGTTAACTCGCTGTGTCAATTGACGCACGGAAGCCGAATGTCCACCAATTCCGTACCACCATTACTATTATCATGTATATGACGCTATATTGCGAGGTTAATATCGCGTTAACCGATAATACACGAGTATGATCGGACCAATGTAGCACTGCTTATAGATAAAGTACCACCACAAAATATACATACATGAGTATAGTATTTGGGGACATGTATATTTGGAGTTGTATTTGAATAATTGAGTTAATTATCGGTAGTTAATTTTACAAGGAAAAATTAATATGTTTATATACTTATTTCATTTGGATTTTTTTTAAATTAAATTGAAATAATAAGTATATTTATATTTGAATGATTAATTTTGTTTATTATTTCTTGATTATATATATATTCGCAATTATAAATTGAGTAAAATATAGTTGGAATTAATTTAAGAATTATAAAATTGACGTGACGCGGTTAATGAATGTAAAATTATATTACATCTCATTTCTATATTTTGTGATTACACGTGAATTTACGGTAATTCCATGTGTGAATAAAACACGTTGTGGTTAATCTATGACGGACTTTATTCAATATATTCTCGTTTATGTATATACGACGGTATATTAGGAGTTTCTACTTTGGTGCTAACGCAGGATTTTCACCCTCGCATGAAGGGCGCACATTTTACGAGCCTCCAAATAGCGCAATATCTCCGCCCGCAAAATTCCCAACGAGGTGAAAATTAACCGAGACGTAAGTACACCTTCCTCTTCCGTTTTTAGCTCATACAATTATCACAAAGACACGCCCACCATTTTCGTATATACTATCATGAATATACTCTAGGAGTAACGAATTAAATAAAATTATTTTAAGAAAAAGAAAAAGAAATTGTTGCTATTTAGAAAATCATGCTTCAAGTGACATAAAGGTTAAGGATAGAGTAAATGCAAGACTGAAAGCTCTGTAAGTGACAGTGATTACTCCCAACGGGTGAGTTTCAAGTACGTGGGCGTAGTGCGATAATTGCTACGTATTAATTCGATTTTGCCCGTTCAATCGTTCCCAATTGACCCATTTATTACGATTTGTATAAGAGCACAATTGTCCCCAGTGGAGATAGAGGAATATATATAGATTCACAGCGAGCGCTGAAGAGAGTGCGAAAAGAAAAGGGAGTTAGTGAAAGTGGAAAATAGTCATTGTCTTCAGCTTCAAAGAAAACGCGAGGCGATAAGAAAAAAAAAAATTTGTTGATGGAAAAACGTGAGAAAATTACTTTAAGTTGAGTACGAATAACTTTTTAAATCTCAATTCAATTTGTTAATCAGAACAAACACTTACTAATTCTTAATTAATAAGAATTATCGATGAATAAAAATATATGCGCGATAAAAAAACAATAAATTAGTTTTATATAAAATTTAATAATTTCAGGTTAGCTTCATCGTAGCATACGTATTTTTTTTTTTTCATGAAATATTATTATGTCACGGATAAAATTTATAAGTTTTGCCAAAGATGCGGCACAGCTGACATAAAATGCAGAGAGCAAAAACAAATTATTCAGTTTATGCCAGATGTTCCGTCGCGGGAGACTGAGAAGCGGTGCGCATTAAATTTTTGTAAGAGACAAGTGCATGAATATAATATTATAACGTAACTCACACTGCGTATCCACCACATGTGTGTGCCACGCGTCGACCAATAATTTCTTCCAGGGGACGCCGCGATTGGCGTCGTTTTACAAGCAATATATATCGCTAATATACATTTGAATATTTTTGTATCTCCATAATAGAGTTTTGAGGAATAAGTTAATTCAATTAAAACATGCGGAATGCAATTATGAAATGCTTTTTACATATTTTCATAAATATTATCAATGAAATTCAACGTGATATATCGCATTGTCTCTTATATTATTATAAAATCCACAGAAATTGTTCGTTAAACATTTTCAAAAATCAGATATTTCAAATATATAAAGTTGGAAAATGGGAATAATTAAAAACTATGTAGAGTGATACTTGGCGATGCATTCGCGGTGGCGTTTAGACCAAACAACTTAACCTCACAACCGTAGAGTTACCCACACGTGCATCAGGCATGTGTTCTAAACTGCTTTCGTTCTTTGCTCTATTCTATACACCCTCATGTCTCCATCGCCACACTGCTATCCCTCTTACCGTCTGTACCATCGCATCGCGCTTGTCCTTGTTGAAACAAGACCCACAACATAGCCCAGAGGTTTCTGTTTAGGGGAAATTGTCTGTTTTCCAAGCACGAACACACACTATAGTATCCCTAGAGAGAAATAAATACACACATACACACATACATTGAAAATGAAACAGAAGTCTGCTGATCGAATTTTCAAGTCAAGTTTTATTGTTGTGAAAATGAGTTTTTTTTTTCAACTTTTTTTTTTTTTTTTACACCTATGTAACGACATTCTGAATAGCCATAACTGGACATTTATTATTGATATTTTTGTTGCGCAACTTTTATTAATTGTTTATTCATAGTCGTTTAATTTAAAAAAAAAAATTCATCCTTGGAATTAAATTTAAACTCATGTAGGATTAGGAAAACAATGTTAGATATGTGATTGATTTAAGCTATTATATTCATATTACTATTATTGTTGTTTGTTCGAAAGTTCGTTGAAATAAGCATCTAAATACAAATATATTTGGTCAAATGATAAATGGTGTATAAATACTTATTCAAGCGGTTTCAATCGTCTTCTTGAGTGGACTCATCGAATTTGATTGCTGCTTCTCTTTTGGAGTGCCATCCTCAAATGGCGATTTTCAATGAGGAATACTCAATAGTCAACTTTGTAAACAAATAAGATTATATTATATACTATATAGTGTACACGGTATATTTGTATTTGTATATAGATTGATAATCTCGAAAGATTTTGAGTTGAAATTGAACGATGAGACCTCCTGGGTTCGCTATACACAGATACTCGACGACCTCCTGGCACGCGATCCCCCGAAAGTCAACACTCACAATAATATAGAGAAAAGAAAAAAAAAAAAGAAAGAAATAAAATAAAAGCATTTGAATAAATATCTGCACGTGTCAATGACTAAATATTTATTGAAGAAAATAAAAATGCTCAATAATGAAATTAAAATGCTAATGAATATAATAAAAATGGCTTTATAGCGGGAGCAAATATTAATATATTATTCGTTCAGAGATATAGTGACCATAATTGAATGTAACTGATGTGGAAATGGGAATGTAGAAAGACGATGGAGGAAAATGGGAAACCAGTTTGGTTTCAATTCTGAACAAAGCCGTATTTGTTGGTGAATCCTCTAATTGGACAGAAGCCGTTTGCCGCACGAGTTTCTTTTCTCAACTCTATGAACTCCCGCACGTATATCGTATAAGACAGTATCATATAAAGAAAAAAACTAAACCGACTGGATATAGATTCTCATCGTCCGCCCGCCTGGTGGATTCGTCTCTTTATTCTCTGGTGAGAAATCACGATCGTGTGCATTGCACACGAAAAAGAAATAACACATACACACACGTATGTGTATATATATAATACGTATGTGTGTTTCAATTGTTGATAGTGCGCTTGAAATGTTGAATAAAAACATTTGAACACATTTGTTCATATATATATTGTATTGTATTTAGAAGTTTGTCCACGTATATTCGTGTATTTTGTAGTCACTATTCAATTGAAAATAAAACTTTTAGTGGTTTGCAGAATAAAAAGATAAAAAATCCAATGAAAAGTAATAGAAAAAAAAATATATATATATATTTGTTTTGATGCTACTACTAAAATTATCAAATTATTTTGAAGATGTGCGGTTATTACTGATGGATATTTTTCACTTCGAAATTTTTTTTTCTATCGTAAACAAATGAACTTAAATAGATTTTAATCGCATGAAATATTAGTCACAATAAATAACAATTATATTACACGTGACATAAACAAAAGTTTAATAAAATTTATATATTTCTTTTGATAAAGAAAAATATATATTTCAGTTTGATAGAAAAAAATAATCAATATTAGAATATCAATAGTTTTTAATGACACAATCAAAATTCACGAATGTATTATGGGTTTTTGTTTACGTGCTGAAATAATGAAGAGACGATACTTTGAGCGTAGGAATTTAATGATTTTTTTTCTGTATACATAACAAAAATATGTATGTATATATGCTTCTTTATATTCTTTGCATATGTGGATATAATAGTCACGTTTGAAATTACGCATTCATTTTCTTTTCATCCTTTTTCAATATCACGACGTATTGCCAATTTTTCTTTTTTATTTCTGTTTTCTATACCGATATGTGTGTTCATTATAGAACTATTGAGCTTTAAAACTCGCGATCGATATTACATAACGTTTTGTACGAAATGACATCATGATGAATTTTACAAAATTAAAATAGATTAATATAATACTTTCGCAAAAGTGTGCAATCACTTTTGACATGGACTCAACGTCAAAATTATCTGTATGATATGATATCATTTATGATATTTGAATTATCACGTATATTTAATGTATTTTTATATTCAAATATCACGACAGATAATTTGTGTCGAACATAATTGATATCAGAAACTTGATAAATTAATTATTATTGTAGAAGAAATTAAACAAGACATTTATACCCTTCTCAAGAGCTTTAACATTTTACGCACTTTCAAGCATTTATATAGCATTATTATCTCTAATAGTTTTCTCGCTCTATGTGTCAGTTGTGTTTGATTACTTCGTTTAATACTATCTCATAAGATCTCATTGATAATGACAGTGAGAGAGTTTCGCATACTAAATGATCGTATCTCGTTAATTATTCATTCGATTTAAGAAAGGGTCGTCACCATCCAAATGATTCTTCAAAAAGTCATTTTACGTGAGAAACTTCCTTCAATCTCTTTATTCAAAACGTAAAAGCAAAGAAAAAAAAGAAGGAAAATAAAATTATATATAAAAAAGACCAGGATCAAAGTGTCATATAAATTGTTCAAAGAATTTTATTCTTTATTATTAATTAAAACTCGCTTTCTATCAAGTCACAGCTTTTAACCATTAAATATTCATTAACAACTTTTAATTAATAATTTATATTATATATCTACACATATATTACTCGATCATCTGCATACATGCTTGCTTTAGGCATTACTAAAATTTAATTTTTACAATGAATTACTTTTCAAATAAATATACAATGACATATTTTGCTTTTTCTTTATATATTCATTGCTCATGGTATAAATAACAGATTGATCATTGTGAGAATCGCCAGATGAAATATTCTCAGTTACATTATATACATTATATATTCATATACAAAGTAGTATATATAAATACATATATATATACACATATATAGACGACCATGTGTCACAATATATCTCAGATTCGCGGTCTCGATGTTTAATAATTTTTTTTTCCTTCTCACATTTTCTCGTTTCGTCTTGCTCTTGCTTGTACTCTCAAATGTCCTCTCACGATGATCGATTACGACTCGATATACCGTAATTCGTTGCACTGCCGTTGTATGAACTTCATATATACATATACATATACATATATAATACCAATCCGAAAGGAGAATAGATTTAACTGGTGCAAGTAGAAAAGTCCTCAATATATATAATATAATAAAAAATTCTGTATTTCTGCTTCAGAAATTGCAAACGGATTTTTTTCTTTTTCTATTCGACCGATAATATACACTTGGTGCATTCTCGCGTGCGGTGTCATCGTTGTCATCGTATATGTACCAGCAGTACACGAGAATAAATGTAAAAAAAGAAACGTCGGCAAGATAGTTCGATAGCATAATGGTAAAAGAGCGTATATAACAGAGGAATAAAATACATTCAACAAAGACCAACACGTCTTTGTGTATTTCTATATGTAGGTATATTTATGTGTGTTCGTGTATATATGTGCAAGTAAAATTGAGAGAATGTGAGGGATATGAACAAAAGTATAGTAATACGTATTTATATGAAGGGACACGCGACGGGGCAAAGAGGTAAGGAGGTGAAGAGAAAGAGGGAGCAATAGCTGTTATGGCCAACGAACCGGTTATCAGCTTCTCTCCTCTTTCTACCTCTGCCACAAACATCAATTTTTTCTCTCTCTTACGCCACGCGAACGACGGACGACACGGTGCGCTGCACCTGCAGTTACCGACGCCGCGCGCACCAACGCTCCTCTCGCGTTTGGATCTCCCTTCTACAGATTCCCGGGGCTTCTTTCCATTGCCATTTCTCTCTTTCCTTCTCTTACACTCATCTTGATCCCTTTTATTTTTTCTCTTCTTTCTTCTCATTCGAATACTTCGTCTCTTTATCCTTTGACTATATAACCCAACCGTCTACGGACCGGTCCAACCAAGTCCATTACACCGAGGAACTTGTCCATAACGCCTGAAGCTATCATCCGCAGAAGCCAATCTTACACTGTACCAAAGTATTTCCTTACTTCTATGTACTTCAACTCTCATTGAGTTTTATCTATAGACAGTAAGTTTTTCCATGCGTTTTTGCTTTTTTATTTTTTCTTTTGTTTATTATTAGAATTTTTATTATTTATCTATTTTGTTTTTTTTATATTTTGTACCACGGATATGAAAGACATTGGAATATTGCTGACTTGCCAGTGTGGAAACTCATTTAGAACAATAAGCTCTTGTCGCTACCTTTTTTCGTATTTTTTTTTTTTTTTTTGTACTTGTATCTGTTACGTTCTCGAGAGTTTTTTTTTCTTTTTAGTTTTTTCTTTGAGTCTTTTGACTCGCTTTAGTAGAGGGAGAGATAAGCCGGATGAAAATGTGTGGATATATCGCATGAGAAAGAGGACGTCATTTTGAAGTAGGATATATTATATAGTTTGTCAAGATATATGGGTTACTAGTTACATGTAATCGATTATTACGAGTGGATCTTTATTTCAAGTACTTGAAAGGCTCTTAAAAATAAGAGTGAACTGTGATGCTTGAATTTCAATTAAAGACATTGAACAACATTTCAACTATCCTTTTATTAATCAACTTAGTTTTAATTAAAAAACATGTTCTGTTTTTTATTTATTTATTTTTTTTTAATCTCATGGATTTAAAACATCCGTATTGTTTATTCACATTATCGCTTGACCCATCTACCGCTCGTATTTTATATCATGATCCTCAACAATTTTTCCTTTGTTTTTATTTCTATTTCCCTCATTTATTTATTTTTTCTTTTTTATATTCTACAACGACATTTTTTTAGAATCCCCGTAGTCAAAGCACAAGTCTTGAATGAAATCATCTCACATGTGCAAAGGAAGCAAGAGGGTTTTTAAAGAAAGTGCACCGGTAATGGGAAGAGATTGGATGTGCGGATCAACGGAGCGAAGATGGCGCACGAAGGACGAGACAGACACAGAGAGAGAGCGAGAGAGAGAACGGTTGTGGTGGGCATATACATGAGAAGAAGAAACGTGAGAGCCTGCGAAATAGTGTATATATATAATATAGAGATGAAGGTGCAAGCGAGTGAGAAGAGAATGAAAGAGTATCAGGGAGTCAGTGAAAGAACGGAGCGGAGACGTGACTGAGGAGGTGCCGCAGACACGTAATTGCGCATTAGCTCGTCGTTGTAATCCAGAGGATGAATGAACGAGCTTCGTAGACCCAACGCAAACCGCAGGTAAGCGCGAGCAGAGTGGTCGGTGAGGAGAGAAGGATTAAAACAAGAGAAGGGAAGTCCGGAAGACTTGTTAGATATACCTATACACATATGTATATTTATATAAATATACATATATTTATAAATGGCACCATCATCCAAGTGGAAAGTTACGATCAAACTAAAACAAGAGGGAGGGTTATATGTATATATATGCAAAAATAAAACCGGTCGACCTGTCGAGTGGTCAAGTTGTTGTGAGCGCGGTGAAGAGGGAGAAAAAAAAAGAGAGAGAGTGAGAGATGAGTTTGGGTAACTGCAAGCAAGTGTATGATAGGTATGAGAGTGCGAGCAAGAGGAAAAATGGTTATGTTCAAAGGATAATCGTGGTCAGACACGAAAGCGGTCGACATGAATGAGAAGATTCAGATGAGAAAGAAAGAGATGAAAAAATATATAGAGAATATATTGAAAGACCGACATGACATTATCGTCGGTAGCTGCGGCATTATTTTTTATTCATTAACTGAGAAAACGAAAGAGAGGATGGGAAAAAATGATAAATAAAATAATTAAAAATGTACGATTCCTGGGAATATTTTTTTGATCGTTTGAATAAATTAAATGAGAGATATCGGCATGGAATTATATATCTGATAGATGAAATTTTAATGGATGTTAATAATTAATCATGATGATATGACAAAAGAATAACGGGCAATTTCACTATTTAATTTTATTTATTTTATTTTATTTATTTTTTTTAATATTCACATTGATTTTGTTTCTCATTAGATGAATAATTTTTTATTCACAGAACAAAGTGAGTGTCTGAGTGGTTTATATTTTACACACGTGTATATAGATATATTTATATGATGAATATAGTACGCTGGAGTAAAGGCACAGGAAGAAGTATGTTGAGTTAACGATCAAGTCAGCCAAGAAACGTTGAACTTGACCCGTTCCTTTAAAAGTATTCGTGAGGCTTCTTGTCGTCTTACATTCATGATATCGTATAGTAACTGCTGACAGTGTGAATGAAAATAAATGGCAATAACGTCGATAAAATATTGAACTTTTCATGTTACTCTATCGGTAATATCGACTTTTGATGTCTTTTTATATAGCCCAACATATTATTGACCTAAATATTAATATGACATTAAACAAAATTCACTTGACAGCATTGCATATAATCAGCCAAAATTCAATTTTGACGAAAATCACTCAAAGAATGATGAATCAATTTTTTTTTTAATATAAAACAATTATATATAGTATTTTTTTTATGAATAAAAAAGTTGTTCAAGTGTAATAACACCACACATAATATCCTGTAAACATATTTTTGATGTATTATTTTTTTTTTTTCTTTTTTGCAACTTGGTTATTTTTGCTAAATTAATTTATATAAACGCCACTGTCATAGACGTATTCATCCTTAAGATATCCGCAAAAAAAAAAATTAGACATGTATATAATGTATATAATGAATAGATGGTGATGAGGCAATATAGTTACGCCTGGCTTATTTTCTTAGATTTCGTCGATTAGCAACGGACGATGACGGGGGCCAAGCGCGAACAAACGTGGGAAGTTGTTTGACTGGCTTCCGTCGTGTCGTGGCGCATTATCAAACTATGTCTACATTTACAAATACAAATACACATACAAATACAAACATATATATAAATATATGTATATAGATGTAAGTATACTAACACATAAATATAGCTGACTCGTGAAATATAATTATTTGCCCCGAAGTGATTTCCGGTGTTCATTGTACCGGTCGTTTTCACTTGCTTCAGGATAAAAAAGAAAGAATAAAAAAAAAAAAAGATGAATAAACACCATGAGTAAGAAACAAGAAAGAAAAAAAATTCACCAGCTTGAGTGAAGAGAGATGGAAGGGACGAATTGAATAAAAACTGGGATATACGTCATATACAAAAGTGTTGGCAGAGAAGGTCATGAGATGATCGAGAGTTTATGCGCAAGGCGCGAACGTCGTAAACATATCCCTGGAGATAATTTTCTTTCTTGAAAAAAAAAAAATAAATAAATAAATAAAACGAAGGTAAATATATATGAAGCATAAAAGAATAAGAGTATATATAAGTTGTGCAAATAAGTAGCAGTGATGTTGAGAGAGCTTGTTTGTAGTCGTTATATATTTGTATTCATATAATAATATTAAGCACAGAATATGATACAAGAGAATAATGAAGAAAGTGCTTCAACATATACTTGATCTAGTGAAGTAAATTATATGTTGCGTCTATAAATACACGCGTATGTCACGTACATTAAATATAATCCTGGGAGTTTGATAAAGTTTGATAAAAGCTTGTTTGCTTATCGAACACTTTGACTATATATGCATACAATATAGATCTTTCAAGTAGAATCGATTTCAGCTAATGTACGAGATATTTCAGCTTCTCAATTATATTACTTTGTGCATATTTATGTCACTGGTAAATATTTATTCCTTCAGTATAAGTTTGTGTCTTGATATTTTATACGTTAATTCAAATCATTTACATTTCTATTTCATGTTTGTTGTCTTATATTTACTTCACAGTATATATTTAAAGGGTGTAAATGTTATAAACTATCAAAATGGACAAAAGTGTTTTTAAAAAAGACACAAGTCACTATTAAAGACCTTTGTGTTGCTGTATGACTTGAGATTAAAGCTATGTCGTTTAGTTTGTGCACAACTCTTCAAAATTATATGCCGGGAAATTCGTTTGAAACTGAAGCTTATTACAGTAAAACTCAACGTCAAAATGAGATCCACGCAAAGTGCCTAGTGAAAATGTATTACTCGCCCGCTACTATGAAAAAAAAAAAAAAAGAAAAAAAAATGCAAAGGGAGTAGAAAACACGACTGAATACGAAAGCTAAAAGACGTGTGGCATATGTATATGTTTGTGTGTAGTGTAAGTGTTGAAAAATGTGTACAAACGTGATAAAAATGAGTGACAAAAGACGGTGAATGAAGAGCTCGCGAATGAGAGAAAGAGACATGTAATTTCTTTCATAGACTCTTGAGAAAGTACTTCGTACCGCTCATTTAAAATTTATTACCAAGTCCTATCCCCTAGAGAAAACTCTTTGCCTCTCAATTTTTACTCCTCTATTTTTTTTTTTTTGCTTTTTCCATTCCTTCCTCTTCCACCACTCCCCTTTAGCTTTTCTTTTTCTCTCTTCACATCTCGCGCGACGTCTCATCCTTCACTGATGTCGACTCGCGTTTTCCTCCAACTTCACAGTCTAAAACTACTGGGAAAAATATTCGACACTGATGGAACGGCATGTGATATTTTCCAATGGATTGTATATAACTGTACACGCAACAAGAGACTTGTATTCAAATGTTTCCCACACTATATGTATACATATGTATGCACTGATGTAGAATAGTATTGATGCGAGTATGAATATATGAAGATCGTACGAAAAAACGAATAAACATATATGTATATAAATATATAATACATTTAGTTGAAACCTGCTCGCCTTTAGCGATCTCATGCTGCCCTTTTCTTGTTTCTTTACTTCCCTTTTTTTTTTTTTCAGTCAGTCTACTTTTCGTCGTTTTTTTAACGGACGCATAAGCGTGGCTCTTTGCCCCACTACATCATATTATATGTCTGGAATGCACAGTCAGGTTTACACCGCCCAACAGATTACTTTAACTACATACACAGTGGCATTTATAAATTATGTGTCCCTTCTATATTATAAGTTAATGTATATTTTCTTCGTTTTTCAGTTTCATTATAATAATTTCCTTGATAATTATTAGGTTAATTTTATTTCTTTTGTTTTAATTATAATTAAATTTTCTATTTATATTTTACATTTGATTGGGTAAAATTTTAATTATGATTAATTTAATTTTGATTGTTTTTTCTTTCGATGCATCATTAATTTTTGTATTAAAATTATATTTACAAGTTGTGTGAAAATTCAGAATATTTATATTTAATAAACAAAAAGAAAATGATGATAAAAATGATAATAATTTCAATTGTTATACATAGACGATAAATTTAGCAAAATGTCCAACAGTTGTAACTTGCAATGACATAGTGCTTTGACCACACCATCTCGTGTCATTTAATCCGACGTATAAAATATTAGGACGTGTGGTTTTAGCGTTACGAGAGTAAACAGTTGTTTTGTAAATATTATTTCTAGCCGCAAGATACTCGCCCGCGCGCGCGCCTGGCTACACGCGAGTAAACGCATTTTCCAGATGAGGGGGTTATATGGGCAGTAGGCGAGGAAAGGGACTCGGTAAAACAACGGAGCAAAAAAAAAAAATTTAACAAGTGAACCAGGTGTCGTGGTTTACGAGGACCCACGGGCTTTATTACTCCATGGCCTCGTTTCTCATCTGGATCTGGTCGAACGACCTGAAAAATTTCATCCCATTTATTTTATTTTCCCCAAGATATACCTGTGTGTTTTTAGATTTTCTACCTGTGAATGATCATGTGAAAAAAAAAAAAAAACAAAGACGAAAATTACACCGGTATTTTACAATAATATATTTAAAATTATTTCATCAAGAGTTATTTAAACAAATAAATAGTACCACAGTATACCAACAATATTTGGTAAAGTAATATGGTTTATAAAAAATAAATCGGTGTAATTATTTATAACAACAATAACTTTATCAATTTAATATTATTTGTTCCAATACTGATACATAAATATAAGTGATATTGTATATGTGTATTGTGTAATAGATATTGCCTGTATCGTTAAATGATTGACTATAATCGTCATATCATCTCAATCGATTGTCAATAAATTCTGTGGCCGGTTTCTAGTTATATTCTACATATTATGCCACAGGAATATACATATACATGTACATATAGAAGCGTGCGTATGTCTGTACGACGGGTATAATAATGGCGAGATATTCAAGTGCTGATGGGCAATAAGGGCATATCAATAAATACATATAACAAGTCGAGTTAGACACACGCACAAGTGCGAGAGGAAACTGACATCACTTGTGTCACTAAGTTAATCAAAATTATTCCCAGGTGGCTCCGTAATCCCGTTATATATGCACATTTTAGAGCATCACAAACATATAATAGTGTCTTCTGTATACATACAGATTTATTGTATACATAATTTTGTATATTACACTGCAGTATAATGGCAATGATGTGAGTCTGGTGCAGCTATAAAGCGTCACATTATTTCCGTAGAAATATATAGTGTATGCACATTTGTGAGCATTTAGATTAAGGTCTGATGGTTGGTAATACTTTTTCCGATTAGTTTTCAAAGCGTTCTCTTTTTTTTTTCTCGTTTCTTGATGTTGAGAATTTGAATTTACCTTCTTCACCATTCGTTAAATTCTCTTCCATCATTCACCTACTTCATGTCTTCTCATATTAAGTTTTAATAACTTTTTCACGTTTTATGATCAAGCTATAGTCTATTGTTATAGCGTCCTTTATATTTTTATAATATACTTTATTATCTATATCATTAGTTTCGAGTGTTAACAAATTTTTTAAAGTTAGTATTTTATGTTTTAAACTCATAGGAATAGTTAGACAATTAATGTGTAAATTATTTATGAGCATGTCAAATAAGGCAACAGATAAAAAATTATTAGTGAGTGGTTTTTTTAGTATAGTATTATAAAAAGAAAAAAAAAATATATGTGGCAAATACCCGTTATGTTTTACAACAAGTGTCTGTTGTACCTATACATATATGTAAAATCATTAGAAAAATTCATTCTTAATTGCATGTTGTCATATGTTCAAATATATATAGACATGGACTATCGGAAAGAGACTGCTGTGTTTTATAACGGAGCACGAAGTAAACAAATGAAAAAAGAAATAGCAAAAGTCTTGTTCTTCGCCGAAGATTTCCCAGGTTTATTTTACAATGAACAGGAAATTGCAGTGACTTTATACTTATTGTATAGATTTAGCGAGAATATAAGAACGGTAAAATATTCCCATACATTATTCTTATAAATATATATCGGCGTGTTCGATCTGTTAACGCCATTTCATTCCAACTTTCCGAAGAATGAAAATGTATTGATGATAAAAATGAAATATAATAGTCAAGTTTTTTTTTTTTTTTACATATTTAGATATTAAAATCGAAATTCAGATCACTTATTTTTATGCAACAAGTGAAGATAAAAAGAAAATACCGTAGGGTTAATTCGATATATCCATAAATATATCATCATGTACGTATACATTTGCAATTGCAGTTATAAACTTAGAGTACATGTATATGTGTATCTAGCTTTATGCAAACGCTTTGATAGTAAACAACGCCAGAAGCGCCTATGAGTAATCAAGAGGAGTATTTGAGCCGACCATGTGATATTGTTGCATCGTTATGTATAAAGCCAATGGGTGGTAGAGGTATAAAACGAACCAATGTGAAATTGGATGTTTGTGCGTGCCTTTTTGGCCATCCTTTGACATTTTGTTTTGATTGCCACTGTTCATCTTATAGATCTTCTGGACAATTATCGTTAACGTTAATTCTATTGTCAGAATTTTCAACTATTCACCATGGAATTCACCACGTTGAATTTAAATTGATGCATCTCGTATACAGTATTATGAGAAATTATTGATTTGATAAATGAAATACAGAGGTAGATTGTATGCGCCTTTGTTAAGTATGTTGTATTATCTTCCGGTTAGTGTAAGTAAAGACGATATATCGTCGTTTTTCTTTCTCCTACATCATTTATCCCTCGTGCTTCACTATCTTATATATCTCTTTTACTGCTCTATATTTCACATTGTGCTTTCGAAACACGTCTTACAGATAAACACGAGTCCCGTCGCATCATCTCATCATTGGATAAGTTACTCCTCTTTGGAATCTATATGTACATAGGTATAAAATCTATTTTAGTATATATTGGTGACTGCTAAACAGAAAAGTTTTTCGCCGCTTTATTTTTATTCATGATGGAGGTTCATTGAAACTTTGAAGAAAGTAATATGGAAAAACTATTTTGTAAAAATATTCTGATTGTTAATTCTACTGTGGGATGGAAACAATTTTTGAAGGGTAGATAAAAAAAAATTGGGTCATTTTGTACATATGAGTGCAAGTTTTTATGAGTTTTTTCAAAACACAACTTTGATATTTTATGTAGGTGTTGTTTTATATAAAGATAACAGTGGACGCTTGTCACCCGTCTGTTTTTACGATAATTTTATAATTCAACTCGGCTATCATTATATGTTTCAACAGCTTGCAATATTTTCTGAAACAACTGAAGTATGAGAATAATCCATCCACATATGTATTTCAACGATCCACTGCGACGATTTTTTATGTTACCAAAAATTGAAAAAATTGTTTCCTTGCCAACGATCTTGACATATTTATTCATTTATTTTTTTTCCTGCACCCTATTCGTCACTTTTTTCTGATACAATCATTTTCATTTATATCATACCTCATATATTAATTTTAATATGTCTCGTATATTACTACATTTTTATTTGTTCACAAAATAATAAAAGTGCATTTGAGTGTATGCTCGCAGTTAGTACGGAATCACAATTCAATTAAGATCAACAAAGATGCCGCTGCGACGAGGCGACTCCACAATGTCGAGTAACTGGAATATCTAGCGGTATAAGCACATTGGATATATAAATGAGATGACTATTCCGTAATGCAAATAATTAGTATTCCGAAACTCAGCATTCTATTCCGGCAGTCATCACATCAACGTTTCCACCTCTCCCCACCTCATCTCCGTTTTGTCAGCACCCCATTTCCTTTCTGTCGCATTCACCCATTCTTGTTCATACACGTGCACGCATACATTTAACATGTTTGGCGGTTTTCTCTTACATGCTCTTTGTGCTTTTGTTTCAATAGCATACCTGTAATTCCATGATGCCATTGCATTCAATATTTGACGAATAGTCAAACGTAAATATACCTACCTATATGCATATGTGTATGTGCACCTAAATCCTCATGTATGATTTGTTTTTCTTCTCCCTTGTATCAAACATTATTTATCTTCATAATGGTTATCTAGTTCAACATAAATATAAAACAATACGTTAATATACATAGGATAAAAAAATTTATATTTCGAAATAGATAATTGCATCAATTTCATTTTCTTGAATTAATGTAGATGTAGATATTTGTAGATAATTCAAAATATTGCTGAATATATATTTACCTCATTGACTGTGGATATTCCCTCGACTTGATCTTGTTTGTAAGTCTCTGAGGGGAATTGTATGCACGTAGCATTATCGAATGTTTGACGCCAATATACATTGAACAAACCGCACTGTTTTGAGAATGGTATTCATTTGTTTAGAATGTCCGTGTTTTTGTATGTATATGTGACATATCGTCACTTCATACTGCAAGGCACGACGCAAAAAGGGTGAAGTCAACACGAGAGAATAGAATTGTTGTTTTGTCCTCATGATTTGCAGCATCTGCACGGAGCAGTGCACCTTTTACTATAGAAAATACAGGTTTTCGCCATCTCTCTGTTTCTCTCTGTTTCGTCCGCCTCTTCTGACGATTGCTGCCCTCCTTTATTTAAACTTGCTCAATAGCTGTGTTTTCCCGACGCAGTTCATTCATTTCCTTTTAGTTTGTTATTACGCTTGGGTTGAAAACTATTTCAAATTAGACGAACGATAAATATGTACTGCACAATAATTCAATTAATGTTGCGCTGAGTAAAATGACACGTCAATTGAAATGTTAATTGAGGCTTTGAATGCATAGAAAACTGCATTATTAACAAATTTACGAATTTTATTCATTTCGTCTTGAAGCAATGAATAATTACTTGGAAAAATTTACACGTCAATGCTTATTTTTATTAAAAGGATTATATATAAATATATAATAATTATCAAAATTTGTATTTGCATAATTCATAAGTGAATTACTGCAGTGATATATTTCTCATAACGATGTGTCATAACATCCAGGAAGGTAATGACATCAGTGCAAACACTTAAGTGCAACGAAGCCCAACGGAGTTAATTAATTAGAAGTTTAGTGACAGAATCGATTGGGGAACGTTTATCCACTTCGCTTGATTGCCATCTTCGCTTGACCTTTCAACTCTCCATCGTTTACTTCGTTGTCTTTAGCCAATCAACCACCTAATTCTTCAGGGAATATAAACTGTATTGTAATAGACGATTCTTATCCAATATTCAAGATAAAGAAAGAATAAAAATTCCAATATACTTTTTTAAATTAAAAGAATTCTTACTTCATTGGGGTAAACTAACAGATGTAATCAATGGTTAAAAATATATAGCATAAATATGAAAAAATTTCTCATCCTTTGGGAATAATTTTAATTTATACATGGCACTTGAAAACTCTTGATGCTGCAGTGGTTCAATAATAAATATATGAAAAGTTACTGGGTTCTTTCCCTACGGTTTTATTGGGGGGTGATGACAAAAGAAAGTAGGCAAAATACAGGGTGAGGAAGAGGAAAAGAGAAAGAGAGGACTAGGTAATTTTTTGCGCTCAACGGTGTCGTATGGATGAGGGTAGAGAAACCTCACCCACGGGGACATTAAATATTTTATTAGTATTGTTTCGCAACTACAGTCTGTCGTAATAACCACTATGGTGCCATTATTGGATAGGGTCACCACATAATAATATTTTTGTGTGACACAATTACATTTGATGACGACTGAATATCAACGAATGTGTCTTTTTGTCTACTAAAATCTTTATATCAATCTATAACGATATGCATCTCAATAATGTTGAATATAATCGATGAGTAAAACAAGTGTGTATAACATTATTTCTAATTTAATATCTAGAAGTATTAATTTTTTGTAGTAGGAATTCCATTTATCATTTAATACATCCATTTTTATAAATATATCTTCAGGTGACTATCTTGATTTGAACATTAATTAATTCATTAGATCGTATAGTAATCTGGGTAAAACATACTGGAAATTCGTAAAAGCTTCATATTGCTGAAATCATTGCATTTTAATGTTTTTACCTCGCTTCAACTTGATTTTAAATAAAGTGCTTGCAGCTCATGAAACTTTATGCAGCATAAACTTGCTTATAAGAGATTTACAAGCGACATATATAGAAAGATATTTTGTTTGTACAATAAAAAAAAAATGAGGGAATAAACTTTTAAACGTTTTAAACTCTTTCTAAAACTTCTAAAACATAAAGCTTATTTAAACTATATTTCCATATTTGTACCTGGTGAAGGTAAATTATAGATAATCATATAAGAATTATATATGTATATGTAATTATAGATGACAATGGCGTCTTGTTTAATTGAGAGGATGAGTTATCCATAATATCGGGAAGCATTCAATTGTTTTTATTTTTATTTCACAAATTAATATTTGGTATAGTGTTCGCTAGCTACGTCATGTATGGAATAACAGCATCCAGTAAGTGGTGTCCGTAGGGTACTCCATAGTCAATTAAAAATAGCTATAAAGTGGGAGGATTTAGGCTATTAAATATTGAATATGTGCGTAGTAACCTTTTTCACTAGTTATATCAATTTATTTTTGACGAGAGACGTTCTCATACTATCATCATGCTTGATTATCCAGAAATTAAATTACCAATCTATTGACAGATGGCTAATTCAATATCTATTAATTAAAGCACCGAAATTAATTGCCAAATGAATAAGTAATTGCTAATTACGTGATATACATGAGCATTGCAATAATCCAGTTGAAAGCTTGCAGAAATTTAGTTTTCCCTTAACAATAGATTGGAACGCGCAATGCTCTCTGTATTCAAGATCAAATGAAACTCAGTGCAACATTGTTGAGGTGATGAAACTATTTCGTATAATACTAACACATGCATTCATCATGGTTTGTCTCAGTATATTTCTAAAAATCAAATATAATAATTATATAATGCTTGGTTATAGTTGCGAGAAAATTTTTGTGTATTCTAATATATCTCTCTGTTAATGAAAAACAATTAATGTTGACATATTTTTCAACGCAGCATTGCCGCGCCCGAAGCCAACTCCGATCAATACGTTTCTATTCCCACATACCAACTGCCGGTGTATGGCGCCAAGTTTCTCTGTTGCGTGAATAGCGTCGACAAGGTCGACAGGAATTTGATTCAAAGATGAAAACCAATTTCACGATGTCATAGAAGGATGAAGAGTATCAATTTAAATGTTGTGTATGATGGAATTTAATGTCACTACTGATTCTTTGCACAATGCGAATAAGTAAATACGAAATTTAATCCATTCACAGACAATATTTTAATTTATTTTGCAAATTGATTCATCTATGAAGATGACATGAGTATTTGCATTATTAAAACCAATATTGTTGTGGTGTTTGTCCAATCATCAATATTATTCAGTGTCACTTGTTCAATGATTTAACTAATTGAAGATGATATTCTTGGACAGTGGCGAGATATTAGATAACTTTAGAGCTATTGTATGACGAATAGTACGCTCTAGAGTGTAGAGAACTGTGTATATAATGTGCTCAACATCATTGGAGATTCCCTTTTATAGGTAATCACAAGCTACGACGTCATTTTACAACATAGACGAGAAGCTAGTGAGCAAATAACATATGAACCAATAATTAACGTCATTCTCTCATCTTTCCGACATTTAGGTTGTTCAACGTAAATCCATCCAACTATTCTCGATGGTCCCAAAGTTTGGCATTCCATATGTACGTGTATGGATTTGCAAATATATATTTTCGTTAACTATTTCTCCTGACGTTCCTCAGGTTATTTAAAAAAATAATTGAAACGGACCGTGACTACATATGTATATATATATATTTATACATACGGTATCATAGCTTAAATATATTTTCATTGATTTTCTGTTTTAAAATAACATAAAAAAACATTTTGATATGACAATAAAATGGTTTTGATGGAGTTGTTAAAGAAGAAAATTGGAATTGCGGTAGTGTACAACATGGACCATACACCTCCAGCCGCTAATCGATCCAATCGTTGCCCAGATTAAACGTGATTCAATAGCTGTCCAGTACTTTCCAATCATGGAATTTATCCCGACAGCGCACAGATACATGCTGTTCAATGATGCACCATTGTGCCACACGCCACGCACACACGACACCAAACACTACAGTACATTCACAGACGCGAGCACTCACGATGGTCTATTATCTCGCTTGACTCTCTCCTGCTCTTCTATACTCTGGGACTCTCTTGTTGCGTTGCTCTATATTTCTATTAAACTCTTCGGACTCACGTTGACAATACCTACAACCCGGTGTATTCTCGTATTACAACTCTTACGATCCGGTTCCCATCAACTGAGAGCATATGGTATAGTGCTGCACGTAAATACTTATCGAGAGATTTGCGCACGAGGCGTCGGTATTTTTCCCCATTTCCTTTTATTTCATTCAATTTTTTTATCTAGTTTCAGTGTAGCTGAATATCGTAATGAATTTTTTTTTATTTTATTCATTTTTATTTGGGTGGATTTTAGTTCATCTCTGCCATAAGTAATTGTCAATTGGATTCACCGCGTTGCGGTTCTCTTTATTTTTTATTGTTATATATTCATTGACAGTTTGAAATGTTCTGATGAATCAAAAAGCTCCTTTATACTTCGATTTTTTTATTATCACATTTCGTGGGTCAGTGATTTATATTTTTGTGTATCGTACAAATCACAAATATTGGTGGTGTTTGGTGGTGACATCAAATCAAACTATAAATTACAGAGCTGACAATTTGCAATTGCATTGTTACGAGTTTCAACAGCACCCTTTGGAGTTACGGTTTTTTGTATTTTTTTCGGTTTCATTCTCGCATTTTCTTTTTTCCTTTATTTGGTTCATGTCAAGGCTTTTTCATTGGAGAAAAATTTTCGAACCAACGATCGAATGTACTGCACAGAATTCGCTGCATATTGTTTGGCAAACGATGAACGTTACATCAAACAGTTACTGTAGGATTGTTATTTAATTGGTAAAATGTGTACACCATGAGACTTATTAAAATAACCACTGTTGAGCAACTAGAAATTTTATGATAGCGACTAGTTTAGATACATATTTTTATTTACAATTTTTATTTTGTTTATTGAAATGTTTGATATGACTCAATTAAGAATATAATTCATATTCCGTTTATCAATATGATCATAATAATTTGTTGACAAAATTCGTAAAGCTAAAGCTTAGTATTCAACAAGACCTGTGGTCAAGAAAAGTTTTCAAATGCTTGATGACATAATCTCCCTCGACATTCACGTGAAAATTATATTCCCACAAATTGTATGTTTCTAGTGGGAACACAATGCGGTTCCAACGTTGCACAAAGTTATGCTTTGCAATTTCGTTACGTTGACACATTATGTATATGCATGACCTTAAATAATGTATACACATATAATGGTGTCATAATCAACTTTCTGAAACAGTGATGTTTTGGTATGGGAATTAAGTGAATTGCTAATTAATTCTTAATCTTTATTTTCTTTTATTAGATCTGTACAAAATAATAAAACTAAAATGACATAAATTCCAAAACAAAATATTTTTATTTACTGCCAGAAGATAATTGCAATTTATAAAATATAGTCCATTTATGTTTCACTATTGTTAATCGATACTTAATCAAAGGAGAGTTGGTTTCTTTTTTATTTTATTTCGATTATAATTCTTGAAGCATCACTAATACTGTTCTATTGAGATAATGTCTTCGTTTTTTCTTACTCTTATCGTGAATTTCCGCCCAGTAACCGTGAAAAGAGAAGCTTTCGTTGTCTTTGAAGAATCTTGTGCCGTTGAAATAGTAGTTCGTGATTGCTATCGACTTGGACGATCTATCTATAAAGGAAATGAAAAGACGATAATAATGCGTCGCAGTAGAATTCTAGCTTAATCTTTATTTTTTATTTCCTTATTATTTTTTTTTTTTTCTATTATAGCAAATTTTTTCAAATGACAAACAATTATTATAGACCAATCTATTATACATGAAATATAAATTATAACGATAAATTTCTTCAATGATTGATATAATATTTCAGCAAATTTTTCATCTAAAATTGACTTCTGTCCCCTCCATTTTCTATTATAAAAACTAAAAGTTTTATATAAATAGGTAGACACTTTAATATTCGTGTTTTTGAATTTTTCGATTGAACATGAACAAAGAAATTGGCAGCGTTCTTATTCACTTTTTTCATTGCCAGCCTTCAACTACCAACATCTTGTCAACGAAACATACCTCACTCCATATAGCAAACCATTTTCTCAAACGTCTTTTACCTTGAATTTGCCAACAATACTTCACCATAAGTTCTTTTTTTTTTTTTTACTTCTCCTCTATTTTCTTTCATTTCCATTTTCAATAAATTCAACTTGCCGTTGAATCAATGCCAATAACTCGATGCGCTTGTCAAGAAAACTTTCGTTGCTGAAACTACGTAAGAAAAGCAATCAACGAGCTATTTTTCAATGCAATTGAAAAATTTTTTGATGACGATGTTCATACATTATTGTTTGATTTAAATACGATAGAATGCAAGAGAATATACATAATACGGATATACAACAACTGAATTGTGTCAAGTGGATCATACGACGAGAACATCTCTTAAAATGTTTTTCTTATTTTACCCTTTCTCTGGACTAAAATGCACGACGTTGATTGGATGGTGATAAACGATGGCGGGTTGCAGTGACGTGGGATGAAGCAAAGCATTGTCGACCTATTTGCCAAGCGGCAAAAAATGCGTTTCGCTTCGTTGCTGTAATCTCATTCGGCTTCAAAGCACACAAGATCGTGCACCTCACTATTTTCTTTTGCCCACTCGTGTTGTCTTGGGCCCTCTTTATCGCTTTTCTAGTTTATTGTTTTTTTATTTTCCGTTATTCTCGTTACTCGATCCTTTTCTACCAGGTATTAGTGATGCGAAAGACCAATAGATGGGCAACCAAAGTCTATTTATTTAGATTGGTATAAGAGAAAATGTAATAGACGTATACATCTACAATAGATAGATATTTACTTTGGTACAAAGGCGATGCTTTTCGTTATAACATAATGTCATTATTTTTTCATGATAGATTATATTTTTTAGTATTCGTTCTGATGATTTAATTTGAAACGTAAATCTGGGAAATTCATAAATAAAATACTAATTTATTTCAGGTATTAATATCTATACAAATTTTCACCATATTCATACATGTTACAAATAATTAAATGGATGGTTTGGAAATTCAAAATTATATTAAATATACCCGGGAGGTATTGAATTTGAAAGCATTTATTGACAGTAGGATTAAGGGTCATATTTACCTGATGTTATGTGCTCTTCAACATAATTTAATTAATTCATGAAATCAATATCATTTGGTAAAATTGAACACATGTCGGTATGTCCAATGATTTAACTTCTAATTATTATTTTGTCTGCGATTGAAATGCAAATAAAATTGATTTACACATGACTGTCACATTAAATTACTGTTTTTTTTTTGGTTTCAGGTAAGCCGCTAATCACCGCGTATCAATTGTTGGATTCTGAAGTCACTCGTTTCGTCTAAATCATCGTGATTATAATGGGGCACTGTACACATCATCAATTATTTTGAATACCAAGGTATCATTAGGATACAATTGAAATTCAGGTGAAGCGTAAAATAATTTAAATTACAATTATACAATGAAGATTTAAGAATTTTAGTTGATGCGAAAATATATTTACAACAAAATATCTATTTATTGAAGGAAAATAATGTTATTTTTTAAAAATAAAAGTTAAGATGTTGCGGCTAATTGCGAGCGTGAATGCGAAAGAAGTGAAAAGCGATGAGTGTGACATTTATTCGAGAAAATTACGAGCAATCGTAAATAAAACTGCGAATAAGAAATAAAAGAAAGCGCTGTGACGGTAGTAGATAAAGAGAGAGAGGTAACGGCAATGAACGATATAGATTTACAAGTGGAATATCATCAAAGTCGTAAAAGCTTCCCCCAAGGTTTCACTGTGCAAATTTTCCAAAAGATATAAACTAAAGCAATTTTCTTGAGGCATTAAAAAAAAATCGAACTGGAAAAAATGTTCTCGTGGAAATGTGCTAAAAAACTCTAATCGGATTATTTGAAAGTAAATGTGATCTACAATTTTTATTTCCACAGATTCAAATAAAAAATTGAATAACGATAAAAAAATGTATAGTGACATTTATTTTTCTCTTTACTTAATTTTTTTTTTTTTTTTCGGTATTAGTTCATTCTAATTTTTTATTTGATATATGGTAAATTTTTATTATACAATTTGTTTGATAAAAATCATTCGTCAATTTGTATGTGTCGTCTTCAAGAATGAATAAATAAATAAATGTATGTGGAAAATTTGAATTTGGAAATGGTTTGAGAAGGAAACAGGCCGCATAATTGAGTTTGGAGAGCAACAAACGAGAACCGGGAATAGAGTCGCTTGATTTTCAATACGAGGTCAGGTAGAATGGAAAATGTATATAGATATCTTGAGTAAGACATTGAAGCAGTCACTATATGTATATATTATTCGTCTACAATTCACTTAGACTAATACAAGAGGTTTCAGATTTAATGGAACTCAATTGCGCTGACTCAATAAATGTCCTTTGTCTTTTGCTTCAATTTCTAATCGCTTTATTATCAAACCGCAAATTATTTTTTAACACCCCAATAAATAAATTTTATCGTCAATTCATTTTATAATTGAAGCATTGCTAAATGTTCATCTGTCGAAATATACAAACTTTTTGCAGCTGGTGTGTATTATATCAAATTTTGCTAAAATAATTGCTTCACATAAATGGAATTTATGTAACTTTCAAATTTTTCATAAAAATAGTACAGCAAAAAAAAATAATACTTCAACCGCAACAATTTATTGAACAATTTTCACCCGTGAAAAAAATTGTTGTACTACATGAATATTCGAAAAATACTTTTGAATAGTTATTTCCGCGGTATCTAATAGAAATTAATTATAAAAATCAATTCAAATATAATTTTCTCATTATATAGAATTTGACGCTATTTTATATAATCCCATGATTACATTTATTATTTATAAAAATTAGACTTTACTGTATGAATATTATGTAATAAGTCAGATGAAATTTTCTGTACATTGGATGAAAAAAATAAAATAAAAAAATATTGACTAGCAAACAAACCAATGATTGTGAATGTAGGGACTAAAAATGAACGACGATGCATAATGTATTGGATTTTAGTGCACGTCCGGTAGTAACATGAATATCAGAAAAAGTGTGTAAAGAGAAAAGAGAGAGGAAATATTGACGTGCATTGTTCCATCTATTCAAATATTCACGCGTAGTCGCACCTATTTTCAAAGCTCTCCATACATCTCTGTTAAAATACTAACCGACCTTCGTAATCAGAATAAAATCTGTCATTCGCTCAATATGAGAAATAAAATTCACAACACGTAGAAAAATACAAATTCAATTACAACTCGCTGAAGCATAATATTTAATTCAGTATTTTAATTTTTAATAAGCTCCTTCATATCGTGTTTTTATTATTTATTTTTTTGATATTCATTCATTGAAACATCTATTTAAATACATATCATAATAATCCAATTATTTTATTGCATAGTTCTAAAGGCAGAAATCCAAGTGAAATAATTTATTAAATGTATATATCTATCTAGAATTTGAATTTTGAAATATTTTAAATATATTGGTATCTAATTAAGGAACTTTTATACAACTTCAACACATTTATATTAAATGAGCTTTTAGTCCGGCAATAATTAATCAATTATTGTGTACAGAGAGCAACGATCGTCAAATGCACTAGGAAATTACCTTTAATTAACAAATGACAAATGACGTCAATGTAAAATATCAAGTGCAAACTGACAAGGATATAGATCTCGTGTATATAGAATATAGGTCGATGAGCATGTTGCATCAATCGTATATTCGTATGCAATACATACAATTTATATTATTTATCTTGAAACAATATCAATATGTTTATTTATATTATATATTATGCCCACATCATTACGGTATTGATTTATACACACACATAGAGAATCACATTATCGTTGATGAATGGTCATCAGCAAATATTCGTATTCACAAACAAGAATATATGTAATATGAATATTAAGTACGAGAGACCGTTAATTAATTTACGTGGTGAAAAGCGCTGGTTGATTTATGGTTGACGAGATCATTATAAAATTATTGCATACTTTGGACACGAGTATGTAAATATTGTTATTGCATATGTGTCACATCCGTTACGCATTTTGATGTTATGAAAGAAAAATGATAAACAATAATTACTTTAAAATAAAATTAAAATGAAGCATTGTTATTGTGATAAATAATTTTGATGAAGTTGTTGGTAAATGAATATCGCAGTACGTTGTGGAAATACAGTATGGTAGAACATTATTTTTATTTGAATAAAAATAACGTGAAATATTTTATTCAAACTTTTACACTGATAATTATGAAGTTGTATTTACGTATAATAATGTCCATAACGAATGTATATATATCTCGAAATATACATATTGACATACAGAAAAAGAACTAAATGGTAAATAAAAAATATAGAGAAATTATTTACAAAATTTTATTTAATGATATATTGAGTATATATGTCAATATTATTTATTGATATTTTTCATCTTTCTTCAACGTTATTATAACCAAAAATTTTATTTCAATTCCAATCACGAATTTATTTATCTACGTGTCTGTATAAACAATCAATAAATATTGAATCATCGCCTCAATAATATTACGTAAAATCCACAAATCACTTTTCATATTTACTCAATGTATGAATATAAATCCAAACTTTTTCGGGTACAATTCGAAAACATGAAGATGATAGTAAATGATAAAATTATACTATATGTAAGTTTGTAAATATTCTTCCTTCCTTACTGTTAAAATGAGTGCATTACTCTACTCTCTGTACATAGTTTCAATTCTCTCTCCCAGCCACATCCTGACATCTCTCAATATTATATGCATATATAATACATTATCTCTCGCTTGAACTTCTCACTCTCTACATTATATACATATACATACTCATCGCGTTATAGTTGCTCTCAAACTCTCGAGCTCCCTCGCACCAATTTCGAACTCCAATTTACATGATAGGGACGTTGTAATGTAACAGTGGCGCGCGTGAAGAGCGGCAACATGGGGATGAATACAAAGGGATGGCGACTGCCATAGTTGACGAGTAAGTGCGATAGAGATGCATTTTGTGGTGTAATCACTATATAGAGAAAATTATACATACATATATATATATGTATATAAATACATACATAGAGGTGAGGCGAAAGAGGCAAGAGAAGATAGGCGGATGTGGCTATACGCCGAACGCAGGAAGGGCCTAACTGGGCGTTTATAGAGGCGCGATATAGATTGATCAACCGTTATAATTATATACAGTACCGCGGCAATACGCGGGAAATAGTGATGCCGTGAAGTGGAGGAACTGATGCAATAAACGTAGTATATGTGTATGATGCAGAGTTGAAGTGATGTATATGAAGGCAATGATATTACTGGGATGAGTGTGTATGAGAAATATATATACATATAAGTAACAATTGCGAAGTTACAGTGCAATTACGAGTTTGATGTATGTCATTGATAAGTTGGATAAAATGTTTATTCACTATATCTATTAACTATTATTCAAATCTCTCGTCAATATGTTGATAACGTTAAATTTTATAAAATTCAACAGTTTTATTTTATTTTATTTCATGATTTTATCAAACATTGAATAATTATGTATTGACAGAATGAGTGAAATCAATTATTTTTATTTTTATTTGGATATTGCAATAGACACTGCAGTATTGTATGAAATATATTTGGATATTTCAATTTAACGATATGTCAGCTCGATTCAAACAATTTTTTATTAAATGTTTATACATGGGTATTTTTTTTTTGTTGTTTTATATACACATACAAATACGAATATAATGAACAATTTAATATAATAAATTTATTTATCAGTAATATTTTAAAATGCACATGAGCGAAGTTCGAGAGTTCTTTATAAAAATATCGATTACTTTTATATGTCATCTCAATGCATGAACATGTTTATTTATATATTTTTTTTTATATAGATGCTTCTTAAAAGTGTGTTTATGTTATGTATCATTCGTAGACATTAAGGCAAAAATTTTGGTGCTTACTACTTCCGGGAGATTTATAAGTAATATAATAATATACACACATATTAGGTATATATGTACATGTATACATAGTACAAAAAGAGCTGATGAAACTCGACGATCCTTGAATCCTCGTTTTCGTGAGGCTTCTATGTACATTGCCAGCTGTGGGGCTATATCCTCATCATAGCCAGTAGAGCCAATGTGAAGAGAGAAAAAAAAAAAAAAAGAAATTTTGTTTTTATTTTTTTCATCCCGTCGGTTATTAAAAAAATTATCTCTCATATTTTTTTATCGCGATAAACACTTTTTTATTTCTTAAAAAATTCACAGTAAATTCATGCAATGTTGAATTATTTATTAAATAAGTGAATGCCGATTGTTTATATCTATATATATATATAACCTTAGTAAAATTGATGATGAAGGGTGAGAAGATTTAAGTATATATGTATACGTAAAAATTTTGCAATATGAGAAGGGGAAAATTGAGAGTGGAATTGGTGCATATATAATTGTCGTGCGCGCAATCGTTTGGACAATAATGCATCTGATCGGTGTGGACCCTTGGGTTCCAAGTGCGCTAATAAAGGATTGCACGCGTTTTAAAGAGGTGGCTATTATTGAATATAAAAACGTCGTTTATGCCCGCGGGTCCAAGAGAGGGTGCAAGGGAAAATGAGAGAAAGATAGAGAGAGGGAGGGAACGAGAATGAAATAGAAGCCAGTCACCATCTGCTGCGGAAGCACAGACCGATGACGAGTGGCTTCGTCGAGACAAATAAAAAAAAACAAGCGCGAAAAAAAATAAATAGAAGGAACGAATATTGAATAATAACAACAATAATAATATACATACATACATACATACATACAGTGAATTGTCAATGCATATTTATATATTTATATATAAATCCAGAGTATAATGATTCATGAACAATGAAAACATACATATGAGATTTGAGGGTGATATAAATCGCGCCTCTGCTTTTACTTCTCTCTATTGTATTTTATTTTATTTTATTCCTTATTTTGTACACGCGTTTACATTAATATTATTTAAAATCATCGTTTATAATATGCTTTTGTCAATAATTACGCAGTATATAAAATTCTGTGTTAATTATTACTGACCGTGTTTATACATTTATATTAATAAATATATTCACGCTCTAAAAATTTTCGTCATAGTGAAGTAATATGAATATATATACGTACATTATTTGTTTATGAGATAAAAAATATCAGGAATATATATTGTAATGTTTGAATATAAACACAAATATACATATTTTTTTTTTTGTACCATCTCTTTTTGTCCAATGTCCACTGGGGAATAAAAATACATGACATGTATATGGAAATATATGTGACGAGATTCAACGGGCACAAATGGAATAGTGGAATAGCACGAATAACGATGAGGATAATGGGGAGTTGTGAGGGAACGATGGGTGATGCTTTTGAACATGACTGCGCGAGTTGAGATATAACGTTGACGTAAAAGAATGGTTTTATGCCTTCATTTTAGCATTCGTTCTATTATTTGATTTTGTAGTCGTGGTAAAAGGTCACGAATGAATAAGACAAAGGAGATAAAATTGAAAAAAAAAAAATAGATAAATAAATAAATAAATAAATAAAAGAAGTGTAATGTTAAATATCGATTGATTTTATTTCCAAACATTAAAAATCAAATAAAAAATGAGCAAATGTTTTTTTTTTTTTTACTTTAAAATAATTTTCCCATTCTCTACTGCAATAAAATTCAATTTATTGAATAATAAAAAAGGTGATAATACAACTCGTTATATTGTTTTTAGTAAATTAATATTTATAAAATATTTTTCTCACCATTTGTAATGTTTTTTGATTTAATTATTCAAATAGTTCGACTATAATTTATAACAAAATTCCATTAACGAGAGTTTGGGGAGTTATAAGACTAACTTTTAATGATTATCGTTAAAGTGCAGCTCATTGATTATTAAATAATGAAGGGGTCATATAATTACCACCTTTGCCTCTACTTATTCTATTATGAATATATAAGTATTTTATGGTGTTACTATATAATAAGTATATTTTATTTAAACTAATGTGTAACGTCCTTTGAATCGTGTTTTTTTAACGAGTTATCTCATACGATATACGCATATTAAAAAATATAATGCTTCCTCTGTAAGATAGAAAAAAAAAAATACTTACTATGAATATGTATACATATATTCAACTGTATATGAATGTGTGTATTCAAAGAGAATAGTGTGATTTGTAACCGCGTTATATTCCCACCTTCGACATTAATATATATATTTATATACATATATACAAACAAGATTGTTTCAAGTGGTGTATTCCACGCGCTTGTCAGACGCGTCGGAAATTGAAACTCAAGTAAAGTTCCGTCACGCGAACACACAATTGTCACGTTGTATATACCTCACGTGTATATCTTATAATGAATATAACAAATAAATTAATTTATTAATTCATTCGCAACTGTTATCTTCAAATTAACCTTTCATTAATTACAGCATATATATAAAAAATAATAAATAAATGAATGAATGAATAAATGTAATAATAAATTATACACTAAATTATATACAGTGAAATTAAGTGAATCATTAATTATTATAGCGTAATTAAAATTTTAATCCGCTGTACACATGAATATTTCTTTTTTTTTTTTTTGTTTTATTCTCTTTTTTGTTTTGAAATATATTATAAATATATTGTAAATATGATGAGATGTACAATAACGAATATGTATATACTTTGTCTGCATTGTATATATAAATAATTGGTATACATATATTATATGTGTATCTATATGAATGTTATCAAAATGCGAGACGTGTGGGATGTATCGGAAGTAGCACAATTCGTGCAACTTCCGTTGCATCATGCACGCGCACAACTCTAGGTGATATTACATTGTGACCCATCATGGATCTCGACCTGACTTCTGATTACAATAATTAATTCCGTGCGCGGGTCGATGCCACACACACACATACATACACATATATATTTATATATATAAATATAAATATATGGTATATGCTTGCACGTATATGAACACCCATAGATGCGTCTTTCCCATCACGTTGCAATTACTGCATCCTATGGATACATGTATGTGTACATATATTTGTTAGAGTATATATGGATGAATGTTAGAGTTGGAAGAGGAAAAAAAATTCACCTCATGAATCGCAGGATGTGAGTGAACGCGTGAAACGTGCAAAGAGCGTGGGAGCGCGTTATGTGAATATACAACTCAACTTAGAACAATTATAACGCTTCGAATAATAATGATACTGAAAATGATGGATGTATGTATATGTACATCATTATAAATTTTTAGATAATACTTGGATCAGAGTTTGGGAAGGAGAAATTAATTAAAAATTTATTAAAGAATTAATAACGAAGAAAATTATGAATTTATTTCTTTCAAATCAATTCTTTAACTTTGTAGTTATATTTATATATATATATTTTTTTTTTTTTTTGGTTTACTGTGATAAACCTCAATGAAATCTTCTTCCATGTTCATAGTCAGTAAATCCAATATGTGTATATGTATAGAGTGTTATATATGTGTCGTAGCTTGACCACTATCACGACCTACTACTCTTCATCGTATTTCCATCTTTCTTGTTCGATAAATTGAATTTTCGTCATACGAAAAGCTGGATAAACTTCGTTGGCTGGGAGAATTGAATGATGAGAGTAGTATATGCGGGTTAGAGTGTGAGAGATGGAGACAAAACGAATGTAGAAATTGTTGTATATATTTATATACATTTATTTAATTCGGGTTTATGGAGAAGACTTTTGTATAAGAGAACAAAACTCAGAATGAAAAAGCGTCATAGTAATTTCTCCCTTTTGAACAAGTAAAAATTCATTTACTAAACTCAAGTTTCACCCTCACGTTCTCTTTAATCTATATAACAAAATCATTTTCTATACATATGTATGTATAGAATGAAAAAAAAAAAAAACATTATAAGAATATATTGTGGTGATAGTTTTCACCCCAATTTTTTTGTTCGTTTGTAACATTAGCGTAAAAAGATACAATTCATTTAGAAATACAAGGGAAAAAGATGTATATTCCACTGAAGTTCAGTTAAGCAACCATCAGTGTGAAAATAAGGCAAAAAAATGCAGTGAAAAAAAAAAAAATGTCGCAAAGTATATAACGCATCCACGTACACACATCCAAAGAGTCTAGTGTAAGCCGATAAACATGAAATCATTTATCTTGCGGCTAAAAACGGAAAGGATAAAGAAAACATTTTTTTTTATTTCTTTTCTTCATTCTATTTTTTTTTTTCCATTTCTTGTTTTCCACTTCTTCCTTGGATTTAAAGTTTTTTCACTATATTCTTTTTTATATTCCTTTTTTCTTCTCATCCTCCACTCTCAATCAAGAGTATTTTTTCTTCGTGTGCGACAGCAAACACGTCTTTCATAACTTAAATCCCACTTTCTCATATCCCTCCATTTTCTATACTGTTTTATTTTTTATTACAAGCCATAATGAAAATAAAAGGATTAATTAAAAAAAAAAAAAAAAGAAAGAAGTTATATTCATTACTGTATCGATAATATTTTTTTTTTATAATTCTCATGTATAAAAAAAATACTACAGTATTGTCATCAAATTCTTTCTTTGCTGTGTGCAACAGGATAATCGTCACTCGTTGAAAACTACTCTACCTTCATCTATACATACATATATATGTAAATATCCATATATATATATATATATATTTGCTTTTCTATTCAGCCGATCCTTTCAATAGAAATCCCAATGGCAGTACCAACGTGCCAAACCAAGAACCCCACTCGATTCTCATTTATACACACACATATATATTTGCACCCTTGAATTCTACCGATTATCGTTCCGATTACTCTCCTCTCTGTTACACTCGTGCGATCAAATATATTTTATTTCGACTCTATTCATTAAAAAAGCCCCGACTATTTTGTATTTTTTTTTTTCTCTCTTTTATATATGTATCGCACCAAACTGCAATACATAAACCTTTATATATAACTTCAAGGTAAACAATTGTGCCCAATCCTTCGTAAAAACTTAAGGACTTATTCAAGTGGTGTAAAATACTTTTCGTAACTACACACTACTTTTTTTTTTTTTTAAATATAATACACATGTATGCAATTATATATTCAATTTCTCATAGACATTAATTATTATTAAGATCATATTTTTTTTTTTAGTTATTATGATTTATTTATATAATCAATGAAGTTTGTGATGAAATTAGGAAATTATAAATAATTTTATGAGAAAATTAAACGCATCAATTGAGAAGCAGATGAGAAATTAAATCAGTTCTTATGTGCATAATCAATTTTAACGTTCTCGTCTTTTCTTCTTCCCCTTTTGCCTATATTTCTTCTTATTCTATTGTCTTATTGTTATCTACTGCCCTACATATGCATGAGGACAAGCAAATATATAGAATTGTATTTTATGCAAATTCCAATATTCAATGTGAGATTATAAACGGTATATACTCTGTGTATAAATAAATAGTATACAGATTTTATATCGTGAAACTTTATTTTCTAAGTTAATATAATTATTGTGACGTAGCTTCGTGATGAACAATTTATTTTAACCTCTCATTTCGACATATATACCAACTAGTTAAGTGCATGTGTGTGTGCTGTAATTTTGATTGGACCCTCCAACTCTGAAACAGCTGATTAATGTTAGTGCATTTCATGAGAATCAGGAACAAAAAAAAAACTATTCACAGAATAAATTAAGAAGGGTGAGGAACGAGTGGCGCTTACCAAATAATTTCATGCAACGATAAGATATTGAGAGGGAGATAATACATATAATACATACATATGTATAGCTGAAAAGAAATAGAAGTGATTTTATCGCTGTTAGAGTTGGCATTTATTCGAAAAAATGATCGAGCTATAAGAAGTATGGATAGATAAAAAAGAAATACGAGTTGGATGAGACTGTTAAAGACAATCGATAGAATGAGATAATACTTCACAAAGTGATGACTAGACTACTATATACTATTAGCACTATGCGCTTGGCTTAAGTGTTAAACGAAATCTCAGAAATGTAGACAGTTGGTTAGATAATTTTGCATGTAAAATTGGGTCGAGAGAATTTTAACTTGAACTTATAGAACTAAAGAGAAAGAATAATCGAATCGTGACATAGAGAACGGGCAGGGGTTATGTCTGTACATACACATATGCATATAATATATCTAGGTGTATGTAGTTATACATGAATATGTATGTATAGATAGAAGCGAGGGCTCTATGTACACTCGAGCGCATCGCGGCGGTTAAATCCCGGCGTCTGCCGGTTTAATCTTCGTGCACCAGAGGTTGGCGAGTAGCCAGGTGCGCGCGTGCGCCTTCACCCACACACCCTTAAATGACTCATTCAAAAAAAAAAAAAATATATATATATATATATATGTATATGTAATAAAAAAACTGAATATATTTATGCATATATGTACGTATAGTGCGAATTGAAAATTATTTTTCTTTTATTTTTTCATCTTGTTCTGTGTACATATGCATATGTATATTTTTGCTGGGAAAAAAATGAAATTGTTATTATTCATTTATTTTTTGCCCTCAGTGCATCAATTATCAACTGCAGTATTGAAATAAATTCCGGCGATTTATTTGTAAAATTACTTTTTTTTTTCTTTTTATTTTTTTTTTATTATACTTCAGAGTGATTAAATCTTAATAGGCATTTTCTCTTTAACTATTTGGCAATCTCATTAAATTCACATAACGACTTTATGATGGAGTTAATAAAAGAAAGAAAATAAAGGCGATCAGGAAGAGAAAAAAAAAAAAGACATGATGTGTAAATTTAGCGCAGTTATACGTGACGCAATAAAATGCTACCTTTAAAACGCTGACGATTCGCAATTAATGGAGTAAATCGTCCGTGTCGTTTTGTACTATTTCTTTTTCTAATGTCACAGGCAACCGTGTCTGCTGGAGCATCTTCGTCACTTAATCGTTTACAGAAAATCTACGTTTAACTATATACATATATCTTTGTATTTACTACCTTGTTTCCAAGGCGAAATGTCTCGGCGGACGAGCCTACCAACTGCGCTTTTCAAGAACTCAATTAAACTTATCTCAACCGGTAAACGACAGAGTATATATATATATATATATATATATGTACATATAGATAGACATATTATCGGTTGACATGTCGATTGGATTTACCAAAAGAAATAAGTCAAGAAAATAAAAATAATAAAAACACCACTATTCACATATAACTTTTATATCACATCCGAACTTGATATAAAATTCTATCGTAACCAACTTCCTCTTTATTCTCTTCTACTATTATATCTGAAAAAAAAAAAAAAAAAATACTACTTTCTATTTATTTATATTCACATTTTTCGACCATGCCAGCAGAGAGCCCTCGAGCCACGAGTCGAAGAAAAATTAAGAGCGCACAATGAGGGGTGCAGTTGAAGGAAAAAAATAATGCAGAAAAGTCTGAAAGGAAGTAACAAAAAAAAAAAAAAAAAGGAGAAGAAAAACGAGGATTGTCGTCGTGCCATTCTGTCATTCTAGCCGCAATTTCAGAGTCCGAGCAATTTAGCAGACTCGCTCTATTCACAAGGGCGAAGGATAGGGGGAAATTTTTTTATTTTTTTTTTTTCGAAGGAATGCCCGGGGGCGTGATATAGTCTCCATGTCAACGTATATGGCCTTGCTATCTTATACTCTCTCATTGCTTTGTCGCTACAAAATTGTATGTACATATATTTTTTGAGCCAAGGGTAGATCACGAGGTCGCGTTGGGTCACTGATTGTCGGTTATTAACGAACAAAGCCACCCGTATGTATAAACTGTTGACGTTAAAAAATAGTATAGAACGTAAAAAATTAATGTTCGTTAATACCTAGAGCTTTTTTATACTATGAATATATTCTTGTATAAATAATTATGTATCTATATGCGCGGGCATTTGTATTATATGAATATACTTTGGTTGGTCAAAGTACAAAACATCAGAGACTGCATAAATGTAGAAGAGGGCAAAAGCCACATTACACCCATACTTTCGTTATTTTTCCTATTATATTATCCCTCTGTGAGTCAACTTATCTCGTCTTTTGCGCTATTTCGCTCATAATACTTCAACTCTTCGTCTTTGAACGCTTCAGGCAATGAATGTACGCGACACATGAGACTGACGGGTCTTCATTCACGTTCACCTCATACTTTGCACACGGCGCTTTTCTGTTGCAATGCAAAACTATGAAAATATGTATTCGCCTTAGCGTGTATATATCCTTTGTAAACTCAAATCCACTGAGAGAAGTGCAGTCGACTGAAAAACCGCAATACTCCTGATATATATATTATTGCATATTATATGCTATGAGAAAAATGATGAAATATGTATAGAGGAAAAGATGCATTGTAAAATGAATAAAAAAAGTAGATGACAATAATGAATCAAATTTTTTTTGGGTTTTGATATACTTTGCTTTTGTGTTGTCAAAGTAATCATTTTTATTTTTATATATATAATAGTTCTTTAGGTGTTTTTTTTTCCATTCCATTTCGTCTTCAATATGCATTTAGGGAATAAAGTATTACAACTTTTAGATCTTTTTTTTTTTTTTAATCTATCTGGACATTCGAACTGTTTGAAAAATAGAAATCGTTCGAATTTTTGCCCAATATCAATGATGAAAGCTCTATATATTTTTTTTTTTTTGCGTATCGTACATAAAAATATTCGACATTCATTTTCCAAAAACCTGCATCTACATATAGATTCTCATATACAAATGCGTTGAATACACCTTTCAATATTGCTCTCTGTTTCTGGATTCATTTTTTATGCACGCACTCACAAATATTCTCTATGTCACTTCTAGTCATTGCGATAACTCTCTAAATATACATGTACGTATATTTATGTACAAGTGTGTGTGTATATTTATACATATACGTACGTGCATCTATCTAAAGTCATATTATTGATTTTTGAAATAAATCATGGTTGAATATGCCTCGGGTGTCTGCGAATAGTTATATGCGAATGACGAGTGTAGTATGAGGAAGGTAAATTATTGTTTGTGGAATTTTGTCTCTACGCTCGGATTTCGATGTGAAATTTAAACTGACGATTTATTCACACGTCTGATCGCTTATATAATAGATATACGGTTACCCATATATATTTTTATTCAAATTCATAAACGTATAAAATCACTGATGATCAAAAATAATTTTTTTCATAATTATATTTATTTTAAAATCAAAATTCACTTTATAAATATATTAAAACTATCATTTATTGTTTCCATTAATTTAATTTTATTCAAAACATTAAAATCTAACTCACTCCAAATATATTTAATAATTTTCATTTATATTAATATTTCAATTATTTATATATATTATTTGAATTGAAAAAAAAAAAAAATCTTATTCATTATTTTTTTTTTTTCATAAAGAACATATAACAAAGTCAATAAAAATTAACATTCAAGTAAAACAACTAAACTCAGGGTAAAAAAAAAAGTAACCGCAGTAATGACATCTCATTTAAATTCATCTGCAATAAAAAGTGTAAAAAGAAAAGACGAGAAGAACAAAAATAAGCGAGCGGGGGAAAAAAAAATATAATATGGAGCTTTTAAACGACTGTTGGAAGGGGAAGCACGAATTCTTAATTATTGCTCGACATAAAAACGCAGAGCGCAGAACGAGACGGAGGGGGGGGAGAAATTGAAAAAGTGGAGAGAACGTAAGACGGGACTTGTGTCTTAAAAGCCGTTCCGGTTGTATTACGTAGATGAGTTTATAGTGATAACGTATATACATATTGTGTTTATACATATGTATATACATGGATTTATACATATATGTATGTAGGTATAATGCGAAGGAGTTGCGTCAAGTTGAGATCAGCCCGTGGGAGAATCCCACACAGAGCACCATAGCGGAACACCATATATAACTTGCTCCTTCATTTCGCCCCCTTTTATCTATATATCCATGTATATACCTTTATGTTTTATCAGTTGGTTTATATATAGTCTTATACATGAGCTGTAGTTACGTTGTATCCTCTCATTCATTACTCTGGAACCCTTTGAATTTAAAAAAATATATATATTCACAAAAGTCAATGTCTTCTGCATAATATATTAAATATAGATAAGTGTTGATAAAGAAAATAAATTATATTGTCGATTGAATATTTAATATTGCAATTATTTTTTATTTTTATTTTTACTTCTCATCACGTTTTTTTAATTTTATTGACAGTATTAATTTAAATCAAATTGTATGATATATTGTACGATGAAAATTTATTTTCCACGTAAAATCGATAAATTTTCTTGTTTGAAAAGAAAAAGAAAAAATTTTTTTTTTTTTTTCTATGCTGTCAAAAGTTTCATCGAGATGAAAAGTATATTAAGTGGAAGAAAAAAATGTTGCGGATTTTTCCCATCAGGTCCGAGAGAGTGAAATATAGATAAGATAAGGGTGAGGAAGAATGCAAGAGTTTTGTCATGCTACCCCAATTTTCTAGAAATGTGGTTCAAGGGGTGAAGTTTGTCAGTATGTATGTGTATGTGTGTATGTGAAAGCGTGTAGAGGAGGAGTAGAATGTCTTTCGGATTTTTGGTGCCATCGTTTTCGAGATGAGAAAATGTGGGATGAATGTTTGATGATGGGGACACAAATATATATTCTTTGTATAGAGAGGGGAACGAAAGATTGATCGAGGAGGATCAGGTGTCTCCGACACGTATATATTTCTTACTAACGTATACTGACATATAATGTATATTCGAATATGAACGGAGAAAAAATAAATAAATAAAAAATAATACAAACAAAATAAAAATGAGAATGGAAAAATAAAATATAAAAAATCATATTGAAATATAATTTATAGGAATTGAAATTTTTTTTTTTTTTTATTCAACATGATTAAATGTCAATTTATAAAATTATTTTTAGAAAAAATATATTTATATATTGTATGTATTTGTTATTATCATTTTATTTTTTTACTTTTGGGCTGAACGCACTTCAGAATCGAATTGTTTTTTTTTTTTAATATGGAATCAATAAATATAGGCTGTGAGTAAAAAAAAAAAAAAATTTGAGTGCATATCATAAAAGAAATTGTTTTCTGCGTTAGTAAATGAAAAACTTGAATAGGAATTTTTTTTTTTTCTTTTTATTTTAATATAATGTTCGAGGATTCTGTTGGAAATATTTTCCATCAACCCCCGTTTTTTTTTCTCTCTTTACCTGCGATCTCGTCAGGCATGAAGTACCTCGTTAAGCATCCTCGAACACGTAGCTTGATTTCCTCTCTCTCTCTCTCTCTCTCTCTCTCTCTCTCTCTCTGTACTCGTTGTTTTCCATAGTTCGAAAAAAAAAAAATGAAAATCCTTTGAAATTCGACTCTACTTTTCCTCCACTCGATTCTCTGTCCAGTTTATCACAGCATTGAATTCACTAAACATTCCAGATATAAAGGTAGACAGAATTTCATTAAGATATGAAATAAAAACCAGGTAAATTGATGAAAAACATTAAATGAATATATTTTACAATAATACTTTACTCATAAATTGTTTGAGATACAGAAAAAAAAATTATTCATCCAACACATTTTCACTATTTGAATTGCATTTAATCATTTTATTTGTAATGAATTTTTTGATAATTTAATTTTACGCTTTAACGTACCCTTCCTATTGCGAATAGTGTATTGTTACATTCTTTACGATCCAGTATTCGAGATTATATAAAGTTGCCGGAAATCCGAGTTGAAGAGTCGACAGCTTATTGCTATACGTTTAGCAAGAGCGGCGAGTTAAGAAAAATAGAAAGGATGAAATGAAAATTTTCACATCTTTCGCCCCCTTTTTTTTCCCTAGCTAAACGTGAGTCAGGGTTAATCACACCCTCCTTGCAAGGAGTGAGCTAGCGCTTGCACCCAACAGCCAACTCTGCGCACCCAATTTCTCTTTCATTCTTTCTTGCTTCTTCTTATTCTCTCATTTTTTTTTTTTTTTTCTATTCACTATATATGTATACTTAAACTTTTCACCCTCGTCTGCTACGCGGTTTCATTTACAGCCAAGTTTTCCCGGCGGTATACTCGTATATATGCTTTTCGATCGCTGGACGCGCAAAGTCAGGCGCCACTGCGACGGCCCTCAATTAAATTATAACTCTACTCATTCTTCTTTCTTTCTTTCAACTGTACTCGCTTTTTTTTTTTTCCTCTTATTTTATCTTCTAGTTTCTATACTTTTTCCAACAGTTTATTTCCATTTTTTTCCTATTCTACCCTGATGAATCACTCTAATATACCTACATTTAAAAACATAAATATATCAATTAGATAAAAAAAAAAATAACGTCAATAAATCCACAAAAATAATTAATATCAATTTTATTCTTCTCTATAAAAATATATATACATATATATTTTTTTTCTCTACAAGTATATACAGGTACATATAATAAAATATAAAATTACAAGCAATAATGATCCTACACAAGTATCCATAAAAGACTTTGTGATTTTTTTTTTTTATCAATTATCTGATTGTATAACGTAATAATAAATGATTTCGTGTATAACTCATATTTCCACATCGTAACGAGGAGGATTGTATTCATAAAAGTTTCCAATTAACAAAAAATTAATAGCCCGCATTCATAATACTCGTAATGTAATATCATAAATAAATTCAAAAATTAAATGTCAAATAGAAATGCGATACAATGAAAATTTAATAATTAACGAAAGAAAAAAAAAACCCATTGAATTTAATTCAACATGATAAAAATATACATTAATATCAATTAAAAATAAATTATTTACACAGCTTAATATTTTATTGGTTCACAATTGGTTTGAGATTGAAAACAATAGATATTGAAAGGCATTAGAACGACCCTCACATTAACTCTTCAAGTGTGGTAACATTAAGTGCAATAAATCAACAATGACGTCGAGTTGAAAATCGACCTTATTCACTAATATAGAGTATGCAATGCATTAACTACTCACGATTATTGGAATTATCGTTCATACATCAATTGCAGGTAATCAAGTACTTTATCCAAGTGTGACGATGCTATACCTTTGCATATACATATACATAAACACGTGTGTAAAGAGATGAAGAGACAAATGATAAATAAATGCAATGTATTTGAAAGAGAAAATGAAAAAAAAAGCAAAAAACAAAAATTATGAGAAATAGGTGAGACGAAATATTAAATGGCAAAAGGCAACACAGAAAATCCAAGGTCGGTGATGTCGTTATTCTTATCCAACGTAATTGACAGCATCCGCTGTGAAGTTGTGGGGACTGGTGCTGCACCTTGAAGCAATCCCTGAGGCGATCGTCGATAGTAGTAGATACAGGTGGCAGCAAGAGTCAACCAATTGGCCATAATATTTCTCCTCTTGGCAATTTCTTCTCTTTATATACCTTCTTCTTTTTCAACTTCTTCTTCTTCTTATTCTATATTGCCTCGTCGACGTGTTCTTCTTCTTCTACTTCTCTGCCTTGTTTTTTTTTTTTTTTTTCTTAAGAATTATTTTTTTTTTTTATCATACTCTCTTTTGCACGTTTTATTCTATATAGAATATCTTGATGTATATATACACTCGGGCGGAAGTTACTTCGACACTGGCCAACTTTGGCCCTTACATCAGCAGAAAACCAATAGCCAAGTGGCGCGCACACAACCAACTTTGATAGCAGCAACTAAAAATTGAAGTTTATATAAAATCCTCTATCGTTGTGAAAAAATGCAATTTATTTTTCTTTTTTTGAATTCAATTTACTTAAAATTATTTCATTACTCTTCTTATCATCATCATCATCATCATCATCATCATATACATGTGTTATCATATTTTATAATTACTACATAAATATTTTTTTCAAAGTTTTAACTGATGACGTGCAAATAACTTAAACATTTCGCTTTATATTTACTAATTACCACTACATAAAATTAATAAACATTTTCAAATATACTCCAAATTATTTTTTTTCCTTTTTCTTTCCCCATGCTTACTCTATCCCCAAAATGCCAATATACTCCAAATCAATTTTCCTTAAAATTACTCCACAACCCCTCGTGTCACGCTTCAACTCATCTCGAACACAAATTAGAATTAATTAATTATGAGCATTACGGGGTTTGTGAATATCTTGAATGTAATATGTAGCTGGTTGACTTATTTACGCGTTGTCCCCTCGACATATTCAACTGGATAGTCAACTGATGTTGAGGTGGGGATAGGACAAGGGGGGACGAAATGAAACTTAGCATTCATGCGCATCGACCTCGTTGTCGTCTTCGTCGTTGGTAGAATACTCCAACTGTCAGGAGTCAGGGTAAATGGGTGAGATCGCAAAACCACATGCGAGATGGAACAGCAAAGACGAGGATGTTATATATGTATACATATATAGGAACAAGAGAATATATAGAGAAGATGGCTCTACTCGGTGCTAACGAGCGAGCTTCGTCTCTGCTCGCTCAGTGCACAATGAGTATTATGAACGAAAACTTTGTTCGTTCTCATTTCTATAACCAAGTCTTCAACCTTTCTCCAAAGTATGAAGGCATTTACCTTACGATATATCTAAAGATATATTTTGAAGAAGAATGATAATGTCACATTCATACCTATATCATAAAGTATTCAAACTTCTGGACAGGGAAATAGAGATACGAATAAATAGTTTCATAATATTATTATAAACTTTCACGCATATTCATATTATTTTAATGACTCTTATTTTCACTTGTAGAGCTCAATTAATTCAAGCCATTTCTTTTTACACTGTCATTTTGTAATGAAAAAATATTCAGTATCGATTTGGAAGATGAGAAAAAAAATTCTTCAATTAGTTTTTATTTTATTTTATTTCACTTGTCGAGATTTTTATATGAAGGTTATGTATACGTAGATGAAAATGTCAAAAAGTGCTAAGGCTAGCGTAAATTTGTGATTAAATCGTTTTGGGTCAGTGCCCGATCCATATATAATATGTCTAAAGAGAATGAATAGTAGGTTACCTATACGTGAAAATAAAAAATAAAAAAATATAAATAAAAAAGTACAAAGTAAATAAAGAAAAAATTATGGTGAAGCTAAAAATGCGAGAGAAAGCCGCTGTGTGTGGTGGTGCGGGAGGAAATGTGTAGTTCGGTAGCGTCCAACGTTCCCAAACGGTCGTAAATAATGCTCCCGTGTCCGGCGAAAATATTCACTCGCCGAGTCGAGTGCTCGTGCTCAAGCGTGACCTCGTAAATAGTCGGAAAACAGCGAGGAGATGAATGAATGCATGCGCCCCATTCGAGAGAGAGAGAATGGAAGAGTTGAATCGTCAGTGGCTCAAAATATATATACGTATACATTAAAAGCACACGATGAACTTTGAGTTATGATGAAATTGAATGCGAGAAACTGGTTTATTTGTGACCGTATAATTAAAAATTTAAATAAATAAAAAATAAAAGATTAATGTAAAATGATCTTAATGTAAACAGTTATCTTCAGATTAACTTTACTTAATTTTTATGAAATAAATTAACAAACAGAAGAATGAACTTTTTTTATTCATAAAAATTTTTAATTATTTATATTTGTATAAATTATATTTATTTTATCTACGTGTGGTTTTGAAAAGTGGACAAACGTCGAGTGGTTTATAATAAAAAAGACAAACATTTATTATATCCAAACATATACATATATACCTCATGTAATATTTTCTTTTACAATTTCTCTGTTTTCTATAAATGTACTTTTTATTTTCAAGAAAATTTTTCGCGTTACAGACTTCAAACCATATATTTTTTCTACGTACACATACATTTTTTTTTTTTTTCTATATTTTTCCCTTCATCTCATTTCTTTTACTCTTTCTCTCTCTCTCGACTGCTGCTCCATCCACAACTCGCTATCTCTTTTATTATCCCTCCAGTTTTTTCTTCCCTTCTTTTTTCTACATGAGCTACCTTTACCGTAAATGTAAATATTTGTGGTAGAGAAATAAGAAGAAAAAAAAAAAAAATGAGGAAGTACTGCAGAACTTTGTTCACGTTCATTATGTAATGAAATGCAAGCGACATGAAAGAACGTAAAATAAAAAGAAAATAAAACAATGTTCAAATAAAAAAACAAAGAGAAAAGGGTAAATTAGAGAATATAATGGCATTTTCTATGTATGTACATATATATTTGCGTGCGCGTATATTTGCATATCCGTACCACTCGCATTCTTTTGTAGAGGTTTTAATAACATTATAATGAGTGGTATAAAATTATGATGATAAAAATGAGCGACAGTGTAGGTGGAACATTGAGATAATATAAACGAGACAAACGCACATATATACATAAATATAAAAATATATACAATAAAGACATGACCTCGCGTGATCATGACAATCAAAAAATCACCAAGTAATAAATACACATGTGTAGGTATATACATTGCAAAATACCTACATACATAAATAAATATATATACATACATACAAATAAAAGCATCACATGATCAAAAATAAAAATACAGTTTCTTCCCTTTTTGAATAAATAACTCCAAAATTACTTTATATGAGTACACTCGGACATTTTCCCCTATTGATATATTCTCCTCTCTCATCTCCTGTTTGTATTTGTTTACTATACATACACACGCATATTCTCGCTCTAAATACACATATATAAATCGATTGCGTGCAATATTCCTTATCACATCTATCGCCAAAGCCATAATAGTCTTCACGTAAATATACTTTTTATCGCTTATTTTCTATCATAATCAAGAATAAAAATAACAAAAAACAATAATAATAATTAATATTATTATTGTTATTATAATTATTATCTGATGAATTCATCGTGAATTATATCTACCATAATTTATTGCAATATTTTCAGTGTGAATTAACTTTATTTCATTTTTTTTTTTTTTATTCATTATATTTCAAATAATCTTCTTACGTCATTTTATTATTTTATAATTAAATTCTTTTGCAATATTTCATTTATAGTTATAAAATTACACTTGAATGAATTTCTAGAGACCTTTACTGATGTCAAGAATCTCTCATGCCCGTATATATACATATATATACAAACTTCGTCCGCCTTCCAACAGAAATTATCTACCAAAAGGACTTGATGATGATAAGAGCAAACTCCTGAAATATATATATTATATACATATGTATAATGTATGCATTTGTGTAGTATATGTATAGCTAGATCATGACGTGTATATTTGAATATAATATGTTAGTTATATGTACATGTAGAATGTGTATAAGGTATATTCTGTGTGATGTAACACGGGGCAAAGTGCCTAAATACGTCCATCAAGTCAGTCGCTTACACTTTACCAGATAGTACGACCGTGTTAATCAGCTTCTTATAGAATATATCTCGCAAATACAAACACACGACCACTATAACTATAACTATATATATCTATATATGTATGTAAAAGTACCAGTTGCCTTGTGGGTAAATCAACCTGCCTCTAACTACACTTTGCTTTTACTCGTTTATCTTCTTTCTTCCTCGTTCACTCAATGTTTCTTTTTCTCATCTTACAGAGAGAAAGCATCGCGTCATTCCTTCTCCCTTCATTTACTGAACTATCGATCTAAGTTTGCGTTCCATGTTTAATTGCAAACTATCCTTGAAGATGTGTGTGTGTGTGTGTGTGTGTGTATATTTCGTATCGTGAACCCTCATCGTTTAATTTTAGATTAATTTTTTTTTTTCATCTGCTTCTTCTTTTACTTTTAATTTTTCGTTTTCATTTTTCTACTGTCTATTTCTTCTTCTTCATTTTTTTTTTTTTTTTAATGTCGATTTAATCATCATATTACTTGCTTCCTGTTTTTCTTCATCACAATTTGCAAACGCATCGGGAGTTTATCGCAATAATTTATGTGTAATGTATATGCAATAAATATTGTTATCCCGCAGAGTTTATTGACGTCGATTAATTGAGATATCGTCTATTTATTAAATGACGATTATACTTATCTATACAACCTGTACTTATAAATAGGAGTGGCTATATGTATACATATCCGCATTCTTACATTAGGACGTTTTTGTTTTCATTTCTTATCTCTTTTTTTGTTTCTTTTTTCTTTTTTTTTAACTGATTTATACAAGTCGTAAAAGGGATTTTTAACGAGTGAAAAAGAGAAAAGAACGTTAGGGAAAGTGGAGGGAGAGTCGTTTATATTTCTCACTGAGCAGTCCCAAACATTTTGCCCAAAGATTCCCTCTGTGTTTTCCGTGCGCTCACCCAAGAAAATTAATGCTCCAAGATCCGACGTGTAAAACGAGGGGCGTGATCCTCAGCTCGTTTCCTTCTCGCGCCCTTCTCACTAAGAGAGACGGTTTTGCCTTTTGTCAGCGCGAAATAGCGCCACGTCCGCTTTACTATACATACCATCTTCAACTATACATACACACACATATAGATATATATATATATATATATATATATCTATATATAAACGGTGACTGGAGAATGAGAGATATATCTTCTTGCCGCTGAACAATAAGTGCCCTAGCGGCCCCTTTATCCCATTGCTTGTCTGAATATCCGTCATTCAATTCGTTTTAGACGTCGTCGTCAAAGGTAAAAAAAATAACAAAATTTTCCCCTTGTCCCAAGTAGTAATAGTCTACGTCAGCACATCAGACATTTCAACCTGACAATGTGTGTGTATACATATACTGTATTATCGTTCTTTTTTTTCTTTTTTTTTTATATATTATATAGATATATATTTTTTTTTTTCCCAACATTTGAATAGCCATGTCATAAAAATCCTCATTCTATTATTTATGCAACGTTGAATTTGGCGATTCAATTTCAATTCATCGCTCGAACGAATAACCAACTGCTCTCGCTCGAACAGCTCCACTCATATGTCTATATGTACCTATATGTATATAATAAATTCTTTGGATATTTGCGATACTTTTGTCTCCCCACATTTCATCAATTCATGTATATGTATACATGTTATTGAGACAAGTTGCAATGAATATCGGACGAACGCCAAAAAAGTATATGCATCACCGCCTGCATCGAATTATGTGCACCAATTCACGACGAAATGGAGAAAGTTTTGAGCTTGTCCGTATATATACTCGCAGTGTGTCTGAATAAAAATAAAACCGGCGAATGAAAAGGTGCGGGGTATGTATACACTGTATAGAAGAAGAGAAACTAAAATGTACATCCGTATATTTGGCAAACTCAAAGAAGTGATGCTGAGTGAATGTCATTCGTTGATTTTAAACATTTCTAGAAACTCATTGTAAAGTTTTGTAATAGAATGAAGAGTAGAAAGTTAGGATAAAAGTTAAAGATTTTTGATAAAGATAGAAGTGTAGATATAGTGAGATGAAATAATTTCAGTTGATGGAGAACAATGAGAATTATTTAGAGACATATTTGAGTATATAGAGGGAGGTAAAGCGAAGCGTGAAGTAATAAAGTAAAATTAGTGGTAAAGGCAAACTGACGTCAAACAATATAAAGGATCTTTATATATATCTTTTTGATTATAAATTTGTCATAAAAATGTAAAATAGATATCAAAAGCAATTTTTAATGAAATAAATATTGCAAATTATATTTGTTTGAAGACGAGAAATATGATTCTGTACGTCAGCAAACATGTTCAAGAGCTCTGGTATATTTGAGCGTAAAATTAATTTATTAATGTGACATGATGAAATATAAACAACATTTGATAAAAAATGTATAATGAAAAATAAATAAAACTGTTCATACATCCAGCAATATGTATACGGCACAAATTAATTTTCATATACTTGCTCTTTTTATCAACATAGTTTCAACAACAAAAAACCAAAAAAACATAAATATTTACCTCAGTTTTTGTGTTCAATTAAATTGATTAAATTAAATATACCATTTTCTATATAATCATGTTTATTTATTTTTTTCTATTTTAGGTGATACAAACCAGCAGTATTTTCAAGTTAAACCGGTAAACAGCTCGGTGCAAGAGGGTGGTAAAGTGATGATTCCTTGCGTTGTTGGCAAAAGAATGGGAATTGTGCAGTGGGCCAAAGATGGTTTTGCTTACGTTATTCAACCTGGTGAGTTTGTTGACAGAGAAAACTGTTTTTTTACAAGCAAAATTGATTTTTATTTTATTTCATTTATTTATTATTTTTCCTTTGTTGAGTATCATGAACATACAAAGGCGTTGGATAATAAATGGATTGAGAGTATATTATTATTATTATTTATATTTTCAGGTGGAAGTATTGTTGGTTATCCGAGATTAAAGCTTGAGGGCGATCAAAATGCTGGTGTTTATAATTTGACTATCAAAGACGCATCATTAACAGATGATGGCGAATATCAATGTCAAGTTGGACCTTATGGAAAAATACGTGCGATACGCGCTAATGCCCATCTCGTTGTAATATGTAAGTATTAAATTACAATTCATTTTTCTCATTTGTTTATTTCATCGTTCAATTAATAAAACAATGAAACCGAAAATAAAAAAATTTTTTTTTTAGTACAAAAATTTAAGTAAAATAATTTTAAATTATACAATATAAAATATAATACAGAATTAATATCGAGTTAATCATCTCACGTGCCAATATATTTCGGAAATAAATTTGCAACTAGTGATAATAAAATTTAAATAAGATGAAAAAATAAATATTCACATTCTCCATTCGCGAATAATCGTTAGCAAACGGAAGCACTAAAATTCTTATGACAATCGAGTTATTAGATATTTCCCGTATGAAAAAAAAAAAAAAAAAAATTGCACAACCTGACGACATTTGGCACACGACTTGTACGACGATTTTGTGAAGCATAACGATACACCACTTTTATACAGCATCAAATAACGGAAAAAGGCCACTCTATTATATATGCATACTATTTATATAGTGAACGCGAAGATTGGTCGTGATTATGTCTATTATTTTCGTTTTTGTATTCCTTGTAACTGGATAAAAATAAATATTTTAAATTAAACAACGAAATTATGCAAATGAGAGCAATAAAAAAATTGATTAAATAGTCTGAAAGCGATGTAGAAATAATAAAAAGTGTAAATTTCGTATCGTAGTAGTGTTAATTTGTTTATCTTCGTAAATTTCCCTCGTGGTAATTTATTAACATTTTTTTTCCTGCACTGTCAAAAAAAAAAAGTGTCTGTAATCTCATTTAATCTCAATCGTATCTGAGACAATATATATATATATATGTATATATATATTTTATTAAGTAATTCTTGAATGAAAATAAGACTGTAATATAATGGAATCCCCAAACAGTTTGAACGAATATTATTAATATCTCATTTGCAAATTCTTCCAATATTTCCCATGAGGTCATCTTGAAATTTGGCTGAGAAAAAAAAAACGCACAATGAATAAATAATAAAAATAATATTATGCTATTTATATATGTATATATATTTACTACACATATATGTATACATATGTAATATGCATGTACAATATACACATAATGTGAATGAAAACACACGACCCCCTTGTCTCAGGAACACAACGATCTTGGCAAGGAGAAGAGATCTATGCTATCTGCTTTTTCGTATTCCCAATTGTCCTCTCTACTGTCATGATGTCTCGCGCATGAAGTCTCAATATTTTAAGGCAAACGGGGTCGTTCGCGCACAGTCTCATGGGTGTAATTCCGTGTTCCCCGAAAGTGCCAACTGGACTTCTCGAGGCCAAACATCCAGTTTAAATGTCGCGTTTCATCGTCTCATTTTCTCTTTACTCGACAATATCTATATGTCTTCATCTACCGTGTTAAGTGCATATGTTTTATTAGTATTTTTATATTACACATAAGGCATGGATTTATTTTTATTTGTTTATCTGATATCTGATAATATACGTATTCATATAAATGCAATTAAATTCATTTTGTTTATATATATTCATTTAAATATTTTTAATCTTATTTTCGTAATGATCTAAATATTTATCTCAAATTTTATAATTCACCAGATTTATTCTTCTCTATTCTATATGTACCTCAATGAAAATAATATTAATAAATAATACTAATAAATAATATTAATAAGAAATATTAATAAAGAATAATATTAATAAATAATATTGATGAAGAATAATATTAATAAAAAATATTGATAAAGAATAATATTAATAAATAATATTAATAAAGAATAATATTAATAAATAATATTAATAAACAATATTAATGAATAATATTGATGAAGAATAATATTAATAAAAAATATTAATAAAAAATATTGATAAAGAATTATATTAATAAATAATATTAATGAAGAATAATATTAATACATAATATTGATGAAGAATAATATTAATAAATAATATTGATGAAGAATAATATTAATAAATAATATTAATAAAGAATAATATTAATAAATAACATTAATAAACAATATTAATGAATAATATTGATGAAGAATAATATTAATAAAAAATATTAATAAAAAATATTGATAAAGAATTATATTAATAAATAATATTAATGAAGAATAATATTAATACATAATATTGATGAAGAATAATATTAATAAATAATATTGATGAAGAATAATATTAATAAATAATATTAATAAAGAATAATATTAATAAAGAATAATATTAATAAAGAATAATATTAATAAAGAAAATATTAATAAAGAATAACATTAATGAAGAAAATATTAATAAATAATATTGATGAAGAATAATATTAATAAATAATATTGATGAAGAATAATATTAATAAATAATATTAATAAAGAATAATATTAATAAACAATATTGATAAAGAATAATATTAATAAAGAAAATATTAATAAATAATATTGATGAAGAATAATATTAATAAATAATATTAATAAAAAATATTAATAAAGAATTATATTAATAAATAATATTAATAAAGAATAATATTAATAAATAATATTAATAAAGAATAATATTAATAAAGAAAATATTAATAAATAATATTGATGAAGAATAATATTAATAAACAATATTGATAAAGAATAATATTAATAAAGAAAATATTAATAAATAATATTGATGAAGAATAATATTAATAAATAATATTAATAAAAAATATTAATAAAGAATTATATTAATAAATAATATTAATAAAGAATAATATTAATAAATAATATTAATAAAGAATAATATTAATAAAGAAAATATTAATAAATAATATTGATGAAGAATAATATTAATAAATAATATTAATAAACAATATTAATGAATAATATCAATAAAAATCTAAACATAAGATTTTTTCGATCAAATCATAATTAAACATAAATAGATTTCCATTTAACTCAATATTTATTTTCTCATTAATCGATGTAGCGTAAATAAAGAAAGCAAAAAATTTATTTGTTTTACAGATAGAAAAAATGAGAATAAAATAAAAATGTGGATATAAATTTATATTTTTCACTCTGTGCATTGTAATGATAAAAAATAATAAAACCTCATTCATTCATATGCCATAATTGTCCTCGACATCAGCTTGGTGAAAAAAAAAAAATATTAATAATAATAACAAAAACTACACAGAATACAGCGTGTGACATGTATATAACTTATGATTCATTCACGCTCGTTCCAAATGCGCGCATAGGAGCGACGCTATAACTGCGTGACGCGATTTTTAAAACTCACATCAGCGTGATCGCTTTGTCGTGAATGTTCATATATACCAATGGATGACAAACTGATATGATCTATCCGGTATATGCGCGTATTATTTACAACGTGTGATGGCAATCATCCATTGAGTTTTACGTGCGCGCAGTGTACCACATACCGAGACGAATGATAGTGCATTGATCTTTTTTTTTTTTTTTCATATATATTTTTAAATTCAATAAATTGGCACCTGTATATGTACCACTGAATCCAATCAAAATATAATGAGTATATGGAATTTTATTACGAAGATCAAATATTATAGAGTATGAATTTTCTATTCTATTTTATATTGCAATTCATATCATATAACTTTTCATTATTATTCATTCGTAGAAAAGAATAACTACCAAATTTCAATTTAACCATCAAACATGAGCATGGATCGTGAATCAAATAGTAGAAAAAAATTTTTAAAAATTAATGGAAATAAAAATGTTATTCATCTGTATTATTGATAATATTATTGGATATAACTCTAAATAAGTAGAATTTTGGTAACTCTTGAGACTCCAATTTTCATGTGAAAGTTGAACACTTTTATCCGGACAATAGAAAATGTTGAAAATTCATTCATGCAGTGAATGAAAATATTGGCAGGAAAAAAAAAAAGAGATGTGAATGCATAGGATGAAAAGAGTAGAAAAAACTTGCTATACCTAGAATATTTGAAATGAAAGGATATGTCTGTGTGAGGATATGTATGGGTGGTCAGTGACACGATTTCCTCGCTTCTCCTTTGGATATTTCCGTTGGGAGTAGCCACCAATATCCTTATGACACTAAAGTCCAAGCTTTTTCCTTCAAGTATCTTTTGCTGTCTGACTCGCGAGTCTACAGACCGAATACATTCTCATAGAAATTTCCCTTTGTGATATAACACATGTATATTACCTATACTCCAATACATTTATAATACATAAGGAAATAGATAGACGTAAGGATTTATATATATTTTATATTCTTATACATTATATAATTTTATATGCTGTTGAACCCTTTGAAAAATACCACATCAATATACACAAAACTATTCAGAATAAAATGTTTTACTTGCCCGTCATTTTCTCGTTATTATTCATCAGTTTTGTCTATCACAATATAAAAATATATATTTTTATTTCATTATTAATTATAAAACGATGAAGAAATTTTGACTATGTAGCAATTGGAATATTTTAATTATTTATTTCTTCATTTTTCAAAAACAAATTATATATAAAATAATTTTTAGATATTGTGATGAATATACTTTTAAAAAAATATACAACCCTGGATTTATGTGATGGGTTATAAGTGTAGAAAAACTATTGATTGGGATAGGTCAATCGATAGGTGAAGAGATCTTGAAGGATACTGGTAGATTCACATCAATATTTGCTTGACCCTCATGCAAAAGAACCCTTTGGACTTTCTCTTTTCCTTCTTTCACCCTATATTGCCACGAACATATTTTTCTTTCATTTATTATTACTATGTTATTCCATAACAACGTTTAATGAAAAATGTAATACACTATAGTTTTTATTTATATTTTCTTTTGATTATAAAAAAATAATTGCAATCTCAAATATTTTTATCATCATTCATTTTAAACCTTGTCATTTTTTTTTTTCATTTCCTTTGAATAAATATTCATAAATTCGATTCAATTCTCTTCAAAGAGAGTTAAATTACGTAGAATTAAATTGTCGTAATAATAAAAAATTGATATTAATTATATTTATATTTTGTTTTTTTTTTTTTTCTATTTATCGTTATTTATATCTATGGAAATTTGTCAAGTATTTCAATACAATTATTGATTTAATATATATTTGTCTTATGTGCAAGCCCGTTAGAACAGGTATAGTCTTGCGTTGTTCAGTGTGGTCTTACCACACGTGGAGCTTTACTACTTTTTCCCAACATATCAGAACGTATCCAATGTTATTGCGTGACATTTCAATACTTCTCGTAAACGAATTTTACATCTCTCACCTTGTGTCATCCATTTATATTCATCTATCATAATAGATAAAATAAAAATCAATAAACGATACTTATTATTTCTTTGTTTTTATGTCAAATGAATTTTTAAAATATTTAATTATCAAGATATATATTTAATATTCAGTACTGTGTCTCATTACAATTCTCTCTACTGTTTAACTGCAGTTTACAATTTAATATAATATAAGAGGTATTTTATATTGGCTTCTTTTCTTCTCTGACTTTTTATGATTTCAGTTTATATTTTGTATTAAATACAGGAAAATAGTGAAGTAAACAATTGCACCCATTGATGTTGGTCTGCCAACCTATTTCTAGAAATTCTCATTCCTTTTTACATTCCTATTCTTACCCATTTCAACATTTTCATTCCTTGGCACAGCAACGATCTAGAATTATTTATCGTGACAAAACGCTAGGGAACCTTCACCATCTCTCTCCATCACCAGATAGTATAGAGTCCTGGAAAATATATCTACTATCATCAGAAGATATGTCTTATACAAAATGCAAAGACACGCTTTCTCAATTCACAAAGTAATATCTTTCACTGTATATAAATTTATTTCATTGTTTATTATTATTTTTTTTTCTTTATTACATTTAGCTTTTGTTGGTTACAAAATTTTTTTTATTCTCTTTATCAAAAAATAAAAGAAAAGAAAAAAAATTGTCTGTCCTTTAACAAATCTTTTTATTGCCAGTTTATATCATTTTATACATTTAACACTTCTTTATATTCATCAAAATAATGTACATGTGTATATCAACGTGTAAATGTGCCAAAGTTTTAAATTGAGCTATATATATATTATACATACATATATGTATATCGACTCGATGTATTATATTATTTTATTTTCAACCTTACTTGGCACTATAGTCCACGTAATGACGATGAAATGTAACTTATATTGTATGACATTAAATATTGTTGAGACAATGTTGGCACTCGTAAAATTCTCACATTCAGAACGAGAGAAATTTGCTTGAGTATGTTAACAAAAAAAAAAAAAAAAAATCCATAAACTTTTCATGCAATGTGTCAGAATATAAAGGGCGAGAGAGAGAGGATGGAAAGGACGAGAAATATGAGAGAACTCTCATGTGAATACATATATAGTTACACGAGTAATTTACGGTACCTACCGTCGTCCATAGGATTAAGCAAAAGCCGCAGTTTTACTACTATATCGAGTATATATACATTACCATTATGTATATACACATATACATATATGTAATAAAGACATACATATATATATTATTTAAACAGTCCACTGTAAATTTTAGGAAATAACAGAATCGTAAGAGAGTGAAAAGAAAAAAATAAAATAAAATGACAATATGCCTAATAATGTGGCGACAATATTCAATGGAGGACAAACAATTCATTATATATTATAAATATTATATGATAATATGCTATACATTGTACTGTACGTACATATTTACTTGGAGAATATTAATGATTGCATTTTGTAGGATTAAATAAAGCTGATTATCACAAAAGTGCGAAGGTAGTTTTTATGCTATCTAATAATAATAAAACACAGACTGTTTTAGTATCGTCTTAAATTATTATCGCTATTGTAGCATAAATAATTAGTTTAGTAATGCCATATGTAATTAATTCAATGACTTTGTGATAGTAAAAGTAAAAGTGTATGTGAGATAAAAATTTACGTGATAATCCGCCTATGCGTTAATATTGCAGTGAGTTATTTCTATGTATGAACTTTTAGTAGATAAATTATGTACTTGTGTATATATATAAATATATAAATAAATATATATGTATGTAGTAGAAGTAATAGTAGTAGTAGTAGTAGTATAAACAAAAGCTTTAGCATTAATTTTTAACGATTATCGTTATCTCTATGGATTTTTTCTTATTATATTGAATTAATATGTATAATAAGATTAAATATTTATATATGATAATGACAAGCAGCTGAAGTTGGATTATAATCAGTGACAATATAAAAGAGGTGATCACTTTATTGTTATGATAACATGAATAGTATGTAATTCATGTAAACAATAGAACATCATTTGAAAATTGAATCAGCACTCTGCACTTCATATTGGGAACAATTTTAATTGCAATATTATCACACAAAAAGCTTTTAATTTCAATTTTATATGCACAGATGAATTTATTCTTTCGAATTTAATTTTAATATGAATATTTGAAATGTGATATTTAATTTGAATGATTGAATTATTCATGGCAAATAATTTTTTTTCATAAAATACAATAGAAATTTTGTTCGTAATATCAATAGCATTTTTTAAATAATGAATAATAATAATGAGTTTAATAATTAAACAAAATAATAATTTACATTGATTACACTAAAATTTTATAAATATAATTGTGCAATTATTCAAATAATTCAGTATAAATATTTGTTATTTACTGTTATAGTTATAAATATGCTTATATATATTATATATAAATGTATGTATATATTTTGTGAGTATGTAAACATGTATAAAAATTTTTTAAATCGTGTTTGCTCGATAGCATGCAAATTTTTAACGCAAAGAGATGAGCATCGGACGGAAAGAGAATAAATCAAATGATTGCGGAGATTAAACCCGCGACAAAATCGAAACAGGGATTAAATATTTATACATATATATGTATAAAAAAAATATATATACCGAGTAATATATCTTGTTTACATAAGATAGAGCGAGGGCGAATAAAATAAAAAAGTGTATTTGGAAAATTATTTTTAGTATCGATAACGAAATAGGCGCGTGTTCCAGAATATTTTATCCTCATTTGTATATCGTCAATGTGATAAACGATGAAGTAAATTCTCTTTAAACAATAACCTCATGTGTGTGAGGTATCAAAATAAATTGCAACTTTGTTTAATAGCATAAATTTTTATGAATATTTATTATATTTTTTATAGTAAATTATATATATTGAATATTGATATAAATATATTCAATTAATTCACGTCGATTCATAATTATTTATTTATATATAATATACATAGATATAATTAATTTTTATTCTAAAATAAATTTTTATTTTAATAATGAGAAAATATTATTTTCGTCAGGTGTCATATATATTATATGCTCTATTAGATATATTTTCAAATACTGCAATCCACCGACCATACGCTCACTTGATATTAAGCACGATGAGCAGAATGCGTATTTCTGTAAACTCTTGTCTTGCTTGATATCCCTTGCAATATGTTCCTTCTCCCTTCATACTTCCATCGTTATATGTGTCGAATGTAACCGCTGGGATATGATATTACAGATACACGTTCGTTCAAGCGCACACGTGACGCTATATAAAATGGGGAGGGTACGATGAAATAAAATCTGTCGAAGGCTGTTAGTCGAATGTCTATCCCTTTTTATTTTATATATATATATATACATTTTTTTTTCTTTTTATAATAGAGGGGAAAAAGAATCGTATAAAAAAATGACCGAAATGCGAATAAAAAAGCATCAATTCCATTTATGTTACATGTATTATTATACAGCACAAATATAAGCAATTTTCTAATATTTATATATCAACAATTTATTCAAGAAAAAATAAAAAGAAATATCCCATAAAATAAAATAAATTGATTTATCTATATTCTTTAAAATAATTGTGTAAATTAGAAATCTGTTAGAAATAATTGATATATAAATTTTAATAGTCAATTATGCATATTCAAATTAATTGTTCAACAAATAAAGGTGAAATATGAAAGACATCACAATGATCATTTGTAATAGTAATAATAATAATAGCACGAAAGAAAATCAATGAGACTATATCAATGGAATAGGAAAATAAACAAAAGAAAATACAGAGAATAAATAAACGTCAGTAAACAATAAAGAATAATTGCTATGTCAAGTTTGTTATTCAACTGATTCCTAATGAGAATCAATTTACAAACAGTTTTATTGTCACACACGTTCATCAATGATTTTTCCTATACTTTTTAAATTAAATACACACATGCATGCAGTTAGTTTACTTAAGGAAGAGTATAACTAAACGTAACTAACGATTTTACAGAGTATAATACTGCAATTATACACATATATATGTATAGAGTTTGCGTATCAGGATTGGGAGGAAAATTGGGCTAGCGAATAAACGAGGAGAGGAAGCCGCAGATAGAGAGATGCAAAATAGTACTTTTCAGTGAAGCGTAGAGTATAACCAACATCCATGGCATACAATCGATCGTAGTTCAGTTTAGTCACGGAGTAGCAGGAAGCAAGAACAAAGGGGACGAAAGAGGGAATATGTAGTAGTATATAGGTATATATTATATACATATATATATATATGGAGAAAGTTTTTAGGCGCCAAGCCAGGATATAGTCCACCCTCCATTTATCCCTTGAGTTTCGTGATACTGTTTCGAAATTTGCTGCGAATTCTCTCCATCAAAGCTCGTGTGCCCGTGAGAACACTGATAATTGTGTCTGTGAAAATTCGTTATTTTTTTTTTTTTCGACATATGTTTTTTTTTTTATTGATGCTGAATACATAATACATGTATATGTATTATCTTTGATGTATTTATTTTATTCTTCTCATTTGTATTTACAAGTATATTAAAATTCTTTTCGTCACGAGATGTATAAATATATAAACTGAAATTTAAAAATAATTTAAGTGTTGTGCAAAAATAATACTATTGGCACATAAGTGGTTTTACAGAAAAATATAATTTTTACACTTTTATAAATTGTTGCCACACCCATTTTGACACTTGCGCACACAGTAACTCCATTCATCTGTCTCCATCTCTCGTTTGCTTATTGCTTCATCGTTCATCCCCTCGCCATCTCACGTCTCTCCCTGTTAGTTGCCTTGCACTTCTCAAGTGCTCTGTCGCCCCGTTTGTCCACGCTTAGACAAGACCGAATTGGCCTGAAGCACAGATCGCACAGAGAGGCACTGGAAGTCAACGATGCTCGACCTCGAGACCACCCTGTGTCACGAGAACGTGCATGGAATTGATTGCGGTTTACGGTAAAGGAGGAGTTGCAATTGCAAGACTTTGGCAAGTGACAGTACTGGTACAGTGTATGTACAGTAAATATCACTTGTCAAATATAAAATGTCGATGCTCAGTTTTTCTTTCTATTTCATTTGTTCATGAACACAAAATAATATTGAACACACATTATTTTTTTTCTATAATTTTATGATTAAACATTGAAAATGGTTTGGATAAATTTTCTGAAATTTATTTTAGATTATTTTTTCCTTTACCTTTTTCAAATGTAATTTCAATATTCGTTCAGTTTATATATATTATATACACGAATCTGTCGATGAAGATAACGGCGCAAGACCATCAATATTAGTTCCATCAACCATTGAATGATATCCCCAGCTACTGAACATTTTACTCGCTAAACTCGAATGAATTTCATCGGTTGTACGTTATCCGATCGCAAGCTTTTCTTCAGCAATATATATATATGTATTGAAAGTACCGCGCGGTTTTCTACTACCGGGTTTGCAAAGCCCGGGAAGTAAAAGTAATTTAATCGATAGTTCCTCTCGTTTTTCCCATCGCTCCTCTCTCGGCAATTCCCGACGGCGGTCCGCTAAAGCGATATAGGACCCGAGAACGAAAAACGAACGATGACGTCGATGCGAAGGTCGGAGAATATACTACTAGTATATAGTAAGTAAGACACAATTCAAGTTGGACGACGTAAAGTTACCAGTATGGGCAAGAGCAGAGATTTTCAAGCTGGTGGAAATCAAATAAAGACGGTAAAAATATGATGCGCGAGAAGAATGATGATGGTGAGGAAAAGTCTAAGAGAAATAAAGAAAAAGGAAGTGGAAAAAAAAAAAATCATAACCGAGAATGGAAACAGGGGGAAGAAAACGAAGTAGAAGAAGAAGAAGAAAAAGAAGAAGCCGGAAGTCTTGGTAAAGAAAGTCGAGACAGGATAGGAAGTTAACCTCTTCAACGGGGATGTCGGTCGCACACCGGCTGGCTGCTTTAGGTATAAGGTAATAAATTTCACATCCGCTGTGCAACCAGCCAGCAGATAGTGCGCACTCTGTGTGAGTTGCAGAGGGCTTCTACGTCACATCTTCCGGCAATTTGCAACGTCATGGGGGGTAAGAAGAAGACAGCGAAAAGGGGAGAAAAAAAAAACTAACATGAAAAACATAAATTTTTATTTAATATTCTAATGAAAAAAAAAAATATATATGTGTACGTATATATGAGGGTATATGAATTTATTTGACATTTGGTTTCTACACGAATACATCTTATGAATGGACATGTATTCATCGACGCCATATATAAATTTATATATCTTTCGTATTCACGTTATTTGCCATAAAAATGTGCCTCTCTTATTCAATCCCATGTGTATTTTTCTCGTCGTCTGTTTACGTTATCGTGAAAAAATTTGTTCTTCCTATATGTACCAACGACTCATCAACTATGTATAAGAAAGACCGGGGACATAAGACATCTCCCCTAAGGAAAATAACTAGCTAGATGAGTTTTGAAGTAATAGTTGACTTGCGATAGTCACATGAATTTTACATCATTAATTTATGAAAAGATCGTGCTTGTTAAATAAAGAAATAAATTAAGAAATCCAATTACAAATATTTACTCCACATATTGAAATATTTAAAAACTCTATGCAATAAAATATTAAAAATTACAAAAAGTTAAAACTATAAATGTATAATACAATAACAAAAATAATTTCCAACCTACACAAAACAATTCATGAGAAAATTATAACAATTTATATATACACATTTTATGATTTTTTTCTTTTCTTTATTATCCTCTGATTCTATATTTGTATGTACATACAACCATAAAAAAAAAAAAAAAAAAAAAAAAGAGACACCCATTGGGCACTTTCAAAAGTATCCAAAGTCCACACGACAAATGGCTCGATTTGTCTTGAGTGTTGCCTGGAGGGCACATTGAAACTTTGTTCACTACAAATCGATGGCATGAGGGGAGAAAGCATACAGAAAGCAGGGAGTGAAAGCTCTGATGGTAGAAAATATATAAAGCTATACATATATCTGTACATGTATATGTTTATATATACATATACATATAAGTTGTACCAGAACTAGATGGGGAATGCTCAAGTTAAGGCCGCCTTGAGATGCATCCTACAGGATTGTACGTCTTATGTTCCACTGGGAAATTTCCTTCTTACAATCGCACAAGTATATATCGTATGTGTGTTTATAAATATATATATATATATATATATTCACAAGGCGTTTACGTTGTCTGATTTGCGACGGTTTCGGTCTTGTACTCTGCATGCTTCATACAAGTTGTACATTACCACGAATACAATAATAAGGCGTGGCTGACTGAATTTAAAATAATTATATATTGTACCTTCTTTAAATCAAAAAGTGTTCTCCTGAATTTTTATATTATTCTCATTGATATAAAGCAAATATTTAAAAGTACAGAAAATAGCTAAATAAAAATTAAAAAAAAATATTTGTATTTTTTTGTATATTAACGAGAAAAAAAAATAAATAATCAACATTTAGGATTTTATAATGTGACTTAATTATTCGCTGAATTTATTCAAGCAGCAGCATTGTCATTATATGAAAGAATTATAATATTAAATATATTATTAATATTAAATTGTTTGTTGAACTATTAAAGAAAAATAATATAAATACGATGAGAATTATTTGACATAGGATATACAAAATATTCATAAATTCTTCTTAAATTTACGGGGTTTAATTTAACAGCATTTCGATATGAAGACCTTTGATGACTTTGATCTCAACAAGTCTCGATTCCATATGGTCAGAAGCCTCATATATTACCAAATACGGAAGCAAGCTGAACACTAGCAATCAATTATCAGTGAATATTCCTCTTGAACTGTTCCTCTTGGGCGCAGATTGATATCCGCCACCTCTAGTGATGTCCAAAGGCATCTCTATTCATGCAACCATATCTACACACATACACATAAATGTATATACATATATATAATCACCCACACACACGCGTGTATGACATTTGTATTCAACAATCGGCAATAATCACCAAAGACAAGCTTTATTGAGAACAATGTAAACTAATTAAATTATAGAAATAAATTATCACAATTATAATAACTTTATATACATAATGAAATTTTATCTGACAAGAAATTTACATATTATTACATAAAATAATTTAAAAACTAAAAAAATTATTTGCATATTATAAAAGAATCAGAGCAAATGGAATACAGCAATTTAAAATTGTAAATACAAAAAAAAATACAAGTCAAGTTAGATATACATATATTTTTTTTTAAATAGCAGAGTATATATACTTTCAAACACTGCATATACATGTAATGTATGCCGTACTCCAACCTATCACCAGAGACTTGTAATTAGGAACTATATATTTTTTCCTGTAGCGCATGAGAAAGAGAGAGATAAAAGGATTAATGGGCACGATAGGGACAGCGTTGTGCAAACATCACGTTGACGTCGTCCATCATGCGCCCTCTCAACTGCTTATTAGTCAAAGAGGTGGACGAATGGTAAACACTTGCCAATCGAGACACATCAGTGCTCAGTGTTTAGTCCTTGGGGAATGGCTTCTCTCAATGACGAAAGGGTAAAAGGGACATGCAGCTAGATGAAACTAAAAGTAAAGCAATCAACATGTATGAGAACGTTGAGTGCTATGATTAATGTATATACATAAAGAATATATATATATATATTATACATACATATATTTATTTATTAATACATTTATATTGTTGATGTGTATATAATTGCGTTGGAAAAGATAAAATCCAGCTGATGCACCAGTCGAGTAATTGTAAAATGTACGACTGTGAAATATTATTCCTCTATATCGTTTTGTTTTATTTATTTATTTATTTATTTATTTATTTATTCATTGATGAAATGTTTATCGTGAAATATAAATGTGTGAAAATGTTTGTAATATGTTTAATCTGACGTGCGTTTACGTTCAACGTATTATATCAATTAATCAGTTGGTTTTTTTTTTCTTTTTAATTGTGATACAAATGGTCATCTATACCAATTGTTCTGTTAATTAAACTGATAAATTAGTAGTTTTATTCGTATAGCCGCGCGTATCAATTTGATTACTTAGCGCCCACGAGTTCGTTAAATATTTTACTAACAAATATATACATCAGATATGTATATGTATGTGTTTATGTATTTGTATGGGCGTGTTTATATAAATCCCAAAGGAAAGATTATTGTCGTGTTGTGTTTTGTGCCATTTGTATAGATTTTAATTCATTTTTGCAATACCACACTTGTGATTATTTTTTATCTATTTATTATGTTTGCAATGCACTCCCACAGTTTATTAAAAAAAAAAAAACTTTTATGAATATACTTCACAGAGTATGAAGAGAAAAAGTAAATTTTTTTTTTTTAGTTATTGAAAAAGAAAAAAAAATGTATTGCATGTCGATTTGTTTTATTGAAATTAAAATTCCTTATGGTAATTATATTTAATTGTTAATAAAATTGTGATGAATGGTTTAAAAATGATAATAAATAAATAAATAGTAGCGCTATAATGGTAAATATTTTTACTTCCGGGCACTCGTGCCAACACTCGATGGTACATGCATATTATCCTCACGTTATTATTATTATTTTTTTATTTTTATTTACAATTTATATTCCATGGTGCATTTATTCCATATAACCGTGACCATTATCAAGTGTAAATATTCATCATTATTGAAATTTTTACAATTTAATATAATCATTTTATAAAAATGTACATAAAAATTTAATATTAAACTATTGAAAATTACTAAATTAACTGAATAATATATTTAGCAGAGATTAAATATATTCAACAGAATATTAAAAAGAAAATAATAAAATTAACAATTTACTTTAAATAACACAAAATAAAAATAAAATTAAATTGAAAACAAAAACAAACAAATAAAAATAAAATTGCCCAAAGCGTTTGTGAATAAAAATAAAAAAATTTCACAACTTACTACAAAGCTTGTATATAATGACAACGAGTTGACATTGCCTCGAGCATATTATGCCAGTGCACGTAATGCGGTAAAAAACAGTAATCTCTAAACAATACAAACGCGAAAAGATTCAGATCTCCATCGTAACAAATATAAATAAATATATAACATAAGATGTGGACGAAAGAAAAAGTCTCACTAAATAATGTAAGTGTCGTGAATAATGCATGTTAGGAGGTGAAATAGCGGTGGATGAAAATGAGGGAAAGAAAAGAGAAAAGGCAATGTAAAGAGAAACACCAAAAGCTCAAGCTATGTAAGTAGTGCATTAACATTGTACAAGCTCATTTATGTACATAAATGTGTATTTATGTATTTGGTAGCAGCAAGCGAATAAGTATAGAAAAAGAGTTGGAGTAGATATATAATACATGAGTTTGGTAACTATACATACACATATATATATATATATGTATATCTATCTATATGTATATGTGTGGACCAGCCACAAGGGAGTGTATCCAACCGCAATATTATCGTTTTTTATTTATTCATTTATTTATTTATTTTTTTCAGTCTATTTTATATCGATCTATTTGTTGAAATATTTCGTGAATAAATTCACTTTATATTTTATATATTATAATTTATATATTATAAATTATATATTAATTTATTTTGCATAATTTTTTTTTTTTTTATCATTTGATAACAATTAATAATACAATTATGTGAATTATTATTACACAAAGGCTGTTTAATATTATTTCCACTTCATTATCAATAATGCATTTCAATCTATTATATGCATTTGAGTGAAAGAATAAAAATTATGTAATTGTATATATATATATTGTATGTAGTTTTAGATCGTTTGTATAAAGCATCTGTGCCATTTCATTGGAATATATGTGAGTGGAAGTACCAATGCAATGCTCATATCAACCACTACATATTGTGTCGATAGATCAAAAGCAATCGTCTCTTGCATAAGACCACAGCTTTCTCTGCATCAACATTTACAATGTAAACAGTGTGTTTGTCTGTGTAATTGATTTCAAACCAATATATTGAACTAAATTAATACAGAAATATACATCAGCAATGTTATCTTAAAATTCATATGTACAAATTGAATATATTTTTTTTACTAAAATTAATCGGCTTTGTATTTATAAAATGATGAATAATAATATTTTGAAATTATAATCTTGAAACAACTCAACAATAAAGTAATGTGAAATTTATGAGTGATAAATAAATAAATGAATAAGGATTTTAAAAAAACAAAATATATTAGTATGAAAATGGAAAAGTATAAATAATTTTATGAGGATTTTTTATAATATTCTGCTATATTTTTTATACTGACACAACAATAATCCTTTTCGAAAGAGGCTTTGGGAAATATGCAAATAAATAAATTCACATTGATGTTTATTTTATTGGAGATACATATACCATTGAGTGTAATACTGAGCCCTTTGCTTTTAACTTCTCTCTAGTCCCTTATACTGCAAGATGATAGATTTATGCAATAATATATTTGTGCATATATATTTATGTATGTACCTATATAAATACTTATATGATTTTGTTCGTTCAAAATATCAAGTAATAAAATATATGTGCTTGATTGAACGTGCCATATTTTTTCCTCTCATTTCTTATACTCTCGTCTTGAAAATATAAAGTTTTCAGCCCTTATTCATTGATCCACGCTTGAATAATACCTACAAAGCTTGCGATGATATCGTGTAATATAAAGTTAGAAATCTCGCAAAACGATAAAATAAAATATACTAAATTCATGTAATAAAATATACTAGTTTTTTATATTTGGATATTTACCTTTATTTTTCAATAAACCTATCTAAATCTTTGAACTTTTAACACATTTTGACGCTTTTTCAACCCTTCTCTCTAACGTTATCTATCTTACTTTACTTCTATGCAAGATGGACTGTTCAAAGTTTTATTTATTCATTTATTTAGATATTTACTGATCTTTTCAAAATAAAAAGTTTAGGATCTAAAATACTTGTGTCTTCAGAATTGTCATCACCCATTAATTTTATATTAATAAAAATAAATAGAGTATAAAAAAAATCTCGTTAAACATTATAAACACATATTGGAATTTTTTTTGTTTTTTTACTAATCGCACTTTAAAAATTTTTTTATCGATTTTCATTCATATTTGTTTTTTTTTCTCGAATGCTCTAAATAGATAAAAATATATTTCAAATAAATAAAATTTAATTCAACTGAATCTCGACATCTCCAAATTGAAATTTGACATTCGATTAAATAAATTCATTTGATTTTATAAAAAAATTTCTCTCCTTCTATTCAATGTTTACCAGAGTCCATTATTCATACAACAATTAAACGAAATAAAAGTACTTCAAATTCACTAAATCATCAATACAATTTCAATTAAAAAATTTCATCATCTAATAATAAACTTAATTATATTTAAATAAAAATTCAACGATTACATACCTTAATAAAATAATTTTCCATCATACCATATTCTAAATTCCTCTATAATATATTCATACAAAAAATTAAATTGGATATAAACAAATGATCCGTATATATACACATTTATATAAAAATAATAATCGTTATTTTATAAAATATTTTATTGCCATATATATTCATTATCTATCCTTCCACTCACGTCCATCATTTTTCCATCATCGTCCTTCTTCTCCTCTATTGTTGTCAGAACAGAATGGTTCTCTATATGAATTTCCAATCTACTTTATTATATACACATATAGATATTCAGATATATGTATAAATATATATACGCATAAACATAGTGAACGAATATTGAGAAAGCCGTCCTTGCTGGTCGCATTTATTATCCGAAACAGGTACCACGAAGCCGCAGGCACTTCGCATTTATATTCCAAACACCCAAACGCTCTGGAAAGCTGTCGTGCGCGAACTTCCGGAGCGGCCAAGCGTTCTCTAACCTCGAGACGAGAAATCGGCCGTGGTAGTCCAAGCGAAGGCAAAATATATCTTTGGCTAGTTTTTCGTCCTTATCCATTCTCTCATTCTCCACATCTCCACAACTTCATTTCCCCACTATGTATATATGTATACGTACGTGAAAAAACTTTTCTATCCTTATTCCACTCTATCCATCTTTTTATCTACATGTCAAAGAGCCCAACGATCCATTAAATACTTGAACAGTAGTGATGGAAAAATTTTCTTTCCAATATTTTATATATTTATAAAGTAAAATGATAAAGTTTACAAGAAATTTGTTTATTTAAAAATTCTATTTCTTACATGAATAAAATAAATAAATTTAATTTCACCAGTGCACTTATAAATTTATTTTCCGACACTGCAGTATCTTTATTTATTTAATTAATTTTATTTTTCTTTTTTCTTTTTTCTATGTATTCTGAATATTTTATTGTATAAAAAAAAATTTTATTTTTCCATCAATATTCCATGTGCTATACAAATATATATTTATTTGTTTATCACAATGCTATATAACATAGTGAAAAAAAAAAGTTTTGTATGATTTATATATGATAAAAGTTGTATAAAAGTGAACTTACGCATCAAAATATACTTTGAAATATATAATGTATATTTTGCGGTTGGGGGTGACACTATAAAATCACGTTCAACCCTCGCGTACAAGTCATACCTGAAAGCTCACGTATATGTAGAAGTTACCGCGTGTTGCAACAAAGATTTACGAGATTTTGTTGAACGGCCTGTAAATTTTCCACTCTCCCGCACTAACGATCCAAAAAACTTTTTTGTCACACCATCTATATACTCATATATAGTTTTATTTCTATATCCACTCTGTGTCTTTCACTTTACTTTCTAACTATTTTGCCACATCTTTGACCACGCTTAATTTCATTTTATACCATCCTTTTATTTTATCCCACCAAAAGTTTCACATAAAGTTTATAGCAGTAAACATATTGCTGAAAATAAAATTTATTTTTGTTTCTTCAAACTCATTGTAAACATTTATTAATTGTTTTTTTTTTTTTTTTTTTTATGTGTAGTAATATTATAAATATTATCGTGGGCGTTAAAGAACATTATAGTGTTTATTAAAAGTAATTTTTCTAAATATTATTTCGCTCAATTCACAAATGGCTTATTTGTCTTATATTTCTTGGTAATGAATAAAGAGGAGGTGACTCGTGTTGTCACCCTCCTCTCTTTGTCGCATCAATTTTCAAGTCTTCAATTGAGAGACATGCGCCACTCGTACACTCAAGTGCAATTTCATCTAATTAGCCGACGCCTGCCGGCATCATTCATCATGATTTTTTTATAGCTTTATTCACTCCAGAGAGATGAAAAAAAAAAAATAAAAACGGCAATCATTTTTATTTTTATAATAATTCTTCAACTAAATAACAAATTATATTCATAATGAAAAATTATTTAATCACAAAAATTTTATCGCACATTAAAATTAATTATATTCCCGCGACAATTATTATTAATAATTGAAATAAAGCAAACGTAATTAATAAATTGAAATACATATCTACAATCATTTATATATTTTATTTATATACATGAAGAATAATTAGTCAAACAACATTGTTATTATTAATGCAACGTTCTTTCATTTTCCTTGAAATAATATTCAGCGAAAATTGTAATATTTACATTTATATATTTATACAATATTACAATAATTAAGAAAAATCGAAACGTTTAAAAGATATATATACATATATACATATGTATATGTATATAACAGACAAATTTGGAAGTATATGGCAGCAAGTATTTTATCAACTGCTGTGAGCATGAAGCTCCTTGAAACTTAAATTTATGACCTCGGTGCTACTTTAAACTTCAACCCCGCTCTGGTCTTCCAACCCGTGCTTACATATACAGTCGTCGGGGGCAAAATCTCGCGCATTTGATTTATATAGAGGGTTGCAAGAAAAGCGTGAAAGAGGCGGATAAATTCCCGCGTACTTTAATAAAAATTAACGATCAACTCGTTGCGTCTGTACTTTGTATGTATTTACTCTACCATTGCAAATCTCTTTTAGTTTATATATTTATATGCCGTGTATAGGTACACATTATTTTTCCCAATTACATTCGATTGTATATGTATACATACATATAGGTATGTATGTGCAGAGCAAAAAAAAAAACTGATGCGAATATTTATATAGAATTTATATATATACTTTGATAAAGGCTGAACGAAAATTCGTTTGAGACGAATAAAAACGATGACAAATCGTCACGCTATTGACTGCACGAACTATGAATCATATTGTTAGGGATTACCTTGATCCCTTCATATAAAAAAATAAAAATAAATGATTCTATACGTGTATATGTGTATGTGTTTGCGGATAGACAATAAATTTTTCACACCAAATTTATATTCTCAATCATAATTCTTTATGAATTTAACTGCAAAACATAAAAAATTATATATTTATCATCCTCTCACTTTGCATATTCAATATATTATCAATGTTATTAATATTATTTGTTATTTGTTATTAAACACTTTATCAAGTATAAATTTAAAGCAGTTTAATAAAAATTTTTTTGTTGTGTTTATGCTTTTTCATGTACTGACATTACGTAAGATAAAAGAGGAAAAAAAAATATTGGTGATGTTTCAGCAATCTGTAATCAGTCGTTTGCACGTCATGCAAATATTTATTGTTTATTCACCTAATATTTGTCGCTTTTTCTACACATTCTTTTTTTTTTTTCTGCACTCAATCCTGTTCAATGATTTAATTGACATGATTGGCTTGTATCAAAACCACTTTTTTCGATACTTTTATCAATGTAGAATACATTGTCATTTTTTTTTTCTTTTTTTAGATGAAAACCCATTGATGATATTTAACAATAAATATATATACACAATTCAAGCGTTTTATATACAACCGCATTGGTATAACCACCGCATATTCATTATCAATAATACAAAAAATAAAAAAAAATACAATGAGGTATAAGAAAAATGTTGAGAAATAAAAATAAAAGCTCAAGATGCAGAATAATAAAATAAAAATAATACTTCCAGAATTCTTTTTATTCCCAATAAAATAACAATCATCGCGAATGAATTTAAAATATCCAGACACATTTAAATAATTATCAAAACTATTTTCCTTCTTATTATTCCATCATTATTATTATAAAATGTTTTATACATTTTATTTCCTCTTTTTTTAATAATCTTATTGTTATGTATATTTTCTAGCGCCACCACAGAAAGTTGAGATCAGCAACTATCCGAACCAGAACAAAATCGAGTTGCACGTCGGCGGGTCAAGGAGCCTGGAGTGCACAGTCAGCTTCGCAAAGCCAGCTGCCACAATTGTATGGTATCGTGGAAATTTTGTGATCAAAGGCGGCGATACGAGTGTCACGCCAATCTCGATCGAAGACGGTAAGTTGTGTGCAACGTGTGTACATTCAAGAAGCAAAAAAACGAAGTGAAAAAGAAGACAAAGAGTGAGTTGAACGATGAGCTGTATATGTAATACATATATGAATATAAGAGAGTGAAAGACTACGTTGAGTAAAAGAGGCAAATGCGGTCACTCCAGATTTTTATAGCAGCCAGAGAGTTGAAAATAAATATATGTATTTATACAAACATGAACGGGTGTACTGAAGCAAACGTCACACAGTGGAAAAGGCCAACGTATGCTCAGACGTTAGTTGTTTCCCACACATTTACATTTCCTTTTGTCATACATTTATTTTATCTTTTCTTTCTTTAAAAATAAATGAATAAATAGAAAGAAAATTAACTGATGATGGATCATAATTTGAAAGATGAATAAAGCAAATGTATTTCAGTAAGGAGAAAAAGAAATTGAATTAATAGATAAATTATTGGTAAATAAAAAATTGAATGGATACTAAGTAATACAATGAGCTGGATGCAATTGTCTTATATTGGTATTACGTGATTGTCGATAGACGTAAAACTCCCAATGATCCGTAAGGGATATCGTTCTTCCTGACTTCAAACACTGCTCGGTGGAAACTTGGACGGATATGAATCGGAGGTTAGTTTCAAGTTTCATTGAGGAAGTGAAAAGAAAGGGCGAAAGTAACGAATGGTATAGCGAGAAGTTGGTATAGTAAAGAAACGGGATATATACATGAAGAAAAAAAAAGTGGAGAAAAAAAAAAGAATGAGAAGAAGAAGAAGGAAGAAAGAATAACGAAAAGAGAGCAAGAGATATCATTCCAACCCGACGACATTTTCTTCAAGAGAGTGATTCCCGCACGTACATCGTAATACGACTATCGATTCTGTCCTTTCTTCTTCTTCTTCTTCTTCTTCTTCTTGGCTATCTTCATCTATCGGCTCTATATACGCCCTTTCAACTGAAGAAAAGGATGGTATAGAGTATTTACCAAACTTTCTACCAAACCTTTTCTCCTCTTTCTTTTTTTCCTTACTCCTTTTCTCCCCCTTATCCGAAGTACCTATTTCTGAAAAGTCATTTGCTCCAGCTGAGCTCCCTCGAAAAGCCAGCACGAGGCCCGCTCCTTCAATGAACGTGTCTGTATACATATACCTTTCTAGTTTATATACCTTATACTTTTATTTTCTTTTTTTCCTTTCGATGGACGCTTTAGCTTTAAAGTTGCAAAACGATGAAAACAATGAAAAGCAAAATATCGCTTGTGCCCTATAAGAGTATGCGGAGGACGCAAGGGAGAAAGAAAAATCCCTCTTCCTCTCGACCATCCAACAACCTTTCCCATATATACATAACTCTGGCGTCGTTCCAAAATCAACGTTTCCTCCGTTCGCTCGTTCGTGTTTTTTTCCTTTTTCTTTTTTTTTCTATTCTTTCATTTTTTTTTTTTTATTTCTTGTGCACAGCTTTACTGTTTTCTCTCCACCTTTCATACCTATTCGTAGTTTCCCATTTCCTTTTTTTTTTTTTCTTTTTCTTCACTTTACGTATTTTCTGCCGTCTTCGAACCAGTTACTATACCAACATCACGTGACGCAAGAGTGTAAATCTCTCGTGGCGCTTACCGTAGAAAGAATAAAAAAGAAAATACGGTAAAAAAAAAAAAATAAAAGAAAACAAAAATAAATAAAATAATAGTAATGACGGAATGAAATATATTAAAAAAAATATCTGGAGTGTTGTTGAAGTCGAGTGCGAAGGGCTTGACTAAGATGAATACCTATATAGAAAATCTTAGTTGATATATAGATACATAGTAAAACCACAAATGCGGAAATAAAGGACTTGAAGAACCCGATGAAAGCTGAAGCCCAAAGCTTTTAGTGGAGATTTAAGCTCGAATTTAATCCCCCACTACTTTTTCTCTACTCGGCCTCACTCCAATGTTGTTTCCTATGTGCACACGTGCCTTATTTCGATATTCTCCGTAGCTGTACAGAACTCGACGCCTCTCAACTTTGCTCCACTTCTCAACGATAGGCTTGTAACGTCTTTCACTCATTCGCTCACTCACTCATTCACCGTGTATTTTGTTTTTATTTTTATATTTATTTTCATCCAAATATAGACAAGGAAGTACCAAAGCCTGGCGAAGCAAGGAAAAAGCTTCAAAAGTTCGATACCAGAAGCTCAATAACTATCGTGCCCACTGTCGATGATGACGGTATGGATTATGCTTGTGAAGCACGACATCCAGCTATTCCGGTCGACAGACCGATGAGAGCAGTAGTAAAACTCTCTGTTTTATGTAAGTGCCAACTTACTTTAAAATAGAAACTATTATTTTAATATCATTAACGTTTTTCTTTACTTTTTTTTGTTATTCTCTATTTATTTATATCAAATATATAAAATTCAATGATTTCAGATCCACCTGGTGCACCATATATTGAAGGCTATACCGAAGGTGAAACGGTGCAGCGCGGTCAGCGCCTTGAATTAGTTTGTAAATCACGAGGTGGTAATCCACCAGCGCAGGTTGTTTGGTTCAGAAATGATGAAGTTAAAAGCAATTATTATCGTACGTACAACAGCATATCGGAGAATGTTTTATCATTTGAGGCACAATCAGAGGATGACAAAGCACGTTACCGTTGTGAAGTGTCAAATGTAATGAGCGTTACACCAATGAAAGTTCATGTGGATCTAACAGTACTTTGTGAGTTTAAAATGAACATTTGTAAATAACAAACAGTAAAATTAAATCTCTGTCATATTCGTTATTATATACAAATTAATTGGTAATTATATATGTGTGTTTATTTACGAAAATGTTTGTTTTAATTTAAAATAGTCCGTCCAGCGTCAGTGATAATTAGTGGACCAACTGAGGCCAAAGCTGAAGAGAGAGTCACTATAATTTGTACCACTGAGAATTCAAATCCACCAGCGGAAATCAAGTGGACCGTGGGTGGTAATGAATTCAACAACAACAATTCTAGAACATATTTAGCGTCACAAGGCGGATGGATAACAACATCAAATATTACTTTTAATATAAATCGTGATGCACGCAGTGTTGTTGTTATATGTCATGCAACAAATAAAATACTCGCTGATCATACAATGAAAACGCATATTATAAATGTTATTTGTAAGTGTACTTTAACAGTTTAATAATATTAAAATACTTAGTTTTAGTATCAATGTCATAGATAAATTTCTAAATTTTCATCTCCAACATTCATGTTATTTCTAGATCCTCCAGCAAGTTTAACAATCTCAGGTTACGAGGAGAATACTCACATTGACGCTGGTGCTGTCTTGAAACTTCTATGTATCGCTACTGCAGGCAATCCTCTTGCAAATGTTACTTGGTACAAGAATGATAAAGAGGTGAGTGGTGTTGTACAACTCTATATATTTAATTTAATGTTAGATGAAGAAAAGTTTTATATTACAATTCATCTTTTCATCGTATTCATAAAAGCTCTCCGATAGATAAATGTATCATTTTACTTTTTTACTTATTTATTTATTCATTTATTTATTTATCTATTATTTCATTTCAATTTTTTTAGTTAAATGGTACAATCAGAATGAAAGAACATGCAGTGACAAATGAATTAGAAATTCTCGTTAATGCATCGGATAATAATGCACATCTCAGATGTGAAGCAGAAAATTCAGCAACTGCATTCCCAATAAGCAAAAAATTTGTATTACAAGTTAACTGTGAGTACCAATAATCTTTTACATATTATTTTATCAATAATTCATTTATCATAAATAAAATAAGTTTATTTATTTATTTGAAATCTGATTTTATTTTTGGAATTTTATTTACAGTTCCGCCGGTACAAGTGAAAATTACACGTAGCCCAGAAGAATTCAGAGTGGGAGAAACTGGTAAACTAATTTGTGAATCGAGTTCAAGTAATCCAGCTGCTGAAATGTCCTGGTGGAAATCAGGTATTGCCGTTGAGGGTACAAAGAATACAACGAGAGTTGGTCTTTATGGTGGATTTGTGTCGACTGTTGAATTACAACTTCAATTAACTGAAGATATGAATGAAGAATTGTATACATGCCAAGCGAGAAACGCTCGAATGCAAAGAACAACTCATGACGCAACTACTCTAAATATTTTATGTAAGTTTTCACTTATTATTAATAATATCATTTCATTCCTAATGGACAAAATAATTAATTGCGATTATGAAAATGATAAATATGTTTATAAATATAATTATAAACTTATAGACAAGCCGATATTTACATCAATGGATCCTAATGAGTTGGTAGGATTGGAAGGAGAACCTTATGTGATTTCCGTAACGGCTAAAGGAAATCCGACAACGATAAATTTTACGTGGACGCGCGACGGTTTACCATTAAGTCGAGATAATTCGAGAATAAAAGCTCGTGAATCGACATTAAATATCACCAGACTTCATCGAAGTGATGCTGGTACATATATATGCCAGGCGACAAATAAAGAGGGTTCAACTTATTATCAGCTTAATCTCACAGTTCAATGTAAGTGAACTCAATGAAATTATAATAATATATTTATTTCCATTATTTAATTTGATTTTTAATAATGTAATCATATATTTATTTACTCATACAATTATTTCAGATGCGGCGGAAATAAAACGTACGTCAGAGTCAGGTGTCGTGTATCCGTCGGACGGTGAAGCCAAATTATTCTGTGAATTCGATGGCAGTCCTATTGGTGATGAATATGTAACCTGGTACAAAGTTGGTTCGACTACTGAACTATCTAGTCGCTATTCAACGTCTTTTGCAAACAAAACATCATATCTTCACATCAGCAATCCCAGTGAAGAGGATGTTGGCAATTATCATTGCAATATCAATAATGGAATTGGAAATGTCACATCAAAATCAATACTCTTCATTACTAATTGTTCGTAAAATGAATAAGTTTTTTATTTTCTTGTATGATTTAATTTAAGAATTATTTTTAGGACGATTATAATTCACATTCTATTTATTTTTTACCTCTCAGTTGAACCACAAATGATAAATACCGCCATTACGAAAAAAGCAGCAGCAAATGTTGGCGACGACGTTAAACTATACTGTAAAGCTCGCGGCTCTCCATTACCAAAATTTATATGGTCGTTTGGTGATAAAACAATACTTCAAAATGCCTCAACGGAAAAATATAAAATCACTCGTAAAGAGGTAAAAAAAATAATATAAAAATTGTCAAATAAATTTAATTTATTTGTCATTTCAATTTTACACAATTTCAAACTGTTTGATATAAAAACATTTTTATTTCAATTCATTATTATTGTTATATTTGTGTACACACAGCAATCGAAACTTGAGGCACAATCAACGTTAACAATTGTTCGCGTAACACAACGTGATTACGGTAAATACAATTGTCGAGCACAAAATACTGTGGGACACACGTCAGATGTTGTCCATCTGGATGTGACATCGCCACCAGATCAACCGAGTGATCTTGAGGTTTACAATGTCACTCACGACAGTGTTACACTCATTTGGAAAAAAGGATTTGACGGTGGCTTACCGACATCATATCGAATACGTTGGCGACAAGCGTTGGATTATTTAGAAAATTATTATTATCTCGATGTTGCACCTGGATCATATACAGCAACAATCAGTGGTCTTAATTTAGCGACTTATTATGTTTTTAGTATAATGGCAAGAAATGTCAAAGGTGAAAGCACATTTTTACCAGATCTTGTCAAAGTTCAAACTTTACGTAAGTATATTAAAATTTTTTTTTCTTCAAAATTATAACAATATCATTATTATTCAATTCATTCGTAATTCATTGTTCGTTCTCATGAATCATTCATTGCAATCATGCGCTTCTATTAATTCTCCATCGTGGTTAAGTTTCGAAACGAGTATAAAAAAAAAAAAAAATCATATTTAAAAATATGCATGAGAATTCCAGTAAAAAAAAAAAACAAAAAGAACGTTAAAAATGGCCAGGAAAATAGTAGTCACTAAAATTGGTGGAATTTATGTAACCTATATTCGGAATTATTACATAACATATGAATTCAAAAATTCAACAAATATTTTCCGCCAATATGGCATGAATGTTGAAACAGAATTTAACACCAATACAGAACAATAAACATAAAAAATAATAAATACACACATTAGCATGCCTATGTATATCATTATTCATATCAAACTCCCTTCAACTCAATTTTGGCTGTCATTGTTATCGGTTATTGAAGCGCTAATTCCAAAGGCCAACAAATTATTTAGCTGGGTTATTGCTTATGAGATGAAAGTAAATTGTGCAACACTTTGTCAAACGGAATGATTCCGGAGCGGACCCGGGAATAATTCCTAGTTAAATTAAATGTAATCGTAACTAACGGCCAGGTGCATGAATAACATTCGGGGTGACGGGATTATTGGCTTGGGTTCCAGGCGAAGCACCACCAACTGAGTTGACCGCCAGTGAGATTAACTCCTCCCACACCATCGTCATAATCATCGCTGTTTCCGCCTGTGCTTGTCTACTCATTGCTACACCCATACTCTATGCCACATTAAAGTCGAAAAAGAAGGCACATCGCTCTGGTAAATATTCAATTTTCATGTTTATTTTTTTTTTCTCTGCTCGGTTCTTTAGGTCCCAGTACGGGTGAAAGTCAACAGGATATTATGTTGGAAAAAAGCGACTTTCCAATGAATTATATCTATACTGTAGCGGCAACGTCTATCGTCTTTTTTATTATTAATCTCTTCATCATGTTATGGTACATTGTACGAAAGAAAAATAAGGCCCGTAAGTTTGCATAACAATTTCTCATTATCCCGATACCATAGTCAACCCGCAAAAAAATAAAAAAAATAATTATTATAATAATAAAATAAAAGAAGAGAAAGAGAAGAAAAATGAAAGATAACTACTTTCATTTTAATTATTTATTTTTTCTTCGTCTTTTTTATCAGTCTTACGTATTTTACATTTAAAAATTAAATAATTTTTACTAATTAATTTTTTTTTTCTTTTTTTTTTTTATTTTTTTTTGCACAGGAATCAACAAATCACAAACTGCTGATATGTATGCACCATCAACCGTGAATGGCGACACAATGACTGGCGAATTGAGTTCGGTTTCTGACGAGAAGAGTGATGTTAACTTCGACGCTAATGATTACGTGGTCAGTGCGATCAGTCAGTATGTTCTTAGTAACAAGTAAATTACGGAGGGTAGGTTTGAGTTCTGTTAACACTGTTTTGTTGATTTTTTTTTTTTTTTTCTTACTCGTGTTTATTCTTTACATTTATCATTCATTTGTTTTCTTATTCATAAATCCCTCCGTACGTCGTATCATTTGCTTTACCAACTCTCACTCGCTTTTCTATAATTTATTCTCATTTACTTTTATCGCCTGAGCTCAAAAATTCATTTATCTTATTTTTTCCAAATCATTTAACATTGAATTAGGGTTGATGGTTAACAATTACTTCTAAATTATTGACTAACAGAAAGTGCATGATTATTATCAACAAAGAATGAAAAAGAAAAAAAAAAGGAATGAGTAGAAAAGACAGAAAATAAGTAACAATTGTAGGAATTAATGATAAGATATGATAATTAATTTATATAATGTTAATGAAGAAGTAACATCGGGGAAATGGGTAATATAGCAGAAAAATGAATGCGTAATAATTTTGATGATTTATTTTATGATATGATTAATACAGGACGAGGGCAGGAAGACAGCAGCTAGTACATATTTAATAGATCAGAGTATACAAGACTTTAGTAAGGGTGGTTTGGAAATGCAAGTTCATCATCAAGGGACACTTGGTCGCCGTGGCAATCATGTACCAAATGTTATGCCAATGGATTCACCACCGCAACGTACCACTGCCAGTGGGACACTCTCGGGTGCGTCAGCCACAACTGCTACTCACCCTGAGGCGCTGCATAGGTGCAAAAACCTCTCAAGTTTATCGCTGTTGATGTTTTCCCACATTAAATTGCTGGCCAGACTCGTTGATTCTCGGATCCGCGCACGATATTTAGTTGAATATAAATTAATAAATAAAAATCAGAGTTTAACAAACGTGGCTTATAACTATTGCAATATCATGACAATAATTCGGTATTAAATGTCACTTATAAATGAATAAAAAAGATGAATCTTTTCGTTATCTTTGGTCATGATGAGAACACGTTCGTTGAGGGCGTAAATGTCCAACGTGACACGACAATGAATAGCCCGTAGTTCCGAGTTGTTGACGATTCTCATCCAGACGAAGCACCCATTATTCTTGGTAAACACAACACACCAAAAAGTGCATGTCTGGGCTTCGATTGTCACTGTATACACGCGAAAAACTATTTCGTGCATGATTTTCATGTAGAATTACTTCACTCGTTGCTCGCTTTTTTATAATTATTCATACATATGTATATGAATATATGTGCATACATACTACACGTATATGATGTCTGGCCAGATTTATAATCATTTCCCTCGATGAGGTTTCATTTCAATTTGGTGTTTTACTCAAAAAAAAAAAAAAAAAAAAAAAAAAAATTACACATATAGTAAAAAATAAAAAAATGTTTTTCAATAATATTACACACATGGTGTATCAGAATCAAATGAATAACGTCGGGATTTCCCTCCAATCAAAATCATTCAATTCATTTTAGCATGAATGCGGTTATCCAAATGGCTAGTTTCATTTATCACCATTGATACCATCATATTCAAATTAAAAAAAAAAAAACAAATACTAAACAATGAAAAAATGCCAAGGCACGCTACAGAATTATATATTAAAAATAATACACTTGCGAGGTTTTTGTTTTGTGCATGCATTATTTGTGTCACATATGAGCAAATAATTGCCATTTAATTATATATAATTGTAACAGTGAATAATTAACAACAAAAAAAAAATTATACATATATAATTAACATCATTGCACTAAGTGCAATGAAACACTAGGTATAAAATGAAATAAAATTAATTAATAATTTATTGTCACAGTTTCGAAATCGAGTTACATCGGGAATCCCAGCCCAGCCCCACCCAACGATGTAAATTTCTACAGTGTGGAGATGGACAGTGGCCGCTATACGGGATATGAAGTGAATTCAAGCCCGGTACCGGTGTTGAACGAACCCGGACCAGGCGCCTACTATCCGTCCCTTGGCAACGCAATTCATCACGGCGGTGGTACGTTACATCAGACAATGGGCACGGGCACGGGCACACTCACGAGGAACAGAACTTTACCGAGACCGGTGCCCCCCCCAGACGTCACTGTTATGACTGCAGGAACAAAGTCACCAATTCCACCCTCGGTACCCCCCCCGCCAGTTACATTTGCACGTGCGGGCCCCATCCCCGTACATTCCCACGGGCATCCATTGTCAACTTTCACGTCGACCCCGAGTTATTCCGACATTGATGGACATCTTGTTTGAGACCAACCAATAGTCTCGGTTGTACGTTTGCCACATCAACATCAACATCACAATAATTTACCAACTGTATCATCAGCAACACAATTAACGCCGAGACTTGAAGTTAAAACACATTCAGAGCGCGTTACTCGATTATAGTTTATTTCACCAACAATAAATGTGTGTGAAAGTGTGTGATATTACATACGCGAATTTTGAATGGTTTTCACAATAGTGATTCTGTAAATGAAACAAACAAATAAGAGAAAAAAAAAAATATGACATGAAATTGTGAAAAATGCAAGTGTAGTGCAGTTCCTGAATGGTCGATGTAGAAACGAGCAAAACAACTCAGCATCCATTTCTTTCTTCATTTTTGCTTCTTTTTTTTTCACCTTCCGTCATCATTTCTCATCTCTGTACATAAATACATCCTGAGAAATGGCTGATACAATGACGACTCGTTTTCATTGACACTTTTAACGTGCGAAAATATATATACACGCAATACTACGTACGAACACATCAAAGCCAAGTGCCCACTTTTGTACGCAAAGTTGGCTTTTGTATAAAATACCACTTTCAACTATATATAGACGTCTCAGATTGTCGCGTTAAGTATGGTCGTTTGCGACAGCGTACTTTAAGTCAATACAGGACAGCTATGCAGTGAAAAAATATGGTTTACGAGCAGCGATGTTAAATTCTATTCTCGATTTCATATAAAAGCTCAACGATTATAGAAGTATATTCACATACACGACGCTGTACTTTCATCGCTGATGTAAATTGGTTTTTAAGATGTTGCAAGTTTATTCCATGCGTGAATATCCCATAAGATTTTAAGTTCAGAGCAATATTGTTTTATTCGCATATGGCAACGATATTAAACAAATTACCTGCATATATATAAATATTTGTGTATATTTATGAGTATTTCAACGAGTAAAATAAGAAGATTCTATTCATTAATTGCACAGTGAAATTTTTTTGACGTTAAGAAAGAAAATAAAGAAAGAATAATTAAAATATAAAAGACATTATGTATAAGTTATTACGTATGAATTATTTTCTATTTAAGTTGTTAAACGAAAAAATTTTATTTGCTCATGCACAAAAAAAAAGTGGGCACTGTTGGCTAAATGTTTATAGATCAAAATACATGTATATATATTTACTTTTCCTTTCTTCAATTCATATTTAATAATCTATTGTAAATAGTAATTATTAACATTATTTTCATCGATGGGACAGTGATGAATATTCGATAATTATTCGATAAAAATTGAGAACAAACTGGATGAAAAATAAATAAATAAATAAATAAAACAAAATACAGTAATAGCACACATACACACTCAACAAGTAATTTCAATGGATCATATGAGGGTCTAACTTATTAATTGGATTTTTTAGGCTACGAATGAGAAATAGTAAATAAACTTGAGGAAAAAAAAAAAAAGTAAAATAAATTAAAAATAAGATGACAAAACATTCTTGCTGTATTTTTAGCGGCGTCTAATTATTATTGCGTGTATATTCAAAATTTTATTCGCGTTATTGAACGATACATGTTTCCATTTGTCGAAAGCCTAAGTAGTATTGGCGTATATATTTTTGAATAATAATAAAATAATAATAATAATATGAATATAAATATAAATATGAGTAATATTATGAATAATAAATATAATAATAAAAATAATGTATAATAAATAATTATAGAAATTTTCTGAGCAAAACAATATGTAGCACGCGTGAAAATTGATGTCAATAGTCAGGAATACTGCCGTAGCATGAAAATTATCTATTTCTTTACCATTTTCCCAAGACGATAGTGATAAATTTTGTTTTAATTATATTTATTACTATTATTTTTTTCTTAATTTTATAATCAAACACGTAGTTATGATTTTTGAGCTCTATGACAATTAATAAATATAAATAATAATGTACAATAGTGAGGAATGCAATCATAAATATGATTTGAATGTCCTTGTTATCGATGAACTGACTAGTTTATGTCAAAAATATGGATTGCTTCTTTTATTGTTGTTTTTTTTTTGTATTTGCCTGAAGCAAAAATGCTGTGAAAAAAAGTTTTCAATTGTTTCGGCGTTATAAAGTCATTTAGACGAATATTTATGTTATGAAAGGTGATTCACGTGTGAACAATAGGCTGAGATTAAATGATTAATTTGTCACCATTCACTAAATAAGTGACGTATGACACCAATTATTGCACGTCAAAAACTTAAATTGAATGCACAGCTGAACCCGTACCTGTCACGGCACGCACGTGTGTTCCACACTCGAGTATTTTATTGGAGAGTTTTATGAAATAAAAATATGAAATGAAGAAAAAAAAATAATGTATAAAAAAAAAACAAAGCGAAGATTATACTTAGCATACTTCAATTGTTATTTGATTATTACAATTATTTGTTACGGTAGATTCTTACACAGGCTTATAAGACGTGTATTGTTATATACCGCTGTTGTACATGCGTGTGTGTATGGAGCCGAACAAAATCGGCTTAGACTGATAATATTGAAAAATGAAAAAAGAAGAAAAAAATTAATAACGAGAAATGAATAAATAAAAAAATTCACGTATGCTCAATTAGAGAACATGTTCGCGCATAATTAAGAGTTCTATTTACATATACATGTTTTATATTTGTAATTGAAACAAACAGAAATCATCTATAAATAATAAATTCACGAAGAATGAAAAGAGTGAAAAAATAAGTAATTAAATAAATAAATAAAAAACATTTATAGATTATGTAATCTCCAAAGTATTTGCTCATCAAAGTGCTAGAAAGACATGTTAATACGGACCGATATTCGTCCAATAATGGTACCTTGGAGATGGACATACCATCATCTAGAAATGGCACGATATTTGATATTTTAAAATCAATAATTCATATTTACGTTGATTACTCTAATACATAGTCAATCCTAATTATACAATCATTAAACGTATGAGAAGAAAAGATAAATTAATTGTTTTAAACCCACAATTGTATATATTGTAAATAATATTTAGATAGATATGAAAAATTAATAAAATAAAAATAACGAATTATATCAAAGCTACGAGAGTAATTTGAAGAGAAAAAAAAAAGGAAAAAGAAGAATAATAATGAATCGAGAGCTTTTGTAATATGTGAGAATGTCCGTATCACTTTTTACCGTTATTTTACTTTATAATACTCACTGAATGATGGTGTGTTCTCACGATATCGCATTAAATCCGATTGAATAAGAAAATTAAATTAAAAACTAGTGAACAGAAACAATGACAAAAGATGAAAAAAAAATTCAAAATAAAATAACAATTTTTGTATATGTTGTATTTTTAATTATTTTATATATCGATTTCCATTTCTTTTTTTTTTTTTTTCTTACATCCAAATGTCGACGATATGTATTATCAGTTCTATGATAAAACATTGAAATCGCTACAGATTACAATTACAAAATTCGACATGAGTAAAAAAAAATATACAAATAAAAATTATCAAAATTGCTTTTTCCAAATTTCGCATTTCTTTAAACCGTACCGTTTTATTACGGTATGTTGCTTCCATTTATGTGCCAACACAACAAATAAATGTTTTTGATAAATTATATAAGGATAATATAAATAGTTACTATGTCCCACTGTTATTCAATAACTTCACGACGAAAAAAATAAAAAATAAACTAAATTAAAAAAAAAAAAAATAATATATAAATACAAAAATAAACGACTTTTAAGTGTTGAATGTATGAAATTGAGATCACTAGGCAATCATCACTGTTTTTAAATACAACGTAATTCGTTGAGATAATGTTCTCCAATTTTGCCGATGTAATGTATATTTAAAATACCACATCGGTATATATTAATTATTGTAAATATATATAGTATTTTTACATTCTAATTCTAAATTCCATTTTCCGATTCTAAATGGTACATTACTCTGTGTGCTTCGCCTGTCATCTCTGCATCACTCGACAATCTCGTGAATGTACATGTTTTTTTTTGTTTTTAATATTGCATTCGATTCATTATAATATAAAAGAAAATGATTAACAACGATTGACAATGCAAAATAATGAGCTCATTCGTCGTAATAGCACCATTTGTTATATATTATATTACATGTAATACATATGTGTCCACCCAACCTCTGACATGCATTTATTATGAATTTAAATAATTATAAGTTCAATTTCTAAAACGAAAAAAAAAAAAAAAAAAAAATATCAACAAATAACAAATATTTCCGTTCAACTGCCATTTAATTCCTGCCTTTCATATTGAAGAATATAACGTGTGTATCAAACAAAAATTTCACAATATTGTTCAATATTTACAACTGGTGTTTTTCTGCCTTCGACTGATTATAAAACCATACGCATCAAAAATTATATTTATCAAAACGTGCATGTAACTGCGCGTAATTTGCAAGTATTACCAAATAGGAAAAAAGAAAAATAAATAAAATAAAATGAAAATGATGGAAAAAAAAAGAATTTTTAAATGTAAAATAATTAATAAAATATCTTGATAAATTTTCTTTACCGCACGCATGAAGGCAGAGTGAAGCTCAGCAGACTAGTCCTTAATTTAAAAACCAAAGTAAAAAAAAAAAGAAAAAATGATGTAGTGATTAAGGATTTCCATCATCATGTACACGTTTGCGAGTCTCAATAAGACATAAAGCACATTAAACCAATCAATCATTGTAATTAAGTAAAAAAAAAAAAAAACGATTAAGTATAAAGCAAATAGGTAAAAAGTAAGCCACTCGTTACGAATATTATTTTTCATTATTTACATTTTTTTTTTATACATCCATATATACATATACATATACATAAAGTTATATATATATATATATGTGTATGTGTGTATATATTTGATTCACTGTCATCAGTGATAATGACTCTGATAGAATGTTTCATTCATCAGCGTTAAAACAATAATGAATTCTGTATCTTGTACATCATTTCTGTTTTTGCGATTATTATTAAACGTGATTATAAAATAAATATCTGGTATTTTATTAATTTATAATAATACATTAATTTTTCTTTTTCTTATTTTATTATAATCCAAATTGAATTCTGTCAGATAATATAAACGCTTAGGCAAAACTTTTAATCAAATTTAAACAAACTTTTACGTTACTTTTACTTAAATTATAGAACAGTTGATGTGCACTATCGAGATCTGTGCAACCATGACGATATATATTTTTTTTTTCTTTTTCATTGCTTAAAGAACATCCTCGCGCTCTAGTTACCAAGTTCTTTGTGCGTGCACATTGTATATATTGACTCTTTGTCTTAATTCCCACTCTTTTGAAATACAATAACAATTGAATTCATGAAAGTTCTTTGCATGTAATGAAAATTATAACTATTTTCATTCTTGTCTCTCACTATCAGCGCTACAAAGTAGAAAAGAATACATACATATACATTTTTCTTTTTATATATATATAAAATAGTCTCATAGCAAGAATGTATCATCAATATACTTGAAGAAAATCGAATTCATTTTGTTAAATCGAGTAGTACTCCAATTGAATTCATAAAACATCGAAACTTTCATTTAATAGTCCTGTTGCGTCTTCAAACACATCACAAAAAAATAATCTTATCAGATGGATTTATCTACGGGAATAAAGAAAAAAGTAAAACTTTCCTTAGTATCGTACCAGATTATCATTTGTATTCACTAACATTCGCGGGTGCTCAACGCGCCATACAAACCAAATATCCTGATCAGCAGGTAGCCACACGTTTCACTATCACAAAGATATAGGACTATACTCGCTTCTGCCATTAGTCCTTATAAAAATAAAATGAAAAAAAAAAAAAGAAAGGAGAAAGGATTGCGGGTGGCTCATGATTGCTACCTAACACACTTACATCACCCAATTTTTCACAGATAAATTTTCTTCCACATTCGATGTCCAAATTGAATCTATATTGGATTGGAATAGATTTTTATTTGCTGAGACTCTGATCACATTTATAAAGTGCAGATGCAGCAAATTTATCTTCCTCTAGTAATTTATTATTTTTTTGTTTTATTCAAAAGAATTTTTTATTTTACTTTATTTAATCAATTGATTTCACAATATTATAATGCACTGATATCATTTTTTTTTATATATTGCATTATAAATCTTTGAAGAATTTCCAATTATATGAAGTTGTATGACCTATTAGCATGTTATGGAAGGGACGAAACATTGCTTTCCCTGTAATGCGAAAACATATAATCCGGTTTTAACTCTTTTCTCTCCGCTGCGTGTGGTCAAGTTCTAGCCAATGTCCTTACCTGTGGTGATGGCAACAAAATTGCTTTTACCTACTCGTCTCTGAAAGAAGGGGCTTCATGATGTATAAAACCGTGAGAGCAACTGCTACAGAGGTCAGTCTGTTTGAAAATCCTGTCGGTATTTGCCATACCGAAAATTTAATTCTCTAAAATTAATTATTATTTATTTTGAAATTAAGTTTTTGTTTTTTTAATCTTTATTCTTGTTCAAAAGCCGTATCGAAAAGATGTTGCGAGTGAGTAGTATTATCAATTAAAGTTTAAGATAATAAAATATTCATATGATAAATTTAAAGAAATAAAATTTAACTATGGTTGCTTTTATAAAACCAGTGAATGTTATTTTTTAATTTAATAAAATATCATTCCAGTCGCTACATTGAGTGTTATTTTTATCTTTTTGTTTTTCAGCTTGCAATAATAACGGTGTGCGCATTGATGATTACTACAGATGCAACTGTGAACGGTGAGTTCTTCCCATATAATTATCCCAGTAATAAAAAAAAAAAACTTCAAATCGAATAAAACAAGAAAAACATTATTGATTCATGACTATTACATGTTTGGTATTTTTTAATAATTATAACGGACAACGAACTCGAATGTTGGCGTCATAAAACTGGAAAAATTACTGTTCTACTTTCTCACATAGAATAAATAGAATATATATGTAGCGTTATGCATGACACACATGTTCGATGGCACGCATCACTAAATGCATGCGTTCAGCAACATAAGAAGATTAGAAAATCAACTTGATTCGAAAAAAGAAAAAGAAAATGATAAATAAATAAATAAAAGGAAATTGCAATGTATCGGAATTAAATAATTTTTTTTATTACACTTTCTCTTCAACCGCGATGCACTTGGGATACATTTGTTGTAAATTGGAAAGGCCAACATGCGTGCACGCGGGCACACGCTTTTCATGCTCAATAAAATTCTCATTCATTATCAAGGTCGAGTAAAATATAGTCCTTGACTTGAGAGCAAGAAGTAGTGCATAAAATAAGTGGCCGTTATTTTACAAAACCTTTAGATAAATTCCAGATAGGAATTTAACCTTCATATAATTTTAATTTTTATTACATTTTTTCGCCTGGCAGGTTACACGATCTCAAGCAGAAATCGTGATTATACAAACTCAGGCTACAGCGGAAATGGTGCTAGCACCAGTGGTTTTGTTGGACTATCAAAGGATTCACATGCCGATTTATCAGATCAATTAAGCAGCAGTAGTGCTTATATTCCATCTAATTCACAACGATATTCAACAGTTGGTAGTGGCAGTCATTCAAGTCCTGCTGCAAGTTATTCATCTGCTACTTATGCAGACAGCGCTCAGTCCAATGGATACACCAGTCATTCTAGCAACACACCAGATTCATTAAACACAATCACGAATTCATATACAAGTGATGTCCACGCGTCATCAGAAACAAGTCCACCGGGATATGCGACTGGATCATCAAATACTGATGGTTATTCTACAAGCAACAGCCATGGCGCTACCGCATATTCTGGATACACAAGTGGACAATTAGCTAATAGCGGTGGATTATCTGGTAGTGATCACACCTCTTCAATTGAATATAATTCATCGCCTTCATCTTCACATCTAGCGCCATCATCGCCATTGACCAGTTATGTTATTGCTGGTCCAAAAGCTGCTGCGTACACAGCCAGCAGTCACAGCCACCCAAGTTCTCCATTTGCTGCATCGGGACATAATTTTATATCCAGTGGACATTCAAGTTTCCCCGGAAACAGTCACTCCAGCTCATATCCCGGTAATCATTTGAGCTCTTATTCAGGAAATCGACACAGTATTGCTAATTTTGCACCAGGAAATTCACACGCCAGTCATAACAGCTACTCTGATGGTTCAAGATTCTCTACATCACCATTAAGCAGTTTTCTCAGTCCACATAGCGGCAGTGGTCCAAGCAGTTTCATTCATAGCAGTGGCGCATCATCACATCGCGGTGGTATTCCACAATTTTTACTTGGCGCATCATCGAATATTAGTCCAACATTCCCTAAAGGTTCAGGATCATTTTATCCGGGTCCCGTTGGTGCATTTGCCAAAAATGGAAATAAATTTATAATTATTAAAGAGAGTCCAGGCAACCATGCATCGTTGATGCATTCGGGTGAACCAAGTTTTCCAAGCAGAATGTTTACGGGATCAACGGGATTCAAAGTGAAAAGCACGAGTCCATATGCATCAGGACCACATCCAGGAAGTATTGGCAATTTTGCGAGTGGTCTTCATTTATCGCCAGGTTATCCTGGTGCTGGTGGTGGACATCACAGTGGCGGACCTAGTAGCTCATATTTCGCTTACCAATAAATAAATAAATGAATAAATAAATTATTATTTATTATGTAAAATTAGTTACGGTTATAAATAGTTATTTTTGTATTTAATTCTGTTAATATTTAATAACTGCCGTTAAAAATACATTTGTTTTTGTACCTTGTTCGTAATAAAAGATAATTACAGTAAATTCATTCAGTTGTATTCAATGTATTTTTTTATTTATTCTCTTTATTCATTAAAGAAGGCACTGATTGTTTTTTGTACTTGTATAAACTATTCATGAGTATTTGGACGTGCACGAAGACGTTCTCCTGATGACACGCTTTGCGGTGGTGTTCTCGATATTCTTGGTTTCGCAGCGAAAGCTTCTTCCTCATATTTTGTCAATTCGGTCACAGCATCACGATTGAGTTCGTCCTTCACATTAATGTCACTGTAAAATATTCAATTCATAAATGAAAAATATATTTCATATAATTTATAACTACATAAGAAATATTATTTATGAATTTCTGTTTGATTTTTATCCGTTTACCGATACCTTTAACAGTTGTAATAAACAAAAAATGCATGCCAACGTAAATAAATTGAAAGTTTTATTACAAATTGTATAAAAATAGAAATTAAATTGAAATTAATTTCATGCTAATTAAACATGTGAATTGCACATGATTGATATTATAATTGTCCATTGAAAATGTTATTTTATTTTTTATATTCAAGCATGTGCCTCACGATTTTGGTAGTCACTCACAGCGATGCGATACTGCTTATTCTGGCTTCAACTGTAATGTAAATGATGTTCATTGAAATTTATTGTTATGTGGTTTTTATTACTTTCGTTAGTATGATCTAGTTTTATTCTTTTTTTTCATTATTTATTTTTTTTTTTTTTTTTTTTTTTTGAGATCGTGACCACGCACATGTTTTATGGAGAAAGTCGAAGAGTTTTCACCCAACTGACGTTACTCTTCATTTATATTTTTTCACTATACAATTTCACAAACATCGTAACATCAAATAGTCTGTAATAATAATTATTTATTCATATAAATGTATATACATACCAATCTCAGCATCATCACACGCACTGTCAACAACTGTTGGAGCCACATTTATCCCTGAATTCAGTGTAGTCACACTGCTTTCTCTGTAACGAGATCAAGTGGATGGATGAGCATTTGGAATATGCGTCAATAACTTTTACAAATAGCAAAAGGATGTAAATGAAGAAAATTATTTAATAAAAATTTTAATAATAATATCTGATAATATATTTAATCAAACCCACTCTGATTTCTCATTTTGATAAATATATTTCGCACTTTCATCGAGACTTTTTAATTCATGGAATAAATATTGTCTTGAGTGAGAAACTTTCGGGTGATTTATTGAATTATCTGTTTTATTTAGGTTTATATCCCATAATGTCCATGAATTTGTTGCTGATTCATTATTTTTTACAGATTTCATAGGTGAAATTGTCTCACTTTTCATTTTAGACATGTTAAATGAATTAATTACTTTCTCTTTATAGTTTTTATCGGGACTGCATGCAAAATACAATTGGCGTATCATCATAATGGAAGCAGTGTCTGTAGAAATTTCATTTACCGTATGACGCATTTCAGGCAATGTGAATTTATTTTTGTCTTCATCAACAACAATTGTTTCAATATTATAATCATTTAACTTATTTTCAATATTAAATCGCGTGAGTGTATTTAATTGCACTGGATTTTGCAAATTAGATTTATTATGAATAGGTGTCAATCTTAATAACAAAATAAAATCACATCAGCAATTCTCAAATCATAAATAAATAGAAGTTATAAAAGAAAAATACCTACATATTTTTAATGAACGAATATATACCTTGGAGATAATTTTTGACTGTGATATACTGAATAATAATTCTTCAATAATTTATCTTCTTCATTACGAGCCACGTTTAATTCATCGCCAACTTTATGCGATATATCCGACGACGAGCACATTGTAAATTCATTTTTATCAATTGGCATAACGAATGGTGAAAGAGAGTAACATGTTGTTAATAAAGCTTCGCCAAATAAATCTCCGGCTTGTATTTTAACTGGATCCATTTCATCCAATTCATCTTCAACAACATCATTTTCTTCATGATCATCGTCCTCATTCATATTTTTTTCAATTATATGATCGTGCTTTTGTTTATGCCTCGACAAAATATAATTCAAATGTCTTCTAAATAATATCAATAAACAACTTGTATTTATATTATAATATATATTCTACTTTAATCAGCATAACTGGATATAGAAATATATTTACCGCAATTCACCAGTTCGATAATTACGATGATATTCTAAAATTGATTTCAAACCAATGATACTGGCTTCCTCATTTATCGTACTATTAGCGAGAAAATTGTTTAAAGCGCCGTATACATATGGCAATGCCTGTATTAAAAATAGAGCATAGATATTATTGCATTGAAACAACTAAAGCTGAATACAAACTGAATTTATTGTATATATATTAATGTTTAATGATACCGGTAAATGTTCTAGCGATAAAAGTGCAATTAATGTTGACAGAAGCATCGTGGCAATTACAGCAGCTCTTATTTGCGCCTCTTTGTGCAATGATAAATTCATTAATAATGCTGTTGCATATTCCAATCTGTATGTGCCCATTGAATGAGATTCAGCTTTCAAATGATGTATTAACCACTCAATCATACCAGCTGAAATCATGAATAATCTCTGATGCTTTCGTAAAGAAAGTTTCTGTAATGTTGCAATAATCATATCGCAGGTAAATGCATCGATTGACTCTGCATGAGTGCTATCAAGGCATTGAATGACCTAAAAGATATATTGATGAATGAATTAATAAATAAACAATCCAATGATTGATATTATAATATTAATAATAGAATATATTTATTAATTTTTATTTTCTTACGACATTCAAAATGTTTGGTCCAACTGCAAGATAATCTCGGCCGCATTTAAATGATGCAAATGTATTTAATAATCTCGCAGCAGATTGCTGTATTGGATGAGGCCAAACTACATCTAATGGCATTAATATATATGGCAAAATTGATTTTCCTGAGTCACCGGCAATCTGTCCATAAAGTCCCAATAAATCACTATGGATGTATTCAATAATTGTTTCATCACGTTCTCCCGGTTGACTTAATGTAATTTTCTATTTTCAAATTAGGTCAAATTATTAATTAAAAATGATATTATGTTATTAAATTAATTTTCTTACCCATCTTAAAGCCTGCAGCAGTAATAATTTTGTTCGGACATTTCCATTTATCAGATGTAATTTAATTTTTTTATAATTTAAATCTTTTGCTGATAGTGGAACTGTACTCAGCATTGATATTTTCAAATTTTTATCAAGATAATCTACTTTCGATTCTGCCATCGATGATTTCACCTAAATGAAACATAAATAAATATGTATATTGATGTACATGTATGAATTTTAATGTTTGCCATTTGATATTGTGGTAGAGATACTGAATGTATAATTTATTTCTCACTCACTTTATCGTTATCACGCACATTTTGATTGAATAAATCAGGATAAATTTTCATGCATGTTTGCATCGTTGTTCGTATATCAACGGACTCTCCACGTGCAGAATTCTCAAGTGATGCCGTTAATTCTGCGGCAATACCCATTAATTTGTGATAATCTGCGTAGAGTTTGTGGTATCGAGTTTTTAATGTTTGATAATTATGATAAACACTATTCAATTGCGATCGTGCCATCATCATTTCACGATAAAATTGATTTGGTGTTGAAATTTTTCTGCTTGATCCACCATTATTAAGAATCATAGTGGGATAATTGAATCCACATGTTTGCAATATTTTTGGCTCACTATTAAAATCACTTGGGTCAGTTTGTGTACTCCTAAAAAACAAAATATCATGTATAGATTTAAGTTACAGCAACGAAAATATTTTCAATCAATAATTTACAATTTTATTTATGTAAATTATACCTAGTGCACGTGGAAAAGGTATAGCCTTCATTCAAAATATGACAGTCCTCATCATCACTTTGTCCTAAAAAATCTGGAATATCTCTGTCATTTGGAATTAACTCAAATGGTTTTGATTGATCAGTCTTGTGCTCATTGGAATTAATTTGTAATTCGTTATTTCCTTTTATCATTGCATTGGTATTGAAAAAATTATCGCATGTACTGCGATCAACCATCTGCACTAAATGAGAAGGTTTTGAATTATTTACCGGGGTTTTCCCAACGACATGATGAACTTTGTCCTGAATTTTATACATCTAAAAAATTCACAAATACATCATGAAATATACATTCATTAAAATCCATAAAACTTCTAAAAATGATCAACTATAAACATCATATTAATAAAGTAGCATACCGATTGTTGATCCATTATTCCTATTGTAAATTCTTTACAAAATATAAATTAATATTGTAAAGTTATTTATTATTTATACGTATTGTCAAAGCTTGTTATAAGACAAAATATTTTGATATCTTATTAAAATCATTATGTGATTTTTGTTTTAAATTAAATGGTCGTGTTATTATGCTCGCTTGGTTGAAACCATACTGGAAGCAATCAATAAATGAAACCGGCTTGAAGAAATTTATTATTCATTTTCTGATTATTGATCGTATCCTTTATATAGAAAATTAGTTGATACAGTTGTATAATCACTCACCATCATGTGGATAATAATTAATGAAAACTGCACTCGACATTCAGGAAATGGACTCTCAATTAATGCCTCAACATTCAAAAGTTATTTTATACATCTGACATGTGTCAAATATATATTTAGAGAAATTTTGAGTGCAAATGTACAAAGCTAACCTCATTGTTGTCGGTGTTATTAATTAATATATTACAGCGTTATTTGTTATTGTAATATATTTAAATTGCTTTTAATTAAAATTCATTACGAGACGATGCATTATAATTATATGTTTATAGTTTGAACATTCATTAATTTTAAATGAAATCTAAAAATCATATGTGCTCAAGGCATATGTATTTTTAATCATTTGATGAAAATATACTGATATATATTTTCTCAAGTTTTTAAATAGGAAATTGAAAAAAAAATTGGCATGAATAATAAAATGGTTGAAAATATTTTAACTCCTTTTAATTTAATACCTAAGGTATCTTAAAAATGATTTTTCTTGAACTATAGAATTTTGAGGTTATACATAGCAAATGAATACAACTGTTTATATTTCGTAATTTACCAATACTAGATTCCACTGTCAGCATATTATATCGCAAATTTTATAAATGATGAGGATGAACAAGAAATAATTAAATATGTGAATAATGCACCACAACCAAAATGGACGCAATTAAGCCATAGACGATTACAAAATTGGGGTGGTATTCCACATCCAAAAGGTATGATTGCTGAAGAAATACCAAAAGTATGTGTTGATGTTTTTATAAATTTAATACATATAATTATTTTATACTAAGTAATTTAATCATATTTGTTTCTTATTATTTATAGTGGCTTAAAAAATATGTTGATAAAGTGTCATCGCTGAATATCTTTGAAAGTCAAATTGTACCAAATCACGTATTGATCAATGAATATCTTCCAGGCCAAGGAATCATGGTAATTATGCAGTTTAATTAATAGAGTATATAATACAATATCTCTATTATTTTCATGCATAAATTTTGATGTAAATTATTTTCAAGGGACACACTGATGGACCACTTTTTCATCCCATTGTTACCACAATAAGTTGTGGTTCACATACAATTCTTGAATTTACTAAACGATTAGATACAGATGAAGTAAGTTTTGTAACAGAAATATATATTTCAACTTGCTAATACCGTATGTCCAATTGTTTTAGGAACAAAGGCAAATTAAACCAGAATTTTCAATTCTTCTTGAACGAAAAAGTCTATTAGTACTTCAAGAAAATTTATATCATAACTATTTGCATTCAATAAGTGAAAAAAAAATTGATGCTATATCTAGTAATGATATTTGTAATATAGAGTTATGTTCGAATGATTATACTGATGGTGAACTGATACAGCGAGGAACAAGATTGTCTTTAACAATAAGACATGTACCTAAAACTAGTAAATTGAAGTTGAAATTTTGAAAATAACTATCGATCAATAATTGAATGTTTACGAACCGGACAAAAATGTAAGATATCAATTAGTTGTTATTGGTTATTGTATTTATTGAAAAAATTATACTGCTTTGATTCTCATTTATAGAGATTGATGATTGAATGATAATAATTTTCATAAATTATTTTATTCTAATTCAAATTTAGATATTGAATCATATCTCATATATTTCCTATAAAATTTTGCTTATATTCATATTTTCAATAGGAAAATAATTGTTTAAATAATAATTTTCGCGTAGTCACCCAACTGATTCTAATTCTTTAACCTAATAAAATTTAATCAGATCTTGCCACTTCTGTATGAGAAATATTCCTATTCGATCCAATATATTCACTATCAGATTTTTTAAGCGGCGTGATTTCCTCATCAGATTCGTCCAATGTAGCTTGCAATGAATGAATTGAGGATATTAAAACATGAAATTGTTTTCGTCGCATTTCTAATTTTTGCTCAAGTTGCTCTGACTTTTCCTGAAAAGAAAAAATCATTAATAAATCCAATGAAACTATATCTTTAATAAACAACAGTACCATAACTAAATAATCATATACTCACTTTCAAAAAACCTAATTCCTGTTCTAATGTAGTCAATTTAATATTTGTTTCCTTTCGATCTGGCTGTTCATTTATTATTTTTGCTAATACATCATACTCCATTCGATTTTTCCGTATTTGTTTAGCTTCTTGAAGTTCAGCTTTTGTTTTTTCAATATCTTTTTTTGCCTCCTCTATTTCAACCTCAATTTGCTTTGACAATATTTCGTAATTATTTAATTCATCTTGACTCATAATGGAAACTAATTTAGATTTTTTTTGAGCATATTCACATTGTGCTAATTGAGATAGCATTCGTTCATGAAGTGTGTTATCAACGTCTGGAGTATTAGCCCATTTGATAAAAGATTTCAACAATACATTTATTCGGCGATCATCACCAGTACCATCACCATCAATAAGTAGCCTTCGTCTTATTACCTCTTCTATAATATTCCAAAGTAATTTAATTAAATTATTAATCGTTTTGACATATTAAAATCATAATAAATAACTAACTCACCGTCTGACATTTTGTTTTTACAAAATAAATTTTAATTCTTCACAATTTGTACATGTAAGATTACTTATTCAAAGGATTGAACTATTTATACTTTCTAACCTAAAAAACTTTATTATTTACATCAAGTAGAAAATGTGCGCCATGTTTAGCGGACTCCGGTGTTGTAGCGCTGCAATCGCAACGGCGCGGCAATTTGAATTTTCCCCAAAAGACTTCATCATTTATTGAAATTTAATATAATATTCATCAATAATATTAAATCGATTGAGAATAGTCAAATAAATTTATATACATATAAAAATTAATATATTAAAATTCTAGAGGAAAAAATGTAATTGACTATTATTTATACATTGGAGACAAAATGTTAATCACAATTCTGGTTTACTGAATGTTATATTTTATAATTATACAAATGGAAATAATTGTGTTTTATTATTTTTTATATTTCAGATAAAATAGTATTCAGTAATTTGAATCATAATAGATACATATATAATATATTAAATGACACGAATACAATATTAATTTAGCGAAATTCAGGTTATAATTGTAATCAGGTAAGGTATTGTACATGACTTTTTATATAATAATACATTATACAGGATGAGAGTCTTTAATTGAGACAATTGAAAATATTAAAAAGAAATAATTTTAGAAATGAAAAATTTTGAACTAGCCAAAAAATTATTTCTCCACGTTTTTTTTTGCATTCATTATTACTCCTGATATTTAATATTATTTATCTCAATTTCGATTTCTCGACCTGTATAATGAAGTAAATGTGCGATTATCATATAAAGCTATAAATTAAAAAAATATATTTGTGTATACAAGAAATAGTTAGTATATAAACATTATAACGAAGTAAATACGTTAAATGGTGACTTTTATGATGAAAAAATTCTGTAGCCAGAGCAAGATACTCAATAAAATTTCATTATCATTTTTTATTCGCATCGAAATATGAATCTTTGCATTGACTTCCTTTAAGGAATCTCAATGTTTGTAGCTTTTTTTGACTATAAATGCCCCGTGTGGTTAAATAAATTCTTAAAAAAAATAACAAAAATTTTATACTTTCATTTCATTTAAATTCGAAATTATGCCTCTCCACGAAACGTAAGGAATGAATCAACGAGCAATAAAGCTCCTTCAATAACACAGAGAGAACCACGTGCAAGTCCTTTATCACGAAAATCGCTCCTGTGTGAAAGTTTATCAAATGCTTGAATGACAAGAGCACCTGAAGCCACAAACAGTGCACAACCGACCAAACTGAAGAATAAATCCTATAAAAAATAAATAAAATAAATAATAATCATTTTATTCATTTTCATTATGTACATATAAAATATATTAATCTTAATTTGAAAATTTGCCACATACTATTCGTCGATTGACAGGTGTTCCCATAATTCCACCAGCGAATAAACCAATAAAGATAATGAGATATCCACCAGCAGTACCGGTAGAAAGAAATTGTGTCACATGATCGGTATAGTTAAACGAATGCCAATGAAGTCCAATAATAATGCAGACCAAGATCTGAAATAAATTCAAACAATATTTAATATTATTCTATAATAAGTAAATGCATTTATAGTTACGTTCTACTTTATTTCACATTATTTTTCCAGGTCATTAGCGGAATGATGATACTATGTCTGATTTATACGTGTATATCAACAATAATTCATGTCAAGAATGAATGAATAACCAAATAATAATGTCATATATGTAGTAATAATGTTTAAATTGGAGATAAGTATAAAGTAAATACGTATTGACCTTAAAGTAATGGTGCAGGAGTGGTCATAAACGCAATTGCGCAATTAAGTTTACTATACAACTCAAGAAGTCATTGGATGTATAAAGGATAATATAATGATGACCTTGTACCCCTTGACCTTCTCACATTATTATTCAAAAATAAAAGCAAAATATCACATTACAGATTTCGTTATAACCTTCAGTGTCATCTCCCTGGATAAATAAGAAAAATATTACCAAACCGGCAAAGGAATTTATGCAAGTATTTCTCACATTGTGACCTAATTTTTCTATTTTTAAAAAATCAACGCATCAATTGCAACGTTTATAATTACAATTGAACGTGAAATTATTGCAAGGACTTTTGTTTTAAGATGAAGAAATGTTGTTGACGTCAGCTATTGAAAATGTACACAGAACATACAAGCTGAATATAATGATGATGATGATGATGATGATGATGATGATGATAAAAAACGCCTACAACTATTTCCGTTTAGATACAATGTGTGTATTTGTAGACGAGAAAAATGTGATATGCATTGTAAGTATAAATATTATGTCATGTTTATAGGGGTTCACACCTTATTCAATGACACGCATAGCAATTTTATTTCAATATAGTCATCATATTATTCCTCATTTATTCACTCATAACTAAATAATTTTTTGTTGTTGTTGTTATTGATTTTTAATCATAACTGATGAGTTATAATACTAAAGAATGTAGAATTATGTCATCATATTTATATATCGGTTTGTTAAGTCAGTTCTGTTGACACATAGACATTTAATTCAATTAAGTAATTGCCAATGATGCATACGAATATTAATATAAATGCATTTATGTGTAAGAAAAAGAAAACACATTTTATACATATAATGATAATAATAATAATCTGAAGGTTTGCTTCATGAATAAATAATAAATGAATTGAACTTGTATTAATTTTTAATTTGTTGGTACCTAATTTGATAATCATATCGGTTGGCAGATGAGATTAATAAAATAAAAGAATTAATCTTTTAATATTATCGCGTGCTTAATCCATCTATATTTCACAATAAATTTATATTGATTGATTTAATCCTAATGGGAGATGAGTCACTGATATAATAAATAGCATAAACTTGTTTATTACCAATATATACATATATTCAGAGAATTTGTAATTTAGGTTCGCGGGAAAACTTTAACGAGAACAACGACTATAGATAAATATGGATTGAATGATGACGACATAGATAAAATGTCTTTACATGCGGATTTATATATGTACATATGTGCATGTGTGTAATCAGTTATGTTGAAAATGTGTTACATTGAACCATATTTTTCGTCAGGTATTTACCAGTTCGAAGAACTTGATGATAGCGAGCCTCGTAATGTTAGCCATGATGTCCTAAAATAAAACAAAAAATATTTTTTTAATATGTTTTATAATGCTTTTTTTATCGGTGTCTAATTTATAATCAATTAATAAAAGATATTGGTGTCAAATTATCTATTATCAGTTTTATTGATACAAATTTAGGATATGATGTTCTGAATTATACATAGAAGGTTAATTTATTTATTATCCGCTTTAGTTAAAGTGTTTTTAGAGAATCATCAAAAAACAAATATACATAATGATAAGAAAAAAAAATATATGAGTACATACATACTTTTTTTTTTCTCAATTATTTACAGAAGGCCTGGGTGAATTTATATTTATTATTAATTTTAAAATGTATTCATTGAATAATACATGTATAATAAAAATAGCTGTCTTTACTATTCTAGTTCCAAATATATAATTGAATAATAATAAATGTGATTAACATACTGTCCATTGCATACAGTAACAGAATATTCGAGCCATCGTAAAAAAGAAATTTGACATGAGGATATAATATACTACTACTCTTCTTATAAATTTTCATTAAATCCCACGTTCAACGATTCAATTAATAATCACTCAATAATAAAATTTTCAGAAAGGGTGCATGATAGATAATTGCAAAGAAAAAATTAATTCATTTTTTATTTATTCGTTTGTAACTTGTTTAAATTATAATTGTCATTGATAGGATTGTTCGATGTGAAAAAAAAAAAATTATAAAAAACAAGCACGTAAAAAAAAAAAAAAACTGAAATGTGCACACATTCAGTCAGGTTAGTGGAACAATCAGTTGATGAATCGGTTCGACCATGAGACACCAAATATAAATTAAATATATGAAAGAAACGAGTATCTACTTGTATTCAATCGTCAAAAATTTCATAGCAAAAAAAAAATTATAACTCCAATTAAAATGAAATAATATTAGTATATTAATAATTCTAGATATATTCAAATGCATAATCAGCTAATTTAAAATAATCATATCACACATGTATGCAATACAGATAATGTTAGTCCACTTTCTTAAAATGATAAAATTAGAACCACATACACACCATTTAACCAATTAACGAAGCAAATAAAAGAGTATTTAAAATTTTTTACATCCATTTCAGAACACATGTGTGAATCTGTTTTAAGTTTGAATAATGGTTAGAAGGAAAATCAAAAATAGACGCCATGTATTCCTATGAACACATTTCACATATTTGTGTTCATATAATAATTATAGAATATTGAATTATCGCCCTAAAAAATACATAATGAAAAATCATTTGTTTACTTTTAATCGAATTATATAAATGATTTGTTATCATAGAATAATTTTAGACTAACAAATAACTAAAACATCCAATATAAACATTTAACTTACATCAAAATCAAATCAAATAATCAACACATACAATAATAACAAAAAGAATAATCAAAATAAAAATTGTTTCTATTTTTTGTTAACACAAATATTAAATGAATGCTTTGGAGCAAAAAATAAATGTCTTTACCTCGTGTATTGCGTCGCGTGATGTGCGATATTTTGACGTGTTCAAGTATAGAATGTGAGCGACTGACTGACGGGCAAACTAAGAAGAAAGTGGGCATGAACGCCCGTCGATTCCCCCACGTTTATAAAGTTTATGGCTCCTACTACTATTACGTAGTCTGACTACTGTAGAGATATAATAATACAATGTAACACTCAGTCGCCAGTCTGACTCGTATAGTTGAACAAATGTCCTTTAATTCTTACCTACAAAACAAAAAAATAGTACAAAATAATAAATTTAATATTCCTTTTCCACTTTTTTTCCCACATTATTTTTTTATGATTCTAACTCACTTCATCGATAAACAGTAATTCGTGTATATTTATATATAACTTGTAAAATTTGTGTTTATATCGCAAACTATACAATTTTTTTTCTATCAAAAAGTAAACGAGAAAATCTAAAATTATCGATGATTATCCAAGAGTCAATATATAAGTTTATAGTGCTAATGGAAAAAAAAATAGTTATAAATAATATATACTGCTTTAATATCTATGTATATTCATGGATAATTATGAATTATCATACTCAGATTATAATCATGACGTGTACAATGAGTAATAATTTGCATATTCAGAAGTATAAAATACATACGTTTGTAAATTGTTCATTCCGGACCAATATGAAGCCAAGCATTATTCCATTTTGAATATGCGATTATAATTTCTTTCCAATTGTGTATGTTTATATGTATATACTGACGATTATATATATATAATGCGTGTATAAACTCGATGCTACAGCAGTAAATTACGTCACGAACGCAAATAAAATATTAACTACGTTACATGTAGATTAATAATGTTCTATAAATTAAAAAATAATTACATTTTTTGTTTTATTATTTTATTCACATTTGTATTTGTTATTGTTGTGAATAACAAAAATTATCTGTGGTTTTAATAATTGTAGTTTTTAAATAAAAATAATTACTTTTTGTTTTATTATTCCTTTGACTTAATTATTTGTTATAAATCCTCTATTTAGTCAGAATTTTGTAAATTATTTTTTTTCGTCCGATAATATTGAAGATAATTCCAGCAATCAATGAAAAAACAATATAATATCACCGGCTCGTCATTGATATCCTGCAATTTAATATAAACAATATTATCAATTTATTATATAATGTTAAGAAATTAAGAGATGATTTCTATATAATCAATTGATGAAAATGATTTCAATTTATCCGTGATATTACAGTTGTTGAGATGATACTATTAAAGTTCAAGCATTTCAACGATAGATGTCAGATATTACAACGGATAAGCTGAAGAAAATGTTCATTATCACTGTCGGTTAAATAAAATGAAAATAATAAAAATTTACTTTTATTCCAACATGACCACGAGGCGGCGTTGATGAATTTTTATCTGATAATTCAAATGAAGATGAATTATGATAGTCCAATCGTTTTTTATTTGAGCTGTAAGAATTCTTGATAAATTTCGATGAGGTTTGACTCATAATCCCCGAGGTCCTACTACTTGTGGCTCTCAATGTCCTCAGCTTCCGGTTCTTCAAACACACAGATAATTAATTTGTTTATTAAATTTACCCTTGAATAATTTGAATTTTATTATTCACATTTACAATTATAATTCTTACCCAACGCCACAATTCATAGAACAGCCAGAAATGCAAGAGATAAACTGTCATTGCAAAAACAGCGAGAATACAAATGGTAAATGCATGAATGAAAATTGGATGCATAAGAAGCTCTTCATCGGATACTTTGTCAAGGTTTATGTAAAGTTGAGCGACTCGCATAGAAAGTACTGCATTTGATAGCATCATAATAGCACCGAAAAAACATCCACCGAGTCCCTGAAATAAATTTTAATTCCATTATAAAATAAATTTATTTTTAGTAATAATTATAATAAAGTTACATCAGTATACCAATTCAATTTTGCTGTTAATCTTCTTGGGAATTATCCATATAATGGCGAGGAATAAACTTATTATCAAACATATTGGTATGACAACATAAATAACATGATGTTCTTCACGTAATTCTGGAGTTTTAGGATTTTCTTCGCGTATCTTTTTATTTATGTACTGATGAACATAATGAAAAGTTTCGATTGCTGCCACCGTCATCTTGAAAATAAAATAAAATTGTTTACATTAATATTTGGTTTGATTAATGAGCTGAATAATATTAAAAATCAAAATAAAAAATTGCAAGAGAGTTTAATAAATGAAACGGAGAAATTAAAATGACGGAAGTGACTTAAATTTCGCGCACGAATCTCTTCCTTTTATTCATTCAAGAGACCTAATTCTTCATTGCATTCACGCAATACTCACATCCTCAAACGTGACTTCATTGACGTGTGCGTTCATTATGACGAATATCAGGTAACAAATAATTTAATTATGTAACGCGATACGATTGCTCATGACATGGATGAATTATATACATTTATATTTCTTTATTCATTTTTATATTAAACTGATGTGTCTAAACTTCATTTTATTTCATTCAAAATTGTAATATCAATATCGAAAATTGACGTAATGTATTTCAGTTAAGGTTAATATTGATTAAATGTAAAGTAAGGTTGAAAGAAAAAATTTATCTTACAAATTCTGATAAATGGAGTAGTGCATGTACAATATGAGATAAATTGGGATTTCTTTTGAATAATTTAGTTCTCGTTGCATTTGAAGCGTCCGTAGATCTTAACGATGAGCTACCTTCAACCATAATCACATGAAGTTAATCAACAACTCAATAAATAAACATAAATTAAAAAAAGATGAAATTTTTCTCAAACATTATTGATGGCAAACAATTAATATTTAATATGAAAGGAATTTCTCAATCGTCAAAAAATTGTTTTATATTTCTTATAAAAATGATGACTAAGTAATATAAAAAATAAAATAAAGTTTTATGACGCACGAATGAAATAAAGTATATAAAATTTGTGAAAAATACTAAATAATTAAAATAAAATAATTGAAAATGATAATAAATTAATATAATTTCCATGAAAATAATCGGCCTTGGGCAACAAACAATTAATTTTTTTAATGATATGTCGAATACATTTAAAACAACATTAACCATCAGAATATAATTAACAAACTTATAATAGAAAAATGACGTCGCTCAATTCGATATTGAAACCAGTTTTATACATTGAAAATTTTCATAACATATTGAATGAAGAAAATATAAAGTATATAATAACCATCGCGTAATTTTACTTTATATGATAAGCGGTTTTTCTCTCTCACCTTTGCTCGCCTTTCTTATTATTCGTATTCTCATGCACACGCGATTACAGTGGCGCCAATGTACATTTTGCCTCAGGTATTATATTATTTTACCTGCTGTACATGCTGCTGCACCTCGCCCTAAAGCCTTTCTCCAGTTGCTTAACGACCTTCATTGAGTGGATGAGACAGAAAATTCCTTTAAGCGAATTAACTTATTCTCACTCTTCACTTATTGCCTTTGTCTTTCGCCACGCTTTTGCCTCTCTTGATTGCGTGCCATCTTACTTTTCTCATTACATATAAACACTTATATAGTTATATACTCAATAACTTCATTATTATCCACTCAATTTTCTCGCTTTCAGATCCACTCGTTCTTTTTTTTCTTATACCAAAAAGCGAAAAAAGTATTGCAGCAAAATCTAAAACAAAAAAAAAAACAAAAATACCCACATTAATTTTCTCTTAAATAATAAAATATTATAAATGACATTTGTACATTTGCATGTTGCTTTTAAATATTAACAAAGTTTATTTTTTCGCAGAAAATGAGTTAATAAATTATATTAAATAAGGAAATCCATGAAGGACAGTGCAATAAAATTCTGAAATGTCGATTTTCTTTTTATATTTTTTTTTTTTTTTGGTCGCAACATGTATTTAACATTTGTTTATCTATATATTTATATGCATATGTGTAATGTGTGTTATTTTTTTTTTCTACTCCCACTGCTAATGGCGCCAACCGTTAACCCAGTTGCACAGAACGCGCGTGCACTCCATAAACGAGACCATTATTACGTGACTTTACATGACGAATACAGTGCCGGGGATATCAAAGCAGCGGTACATAAGAACACTAAAGACAGTGTATATGCACAATATTTGTAATTATAAACAAATTATATGAGCACATATATATGTTTATCAATATGATATGTAATGTTACAGAAATAAATATTGACAGTGCGTAGCATTATACAGCAATTGTAAATTATATTCTCCATAGATTTCTTTAAATCATATCGATGATAAAATCACAAAACGATTAATATTAAAATTAATATGTTTATAAAGTATTATTGAATATAATAATGTTATTGTGCAACAATATAAATAGAGGAGACATTAATTAAAATACAATTGATAAATAAACAAATTATTAATCGTTGAATTTACTGAGTAAAAAAATTGTTTAGTACTTTAATAAAATAAAAAAAAAAAAAACAAAGCAGAAAATATATTATAAAGATATATTTTAAAAGGTCAACTGGTATATGAGTTAAAAAAATAAAATATGTATTCAGTATATACACAAGTTTGACCTTCGTATAATTAGATATGGAAATTATAAAAGATGAAAAATAATATGTAAAAGGGTTTTGATAATTTTGTTTATACGTCAGATCAATTCCGGCTTATGTATATATATTTATCTGGTTCAATTTAATGTGATGAATAAATTTATTTTGAAATAAAACTGTCAGTTATCATAAATTTCAGGAATAAGTTAAAATATGTTGGGTGAAATATTGAAGTATTAATAATTTGTTTATTAAAGTTCTTGGAACGTTAAATATATTGAGAACGGTATGGTTCACATCATGTAAATTTGTTGAGAAGTTCCGAGGCAAGAGAGTTAGGATTTTCTGAATATTCACAAGTAGCTTACTAATTAATTGCAAACGCCAGTGGCTTGATTATTCTCATTAATAAATCCTAAGTATATATGCATATATTTGAGATTCATATGTATAAAAGTTAAACGTAGAAGTGCGGAGGTAATATACCAAAGTCAAATTTCTATTAAAAATTTATCAATACTTGAAGATAACTTAATGGATTTAACATATTAGTTAATAAAATCAGTGATATTAAATTAAAATAATTTAATCGGAAGCCCATAATTAATAATCTCGAATTGATTTAAATTTAATTGAAAAATAAATTAATTTAATTATGAATAATTTTTATTTCCATGTCATTGCTTTCTCGCCTTTTCATTTACATGTTTATAAACGAGCAAAAAACTAATTTAAATATATAATAAAATATTTATCATGGTCTTGGAAATAAAATTTAATTATTTCAAGATATAATTAATTTATAGATCGAAGAGTATCACAATTTCAACAGATGATGATAATATATATTTCATAATCGTGTAAAGATTTATCAAAAAATAGAACATGTAGTATAAATTCAGCGAGGAATTATATATTCTAACAAGATGATTGATCTATTGATCTATTGATGAATTTGCGATTTTGTTTTTTTTCATTTACAAAAATCGCAAATGTATTTATCTGTTTCAGCACCTGAACATTCTTCATGAGCCCAATCTGAACATTTAGCACATCTCACCCAACGTTCATTGCAACGATACGGTGACCAATTTTCACCGCAGAACATGCACACGTCATCTGTTTTGGTCCGTTCATCACTCAATGGAGATCCCGTTGTTTGGCAAATTGGCTCAAGTGATACTATTGACTCATCACCTGACAACGCATTTGTTTCTTCTTTAACATTAAACTCACGATTTCTCGTATTTGATTTGTTCTGAACAATTCCACAGCAGTTCTTTGTTCTTCTCTTATTTGCTTTAACATTTGTCGTGATATTTTTCTTCTTGGTTTTTACCACTGGCAACGCTTTTAATGTTTTTGCATTAATGATTTTGGATTCATTGGCTTTATGAAAATCAGATACTGAGATAGAAAGTTGAGTATTTAATTTTAAATCATTTGAATCATCAGTTAAAATTTCTAATTTCATATTGTCTTGCAACATCTCATTACAAAAATATGTTTCAGCAACAAAATCATAATTGTCTGATATATCAGTTGAATCTTCTAATTTTATTTTATGTTCAACCATATCTATTTTATCAACACATTCAGGAATATAATTATTGAAATCTGAAATATTTGGAATATCAATTGAATTTTCCAATTTTATATTATGCTCAATAATATCCATTGTATTATTACACTGAGTATTAGTAATTAAATCCGGAATAATATTTGAATCATCATATGATTGCTTCAATTTTATTTCATAATCATTAATATCGCATAGCATTTTATCATCATGCTGACTTTCATCATTAAAATCTGAACAATATGAATCATCATCACTTTCTTCTTCTGATTTTATTTTACAATCACGTATATCAGAACCTATATCATTATTGCACTGTACCTCAGCATCAAACTCAGCATCATTGAATACGTGTTTATTAATTGGGTAAATACCAGTTAGTTCAAAACCTCGAATTGCTAATTCAGCGGTCTGACATTTAACGTAAGCTTTTCCAAAGAGTTTCATCACATCAAAAGCAGTCAGATTATGTTGATTTTTTAAATTCCACTGTCGAATCTCTTCACCGTAATAAATTTTCAATGCTGGTATAAATGTTCTATCGAGTGGTTGCATTTTATGTGTTGAACGTGGTGGTAATGAAATAATTGTAACATTATTTTCTTGAGCTAAATCGACAACATCAATATTTCTCGTGTGAGTATAATGACCATCAAGGATCAACAGAACTGGCGATTTGCTAGTAGGTTTTGTGATTTCCACAAAGTACTTGAACCATTTGGTAAATAAATCCATCTGAATCCATCCAGATGGATGTGCTTCAAAAATAGTTCCAGGAGGCGCGCCCTCAGTCAATTGAGAAGTAATATTTTTCCTTGGAAAAATAACCATTGGAGGAATATAATTTCCGCTTGCACTCATGCATGCAATTATGCTTATTAAAGTTTTTCGATTTTCTGGTTTAATTGTAGTAATTCTTCTCTGTCCCCTAACATTAATAATGTGTGAAATTTGACTTTTATCTATGGCCAAAGCACTTCCATCAACATTGAATATACGATTGGGTGGATAATGGTGCTTTCTAAATGCTGATATAAGATAATTAAAAAAATTATTTACATTTTCTCGATTAAATCCAAGCTCTTTAGCCAATGTTGTACCACCTCGTTTACGCACAGAAATATATTTTGTGTGTCTTTTAAGAAATAAACTAACCCACTTTTTACCAGCCATATCACGCTTGGAGAAACGATGTTCAACATTATGTCGTTCAGCTAATTTAAATGCCATAGATCTCAAATCTAAGCGAGTTAAACCAAAAAATTTTGCCTTCATTGCTGAACAATATTTTACCAACTCATCCTCTAATTCTCGAGTTAAAATAGTTGGACGGCCTATTTTTGCTTTTGCAGCTTCTGTCGGATTACCATATTTATATTGTGCTAATCTCATTAAAGTAGTTTTTGGAACTTTATAAAGAACCGTTGCCTTTTTCCATCCCATTCTTTTTTCTCTAACAGCTTCTATAGCTTTTGCCATGGATTCTGACGACCATTGACGAAAAATTTTTTTTTCTCTTCTCATATCCGCCATTGTTTCTAATCTAAACATGTAAATGATACACCAAATCAATTGATTTCAAAGAAATATTTAAAAAAACAGATGAATTGAAAAATTATCGCTATGGGGTCCGACTTAGGAACTCATTGAAGTTCAACATATTCAACAGAGAGTGCATTCGAAACCACATGGTATCATCAATTCTTATTAGCAAAAATGATTATTTTTATTCATAGTAAATGTTAATGCTTTTCGAGTACTAAATTATTATTAATTTCATTTCAACAATCCAAAATAAATTCTTACCAGTTAAAAATTAGTGAGGTTAAGATAAAAATATCACACAAAAAATAAACATGAACTATAAATAATAGTGCATCGCCATTTTAATAAAAAAAAAAGATTCCTAAATGGTTACACAACTCACCGCTAGGTCACAGCACTTCCTTGATAAAAACGACAGGATTGGTGGAAATTTCTTCTATTTACATATGTCACACCACGTGCTTTATCAATGGCGCCAAATATGTTTTGTCCATTTTTAAATCTAAACAAACAAATCAATAGGGATCGTGCGTGAAACATAGAGGCAGCACTGCTGTCGAAATAAGCGCTCTCTAGTGTTCCTTTGCCGCACATATTGGGATCATAACATTCATTAAAAACAACATAAAATTTTATAAATGATGGAAAAAATAATAAAATACGGATTTCAACCGGTTGTCAATGATATTGTACGTGGCCAAAATATACTTACTTAATTTATAATAAGTTATTGAAAAAAAACTGTAAAAATGTTAAATTTATTAAAAAATTTTATAATAACTGCGATAAAATTGAAATATTTATTATTAATCATACTATTACTTAACCTACACTTACATGATGTTTAGATAATTATAAAAAAAAAAAATAAACATTTAATTTTAATAACTTTTTACAATCGAAACACTCATATAAATATTATGTATTGACTTATTTGATACAATTCCCAATTCAATATGTTATTTACAATTTTCTCAAAAAATTTTACTTTAATATTTCTTTCTCTTTAAACAATGGCTTCTGAACATTAATTAAGGCGCAGATGACAAAAACTATCTCATCAATATGAGGAAATAACGAATTTGATACTTTAGATAGAATTTTGAAGTCCTTGATTCGTTGATTAACGCGTTCAATATGTATCCTTACAGAAGCGATGTTGTATGTTTCGTCTACTTCTTCCGGGGAAAATTGATCTTGGTGACCAAAAGGAGGCATCACAAAAACAGCATTTTTATTTTCTACTTGGGTTTTTATCTGTGGAAAGCCTTTATCAGCAAGAACTACATCACCAGGCTCAATTAAATCAATTAAACCACAATCATTCGTTATAAAGCAATCACCAGCACGGCCACCATAACATTTAGAAATAAAACTGATAAATCCACTTGGCGTACAACCCACCATAAACTTCGCTGTATGATGATGCTTATATTCTGAATACATTAATACCCTTTGATTTACTTCTGGTGGTATTTCGGTATTAACTTCCGTGCAATCAATTATGACACGAGTTTCTGGGTAATGTCGTTTGAAAGATTCGGGTGCAGATGCTTGGACAGTTGATTTAGAAGGCCAAAAAATAAAATTCTTCAGTAAAATATTCAATTGTTGTAAATGCTTTACAAATATCCTATGTGCTGAAGTTCGATGAATATTAAACAATACTGAAAGTGCCGTAAATGATAAACCAGTTTTCAATTTCATTAATGTAATTAATAAACTGGTATTTTTGTCAATTTTCGAGGCTTTACAGTCTGGAAGTAAAGTTAAGAGATATGAGAAAATTGTCAATGACACACCCGTTAAACTGCTCATAACTTCGTCAGTAGTAATTGAAGATAGTCCATGGAAGCCTTGACAAGATTTTATGAGATCCACATTTATTGGATCACAACTTGAGTCTCGGATATCCTTTGAAATTGATATATTTGCTTCGCAATTCTTATCTTCTGTTTTCTTCTTTGGAATATTTATCTGTACTGCTGCAGTGCTTATACCGTCATGATAGTCCAGATTACAAAAAAAATATGTTAAATCTTCGTACGTTTCATCTACAACTGTCTCCGTTTGACAACTTATGCTTCGTTGTACAGGTTTAAGAATAACACTTTTAACACCAGCATCAGTCTGATTCTGTTCAATACTATTGACATGCACATTATCACCTTGCTCCATTATTACTGCATTAATTGAATTGGTGATATTTATCAAATTATCGGTTTCATCACTCACAAAAGATTTCTTAATATTCGCAACTTTTAATAATTCACGATTTTTGACTCGCTCGAAACGTCCCAAGGATTCTATATTTTTTTTAATATTTTCGCTTCCAGGAAAAATAGAAGGAACATAAGACGGATGTAACGGATGTTCTGATTTTTTATTGTTGATAAAATGAGAACTACATATTCTTGTATTTTTATTTGGTGCCCAGTCTTTTGGATTTTCTCTGAAAACAAAACAAATTAATAGGTTAAGTTGTTATTATTCAATAAATATCATAAATATTAAGAACTTGACTATCAAAATTATAGTTTTTTATATACCCGAGTTTGATCTGAACCTTTACTTTAATTTTGTAATAAATTTTTGATTAATATAGAACTTACATATAATTTTTTACTGCTTTTACCCACTGTTTACGTTTTGCTATTTTCCATGCGGCTCCAAACATGCTATCTGGGAATTTATAAAATTTCACTTTCACATCAACTCCACGTTTTTGACGTAATGTATTATTACACCCACGGATACAGCAATTCTTTCTTGAAGCTGACATAATTAAAATAATATCAATTAATTTTAATATTAATTATTAAAAAATAAATCATGTGTAAAAATTTAATAAACGATGCCAACTACTTGAGACGTTTACCACTAGTTGGCGTAAAGGTCTACATGCACGATCCCTATAATCACATGTTATATTAATTTAAAAAATACAATACACAACATCATTAACATTAATAATAAATTAAATATCAATAATCAATATTTAATTTTTTTTTCAATTGAAAATCGTTCAAAATAAATAAATAAATATCTGTCATAATATATAAAATAATATAAAAAAAAAAAAAATATACATATTATAGGCACAATTTAATGTTTGGACAATTTTTTTCTCTTCATATTATTCTTCTATTTCATCTATTTAATATTATATTTTTTCGTCGCATTCATCTTGTTTCCAGTTCTGTTTATTAATTTGATTATCTTGTTGTCTATGACAAGTCATGCGTGCACACGATACACGACGATGTGAGTCGACGGTCTTATAATAAAATGCAAGAAACGCAATCCCATGATCTACTCTACATTTTTCTCTGATTAATATACATAAACATATATATAACATCACATCACGTTTCATATAAGTTCCAGTTTATAAAATAAATCTTCAATATATACATATGTAGTCAAATATACAATAGAATTTTTTTTTTATTTTTTTTTTTTTTAATCATAATTCATAATAATAAATTTTTTTTTTTATGTTAAAAATATTATTTTAGATAATGGCTCTTAATGATTCTCATAATTAATCTAAATTTTTTTAATTTTCGAGACGCAACTGATACCTATATATATATACATGTATGTTTATAAAGTCACTTGTATGTGTAAAGCTTTTTATATTTATATATATATATGTATACATATATGAACTGTGCGCAGGAAACAGGAAATCCTGATGAGGAATAAAAGACGAGCCAACCAGAAAATACGGGATACACGTATATGTACTCATGTATGTATAAATACAATGTATATAAAGCAGGAAAATGTGATTTTACACTTACTTGCATATAGACATCACTTTTACTCTTTTTTTTTTTTTTTTTTTTTTATATATATTTGTTAAATGCCAGAATTGTATAATCATGTTAATTATTTAATTGAAAAATGAAAGAAAAATTAATTAATTATATTCTTTCTGTATGTAATTATCCAGCAGAACATGATAAAAATATTTATTTTTTTTTTGTATGAAAAAAAAATTTTTTTTTTTTTTTTCATCATTAGTAATTTAATTTCTACTTTGTGTGATTAAATAACATGAACGAATCTCTCTAGTTTTTATTATTATTATATGCTTTTATAAACTGCCAGAAGTCTGAAATAATTTTTTATTATATTAATTTTAAAAAGTGTTTTTTTTATTATATTCGATAAAATTTATTTAAAACTAAAAATTAACGAAATGACAATTTTTTTATGACGCTAAATTTGTTAATGTTGAAAATCAATCATGTTTTATTATATGAATTTTTTATTTTTTTATAGAAATAAATAATTTTATTACAGTAATTGTGTATCAACAATTAAAACTTCATTCATAAATATATACGAGCTCTATTATTAAATGATTTATACTTTAATATTCTGAAGTAATTTTAGTTTCATGTCGTTGATATATTACAGAAGGAAGGGAGTTGCCACGAGGTTAGATGAATGAATATAATAAATGAAAAAAAAAAAAGAAAAAAAAAAAAGAAGAAAAGTAGAGAAAAATTCATAGGAAGGAATGAAAGAAAATTACATTTATGGGGTCGTTGTTACATATAGAACTATAAGATTTAAAAAAAGAATTAAAAAAAAATTCTATTGTTAAATTCACTATATAAAAATAAATATATATAAAAAAAAAAAAATAATACATAATAATTATAATTATAATTAAAATATATATTCATTTTATTTCATTGCAAATAAATCCGCCAGCAATTAAGAGTTATTTGAACAATGAATAAAACTTTATGCATTTCACCAGATTCACAATTTTTATTTTAAATTATTCATCTGCCAATTTAACTTTTAGAAATATTCATCCACTGAATATATATACATATATATATACTTATATACATAAAGTCTATACATATAATACTCGTTGAAACTGAAAACTCATATTGCCATTTACTCTGCTGCCAAGGTTTATTATTATTGAACTTGTTCAATATAATTTATAACACTTTGCCTCGAGGGTTGTAATTGCTATACCTAAAGTGTACATATAAATGTGAAAGAGCAACGCAATATATTATGTGCAGTGATGAAAAACCTTATTTAAACTGACAAAATACCAGAGGAAGAATTTTCAAAGCATGCAAGAGGGCAGATATTTTTTTTAAGAGTACATTTAATAGTTCAAACCTTTTAGGCAAACTAATACATTGAGCCTGTGGCAATAAATGTTTTGCGCAAAGCAAATTAGTTCACGAGTAAATGAGAAAAAATAGTGAGATAACTTTAGATAAAAAGTTTGAGATAAATAGATATATACGTAAAGCGAAAACGAAAAAAATAAAGAATGACAGCTATAAAATCATCACAAACATTTTTTTCTATTTACTATTGTTTACATCCACTCTGAATATATTTACACTGTTACTATTGTAGTAGTATAGTAGTATAAGTACTATCACTATTGCTTGGACAAATGTGATTTTTCTTTTCTTTTTTTTTTGCTTTCTCTACATTACTTCAAACACATTTAACTCATACAAAAAAAATCCATAGAATATATATTTGCATCTAAAGTTATTTATTTTTACATCAAAGCTTGTTTTTCAAAAGCAAATGATTATTTTTATTTTGTCAAATGCAGTATTCAAATTCATACATAAATTAAAAATATCAAAGTGTTTTAAAAAAATAAATATGATATCTAATTTTATTTTATTCTTCAATTTATAAAATAACGAATTTTTACTTTGCAATTAATATTTGAAAAAAAAAATTGTTTTAATTTTTCTTCCATTTATTTATTTATTTATTTATATATTTGAGAAAGAAATATATATTTAAGAAAGAAAATATATTCATAATCTGTCTTAAATATATTTTGATTTCTTTTTTTATTTCTTTTTATATTTTTTTTTTGTGTATAAAATAAATATAAAAGTCGCTTATCATTAATAGATAAAAAAATAGGGTATACACAGGGGTTATTAGTGATATAATAAGAGAAAAGTGAGATTAATCGATATGCACATATAAATAAAATTATAATATACAGTTATATTAAAGATATTTTTCCTGTGTGGGGGATGAACCAAACGTTAATGATAATTATTATATCGTATTTAATATTAAAGATTTATTTTATCCCAACCTCCGGTGAGATTAACATACTTATCACTTGGGAGATGAAATATTTTATAATGCTTTACCCAAACTACATCTTTATATATATATACTCAAACACATACAAGTGTATATACTTGTAAAATTAATTTCGGGATATATATTAATTTATTTAAATTCACAAATGTTCATAACTGTATCAAGCTGTTAAATATATTCTATTGAATAACAAATAGAATAAAGTAAGAAATAAATAAATCAAACAAATAAAAATAATCACACGCAAATTTTTTCTATCATTAAAAAAATCACAAAAATTACTCAAAAAAATAAATTCAATTTCATTAACAATTATAAATCATAATAATTTAATTCTTAAATTCATAATTATTTTATCTATATCACAATTAATCATAAATCATAAAATTTATTAATAAACCTTACATTTTATTTTTATAATTGCCAATTATTAAGAATATTTTTCTGTAAATAAATTTAAAAGAAACGATCGAAACTGAGTAAACCATTAAATAAAATGATTCTATAATATATAATAATTAGCTTGTATCTCATCAAACACCCGACTTGTGATAACGTATTCCCTCTTGACGTACTCAATATATAAATGTAAAAAAATTCAGGAGGGTAAATAAAAGAATAGGAAGAAGGAAGAGAGAATCTTCTCGTCAATACGAATTTTGATGAAACATTCTCTGGAGAGACAACGCCGTAAGCTCATGTGTATTTGCACCGCTTGGAGTTTAGAGGTTGGGGTAACTCCTTCAGGATAAGGATAAGAGCCTCAACTGTTATATGTATGTATGTATGTATGTATGTATGTATATATATGCATATGTGTATGTGTATATGGTGTATATACAAGTGCAAGCGGATATTATACAGTTCACACAATCCCTCGTGGTAACGTAGCAAAATTCAAGCCTTCTTCAATGTGCCAAAGGGAGTTGAATGAAGTGGAGCTTGCACATAAGGATCTAACACTCTTCAATGCATATATACATATATGCATTTAGTGTAGCTTAATAGAAAATAAAGTGTTTGAATTTATAAAATTCGTTTGTATTTATAATTCATTTATCCCTTGAGAGTAATATAAATTTATATATTTCAGTAAAATCGTTAATAATTAATTTTTTTTACAGTATTTAAAAGATATATTTTTATTTAGGATAAATATTTTTGAAGTGAAGAATTTTTCTGTTTAATATTAATTTAGTTAATGTTTTTTTCTTCATTGTTATCGCATTTTATATTGGAATTTGGAATTAGTGAAAATATAATTATATAAAAGGTATTTTGAGTTGAATTAAAATTTGGAAATTGAATTGGAGGATTATTAAATAATTGCACAATAGTTTGTAAATATAATTGTACATTAAATTAATAATTATTTGTTTTATGAATATTTATAAATACAAAAACAAATATACAAAAAAAAAAAAAAATTAATAAAATGTGGATTAAGTTATTAATTATTTTTTTTTTTTAATAATTAATTAAATAAATGATTAAAATAAATTAAATAATATCTTGAAAATTGTTTAGTTAATTTGTTGGTTTTTTTCTTCGCTTTTTCATAGAACTAAATTATATTTTATGTTTTCACAGAGTTTTTTTATCAACTTTATGATTTATGTGGCTTTATTATTTTTTTTTTTTGTGTGTGAAAAAGCCCCACAGCTTCCGGTAATTTTCCGACGCGTCTTCACACAACAATACATGAATATATACATATATAAAATATACGGACAATACATATTTATATGTATTCATGCTCCCCATAGTATACAAACTTGTAATAAATAATGGATTTACACAAGAAGCCACTTATTCTATTCTAAAAGTTTATTCCAAACTTATGTGTCCCTTTGGAATATCAATCTTAGTAGCGTATATATAATAAACTAATACAATAATATTTTTTTCTTCGATAAAATATCGCGCACTTGATATAACAATGACATAATTCAAATATTGTCATAATTGTCAAGACGTTTATAAAATAAACGGATTCACCACGGCCGAATAATTGTGCAAATATCACGTCAACATAAAAAAATTAAATAAATTATTAAATCATTCGTAACATACAAATTTACTGTCTGAATAAATTCATATGAGTCATGCTATTGAAAATAAATAAAAAATAATATTAATTCGTGAATTAAAAATATTATTCTTGCATTAAATCATAATATATTTCCGGATTTTTAATAAAGAATAAAATTTATTTTATATTAAAATGCAAAAATTGAAATTTAATTCATGATTTAAATATTTTTAATTGATGCAAAAGCTACAAATTAATCAACATTACAAATACGATAATGATTAATGTGTATCAACTTGGTCAAAAAGAGAAGACAAGATTCAGAACAAAAACAAAAATAATTAGAGAGATAACATACACAGCAAAATGTATATTTCATATTTTGAATTCAATTATTCATTAATTAAAAATAAATTTCTGTTTCAGAGAAAGTGTACATAAACACAATTTTAATCTCAAACTAAAATACTTCATACATTACACTATTCCATCAATTAAACACAAAAAAATGTCAACTCATGAAAAATTAAATATAAATTAAAAACAAAAGAAAAAAATTGTCTCATCTCAATAAGTATAATATAAAATAATTCAAATAAAAATAAAAATATAAAGAATAATTAAAATCCATGAATAAAAATAAACCATCAATACAAATCAAGAAACAATTCAAATAAAAATAAAAAATAATAATAATATATTATAATAAATATTAATAAATAATAATTAAAATCCATGAATAAAAATAAACCATCAAAACAAATATCTCAGATAATTCAAATAAAAATAAAAATATAAATCCCAAAAATAAATCAATAATAAATCCAAATCACAATCATATAATAAATCCAAATCACAATCATATAATTTTATCAAAATAGTTTGCATTATCCCCTACAATAAACAAATAAAAATACATAAACTCAACAAACATCATAAATAAAATTTCCTACAATCGCATATGTGAATAAAAATTGTCATTGAACTAATCTAATAAACCCTGGTGGCAAAATATACTTATGGCTCATATGAGGGACTGAGTCCCCGATGTGGTAACAAAGTAAATCCGTATAGTAGTCCGTCAGAGGGGACGAATATTAGTACTTAAAAAGTGGGAGAAATATCAAAGAGATCGTGAAAGACAGAGAAAAAGAGCAAGTGAGTGTGAGGGAAAAAAAGAGAAAGAATAAGAGAGAATACGGGGAAGAGTTATTACAGACTGCGATGGGGAATAGAGGTGAAAAGGCAAGAAAGAGTGCAGAACTATATTGAAGATAGAGTATAAGTGACAGAGAGAAGGAGAGATGTTGAGTAGTAGTAGTAGTAGTAGTAGTAGTAGTAGTAGTAGTAGTAGTCGTAGTAGCAGGCAGCAATACTCAACTTGACTCTCTGGCCATAGGAAGAAACGGCAGTCGCCACTCGACGCCCGGAACGAACAGAAAGGAAATTGTGCGCAAACGCAAAAGTGAAAATTTAATATTTCAATTCATCTTTAAAAATAAATATAAAAATTTATTTATATGTATGTCATTAATAATAAAAATAATTAATCATTGGTATTAGTATTAGTATTATTATTATTATTAATTGTTTAATAATCATTGAAAACATTGTGTAATTTATTTTGAGTATAAATAAAGTAAAATTATAATGTTAAATGTCTTGGACATTGTGCAGTTGAATTGTTTGAATTGAATACATAATTAAAATTTATTTGTTTAATATTATTTAAAAAAATTTTTTGTTTTATGTTGTATTAATAGTTAAAAGTGTGGTTATATGTTTTTGTTGGTAGAATGAATTTTTGATAAAAGTGTAGAGTGATAGAATATTGTGTGTTGAGGAGGAAGAAGAAATGAAAAGTTGAAAGAGAAAATAATGGATATTGATGGAAAAGTAGAGAGAAAAAAATATATATATATGAGAAAATAAAAAAATAACAAAAGCAAGAAGTTGCTTGAATATCTCATTCTTCTTGACTTTGTACACCTTTATATATTATACATATAGTTGATAAAAAGGGTGCATATATCGGTGTGCATATATAAATATACAGATCATTTGTAGGAGAAAAATTCAAGGAGATATAAAGGAAAAGAATCAAAGAAGAATACATTACTGTACTACAAAGGACACTGAAATATTTAAATCGACACGAAGCAAACAACAGTTATTGAATCAGAAAAGAAGAGAAAAATAAAAACAAATGATTATTGACATTGTATAAATTTATCATTGATGAATATATAAATGTGTATTTATAAAAGAAAAAAATAATGAATTGTGAAATATATTACGTGTAATATTGATAATATAAAAATTAAATCATTGTAAATTGTTCAAAAGTCCATTACGAAATGTCAGTTGAAGATATCGATACCAAACGATTAAGAATTGAGTGGGAAAAAATTTATAACCACTCAAATAAAATTAATTCATTAAATTACCAATGAATATTATTTTCACTCTTTTAATTTGTAGTATTATCTCATCATACAGAGTTCATTTAACTATATACTGTTGAATTTAAAAGTGAAATAATAAGATGAAACAATTTTCTCCAGTGGTATAATATACATACATATATAATTTAAAAAAAAGTGTCTGTGAATGACAGTAATAAATATTTATAACATTAATAAATGTATTAAAAAATATATAAACATTCATGTGCTTGATAAAGTATATAATTAAAATATTTTTTGGGCAAATACTTTATTCATAAATAAACGTTTGTTCGAATCAAAGTGAAGGAGGAAAAATATAAAAATATTTCACAATTGTGTAATATAATATGCGCACATATATAAACACAAAGAAGAAAAATTCAGGGGGATTAATGGCGACAATTTTTGTATCTGTTATTGTTGAAAATATTTCTATGGTGAGTTTAAAACTACTGTATTCATTTTTCAATATTTATATTGCTAATGTAAAAATAAAAATAAATGCTGACAATACATAAATAACCACCGGTATTTACCGATATTATGTAATAAATTAAAGATTAAAAAATAATAATATTTAATTCGACAATAAAAAATAAATATGCTACAATTTATTAAATTCAATTATTTTGCGTTGGAAAAATTTTAATATAAATAAACATTTGTAAGTATTAAAAAAACTCTCCTGTCAGATTGAAATTAAAAGATTGAGAAAATAACAGGATTTGACAAGACTATAATACTTTAGGGAAAAACGAGGAATTATAAAAGGTTCTCAATTCCTCTTAAAAGATAATTGCATTCGGTTTATAAAAGTGTTAGATGTGGTCTCAAAGGCCGCCCATACCCCATAGGATAATCCTAACGTGTACAAACGTGTTAGTAAATGAGTTTTTCCACGTCAGATGATTAATTTATATACCACTTTATAATTTTAAATATCGTCTCAATAATACAAAGTATCTTTTGTTTTTAAATAAAAAAAATAAATACAATAGCCACAAAAATTAAATACCTTCATATACAAATCTGATAATGCATATGATTATATAAAATAATTTTCTAAATAATTAAATAGTAAAATTGACGTTTAAAATAATTGCATTTGTATCTTCAACTAAAATATTGTATAACAATTTTAATTTCATGACTTTGTTTATGAAATCAATTAAAAATAATGCAATATAGCTTCAAGTGAAGATTATCAAAAGGAAATGTGCAGTTTCATTTATAATTAATCAATTTAGGAGAGTAAATTAATTCAACTTAAATGTATTCATATACACAGAAAGATATATATGTACACTTTTACATATATATAAACATGTATATACTATATCTATACTATATGTTACGATGAAAAGCGCAATACTCATATTTATCCCTCTCGCGCATACAAACACTTATAATTAATTCAGGGACAATTCTCTCTCACTAAAGTATTAAATATTCATGCATATCTTGTTCGAGGTTATCGTCCTGCAATCAGAAACCGATAAAATTAATAAAAAAAAAATCTAATGACACTAGTAACTGCAGTAGCCTCTTTCAAAATAATTAATTAAAATCCATTTTCTATTTATTTTTTTCTTCATTATAATCAATACGTATTTAAAAACATTTCAAAAATCAGATAAAGTAAGAAAATAAAAATTTTCACTTTTTCTTATCGTATTTCCTTACACATATATACGTCATGATAATAAAATTTATCAAGTGTCTTTAAAAACCGACGTATTAATTATACATATAACTGAAGAAACAAACAAAAAAAAAAATTAGGAAAATTAATTCCTGTTTTTAAATCCAACACAAAATTTTTTTTTTTTTTAAATAAATGATTTCGATGATGACATCAAACTATCTCCGGTTTGTTCACAATCATTATTCACACATAAATGTAAACATGTATATAAAATATAATACATAAATATATTTACAGTATATATTAATACATTGTAGAATTTTTAAATTATAAAAATTCCAGTTTTAACGAGACTCTATTGCTATTTATTAACTGCAAATATAATATGTATATATAATTATATCCGTTTGAGATTGAAACAACTGCATGATGATGTATATATGTGAAGAGGTAAATCGTGATCAAAGTAATTTAATATGAAAGTACATAAATAAAATATACAATGTGTCACGTTTTCACAATATAATTTCAAAATTTTAGAGCATTAATACACATTAATGTTATAATCTCGAGTCATAATATTGACATGTATATAAAAATATGACGTTGAGGACTTTGATCCGCATTTATATAGGTATATATGAGGGTTTTATATAGCCTCTTATGTTTAAATGTCAGGTGCACATACAATAATATAACACTGACGTGCATTAATTGCTCACTTTGTAATAACCTCGTCGTGAGAACTCGAATATAAAACCAAACCATTTTTAGCTAAAAATCTCTCACACGTATTCAATTTATTTCAACTTTTATTATAATTAAACAATATAATGTCACGACGTAGATTATCTTAAACAATAATCTTAATAATTAATTCCTTTTATATATTTACGTCTTGACATATATTTTATTTATTTAGAATAAAATGATATTTATATTTAAATTCGTGATACTTATTCTCATTTTATAAATGCTTTTTCATTTATTTTTATTTACTGTATTTATTTGATTGTGATTGTTTAATGTAAAATCAAACTGCGACACTTTCTAATGACATTCGAGAGTCTATATACTGTTTCTATATAATACTGGGTGACAATCTACTCTCTCTTAAAACATGTATATTATACACGCAGGTTTTAAAAAAAAAAAAAAAAACCCACGTTGTACAACGCACAATCACGTGAGAGTTTTATTGGTTATATATTCTCTGGTTGATTGCGGTGTATTCAAGACGTCGGTTAGTAGCCACCAGTTTCATCTTACGTATCGCCCAAATTAAATATAAATATGTATACATTTATGTATATATGTATGAATGAATGATTGGGCGAAAAGTAGGTCGACCGTCACACCTCTCACAAAGTAGTTTTGATGACTTATATGAGAGATTCGATGGTGATTAATTAACATGAGGAGAAAAAAATAAATTAAATTAAATTATAGACTCGATTTAATAATTCGGTTTTGTTATTATTTTTAAGGGCTACATTCGGACTAATTATTGCTTGTACATTTGATATAAAAAAATATATAGTTATAATTTAATGAGATAAATTCTTTTTGTTATTTTGTTGAATTTAATTGAGAAATTATTTTTTCGAATATTTTAAATTTGAAAATTCAATGATTTAATTAATTATTTCTATCATTCTGTTTATTTTCTTCATTTTATTTGCTTTTTATATACCTAATAAATGTGATAATAATAGAGAAAAAAAAATATAGTTATAATTTAATGAGATAAATTTTTTTTTTGTTATTTTGTTGAATTGAATTGAGAAATTTTTTTTTTCGAATATTTTAAATTGGAAAATTTAATTATTTAATTGATTATTTCTATCAATTTATTCATTTTCTTTATTTTTGCTATTTTTATACACCTAATAAATGAAATAATAATGAAAAAGAAAAAAAAAATTTAGATATATGTCGATTTATTAAAATGATTTTTATTTTATTTTCCTAATATAAATAGAGTATGAATAACAGGATAAAAAGAAATTTAATTTGGCGAGCTCAATAAAAATTTTCCGTCTATTCAACCGAGAGATTCTCAATTGAAATTCCTCCATTTCAATGCATTACTGTATACACAGGAGGTCATCGAACTAACTAGCATTGAATTTTTATTATTACATCATTCACCATACGTTCTATTTTTTTTTTTTTTTCTACAAGCATCCAATTAAAATTACCCTTTCAATTAGTTTATTATAATAAAAAGAATGAAAGAGCAAGAAAATAATGGCAAATGTAAAATTAAATAAACCCGTGAATTTGTCTCTCACAAAATTAATTTATAAATAAATTAAATTGCTACATTATATAGTTGTTAAGTCATACAAATATAATTGTTGCATGACCTGTGTGTTTTTATATAATTCAGTTATCAACAGAGACTTTACACAAACTCACGTCAATGATATCACATTATTTGTTATAATTTATTTTATTTCGTCACGCGATGTATATTAAAAATAAAAAAATAAAATAAATAAATAAAATAATCAGTTATAAAAAGGAGAAAATAAAATACAATCAAGAAGCAAAAATTGTAAATAGTAACAGATAAATTCATACAAATATATATACAAACGATTGAGCAAAAATATTTGTATGTATTATATATGTATACATGTATGTGCACACGCGTGTGTGGTTGCTTACGGTAAATTTTAAATATACAAACGTAGATATACATATAAATATAAAAAATAAAATGAATGGATGAAAACATTTTTTTTCCTTTTTTTTCCTTTTCACCAGATTGACAATGATAGGTCATGGTTCATCATGAGTCTATATTGCACAAAAATAATTGCATGTCCCGTTTCACTTTAGTTTATACACATCTCAAATTAACGCGACCGAATTAATTGTCATATGGACGCTAAAATAACGACGTATACAGATGAGAAGTCGCGCCTTTCTCTTTAAAGAATAAAATAAAATTATATAGATATTTATAAACATATATTCATGATGGAACACGATCCTTACGGTATTTGATTGCACGATGGATGCAATTAAATTTCACCGGATCACAGAACATTGGAAATGTGAATTTTAACACGAAAAAAAAATAATGAAGAATAAGCCAGAGACAAATCACGAAAAAAAAAAAAAAAAGGAAAAGTGAATTTTGTCATATACGTTTAAAAAATGATTTTATTAAATAATTTAATTCACTTTAATTATTTTTTTTTTCACACCTATAGCTGTGGATATAGATGTATATCCTCAATAAATATACTTAGCAACTTTTAATGAATAGCAAAAAATAACTTGTATTATTTATTGTATATGAAATTAAATTGTTTAGTATTTTTTTATATGAGAAGAAACAAAAATTAAATTGAAATATGTAAAAAATATTTTTACATAAAATTTATAGGTATGTTATATAATGATAAAGTTTCTGAAACATTATCATAACCCACACGTGATTATCCAACATGAATTTTGATTTTTGTCTCGTCGCAAATGTCATGAAAAATATATTTATAAACGCGATTTCTCGAGGTTAATATTTATGAAGAATCTCTATCAATGTGCAGAGAGAATTAATGACGAATCAAAACAGATAGTTTCACGTCCAAGGCTGATCAATTATGTAATGTTTAAATATAAATACAAATATATTTGTACACATCATTCAGTCAACATTTCTTTTTTATTATAAAAGTATCAACTTGAACGCAAAACACATAAGATAATAGATTATAAATGAGCTGAATAAAAGCGTGGATATATAAGTACAACAAACACTTCAGTCAGTCTGTATATGTATATATACTTGTTGTAATTATATTCTAATATTTATAAAAAATATAAAACGAACTCGTTGAAGGTCTTGTGATATGGCCGAATGCGTAAGATGAAAAGGCTTTGTTTACATTTGCCCATGATTATAAAATCATAGAATTAAATCGTCACATGTCATAAAATAATTATAAAGAGTTATAAAGTTGTTTAAAATTAATTAATGTACATTATACACTACCACAATAGAAAAATAATTCATTAAACAAATGATCAATAATGAAAAATAAAATTGATAATTATAATTCTGAAATAATTTATTGGAATTAAATATCAAATTTATTTTTAATTTCATGGCTTCGAGTAAATAGTTATTACTAAAACTATAATCTTAATCTATATACAATTTAAAAATAAATATTCCGTACTGAAAAATAAAATGAAAAAAAAAAATAAGATAATGTTTGTTAAGATGTAAAATAATTAATTATGATATCTAATGACGTACCAAGACGTATATAAATCATAATAAATTTAATATGATGATAAATAAATGATCTCGATCGAATGTCCTATCAATAACAATTCTTCAAATGTATATAATATATAAATCTTGATAAATCTAAAAAGTTCTTTCATTATTTATTACATGAAAAATGTTTGTCAGAAAAAGATTTCTCACTAAATTAAATTTTTTACACTCAACAACAAAACTATAAAAAATAATATATTACTATGTTTAATACCAGTGTGTTGGTTTGCCAGCGATAATATAACTACTTAAATCATCAAACTCAACGTATGATGAGATCTAGCTTTTGTTAAATACTATATATATATACCTGCAGTGAATTATTTCCAACAGACTTACCTGAAGATGGGCGATCCGTTAGGACGACGGCTACCCTGTTTCAAAGTGGGTTGCCATAATGGGATCGACAATTCTGCATTTGTGTATGTGTTTACATATGTGTATTCGTGTGTATAGATGAGACATTCGTGGTAAACAAGTGGGTGAAGACTTAGTTCTGTAAATAAATTGACAGAGAATTAAAAAAAAAATGAAACTATCAATCATTTTATCTACAAGAAAAAATTTTTTTTTTAAATATATATATTTATATATATACACACTATGAAATATACATACATATATGTATATACAATTTATATATTTGAACCTACATATATATTGAAGAAATTTTGTTTCGTTGTGTGAATTTAAATTATCATGATCTTGGCACCGAAAACTTTTACTTTCGACATCTCAAATCGATGGTAAGATATAAATGAATGCGTGTCGTTGGAAAAAGAGGATTTAGTTCGATCACTCACTCACTCACAATGTTTTTCAATGTCTAAAGAGAGGGGCAATACAAGTGGGCCAGCGACTGCAGGTCAGTGCCAAACCTTGAAGACTTTATATTATACTGGAGATCAGTTCTCCAGAAAAAAAAAAAATAAATAAAATAATATACTGAAAAATTATTTTCTATACCTAAATATTATTTTTCTCTTGAATAAAAAAATTAATTGTTTATCTCAGTAGAATATACTATGCATTAAATAATTATTTTTATTTAATAATTAAATTGTTGAGTAGTAATTCTCTCTCATTCTATACGAAATATTTATTAAATAATAAATTCGGATGTTTGTTTAACCTAATGTTTATGTATATACACACATTATTTTTCTCTTACTTTCTGAAAAACGTTGCTTTAAAGTTCAAGTCAGCCTCTGTCGTTTCATGCAAGGCGGTCTGGTGGCCTTAGGCTGTCGGTCACTGACACTGTTTCACGAACCGTGTGACTGCTGGTACTTCACCTCGCGCGAGTTTCATCACGTGACTTGTAAACCAAAAAGATATATATATATATTTATATATAAATGAAAATTCAATTGTTAATTATCTGCACATGATGAACAAACAGAAAGAAAAAAAAAAAATATTTAATTGTATTACATTGGATAATTCTTTTAATTGTGTTGTGACATTAATTCAACATAATTGATGATATTATATTATACAATGCAGAGATGATAAGGTCAAAGTGGGAAGTAACATGTGCGAATGATTCGTATATAGTAAGTGCAAATACGACAAGAAGAAAAAAAAAAAGAAGATGATGAAGACTCCGGTTAACAATCGGGTCAATTCCTCGTTTTAAAAACCAGTTGGTTGTGTAGTACAAATACCGGCGACAACTGATGGATCCTCAGAATATATCAGAGATAATAATCAAGTCATTTAGTTCAACTGATGTTCATCAACCATCACACGCGCGACAAAATAATAAATACGTACGTATAAATAATTATGACTATCACACAGCGATAAAGTCTCAATGAAATTAAAAAATATATCTTGGAATTATTATACAAATATATCTTGTTATATATCTTCTTCTTTAAAGAAAAAAATAAATTTGTTTTTATGTGTAAAATTATTTAGTGAATAAAGAATCAGGATTTATTTGTTTTAAATATTTTTCTTTTTCAATTCCCCACAAAACAAACTCAAAGAATTCAATAACAAGTGGAGTATACTTATTGTAAATTTTAAATAACTATACATAAAACACCCGGACGAATCATTGTATAAATGTTTTGGCATGATGCCCAAACTTTCCAGACAGTTGGGCGCATAACTTAACCAACGCACACAACCGCAAGTCATCCACATATTGCAATAAGCTTACATTGAAAAACTCAAAACGAATAATATTTACATTGTGTTTGTTTAGGCGAATGAATATAAAAATATTTCCATCAATTTATCATTCAAATATGCAGTACATACATAAATATATCCACATTAATTACATAGTATATTATGTATATGCTGCATTAAATTTATATACAATAAAAGAAAACTCGAATTTTAAATATACTGCAATGAAAATTAAGAAACAAATAAATACAAGTTTAATTTAAAAATTCCTATATAATGAATCATATTTAATTTTTCTATTCACTTAATTATTAGATTAATAATATTTTTAATTTTTATATCCAACGTAAAGTGTATATACATCAATATACATATGTATTATGTATATACATACGTTAATTCTAAACATTTTGGCCGCTGTGTAAAATGCGTCCGGATCAAAATATATATTTTGTCCCTCTTGCTATCCATAAATTTCTTCAGTATACAAATCGTCGACATCAAGTCGTTGGGACTTTATTTCTAGTTTCTCTCAGCTTTATATATATGTATATGTATATATGTATATATACATGTATGTATATATCTGCGGCATCGCTTCTATACCATCCATTAAACATGATCACGACGCAGTTTCCCTCTCGCTTATGTCTATAGATATAATATAATAATACTCTGCACTGCAATCTTATATTATATATCTATATAGATATTTATTTAAATAAATATATGCTCTTGTATATATGTATATATATGGTAACCATAAAAGAAATTTAAATAATATATCTATATTGATAAACGTGACTAGATAGAAAATTTTCTATCGACATTTATTATTTATTTTAACATTTTATAGTTTTTCTTTTTTATTTTTAATTTAATTTTCAATTTAAAAATTATTGCAGGAACAAATTTAAAGAGCAATTGAAGCATCATTGTGATTCGCTAGTTATATTTAATTTTTTTTCTTTTTTTATTTTTCTTTACAGAGCGAAAAATAAAAGACTTATAATGATGAAAGTTTTCCCGTGAGCTTTTCTGTATTTATATTCTGTTTGTATGTATATATACATTCGTTGGCATTTGAATGGTAAAATTTACTAACTATAAACGCAATTGAATAAGAATATAAAAACAAATATATTATGTAAATAATTGAATTAACGTGAATTTTATTTATATGGAAATATAAAATTTAATGAAATGAAAAAATTTTTTAAATACTATTAAAAAGAAAAATAAAAAGTATATAGTTGGAAATAAATTTGGTGAAATAGCCGGAAGTTCACCGTTATCATCAGGATTGCGTGTCACAACTCTAAAAATATATATATATATATATATTGCCATTGTACTTTGAAATAATATATTTTGAGACGCGAAAAATGATGAAGAAATATATCGAAAGAAAATATTATTAAAAAAAAAACGGAAAATAAACAGAATAATGTAATTCATAAAAATACTGTACTCTAAATATTTTTCCATTTATTTTCATTGCTATTTCTATCCAAACACATTTATCCATCATTATTTTTATTCAAATGTAAGAAAGGGTTTGTGGTTAGAGGAAATATTTACTTTTGTTGGGTAAATGAAATATGTTAAGACAGGTTGATTGTACCGACAAAGGATTCCCACACGTGTCTACAATTCACAAAAGTCCTAAACATAACACCTTTATTATACTCTCACGCTGATGCATCTAATCTAAATATTCCCACCGGCATAAATTTAATTATAATAACACAGAAATGATAACAATGAAACAAAACAAAGAAAAAAATAAAATAAAATAATATATAATAATAAAGGAAATATAGCAATATCCTTACGATAAATGGAATTATGAAATGTGCGATCTATCAGAGCGTGTCGCCAATAGTCAGTTGCATTAATTGTCCTTTTATTTATTTTTTTATTTTTCATGTCCCCACTCATCTATAATTCCAGTTTGCCTGACATTATTAGAATCAGCCAACGCACTGCAAACAACCAATAAATTTTCCACACATTATATATTATTAATCTTTGTTTCTAGAATCACAAATATTATAAATATATACATAAATCCATGCATACATACAATTAATAATATACAATACATTCATAATTGTGCATGTACAATTATGTACAAGAAAAAAATTATATATCTATTTGTATCAATTGTAACAATTATAATTAAATAAAATATTTTATACAGCAAGAAAAAAATACAAATTAATTTGTATATATATATATAAATACGACTAAATCAGGTAAAAGCAAAAGCGATAACAAGATATATAAGGGAGTATGTATACGCACACACACAAGGGATTTATTTCCAGCTCATGCATCAGGAATGTTTTTGTTAGTTTGTGTGGAATATAAGCCGTTATACATACTCTCAACATTCATCTCGTTTTCAAAGCCGGTTTTATATATCTCGAAAAACGAAAATCCACACTATGCACAACGTCGAAAAAAGAAAAAAAATAAATAAATAAATAAATAAATAAATAAGGGAAAAAGTTCAAGATCTTAACTTTTAAGAGTGAACATAAAAAAATAAAAAAAAAAAGATCATATATATCAACAATATATGGATGAACCATAGACTGAGGATATGTTGTGTATCTTTTTTTTTTCTTTACTACATGTGGAGTCGAAAAAAGTAAACATATTATATGCATATATATATATATATGAAGGCGAAAAAAAAATAATGGCATAAGAGAATGGCCGAGGAAAAATCGAAAGCCTTGACGTACAACTCAATGAGGTCCTGAAGGTCTTTATATGGTTCCCAGGACATGTAAATATATTCTGGTACCTCAGATGACCGAGAAAAAAAAAAAATAAATATATATGTAAATGCGCAAAGGACGTAAATAGGTCGCCGAACTTTCAAATAAAATTATTGCATGAAAAAATATATATATATTGGATATATCGTTACATTTGCATTTACAATCAAATACATTTGAATCAGAATGTTATATTGCGATGTTTTCGATGCCAAAAAGAAAAAGAAATAAAATAAAAGAAGCAACGAAACACACACACAGGTGAGATTATAGCAGTTGAAAATATAGGAATATAAAAAAAAAAAATCAGCTGACGAAGAGTGTAACCGTAAAAAGAGAATAAAAAAAAAATATTTATAAGAAATTTCTCAAGCTAAATATAAACTTCAGTTGAATGCATTCAGAAATCTTCATTGGGATTTATTTTTTTGTTTCAATAAATTTTTTTTTTCTGTCCAAATACTTTTCACCCAAGTGAAAGCATCTTTATGATCATGAAACACTAACAAAATCTGTTGAAATCCCTTTTTTTTTTTTTTTTTTTTCATTATAAAAAAGTTCACTAAACCCCAGATTAAATTTCAGGATATGCAAAATTCACACGATAAATATTAATACATAAATATGTATATATACATACGATTCAATAGTGCATTTATAAATTGCAATAAGGTGAAAAAAAATCAAGTAGAAAAATAGAGAAAGAGTAAATCAACCATGAAGGACGAAAGTGAATTGAAAGACGAGGTTAAAGCACCTTGGGACATCTGTACTTATACATTTAACTTCAAATTGCCGGTCACACATTGACAATATGACAATGTAATATGTAGATAACTTGAGCAAAATGCCATAAAGGGACGAGAAATTTCATTGAAAAACTTTCAACCTATGCTAACGAACTTTTACACAAACATAAAAACTTTTTATGAACGTAATATCGCACGTTTATTATTTGAAGTCACCTGGTGAATTTCTGACTTTGTAATAAGAGCAGTCAGCAGAACTTACGTCATTGAAAATAATTCATATATTACTATAGATATTACCACCCTTTCTTTTTTTTTTCTTCTCCAAATGCATTTGCACAAAGTTATGAAAAAAATGATCGTTAAACGAAAAGGTAGTTAATATTTTATCTCTACACAAGAATTAATTCCAAAGGTATTTTCAATTTATACACATTATTATACACGAAACAATAATGTGAACAATGAAAGCAATATAAAATATATAAACAAAGTAAACACAATAGTGTTTTAATAAAACAAATAAAATCATAAATTTACTTATTTATCTCATGATAAATATAAAATCATAATAGAAAAGAGTTATTTTCTAATGGACAATTTATAAACTTCAAAGACTCTCCATTCATATACATATATAATCTTTCTATCCTTGTAAACATATGTATAATTCCCAGCGCGTGTATATATTCGTAGATTAACGTAACAAACATTTAGTATTATTGATATACTTAATTTATTTTAACATTTGCTATTAATTTATTTGTAAAGTCAAAAGCAAAATAGCGCAAAGATTTATTCATACGTTTTTTTAGACAAAACTCAATAGACCAAACAGACGAAAAACAATTGGCAAGTATCCAAAACAAGCTATACATATATTATACAAATGTATTTTGAAATTATCTTTGCGAAAAACACTCAACTGCGTACGTTTCTCTCTGATCATTGTGATCTGTTTAGTGACTACATAAACAAACTCAAGTCTCATTTGATGACTCAACGTGATCGAACAAGATTGTCGCACGTGCTATTTACATCACTTATTATTATTCCATTTTACATATATAATTATATTCCTATATGCATAATAAAATTCACATACATAATAATTTATTCAGCAGAACTTTCTTCTATAAATATATACATTTTTTTTTTTCCATTCAATCACAATGCAACTATGATAGAATATTGATTGTGAATATATTCACCTCTTAATAATGTAACCATCACTGTTGATACAGATTAAATTTGTTCGTATATAAAAAAAAAATGAGGGAAAAAAAACTGAGCATAGAAACGATCTGTTTTGTCTCGCACTACATCTTTTTCCATCTTGTTTCTTTTTATGTTATTATTTTTTTTTTTTTCTTCATTTTCGAATGGATATTTCTTCCTTTCTTTCTTTATATATATATTTTTCACCCGTTTACTCGCACAGAACATCAATTCATTGACCTCGTGAAACGCAGGCGCGCGTGTACTATCGCATACGATGGAAATTTTTTTACTATTTTACTTTCCTTTCACTCGACACCATAACAGAATTATTGAAACAAGGTGAAATATGAATAAACAGACGAGAAAAAAAAATACATTAATATAAAACACCCACGTATACTACATTTATGTATGTATACATATGTATATAAACCACCCTTAATATCCCATGGTAAAAAAAACTCATTGCGTTTGTATAAAATATAAATTAAATATTGTACATAATTTCGTGATTTTATCTCGATGTAAAAGCTATCAATTACTGCTACACTAATGTGAACATTTAATCAGATAACCTAATTTAATTATTTAATTTATATTACGTATTTTAAAGAAAAAAAAAAATAGCCTTGAATTTTTTATTAAATTATTAACAAAATAAATTTTCCGCATTGTATATTGTATTTTTTATTATGTAATTAAATATTTTGTTTATATATTATAATTTATGTCTGTCTATTAGTTTCCGTGTCATTTTTTAATCTGCACAATTATATCTCCGAAAAACCGCTGTTTATACAATGAAAAATTGAACGAAGTCGAGAAAAAAAAAAACGATAAAAATATATACAAATACATGATTTATTATTAATAAAAAATTAATAAATAATAATGTAAACTATGTGTGATGTAGAAAATTGTAGAATATTGTGAATGGTAAAGTAAATGATCATTCTGAATACGTAAAGTCGTAAGAAAATGCAATGTGCTTACAATCCCGTGGAATGCACTTAAGAGTTTTGTATTGCGAAAGATTTCTCTGATATTACAAAGTATTACACTTTCGCTACAGCTAGAAAACAGGTGTCTTTATGAATATATATACAGTCAAAATAATATTTACATGTATATGAATATATATTTTTTTTTCATAATGTAGCTGCATTATTAATTTTTTTTTTTTTTGTTTCAAATGAATATTTTAAAAATATTAATATAAGAATATTAATCAATAATTTATTTTGGAGTATTGATGAAATATATAGAATAAAAATTGTTTTATTTTTTTATTCGTTTGTGGCGCAGCTTTGTAAAAGTTAAAATTGAATTTGTGATTATGAAATTGTTATCAGTGTTATCACAAATGTAATTTTTATTTGATATTTTATGATAGATGCAATTAATGTATTGAGAATATTCGGTTCACCTGTATCTGAAATTCAGTTATCAAAATTGTCTTGACAATTATCGATCTACGAGCAAGGTATAAATTAATTAACTAAATCTTATACTTCAATTGCAGTTAGTATTTTATAATTAATAAAATTATTTTACTGATATTTATAATTTATTTCAATGCAGAATTCAATATCACAATGAATGTCTATCGAATGATGTTTAGTTTAATGTTCATTGTGCTATTTATTTCGTTGAATTTGGGAAATGTCAAAGCAATAAAATTGAAGGCAACTGATCTATTATGGAACAGGCCTAAACGAGCTGTAAAAGAAAAGATACCAAAATATTCAGATGATTGTGCTACTGGTACAAGTTTGAATGACAATTACAAATGTAAAATTGAAAAATCTATCAATGACAACGATGTGCTTAATTTTATCTGAATAAATTAATTATGCACCGTTGATGGATCTAAAATAAATAATAAAAATTTATTTCTCACATAATTGTATCATAGAATTTTTTCTATAAATAAAATGTTATTAATATTATATCAAAAATATTAATAAATTATTTATGAGATTTTGAATGTATTTCAAAAATAAATTTCCTTCCTTCAATAAATAAACTAATAAAAATACAAAAGATAAAAAAAATAAAATTGTGGTCACGCCCAATCCACAAAACAGTAATTAGAAAAACTTATCGAGGACAGTGAAAGTTTTTGTCACTGCTGGAAGTATTTGGTGGATGAATCAATTCAATACTTATTCACCGCAAGAATTAATATAATGATTATATTTATAATTCAAACAAAGACTAAGTATATTTATTCAAAGTCATATGGATAGATATACGTATTTAAAATTCCAAGAATTAAACAAATTAATCAAGCGATTTATAAGGCACCTGCGTCAGTAGTCAAGAGGGGCAGATTACAATATGGATAACAGTGTGTATAACTGCATGGTATTACTGATAAGAATTTCCTTAGTATTTGAAGATTGATTCATAACATGACATATCATGAATATAACGCACCGATTAAATGAATATTTACAAGCGTGAAGTAAATTAATTTTATTTTTTTATTTTGTTTCAGAAATTACACCAATGTCTCGACTACATCATTGGAGAATTTTGAACAGCTAAATCACAGCCTATTAGCTTCTGAAAAAAAATAATAATATTCAAAATGCTGCACGAAACAAGAAGAAAAAAAATTATTTATTGTCAAATAATGATTTTATTTGGACTTTTAAATTTTTTAAGTTTGATTTATGTTTCAAATTCAGCACCAGTAAGTGATGACCAATCTCAATCAGACTCGAAACACGTAGGCTTATCATCATCATCATCATCATCATCATCATCATCACCACCACCACCATTAATATCAAAAAAACGTACTCTGGACACGGGTGGAAATCCAAGTGAGCTTGCGTGGCAAGCTTGGCTTCTATTTGATAATGAGGGGGAATCTGATACGAAAAATCCATCCGATTCGGCTAACGTAATGCGCCGCATTACTCCAAAGAGTATTTTTATTGCTCCGCCATTAGCAACTTGCCCTGATGGTTATGAGCTAGACTATACGGATAGATGCACTAAAACTTTTCAAATTGATGAAGATGCACACCTTAATTTTATTCTTGAACGTTTAAATGCCATGTATGCACATTTAGGCAAACCTCAATCAACACCTTCACCAGAGCCATCACCCTTATCACCACCACCGTCATCATCATCATCATCATCGTCATCAGAAACAACTGGTCCCATTCAATTCAACATTCCCCTGATCATAGAAACTGTCAATGACGATACACCAAAATTAGAAAATGTTGATACTAGAGAACCTGAAGAGCCATTATTAACATTTACACCGCATTTAAATGATGATATAAAAAATAAACCAATGACGTCTAATAATGAAGACACAATTGTGACGGTTTATGAAGTTAAAGATACTAAACGAGACAAGGAGCATGAAGAGAAAGATGAAAAAATATTTATCATTGAAAATGACAGTGCCAAAGTTAATAATAATGATGAAAATGATTCAATTAATAATGAAAAACTCGTTCCTATTGTTGAATTTGTCCAGGAAACTAATTCAAACAACACTGATATTATAGACTATAATATTCCTATAATATCAATAAGTGAAATACAAAATCGTAGTGAATTCACAAATATAAATCATGACAGTCATAATGATAAACAATCAACTTTAGTATTATTTTTGACGCCATCAAACTTTTCAATATCGAATGCAAATGAAAATTCGGCTTCAGGGAATAATGCAACCAATCATCGAGTTTCAATTGCAGTTAAAAATAACACAAATGACTCAGCAGCAAAACAAAATGTCAGTGTTAATTTACCTCCAAACACTGTAACATTTCTCACACCAATTGAAGGTTTTTTCGATGATTCAGAATCAACTAACGGATCTTCGGGTGTTGAAATAACGACTACACTTCCCAATAATGAAAGTGGCGTAACTGAAGAAGTGGACGAGACAACAGATTATTTAATCGAAGATGAAGAAGAAAGCGATGATACTACGGGTTATATTGAAGAAGATTTCTACACATCAACAGAGAGTGATGAAGAAATTTTGACTCACAGTGAGGCTGGATTAAGTGTTACATTACCTGCAATACATTTACAGTCTTTATCACAATCTTCGAATAAAGATAAAAATACTACTCCAAACAATATATCCAGTAAAGTTGTCATAAGTGATGATTTTATTCGTGAAACTCTGTTGGGTTTAAATGGCAATCAATCAGTAATTATAACCAAAGATACAATAATTAATGACAATATAACTTCAATTAATTCTACCAAGGACGAAAAAGTCGTAGTAGTAACACCAATATCAGATATTCTCATAAAAACAACACTTCCATCTAAAGAAATTGTATCAATTATTAATTTAAATAATGAAGAAAATACTGAATCAAGTAAAATCATGGAAGAAATTACAACTGAAAATTCTGATGATGGTTTTTCTACTGAAACTGTATATTTATCAACAACACAAATTGATGAAATACCTTCGACAAATTCAGACAATATAAATCCAGTATTGAGCATTGAAGAAGCATCAGTAGATGAAGAAACAAATCAACAGCAGCCTCCTCCATTAATAATGGAAGCATTAAAAATGGTTTCTCCGAATAATGCAAATGAAAATCAAGAACAAATTGACCTTGAGGAATTAGATAAATTTAAAATTATCACAACTTCGTCAGCAAATACAACAAAAATTATTATACCACGTGATAAACCTCAAGAGGTAACTTCATTAACACCTATGATGAATGATGACACACAGAGCACAAAGCATATTCGTGCGTCAAGTCCAATAATATTTGAAAATAAAAAGAAAAATCTCTCGTCTTCCATATCAGTTAATAAAAATGAAGGAAATTATAATTATGACACTAATTCTCAGCACGTTTCAACATCTCAACATCATACCTATGGATTTGATAATAATCAACCAATTATTGAAACCATAAACAATCAAAAGTTGGAACCAAATAAAAATCATGATTATAGAAAGAATTTTTTTCCTAATAATTTTCCCACCTCATACGATTCTATAAGGAATTACGTGAGATTCCCAACAAATAAAAGACCACACACTGAACCTGGACTGGTGAGATTTCCATCAAATGATGCAAACAGCATTCACACACCTAATAACTTGAAAGAGAGATATGATCATCGACCGTATACTTCACAAAGTAATCGTGGTTCAACAAGAACAGAAACAGTAACGTTAACGCAGTCAAATCGGAGTACCCCATCGTATTGGAGATCAGATCATAATCATCATCATCATCATCATCATCATCCCAATCAACAAGAGTCTTTACCACAAATATCTGAATCAACGACAAATGAGCAAAGACCAAGAGAGTCGTCACCTTTATTAATGAAATTCTGGGCAAATGTACCTTTGCTCAAAGATCCGAGTTTACTTTATCATCCCACATATGCAGCAGTGATTGCAGTTGACCCTGCGAAACAACACAATGTTGCACAATCGCAACCTTCAGTGCCAGTGAATTTTTACAATAAAATGCCTACAGTCGATCAAACACGAATATTCAACAACTAGAATTTTAAATAAATTTAGAAAAAGCTTATTTTATTTCTTCTCATTATTTTTGCTACTCAAAAAAATGTGAAATAATATTAATGATGAACTGTCATTATTAATAATTATCACTTTGTGAATAATGAGAAAAAATCCAAAGTTGAAGTTGTAGGAACCAAAAATAATTATTGGCAGAATTCTGCGTTTATGAGAGATAGCACAAATACGTTTTTCCCCAACGTATGCACACATCCAAGACTGAATGCGATCAACTGAAAACCTCATTCAAATAACGTCATCGCAATAAGCTGTCACATGTGTGGATTAATTTATCAAGATATAATCGGAGCATACAGTAATAAAGAACAAGAGTGTACATGAGGTAGTAGAGAAAAATTAAAATGAGATCAAAGAACTTTATGCATGAAAAGTCATTATTGAAGTGTATAAATGCGCTATTTTTTTCTTTTTTTAGATTGAAAATGCCCATGATCAATGTTTTGATGTAAGCTTCGTAGTGTTTTCTCTACTTATGATATGCGATAATTTAATTATTCCCTGAATTGTGCGATGGCACATCGAGGGACTTGAGAAAAAAAAACAAATGAAGAATTAAAACATTATACACATATAATAAATGAATTTATCTAAATAGTTTAGTACTTTGACATTGCGGCCAGTAAATGTTATCGTTGTCTAAGCTAAACAAATCAACAGTGTACTCGCCATTGAAGAAATTACACGTTCATTCATCTTCATTATATATCTCAATATGTCGTTATGCATATTCAATTGAATGTCAATTTGTGTAAATAATTAATTTCATTCATCGTTAAATGATTGAATGATTAATATAAAATTGTATATATACTTCGTATTAGTAAATATAAGGAAAAAGCGTAGAGTATTATATAATTTGTGTGTTGATACGATAAAATTATTATAAATACATATCCAATCGTAACTGTGTCGAATTATTGTATTATTTATATCTGAATTAAACTTTCAGAAATAAATAAAATTAAAACTATATCATGCTGATGTAATACTGATTCATAATACATCTTAAAAAAAAATGTTTTGAATATTTTTTTTGTTTAACAAATGAAAATTATTGATAAAAAAGATAAATCGATCATTCTGTAAAAATAAAAATTTGTTTAATTTTATTTTTTCTTTTCGCCCTTTTCGTCACTCATATTTTTTTCTATTTGATCACTATTAATTAATCTTGATATATTCAATGTCTTAATGTCTTTTTATATACACATAAACACTTGTTTCACTAAAAAACAAAAAAACAAAAACTATAATAAATTATATTGAATTACTATTTTAATCCCTTAAATCCTTTAGCTAAAATAAATTTTTCTGTTGATTCATCTCGTGTTGCAGCAGGCCTAATAATTTTGATTTTCTCATAAAATTTTTCTATATCCTTTTCAAATTTCGGTGCTTTTGCACCATCCCAAACTTTTGCTATAAAACTAGCATCTTTTTTCGACATTTGGAGAGCAAATTTGAGCGCTGAATATGCAAGATTGATTATTTGATCATGATCAATGTCACGAACGCCAGTGGCATTTGGTGCCATATCAGACATTACAAAATCCACCAATGATCCATTTAAATTATCACGCAATAGATTTTGCGCATGTAATGTTGTAAAATCAATATTACTAAAAGTAGTAGCACCTTCAATTGGATAAATTGGCAATTTATCCAATGCAAATACTCTACCTACAGGTTGATTTTCTTGCTTACCATTGGAATTCGTTAATTTTGTTGCTACTTGAGTCCAACTACCTGGTGCAGCACCACAATCAACCACTATCATGCCTGGCTTAAATAAATTAAATCGTTCATGAAGTTCAAGAAGTTTAAAGGCACTGCGACATCGATATTGTTCTTGCTTAGCCTTTTCCACATATGGATCTTGAATTTGTCGTGTTAACCATCGTTGAGAACTTGGTTTTTTATTTTTTATATTCGTCGGCATTATTTTACTTAATCTTACTGTACATGTGTATAAACTTCTTTTATTCATAATACTTTTCCATAAATCCATCTTTTTACTTTGATTAATTTCTACCTGTGAAGTTTATTTTGAGGTTAAGAACAGTATTAATGAATACAAATTATTGAATGCAGAATATTACTTACCTGATAGTAATATAATCATCTGATGTCTTTTTGAAAATGTCCAAAGTAATATAAGTTATACTATTTCTAAATTTATTATTGAAAATAAATATATTCGGGCATTGTACTGAAAAATCATACCGCTGATAACTGACAAAACCGCTCGAACTTCGGCACATGATCGGTTATCGTCGGGATTTATCGTCTTTCATATAAATCCCAACCAATCTCCGCGCAGCTCGTAAAAGCATGCGCAGTAATAATAGCGCAAAAATTCAAAAAATAAATGTAATTTAAATTCAAATAAATATTTACAAAAATATCAAGTACAATATTATTACTCCTAATGCAACAATTATGAAAACACTTTGTTAATAATTTTCATCTAATTGAAAAATTAGTTAACTTTTTTATTCTTAATAACATATCATGCACACTTTTAAACAAATATCACTCTAAATCGACTTTAAAAAAATCAATAATAAAGAATTCATGCATACAAGGTAATGATTACTTTTTTTTTAGCATTTTTTGCTGAGATTTTTATTAACGAGAGAACAACAGTTGAATAGAAGTTGAATGTACTATAGAACACTGGCTGTTGGGAAACAAGAATATCCCTCGTATTTTTCTTTTGTTTAAATCCAAGTTATAATTTTACAATAACGCAATAGTAAGAGTAAGAATAAATAGAAGTTCAGAAATTTTTTTTAATAATCATTTTTCTTTCGTTTGCTTGAAATGCAATAATTAATTATGATCAGAGAGGAAATAGAGAATAATGTTACATAACTGTCCTAGATCTAATCTATATATGCATAGATTGTAGGAGAGAGATCAAATTTTACCAATAGTAAGAGTAATAATTAATATAATCATAATGACCCTAAGAATTATTATCATCTCTCATTTTTGTTTTTTCTTATTTTTTTCCCTTTTCAGTACTAGCATTTATCGCAGCCTTTTTTTTTTTTTAATCATTCACATTGATATTTTGGAGTCATGTGTGATATTAATGTTTTTTATTTTTTTTGTGTCAGAGTGTCAATGTTTATAAACTGAATCAAATGATCCAGAGTTCTATGTATGTATTTTTTGTTTATTATTCTTTCCTCATATTTGAAATATGGTGATACACAAAGAGTAGAATAAACATAAAAAGTATAATTAAAACCAAAAATGGATCAGTGCATTATGAAGGCCAATTCGAGCGTGTTCAGTCTAAATGTGTAGTGTGTATATGAGTGCTATAACAATTTTAAATTCTGCTTGTCTATTATTTAAATTAATTGAGGCCGAAACCATTGTCAATTATTTCATCAATATATCATCAAAACGTTCCAATCTACAACAATATTTACGCATTATTCCCATTATAATCAACCATTATAACTGACATTATATGCAACAAAGTTATTTAAAACATTGCTCCCAAATATTTATCAAACTAATGACAAAACAATTTTAAAAAATTACTTCTCGTTACTAATTTAACAACTACATTGAATTAATCATAAAATTTATTTTTTTTTTTCCCCACTTTTGAGATATCATCAAAAGTGTATCAAGACAGATCAAGCAACTCCATGATTTAACTGCAATTCAGTACGATTGTATATATCGCGAATCATAAATATGGTACGCACATATATATACATATATACGTACATAAATACATACATCCATACATACATGCATACCTACATACATACATATATTATTCCATTATTTTTTTCATTTTTGCATTTCATTCTCATCGAAAAATTCCGTTCAATAATTCATCTAAAATTAATAGCTATGGCAAAAGCAAACTCTATCACACGGTTACTTATCTCGTAACACTCGTAGACTTGTGACTTACGCGCAATTTATATCCATTATATAAAAAATTATCTCTCGCTCCTTTTACCTTTACGCTCCAGCTAAAAAGTATTTACAAAACAAATTTTTGTAAGCTTCTTATTAAACTAGTAATTTATTTATTCATTTTTCATTTCAATATTATATCGCGATAAATTTGACATATTCATCGTGTCAAAAATAATCATTGCCAAAAATTTATTCATCTTTCATGTAAATTGTAAGCACAGTATCCAACGCATATAAAACAAATTCCATTATTTGTTATTATAATCTTTTCTTCATTTTCATATTTTTTTTTTCCTTCTCATCACTCAAATTAATGCGTTTTACACATGCTAAATAGGAAATTTATTTAATCTCATCATCGATTATTCTAATATTAATGGCGTCAATCTGAATCAACAGATTATATTTATAATTTTAATGCACCAAAATTACACTCTATTATATCCATTACCACACGTAATAGATAAAAATTCTCGATGTATATATATATATGCCTTCGCATATATACATGTACACATATACCGACCATATATATCCAACTATGTATATATATGTATTTCTTTTTAATTACGTACATCCCACTACTGTACTTTTTTTTTTTTTCAATATTTTATTTTATACCAAAAAAAATGCAACGACTCGCTTATTGATATATTTAATACGAGTTTCGATGTGCCTCTCTCTATTTCACTATTTTTCTCTTTCTCTCTTTTTCCCTATGTAGACCAATTCATTTCAATAAACAATATAACTACACAATTTCCATTTTCTTTTTCATTTCCCTTAATCTCTAAATCTCAATACAAAGTTCGTTTTGGTCATTGGCCATTCATCTTTCTATCGCTGTAACCATTTTTTTTTTTTCTAATGCTTCGTTATCAATACAAATAAAATAAGTATCACTCGCTTTTTATTACTTTCAAACTGTAACGCCAGACAATTACGGAACTCGTCACTTGTAGACGTTAGCACAACATTATAAAACGAACAGTTTGAATAATTCGTTTCAACGTTTGTGCTCATTTACGTGCATTTCCTACATATGTGTTTATTAATTATCGCGCCATTTTTTTTTTTTTTTCAAGACTCACTTTTGCCCTGAGTATTCGAATAAGCCATTAAAGAAGAGCACAAACATATACCATCTATATGTAAATACAGTTTTTTTTTTCTAATAGAACTTTCTTCCCTATTTTATTATCTTGGAATTTTCGTTTTTTTTATGTATATATATTATTGGCTAATCGATTCGTGATATTAGAGGCAAAATGAAATTATTGTAAATTTAGAACCAACTGGGTCCACCAAATTTTGTCGAAAGACCGCCAATCCCTTTGCCAAACATACTTCCAACTTTTCCAACGACGTTTGACGTTACGTTACTGATATTAGCGACGTAATTGGCATCTTCAGCTCCTGCAGACTCGACAATTGTCACCTTCGTTTTTGGTCTATCTACTTCGTCATCATTTCCATTTTCTGATAGACCCCTGGATCGAATAAAAATTATTTATATTAATAAATATGATTGTATATTTATAAAAAAATTTTTTGAAAGCTTACTCATCATTCTGGGCGCTCATTGTTAAGGCACAAGTTGCTTCCTCCGTCTGCATTCTCTGTGATATCGTTTGATATGTCTTTGAATTTAATTTGTCCTCCATAACACCTTGGAGCTCGAAATCCGAATAAATTTTTTTCACAATATGCGCAAGACATGTGCACTGATAAAGATGAAGATTGTGATCGAGTCGATCTGACAACCAATTGCACAACATTTGGATTTGTGCAATGTACCATTGCTAAAATCACAATAATAATTTTTCATTCATTACAAAAAATGTAAGAAAAATATGATAAACAGTAATTTCATTATTATTTGTTTCCATTTTTTTTTTTTCTTTAAATAATTAACCTCAAAGAAATTTAATATCCACAATTCATCGATGACTTTGCTTCGTATTTGATCCATACAATTCCTTGTGAAATTAACGTAGGCCTGACCCATTTCTTTACCGCTACCCGAGACCTTCTGTAAATAAATTTTCAAACGATTGCGAAATTCTACAAGTATAATTATTACCAATATGAATTAATTATTCCAGTAGTTATATTGTTTGACCGTAAATTAATTAATCAATGATCATATAAACCATATATGTGTATTTATATAATTTGTGAATTATTCGTTGCCATACCGTGAAACTCAGGATTGAACCAATGAATGAGCCTTCATCGTAACGCGACAATTTTGACAAAGTCGCTTCTAGGACCGCCACAAGTTTATTAATCATTCCCTGGTTCATACTCGCCATTGTTTTTTCTATTAGATCGTCAATCTTTTCATGGTATTGATGCTAAAACGATAAAAATCGACGAGATGGTGGCTGACAGAAAGGTGCAATTAGCATTATAAAATAACTACGAAAAAAAAAAAAAAAAAAAAAAAACACGTGAAAGAAACGCTAATTAATTTGAATAAAAATTAAAGAAATAAATTAAAAATACAAAAAGGACATTTCTACATGGCTATTTTTTTTTCTATTTTATTATGTTCTTAATCTTCATTTCAAATAGGGTGGAAATAAGAATGAGCTACATTACCCCTTGTTTCCCTTTGAAATCATTGATCGATGACTTACCACATCGACGCCATCAACAGTGCAAAGCTTAAAACTCTGATTCTTCGCATCCAAGATAACGTTCACCATTGCGCACATTTCTGATGGTATAATATAATCTGTCGAGATAAAAGTAACGCCTTTTTTCAACCATTGTTGAAAAGCTGTATCGGTCCGTTGAATACAAGATTCAATCATATCACACGCCATTAATTTAAGACGTTGCTCTAAATGCTGACGAAATTCTTGATCAGGCCAATGTAATCCACCAATAAATGACTGTAATGCATCCAATTTCCAAAATAAATCCTCTGATGTAGCACATCCATTCCCTTTTATCTCCCATCGTTCCTTCTCAAAACCCTTATGTATTGATTGTGCTATTGACGTCTCCATAAGATCCACATAACGTACAACCAACGGTGCAAATGTGTCTCTAAGATGTTGATGAAATCGTCCATTTTTCAAATTATCTATCAACATAAATAGAACGTGAATAAAATAAAAATGTAATAAATAAAAACACAGTACAAATAATAAAAAATAAATTAATTACAAGTATGAAAATGACTCACCATCCATTCTGAGATAATCATTTAAAATTTGAAACAATGGAAAACTATCCCAAGTGTCAGGTGGTTGTTCTGACAATACTTTATCCATATCCACCGCAAATAGCGACCAGAAGATCTCGGCGTGCTCCACCAGGAGGTCGCTAAACCAGGCGAATGCCTGCGGTGCAGTGTAGTAGGAGCGAAACGTGAAAATATTGGACAACACACATTTACGGTGGGCATTTTTTTCTTTTTTTTTTCACTTTGCTCGTGACGGTGGGTACGCCGAAACACGAGCACAGAGCTTTCGAGGACCCAGAAGACACTAAGGAAGCTTTATACTTACTAATTCGATATCTATTTAACTAGAATATGTTTATCTAAACGCTAAATGATATTAAAATCAAAATGAAATGAAATAATATAATTAATAAACAATGTTTGCATTGATTAATATTAATAATTACAAATAGCTATAACGCTTTGAATTGTCTTCTGAGGAGGTTTACGGACCCTCACCAAAGTCCGTTATTATTGTTGACAATGCATGCTCATTCACTCCCTCTACCTCGAAAGCCCTGGCACAATATCAACACTCAGTTCTAAAAACCTAACTAATACCTCCGAATAATGCTCTTCATTTTGTTGAAGTAAATCGACGCAAAGCTCAGCAAGACGTATTAAATCATCCAATTTTTTTCCTGGCGGTATGCACACCTCACCATTATAATCATCCTCTATTTTAGCCGCCGCTGACAGTCTATCATAATTAACAAGCGCCGCTGTTTCTAGACAAGATTTAATCATTCCGCGTACTTCATCCGCTGGTACTGGTGTTGATATGTCCTTCATCAGGACGCGCTCAAGGAGAGAAAGTGTGGCCTTTAAAGCACCCTCAGGTCGACCAAAGGGAAAGCTATACCTGTAAAATGTTTATTCATAAATTAATCAATAATTTTGAGTTTTAGAAAATTGTATGTATAATGAAATTATCAGTGATTATAGAATATTTAAAATTTTCAATATTACCTGAAATTTGTTATTTGTTTTTCTAATAGTTGCCTCAATCTTTCTTTGATCTCTTGAAATTTATCTTTCTCCTCGTGTGTGATGGATCCGACGCCATCTGGGCGATTACCATGTACATGGCTCGCACAGAAGGCAAAGCTATAATGAATTAGCGTCGGATCTATCATGCAACCACGTTCGGCACGATCGAGGAGATCACTTAAATAACAGAGATGCCTGAAGCAACCACGTACGCCGTATCTATATAGCAAAAAAGAAATACAGAAAATAAATAAATAAAAAAATTGAAAGCTTTTCACAATTTATTAATATATTCATTTATTACCTGGCGCAATATTCATCCAAGACAAATACTTGACCAGGCGAAAACCATCCCAATGAACAATATGGATCATTGAGTCGATAATCAAGTGTTAAATTCTGAAGGAACTTAAATAGTCCCGCATGATCAAATTTACATGGATCAGCACTAATGAAATCTTCCATTCCATGTTTTCGTGCGCGATCTGCGTCACCTTGAATTTTACTAATTGTTGAATTTTTATCAGCAACAGAAACAGGCGGTGAGGGTTTGTGTGATTGACCGGTCGCTCTGTACATAGCCATCACCCATAAATGGCACTCGTTCTCGTCGTCCGAGGCGAAGACGATGTTGTCTCCTTCGCGGACGGCGTTGAAGAAGTACCTGAAAATTATAGAAACAATTTCAGTGAAAAATTCAATATAATTTTTTTAATGAAACAAAAAAGAAAAAAAAAAAGGTGAACATTCAACAGATTGAAGAAGAAAAATTATTTTTCTCTGATTTATCATTACCTGCCACCCTCTAGATCTGTGCCCACCATGAGATTAGCAGAAACGGCCTCGATATAGTCCACTGTATAGCCATCCAGCTGCATCATTTCCGACGGCTCGCTTTTTTTTTCTTTATACGAGCACATCGCAAATGTGTACTGCGAGACCTGGACCAACACGTAGTACCGTTTCTTCCATTTTTTCCATACACCTTTACCCATTGCATAAAGATAACCGCAATGTTTCATGTTCAATGGTTTATCCATACGACACGCGATTTTTAATTTCAAATCCTGATCGGGATTATTTTTTGGAACAGTCATTGGATGCCACTCGGGAACTTTACATGACAATGGCGTTGGTCGTAATATAACTTTACCCAATTCTTTGTCTTCAAGTGCTAACATTGCAGGATTTTCTGTATACAATCGTACTTTCACCACTGGTAATGGATGCATCGTTGTAAAATCACCCTGAGTATCCCACCTAAAAATAAATCAAAATCACAATAATTTTATTCATTTATTCAAAAAAATAAAAAAATAAAAAATTATCAAATGTGTTTCAATTAAATTAATTTATCAATATTAACATACATGGGTTTCGATGCTTCAGCTTGATCAGTTTGCAACTTTTCACCACCCTCTACTTCCATAGTGCAATAAACAATGCGATTGGGCGCAAGACTTTTTAAGCCCTTCACTTCCATAACAATAACCTCAAGAGAAAATGTCAAACCCACGTCCATTTTGGTGAGTTGCGGATCGGAGTCTGCGGAGTCGCCCTCCAATTTAGCGAGGGAGCCCTGGGTGCGGTAGCGGGAGCGGTCACTACGACGCTTCAGCTTCTGCAGCCCGTATTTGCTGTCTATCGAACCCTTGGAGACTGGCAATGACTCCAAATTAGTCATTAGCAGGTTGATAGACGACTTGAGCTCCTCGATGTAGAGCGACTCCATCTCCTTTAGGAGAAACCTCGGCATGAGCTTACGATTCTGTAAATATCCATTAAAATTATTTGTTTACATTCTTTTATTCTGCATTCAATTTTCTAATAATTATATAAATAAAATTTTGATTATTTGATATGAAAAAATATTTTTATACCTTCTCCATTTCATTGACTTTCTGTATGCGACCGTCCAGCTCCCTCCTGATGGCGGCAGCCTGCTCATCGGCCGAGTCCAACAGGAGGGCGTTGAACAGAAGCTGATGCTCGAATTTTTTAATGCCGAGGATTTGCTGGAACATATCGTACAGTTGCTCCTTTGATAATATCAACTCCGAATTTAAGGACTGCTGTTGCATCCTGGATGGCCTTTTATTATCTTCATCGCCAGTGCCCTTAAATATACAATCGAATTTGGCCAGCCAGGACGTAAGAACAGTCTCTTTGCTCAGCCCGTCGATTTCCGGGAGGCTGCGAACACGTTTTTCAATGTTGTTCCTGAACACCTCACGGAAGTCGTACTGGGAACAAGCACCGCTTTGCACCATTCTCACGACTCTCTCTGATTTTAAAAATACATCAAAGTAATTTTGTATTGCATTATGGAAGGCCTCGTCAGCCATTATCTGCGTCTCGCCTTTTAGAAATGCCTGAAACAGACATTTTCACATTAAATTTACATTGAAATTCAATTTAATTTGTCAAAGGCACCATTCTCATTTCACATTTTATTTTCTATATATAAATGGATACATTCATGTTCAAAGAAAAATTCTATCATTGAATTCCATTGTGTTGATGCTCATTATATATATATATAATAATAATGTATATGTATATGTATAGTATCTAAAATCGATTCGTTACGATACATGATCATGAAGAAAAAACGAAGGTCAAATAAGAAAACGAAGGAGAAAAGTTATATAGTTTTGAGAATACCACGTGAGGCTTCTAAAGAAATTAGGAATTGGTTTTGAATGGCTTCACTGCTGCAAAGATGTAAAACTTATGAATTCAAGCTTTAATCTCAAGGTTAAAATTAAATTAATAAAAAAGACAATTCACCTGAAAGCGAGAACACAGAGTCTCTAATTGTTGCTTAGTAATTTTCATTTGTCTTCGGGTCATGTCTGTGGGTTGTTTGGCATTAAATGGATAAGCAATACATCTTGATATGAAAACATATAGTTGTATACGAGTTTTTCTCTCCTCCTCCTCGCGCTCTTGTTTATCCTACAAACAAAATCACAACAGAATAAATATGAACAAATAATTAAATACACTGAAAAATAATTATAATAAAAATAAAAAAAATTCACTTGTGATTTTTACCTGTAAATCAACTTCATTTTTTTCACTGGCAACTGAGGGTGAAGGACTCGTTGGCCGTTGCGTTGATTTTGCATAATTGGCAGCATCTTGCGTTGCGCTCATTGACGGTGACAATGAATTTCTTGCGCTCGACAAATTTGGCACGTCCAAACCGGCACCAGCCACGGCCTCCTGTTGTGACGCATGATGTCCCTGGCCACCACTGAGCGCACGACCATGTGGACCATGCAAACTGCCACTGTGTAAACTTGATGAACTAACGCTACCTTGACTGTGACCACCGGGCGATGCAGTTAATCCAGCAGTTGCTGATGTTGCATTACTGCCACTGCCAGCTCCGGCACTAGAACCACCGCCACCACCGCCGGGATGACGACGAGAGCCGTGACCACCAGCATTGGCACCACGACCCCCGCCGGGACCCCCACGATTAGTGCTTTGGTCCTCGTCGCTCTCCTCTTCCGAGGAGCTCGGGTCAATCATTGTCCAGTAGCAGCAGCTATCACCGCCTGGGCCCAATTAATTTTTTATTCAGACCTGCCGTCTCCGACGGCACTTGCTCAACGACAACCGCCGTTTCCGTTATCCCCTTCCTCTCCGCTTCCGCGGCTGTAATCATTAAGAAAATAAAAAATTAAAAAATAACAAATACACATTTATTTATTCCTCATTTGTTATATATAATCTAAAACAAATGACTGAAGAAAACAAAATTTTACAAACACTCTATAAATAATTTTTATTTCAAATGAATATTATTAATAATTCATATTTATAATTAATAACAATTACAAATATTAATTATGATAAATAATTATTATTATTATTATTATTATTATTATTATTATTATTATTATTATTATTATTATAGCTTATTATTCACAAAAATTATTTTTAATAATAATAATAATAATAATAATAATAATAATAATAATAATAATAATAATAATAATAATAATAATAATAATAATAATAATAATAATAATAATAATAATAATAATAATAATAATAATAATAATAATAATAATAATAATAATAATAATAATAATAATAATAATAATAATAATAAAGAATATTATTAGTAATTAATATTTATAATTATTATTATTTATAATAATAATGGTTCATAATGAATATTATTAATAATTAATAATTGAATATTTGAAACAAGTGTTTGATTTAAATAAATAAAAAATTTAATTGCGGCAGGTGTGTAATTTTTTTTTTTTCTTTTTAAAATGTACTTAAAAATTTTTTAATTTATGAATATCCACGAGATAAATGTAAAATCTATATAGATTAATTTAAAATTTAATTGTTTATCGATATTCTCGTAGTATGTATTTATGTCTCAGTAAATGTATATATATAAGTATACATATATAAATATATGGAAATAATTTCCATACCCTGACAATTTGTATTGATCATCGGGAATGTGGGTCACACGTGAGAAATATTTATTGCACAATTTACCCTGATCATGATCTCGTTATAACGTTTAAGATAGATATAGACATATAGATATTAGTATCATTTTGTAGATTAGAAAAAGATCTATAATATAGCGCTATATATATAATATGAGTATATATAAAAATGGTTTATAAAATAAAAATTTATTTTTAGTTTTATTTCTCGTGTTTTTTTTTTTTATACTTAATGTTGATCGTTAAGTAAATCCTATTTAAACGAAATATAAACTCGCAATTTAAGTGCCATGTATTTTTTATTAATGTATATATTTATAATATTAGAAAATAAAAAGAAAATAATAATTAATAGTGATGATTGCAATTGATTTAATATAATAACGATTGAATAACGTAATAAAATTGTAAAAAATAAAATTATTTAATCATATTCATCATAAATTACAATAATTATTCACTGTAAATCACGTTTCTCCACTCATCTAAAATTTCAAACCAACTTGAGATGTCTTCATATATACATATACATATGTATAGATATATATACATATATATTTTAATATGTAAATATAAAGTTGCCAACCTCTTGCGCCTACCTCAAGCTAAAGTTCATTCACCCCTATCGGCATCCGTCATTTAATAATTTATCGATCCACAACGTCTGTGGGAATTTTCGTCATACAAATAAATTTATATCTAAAAAAAAAAAAAATCTACATATACATAAACAATAATTGTTATCTATATTTCATACATCAATTATTACGTTCATATAAATAAATAATTGATCAATTATCTCAAAGTCATATATGAATTTTATTATTTTCTTTATAATCGAAATATTTATTTGTTTGATAAAAAAAATAAAAAAGTGCGTTTCATTCATGGATAAAAGATGAATCATCGCTCCCCAACACTTATGTCTTATATATACATATATAATTACACATCTATAAAAACGGATCAATAATATGTATTACTTTTATCAAGAAAATATACTCTCGAGTGGTATTGTATAAAAATATTTGGGAATTATCCATTCATTACTCACATGAACAAACAGATTTTTATATTTTTTACTGTCTATAAAATTCAAAGAATTATTAATGTATTGTTTTACTTTATTTATACATTTATTTATATTTTTATTTACATGAGTAGGTATTTATACACGCAAATAAGATCAAAAGGCTGCAGATTGACAGACGAATGGAGATTATTATATTATAACGTGCGACACGCAGACAAATTTGTATTTTTTTTTATATATATTTCTTTTCTTTTTTTTTTTTCCCGCACCGATTGAATAGCACGCGCTTTTCCTGCCACAAATACTGACATAAGGAAACACGCAGGATATACATAAATGTATGTATACATTATATTAAGAGTGACACAAGCATGTTGAACATTTACCAGTCGATTGTGCGGGTAAGTTGTACAATGTCCATAACCTAGAAATGCAAACTAGCGAAACGATAACACAAATAATATATACATATATGTATGTATGTGTATTACAGTTGATATATAAAACATTTTTTTTTTTTTTTTGTTTATTTAACCGCAGTAATATATTACTTTGATTAATAAGACAAAACAAAAATTACTAACGATCACGCAATCATTATATTCATTTATATTATCTATTTATCATTTTTATTTGACTGATGAATATTTGATTTAATCAAAAATATAATTTAATTTATGTAAATTATTATATTTTTATATTTATATTATATTTTATCATACAAATGTAAAATCCATAGAGCTAAAACGAATAAGATTTATTTTATATCCACAAGAAAAAATTTGTGTGTTATTAAAAAGAAAATTAAAAATTATGTTAGAAGAATGAAAAATAAGCAATGGATACATGGGTACGACTAAATATATAATGAAAATAACGATTGTTCTGTATAGCTGTATGTACAAACGTTGTCAGAAATTTTATAAGAGGTCGTTCTAAAAAAAAAAAAAACGGAGAATGATGAGAAGTTGCAAAAAAAAAAAAAGAGAAATTGGGGCTGCTTGCAAGGCCTCAGTACTTTATTATCCCTCTACACTTACATACATACTCTATGTATGTACCTTGTATATTATCCATTTCACATAACTGTATATACAATGTCTACTATATGTATACGACTTGATATATATATTTTAAGTCTATCACGATGGTACAAATTTAGAGTGTATACTTTTGAATTCTCTGATGATATCGATTCTTTGCCACTACTCTACTTTATTCTTTATTTTCCTCTATTACTCTCCCGCATTTTCTATCTTGTTATCAGTTATTACACGACGATATATTCCCCAACCCAACCTAAAATCGCTCATCCAATTTATCGGATTATGTTCTTTCAGCCTTAACTATAATTCCACGACTTTTGACTGATTAAAATAAAACAGCTCATGGCGTCAGAAAAAAATATCAAAGTATTTATATAAATATTAATCAATGACATAATTAAATAGCTTTATTTATTATTTATTATCTGTGATAGCTAAATTTATAGTGGTGAAAACAGTATTATTAAATAATTTTTTAACAATTCCTAATTAAATACATGATTTTAGATATTAATTATAAATATGCTATTTTAATTCATGGAGAACTATTGATAATTTTCTGATTTATAAATATAATGGTTGATAAAGTTAGTAAGCATGAATAAATATTGACAGTTCATTTCATAAACATGTCGTGACATGAATTTTTACAACACTAATGGAACATTTTATCTTCATAACAATCGGTCAGCTATTTAAATATTATTATATACTACTCTAATTTATATTCATTCTACTGAATCATATAAAATCGTAGATTAAAAAAAAAAGAAACTATAATCAAAGATTAAAATAAACATTACCAATAAATCTACCCTAAAATAACTAAAAATAAAAAATGAAAAAAATGTATTTTAAATTTAAAAAAAAATTAAAATCATTTAAATCTTTACTAATTATCCTTGGGATTCATCACTAACTCTACATTAAAAAAAAAAAAAACATCATTATCATCCCTATTTTACATTTACTGATTTATTCATTTAGATATTATAAAATTATTGTAGATAAAATGACAAATTTATTTATCATAGAAATCACGTTTTGTCTGCACGCAAAAGATGACAATAATAATGAGGAAAATAATGCAATACTTTACAAACACAAAGGGGGATTTATACAATACATAGATATACAAAACAGCAAGGAGACGCAACATGGAATTTTGTTCTTGGGGTACGTTATTGATCTAGCCACGAGTTGTAAAGTAGCGCCTCGCCATTGCTCTAGCCATATTGTGGCACATGTGTAACGCGCGGAGGGATGCAGATCTGGGGTGTGTCATTATTTTATTCATTTGTTTATAAATATATAAACCAATAATTTAATTCCAATTGACAAATAAAAATAAATAATAAATTCCAGACAATGTCAATGAAAAAATGTCATTAACTTTGGATGAATAAAATAAATAACTGCAATAAAATAAATAAAATAAATAACAATATTGTCTAATGAATGAATGAATGAATGAATAAATGAATGAATGTAGTATCGAGATATTAACAAAAACAAAACTCTTACACATTCACCCCACTCATACACACTGCGGATAGAATATATAAATATATGTATGTGTCTGACGTATGTCATGATTAATCCACTAACCTCCTCAGCCAGTGAATTCATCGTATGTATCATTTCTTCCAAAAAAACACATTGTCCATGCCCAATATGGATGATTTAAAATTTAAATTAATGACAGTTGTACAAGCAAACACTAACAATTAAAAAAATAAACAAAATTAAATTGATAACTTTAATATCTTAAATAATTATTTATATAATTTCACTTGAAGAATTTTTTGATTTAAATATTATCTTTATCTCTACCGTAAAGTTTAACTTTATTCCCTCGTTGTGATAAATAATTATGTGGAATAATGTTAAAAATTATCGTCGTTCCTTTCCGATGGACGTTTGAAAAGGGACTGGATACCGGTGCGGGAGTGAAGGAAAAGCGCGAGCTCAACAAGGGGGTTCAGTAAATCCTCGAGTAAACCCAAGAGAAAGAGTGTGCGCCGACGTGAAAGAGGGGTTGATAATATCTATATATATATATATATATACACCCACCCTACAATATACATATATATAATATAGAAGAAAATTTTCACACAGACAATGAATTAATGATTTATCAATTGTAGTATTCAACTATACAAACTCAAATAAAAGTTATGTCAATGTGCGATAATAAATAACAAAAAACTCTAAAAACTTTATAGAAAATGTAAGAAAAATAATAAAATTAATGAAGAAAATGACAAAGAAAAAAATAATAAAATTGTATGAAAAAAACACAAGCAAAATATACCTCGTTGACGATCGCAACGTGTTATGACGCGTTTGATTATGGCATTAATTTGACGCGCATGCGCATATAGTAAAGATAAAAAGATAAAATAATAAAGTAGTAAAAGTGAGACAGTAATAGAAGAGGAGTGGATGAATTGTTGATAAATGATAAATGACGTTGAGAGAAAGAAAAAGAGAATATGTATAACGAGAAACGCAATGCATTTATGTATTTATATATAAATGTATTATATGTATATATACATATCTATTATATACATATATGTATATATATATATATATATGTATTATATACATATATGTATATAGACATTATTTAGCATAAAAAAGTAGAGGGAAATTGTCGCACGAATGAGAAGGGAGAATTTTATCTAGTGACGGGAGTGTCGAAACGATCGTGTATAATATCGAGGGGGGTAGAAATAGACTCGTTGAATTTATATATATATATGCTTACATAGTTCATCTGTCTTTTTCTATCTCATTCATACTGTAACTATATAAAATGCCACTGGGCCATCGATCGGGTGCGCAGCTGCTGTAATATACCAGCTGACTATTTTATACACGCAGGTTATTTACAATATTTCTTTCTTTTATTTTATCAAAAATTTTTTATAATTTGTATGATTAAAATGACGTTTGAATTTATAGTTAAATGTCATGAGAATATTATCTTATATTTATATATATAAATATATTATGAATATGTATAATTTGTAATAGGATTTATAATTATTGAATAGATGAAATGGAAGAAATGAAAAATCGCAACGAATTTTTATTGGATAAAAATGGCGCGGTTTTGTATATTTTATATAAACTCGTTGATTGCTTATTTATGAAGGATAATGTATACAATGCATTATGATGCTCTATATGTATATGTATGTATATGTATGGATGTTTATGTATTTATTTGTGTATATACGGCGAATGTTTGTTGGAAGGAAAATGAGATTAGAATAGAAATTGCGATCCTTGATTGAAGAACTGAGAAGCATTCTCTTGACATTTTTTTTTTTTTTTTTCATCTTGTGCCCTCTTTCTCAATCGCTTTCTCTTGTCTTTTTTTTTTTTTTTTTATGAAATTACCTCGACCACCAATAATAGTGTATACACTTTGCTGTTTTATTTATAAACTACCTGATAACAAGATTGGAAATTGAATGATAAACATTCATTATGCATATATTATATATTTCCGGAAGTTAATTGACATTTTTTTTTTTTTTTTACATGTAATTTGCAAGTCAACTAATTTTTTATTTTATCTTTTTATTTATTTTAGCTATCAATTTAAGTTAAATGTTGATATTTATGCAAATATATTTATCTGTGTGTGTGTATATTTAATTATGATTAATTTATCTAAGCAATATTAGTGATGCAATTTGTTATTGAAAACAAAATTTATTATGTCTGAAGTGTGGAATCTAATATTTTTCTTTATCGCACGCGTTAAAAAGTAAAATTATATTTTATCAAAGAAAATAATTTTCCATATTTTCTACAATCGCATATTTAAATTATTTAAATATAAATTTAAATATATAATCATGACCACACTATATGTATACTGGATAGTTCTATGATAAATATAATAATCCTTTCCTTTACTCAGCTATAATTCACAGTGATTTTTTTTTTTATTCTATGAATAAATGATAAATTTTTGCTTCTATTTATTTTTCCCTTTTTGACATTCTAGTAAAAAATATCCCTGTGAAGACTTTGTCCTGTCGCTGACTTGAAAGTGCGCGCTCTTAATTAAACCCACAACCAAAAGACCGCGCAACAAAAACAACGAACAACAACTACATATATCCACGTATATAAAAACAAAAAAATAAATAAAAAGAAAAATACATAGCTTCATACATGGCCTTTGATGACCTCCACATCATAAAACTATTCAGCATTTTTTATCATTATCATCCATCATAAATTCATCATCTAATTTTTTTTCTATATTTCTCAATAATTTAATCTATAAAAAAAAAAATATATATTATTTTTCTTTTTATCTATTTTTTAAAATAAAATAAATTTCTAATATATATAATTAAAATGAAAATCAGACAACCGTCCACTTTCACATATAATTATACAAAATAATTAAAATTCCAACATGTATTACATACTTATGTCCATATTTATTTATTTATTTTTCTCTTAATCATTTAATTTACTCATATATGTCTATGTTTATATATTTAACTGTTGTCAACAATAAATTCTGGGGAAAACAGTTTGTGACTTATATAGATAAACGCACGAGGTCGAGGTTATGTATGTAATTGTCGTTTATCCATCAACATTATTTCAATGCTGCTGCGCTATTTGTGAACTTTTAACGTGAACACACGTTGAAAGATTTTTGGCACTGTGCCAAACAACATTCAATATGTAAATATATACATATGTGAATATATTTTGCTTGCACCTAGATAAGTATAATCTTGGAAAATGGGTTATCGATTCAAAACCGAGATCACCCGACGATGAACGGGGAAGCTTTGGTACTTACAGTTGGATTTTTCTTGGTTATCATCATTGAAATGACATTGATAGAAGAAAAATATTCTGTATAAATTTCTTTGAATAAATATTCATAAATAATTATTCCTCATTTTTTTCTATCATCTCATTCACGTTGTATTTTTTTTTTTTTATCATTTCAAACTCATACATGTCCATTATTATATTTGAAACCTGAAATTGCCTCAAACAGTATGTATACATGTAGAAAAAAAAAAGTGTGATATGAAATGGCGACTCACGAGTGCTCATTTCCTCATTTCCTGGCGTGTCCAACGATAACATGAAATTTATTCTGCCTACACAGCTGACATATGCACATACAGATACATATATGTACATATATGTATATAAGTATATATCACGCCTCCAAGATGATTCTCTTGAACATATAATTCGTTATCAAAATGATGAATGAAATAGTAACGCATTAATTTGGACTATCCATAACCTAATATTATACTCTTTTATTATTTAAATCCTCACGTACTGCATTAATCATGTGGAAGAAAAATTATTAAATTGATTAATTGACAGGAATATTCAAATTCAAAATGGTGTAAAATTAATTTATTATATACTTCATCAAATACTTACTCCATATTTTATATCTTCTTTCAAATAACCCTATTCAATTTTTTTGAACATAATAAATTATTACTCAACTATTTATACTCATGTAAATAGATTAACTAATGGATTAAATAGAGCATAATTGAATTAATAATACTATATAATTTCAGACAGCAAGTCGTGGGATATTTAAAATGTTACCAAAAAGAAAAAAGTGCGCGCGCACATAACCTAAAATTATTCCTACTGCTCATAAACTGTAGGATTTTTCCTCAACGATTAATTAAATATCGCAGATTTTACATCACTAAAAAAGCAAGGGCTGAAATAATATATATATCTATATATATGTACATATGTATATATACCTTGAATAAAGGGTTGTCAGTTCACTTATATACCGACAACCACCGCTATAAAATCTTTACAACATTGGAATAGCTTGCGGTAACAGGCGCCATCACACGGATGACCAATACAACGATAAAATATATATGTACATATAAACTTTCGTTATACAAACCCCATCACAGTCACTATATATACACAAAATCACTCTGGCTACCACGAATCATTCGTTACAAGTGTAGAGAAGTGATCGGACCTAAACGGAACTTACGTCTAAATACATGTGTGTGTGTGTGTGTAAATATATTGTGTGCCTCGTCCTGCAATATCATATATTTTAATTAGAAGAAAAAGATTGACACGAGATTATACATATTTTCAGATAAAATTGTGGACTTGTCTTCAAGTATATTTTGTTACACAAAACAAACGAAATTAATGAACATTTTTCATCATCACAAATTGTGCGAAATTTATTAGTAACGAATTGATAATGATAAACCAACGTGCCATGCTCGTGTAATAAAATTTTTGATTACTACGTTGAAGCTATATTTCTTCTAGTGATTTTTATTTTATTTCTCAAATTTTATTATCACTGATAATGTATGTGCATAAACTGGCACAGAATCGTGGCCCAATTCGATTGGCCGCACAAGGACGGAGGAAATATCAACGTACTTCGAAACTATGGCAATAACCGGTCGACCTTACTCAAGGAAATATCATCAGGAGGCTGCTGGTGTTTTTGTTTTATTTCAATTCTATCTCTCCTAAAAGTGCCTTATCTTGACGTTATTTGCAATGATATAGTTTTATTATTGCCGAAATTTTATTTATTTTCATTTTTACTTATTCTCACGATTATTTTACTATTTTTTTTTTTCGTTATAAACCGGTGGTGATTTATTTTATACGATAAATCAATCGTTTTGGGAACATGTTTGTGAATATTCGTAGAAGGATTTTTCCAATTGTGTTACTTGGTTTTATTTGCCTTACACTTTTCACGTATTATTGTACTACTGTCGATGATTACCATGCCTTTCTGCAATCCGGCAATACAAGTACGTTTAATACAGGGATATATTTATTTACCATTTATTTAATACTTTAATATGATCGTTATGTATATATTTTCGTTGTTGAATTATTCATTCAATTGAATTATCAGAAAATATATTTGAATTATTGGAATTGAATGTGTAGAAGTAGAATAATTTATTTATTTGTGAACATGTTATGAATTCATTACTCGTATCTTTAATTGGTTTTGATAAACGAGTGAGACTAATCTCTATATCTGGAAAAAAAAAATTGAAGCTGTCATTTATTTATTTATTTGTTGATTTGTAATGATAATTTTTATTTTTTTGTCACAGGTAATACGAAATATATTCATAGAAGTCAAGAATATATGAGAATACTTCCAACGCCATTTATATCATCAAAAAATACCACAAATGATTCGATATTGATATCAAATACATCAATCACCCGAGGAAATATTACAACAGACTCATTCTCAACTTCCCTCGGGCCACAATTTCCGTCTTCCGCAAGTACATCAATTAATATGAAAATAACGAACGACACAACGCCACATGTAAATAATACATCAAAACCACGAATAATGGACGCACCTGTTATCACAGTTCCAATATTGATAAAAAAAAATAATACTGTTAGTTCAATATATCCACAAGGACACAGTGTGGCAGTGTCAGAAAATTGTCCAAATAATGGTGAAGCAATGGATCTAGTCATTGTTATTATGTCAGCCCCATCGCATTTTGAAGCACGAATGGGAATACGACAAACATGGGGACATTATTCACTTCGAACAGATATTAGTATTGTTTTTATATTGGGCACAACTAATAATACAAAATTAGAAACAGTATTGAAACGTGAGCAAAAACTTTATGCTGACATAATACGCGGGAACTTTGTAGATTCATACTCAAATTTAACATTAAAAACTATTTCTATGTTAGAATGGGTTAATAAATATTGCTCACGTGCAAAATTTTTATTAAAAACCGACGATGATATGTTTATAAATATACCAAGACTGTTATCATTTGCAGTGAAGCATAAAAAAGACGTGAATGTAATATTTGGCAGGGTAGCAAAAAAATGGAAACCATACAGAAATAAACAGAGTAAATATTACGTACCACCTGCGCAATTTAATGGCACGGTATTTCCGGATTTCACAACTGGCCCGGCCTATTTATTATCAAGAGATGTCATTGATAGACTGTATAATACTGCGATGAATCAGACTTTTATGAAATTAGAGGATGTATTTATCACTGGTATTATTGCGGCTAAACTTGGCATTAAACGTGTTCACGCTGGTGAATTTTTAAATAAAAAAATTTCGTATCAACCGTGCACAATTCAACATGGTATAAGTATACACATGGTGAAATATGGTGAGCAATTTGATATTTGGAAAAAATTATTGGACGGAAAGAGTAAGTGTAAATAATAAAATGATTGAAAGCAAATGAATAAGAATAAAAATATTAAAATAGACACAATGACAATGACGATACCTTTTATCAATTAATTATCGCGACAAACAATCTTAATATTCACTGTCAGAACAGTGTGAAATATATTATTGCGAAATTTACAATTTGTTCAGCGTTCCATGTACATAATACAATTAAACATTATCATATATAAATATTATGAACTCAATTGCATCTTGCTACGTGATATTCATTGACATTCATTTCACTTTATTTTATTATTATTTTTTCATTCCTTATCTATTCGTTTTATCAAATATATGCTCGAAAGAATCGATGTACATATATGGACGAACATATGTTAAAACTAATGATCATTTATTCCTTTTACTAAATAAATTATTTTAAATAGCTTAATAGTGCCATACAATTATTTCATTATTTACGTCATACAGCAATGAAGCTATTGAAAGTAAAAATATTTAATAACATTCATGAGATTTGTATAGTTTTTTTTTTTTTTAATGCTATTGACAGTAATTACAAGCCATGTATAGCACACCATTAATTGTACACTTCATTTAACAGGCTCTTATCGACAATTTTATTATTTAGAAACGTTAAATAAAAATGCTACTTTACTAATGACTTTAAATTACTATCTTTTTTTTTTATCGTAAATTTTACGCAGACTGTATGACGATACAATACAATATACATTCATAAATGTGTAAATGACTTTCTCAGAATAGATGTAAAAAGGTAAAATGTATGTCGATAAAATAAAAAGAAAAAAAAAATAGGAAATTATTAATTACGATAATATCGCGACTCGTCACTAAGAATCCTATTTTTTTTTTTTTATTTTTCATCTCAGTGAAGAGAATTAACGATATACACGGATGTCTTACATCCTTGGCATGTATTTTTTTTGTGCCGAGGAGAAAAAATGAAATTATTGTTTTAAAATATGCATTTAATGACCTCTACTCAATTTTCTTTTTATATTATTACATGATCGCATAATTTAGAAACGGATATTTAAATAAAATGACGTATTTATATATGTACTTATTTAATATTAAGATTACAGTATTTTAGGTATGAAAAAACAAGTGTATTTTATTTCAAGTTGCGCAGTGGTTTTCATAAATAAAAATACAATTTTTTATAGAATTATCAATTGAATAATTCAACATTGAAAATAATTGCGCGACCATTTGTTTTTTGTTTTCATTCCTTGTTAATTGTAAAGAAAAAAAATGCAACTTAAGCGACTTATATTTTATTTTTGTAATTAACTATGAGAATAAATTTGAACAATTGTAAACAAAAAAAAAATTGCTACATAAGCGTTCATGTATGATACTTTGCAAAAATATAAATAATGACGTCTCAGCAAAATAAACAAAGTTGATTGAAAAAAAAAAAAAAATGAAAAACAATACAACAATTGAATACGACACTGAGAAAAAAAATGGCCTTTGTAATAATATTATTATATGCCTCCACAACATGAAAGATATTATTAATTAAAGAACTAAATGTTTACAAGAAAATTTAAGTATTTTTATTCAAAATATTTCACCTATTTATTCTCCTTAAATTTATAATTTTTCAAAAATTAAAAGAAAAATAATGAATAATGATAATAAATGAAACAATGAAGAAATATGTATGATGTAATTGTACTCAAAAATAATTTCTATGTGTTGTAACTAACATCCATTATACCGTTGCAAATTTCATGAAACTGTAAAGTGCCATATAATTGCCATATAAATATAATTCAATGCAATCGTTGAAATTAATATTTATATATTTTACATCACGTTTAGCTGCAATATTCTAATATAGTGTATATATTCATAATTTTCAACATCGTCATCTTGGTTGACTATAAAAGGAGTCATTAACAATACAACAATTACCGTAAATTCAACTGAATTAAAAAGCGCTACAATTTCAACAAATAATATAATATAACATTGTGGTGAATTTATTTAATTAATACTAATATTAACACATTAAGAAACATCAGAGTATTTCTTAACAGAATATATAAAAGCATGATAATAATATATAACCATATAAAAAAAAATAATTTATACATATACATAAAACTCTGATCAATGTATATATTTTTAAAATTAATTTTACTTAAATATAAAATGCATCTCTTTAAAAATTCAATTCTAAAGGAAATTATATGAGTGAGAAGTAATTCTTTTGATCATTGACGCGCGCATATACGTATGAAACTTTCGATTATGGAGATACTTGAGTCATCACATTTTATATGGACAAACCGAGCAAGCTTTCACCATTAATTTCTAACATTCCATAAATTCATAGTTCAATAGGAAATTCTATTGAAAACATAATTTTAATGATTGTATAAATATGAAAGAACCATTCAATTTGTAAATTCTCCATAATTTTTAACATCAATTTTCTTTAATTTCATTTGTGAGTATTAATCATTAATTTAAATACAGTTTTGAATATATAAATATATATGTATATATACATACGTATATATAGATAGTTATGTATGTTTGTATGTATATATATTTTCAATTTTCATAATGTCTTTGTTATTTCATGAGTTCTTTTAATTTATTATAGCTGGTACAATCTTGATGAATGCTTTTGAATCTTGAAAATTTATATGCGCAGATATCAATTATAATAAATTCTTTTTCTCATTATTGAATGAATCATGAATTCTCTCTCTTTCTCTATCTGTATATATGTATGAAACAATGAATAAAAAAATAAACGTATGCATGTCATTAAATATTACTACATTATCAATGTGTTATTCATCAAGATTGAAAACAGAATTGAAACAGAAAATTTCAGCTCAATTTCAATAAACCGGTTATACTAGTTTACAATTTGCAGAATTCTCTTGGCAGTTTACATAAACCAAAAGAAAAGAAAAAATATATGTATGTATATGTAGCATATATATAAAAAAAAAAAAAATAAAAAAAAAAAATGTGGTTGAACCCAGCGCGCAGGTAAATACAGTCACCTTTATCATTAAAAAATTAAGTATACTACATCAAATATAATTATCAATTTCTTCTTTATCATTAAACAAATAATTCATATATCTTCAGTCGATAAAGAAGGGAGTTTCATATATTTTATGTCATGCATAAACAAAATTATTTCCACCGTTCAATATCGCACCCTACTGGAAAAGTGAATACACTAATTTAAAACCCAATTAATATAACACACAATTTACTTTTTTACAAAAATAAACTATTTCATGTTAATCACAAATATTCTATAATAAATATATACTTAAAAATATCCCATAAATATTTATAAATATACTTCGCAATACAAATGAATATTAATTTCCTTTTCTAATAATACAAAATAATCTTAATTTACCAAACAATAAATTAATACAATTATATACAAATGAAATTAATTATAAATAAATATTTTACGTAACCATGATATAATATAAAAAATTTTTTATATCATATATTATAAATGAAAATCAATTCACATAATTATTATCATTCGACATGAAGCAGAGAAAATATATAAAATGAAGTTAATGGTTATCGCAGCTAGAGTCTATTTAGATTTATCGTTTAATTGCTTGTCAGACATGAGATTTAACTCAACAATAAAATAATAATATGTAGTGGGGAGGGTTACAAACGGTCGGAAGAAGGTCGAACCGATGTGGAGTCATGACGCAGCCGTCAGTGAAGGACACGCACGTGTATTAGTTTATCACAACCATTGGTAAATATGGAAGTCTGTTAGCTCCACGTGCGCGACCCACCTCCACAATATTATATACTACACACATACATATATATATATAAATGATATGTATATGTACATAAGTCTATTGGTGCCATAAACAAATACATACATATAACATACTCTAGCTACTACTACCCACTACTTATAATCTTTCTGTTCACAAGTAATATGTACATTTTATATACGTATTATCTTATATACATGTGTACATATGTATATACATATATGTACTATATATTCTCACACTGTTTTCAATACAGTAAATAAATATTGTAAACGATGAAGTCATCATTGAAATCTCATGTCAATATTTATGTCCGAATTTCTTTTTCTTCAAGGAAATATTATTTATAATAATATTAATAGATAAATATAAATATATTTTTTATTATGAATGAGTGCAAATTATTTTTGATTGTCGTGTTAATTATTGGCATGAATGATTGATCGTATGAACGATTTATTTATTTAGTTGTTTAACAGTTTATTTGGTTATCTTTGTTTGTAAAGTTCAAGTTATTTTATCACTTTTTTTTTTTTTTTTTTTATAATTTTATCGGATTTATTTGGACACTATGTATGGGATGATAATGAAGAATGTATGTATGTGTGTATATGTATATATGTATACATTTTTGGATTGTATGTTATTTAGTTTCATTTGAGTGGTCACATCCGCTTCTGACTCATTTACATTAATTGAATAACGATACGATTTAATGGCATGGAATGATATGGAATGAAATTAAATAAAAAAAAAATATATGAATTAAAAATTGTGGATTGATATTATTTGAAATTCAAAATGTATACTTGAAATAAATTTACAAGCTATAATATTGAATGTACTTTTTATTAGATTGATTGAATTTAATTTAAAATATTATTAATATATTTTGGATTGTGATATAAATTTCTATCCATAAGATCTATTATAAAAATATATTTTTATCATTTGAAAAGCTAATTTTACATATTCATTATATAACCCACGATAATAATTATATTTAATAAATATATTTAAATATATGGTTATACATATACAAGCATAATACATGTATATGCATATTAATTTTTATTGGCGTAATTATATTTGTTCCAATGAATTTTTCATAATTAATATAATATAGTATATAAGGTATTTTGGTGTCATATTTTATGAAAAGATAAATGTATTTTTATTATTTCAAACTGTTATTGCATTAGTTTTGTGGCCAACACGTGGCAGATGTCAATTATGAGGTTTATTAAACTATTTTTATATTGTGTTTATGCCTCCATACATGTGTGCATGAACGTACATTCGTTGATATCAAATACATCAATACCGTTATGAAATGACGTGAGTCATAGAACAATTCATAATCGATAAATAATATATTTGATCAACGGCAATGTTATTATTGGTATGAAACTAAAACACGTGTGGCAAAACTCACCAATCAAACAGGAGTTAGGTCCACTGAGTATAATTTCATTTTCATTTATTGCTATTAATTGATATTTATTTTATTTGATTGAGAAACAAATTAATATATTCTCGATTGTTATCGAATAACATTTCGGTGTTGTTGCTGTCACTTTGCAATTGAAAAATTATTATACCAAATGAATTATTTTTATATTTCAGTGAATTGATAAAGGAAAATTTTTGCATTTTTCATCGCAAGAACTGAAATAAATTTGGCTCAATCATTATGTAACGAAAATAACTGTAAAAATACACCCAAATAAATGGAAAATATAAAAATGAGCCATTCAATGTTTTATATATGAAACTTTAGAGACTTTCAAGATGTTCAATACAAATATATATTTTTTTTTGTTCTAAAGAAAAGAAATAAATATTTTAAATTATAAATTCGTTGACAAATAAAAAAAAAATCGTCTTTATAACATATAAGTAAGACTAAAAATAATTGCAAAGTCTTAAAATCACAATAACAAAAAATCTCTTTCAATCTCACCATCCAACATCCCCTCCAAAGCCATGAAGAACTTTTGTATAAAAAACTTCTTCACCATCCTAATTTTTCCAGCATATATGCAATTGTATTATCTCCAATAAAAAATATTGCCTCAAAACAACAGAATCAATTCAATTTAATAATTAAATCCAATCCAAAATACTTGCATACCTCCAAACAAATTAACCGCTCACTAAAAAAAATATAAACAGAATTACATAAACTATTACCAAACAAATCACAATATAAATATAATAACAACAATAAAACATAAATAAATAAATTATTCCAAAAAATTTACCAATTCATTTAGAATCTCTTTATATTACAATCAAATCAGAGCCAAAAAATTTTATTCCTATCATCTGTCCAACCCCACATTTTTGAGGTTATGCACATAAATATACATACTCCAGATTTCATTAAATACCTAAAAATTCGATTTGCAATAAGGTGGCTACATCGCACATATATCCCTACACAATCTGATATCAATAAACAAGTGAACATACACAAATTCACATACACACAACTATAATAACTCATACCAACGACCTTCATATCCACACGTTGATTTTTTTTCTTAAATAGTGCGCAGGCGCGTGTTTTTGCCATCTGATTCTCGCGCTTTTCTCTCACACTCTCCTTATCTCATCATTTGCTTTCCCTCTCTTTTAATCCACACCACCAATATCATCCACACAAACATATATAATATACATATACATATACTATGTACTGTGGTGGCGTGATGCCATGGTGGGGATACACGTGCCACACTCTATGAGTCTACTGAAATACACGCGCGCATGGTACATATTATATATCTTCCTCTTCATTTCTTTTATTTTTTTTTTCTCATCGGGTTCCCTAGACCCCAACACCCCTCTCCCCCACATTTGTCTGCATCCTACCAACACACAAAAGTCTCACACTCTTAAAAACTACTGTCGACTGGCCATTCGATTGTGTACATGCGCGCCAAGCACGCACACCACCCTATAACGTTAGACCTGAGTCCTTAGTTTCGTTTTGAGTTTGAAACATTTCAGTCTTATACAGTTACGTCAATCTAAATGACATACACGTGCTCGCGGTTGTATTATAAATAAAATTCATTATTTGATTTAATATAATTTTCAATCAGTTGATTAAGTAGTATTAGTATTATTGTTGCACCAATCATTGTACGATTGTATTTAATATTTCGTGTGACATTATATTTGTTTGAGATATATTTGTGGAATATATTTACCAACAGGATTGATTATTTTGTATATTTTTTGGTTTATTTTTTTTTTTTTTCTGGTTTTCTTTAATGTTATAAAGTGATTTTAATTATATTCGCGAGAAGGAGAATCACTTTTTGCTGTTGAGTATAATCAACAACACAACAACAACAACCAAGATCAACTAGAATAAATAAACATTACATTTCACGTAAGAATTATTTAATATATATTATCAATATTATTATAATATGTTAAATGAATTATCCATATCGTATTTCATGAGGTGTAAATTTATTATACATAAGAAATATATAAGTAAAAAAAAAAAAAAAAAACGAAACATAGTATATGACGCAACAACATGAAATAATTTCATTCACTTTCACGTACGATAACAGAATTAAAATTAAATCTCTCATACAACAATTAAAATAATAATAAACTAAACATAACTTTATTATTCATACTTGATAGAAATAATAATCAACAAGATGATTTATATCCAATAAATAAATAAATAAATAAATAAATTATTTCAACATTATTTCATATTCAGAATATAAATAAAAAATAAATTACATTCAATATTTCATCAAGAACGTTATTTTTTTAGCCAACGTCATTTATTACAAGGGATGAAAAATGTTCAAAGCGTTATAGGCGTAGACAATCGGTCCCATGAGTACATCAGACAAAATCGCACACAAAAGAACAAGGAAAAATAACATAGTACGATAGTAAAGAGTAAATGTCCCATATACATTATCATGTACATACATACATACATACATATAAAAATATACGTAATATATACATGTATAAATGAAGTGAGCCTGTGGGGTATAAAATTGTTGTAGAGAATATTTTCCATCACGGGAAAAATATAAGGGACGTACAAATAGAAAGGGAGATTATAAAAGAGAGACGAGAAAACAATGTATACATATATACCTAAGCATTGGTTCGTTGTGTACTTTCCAGACAGAGAGCAGCATGACAGGCCAACGACCCACTCGTCGGTGAGCCACGTGTAGTTACTCATACTATTTCACTATAGCTAACATCAACGATCGAATTGCATTGGTATTGTACATATAAACCAAGGGGAAAAGCGTGGTATGAAGTGGATTTTAGGTTGGTGGCATGATCAGGCATGTATATAGTCTCTTTCACAACGGGACCAATGGGATGATGTAGGCTATAATACATATGTATCTATGTATGTATATGTGTATATATATACAGGAGGGTAAAATTCCAATTCGACTAACCCACACGAATGTATTAGTGTGACGATGAGTGTCGAAAGAGATATGTATATGTGAATAGAAGGGCGATGAAAATATATAACAACCGAATGGTTTGGGTTTAGAAAATTCAAGGGCCAGATGGGACAGTTGAGTATACCCAGAGTGAAGGAAAATAAAAAAAGAAGGGGAATTTAATGGCACGTGGCAGCAAACGTGAGCTTTCTAAAAAAGAAGGAGAAGAAAATAAGAAAAAATATTTATTATTATATTCTATATCTTCTTTGTATATTTTTGTATTTTGTTTTTTTTGAATGTAGTGATTCTCACTCGTTCGTGACCTTCTGACAGACAGACAGACTGACTGACTGGGTAACTTCCGTTTAATTCGTCATCCACGTGCCGAACTGGTGTCGTAACTGACTTTTTTTTTCTTTTTCTTCCACTGTGAACTATTATAATTAATCAACAATCATTTATCAGTTATTTGCCTTGTTTTTGTAAAAGTCACAATCGATTGAATAGAAAAAAATACTGACTATTGTAATTATCTGGATTGTTTCAGGATTATTTTTGTAATAGTTGATTATTAATAATGAATAATTTTTAAATAGAAGTAAATATTATTTTTTTATACTTGATGAATATATATTATTGTTAATTGCAAAATTACAGCATTTGTGTGGATGACACATTTTTTTTATTTTTTTGTTTAATGCATAACTGACTCTATATCAGCAATACCGATCAATAAAAACAAATAAGTGAAAGTATAATTGAACATTGTTGATTCAAGTGTTGGAAATAAAATTTTAGTATTATGACCTTCTATTCAATTTATTTGATGATACCAAATATTTTTTCAGTAAACATCAATGATAACGTCAGAAAATTATAATCTATTTTTAGATATATCAAAGACGCAGATTACATTGAAAACTTACACGTGGCGTGAATGAATGTGACATTGAAATTCAAGCGTTTATCGAATACAAAATATCTAACTATTGTACATTATTGAATATGTTTTCCAAGAATTAAAATAATTATACTATACTACAATAGCATTCATCTTTCATTATACATATGCACATGTGCATCTTATCATTGAGAGGAATGCTTCTCCCTTGAATAAAAGTCAAGGTCATGAAGAATCGAACAATGCATTATACCTATACAAAAATATACATGCATTAATATAAAGGTATAGCGATATTAACCCTGAAGATATCAAAGAGGGCTAATACTGCAATGACATTAAAATTAATTAACTATTATGACATTGCTTGATTAAATCATAGTGGAAACAATTAATTAAATTACATTACGTTTATATATCAGTGAATGTTATAATAGATTAATTGCCGAAAATAAAATCCATTTCATGAAAAGAAAAAAAGAAATTTGAATTGATTTTTATCACATAATATTAGAACAGCTTGAAAAACTAATTGGAAAATTTACTGATGGTTAAATTAATAAAAGGTTCACAAACAAAAAATGCCAGAAGTCTTCTACACCAATCAATACTTAATTACTGTATGACGTCAAAAGGAAATATTAAATTATTGGAAATGGCAATTACGACAATGACTTTTAATGAAAATATCTGGGACAGAGAGATTGTAAAGATGAAAAAAGCTTTAATCAAAAAATTAAATTTTATTTCACTTATTTTTCAATCAATTCGTTTGATTAGGATAATTTATTATACAATTTATATGTGCGGGTGTGAGGAATCAACCTTACATAAATATATATTCATATGTACGTAAATGACATTTGGAATTATAAAAATAGTTTCATGATATCTGCAATGAGTACATATTTATCAGCGCACGTGGATCATATATAATTATATTTTTGATCACAGAGCTGGATAAGTCGAGTACAAAATGAAATTAAAGATAAAAGAAAAACAAAGCTTGTAATCCAATTCAATATAGTGATTAACAACTAATATTAAAAAAATATTATATAATACGATGCAATAAAAATTAATTAAATAATTGAATATATATAATGCACATGAAAGTATAAAGTTTTGTTTTCGAAAATTATATTACAGTTGTATGATAATGTTAATCATAATTATATAGTTCTAATAAATGTAACACTACATGTGGAAAATAATTTATTTTATTATTTTTCATTTTCGTGAAGAGAAATGTGAAAATTCATAAAAATTATTTAATTATTTTGTGTGTTGTGCAACACCTGATGATGAATATATATTAATACAATGAAAGACAGAAATGTTAATCTATTGTGACGATTAAAAAGTATATATATATGTACATATATAAATTGTTCCACACGTGCGCACAAACAGTACAAGGTCATTGGAAAATTTACTTCGTGACATAAGCATATATATATTTTATATTATGTCCACCGGCGTTTTATTTATTTGTTCATCTCTGTGGGTCCCGCCTATTTCCGTTGGGACTAGAAATATTTTGTATTCATTCAATTAATTTGCATTAGTTGTCTTATTCTTGAGTTTGAGTTATTTTTAAAAATTATTTTTTTTCTTGTTTCAGAATATGGCACCAACCGTTTGTTTAATTGATTATCCAATTGTTGGATCTGATGCTTCATCACCCAGTACGCGAACTCGTCACAGGCCATGCCAAGATGGATTTATTTCTAAACGACAAAGACTGACATTAAAAAAACATTTTCCAAAAATTGCTGAAGGTATTCATACACCAGTATCATCACTACCAACAAGTCCTTCAATATGTGAAGCAGACACTCCAACTCATCCAATGTTACAAGAAGCAAATTTACCTGACGATCTTGTCACACCACGTACATTAGTTATCAATCGTCGAAAAGGTATTTATTATCAGCAAACCTTAAATAAAAAAATATGTACATATCATTTATTATATTTTATATTAATGTTTGAATATTATTAATTATCGTTTATTTATTTTTTTTCAGAACTAATGGATATTGTTATACGAACACTGGCGTTAGTTCGTAGGAATTATATTTTACAAGTGCGATTAGATTCTTTGCGTCTTGAAGCAAACAATTTTTTTCATTCTATGTTAAATAATCAAGAAAATAAAGAATGCCCGAAAAATCATGACAAAACAACGTGTAATGATAGTTCAAATTTAGTAGTATTATCAACTAACAAAAAAAATGATGAGGTAAATAAACAATCAATAAATAATTTTGATATTCATGATAAAACTTTATGTCACGAATCGCCATTAACAAATCGAGAATTATCAACGAGTATTTCTTCGCCCAATGATAACAGCAATAATTTGAATAGCTGCAGTCATTAAAATAATTCATGATTTTTATGATTTTGTAATTTTCTTTGAAATTTAATGAAAAAAAAAAAAAGTAGCACGTACTTAAATCCACATCATATCAAACATGGTTACAAATGGTAAACTTCAAAAAATCATCTCAAGACTATTATAGTTCGTAATTAATATTAATATTCTCAACATTATATAATGACAACTCTCTGATTGATATAAACATTCATAGTTCAGAGTTCTTATAAATATCACGCATAGAAGCAATGAATGCCATTAAAAATTACACTGTGTTACTCAAATGAAGAAAAAGAAAAATACAAAAATAATACACTTGATTTGGATTGTATCGGTCGTTAATTACATAGAATATGTTTATATAATATTTACATTAACAATTGTTCATAATATCAATTGTGAATTAGGTGCCTGGTGGATTATTTGATCTCTCCACAAATCGCAGCAATATTAAATGAAGATAATAATACAATAAAGTCACGAAAACATTCACACAGAGATTCATAAGACTTATTCGAAGAGATAAAAAAAATGCGTATGATTCGTTAAATCGATAGCGGTACGTCTCAAAAGCAGTCACTAGTTTCCACTTAGTATGTATATAGATATAAGTAAAGAAAGAAGAAAAAAAAAAAGATAAAAGTATTTTTTAGCTTGAATATTGTATGTAAAAAATTAAGATTATTTGCCTAAATTCATATATTGGCGTATACATTCATATATTTAATATAAATAATTTACTAGCTCTCAGCATATCAATGTTTATATCGCAAAAAATTTGTATACAATTTATGAATAATTCCTATTGAAAAAGAAAAAAACTGTTGCAGATTATTTTTTTCAATTGATATGCACTTAATAACGCAATTGTTTCAAATATTTTTATGCAATGGCTCAGGGAAAATAGGAAAAAAGAAATACAAATTATTGAATATTTATGTCTGCAGTCATTTTAAAACTACGAAACTATTGGTCCACTAATTAATGCATGAACTATTTATAACTAAATGTATAAGTAATGAATAAAATTTAACTGATGTATTTATGTTATAGTTCCTACATTGAGTTATCAAGTGAGAAAATTTTCATAAAATATTTAATGACGTCACCTTGAACTATTTGAAGTAAAAAAAAAATAAATTAAAATCATTGGTATAAAGTAAAATAAATTTCTGATATATATTTAGAATACATTTATGATTTAAATTATTATAATTTAGTTGATAATATAGGATATTATTTGAATGACAATTATTGATAAATGAAAAGACATCAATAGTAACGATTGATTAATATGTTTTATTTTTTAATGCTAAAAAAATATTTCAGTATCACAGCTAGAGTACCTTTAAAGTATTATTATATCAATTATGAAATAAATTCTGAAACAATCAATAATAATTTCCAATTTCATTAAAAAAAAAAATGTTTCAATAAAATATTTATAATATTTATGACATGTAATTGCATAGATTAATGTGGATGAACATCTGGTGATTGGAAGAGAAGCACTATTAATACCCAAAATTGCAGTAAACCCTAAAAAAAAAAAATTTATAAATAATATAACTTTCCTAAAACAGTCGAAATATTTAAAAAAATTTATTTGAAATATTTTTTACGTCATTTACTTACGATATAAAAGATGACGAATATTCTAGCAAGAGGATAACTTCGTAAAAAGCGACCGATCCTCACGCTAATTGCATCTAATGATGAATAAGCGCGTTTAACTCTGCGTGTAACTCCTGTATCGAATGGTGTCTCTATTAAAAATGTTGGCATTTGTGCTTTGACGTCATCAGTATCATTAACATTATATGGTTTCCTTGAGTTTCCCAATAGTTTACGGTACTCATGCTATCAAAAAAAAATATTATATTATATTAATAATCAGCTGATATCAATAAATATCTAATCTCTTGAAGAAAAAAAAAATTTACCTCTATCTTTTCCAATTGTAAACGTAACGCATTTTTTTCTGTTGTTAAATGTTCTAATTCATTTTGTTTTGTTACTAATGTTTGAGTTAACGTTGATAAACGTGACTCAACTGCACTTGATGGTGTTGAAATAGCTGATAATTGTGATCTTAAACGTGATATTTCTGCCTCTTGTTTCCGCAATTTCACTGTGTAATTATTCAATTGTGATGCCAATTCATCTTTTAATTTTCTTGTTTCCTGTGAATAAATTGTATAAAATTACACATTGATTTGATAATTATGTAGCATTTTTTTTTTAAATATGTTAAACATGTTCAATATTACCTCCACGTGTGAACGTGCATCATCCTCGGCTTCAGTGCGTTTTTGACGTTCAGCTAAAATAATTTCATGCGCCTCTCGATTTGCTAAAGCAATTTTTCGACTTGTTTCCTCAATTTTTAAATCAGCATTCACCAATTCTTCACGTGCAATTTTCAATTGCTTACAAACTTGATCATTCTCTTGACGTAAAACAATGCATTCTTGTTTCAATTGATGTAATTCCATATTCGTTGTTGAATTATCTAATCCAATTGGCGAATTATTATCACGAAGTTCTGAGATTAATTTTTCTTTTTCCTGAAGTGTTTTCAATGCTCTTGCTCGATGTTGTTCCAAATCTTGCTGTGTTGTTTGTAAATCCAATCGATTTCTCTCTAACATTGATTTCAAATCAGATATTTGTTTTAAATATTGCCCATTTTCAATTTCTAATAAATGCAATTTCTCCTTCAATATTACTATTTCTTTTTGATTATCAGTGTACTGTCGACAAAGTAATTCATTCCGTTCTTCCAAATTTTTCAGAGTTATTTTAGACAATTTCTTATTATCTACACATTTACCTTTTGATAAATGCTCAATTTCTAATCGTTGTTGCATTAATTTATATTCATACTCTTGTTTCAATACATTAAATTTTTGTAATAAACCACTCTGTTCACTTTCAATTGATTTCTCAACATGATTCGTCATCAAAAGTTCATTTCGCAACTCTTCCAGTTCATTTTTAAGTCGTGCATTTTCTGCATAAATATCTGGCGGATTCTCAGTCATGACAATTATATCATCATTATCATCATCTTCATCATCATCATCATCATCATTGTCAATATCTGGTACATCAACTATCAATGAATCTGGAATAATTGGTGATGATCTACCACTGTGTACTGAATACTCAGAAATTATATCTTTATTATCAGCTGAATATTCAACAGATAATGATGATGGTGTAGGTGGTCCATTATTTATTAATGATTTTGTTGGTGTATTCAAAAATGGAATATATTCATCCTTATTGGTTTTAATTGATTTTGACGGGGTAATTGGCAAACTTTGCAACAGCTTCATGTAATGACCTGAACGACTCGGTGATTCATGTGGTGTTTGACTAACAGACGAGGACGTAAAACTAGAATAAATAATGCAAATAAGGTCATTTAATTATTATTTCACCATAGATATATATTTATCTATATTATTTTATTACGTATTTATATTCATCACCTGCTTTCTATTGGCACCCAAGTCACATCGTTTTGCTGTAGAATATTATTTTGTTCTTTACTTAATACAGCAGCTGTGTTTTTGTCAATTTTATTGAGTAAATTTTCAGCTTTACCAGCAAGATCTGATATCCAAGCCATATTCAACAAATATTAGTATTACAATACAACAATACTGGATCATTAAATTATAACTTTATCAATCAACAATCTGTAAAACTTTGTTTAAAAATATTCGTATTTATATATTTTATCTGTTTGAGAGAATTGTTGATTTATTGAGAGAACGTAGAAGATTTAATTCCAACTATATACACTGTACATTAAAACCCATCCCATATTTTTTTCCGTGAAATCATGGACTTGCTCGTCATAACAACATCACTAATGACACATTTATGTTACCAACATAATATTCGTGTTATCAACAGGCGATGTGTAGTAGATGTTTTGCTACCATTTTGTATTATTTCTCGTCATTTTGCATAAGCGACATCTGTTGTTTAAAAAAACGCGGTGCGCAGAGTTTAATTTAAAATATTTAAGAATGTAATTATTTCCTCATGTACACAATTCAATAATTAAGCACAATCGTATGATATTACAAATGTAGATAAATAATAAATAAATAGAAGTAAGTGATATATGCAAATAATACATCCCAAATGTAATGTTAATGAACAAATATCACATATAAATGTAATTCTCATAAGAATTCTCTTCAAGTTTTTAAAACCTCAAAATTATTAACCAAGATGGCGCTGTGAATGGTATTTCAATGCAGCGCCATTCGCCATTTTAAACGGGGAGCAAACGAAAGAACAAGTGTTCTTTTCAGCGAAAAAATGGTGAGTGAAATTAAAGACGATATGATTTTTATAAATTTACAGCAATTATTATACATAAAAAAATAACTAATTCTTCAATTAAACATTTTAGTAGAAATAATAAAATATATATATAATATAATAATTACAATATTATTATAATGTATCAAGATAAATTAGTATATGAGTGAGTTTATAGGTTAAACACAGGTGTTTATGTGATGTCACGTTGTCTGTTATTCTGAAAAAAATATTTATGCTACTCTATTCATTAAAATTAATTTAGGAATTTTATAAATGATCCAATTTATGTCCATGATTTATATCACAATAATTTATGATATTATTTTTTTAGACGAAAGGTACATCGAGCTTTGGTAAGCGGCGCAATAAGACACATACGCTATGCAGGCGTTGTGGACGTAGCTCATATCATATCCAAAAATCACAATGTGCTCAATGTGGATATCCTCAAAAAACTATGCGATCATGTAAGAATACTGATACATTTTTATTAAGAATAAGTATTCACAATTTATATGGATAATGAAATTATTAAGTGAAGATTTTATTTTTTGATAGATAATTGGTCAATCAAAGCTAAGAGGAGGAAGACTACTGGCACTGGCCGTATGCGTCACTTGAAAATTGTTCGTCGCAAGTTCAAGTAAGCATTTTACAATGAAATAGAATTTTTGTATTCTTATAAGGCAAAATAGGGAATATTAATTCATTGGTTTTGTTCTTCCTCTTTCAGGAATGGTTTCAGAGAAGGTTTACCAAAACCTAAAGCTGTCGCTTCAAAGTAATGTATCAAAAACGTTGCGCAGCTACACGAAAATTTGATTTTTGAAATGAAACTGAAACATAATGAAAGAAATGTCTAATAAATGTCATTTAATGAAAACCAAAAAAAAAAAAAAGTTTCCATGTGATTTGTAAGATACGAACCATTGAATGCCCAAAATATTTTTTTGGTTAGTCTTTTAAGAAGCCCTGGAAGTAGGTAATCACTTATAAAATTTTCGGAAAACCAACGTTCAATGCCTTTTGTCCTTATAGTTTTAATACTTCCAAAAAATTCCAATCCATTTCATCGAAAATTATCGCCACATAGTTGCATTGAAATTCATATGCCCATAATAATTTCAATATTTATATTTGCGAATCTATCATTAATTTACCAATATTAAATCATAGTATCTATCTCGCAACCATAATTAATTCACAAAAAAAAAAAATCCAAATCATTTATAGCATCAAATATTTATTGAAAGAATGAAGACAATAATAAAAATAAAAATGCAAGTATTGATAATTGCTGTGGCCAATTGTTTATACGTTTTAAATAATCAAATAATTATAAATGTAAATAATATCAGTAATAAAAATAAACAAGTGAATTAATAATCATATTATAATAATATGATGTAAAATCAATTGACTTCTACGACTGGATTGTCGTAATTATTAAACGATTCTGGCTCAACATAGGGATGAGCAGCAATGTATTCAAGTGCTCGTGCAATGGCTTGCGGTATTGGCGGTGATGTTGGTAAATGTTCACCTTGTGGTTGAAATCCGTTCTCGTCAGCGGTGTAAGTAAGAACAAAAGGTGTGCCATCATTGTCAGTGTATGCAACCTTGCCATTCACTACTTGCGCGACTGTGTCCTTGGTGATAACTTTAACGGTTCCTTCTTCTTGAACTTTAATTCCATTTTCTGATTCCCACACATTGTGGTAAGAACCATCAGGATTCACTTCAAATTCCTGCTGAACTATTCCAATAGGCGTATCTGTGCCTATTATGTATTACATTATTCAATATTATTATTGCTGTTACTATTTTTGTATTATATAATATTATATTTTAATATGACGAATTAGTATACTGCACCTTGAACAACAGGAAATTGGCTCTGCTGCACTGGGACTTGAACTTGACCATACACTGGTTTTACTGATAGCTTGGCACCGTATACAGTTGATATGTATAAGGAAAGAAGCTGAGAAATACACAAAGATAAATTTAATTACGTAAATTAAATTAGTAATTCGTCTGATGAGAATATAATGTGGGTTGGCGATGATTAATGTCAGAAAAATAAAAACATCTGATCGTTTATATTGTCCTTGATCAATTAATTCATGCTTCCGCAATTGTTTAAATTCATTATGTATATAATATATAGTCATGTTTACAATTTTTTATTTTTAAATATTTTGTATATACTTACGATAAATTTCCACATGTTGATGAAACTTTATTTGAGGATCTTCAGTTAAATCACGCAATAATCAACTGACACTTTTTGGATATTTTTCGAGTCCTTTTATACCAAAATAATGGAATTTTTTTATGATAATGTCACATAAACATTTAACCTATATAAACCAGTTTTTTTTTTTTTATTTAAATATTTTTTTTCTTAACTGTCTATAATAAAATACATTTTTTTTTTTTATTAACGCATCTTTTTTCAAGTTACAAATTATTGTTTATGAGGTGGTATATGACATTAAATTATTAAATATTTATTTATAAAGAATATTACATTCGGCTGACAGAATGTAATAAATGTGATATTGTGATGAAAAAAAATATGATTCTGGGCAAGAATATAATTAATTTTGCATTACATTATACTTGCAGTTTACCTCGCGAATAAAAGTTTGGCTGAGATGAATAAATTTATTAATAGTCAGCTCGTTGGATTTGGCAACTATTTATATTTTAATGCTTGATTCATCATCTATCTTCATCATTTCATTCATCACCAGACAATTTTGAAGGTAACTACCATTTTATACTGCTCGTATAAAGATGCAGACAACTAAATGAGAAATTAGACAATTATGAAATCAATGAAAAAAAAAAAAAAAAAAAGCAAGGAGTTGCTGAATAATTTATATCCGTTCATTAGTTTATTATAACATCAAAATAATAACTTATTCTGAAAAACAACTGGTTTTTTTTTTTAATACCCCACAATTGTATAGTTCATTTGCATTATGACACAATTTTATATAAAATATAATTTCACAGTTTAAAAATAAATAAAACAATCACATCTGCATTATTATATATTTTTTTAAATATTCTTTATTATTGAGGTTTAACAATTCATGATTATTACTACAGAGAATATAAAAAAAATTCCGTTTCATTGCCAGTCTATTAAATAGCATTTTTAATTTGTAATTGATATACATGTTAGACTAGTTTTATTTTATTCTTCTTATTTAATTATATATTTAATTTGTTATATCTACAATAATTTTGATTAAGTTATCAGCCTATTAGACAAAAATAGTAACAGCAATTTCAGGTGTCCTTGTGGCATATTGAATGCATATATTAACAATATATACATGCATTTCCTTAACATTTTAATGAATTATTGACGTTTAGAATTTGAGTGCAGGAAATCGCGTGCGATTAATTGGGATAATTCTCTCGCCTGGTGGCGGAAGGGCTAATTTTGGTGCGGTTATTGTCAAAACACCATCTGATGATAGACTGGACATCACACGTGTAATATCATGACCTTTTGGTAAATCATAACGTCGCATAAATTCACGACTGGTGTATCCACATGAATTTTTTCTCTCCTCATGATTAGCCTTAACAATTATTGAATTACCAATTGTCTTCACAATTATTTCATGTGGTGCAAATGGTTGAACATCAATTATAATACGATATTTATCGCAATCACTTTCAATTTTTCCAATATCAGATTTAACACCATCCAAAAGACTTCGCCATGGTCGAAAATAATCGCGCCAAATTGGTACTGTAACAGTCCGCAATAAATCATCCCTTGCAATCACCCGGCCAAAATGATCATCCAACAGACGATGTGGCCTGTCAAAATCTTCCCACCAATCACGCCAATAATTCGATGGTACAAGTGCCATATTATTTATTAATTATTAATCTTCGTTTTAATATTGATTTTATTTCGTTTGTTCAATTTTTAATTCAATATAAAAACACAGAGATTTAATTTTGATTTAAATCAATTAAATAAATTTAATTTTATACTTTAATAGAACAGTTTGTCTTGTTGTATTGATACTGACTGACCAAGCCCTCAGTAACGGGTTTATATATTTATCTCCTACTTTATTCGAGACGTTTGGGCAAGCAATAATAGGGTACACACAAATTACACGTCATAAATTCAACAAGTACACTATACCAACACTACTCTATTATTTTTGTCACACCCACGGATTGGTATATTGCAACTCCATATTTATAATTCTCAAACGCCAATTGAATGATTCGACATGTGACATAATTAATTATTTAAAATAATCATAAGGGTTTTAATTATATATATTATTTATTATGTATATTGTTTCATGTTTGATTGACGATTAATTGTCCAAAAATAATCTGTTGATTCACATGTTAAAACATTTATTAAACATATAGTTAATGCATTGATAAGTGTTGAAATATTTTTTATAAACTTTTTTTAAATTTAATCTATGTGATTCATTTGTTGTTTTAATTTTAAAAAATAAACACAAAAAGATTGGCTAATTTTTATAAGTACCAAAATTTTATTAAGATGGAATTTTTGTTATAATATATTTCTAGAAATAAGTTTACATTGAGATAAAAATGAGTGGGTTATATATGTACTGCTTAACCATATAATTAGTTACGTTAATTATTCATACATAAATTGTAAATGATAATTATATTATTTTACCGCATTACTTGTTTCGGAATGTGCAAGGATACTATATGCTAAAACATTCCATTTATGGATATTACCATTTATATAACATGACACGTGCACTAATACAATATCAATGTAATAATTTTCTATTTATTATTTACGTTTAGAATATAATAATTAATTGTTTATTATAGTAATAACTGTGGTAGTATTTTGTCACAGTAAATTAATTTTACTTCTTATAAATTTATTTATATTATAAAATATCCTATAGCTAAATATATTTTAATAATTAAAATAAATTTATATTTATCAATTGTTGAAAATTAAATATAACAAAATATATTTTACGATTCATAGGAAATAATTTACAATAAACAATTGTCAAATAATTATTTTTAATTCTGTAAATATCTATTATTTATCGAACAAATAAAATTTTTTTTCTGAATAATTTTATATATAACAATTTTACATAATTATAAATATATTTATTTTAATTTTATGTACAGTAAAATGGATATATCTAATTCAAGATGTAAGAAAAAAAAAAAAAAAAAATTCATACATATCTATAATCACGATAAACGTTTATCTTTCAACGCAAAGATGTACTAACACACGTGAATATTTTTAATTGATGCAATTAACACATACATAACATGAAGAACAAATATAATAATACTTACACAACACAATCTAACAGCAATTATAAATACAAAAAAAAAAATTAAATTTATTAATACAACCCAGAATCTTGCAAAAAAAAAAATATTTAATTCATTGTTTAAAACAGATATTCTCATAAATTATTAAAATGATTGTGAAATTGTATACGACCTTCAGTTATTTTCCATCAAATTAACGAATAAAATATTTTACAAAAACACAGCAATGCATAATACTCAAAAATTAATATTATTCCAAAATAATATATAACATGAAAATTGTATATTAATAATTGAATTAATTTTTTTAGTGGTGATATAAATATTTAGAATAATATTCTCAATAGCTGTATAATAAACGTCTCTAAAGATTTAATTAATTTTATGTATTCCAAATTGTTTGTATACAAATAAACATATATATTTATATATCTATGTTTATGAATGATTATTATGAAACCGTGGGGGATGATAGGATAAATTGTTGGATCGTTGGTTGGATAGAAGCTAGTAGCTCCACCAGAGACCAGAGTTGACCCAATTCATGGTCAGTGGCGCAAGAGCATGGAAGATGAGAAGATGTTGGTTCTACACTCTTCATTCTCGAATATTCGTACGTCTATTAAATAATATCTATTTCGTATTATTTGTTTATTCAATTACAAATTAATCATCATCAATTAATTGATATGTAGGTATATTTCAATACCTAAATGATATGAAAGTAAAAATAATTAAATAGATATTATGCTTGAATTCATGTGTATGTAAATGAATAAATAAATGTGGCATTAATTCATTGTGGAATTTTTATTAATGATTCTATTGAGTAATATTAATATTAATATTATATATAAGAAATATATATACGTGTTTATTTGTGTGTGTGTGTGGGGTATAGAAGCTAAAATCCTTGGCGTTATTGAACGACAAATATGTTAATTTAAATTCTTAAAGGGTCATTTTGTGAATATTTAGTACACTGAGAATTTTTGATGATAAATTTAATGATTTGAATTTCTATTGTCAACACATGTTGAGGTTCTATTATAAAAGTATACGTTACTGCTTTTATTTATATCATACATTTAAATCAACATGGCAATTTCCAAGTACTGTCTTCATGAATTTATGAATAAAATTTATTTTATTAAAATTAACTCTTCAATAAATAGATAATTCTAATCAGAATAATTAACGAATATGTATGTTTATTTTTATTAACTGCCATTTTTCTTCATTATAATTATTAATATGTTTCAAAGGTGAAATATTATCATTTTAATGTTTGTATAATTTTGTGTAGCGACTACATAATTTACTGTAACTCAAATGTATGAGAACGCTGTAAGAAGAGGTTAGTGATGATTGGTGTTAATTGTCGTCGCATGAGTGATAAAATAAACTCATGAGTTCGTATTGTGCGTCTTGGTGCTCGATTAACGAGACGATAGCCAACGTTATTGGAATAAACCACGACATCATCAGAGATCATATAGACCAACGTGGTGTTGAGATTCTTCATCAATATTACAGCGAGCTGAGTATGGTTTTAAAAGCCGCATTTGGTGTAAAATCAGTGATTTCTACTGATATCAAATTCTTTTGCGAGGTAAGAAAATATTTTATTTTTTCCTTATATATATATTTTTTTGGTTATCTATAATTATTATTGTTTATTTATATAATAGCAGATTATATTATCTTTTTTTTTTTCAATCGCAATTATTCTACATGTATTATTTATTTAAATAGATATGTATTCATTGTGTATTATGTGATGAATCTTGAAATGAATTGTTGAATTGAATTTAGGTTAGGTTTGGGTTGATTGTATTATTTTAAAGATTTTGTTAGAAAAATTCTATGAATATTACGAAATTTATATTCAACAATTCATTGATGTTGTTTCATTGCTATTATAACGTTTAATTTATAACAATTCGAGAGATTGAAATAATTAAACAGTTCATAGTATGTCTATGTATGTGTGTATATTAATGTGTATGAATTAATTATTGAAGTAACGTGTGTTTAGTTGCTAGAAATATTTTCATGCGTGTTTGTAAACAATAGAAGAATGAAAATAATATTTAGTATTTCATGATGTAATAATATTTAATTTTTTTTCTTTTAATTACAGCAAATTCTTGGACCACTCCATGAATTCACTGGTGGAACATATTTTTTTCCATGATTAATGATTTTATTACTGCAGATATTATCATTGTATTATATTAATTCATCGATACAAAATTAGTTGTCACATGTGAAATCCTTTTCCATGTATAGGCATGATTGAGAAGCCAAAATTAGTAAAAGTGGTGGGTATTTAAAGATACTACAAATAAATCAACTTGTATTCAAAATATATTCACTCATATCCCACATTATATCGTAAGAAAACACGATTTTGTTTATTTATATTCTAATTTTTATTTTATATATTCATCGTTTCTCATCATTCATTTGTAGTTATTATTTTTTTTTTTAGTTTTATACTTGTGTAATAAGGTAAATGTGAAAAATCTAAAATCAAAATGGCCATTGGTAATGTTATTTGTGGTGGAAATACTCCAAAAACCAAGAGAAAAAAGGCAAAGGTATTTTTTTTTTTATATAAATCTTCATTCACTTCATAACAATATCCCAATTATAAACTTCTCAATTTTATTTGAATCAATATATAATTGTATATTCATTATTTTATTTACTAGTTTTATTTATGATATTATTCCAGATCCAAGAACGCAGTTGGATTGAAGGAACATTTCAAAAACGAGAATGTGCTAAATTTATACCGAGTGCTAAAGATGAGCACAGGTTAGTGATTATTTATTATTAAATCATATAAATTTCCATCAACTAATTGTATAATTAAAATACAAAAAAAAAAATAATTCCTGTGAATACCCTATTAGGTCATCACAGTTTACGTTAAATGCAAAAATAGTATCATATGCTTTATTTCTCATCTACAGAATGAGCTTATTAATGCTTTTGAGCTACGTATATCAAGTAATGATGCGTTACTAACTCGTTATCTGTGCCTATTTATTAATAGAGCACAGTATTGACAACACATTTCTCTTATACTATAATCCTATCATTTGTTTATGATTACTACGTAGCCTATGACAATTTTAAAAGTTGCACATCTACATTCATACAAAATACTCTTGTGTCTCGATTTACATTTCAAACGGTGACTCGTTAGATTGTTTTATTTTTATTCCAATAGAAAACATTTTTAATATTTTAAAAGCAATTTTATAAATATTCAAATTCGACTCAAGAATAATCAGATATAGTATATTTTATTATTTTTTACGAATCAAGTTTTTAATAAAACTCCAGGTGTATAATAGAATACAAAATGAGTTTTAGTTTTTGTTTTTTTTTTATTTTTTCAATGTTTTAGTTTTGTTTTATTTATTTTTTTCTTTTCTTTGTTGATGTTATTCATAGGTTAGAAGCAATTCACGGAGATAAAAGCGCCGAATACGACGTGATCACTACTTCCAGGTGAGAGATTTGATAGAAAATCCATAAATTGGATTAATATGAGTTTGATTTTTATAGCGAAAATGAACATGAAAAGAGTCAACTTCAAAAGCTATTATACACTATTATATTTTATTATAAAAATGCTTTACATTATTCACTTGTTCACGATTATCCCATCGCCAATAATACTATATCTCAATCATGCATTTAGGAATTGCTTTACAATATGCTTAATAAAATTTGCTGTATTACGAATCTACGAATTCACAATAGGAACCTAAGAAATATGCGGCGAATAGAATTTTTACAAGAATTAAATTTATCCTATCTTATCCAACATAAAACATTGATGATGAATAATTCATTCTATTGAATTTATTCATTTAATTTACTTTCAATTTGTATTTTATTTTAGATGTTGCTGTGGTTACTCTTACACTCATCATTGTGGCACAGGCGCGGATGTACAAAATTACGCAACACCAGGTGCAGCAGACATTGAACGAGAGCAATGGTCACCAGGAAAAAACACTCGTCCTTCTCCCACTGACTCTTATGGAACTATAGAATTTCAGGGTGGACCACATCCAACAAAAGCTCAAGTATAAACATAATAATTAATCATTACATCAATCAATAATTTAGTACTGAAATCAATAAATATCAAGGAGAAATAAAATTGTATATTTCATAATATGAACTTTATAGTATGTACGGTTGGCTCATGATACTCGACCAGAACCAATAGTGCAACTATTGTGTCGTGAATGGAATCTGGGATTGCCACGATTGTTAATCACTGTTCATGGAGGCCGTTCTAATTTTGAACTTCAGCCAACGTTGAAAAAAGTATTACGTAAAGGTTTACTGAAAGCTGCAAAAACAACGGGTGCATGGATATTTACAGGTGGAACAAACACAGGTATAAAACGACGTCATATTTTTTTTAATTAAAAATTCCCCATGTAAAATTCATCATTTCATTTTGACATTTTTATTTTTTATTTTCGTTTTTACATCATCAAGGAGTGACACGTCAAGTGGGAGATGCTTTGCTGTTGGAGCGCTCGCAACGTCAAGGACGTGTTGTTAGTATAGGTATTGCACCGTGGGGAATATTGGAGAAGAGTCATGAATTAGTTGGACGTGGGGGTGAAGTCCCATATGACTCATTGTCATCTCCATGGTAAGAAGAAAAGACAATGATTATAACAACAACAATACTAATGTATCACTTGTACATGTTAACCGGCTATTTTAATTTTGAATTATTTCTTCAGGTCTAAATATGCAGTGCTCAACAATCGTCATGCTTATTTTTTGCTTGTTGATAATGGAACAGGTGGACGTTATGGAGCAGAAATTGTTTTGCGTCGAAAACTCGAAAAATATATTTCCAACTTGAAACTACAACCATGTACGTATTCATCATAGTATCAATTAAGTGAAATTAATAATTTATATTGTAATTATTATTTTATAATGTATGTGAATGCATATACTGAGTAGTGTATATATATTGAGTTTTGTCCGCAATTTTATGACGTGCGCAACTGAATTTAATTTATCCCTATGTTAAAAGTTATACTATGAATTTATTTTTTATTCCCTTGTAGACACTCACAGTAGTATCCCAGTGGTGGCGTTAGTTATCGAGGGTGGAACAAATACAATTCGTTCAGTGCTGGAATATGTCACAGACGATCCGCCTGTTCCTGTTGTTGTTTGCGATGGTTCTGGTCGTGCTGCCGATCTCATTGCCTTCATGCACAAGTATAACTTCACAGTTATTCAGTCTCATAATTTATCAATCATAAATACAATATTTAGTAGTCAGTAACATAATTAATCATCATTTTTGAAATTGAGCAATTGAATCAAAGTAAATTGAGTAACAAAGCAAATAAAAAAATTTTTTTTTTCATTTAAATTTATAAATGTATGAATATACATGTAATTATTATTATTTTTTTTTTTTCATAACAATATTTTGCAGATATACAAATGAAAGCGATTGGGATGGCAGCAGTAGTGATGGAACATTTGAAGGTATGAAGGAACATTTGCTAGAGACAATTAAAAATACATTCAAAGTTTCACCTGAACAAGCGCTCCAATTATATTCCGAGTTGCTTCAGTGTACTCGTAAAAAAAACTTGGTGAGTTGTAATGCAAATAGAGAATACAAAAAAGTGATAATAACACAGTATATTTAAATAAAAAAATCATAACATAAATAAATATATTGTCATTTTTATTTAACAGATAACTGTGTTCAGAATAACGCAAGATCGACCACAAGAACTTGACCAAACGATCTTGACTGCGTTATTCAAATCCCAACAATTATCACCAGCTGAACAATTATCATTATCACTTATATGGAATAGAGTTGATATTGCACGTAGTGAAATATTTGTTTATGGACAAAAATGGCCGCCAGGTGCTTTAGAACAATCAATGATGCAAGCATTGCAACATGATAGAATAGATTTTGTTAAACTTCTACTTGAAAATGGTGTATCTATGAAGAAATTTTTATCAATACCGCGCCTTGAAGAATTGTATAATACTAAAGAAGGACCATCAAATACATTGGGATATATATTACGTGATGTAAGACCCCATATACCACGTGGTTATATATATACACTACATGATATTGGATTAGTAATAAATAAATTGATGGGTGGCGCGTATCGTGCGCAATATACACGCCGAAAATTTCGTATGATTTATGCTAAAGTTATGAAACGTTCAGGTGGACATAATTTAGCAACACATCGTAATAGCACTGCCTTGGGTATGGCTCGTTATTATTCAGGTTTGGGTGAAAAATCCCATGGACTTACAATGAGTTTATTAGCTGAAACATTACCAGCTAATCGTGATACACCATTGTTTGACTATCCATTTAATGAACTTTTGATTTGGGCTGTGCTTACTAAAAGACAACAAATGGCATTACTCATGTGGCAACATGAAGAGGAAGCATTGGCTAAAGCATTAGTGGCACTTAAATTGTATAAAGCAATGGCTCATGAGGCCGCTGAAGATGATCTTGAAACAGAAGTTTACGATGAGTTACGGGGATATGGCAAAGAATTCGAAAATATTTGTAAGTTTTTATATAATTAATTGCATGAAAGAGTTATTTAAAAAATATATATATTGAAGTGTTAAATTGTTGAAGGACAATGAAAATATTTAATTAAAAATTTATTTTGTGTAGCTCTAGAACTACTGGACTATTGCTATCGTCAAGATGATGATCAAACTCAGCAACTTTTGACATCAGAACTTCAAAATTGGTCTGGTCAAACTTGTTTATCGCTCGCTGTCACTGCCAATCATCGACCGCTTCTTGCTCATCCGTGCGCCCAAATAATTTTAGCTGATTTATGGATGGGAGGATTACGAACAAGAAAAAATACGAATCTGAAGGTGATTCGGTACCTATGCAATTAAAAAATTGTAAATTTTTTTTTCGACATGACTCATTGTATTTATATATATCGTTTATTGTTAAATTATTATTATTAGGTTATTCTGGGCTTACTGTGTCCCCCGTACATAACACGTCTTGAATTTAAAACTCGAGAAGAGTTACAGCTAATGCCACAGACACAGGAGGAACATCTCATTGCATTGGAGGATGAAAATGAGGACAGTGAATCGGAACAAGGTGTATCACCTGGTCCTGATGTTGAGGTAACTAAAATAAATTATAAACAAAATGTTTCATCGTCATTAAAATATATTATCATCAAATCAATAAATTAACCAATTAATTAATTGATTAATCATATTTAGCCGTTAATTTGTTCAAGTTCATTCTTCAGTAAACATTTTAAAATAGGTCTGATGTTCCATTCATTTTGAAAAAAATTATAAAAAAGTGAGATAGTATATTGGTAGATCATGTAATGCAGTTTAGCCACGCAAATCGATTATTTTTTTAGAAACGCCCACGCAGGAGTCTCAGTATTTGCAACAAAACTGGCAGCCCACAGGGCATTAAGGTACACCTATCATTGCGGATGGGCATAGTTAATATGCAAGGGGCTTTGTCCGTGTTGTTGTTATTATTATTACAATCATATTTTATTCGTATTCATTATTATATTATCATATTTTATTTGAGTTCAATTATTATTATTCATTATTCCAAAATAATCTATGGATAAATTTGAATTCATTGTCCGTTATTTTACATGACTTTTCTTTCTTTTTTGACACATTTGCATACTGCTATTTAGTATAATATCAAACACATTTACTATATGTACCCAATTATTGCTGTAATAATTTTATTTTGCGTAGAAATTATTGTTCATGCACTTAATTGTGTATGCATTTAATATATCTTCTAACAATATACAAATATCTCTACTTTCAACTTCCTTTCATTCATGTTTTATATTTTCTTTTCAGAATAAAATCGGTACATTTATTATTATGTGTTGATACACATTTTCTATGAATATTTGATGTATTTATATCATTTAAATCATTTGAAATAATTGAATATTTAATGTTAATTTCTCCTTCTACGATATAATGTGCAATAAACATTTGCCATCGAAATTTTATAGTATAAAATGGTCTACTTAAAATACACAATTTGTGTCTGAGTTGATATTTTCTATTATATTCTATGATCATTTGTTTATCGTTCTCTCTTAATTCTCTTTCACTTTTTTCCCTTTCTTTATCTCGAGCTGATTTTTTCTCTCTTTGTCGTTTGCTGTATTCATCATATTCTTAAACGCAACATTTGTTGTCCCGCTTTTGTCCAGGCTTTAATAAGCAATGAACACAGTACTGGAGTAGCCAAAGAAACAATTGTTCAAGAGAATGGCAAAGTTCTCACTGACATCGACGACAATCTTCATCGACCTTACGGCCTTTTGTCGGAATATTATGATAGTAAAACAAATCGACCTTTACGTCTTAAGAAAAAATTATGGGAGTTCTATACAGCACCAATAACAAAATTTTGGGCAAACGCCGTGAGTTATTTGAAGAATTTATATTTATTTTATTTGAATTTCTTAAAACATAATTTATCCTTGATATAAATATTAATTTGTTTTCCTTTGAATTTTTTTAGATAGCTTATATGATATTTCTACTGTTCTTCTCATGCTGCATTCTTGTACGAATGGACGAAACTCCAACATGGTCGGAGCTTTATGCAATTGCATATATATGCACATTAGGATGTGAAAAAGTTCGTGAAATAGTAACATCTGAGCCAGCGACATTGTCACATAAATTTAGTGTATGGTCATGGAATATGTGGAATCCATGTGACGCCGCTGCAATTATTCTCTTTGTAATAGGTCTTGTGTTGAGATTACGCCAATCTACATTTGATATTGGCCGCGTAATTTATTGCGTGGATTGTATCTATTGGTATCTTCGTATATTGAATATTCTCGGTGTCAATAAATACTTTGGTAAATATTTTTTTTATATATATTTCACATAATCGTGTTCATTTGCATCATAATTTTTTTTTTTTTTTGATTAATTTATTCAGGTCCGTTGGTCACAATGATGGGGAAAATGGTGAAAAATATGATATATTTTGTTGTGCTATTACTTGTGGTGTTAATGAGCTTTGGTGTCGCTCGTCAAGCAATTTTACATCCAAATGCCGAACCAAAATGGCGTATTATTAGAGATGTAAGTCAAATAACAAACACACAATCAATTTTAGTATTATAAATTGCACAATAAATTTTGTGATTAAATTGAAAAATAATTATTTTTTAGATTTTTATGGAACCATATTTTATGCTTTACGGTGAAGTTTATGCAGACAATATAGATCCAGATTGTGGCGATGAACCCGGAATGATACCGTGTCTACCAGGTCGATGGATAACACCAGCAGTGATGTCTATTTATCTTTTAGTTGCTAATATTTTACTTATAAATCTTCTCATAGCTGTATTCAACAATATATTTATTGAGGTGAATGCAGTAGCGCATCAAGTTTGGATGTTCCAAAGATTTACCGTAGTAATGGAGTATGAACAAAAACCTGTTCTTCCACCGCCACTTATTGTAGTTAGCCATATTTATTTATTTGTTAGATACATACTAAAGTATGTTACACAAGGTGAAATGCGCTCAGGTGAAACATATGATAATGGTTTAAAGCTCTTTCTTGAAGCTGATGATATGGAACGTTTGTATGATTTTGAGGAGGATTGCGTCGAGGGATATTTTCGTGAACAAGAACAAAAACTTCTAATGTCAACTGAGGAACGTATTAAACTGACCACTGAAAGAGTAGAACACATGAGTCAAAAAATTGAGGATATTGATAAAAAAGAGCACACGCATAATGCGTCATTACAAGCTGTTGAATTTCGTCTTCGTAAAGTAGAAGAAAAACATGAACAAACGCTTGAAGTACTTAGTGTAATACATCGTTTTATGGCTACACATGTACCAAATGATAACATTACAAATTTGGATACTGAAACGCGCACAAGACGAGTATCAGAACGTTCCGAAGCTGTATCCGATGCTGAATCACACACAGCTATTACTTATCCATTACGTCAACGACGACTTTTACGCTCATACACTGATGCAACGGTTATGCACAGTCCTCTCATTGACGATGATACATTAAAACAATCAGAGACTGCTACTTCAAGAGAAAATCTCAGTAGAAATGAATCCACATCAAGCGGTGATATTGCTATTACAGGGCTGGATGAGAAGAAGACTGCAACTACTAGTCGAGAAGAGAGTGGCGAGAGTAAAGATATTAATGATTTGGAATTGAAAATAGTGAGGCCTCAAGTGGAGCGAGATACAAGTAGCGATGTACCAATATCAGAGATGCGACAAGACTCATCAGAACGTCCAACGCGACAAAGCAGTCGTACTCGATCTGAATCTGATGATGCGGTATTGCTTGCACCACCAGCGCATGGCCTTCAACGCGGTGTAAAATGGGCTGAACCACGTGTCTCGGTGATTCCATCAGGTTCCAGTGGTAATCATCGATCGCTTTTGCTCGCAATGCGCGCCGAATATACAAGTATCACTGATGAATTAGAGAGTTATTGTGGACTATTGAGTCCACCGCGAACACCACCAGTATCACCGCCACCTGGTAGATCGCCAAATACCTCGGAAATGAATCCCGAAATGGCGTGGCAAATTGAAAATGAACATTTACGTGACGCTGAAGAATGTGACTATCAACAAATGGAGGATTTAATTCATCGACGTTACATGAAAAGTTGCGATGATGATTCTGATATTGATGAAATTGGAAATACAAAATTTTTAATTGCTAATGAACAGCACAGATTGTTACGTCGTTCATCGGCGATTGATGAGGAAACACGACGGCCACCACCGTCAATTAGTGTTACACGTGAAATTGAACAGACTCTTTCGCGACCACCAGCTATACGAGAATCGGATGTCATTGATACGACTGACAAAAGTATGGCCAGTGGACCCGCTCCTGCTTCCGAAACAATGTGTTAATTTGCTTAATTATTTTTAATTAATTGAAAAAAATACTTTTTCGTCCGTTCTTATACATAATAATCGAATACAATCATGAAAAATAATTGTGATGAAGATCAATACCAAAATATTGTGAAATTTTTATATTAGAATAATTTTACTGCGTGAAAATTGATTCATTATATTGATTTACGCACAAAGAGCAAAGCTCTCGCATTATATACAAATGATTTTAATGTTTACATATGTAAAATGATTATTATAGGAAGTATTATACTACTTATTGTCCAACTGCGATATTATCGCGTCTCGTATTGACTGAATTTTATCAATATGTAATTAGTGTTATGCCAATTGCATTCTTAATTATCTGAAAAATTATTGCACTGCTGAGAGAAAATTTGTTTATTAATAATCATGGTAATAGAAAGTACTTAGTGCTCTGATATTGTACTTCCTGAAATGTTTTATTTTTGGATTTATCAATTCTCTGACGTGTGTTTTCACCGTTACAGAGATTAATATTTAAATTATATATTCTGGTTATACATCGAATTATCATTAGATCCAGAAAAATACAAGAAAATCCAAAATGCCATTTTATTTTATTCGGCATATTAAATTAGTGAAACTTTTTTGAGTGATATCTATAGCTCCTTTTTAAATAATATAGGAAAAAAATAATCAATTGTAATAATTATACTCAATTTATCAAATTTGCCGTAGTGCAGGGGTCAGCTAATTATGTACATAAGAAAAATCAAAAATGAAGAGAAATTATTGAATTCATAGCAGATTTATTAATGAAAAATATTTAATTTTTGCAATATGAGAAAAATTGAAACTCATTCATGGAAATTGCTCAATAGGAATTGTCGTCATTGGTGTGAAATATATATACATATGTATATAAATATAAATGGCTGTATATTACTCTATATTTTAGAGTCACACCAATATAAATTGTACATATTAAATTTTTATTTGAATTCATGTATTTTTCATCATGTGTAACACGATATTATTATTCACAATTTTAGACAATATTTTTGTTTTCGATTTATCTTTTTTATTAGCCGCCAATTTTTTAGCTGTCCAAATTAATTATGTCTTATAGATAAATATTATATATATAGTCAGCAATTTTTTTGTAACACATTTACTTATTTGTATTTAATATTGATAGTATATCTGAAATCATTTTGCTTGATTATATGATTTCGAATAGTATGATAATTTGATAGAAAAAAAATTGAGAAATGGAATATTTGATCGTTTGAATTCATTTCATTCTTAATTTAGAATGCAAATAGATATACATTCATTAATTATTTATAATGAATGATATATAATTGAAGAATGCAATAAAATACTTGGTGAAATTTTATCACAATTTTTAGAAAATTATAACATTTAAATTCTAATTTTATTGAATTGTTTGAAAAACATTAAAACAACGTATGTGCAAAATTCAAACAAATAATAATTATTATTTGTAAACAAAAAACTTTTTTGATTAAATGTGAAATCTCACTGATTTTATTATTATCTACCAGGCGTCAAAAAATACATACAATAGATACCTATGTACGTAAAATAAATTATACTTTATTGTGATGTCTTATCGCGCTTATGAGAATATTTACTTATGTAAATTATGAAGATTGTATTTTCGTCATTTAACTAAAAAATAAGCGATATAAATTTCAATGGCCTACTTCAAATAATTCTTAAATTGATTGTTATTAATGAAATATCAGATAATGAATAAATGGATAATAAGACCCACCGATAAGAAAAGTACAAAGTCAAGAGAAAAAAAAATATAGAAAGTCAACGAATACCAAGGATTATTTCAAGATGAATTACAATTAAAAAACAATAATGAATAATCGTTACTGTACATAAAAATTCAATTGCATTATATGTCATACATACATAAATACATACATTGTTCACATTGTTCATTGAAAATTTTATTTTCTTAATACACATAAAATTAATTCAAAAAATGAACAAAAAAAATATGTTCATATATATATACATATGTAACAAAGTTGCATTAATAGTTTTAATCTTTCCAATTTTCAGATATTATATTCTTGAAAAATTATTAAATTGTAATGACATATCAATTTACCTCGATTTCATCTCTCATTTCAAAAGCACATAGTGCCTATATGCCTCAAATATTGCAACTTCTACAATTTCAATTATTTTTATTTTCTTTTTCTATTATATAAACTAAAATTTATTGTAAGATAAAAATCGAGGTAAAATCTCATTAATGAAAAATAAATGAAAATTATATAACGAAAATTTGCAAGTAATTGAAAAATTAAAAATTAATTTCCATATAGAATATTCCATATACTTTATTATCCATATAAATTCCCACCAAAATTAATTTAATATTAATAAAGAATTATTGTAATATCTATACCGATAACCTATTTTTACTATCATTAGAAGTTGAACAGTACAATAAAAATATTATTCACATAAGATGAAGTTATCAGTGACACAAATATCATCGAAGCTCTTATATTACATTTTAGTTTTCATTATCAAACCACTAGACAATAATAAAATAAAATCCACATTTCTGCTTTTGTACATTTTATTAATTTTTCTCAATTCACCAACAACAGCTAAAATCAACAATACAATTATTGCGTTTCAAATATTATGAATTAAATCTTCATAATATATCACAATCATCTGATATTAATATTATCTATATTTGTTTAAATAGATAATTGTTGAGTGTTAAATCAACGTAAAGTAACAACACATCACTACTAAATAAATGTTTTATGGAGGTTTATTAACAATATATAACAACATATGCGCATAATAAAATTAAAATCGTATATATAATATCTAGTTTCATCTGTAAAACTTATGATAAAACGCCTACGTGACATTATGTCATTACTTTATCTCACGTATAATGAAAAAAAAAAAAAAATTGTCTATTTAATTGAGGATTGAGCAGTGAGTACACTTACAGTCACTTTCAGTTACTTCAATCATTACCCAGTGATATAATCAAATAATGATTATTCAATCATGATCCAAGGACATAACAGTGTAGTCTGTTAACAGTCATATTACATTCGTTTTTACTGACATTCGTGATCTGTGACGTGAAACTTGTAAACGTTGTGTGTGCAAGTTTCGTGTATAAACAATCAAGTGATTCATATAATAAATTTTATGCTATTGCCATACATATTGATAATTAATGATGGAGCAAAGTGACCTAAAAGATTTGCAATCATTATTACGACAAAAGTTTGATGATAAATTAATTGTTAAAAGCTATAAAGTGGAAAATTTTCTTCCACCTGGTGAAAATTATGGAAGTAAAATTGTCAGTGTAGACGCAATTATTATTCGTAATAATGAAAATGATAAAGGAAATAATAGTGAAGAGCATATTTATATGATTGCTAAATTACCACCGACATCAAAAATTCAACGTGAAATGTTTGATAGTCCATTTACGTTTAAGAAAGAGATTTTTATGTATGATGAAATATTTCCAGCTTATAAAAAGCTTGAGATTGAAAATGGTGTCAACGAGAAACAGACCTTCAACAGTTACGCAGATTATTATGGTTCACGCTTATCACTTGATGAAAGTGTTGAATTTGATGATGACGCTGCAATATTACTGGAAAATTTAAAAACTAAAAATTATTACATGATTGATAGAAGATATGCATGTGATTTGCCTCATGCAAAATTGGCAATAAAATCAATGGCTAAATTTCATGCACTTGGTATTGCAATGAAACATAAAAAACCAGAATTTTTTCAGGTACTAAAAAATCGAAGCAAGTGTTTAGAATTCAAAAATCCTGAAGATTGGGCAGATACTTTTAAAACTATATTTGAACATATTTTAGATGATCCTTCGCTGAAGGATTATTATGAATCATGTTCAAAAGCAGTTAAACTTGGAGATTTTTCCAGTTATTCAGCAGTCCCAGATGAGCCATGGTCCACAATTATTCATTCTGATTTTTGGACCAATAATTTTATGTTTCATAAAGATGACGCGACAAATGAACCAGACGATATTAAATTTGTGGATTTTCAAAATTTTTTATTTCTCAGTCCAACACGTGAATTGACATTTTTCCTTGGAAGTGGTCTTAATCATGATGTTATAAACAATCATATTGATTATCTCATCAATCTTTATTATAAAACATTGATTGACACTTTGCGTGTGTTCAATATTGATATTGAAATTTATTCACGTGAGACCTTTGATGAACGACTTCGTAAGGACGCACGTGTTGAATTTGGACACAGTTTGTGCATGCTCAAAATCATTACAATGGATATAAATGCTGATGATCCAAATGGTTCCGATGTGAAAAATATATTAGAGCGTTCTGAAACAAGCGAAATATTTCGTACAAGAATGCGGGATCTTATATTAATGTTACATAAAAAAAATTGGCTAGATGAATAATCTTAACAACAAACAGAATATTATTATTTATCATATTAACATTGTGCCACAATAAATAATAATAATTAATAATAATATTACCATTATTCCTTTACTAAATGATTAATTATTACATATTTGTTTGTCAATAAATATCAATTATATGAAAAATATCTTTAGATCTTAAGCGATCTTTTTCTCTTTCCTAATCATCAAATCCACTTTGATGCGATCTTTGTTATTTTTCTGCAAACTCGCTCTCGAATGCGCAGCGAAGGTCGCGCATAAATTAATACGGCTGCGCATCGCTCTACGCGCTCATATTCAAATATTTTTATGACGCATCTCGGATTATGTCCATTGTAATCTTCAGATAATTTTCATATTATTTTATAAGACATATGTCATATTGTATCGCACGAAACTTTTTTTCCTTGTGAATTATTGGCTGAGGCATATATTACGTCTTACTTTTGAAGTTGGATTTGAATTGGAACCAATTGGAAAGCAGTATTTTATCACGTGGGTGACATGCGCATAAAGTCTGCCGCCATTTTTGTTCACCAAACGGACACTGCGCGCGCAACATGATCACTAGGTTAGTAAGAAAATTATTGTACCAACACGTACTTGAAAATTTTTTTTACTTATTTTAGAAGTAATCACATTTGTTCTAGAATGTTAAGAGACTGCAGCAAGAAACCTACATTAGATATAGAATTTTTTAAATTGATCTTTTATACTGCCATCTGTCGCCTTGTTTCAATAACAATCGCATTACTTGTGGTTCGTGCAGTGAACTTCAACATCGGTAACTATTAGCCTTGATTACACTGATTACGAATTAATTATTTCAATTTTACCAATAAAATTTTCATTCAAGTTGGATTAATTATTCCAAATCAAATATCATAATTGCAGCTGGTTTTCATTTTATTAATATTGTTTTCTTTTTGTTTAATTCTTCCAGGATACACTTCTTTTTAAATATATAATTTATTCATAAATATACTGAAAATAAAAGTTGAAATGTCTTCTGAAAATATCAAATAATATAGAAATATTTGCAGAAAAAAAAAAAATACAGCAACCTGACTCAGGGTAAAAATTAATGAATTAAAATGACAATTTCTCTGAAGTATATAATTTAACCATTTTACCAAATTCTCTAAGAGCATAAAATCACCAAAGTATATTTTCTCACCATTTCCCACATACATTAAAAGTAACAAGTTAATACAAACCTGTTGTCCCTGGTCAGTTCATAAGAATAAAATTGTCTATTTTCCAAATTTTTCACCAATACACCTACGCATTTTCCAAACGCCATTTCCTATATACAGCACAATAATTTAACCGTGGGAACGTCGTACACTGTGCGGACACACGGAATTACTAAGTAACCAACATCTGGAAGTGATTTTCCAAGCTGTAAAACGTAGGTAAATCTACCTGTTTCGCGAAAAGGACCTCACCAGTTAAGAATTCTCTATATTCTATAACACAATAAACAAAAAAAAAATTCCTACAAAAATATAAATCATCACAAAAAAATAATTATCAATCCAATAAAATTATTATTCTTCATTTCATTAATTAATTCATATCTACTGCACCATAACACTAAACAAAAACTTATCTAATAACTAAATAACATTCTGCATACAAATAAATTATCCAGTATTGTTTACAAAATACAAACCTGGCAAGTTGAATATATACATTGAATAAAGCACTAATAGGTCGAGGCCATGAGCTGTTTCAAGGAAAAATTTTCACAAAGCTAAAAATAAACAATAAAATATAATATAAACATTGCATGTATGAATTATGCGAGAATATTTTAAGCAAAGAATAAAATTTAAATACATAGAAAAAAAAAATTGGTAGTTTCAATGTATGATGTATGTTACATGAGGCTGATAGAGGGAGGTTGGTGGCGGATATATATTATTTATGTGTGGGGGTAACTCGGATTTAATACATATATACTATACATAGTGGGAGGTTATGACCGCGTCGCAGATAAGTTGCGCGATTGGGCGTGGCTGACAGCACCATCCCATTCGTTTTTATGCTATTTAACAACCAATGACAATATAGCTGAGGCGTTACTTCATCGTATATGTACCTAAACTCTCCCTTATTGTATAATAGCGGTATGACTCCACTTGTACGCGGCGTCGCGACGCTCATGGGGTAGCTCGTGTTCGGTTTTTAAAAAGTTCTATACATGCACCACGGGGTACAGTTTTGTCCTTGGAGTTTTATGTGCATCAAGTTGCACTTAATATATAAACAAATGTTTATATTTATATATTATAGATAAATATTATCCTTTTTATTATTTAAATATATTATATCCCTATATTTTTATTTATTGTAAACTTGTATATTATATTTAATTGTTTATTTATTTTCTGTTTTTTTTTTTCTTTTTTTAATTTTTTTATCCGTTTTTTAAATGATGTTTATACTGCGACTTGTTTGTGGTCCCTCGCAGTTGTACCTGATTATTATTTTATATTTGAATTTATGTTTATTTATGATGAATTGATATTTTAATAATTAATATGATTTTCATCGAAATGTTTTGGAATTTTTGGTAATAAAAAAAAAAATGATGATAGAAATTATTCATATATCCATTATGTCATTAGTTTATATATTTACGTGACAAATGATAATTAAAATGAAGTGTTAATTAGTCATCATGATAATTATATGGATGATAAATATAAATATTTATGTGCCAAAATTAAATGATAATAATTCACAATAATAGTAAATATTTATTATGATATTCACAATGATATTTAAATGTGTCTTTTTTTTTTTTTTATTATCTTTTATTTATCAACAAAAGTTAATAATGTTGAGTTAACAATAACACTAATGTGAATATAAACAACAAAATAACAAATAAATAATGAAATAATAAACAGTACAATAAAAATGATGCAAAAAAAAATTGAACGATAAAATAAAATTGTGTGTGTAATTAAAAATTAATAATTATTTCCATAACATAAAATAATTTTATGTATAAAAGTTCACACATAAATATCCTTATTATTCTCATTATCACAAGGTCAAGGACTATAATATTTATCTAAAAGATAAATACAACCAATGAAAAAGAAATTAAAATTAAACAAAAATTTTCTGGTGAGTAAATATTTCTAATACATAAAAATTATTATTCATAATAATTAACCATACATATAATATATAATTACTCTCATTATAATCGCAATATATAATATAATCCATTGACATTTATATTTCTCTGTCTCTCAATAAATAAAAAAATTTAATAAAACATTAGGAATTAAATATATCTTAAAATATTATACGTACAATAATAAATATGTATATTATAAAACAATTGGCAATTAAAATATCATGAATAAATTATATCACATGCAGTAAATAGCAGTAAAATGATCACTGCACATATATACATATAATTCTAAAAAAAATATATATATATTTGGCACGCGCGTGTATTTTACATTTATGTATATTAAAAGCAGCCGCAAAGGGGCGTGTCATTTCCTAAAGTCATTTGTAGGGTAAATCCTCGAGTGATCGAACGAACGTGATCCTTCCTTTGGAATTTGAAACGATATATCGTCTTGCACAACACAGTAGTACAACAACACATTGAGAAATACAGTATATATATATATAGGGTATATAAAAAATATATATACAGCTGTTTGGTATATTTTTCAAGAGATTTTGACTTTATATATACATAAAGTATTATTGGCCTATATGCTTTATGTATATTATTGTTTAGATTTTTCAATAGCTACTGAAAAATGTATCGTTGATACTTTTTCAGGGCCACAACTCTTTTTTTCCCTATATACCAATTTCTCATATATCTATTCTCGTACAACGTCGTCAAATATAAATACATTATATATTTTAATTTTATATATAGATATTTATATATACATATAGTTCGTGACTAATATTATATACTTGCAGGATAAATATATATTTATAATAATAATAAATAATAATAGTTATATATATATGTAAAGAGTTTATTTGCAATAATATTATATATAAATTTATCCTCGCACACGTGCAATAATTTATAACGTTTTAAAGTTTTGCAAAATATCCGGCTTTAAATATATATATAATATTTTCTTTTTCATTTTATATTTACTCTTCAACAGCTACTACAATTATATATACATATATAAATATGTACATATATAAATATAGATATATATTAATATAATATTTTTGTTTAAATATTTTTTAACTAAAGTTTATCGTTGCGGTTTCCCGGACTTTAATATTTTGATTTTGACAATTGAATTGTTTTTACCTTTGGCATATATTTAATACATTTATAAATATATATATGTTTACATTAATATTATTACATATAAATGCAGTGCAGGGATATAATATGTATGTGGATATATATATTATATATAAACTTTGTGTGAGAATAAATGTATATGTGTGATTGGGAATAACAGTATAACCGTCACGTAGTCTAAACACAATATGTACACTTTTTGTGCTTTGTTTTCGGTATATTTTTTTTGTTTACATTTATGTATATATTTTGCTGTATTTATAGGCAGTGTAAAAGCACATGGTTTAATATTATATCCGAGTTAAATGTCTTCCGTCAATACATCTGTTGGTGTTTTGATGTTTTTTTTTTTTTTTTCTTGAATTGTATAGTTATATTATTTGCAGGTATGAATTGAGTTGATATTTAAATTAATATATGAAGGAGAGAAAAGAAAATTAACAAATATATATAACTTATATGTTTTTATATGTTTCTTTTGATATAGCACGTAGTAATATATATGTACATAAGATATATATTGCTTATATATTTAATATAAAGATAAAGAGTAGTGAGGGAGAAGTGAAGAAGGAGGTGTTTAATAATTAACTTCCGTGTATTTATAAAAATAACTGAGTTGTCTCAATGTTTCATTACTTTGAATGATTTATTCTCTAATGTGCTGTTCAATTAGTAACTTCTTTGTTGAGTTAATTTTTTTTAATTATTAAAATCAGTGGATGAATAATTAAGGAGCAAGGAATTACATATTTAATTGATCATTTTATATGAAAAAAAAAAAAAAAAATTTATTTTATTCGTTTATTCAGTTAAAAAAAATATCAGAAAGTTTTTTTTAATTTATTAATACATACATTTGAATATAAATTTAATTTGTTTCAAAAATATTTTTCTTTTTTTTTCGTTTGTTGTTTATAATTATAGTGATGTGAATTTTTTTTTTTTTCCAATAATTTGATATTTAATATCACTTTTGTGTATCAATATAAAATGCCCAGAATTAAACGTAAGTCATTTAATTTTTTAAATTCTCCAATAAATTAATTGAAGCTTTCATAATTTTTTTTTAATTAAATTTAATAAAAATCAACATTATATTATATTGATTAATAATTTATTTAGTCAATGAATTCATATAATTAATTTCATTGTTAATGTATGATTATATAGAATACAAAAAAATAAAGAATTTAATTATAAAGAAAATTAAATTATATTGTATAATAATACTTACAAATAAAAATTTTTATTCCTGCATAGAATTTACAAAAAGTCCAAAAAAAAAAATCTTATTATAACAAATTAAAATAATAATTATAATAATTTATTTTCAATGTTTTCCCTAAAGAAAAAAAGGAAACAAATAAAAAGTATGTTCAGCTATCAAAGTATCAACATTTTATGTACACATATGCTGGATATATTTATATATATACATACAAAATTTTCTGCCAACTCGACAAGTCTCAGTGGCTCATGCATTGTCAGCAAAATGCTTTCGTGCTTGTTATTATACCCTTTTATATCACTTGCGTTATTCATATATAGTCATCCACTTTCTCAACTGACGAATATTTTCTTTATCATACGTATATACGTTTTAAAGATTTAAAAACACAATTTCTATAGCTGCAGCATTTAAACAAATTAAAATATATATACATATAATATATATTATATATAAATATACAATTTATTTCCGTTACAATTAAAAATATTCCCCCAACACTATTATAATTATTTTTAAATTAAATATAAAATTCTTTCAAATAAAATAAACTAATCACAATAAAAAAATTCCCCAAATAATTTAAATATTAAACAATAATTAATTTATAATATTTAAAATAAATATCAAAATTTTTAAATATCATAATATCAATCAGTAAATATCAAATCCCTTGAATCTTATTGAAAAAATATAATTATTGCAATTAATTTGTGATATATTTCATACCGAGAATTTTTGTCAGAATTAAAAATTTTTTTAATTTACTTGAAAGTGTTTGAAAAAAAAATATATACAACCACGACGATAACGAAGAATAAAAATACACATCATATACACTCATATATATGTATATACTGCGTGTACATACATATATATATATTGTACATATATAGCTATACATAAATATATAAAAATGTTGTAAGTAAATTTTATTTTATACTGCATGACAACATTGTAATATATATCGCGCAATGTGTGACATCATCGCGCCAGTATAGTACAGGGTTATATATTTTTACAAGTATGTATGTGCATATCGTCACATACATATGTTTAATAATATGTATATGCATGTAAAACGACGAGCGACAAGCAAAAACTCCGTCGGGAGGCATCGGGTGTACGTGCTCAAGTTGAAAACACAGGCGATCATAATTATCCATTTTTGCACGGAATTATCATGCTCATACTTCTCTGATGCACTTCTTTGCAGGATTGCATGATGCAGTCTATAGTGACAAATGCAACAGTAGTAAATAATATAATATATTATATCCATTTTTTTTTTATCAATAATATATTGAGAATTAAATTCAGGACTTTGCATTAAATAATATTATAATAAAATAAATATAAATAATTCTTTCTCTTGTATATAATTAAAATTATGTATATATGTATTTACCTATATACAAGTTATAGGTATATATTATAGGCATTATATTGGAAATTTATAATTTATAATTTAGAGTTAGATATTGACAGAAAAATAATTATGATATAGTAGTATTTATAATTTTTAAAATTCATTTAAAAGCGCATGGAAATATATATTTATATTGAAATTATTATTTATTTTTTATTTTTCAAACATGACGTTTTGGTTAATATATCAATTCCATTCTTCATCGCAATGCATACATGAGACTTAAAATAATATTCATTAATAGTAATTATAAATTTAGAAAGATATTCAGTTGAATATAAAAAAAAATTTTTTTTATTTTCTGCCTAAATTTTTGTTTTCAATAATCAAATATATCTATAATAAAAATACAAAAGTAACATCTGAAAATGCGCATCTTGAAAGATTCGAATAACCCCCAATAATTTTTTTTATCACTAAACCATAAAAAAAAAAAGAAATTAAATAACTCAAACTACTGCAGCAATTTTTCATACATATAACTTATAACAAATAAAATTCACAACAGCCATGTGCTGCAGTATATATACTCTCATACAATAATAATTATATATCTTACACATTCCTATAACGATATAATTCTTTACATTCGCAAAACAAAAATGTATATATAAATGTATATATATATATATACATACATTTATGTACATAAAATAACAATAGTATATTTCTTCGTCAAGTTAAAAGATTAAACTTGCAGGGCAATGCCGAGACACGTAGATGTGCTAAACCACCGTGTACGTTTTACTGGTAATATATTGCTCTTCTTCATCTTTTATGTAACCGCCCAATGGAACAAATGTATTTGAACAAATCTAGCCAAAAAAAAAAAAAAAAAGGAGAAAAAAAAAAATACGTGACGTTACTTTTGCCTACCACTGCGACGATGGTGGTGGTCGTTCGCGTTTATATTTATATATACAATATATATATATACATATGTATGTAAACACCATCAAACAATCGCAATATATATAAAAATATAAACGTGTATATAATTCAAAAAAATTTTAAAGCGCTAGTTAAAATGCACGATCACATCCAGAGGTGAAATAATACTGAATGAATTTTAAGACGCATCAATGAAGAATGATGAATCGCACATCGTGTCTTTATAAACCTGCACCCTCATTCAACTTCAACATAAGTATATACATATATACATAACTATATAACAACTTCCGATATATAAAATTCTCTCACACAATATATATATATATATAAATTTTCACATCAAAGCTATTTTTTTTTCCTTCAATTTCCAACAGGATATTCAGGGCGTAAAACTAAAACTTTGCTGTTATATGAGCTGTGAAAAAAAAATATTCAAACACATATATTATAGTATATATGTATATAAAATATACATATATATTCTATGTGAAACTGAGATAATATTACACATATATACAAGCTGTATATATAATATGCAGTGTATATATATAAATAATAATAAAAAGAAGGTGGAAAAGTCGTGAGATAAACAATATGAATGTAGGTGACCAGGCGTTATACTTCATACATAAAATTTATTTGTGTATGTATATGTATTTATATGTGATATGTATATATATGTATATAGGAACTATATGATGAGAGTTAAGCCACAGCCCGTTTGCAAGCTCGCGCACGTTGTAACCAATCCATTCAAATTGTCACGAACGACAAAATGTTCAACGCCATAGATATATATATATATATATATATATATATATATATATATATATATATATGTATGTATGTATGTATGTATAATAATACTCTTAAACCTATATACAACACAACGCCATTCCCCTTTTTATATATATACCTATATGCAGTTTTTTTTTTTAGTAGCTTTTTTTTTTTTTTTTATTTCGTTCACTTTCAACTGTCACCCCTTGTCCCTAATAGCCATGGATTAGGGACGATAAATTTTACCAAATTGTATATACTTCAAATTATTTCATTGTTGTCTGAAATTAATTGAAAAAAAAAAAAAAATTAGAAAAATATTTATATATATAAATGCATGAATATATATGATAAAAATTATTTTTATATTTATTGTTTATATTATTTATGTATTATTTATATTGTCATTGTTAATTGATATTATTGATAATTGATATTGAGTAATATTAATTAGTATTTTTTTAATTTTGTGATATTATAATTAGTATTTATGTTATATTTATTATTTTTTGATATTTTTTAAATTGAGTATATTAATCTGATATTCATTATTAATAATTTATAATAATGATTGGTGTTGAATTTTTTTTATATTTCAGTGGGAATAAGTAAACATAAATATTATTAGTAAGTCAAAAATATTAATGAGAATTAGTAATAATTTATATGGAAGTTTATTGGTATAAATAACGATATTATTTGAAAGAAAAAAAAAAAAAGAAAAATTGAAAATACATAAATATATACAGCGTCTTAAATTAGTATTAATGAAGAAACAATCAATGTTTAAATTTACCCACATATTTATACATATTTAAAATTAAAATAATAAGAAATCCGGATGAATAGAGTATATAGTTAAATAGAAATTCTTGGGATACTATAGAGTATAGAAGGTCTGCATAAGCTGGGAATTCCCTGGGTTATATTCCTTAAAGATTCGTCTTGTTATTATTATTTTATAACATATATATACATACACACCTCTTCAAGATGTATCGTACATGTAAAGGATCATTTGCAAGTGTGTAAAATTAAGAAACAGGATTTATTTTTACCATTTTTTCTCCGTGTTCGGTTAAAAGATTTGAGAAAAAAAAAATAGTAATATGAATATATATTTTATATACTATCAACTATCCGCTCATTTTACACAGTATATATATGCAGGCAATAAAAGTATATAACTTTGGTTATATACAGTATATATGTACTAACACGTGTAAAGCAGGTCCTATTTTTGAGTATATAGATTTTAAAAGGTAAAATAAATACAATAACTGCTAGACGCTTGTCAATTTTTCCCATCCAAGACAACACATGTTTCGTATTAGATGTCGTCTACCTGTTTTTCGTCCCTTCATACCTATGTGTATAATTTATCCTCCCGTTTATTGATGTTCATATATTCAGATACTGTTATCTCTTTGTTAAATCATAAATCCACAATATTTTCCCGTTGGCAAATTAAATATTTTTAATAATTCTTCTTCTATATCAGGAATGAAAATTAATTTTCTGTCATTTTTTATCATTTTCATAAACAATTCCCAGTGCATTATAAACTGCATGGTAATTTTTATTGATAAATTTTCTTACAGTACGTTTTATTATTGGTAAAAAAATATTGAATGAAAATTATTTTATAAGTTTGGAGAAAAATGAGAAGAAAAAAAAATGTATAATATTTGAAATTCTTCAACTGTGAAGTCACTGAGGGATTTTCTCGCATTAAACCATAACCTTTTTCCACCTCTCTAGTCTATGTATTTCATTTTCTGTTATCTCTCGCTTTATTCCTCGCACTCATTCTCGGCCATCCCCTTCCTGGTAAATGCGCGCAGAACATGGCGAATGCTTTTGTATATGACGGTGTATATTATAATAACGCGCAGTGGGAGAAAAGGGAAAGACTTTTGGCCGTCCCTCTCCTTTATATTTCACCATCAGTAACAAGGGTGGAGCCTGAGCGTCAAGGGCACAACCTATCGAGAGTTCTCGTCGTCACTGAGTATACTGACTGACTACCCTTTTGCTCAGGTCTCAGTTGTATTTCAGAATAGAGAGAGAGTAAAAGGGAGGGAGAGTAGAAAATCTTTTATTCTTATGGACCAACATTATATTGAAAATATATTCCAAGAGAGTTGTGAAGTGTGAACTCAAATTATTGTTCATTGTTGTAACACAAGGCAAAGAGGCAGTGTACACTTTTTAGGAGTAGTAAAATTTTGTGACAGTTTTTATTATTTATTTTAAATTATTCATTTCCTTATTTGTGATTAGCAATTTTATTTTATTCATTATTTTTTACAGGACAATTTTAATTTTAAATCTACGTTTGTGCATAAGTAATTCAATGTGTAAAGTGTCAAGTTTTATTTAATTGAAGAAAAAAAAAATAATAATAAAAGAGTTTGTTTTGATTTTTTGTGTGATTGTTTGTGATTTATTGATTTTCATAAATTTAATATATGTGGAAAGAATTTGAAAATGGCACCAATGATCGAACGCCATGGACGGGCCGGTACAAATATTGTTCTTGATAGTGATCCATACATTACATGTTGGAAACGCAAACAGCCTAATCAACGCAATGCTGTTTATCTTGTCAAAGGTATAATCATATCAAAACAAACTTATATATTAATAACAATTTCAAAACATTAAATCACCTTTCAATATAATTCCCAATTAAAAATCTTTATAATAATGCGCATTATTAAATTATTACTCTTTCTTCATTTTCTCTATTGTAATATTCTAATAAATAAATACAATAGCTAAAAAAAAAAATATATATATTCATTAAATAATAAATATAAAAATCCCAAAGTAAATTATGCAGTGTACATTTAAAAATTTATGTGAATTTTTAGATGTTTTGGCTTCGCTCGCGACTTTTGACACGCGCGTCCACGAGCCCATTGCACTCTATATATACACATATATTCATATGTATATATACAATACATATATACATATACATATACAAACACATATGTATGCAGAGTACCTATTCCCTTATATACCAATTGGCGTACTTCTGAGAAAGTCTGAGGAGAATGATGACGACGACGACGCGACGACGACGGTGATGACGGTGCCCCGCGACTAAACTCGTGTTGAACGAGGAGAACAACGACGTTACGGTTATCAGCTCGGCCTTGGTCGAGACTTCAACGTCACCGCATGCAGAGAAACCCTTTACAATATTTTATAACCATGTATACTAACTCACTCACTCATTCACTCACTCACTTGCTTATATATATACGATTTATATATTTATATACACAAGACTTGTCGTCGTCAATGTAATATATGTATGTACATAATATTATATATATATATATATACATTTGCATTATTCAGATATATTTTTAAGGCAGCAGGAAAAAAAAAAGGCAGGAAGAAAAGGCAAGAGAAATAATAAATATATAAAAATTTACATGAATGAGAACACGAAGAGGAAGAGCTTGCTGAGCTTCAGATCGTTATGTTGCTCTCTTATCTGCTGTCATATTCCCTTATATTATTCATATTTAATAACGAAGACAATATATATATATATATATATACATATATAACTATGTGTCGCACTTGCCCTTTGCGAATAAATGTGTATACACAGAAGTTGGTCCTTAAAAAAAAAAGCGTAAAAAAATATATCTACACACTGGCAGTAATATAACGAGCAGATCGTTATATACCAACTTTCTCTTGCCATTTTTTTATTTTTTTTTATTCACTTCTCTTCATCGATGTGACCGCGGTGCTCCATTGACGTACGTGCTTTTCTCTATTATTGGATAATAATACTACAAAGTTCTCTTTTATTCCCCCGAATAAATATATATCGTATATGTATTTTTCCACATCAATATACCCGCTGCGTTTTATAATTAATTATATATATATATATTTTCTCTATATATATTTATTATTAAACATGTAATACATAATAATATATAGCCATTAAATAATTGTTATTAAAATATATATTTATTTATTATTTTTCAGATCATTGCGCTATTTCTGATACATTGGATTTAAGCTACTCACACCAGCATCATCAATTGGATTATCAAAATAACAATAACATACAGAATATTGATAATAATCATTTTAATAATAGTAATAGTAATAATATTGTTATTAATAATAATATTAATAATAATAATAATAATAATAATAACGAGGAGGCTTGCAGTGGAATAAGAGGGTGTAGTGGAACTTCATCTGTGCCACAAGGCGGTGTGATGAAAGAGAAAAGTAAAAATGCGGCGCGATCGCGTCGTGAAAAGGAGAATACAGAATTCCAAGAGCTCGCCAAGTTACTTCCATTACCAGCAGCAACAACATCACAATTAGATAAAGCAAGTGTTATTCGATTAACAACAAGTTATTTAAAAATGCGCGCAGTATTTCCAAATGGTAAGATTACAATTTATATAAAATATACTTAATAAATAATTATTAAAATGTCAATTATATATATGAATATTATATTTATGATAAATTGATATATAATTTTGGGATTATAAATTGATATGTAATAATAAATTGATACATAATTTGAGATTATAAAATTCATTTTAAAATCAGTATTGGTTATTATAATAAATATATTAATATATATTTCAAAATTATAAATTCATTTTTTATAATAAATATATATTTATATTTAATTTGAGATTATAAATTCATTTTAAGATCAAGATTCATAATAAATATATTGATATATAATTTCAGATTATAAAATCATTTTAGAATGAATATTTATAATAAATATATTAATATTTGTTTCAAAATTATATAAATTCATTTTTTTAAATAAATATATTAATATTTAATTTGAGATTATAAATTCATTTTAAGATCAATATTTATAATAAATATATTGATATACAATTTCAGATTATAAAATCATTTTAAAATGAATATTTATAATAAATATATTAATATTTGTTTCAAAATTATATAAATTCATTTTTTTAAATAAATATATTAATATTTAATTTGAGATTATAAATTCATTTTAAGATCAATATTTATAATAAATATATTGATATATAATTTCAGATTATAAAATCATTTTAAAATCAATATTTATAATAAATATATTAATATTTATTTCAAAATTATATAAATTCATTTTTTTAAATAAATATATTAATATTTAATTTGAGATTATAAATTCATTTTAAGATCAATATTTATAATAAATATATTGATATACAATTTCAGATTATAAAATCATTTTAAAATCAATATTTATAATAAATATATTAATATTTATTTCAAAATTATATAAATTCATTTTTTATAATAAATATATTTATATTTAATTTGAGATTATAAATTCATTTTAAGATCAATATTTATAATAAATATATTGATATACAATTTCAGATTATAAAATCATTTTAGAATGAATATTTATAATAAATATATTAATATTTGTTTCAAAATTATATAAATTCATTTTTTTAAATAAATATATTAATATTTAATTTGAGATTATAAATTCATTTTAAGATCAATATTTATAATAAATATATTGATATATAATTTCAGATTATAAAATCATTTTAAAATTAATATTTATAATAAATATATCAATATTTATTTCAAAATTATAAATTCATTTTTTATAATAAATATATTTATATTTAATTTGAGATTATAAATTCATTTTAAAATCAAGATTCATAATAAATATATTGATATATAATTTCAGATTATAAAATCATTTTAAAATCAATATTTATAATAAATATATTAATATTTATTTCAAAATTATATAAATTCATTTTTTATAATAAATATATTAATATTTAATTTGAGATTATAAATTCATTTTGAAATCAATATTTATAATAAATATATTGATATATAATTTCAGATTATAAAATCATTTTAAAATCAATATATATTTATAATAAATATATAATTGATATATAATTTGAGATTATAATGAATTATAATTCATTTTAAAATCAATATTTATAATAAATATATTGATACATAATTTCAGATTATAAAATCATTTTAATATCAATATTTATAATAAATACATTGATACATAATTTTAAAAATATAAATTCATTTTAAAATCAATATATATTTATATAATAAATATATATACATAAATACACGATTGAATATTAATAAATTTGCGTGAATTGACATGTGGGTTTTATTGTCCTCTATATATTTTTTATGTATATACATACATACACTCGCGACGACAATCAGGATACACGACACTTTGGCAAAGGGCAAATAGTATCGGATGAGATGGTTGTGATTGCGCACTTGATGGTATTGTTAACCCCCCGCGCGCTTTGTAAGCAAAGCATGGGGGCTGTTGTTGTGTTACAATAGGCAAACGTACAAGGCCTCAGCCCATCTTGTTCACAGTACACTGTCACACTGTCGTTTTTCGTATATAACCATCTTTATATTCACAAGCGCGCTACGCTCAATTGAATTTCAAGTGGCCGCATCCCTCTAGTAAATCCCGGTAGTGTTGCGCGCGTCTTTATATTCTCATAAAGGAACAAACAAAATTCAAACGAGACGTTATATACTTTTATTATCTCTTTACCGCGCGTATACCTTAAATTTACCAGTACAATATACCTATAACACTTGCATTCATTGGTACACATTATTTCTTTTCAACTATTATATTTTTATATAATGTAAATATATATAAAATATATATTAATTCAGTTTTTTCTTTTTCTTTCTTTTTCATTCTTATCGTCCTGCAAGCACGGCGTAATATTTTTTCTTTTACTAATTCTTTTCATTGAAAATTTAATAATAAACAACGCATACAAACGTATATATGTATATATATTTATATATATGTGCAAACAAATATATATATTGGTACGTATTAACCTATAGGTAATATACATGGGTTGTCGTTTATATTTTTTTATATATATATATATATTCAACGAACAATTTCTCTTTGCTCTTGTGTTCTCATATGAGCTCTAGGACTTCGTCAACGTTTTCGCTTTCTCTTTCGTTATATACCAAAGTTAATTTAACGCCTCTTTGTCGGAATCCTCTCAGGATAATTCGCCTCGCTGTGAAAATTCGCAGAATTTCATATGACATTTGTTTTCTGCATATATATATATACACGTGTATTATTAATAAAAAAAAAAAATTTTTTTTTTTTTTTTTAATATATTATGTATAAGAATTTTTATGAGAATTTTTTAATTTTAAATATTATATTCAATATATATATATATATAGGTTTGGGAAATGAATGGGGTGCACCTTCACCTACCAATGATCCACGTGACATGGTGATCAAGGAATTGGGTTCTTATCTTCTTCAGGTATATTATTAAATAATAATAAAAATAATATAATAATAATTACAATAAATATATTTATATTATTCACCCTTATTTTAATATTTATTATTATTATTATTATTATTATTATTTTTTTTAATCATTCTTTTATATATTTTATTTAATATTTTATTTCAGACACTGGATGGATTTATATTTGTTGTGGCGCCGGATGGAAAAATAATGTATATAAGTGAAACAGCAAGTGTACATTTGGGTTTGTCACAAGTTGAATTAACTGGTAATAGTATTTATGAATACATTCATCCAATTGATCATAATGAAATGATGGATATATTAAATTCACCATTACCATCGCCTGGTCGTGGCTTTCCAACGCCAAATAATCGTGGTAATATTGAATTGGAACGAGCATTTTTTATAAGGATGAAATGTGTATTGGCAAAAAGAAATGCTGGACTTGTTACTTCTGGTTGGAAGGTAATATTATAATTTTTTTGATTTTTTTTCATAGTATATAATAATATTTTATTATTATATGTTGTATAATAATATGTATAGTTGTGATAATAGCTTATGTAATGGCTGGTATTTCGAAGATATATATATATAAATGATATTTATTGTGCGGGTTATAATCCATGACGATTTACGTGAAATGGCAGAGGAAATCAATTTCAGAGATATATAAATGGGGATGAAAAGAATAAAGAAGGGAGAGAAAAACCAAAATTTGATGGTTATATTTTCATGTTTGTTTGCCGAACAAATTGCTTGAACATATGTTATTGCATTATGGCAAATTATCACTGATATTGTCATATTAAATTCAAAGATTTATCTACATTATGAGTTATACTAATATAATTAATTAATTATTAAATTTATAATAAATATAAAATCATTTTTATTTTCTATTTAAAAAAAAAAACAAATTAATTAGTTATTTCATATGATTATTTTATTTGAGAATTGAATTTAAAACTATATTATTTATTTTTATTTATTTTATTTATATTATTTATAAATAATAAAAATTCATTTTTATTTTTTATCTTAAAAAATTAAAACAAATTAATTAATTATTTCATATGATTATTTTATTTGAGAATTGAATATAAAACTATATTATTTATTTTCAATTATTTTATTTATATTATTTATAAATAATAAAAATTCATTTTTATTTTTTATTTAAAAGAAAAAAAAAATTAATTAATTATTTCACATGATTATTTTATTTAAGAATTGAATATAAAAACACTATATTATTCATTTTTAATTATTTAATTCACATTATTTATAAATATAATAAAAACTCATTTTTATTCTTTATTTAAAAAACAAAAAAAAAAGTCAATTAATTATTTCATATGATTTTTTATTTTGTGAATTGAATATAAAACTATATTATTTATTTTTAATTATTTTATTTATATTATTTATAAATAATAAAAATTATATTATTTATTTATTCATTGTATATAATAGTTTATATAATTCGAATGATGGATCAGCTATATTAATATTTTTTTTTCAAATTTTGATATTTATTTTCTTTATATTTGTATACTGCTTTCGATGAGCTTTTGAATATTTATTCGACAATATTTTATGTATATATATAATATTTATATGCTTAATTATATTATTCTTTATCAATTAAAATGGTAATGAAATTGAATTACACAGGATGACATGCACGCAAACGTTACCGCACTCATCATTTTGTATTGCCTACTAGTACACTTACGCGTTTCATTGTTGTTGCACAAAACAAATTTGCTTAACAAATTAATTCCATGCCACACGTGAATTAGTAATTTAACAATCATATACAAGCCCACTTATACACTCCTTTCAGTTCTTTTGTCATTTCAAGTGAGAATATAACATGTGTGTCGCGATAAAATATACTAAAGAACACTACAAATATGTATGTATCCATAGATGTGTTTATGTATATTAAAATTCTTATAGTAGTAGGCGTAAATAATCAAGTGGCTTTATCTGTGATGCAGATGCATAAATGCAAATTACAGAACATCACATGTTTGTATAATATATTTATATAGGCTTAAAATTTACAGATTCTTCCAATTATAAAATCACTTGGGTGCAATTATATCACATCAGAGAATTGCTAATTTTTAAAATCTACTTCGATATAATATAATTACTCTACTTTATTTTTCTTTGAACCTACTTCAACACAACTTTTATTATATTTTATCATTAGAAATATAGCCGGAAAAATAAATAATAAATATAGCAAGATATATATTTAACTACATAATTATTTAAAATTAAATTAAAAAAATTAATTTTTAAATATTTAGCTACGTAATAATTATTGAAATATTTTTCAATAATATATTTACTCTTTGTGATATGAATAATTTTTTAATTTTAATTTAATAGCTACAACATTTACAATGGAACGATAAAAAAATTACAATTAATTTGAATTAATGAAAGAATAATTTTTTAGCTTTATTAAAATAACGTTGTTTATTAATTGTAATTCATTGTAATTAATTAATTGTAATATATATAATCAAGCCTTCTTTTCTTTATTATAACAAAATATTTATTCAATTTATAAATTTTAAATTATTAATCAAGTAAAAATAATTATTACAACTATTTAATTTTAATGATAACTTTTAAGTACTCTAAATAATATGACTGAAAATTATAATATAAAATTATTCAATCATTAATAAAAATATTATTTTAGTATTACATTATATATAATAATCAAATTATAACAATTATTTATATTTATACATATCATATATAATTTTATTTCTATCTAATTGTTTTTAATCTCATTGCATTTTTTAAAAGGTCATACATTGTTCTGGATATCTAAAAGTTCATGCTCGTGGACCACCGTATGAAGAGCCTCAAATAATTGGCCTTGTTGCTGTTGGACACTCACTACCACCAAGTGCCATTACCGAAATAAAGCTCCATCACAATATGTTCATGTTTCGTGCCTCCACGGACCTCAAGCTCATATTTCTTGACGTCAGGTATACATATATATACATTATACATACATATAAATACATACATACATACATACATACATACATACGCATTTAAATGTCATTTGAATTTAATAATAAGAAAAAAAAAAAAATTAATAAGAAAAGTAAATCTTTGACCCATCATCCGCAACGCCAATCGAAATAACATTATTTCTTTTGCTCTTATTGTGTTATATATGCCCGCATCCAATTACGCCATTAGTATATTTCAATGGGGAAAAGCTTATGGGGAAAGAGAGACGCACAAGAGAGAGAAAAAAAAAAAATAGAGATCGTGAAACGGGCGACCATTAAAATCCGTTTCGAGTTACCACCCGTTCGACATATATGTATTTCTTTTTTTACTTTTATTTATTTATTTATTTTTTTTACTATTCATTCGTTCATGTATACATACATACACATATATATACGTGTGTATAATTTTTTTTTTCCATTGGCCCAAGCAAATAAACAGCGGTCGTTGTACTGGCGAGACACGAAAACGATATCCATTGGGAATTATGCCATGTGCTTTCTCATATACATGTATATGATAAACATATAGATTGCGTAAATATGATATATTTGTTATTCGTATATATATTATATACATAGTATATATATATACTAATAATTAATATATGTATGTATATATATGAGTATATGTATAATTTTTGTGTGTTAATTCTCGCGACTTGAAATATTAAATACGAATAATTATTATTTTTATCAATTATAATTTTTAATTAAACTCAATAAAAAATATATATAATTGATGGATTTATTGTTATTTATTTTCAGCGTTAAAGAACTCACTGGATATGATCCACAAGATTTAATTGAAAAAACATTGTATCATTATGTTCACGGCTGCGATATTTTACATCTTCGTGAATCTCATCAAATTTGTAAGTATTAAAATTGACTTTAATAAATAAAATAAAAAGAAATAAAATAATTTATTATTATTAAATGGTTTATATGTGAATAGAAGTGAGATTAATAATTTTTGTGGCTTTTATTGTCAGAGTAAAATTAAAATATTTATTAAATACATTTATATATATGAATATAAACATATGTATATATAGTTTGAAGTAAATATATCGATCGAACACTGGTGTGCTGGTGCGCTTGTGACGTGATTTACTTGTATATGTATACATATATATCTGGGAATAAAGAGGAAAATTGAGCGAGAGGAAGAGAGGAAGAAGGTGATGATGAAAATAGGAAGGAAGGGCGCGAGGTCGTTGGTGCTATCGTTGTTTGAACAGCAACTCGCTGTTTGATGAGTGTTAATCGCTTGGCTCTCCCCTAATATATAGTATTATATATCTGAATCCCAACCCTGAAATGAATTATTTTTTTTCTTTCATCATTAATAATACATATTTTTATTATTATTTCCTTTAATCATTTTGAATCGTTAATATTTTTCAGTGCTCCAGAAATCTCAAGTGACAACTAAATACTATCGATTTCTTACAAAATCTGGTGGATGGGTTTGGATGCAATCTTATGCAACAATTGTAAATAATTCACGGAGCTCAAGACCACTGTGCATTGTATCAGTGAATTATGTTTTGTCTGATAAAGAAGCAGCACATTTAATATTAAATTCCGATCAAAAAACATGTACAATACCTGGCAATCCACCTAGTGCACCGTTGTCATCAACCGGTGCTATTTCACGTGAATTGGATGAACATTGTAGTCCAAGTCCGCCATACCTGCCACGTGCCAATGAACCACAAGACGTTGATTATGCTGACGCTGCATATCCCACCTCTTCAGAATATATGGCAGCCACTCATTTGAATCCCGCAGCCCAATATCAACCGACAAATTATACACCGCAAACAGTTCAATCTAATCTAACGACGCCTGTGAATACTCATGAGGACGCATCAACTTATTATCCATTGGAATTATTTTATCAATATGCTGGTGAGTGTTTTAATATTTAAAAAAAAAAAACTAAATTTATTAATTTATTTTTTTATTTCACAATTGATTCATCTTGTTAATTTATTTGTAATGATATTTTTCTGTGTGTTTTTTATTATTTATAGCAATGACACCCGATGGAATCGCGACGACATCACCACAACAGCAACAACAGCAACATTTATTACATCACACAAATAATATTCAACAATCACAACAAAATAGTCCACAATATCATCAGAAAAAAGGACCATACTCATCGCCAACTAGTTCATGCAGCAGCTATGACATTTCTGAATCACATCATTCAAGTCCAATGACAAATCATTCAGTTATTGTGCCATATCCACCTGTGCATCATCATCAACAGCAGCCACATCATCCTGCTCATCATCATCACCATCATCATCCGCATTCTCAACAGCATCATCATCATCCACAACATCATCATCATCAGCATCATCAACAGCAGCAGCAGCAGCAGCACCATCATCATCATCATCATCCCCAGCATCAACAGCAATTAATTGATGACACTTCAACGGGAAATTACGATGAAAATGGATGTATTGTATATCAAAATTGTGCATATAATGATAATACACCATTTGTTGGCAATACTAATGCCACAATTAATCATCATGAAGCATATTCATCACCAGTAAATTCAAATCATCACGTAGAACATATGGATACACCTATTTACACAAGTGTTATTGTTGAATCGCATCAATATAATTCAAATGGCGTTGAAAATGTCCATAATGTTCATAGCGCACATCAGGGTGTTATTAAAGGTGACAATGAATCGCCATCAGACGTTACTAAAGTGTCATCAACTGCTGCTGCTGCTGCTGCTGCGTCTTCCGGTTGTGTATCATCTACACCAACTGCCACTGCAACAATTACCGTTTCATCATCATCGTCATCGTCTTCCTCATCGTCATTGTCATCGGCTGCATCAAAATCAGAATCAACATCGCCATTAATTACCGTACCAATATCTGGATCTGGTCCACCAGTTGTAAATGTCACCGAGTGCGAACAATCTCTTGAACTCATCAGTAAACCACTATGTCAAACTGGTAGAAATGGTTTTGCGATGTATGGAAAATGTGACAGCAGTAAAGGTAATAATAATACTCATGAACGGTCAAATTTATCAAAATATAATTTTTTAGCAGGATTTCCGGGCTCGTAGAAATAAAATTTTGTTTATTTAATAATTGGATGATATATATTTACTCGCGCTGGTCGTGAGTGTTGATATGCTGCCGGTTTATCAAATTCATTCAAGCATTTTATTAATCAAAATATATAATTAAACTTTATTAAAATTTATCGTGATGTGGATGGTGATAAAAAAAATAAATAAATAAATAAATAGCAGGTGTTGAAAAATTACTGTGCGCGTTTAATCAATGTGTGGAAAAGATCAAGAGACAATTAAGGAGAGAATATTGTAAATATATATTATGATATTTGTGTAAATAAGTGAACATTATATATATTGATTTGTCATGATTAACTGACATGATCATTATATATTATACATAAAAATTAAAAAGTAATAAAAATTGTAACTAGTGATGTTACAACACACATCCCAAGACTGACTGGTGTATTGTGCCATTTGACCAAAGACAATGAATTCATGAACTCGTAAACATATAAATATATACATTGAAAAATTAGTCATAGCATTTATTGATATAATAATTACTTTGAGTTAGTACGCGAGTGCATATATACGTAAAAAAATCCATTAATAATTACAAACCCAATAACTAATTACTATTTTTTCTTTCAATAATATCTATACATGATTGAATTTAATTCACCGTAAAACAAAAAAGAATTTCAAAATAAAATTAAAAATAAATTTACATAAAACCTCATTACAATTAACGTTCAATATTCAAATGTAATAATGTGTATCTCATCGTCAATTTATTTAACTAAATAATATTCATTAGATTGTGTATATATTGTAAAAGATTTTAATGAAGAGTATATATATACATTATACATATAAAAGAAAAAATTGCAAATATATTATATATTTTTTTCTTCAAGCCATGAGCCACCGCGTATCCTTTCTGCATTTAATGAATGAAGCAAACAATAGAACAATAGTATAATTTCTACATACATATCCTAGCTATATATGATTCCAATTGTCACCAGTTAATAGCTGTGCACTGCAAGCTGCACATGTTTTTGTGTGCGTGTATGTATATATTCTCATTTATGGAATAGTAGAAAGGCGGGCCTATGTCTCGTGTCATCTCAGCATGGGGTTGTTTGGTTTTACGCGTGATGCCACGTGCCGTTCAACAATTCTCCAATGTCTATATCCACACCAAAGTTCTTATATATAATTCCAGAGACTTTTTGATATGAAGCAAAATATCATTTGCTGTGTATAGCTCCACTGGTATAAAATCAAAGGCAAATGAAGCGAATCCAATGAAGTAAATTCAAGTCATTGCACACTAACCATACTGAAATCGTGGCATTGTAATTATATACGTTGATGGACGCATAAAGCCCAATAGTAGTAGCTTTGATTGTCGCCCCCGGGTTTTTATTTTTTGCGCGTGTACCTCGTTAAATTCTTCGACGAATATAGATCTACATGAATGAGTGCACACACAGACATTATATATACATTAATTGCTTGTGATTCTGTGAAATAAATATATATATCATAAATGTCTTTTAATTTAATTGTTATTTCGAGTTTGTACAATGACATGTGATAAATACATAATACATTTTTGTTGAATTAGTTGAGAATATTAAGAGCAAAAAAAAAAAAAAAAATTCCTTTCATTTCTAATTCTTTATATATAATGTACACGCGTTAGTGTATATAAAAAATAATCCGAGCATGGGACCATCACAAATCGTCGGAGTATTCAAGTAAAATAGCAGATATAGAGAAGAAATTTACCGGAGTGGCTGAGGGATGAACAGAGAAAAATATATAACAGGATCCTAAAGCAAACCCTCGACAGGTTGCGTGCCCTAGAGAAACACGCGGGCGTTGTAAAGTAGTTTAACCCAAGCAGAGAAAAGGGGATGAAATATATATATATATATAAATTGTAAGTGGTGAATAACATAGGGTAGGAAATAGATTTATACATAACACAGAGCGGTGATTATATGGGCCAAAGTGAAGTGGAAATGAACGTTGATCCCCAGCTAGTGAAAATCCCAATACATCATATTGGCCCATTGATATAAATGTTTGATTTAATTTATGACGAGTGGCTATAAGCTGATGGCTACAATATAAAATTAGTTCTCATCAAATGGATCCTCGCATATTGATGCAAGTGCAGGGAGATGAAAAAAGGAAAAAAAAAAAAATGTAAAGTGCGAAAGAAGAATAAATATACAAGGTTGGCACTGAAAGTTGCGGCTTATGGTGGTTATTCCAGAAGGGGGGTGTGAGATAAAAAAATATCTGTGTATATATTATATTTTATAAATGTGTTCTATGTACATGAGGATATATGGTTATAAAACTGGTTGAGAGGCGATAGAATGATATTCTTCACAGTGGCAAAAGTGCGCTCACTACGAGGTAGTGTTGTGTGCGCAATCAAGATGAGGGGGGTTGGTTTAGGTGGTCTATAAGCGCCGTTCTCCGGTAACCACGGTAACGGCACGTAACGCCACCCACTCGACCCTCCAACTGTCTTGTCCGCGATGTGTTTGCTCGATGATTTTATACCAATTACAGACTACCCGCGAACTCACTTGTACTTGATGGGATGTATGGAGATGCTGTCTATATGTGTATCTAAGTACTACTCAATTTATGTATGTATTTGTATCTATTTAAATCTATTATGTATGTATATATCATACAAGTTATTGTTTGATATTAAAAAAAAATTATCTTGAATTATTATTTCTTAATTTTTGTTTGTATTCATTTTTTTACTTGTACAAATATTTTATTTTGCATATTAGTTATATAATATATATATTATTTTTGTTTTTTTTTTTTTTTTTAATATACATTTATATTTATGGCGGTTGAAGATGTGATTTGTACTGTAATTTTCAATTATGAAATGAAATTACTTCAAAATTTTGACCGAGATTCATTAAACATTGCATAATTATTATTTTTTAGTGGACTTGGTGTTTGATTCGACAACATTGGATCATTGCCACGATATATTGAGAAGCCACGTCGTGATAATTCCTCACCAGGTACAATCATTGGATTGGTATAGCAAAAATCAGTCATCATGTCACGTTGACAATGTAAATGGTTTAATCTGTATAATTAATTTTTCAATTTAATATAATGATAATATAATTAGAATTTATTTGTATATAAATCGTAAATATAATCATCATTATTATTGCGTTTAAATTAATTGTGTGCAATGAGATATAATATATAATATTACTTACTCAATGTTTACTAGCTGATTGATTTTGTAAAATAGCATAATAACAAGAATAAATAGAATGAAGAATAATAAACCTGCTATACCACAAGCAATATAAAAATATAATGCTAGATCGTCAATAGTCTCCTGAAAAATAAAGTACAGAGTAATTAGTAAATTAAAATCATTTCTATTCATAGGTCTGAATATAAAAAAAAAAAATAATTATCAGAGTATACGGTTAATTAACGATGTGACGCGCACAATGACTCATTAATGAGGCAAAAAAATAATTTCCGATAACAAATTTGTTCAAGCAAAATATTGGAACAATTGAGAAAGAAAAAATTGATTTTAAAACGATTGACCGAATTCTTTAATGTACTTAAAAGACAATTACTCACCATGTCAAAATGCTGATTAATTTCGTATGCGAGTAATAATTAATTTTGATTATATTCATATACGAATGTACTTTTGTAATCACCCAAAGGATATATATATATATTATTCCACCTGTACTGCTGCGCTTCAACACTTCATACACATTCTTTACACGCCGATATCAATTTCCGTTATCATTACAAACTTTTTCTTTCCTTGTTTTTTTAGATATCGTACGACAATTTACCTTACATATATATACTATTTTTTTTTTTTTTATTAGCTGTTCTGGGTCATATAAATATATATATCTTTTGATATTACAGAGCGTGATATTTCTATATCTTATGGCAAACAATCTGAAGCACTTAGATATTTATTTAATCATAATTAACTCATTATTCGTGTATGTTTTTCAATTTATTCATTGTCAAACTATGATGAAAGTTCAAATATCACTTGGAAAAATAATTGAAATAATTTATTAGTAAATACTCTTATGTATATTGAGTAGATAGACCATATGTATGGTCTTTGTAATACTAATTCTTCATTTCACTTGATGTATGTAATCGAAAAGAGAACAGTTTAAATACGTAGTCAAGATTGGACTGCCTTAACGCATTCAATGCCAACTGTGTACATATACACATTATTGATAAGCCCCCTCCAAAGTTCTCAATAAGAATTTACGTGATATATATGTATGTATACATGTGTATATCAAAGAATATTGTTGCTTGGAGTATCAGACAATACTTAATGTATCTTGATGTGTTGTAATTTTATTTGTCAAACGATTCATCAAGAAAAATACTATGTGTGGAAGTATCATATCTGTGATAATATATAAATAATATGGGATAGGTTTTGTTGTGCCAAATGGTGCAAGCCAAAGACCTCTTCTTGTAGCATCTCGAATATGATGACTTAAAAAGCTTATTAATACTATCCAACTAAAATTTTCCACTTTTGTTGATTCATATATTTTTGAAATAAGTTGTAATAATGACCAAAGTAATATTGGTATTGTCGTGCAATGAAGAATTGGTCGTCGCTCCAAATTAGTAGCAGCCTGTAAAAACAAAAGAAAAATTTAATTCATTGGAATATATACATTTTTGTTTTGTTTTTGAGGTTATACGAAATATCATTTGATTATTTGAATATTTATTAAATGAAAATTTTACATTCAATCTCCAACTTCGAGCTTCAATAAAATGATCTACGTCAATGAATGATGACATTGCTGTGCATAATGCAATACTTGGTATATTTTTGATAATGGAATGTTGATTAATAACAATGATCAGTAACCAAGAAATACCGGCTACTAGTCCATGAGTCAAATTATCACTGATTGCACGTATGACAATATCATCAGAATTTTTAATTATTGTATCACCAGTAATCGAAATAATTCCAATTAAAAAAGGTGATATAACTTGAATTATTTTAGTCAACATTTTCGTCGTTGATTAACATTTAGGATAATATTTAAAATATATCTACACTATAAATTTATTAAGTGATTTTTTAAATAAACAGTAATTGCACAATAATTTTGGATTATTTTTCTTTATTATTAATAATGCATAGGCGAACATAACCACAATTGCTGTGACGTTCTTGTTATGATAAGTTTTTTAGTGAAAAAAAAAAATTATTCTTGTTATGTCACGTGTTATAATTAATCTACAGTCGGTACAACAGATATTTATTTAAAAACTTGATATATTATTGACAACTACATAAGTAATGAATTATGTAAATAATAATTAAATAATATAGTTGTTGATATGTGCAAGGAACAATGAAACATCTTCATCATTTATACAGCAATAAATGGATTGATCAATTTATTTTAACATCATAGTTTTATAATATTTTTGTGAAAATTAAACATTAAATATTAATTGAAACTATAATATATTTACTAGATTTAATTTCAATTACTTAATTATTCACCATTTTATTCTTTAATTGCAGTGATAATTCGAATATTCTTAATAATAATTGAGAACATAACAATGGCGACAAATGAAAATGACAAAAAATAATCATCGAGAAATACCAAAAAATTTGAGCAGATAATTATTATATGTACATAAATTAATTTATTTTTTGTATCTTTTTTAATAATGTGTTTACTTATTGTTGATTCTGTTTTATTTCATTTAATATCCGCATAAATACATACACGTTAGTTTATTTATTTATTCATTTTTTTTTTTTAATTAACGTGAAATACGCCAACATTTATATATCACACTAGATCAATACAGAAATAATTTCTACAATAAAAAAGTTAGAATTTTAATTATAATTTCAATCTGCCGATAAGATTTTGATAATTCGACAAATATTATTTACTTATTTACTTATGGCAGAGAAAAAAGAACCACCGTTCAAAATTTCTTTTTATTATCATGAGTATGTAAATTTTACCGGTGTGCACGTATAAAAAATAGCACCACAGACAATCGACGACGTATTTGGAATTACTCGTGAAAAATTATCGAGTTATTTGATCACAATTATGCCGTCAATGTATGTGACGAGAGATTAAAATGTTTTACGTAATCTGTTATTTTATCTTTTTTTTTTTTTTTTTTAAATTTTTTCTCTACTCATTCATCAAAAAGTGATTTTTTTTTTCATCATTCAATAGACAATCTGAATAATTTTTGTGGACATTTAGCTTATATAGTATATATATGTATGTATATACATATATACACATGGTACACTTATAAAGAAGTAGAATTTCAAATGACATATCTAATATTTAAATGTAAATTTCAGCTATTCTTATCTTTTTATGTTCAGCAGTAATTTATTTTAAAAAAAAATTTAATCAAAGATAAATACGCTTATTTCTTCCATCTTAATTCATATTTATTTCTTTCCTTCTTTATCTCTTCCATAGCACATTCTTACAACTCTTGGCATTTTATTCTATGTCGTACTATCAGTCGAATCATGAATGTCTAATATATCTAGAATTATTCATATATGTATATTTTTTAATCCCATTTCATACTGAATTTTATCATAAGATCTCAACTAATCACATTAAAGTTAACTGACATCATAATTATCTAATTCACAATAAATTCTTGCGCAACGATCAATTAATTCTTTTATAATCAATCAAATTATATTGATTCTCGTTTAATTTATAAAGTTTCTTCTTACTTAAATTCAAAAAAAAAAAAAAATAGTCACGATAACAAGTTAGATAGAATTAAAATAGTGACATAACCAAATTACAGTTTATTTTTTATCATATTTGTAATTAACTTTATCTATTCGGTAAGGGAAACTTTCTAAGACTTGATTGTAATTTATGCTTTTTGTTAATTATGAATATTTTTGAGTATTTTTTCTGGCATATTAGTACATGGCATCGTTAGAAAACATGTATATTATTATATAATAAACATCATTAATATCTGTACGGAAAAACTTTCAAGTTAAAAACTAGTCACTGATATTTGGCATAAAAATTTATTTTTTCTTCTATTTTCTATTTCATATTTTAATAATATTCACAATTAACGCAATCTCCCATATACCGTTTATATTTTTCATTCAAAAATTTGCCAATTTATTTTTTTCATTTTTCTTTCATACAACTTTTTATTCTTCTTGTCTTTGGCATTAAGCAAATTGATAATCCTTACGCAAATGTATATTTAAAAACTTTGAATTCACATCGGTTTCAGTGTATATTTTTACTGCTGAACTCATTGAATTTTTATAATGAGTAGTTATAATTTATTATTACACATTATGTAAATAGAGGGAGTCAAATTTTTACACTGTCAGTCAATTTATAAAAAATTCATCTGAATCATTTCATGTAGGTAAAATATATTTAGATACATTTCCGTTTTCGGATTTCATAAATGTCATTCAAACATTAATCTCAATTTTTAATGGTTTATTGAAATTCCATTTATCAAAGCAAACTGAAAAATATTTTCTCTTAGAAGGAAAAAAAAAATGCTGAATAATGTCATGACTTATTTTATTTGCCTTCAAAAAATAAATGCCAACATTTCGAAGAAATAAATATTTTACAACTATTTCCCTTCACTGATTCACATTTAATTGCAACAACCGTGATACTTGAAGAAAAAAAAAAAAAAAAAATAATGCTACACAGAATTTAACATTTAAATAATTATCTACGATATCGAGTGACGTAATCTTTCAGTGAAAAAATAAAAATCAACTCGATTTCACAGTTCGAATATGTAAAATACATATGGCGATGAACAGGTGGATAATTCTGTCATATCCCGAATGAGTAAAATCTCAGGAATATATGACTGCGCACAAAACAAATAAAAAAACAATACATGAATAAAAATTAATCGGTAGGAACAAAAAAAAAAAATAGTGGCACGAATATCAAACGATTCTGTTTCATCGCAATTTTTTTTTATCATATTTCTCTTCTCTCATAACGTCTTTACTCGATTGGAATTTCATTGCATATGATACTTCAAGTTTCATAAACTTCAGTCTATCTATATTTGTCTTGGTCTTAAATAATTTGTTAATCTTTTATCCGCATTAAACCAAATACAACTACATTTTTATTTTTTCCCATTACCCTGAATATTATTGACCCGTGGCACGTCTTGGGAATACTCTCCACTCATCAAACGTACTCTCTTTTGTTTGCAAATTTATTCTTCTTATTTCCCATTGTTCTCTTGTAGCTGCGAGTTAAACTGTGTATTGCCACGCTATTCAACGCAGCTTTTGTGCATGCCACGGGACTTGTATCCTAATTTCTATCTCTGAAATATTCATTTATATCAAAACTTAATGAAATAACAAAAGAAAAAAAAAATATATATTTTATTTTTTAATTTAAATCAATTAATTTAAATACACATGATTTAAATTCGTATAGTGTCTTACCCAGGTCCAGGATAATAATAAGGTGGTGGACGTTCATATTCTGTGCTAAGAGGCGGTGCACCTGGGGGTGGTTGATATCTTGGTGGTCCACCGTTTGGGAATTCCCAATTTCTATAATAATTCATCATAATTGTATTATCGTTAATTATCAATATTAATTAAAACACAAATTATTTTTATTCTCTAATAATCCGGACAAATTGGGTCGCCTACAACAAGCCATTATAAATTAATGAACGTGAAACGATCAAGTTCTTACACAACACAAGAGCATATGAAATTGATGTATGTTTTTCTTTTTCTTTCACTCTGTAACATTTATTGGGGGGCGAAAAAGTGCAAAAAGATAAAATGGACTAATAATAATTTATGATACGATTACAATTATTAATATAATATATCTATAAAAAATTTTCTACCATAAATTGATCGCTTGAATTACGGTTGATTATTATTTAATATAATTTTATAAATATTGAACTACAATAAAATGATACAAAAATAAAAAAGAAATATGTGATTATATTTGAGAGAACATTGAAAATATAATGACAGCAAATATGATATGATTTACTAATATACGATATTTATAAACGATGTATGGTATTTTAATAAACATCCGATAACGACAAAAAATGCAAGATTCTCACGACTTACGTATAGTGGATGTATTGAATGACGTGGGAAGGTGTCCTCTAGCAAGATTCCCACTCACCTGGAAATAGCGGGGAAAAAGTGTGACCATTGGGGGCAGTTATAACACGTGTACTTCAACATCAACAAATATCACGTGAAAACATTGAATATATTTATTTTGATTTTGTTTAATATATGTAAGGTTTGTTCTGATGAGTGGGAACCCTGTTTCAATGAAGAGGACATAGAGAAAATTTGAACGAGATTAAAAAAAAAAAAAAAAAACAGGAGGATTTAATAAATCATTTGTGATACCTCTTATATAGATGAATTATGACATTGGCGAATGTTCAAACTATTAAATGTTTAAAACCAATGAAAGCCCCAAACGCATTACAAAAGCGATCAAAGTAATTGCGCCGAGTGTGGTTAAACTTACTGCGAATCTAGCGGGATACTATACACTTTATTTTGACTTTCGGGTTTTGAGGACGCGACACGATCATGGCGATGCCATGAAACGGCGGAACTGTAAATTTAAATGAGACTCAACTTTATCACTTGATTTTTTTGTTCAACACATTTTTTTTTTCTATTTTCATTCATTTATTTTTGGTGTTGTTATTAATTATTGTATCTTAATCATCCAGTTAACAATAATATTCTAATCATTTAATTTTCATCGCGGTGCTAAAAATATTACAAAAAAAAAATAATAACTCACGTAATTTACCATAAAATCTAATATTTATATCAGTGCGAAATGTGATGAATATTTTTGATGACTTACTTGGGCGCATTATCCGAATATCTTGAATCGTGATGAGATGAACCTTGATGAGCGTCAGAAACTCTCTCACGTCCGGAATAAGCTGCCGTCGTACCAGCAGGACCATCATAACTTTCTACATATGCATTAGGATGATGTCTACTGTGACCAGTGTGTTTTTTATCGTGAACGCTGAAATATTGACGTAAAAAAATCGTAGCACAATTTTCACTGAAACAGTTTTGTTAGATATGTGCTTTTTTTTTTTCTACTATTTTTTTAATTTTTTGATCAACGGTGAGTTACGTGCATATAGAAAATTTCAAAACGTGCCTAAACGAAATTACAGACGTGTGTTTGTTAAGCGAACAATGATTCGCAGATTGTGTTTTTTTTTTTTTTACCGTATATTTATTGACGGAGAAAAATACTTACTGAGCAAGGGGCATGTTATCCCTGTCAGCATATGCGTCATACAAATATTCACTGTAATATATCGTGTTAGTAATTAGTGATAAAATTTTTTTCCAATTGAAACGCACTTTTACGTCTAGCGATTAATATTTTTTTTCGCCCCTCCCTATTTTCACATCTTTTAATACACATATGTTTACAGCGTATGCCGATATATTTTTATGAAAAAAAAAATGTATGAAAATGAAAATGAAACAATTATTATTAATATATGACAAATGAAAATTGCAAAACAACAGCAAAGTTTATTGCATGCTTTATATTTGAATGTATAAATGATAAAGGAGTAAGAGATATCACTATTGTTTGGTAATTTGTTATAAACAATTCATAAAATAATTTATAAAATATATAAATAAATGTAAATGTGTAAAATAAATTTCAAAATAGAAAAATGAATATTACTTACGATTCAACTAAAGGACCTGGATACGGATCCGATTTTTGATATAGAGCACTCAATTTAACGCACAAAATTATTGTTGGAATAAACATAATTAGACACCATCCAACACTTATCCAAAATCCATTCTATAATAAATATTTTATAATCATTTGTTATTGGATAATTAATTTATAATCATGAATTTTGAAATGAAAATTTACTTACAAAGGGATCAAGAATTCTATTACATCCAGCGACGACTGTAGCATTATATGCATTAGAAAGAGGTCCGCATTTTCCAATTTTTTTTTGTGCCGCCCCAATTAAATGCTCCAAAAAATCAGATACTTGATGAAGGAATGCCTCACCAAATTTAGTAGCAAGCTGTTAAAACGAAAAAAGAAAAAAATTAATAATCATATTCATTAATAAATAAAAATTGAATAAATAACAAATTATAATAATGGAAAATAAATAAATATCACTCACATGTTGTACATATTCTGGACCGTCTTTATTGAGAAATTGTTGTGCTGCCATCACCTCCTCTACTAATACATGAATGGCTTCAGACATAGAACCATGATTAAACTTGATATGTTCTTCTAGAGTGAGCGCACTCACACTCAATTGTTCGCTTAATGTAGTCATTGGCACAACCAAATCACGATGATAATGTTCTAAATCATGGGCATGTTTAATCAAACGCTCACGAATTTCATCCTGATCACTTGGTAACTGTCCGGCAATTTGTTTCAATTTATTTCCCAAATGTTCCAAATTAATATTCGTTATATTATCTTTTAATAATTCAGCATATTGATAGAATTTAATATCACTAAGTCCGCTCTGCGCTAAATCATTTAATTTTGATGTTGCACTTTCTGTTAATATCACAATCCCTGGCGATAAATTAATCATTTTCCGTAACTGATCAACAGTACTACTTATTGAATAACGTTCAATGTAACTTCGCAATGATTCAACGTCCAATACATGCTCCAATTTCAATACTTTATACAATGTTTCATTAGCGTGACATTGCGTAAGTATCCATGTTAAATTTATATCAGCATCCAGTCTTTTAGGATAAAGTAAACGATTAACATGTTGCATATTATCAGCAAGTTCAAACATACGATTGCCTTCAGGATTTTTTAATGGCTCACAAACACCACGTTGTGCTACAACACCAATAATCATGTGCGCTGATGTAATCACCATTAAAACGCTCATTAATAAGAAGATAACCCATACAGCCAGCATTAAAAAACGAGCACCAGATCCTTTATTGCAACAATCATCGCCATATCCATCGGGTCGTTTACCACAAATGCCACAAAATAATCCAGATGTCAAGCACATTAATACAGTCAATAGTACACCGGAGACACCAAGACCAAGATAATATCTGTGACATAAATTTTAATATAAAATAAATAAATTAACTTATCAAATGGAATCTTCGAAAAAGATAAATTTATTAAATGCCAGAAAAAAAAAAGTATGTCAACACTCACCTATACATTGAATACTGATCAATGGCATCTTGTGCGTATTTTAAATGTGGAATGTATACTCTATTGATATCACTATTTATTCTGTCAATGAGCGAGGTTATATTATTTGAAACATCAGCCAATGAACGTCCAGCATTTCTCACGCTCTCGCTGACAACCGGGATCGTTTGATTTACCGCACGCTGTATATCGCGTTGAATTTTCAAAAATGATTCTCTACCTTGACTCACTTCTGACACAATATTTCCCTCCATTAATGAAGTTATATTTCGCAAAGCCAGCGATACATCAGGAAGCTATGAATATTACATAAAAATATAAATGAATTTTATTATTTAGTTCATTGAATTTTTCACGCAATATGATGAAAAATAAAATTTTTCATTTCATAATATGCGTTTTTGTTGAGCTAATGACGGTGAAATATTATATTGTGTATGAAAAAATGACCTCGCACCTTTGGAAAGTATTGATCCAAGTACTGCATGTGTAAGTAAAATTGCGTGAATTTAATTCTTATATTTTATGACAATATAAAAATATTTACAGACTATTCGAATAATAATAAAGAGATAAACAGATATGAATGAATAAATATATAAACAACTACTTACTTTATTGAAATCAACTTGCACGGACATTTGATTGACTTTGTAATCGTGTATCACTTGTTCACACTGTGGCGTTTTACACGCTGCCAATGTTGGTAATAAATCTTTCTTAACTCCTCGTACAACTAAAATTAAATTCCAATAATTCAGTTATATACACATTGAAGAAAAAAAAAAACAATTTATCACTACTTTTACTGAATAAACATCGATAAAATATTATGTAACTCATACCGATATCTAATTGACTGGCGTTTGTCCTGAGGTCTTTAGTAATTTTATCAATCATTTGAAGATCTTGTTTAATTGCATCCAAACCAGTAACGATATCATTTAAATTTGTTAATGACACAGCGTGTGAATAAACAGCAAGCTCTTCGGTAACAATTCTACCGCTCGCTTGAAGTATATTGTTGAGCGTTACTTCAAGTTCATCATAATTTGTTGTAAGCACAGTGCTTATTTGTTTTTTTGTTGTAGTAAAATAAAGTTCAGCATCTTTCAAACTAACTTTGACGTTGCTTGGCAACGCTTCTATGCCCTCTTGCATATATTCATTTGTAACAAAAGCGCACACAACGCCAAATCTATTCAACAAAAAATATCAATAAATATTTCAAATCTAATGCAATTAATTCATATTCATATAATAATATTATATCATTGTAAATATGTGAAGAATAATAATATTTACAGTAAAATTGTAGCGACTCCAATTAGAAAAATGCTGAGTAATACTTTTCGGCAGTGATCGTGCTTTTTATCAAATGGTTGGCTCCTTGCTCCACAATGGCCCGCGCATCGACAACAACAAAAGAATAATCCAATACAAGGGAGAATTGCAGCAAGTATGAGGCCGGTAACAGCGAGACCAGCCAATCCACCATAATGACTCACTATGCTCTTCCACTCCTCTCGTGGGTCAGCGAACTGTAGTTGTCTAGGATGTAGCTCATCATTCTTGATCATTCCTATTGAAATACATAGATATTTTTCAATTTAAATATTTGATCAACCTGTCTGACAATCATTGCATTTCTATCAATACCCTTTATTATCTATTTTCCATGAAAGAATATTATCGCTATTGAATGAGGAAAAAAAGTGAAAGAAAAAGGGGGATTTCGAGTGATGATTAATCGCTGTCGCCATGCATGAAGTGAAAAATATCACGTTGAACTCGTCTGATGCTGACAAGAGATAACCAACAACTTCCGCACTACTACATTACTACTGAATATATATGTATATGATACCTATTGTTATCAAACAACTAATGTCTTTATTTTCAAACACATAAGTGTACGACATTATTTTATCATCAAGATAAATCTGGATTAATTATTTTCATCATTGTTAGCATTTAGGCACGTGAATTACATCAGCGCAGAATTTTCATTTCTAAACATATCAACATATACATACACATATCTGCATCCCTATATTGTTGAATAATCAATATAGCCAGTATGAATAATACACGAATAATAACGCAATGAATTTTTTTCTTATTACGCACTCAATTGAGAAATACCCACGCATCAAGAACAAAGGCAAATTATATAAAAGATATGAAGGTGATAAATAAAAAAAAGATATAAAAAGAAAAAAACTCATTGGTAAATTCGTCGATATTCAACAATACTGTAAACACGCATGTGTTTATCAACAGTAAAATATCTCTATGGGTCGCGGCCATTTTAATTCTAACAACCGTGTGGTATATTAACTCGTTATTATGTATATCCCGTTGCTCGAATTACAGGGCGTCTCCAATAACATAATCCTATGACAATTACATATTACTAATTAAGTATGATGAAACAAATGAATAAAATAATAATATATGCATAATGATAAATAGATAAATATTGATAAATAAACCTTTTGGAAAAGCCTGCTTTGATTGAATAAAATCAATGAATATATTTGTCACATTGTACAGCTGTCCCATGCCCTTGGGGTTGAACTTGGTGGTGGCATTATACGGTAATCCCGTTGTATTCACCGTAGTAAAATCTATGGCTTGCGATGCCATCATATCTTGAAGTTGACGATCAAGATCTTCACTAATGGCACGCATACGTGTTGCTAGGTCATCTTGATTGATACCTGATCCTGACGCCGTAGTAAATATTATTAACACTAGTGTACCAAACACAATCCATCGTTGGGAATAAGGAGATACCATATTGGCCCGTGGCTTATTAGCCTTGCGCCGCTCAGGACGCGCCACAAGCCGCAACCGTGAACAGACTACTGGCTACTGGCAGACAGTGTGCTACAGAGTGCTAGGCGCTAGCTTAAGCTTTAACTTAAGCTTGCCTTTAACCAACCTCTCGCTTTCTCTCTTCAGCAATCTCTCTTTCACTCTCGAATGTTGTCTAGTTATTTCTCTCTCTTATACACGTATTTTATATATGTATATATGTATAACTGCATACATAACCTATATCCCCCTCTTGTGATATCCTTGCACTAACCAACAACAATTCTTATATCTCGTTCTTTGTCTTGCTAGATAGGAATATTATGCTTATCTTTCTCTATTTAACAGTACTTTTTTTATGCGCCACGATGCGTCTTTGATTGGCTTTTGTTTCAAATTCCAAATGGATAAGTATTTGAATTTATCAACGTATTATTGTCATGTACTTGTATTGACGTATTGCTCATTACTTGCAAAGCCATTTAATCTAGATTTTTATTTGTTATCTTTTTTTATTTTTTTTTATTTTATATAAGGTATGATAAAATTATATTGGGATTTTATTTTATATGGATCTTTTTATTGTTATTATAAAATTAATATAAGTATGAAAATAAGTTTGAATTATTTCGAAGATGATATATATTATTTCCTATTTTTTTTTTATATCGCAAACGTTCATTGAGCTTGTTCGATTTTTTATTTGGCATCGAATTATATTGTACGTGACTTTTTTTATTTTTCAACTTTATTTTTTATTGCCTTGGAATAAAAATAAATATATAATTTTTATGAGTTTTATCGATTGATTATAATTATATCGTTGGAAATATGAATTGATAACATAATTTTCTTTGAAAAGTTATTATAACTGATGACAAAAAATATAATTACTGCGATTAGATTCACAGATATTTATTGATTATTTTTTTGTAATTTATTAAAAAAAAAATATATTGATGATTATAGTGGTAGTCTGATAATGTTCAAATTATTATTTATGGTTTTTAATGCTGAATCCAAATGAATCATGAACATTGTCAATTACTTAATAATTAGTATATTAATGTTTTGAGGCAAAACATCAGTTGTACTAAGTACTTGACCGTGGCATACCCCTAGAACCCGATCAAAATAAAATAGGAATCTAATTTATCGACATTATTGTTATCAAGACCTACAATAAATTATTGTGTTTAACAAGATAATAAATATAGTATTAAGATAAAATAATTTATTTCAATCTAAATTCATGTTTCAAATGATAAAATAAAATCATGTCTAATGTTATTATCATTAATATGAATATTGTGAGATAAAAGAAATTTATTTATCAGTATATTCGATTTAAAAAATAGCTTTTTCTTCTACCTTTGGATACTTGACGTAGACTTCTGTTAATTCTAACTGCATTTACAGCTGGATAAGTATGTGAGATCACTTTCAATGTCTCAATAGTTAATTTACAAAACTCACCTTTCAGTTAAATTTTCATTTACTATAAAACTATTTTTTCTAATTTCATAAAAAAAATCTACAATATATATTGTGAAAAAAATAATATGCATAAATATTAAAGAGCATAATGATAATATGTTAATTTTTAATTATTTTTATTATTCACTGATCACCCTATATATACAGAACAAAAGTGTCAAGATATTTCATAGCACGTGTGTCACTTTACTTATAAAATTGTGAAAACTTTCACAATTTATTTTCAACGAATTCGGGATACAAACTCGTCAATTAGACAAGCAACAGTAACAACGATCCCATGTAACATGTAAATAATATACAATTGATATTGTATTAAAAGCCAAAAAATTGATTTAGCAAATTAGTTTTTTAAAATAATCCCATTAGAAGAATGATGATGATTCTTTGAATGAATTTTGATTTATGGCAGCATAGTCCCACGTAAATTATTCTCAAATAAACATTTAAATACTGCGAGGAATGAAGACAAAAAAATAAATAAATAAAATAATAATAATTGAAGCATGTTATTTAATATACGGTTGTAAGTAAATCAATTAACTAGAACAATTATGGTGATGCTCTTCTCAGGAAGGTTTCAGTGAATTTATTCTAATTTTTTTTTCATTTTTTTCCTCCTCTTATTATTCCTCTGTCATTCGTATTTCATTTGGCTACAGCGATTAATACAACCGCGCTTGGAAGTGAATAACATTATGCGACACCATATTTCTTTTTAAGTGATTCAGGCATTTGTGGTGGTGGTGGTCGGGGCATATGAAGATAAACCTTGACTGCATCATAAATGAACCATTGAGCAGCAGTAAGTGTACCAATCATCACAATCCTAGGTGCAAGTCCCTTCCATACACCAGCAAATCCAAGTTTCCTCAATACATCTCCAGCAGTAGCGCCTTTATCTTGATTTAATTTCGATACAACCTAAAAATTACATTGCAACATTAATTGAATTATTCATACCTAATATAAATAATATTATATATTCCAATCTGCTCACACATATGTTTATGAATATGCATAAAACATTTGTGTACACATGTGTAGATAATGACTTACAGAATCAGCTGGATGTGATACAACAGCACAGAATACACCAGCAATATAACCAGCAGCAAAAGTAACAATAAGCTGCTCGCCTTTGGTGCAACTTTCACGGGGCTTAGGGACAACATATTGATAAAGTAATTCAAGAGTACGTTCGAAGCATGCAAACTTCATCATTGTGTATGGAATTTGACGTAACCAAAGGGGCACAAGACCTTTGTAGAAACCACCAAGTCCCTCATCTGCAAACATTTTCGGCAATGCTTCCCGCAATGTGTTTGCGTAGCCAGGCATTGTCTGGATACGTACCTATACACATTTTATATTAAATATTAATTTGTTTATCAATACTTTGCATGATACATAAAAAAAAATCTCAATTTTTTCATTGATGATATTCAAATTTACCTTAGCGGCCTCCATGGGAGCAAGAGCAATATCAGCGAAGAATTCAGCTGACGCTGAAGAAACTAAGTACAATGACGTTCTATATTCATATGACATTTCCTCGCCAGCTAAGGCAGAATAATAAACCTTGAAGACTTCATAAAGACCGAATTTGAACATTCCTTGCATTGAATAACCAAAGAAAGTTGGCGCCCAGCCTCTACCCAATCCTCTTATTCCACTTTCTTGAACTGATACCTAATTATTTAATCATTTTTCATTGAACATTTCAATAGTAATATGAGATCAAAATTTCATACTAAATTATTCAATTTATTTATTTATTGTATGAACTTATACCTTAAATCCAGTGACGACTCCTTTGTATTTGGCAGGATCAACTTGGATACGGCATTTTACTAAATCCAATGGTGTTACCATTGTGTGAGTAAGTCCACAGGACAATATACCACCAAGTCCACATAATGCAAAATATTTGTTAGAACCAAATTCGCAGCTGTCTGAAATATAAATCAATTAATTTGTTAATGGCAAACCATGTATTCTGTAATTCGTAAAAATTCAATGAAACAAAAGTCATTCATGATATTATCAAAAAATAAAACGAGTACACGACTTGTATATTTTTAGTATCCTTTTATTTTAAGCAATTGTTTTGGCATCGGTTAAATTTGTAACCCTGAATCAAGGCTAGTCAGCTGATCGATTAACACGCGTCACCATATCTAATTCTTTTATTCTTGTATCGGTATGCACCAATTAGTATAGTACATATTTGTTCACAATTTTACTATCGTTTTTCCCAACCTTGACACTCAAAATGAATTTTATTAACCTTGATCTGTCTTTCATCTGTAACAAATGTATGATGGATCAAAGATATCATGACACGAGAATACCAATTCTCTTCAAGGTCATTATATGACCAAGATACCTTGACAAAATGGTTGCTATTATGCAATTACTCCCGCGCGCTTGCTTCACTGACACGAGACATCATATATCTATAACCCTCTAGCTCCACCAACTTATATAATATGATATTAACACAAAAAATTCATATTTTTTACTCTATTCTACTCTTCGACATAACATATACAGATAATACAAATAATTGATTAGAAAGAATTATTAATACTTTATCGAATTGAAAGTTTAATTGAGGTTATATTTTTATGAAGATATAAATTTGTCTTTTTCTGGATTTTTATATTCTACTCAGGAAAATATTTGGATTTGACTGAGTTAATAAACGTTATGAACATCAATAATACTTTGAATTTTCTTTCTACAATATTTCTGTAAACGTGGAAAAATTATCAATGAAATTTTTTAACAATGGTCTCGCCTTTTTATCACGTGCGATTAGTGACAGTTGATTTATAAATTAATTTATTTTATTTATGTATAGAGTAGATACATGAATAGTAAAGTTACTTATAATTATTTATTAGGATGTAATTAGCGGATAATTAAATGAACAAGTAGGTTAAATTAATTTGTAATAAAATAATCGATTGTTGGAATATGGATAAAAAGTGGGATGAGAATGAAAAAAAAAAAAGGTTGACATAAAATGGTTAAAAAATGCCTCAACTTACCACCTTCTGCCACGCTAAAAGCTCCAATATTACGTCCTGGAATTAGACTTTGAGTATTTTCACCTTGTGGTTGACACTTGGCAATTGAATAAGGTGTCACGAAAGGATTCATCTTCGTCGCGACTTCCAACATTTGTGACGGCCACATTTTTGTTCCTAATTTTTTCCACGCGTCACCTGTTTGATAAAAGAGAAAAAATAATTTGTATTAATTATTGTGATTGAGTAGTAGCGAATTAATTCAGTAAGTTTAATTAAATATTACAAGTAGTTGATTGATTTTATATTATATGTATAAAATATATGAGTAATATGATAATTTATTCCGACCTAGTGCAAACCGACTCTTGTCTCCGCACTGTAGAAATTGAGTGGAAGCAGAAGGAAAAAGGGTCGAATAAATTCTCTTTACTGCAGTGTAGCATAGAAAATAAATTGAATAAAGATGTGGAAACTCAATCAAATGTCTTGAATAATAATTTTATTAGCTGCTGATAACAAAGTTTTCATTTTTATCAATATGGCGGTGAGGTTATGTTAGAGAAATTTACAATGGCGACGCTCTGTGAATTTTCAAATAAAATAAGAACTAATTACTGGTAACTGGTTCTGCTTTTATCTTGACCTATTATTAATTAATCATTTTACTGATTCTTAATGATCAAATACTGCTAAAACTCATCGAGTATACAATGAAAGAATAATAATCAATTGAAGAACAATTGCATTATATTGACTACGCAGACACAAAAAATTGAAACATTTTTTTAAATTAAATTTGAAAATTTCACTTTCAAGGTAAATAGACATATTCAATGATGATAATCTTAATGACAAAGCAAAATTGTTGATTATCCATGATAAAGTACTTGAAAAGTGAATACATACGATTAATTTATTATTTTAAATTAAAAAATATTTCTGAAAAATATTCCAACAAACGCCATTTTATTTCCAGCGTTTTGTGCCGCCATGACGAGTCGATAATCTAGATGAAATTCCATGTGTTTATGGCTGATGTACTTTTGTTCAATGACAGTGACGACTAAACTTGACTTGGTGCTCATGTGTCGTATGCATTTCATGATTGTCCATGATGGTTTGTGAATGTGTCTTGCACGTATTTATTTGAGTTCCGAATTATATAGTATTTGACAAACTAAATAAAAATATACATATACATATAAATATATATGTATATTTACATACATATCTGTATATAGATGTGTGTATATAATTTAATAACTTGTCATTGAATTAATAAAAGTGAATTCGCACAATATTTTTAATTGTGCATGTGAAATTAGGTGGCATTATAAACTCTATTTAGGTGATAAATTTTAAAGCAAAATGAAAATCGCTATTTAACTTTTTTTATTAAAAAAATATTATAATAATTAATGAAACTCAAAAAGCGTAAAAGTTGGTGTGCCCAGTGCATCAGTATGCCCACGAAGATTTCAAAGAAAATCGTTGGGATGCTTATAAGAAGTAGAAAATCTGTTGTAAAAGACGGAGTCATCACGGTAATTAATTATATATATTTTTTTCCTCATAGTTTATATTTATTATTATGTATATTAATCCCCTCTGATTTTAGATAATATAATTTATATAATTTTTATAAACAATACTTGTGGACATGTGTTGTAAGGATGTAGAGTATGATTTATGATGATGAACTTGACCATTTTATAATATATTTCATGTGTACAAATTTATATTTGTTAATCATCAACCAAAGAAACTCTTTTTTATGAGAATATTCCACGTGGAATAAATATCATATGTTTGAATAATTGGATTACTTAAATGATTCGTTATTGAATTATTTCACTTGACTTTGATGAGAATAATATAAACAAATTATTATATTATCCTCGTTAATGTAGAACAAAGATAATTGTCTCTTCAAATAACTCTACTCTGATGGTGTAATTTTAAAATAGCATTTTAATTTTACCTTCAATTTTTTTTTTCCACTTCAATTTATTATATGTATGTGCTGTTATCTATGTGTGCCTATATATTTTCTTTGTTAATTCTTATCAATATAGTCAGTAATGAAGTAAGAGTGTGTATAAGGCTTTATCAGTAATTTAATGCATTTACTTTACTTAACTTTTTTTTTTTTTTTTCAGTCATTATTTCAAGCTTTCATGCAGGAAAAAAAATACAAATTTATTATTGCAGTATTGAATAATTTTTAAGAATTTTTTTCTGCATATTCAGTGAAGGAAAAAAAGCTCAAGTACATACATGATAAAAAAAAACTCTGAATATTATTCCATCGATATAACAAACATACAATACGTATAATATATAATGTCGTTTATGAAAATTTATAAACGAAAAAGAAGAATGTAAATAAAAAAAAAAAGAGTTTGAATTTTCAATTGATACTTGTAATAATACTCAAGTAATTGTCTGCAATATTATAAAGACCATAGAGGTTATGTCAAGAGTTATCATGAATATATATTCCTATGTTGTTGAGCTACCAAAAATAAAATAAGAAAACACTCCAGGAGAGATATTTTCATAAATTTATTGGTCCATATAAATTCAAGCAAAAATACATGTGCATACATGCTGAATAAATATTATCAAAATCAATTGATATAATAATAAAAAAATAATTCATAATAAAACTGAGAATTTTCTCAATTGATAAAAAAGTATCAACTCTCAAAATGAATATAAAAAATTACTATTCATAAATATCGGACACAATCTCTCTAATTATTTAACGTATCGTATCCAAGGATAAATAATTAATTGTTCTTGTACACTATTTAATTCATGACAATTAATCATATTATTTTTTTTTACTTCTAAATAATATAAGAAGTTAATACAGAGACATTATGACATGCGCGGTTGCAGAATCGTCAGCTTCATTTGCCCTAACATTATATGTCTACATACGTTAGAATTATATATATGGAATAGCAAAAGAGGGGCAGAAAATCAAGTATATATATATCTGCGTAAATGTTCGAGAGGGAGTGAAGCACATGAGAGGCAGAGAAAGAGGGCAAGTATCTGAGAGAACACCCACACACTATCTGGGGGCGAGGGTCGACAACGCAGTGGTTCGTGGTTCTTTCACTGTGCAGAACACACACAACTGTATTATGAGTAACATACATTGTAGATAGGGCTCTTAGAGCTTTTTCTATTCATGTTAAATAGTGGATATAGTGATCATGTTGATTGAATCTACAAAATATTTGTATAAATTCATGTCATTTCAATTCACAAATAATCTTGACATGAATATACATTTTTTAAATATAATCGAATGTGTATCAATGTAAAGGAGTGAATTTATATATTTAAATATGTGAAGTTGATATCAATTGATTATGAAGTTTCATGAGAATTCGTCGGCATTTGATTATTTTGTATATATTGTATTGTCGTTTGTATGAATGAAATTGATAGGTCATAATTATTTATATGATATTGATGTATTTGAATGATAATTTTTTATTTATTTATTCATTCATTATTTTCTATTTTTGTTTGATTAAACAAGACAATGGCGCGTCCAACTAAATATTGATCGAATAGAACTGAGTGTATTCATGTAGAAAAAGAAAATCAAGTGATAGAAGTATACTTGTGGCTGGTGTAATTTGTAACGAGGACTAAGAGAATTCGGGTCACAGGGACAACGACATGCGGCCAGTAACAAACATGACAAAATGATTATACATTGAATGATAATCGTAGAATGATGTGTAATATATTATTATCATAATATTTCTACCCCCATCAAGTTAATGTGAATAACATGGAGAATATAATAATGCGCCTTGACACACAATCATTGCTTCAAGGTCTTGCAAGTTTACTCGTATCCCTAGGCAATAATTTATTGGGTCACGATTGACAATCGATAAATCCTGGTTTTATTTATTAATATTATAAGTTTTTTTTTTTACATTATTAATATTGTTTAGTGTTAGTTCGGTTTCTTTTGATTGTTAATTTAGAGTGTAGAAAAAAATTTTATATGACAGTTTAATTTCCTTTTTTTCTTTTTATATTATCGGAAATTTAGAGAAATTTTCATGTGTAATTATGATTAGAAGGTTAAATGCCAGCTGACTGCTAATACTGTCGAAAAGTTAACTCTGTGGCCATGTAAAATGCATAAAAATATCTCAGCTGCATTTATTATATTTGGATTGCTTCCGAAAAGATACGATTAATTATATTTGTTTGACTGATATTCAAACTCAAGCCAATAAATAATGGATCTATTTTCAAAGCCAAATTTTTTGGATAGTAGTAACAAAAAATTCAATCATACAAATGTAAAAAAATCACTGTGTTTGAGGTTTGTGTGCTATCCTCAAAAAAATAAATGGCAAAATATCATAAATTTAAGTGAAAAAGCAGTTTAACAAATTTTGTGCTGTGAGAAGAAATTGTAAAAATTCTATTCCCTCTAATTCAACACCCATGAAAATTATATTTTAATTAACAATCACTCTTATTATTGAAGTATTCAAAACATTATAAATAGAGTTGCATTGTAAATCGTGTATTTTAATTCAATGATGAATGACTGAAGTTTATAATTTGTTAATAAACCCTTTGTAATTGTGATAAAATTGCTAACAGCTTGTGAAAAATGACAGAGTGCACATATAAGAAAAAACAAGAAATCGACAATATCACTTTAACAATGAATTTATGATAATATTTTAAATATAAATATATATTTCTTGAAATGAAAGAAAATTAATTAATATAAATCAAAAAAGAGTGAGGGGGTCATGCCCCCAGGGGCAGTGGGTGGGGCTGAGGGCCTAGATCCCTCTTGTTCAGAGCTTCATGAAAATCAAGAAATAACACCGTCCAATTTAGCACCACCACTCACCCTCTTTGAAAGATGTCATCGGCACCTCAAGGTCAGCACAATCGAGATCGGCACAAATAAAAAACAAATATACATTTACATACATATTTTGCTTTAAATGTAATTTTAATAAATAGATTAAAAATTAATATCGAGATAAACCAATTGCTGCTGCTGCTGCTGCTGCTGCTGCTGTTGCAAATTTTTAACATATATAAATTACATGTATATTCTATTTTATTCATGAAAATTATATAACTAACATTTTCTTTTCATCATTTTTATGATTTCAGAGTTCAGGTGTTGGAGAACCAAGTGTTTATCATGCTCTAGTTGTAATATTCCTCGAGTTCTTTGCTTGGGGATTATTAACGATGCCAATAATATCGGTATTAAAAGAAACATTTCCCGATCACACATTTTTAATGAACGGATTGATAATGGGTATCAAAGGTCTATTGTCATTCCTGTCTGCGCCATTAATTGGTGCATTATCTGACGTATGGGGAAGAAAATTTTTTCTTCTCATCACAGTGGCATTCACTTGTGCACCAATACCATTGATGAGCATAAATACATGGTGGTTTTTTGCGATGATTTCAATTAGCGGCGTTTTTGCATGCACATTCTCTGTTGTATTTGCTTACGTTGCTGATGTAACCGAGGAAAGCCAACGTTCCTTAGCATACGGACTGGTAAATAACATTACATATTATATTACATTTATTAACTTATTTATATATTTTTATCTTTTAGTAAAAATAGATAATGTAGAATTTTTTTACTGATATTTTTTATATTTATTTCAAGGTTTCTGCGACATTTGCCGCAAGCATGGTGATAAGCCCAGCCTTGGGTGCATGGACCATGACAGCATATGGTGAAAATTTGGCGGTAGCGTTGGCAACAGCCATTGCTATACTTGATGTTTTATTTATACTGGTAGCGGTGCCTGAAAGTTTACCGGAAAAAGCACGTCCGCCTGTGCCCATATCCTGGGAACAAGCTGATCCATTTGCGGCATTGGGCAAGGTACTTAGTTCATGATGATAAAATGAATACATTTATATTCATGTGTATAACGCGATAAGTTAAAAAAAAAAAAAAGAAAGCAAACGAAAAAAGAGTTACTGCAGTTAACAATATTAATAATTTTTGCAATCACAAAAATATGTCACAATATTTAAACAAGTGTTGATGGGCTTATCGCTATTTGTTTTCCATTCGTTTTAAAATTATTGTCGTTTATAAGAGATAATTCCAACCCGTCACTTTATTAAATTATTTAAACTATGTATTTATTCAGGTTGGCAAAGATCATACAATACTGATGTTATGTGTGACAGTATTCTTGAGCTATTTACCAGAGGCTGGTCAATACAGCTGTATTTTTGTGTATCTCAAACTAGCAATGGATTTTTCAGCGGTAATGGTAGCGGTATTCATTGCCGTTGTTGGAATATTGAGTGTTGGAGCACAAATATTGCTTGGTGTTTTGATGAAAACATTGGGCAGTAAACATACAATAATGCTTGGTCTGCTGTTTGAAATGCTACAGCTAATGTGGTACGGCTTTGGATCGCAAACTTGGTAAATTTCCGTTTTTATTATTCTATTTTTAATTATTATAATAATATATTTTATTTATTTTATTAATTGCTTGCAATTGTCATTGATTATTTGATTAATATAAAAAAATTTTTGTATTGAAATAAATTATTTAGATTATTATTTTCATTAAATTTTAGATGAGTTTACGAATGTGTATGTGTATGTTTATATGGGTTAATAATGTATAATTGGCCAGATAGTATCATCTTTCACAATTAACAATCAGTTAGTGTCAATTGTCACTGTGAAAAATAAAAGAAAATAATCATAGGTACGTTACTGCTCGATACATCCTTGAAACTTGCACGTATATTTTCTGAACTTACGTACTACATACCAGGTCATATTGATTTTGAAAATGTCTACAACTCAACACAATGTGTTATATATAATAGAAACTTTCAATAAAAATGTGTACCCATGTTTATATAGGTTCAATGAAGATTTATATGTATATATACGCGATTTAATATTACTTTGTGAGATCAACTTGGTTGAAATAACTATTTAATATATTATTATTCGATTGACGTCATAGTATCTGTCTCCCCTTCTTTTGCCCTCTGACATATTTCTCGTCATAATTATGTTCATGATTTCACAGGAATTATTTTTACCAGCAATCTGCGACAAGAAATACGATAATATGGCCCTGAATATTTTTTTTTTTTCAATGCTGCAAATGTCGAGACAAATTATTAAAACAATTAATGATTAACATATTTTGATGGTCAATCAGATTATTTTAATTATAGATTTAATTAATATAATCATAAATATTCTATATTTTTTATATTTGTTCATTATGATAAAATGTTTGAATGAATCTTGAATGTTTTGTCATTAAGTGTATTAGATTTAAAAAATGAATATGTTGATTAAGATAAATTCATATTTTATTTTTGTTTTATATTTTAGGATGATGTGGGCAGCTGGAATACTAGCGTCAGTTTCAAGCATAACTTATCCAGCCATATCAGCATTTGTCTCAATGCATTCAGATGCAGATAAACAGGGTCTTGTACAGGGGATGGTGACGGGAATGCGGGGTCTATGCAATGGGCTTGGACCAGCTATGTTTGGCGTTATATTCTATTTGTTTCATGTTGATCTCAATGACGATACACCATCACTACCTCTCAAGCCCTTATTATCTGAGGTCGGCAATCGCACGGGCTCGGCAACGCACGTAGATGTCGTACCACAGGTATTTAATGAAGAAAAATATTTTCTTTTAATGCATCTTTATTATTCGTACTTTAAAAAAAATTATCTTTATTCTTTAATTATGATAATTCTAACTAATGAATTATGTAAAATAATTATTGCAGTTGGTACCTGGTCCCCCGTTTGTTTTTGGATCGTTACTAGTGATATGCGCACTATTGGTTGCTGCATTTATTCCTGAAGCAACACCAATGACTGCAGGATCGCTGCATCATTCTTCCACATCGCGGAGGCCATCCGGTAAATACGCATATCAAAAATGTACGTTACAGATTATCACCACCTTTTGCTAAAGGATACTGTGATGCTTCCGGTGGTGGGATTTTTTTTTTTTTGTTTCTTCTATTTATTTCATACGCGAATTCAGGTGATACCTTTTTTTTTTTTTGATTGCTAAAATTCATGCGTTTATGAAACTGCTGTAGACGCAGCGTTAGATTTGTAGAAGACAAATGAATTTTATTTCATGATATCAATCGGAAATATTCTGAATTGTAGCTTATCATTATAATTTTCCTATCAATTTTATATTAACAATTATTTTATCATTTATGGCTTTGTTTGAAACAATAATTTTGGGGTTTGCTTTTTATTTTTGTTGCTAGTATCTTTTTGTTTTCTTTGTGTTTATTTATATTGTAAGAATAAATTGAGTGAAATGAACGTTTTTTTATATTATTTGCAGGTCTATCGTTAGATGTTCATTATGAACCAGATAGAATTGGTAGCGGTCGAGGAAAAGTTGGACCACTTTCGCCATTGGTGGACAGCTATAATTCCGCCGCCCTCTAGCCATCATTTCCGGTATTCCGGCCATTTGTTACAAAGCACAGAGACGAGGACGCTTATCCTGCGAATTAAATAGGAAAAAAAAAATTTAATAGCAGCAAAGTTGTATCTCCGCTCCTGTAGCTCATGCCATCTTCGTACTCAATACAGAATGGAATGAAAAATTATAAAAACACAAAGCAGAAAAAAAAAATATATATATATATATACGTCTGTCTTTCATTTGAGAAAGTGAATTCAAGACAAATGAATTTTTTGTCCTAAAGGGGACAAAGTTGAATAGACAATTTAGACTCGTTATTCTACGAGAACATGAAATCATTCATGACTGGACAAAACGAGTGTGTAATGAATGAGAGACTAAAGGAGTCGAACTTTATTTTTTCTTTGTTTTTACCTTCTTTCGTCGGCTAATATAGCTTTATCGTTGTTGTTGGCATTTTTGCTACTACAATTCAGCTTGCCGGATGCACAAATGGACAAAAAATAGCCGTAGTGTGGACGATCAGGAAACAAAAGACGAACAGTATTTTCAATAGACTACAAGGAAGAATGAAATAAGCTCTTAGTGTCTTATCATATTTTTTTCTGTTCAGTCTCGTGGCCTAGAATTTCTATAAGAATGCCAGATATTCAGGTTACACAATTATTTTACTTTATTTGAATTTATCACTCAAGTCATTCAGCAAACTACAATTATATTTCTTACATAATTGATTAAAAGCCAGACAAATCATACACGCATTCTATTCTATTGTCAATAAGCATTGATCTGAGAAAAAGAGAATTGAGAATTATGATAATAAATCAGGTTTTTTTAAATGATTTTTTTTTTTCTTAGTGTTCGAAAATTTCTATTCAAACCATTTGCATTCCCACCGAAAAATCAGTCTATTGAAGGACAATTAATTGTATTTGGCTAATCAATTTTACGATAAAAAAAATTCACTTGTGATATCATGTATAATTCCGATAATTGTGTCGAGACAATCGAGAATCGCGATATATAATCTGTATTTGATAATCTAATCGTCATTTTAATTTCTCAAGCTCTTTTTTATATTCCAAATGTTACTGAACGAAAAAAAAAAAAAAAAAAAAGGATTCAACCTCCCAATTTTTTTTCGCCCCAGTGACTAACAATAAGTGACAAATGAGTGAAAGTTCTTCTCCATAAAAAAAAAAAAAAAAACCAAAGATCGATTTGAATAATCGCCATGGATCCGTTGCGAAAAATCAATCTTGTTCAACGAGATTTTGATTATGGCAATGAAGTACCCAAGTGAGGCTTCAAGCTATTATCCATTTTTTGAGACCTTTGTAATTATCAGGAATCACTCGAGTCTTATGTTGTTCAATTCATATTTGTACGCAAGTTGATATACACACAGCAGCTGTACTATAATTACTGTATGAAATAAGTATGAAGGAGAAAAAAAATGTGAATGAAAATGTGACGTGAAAATAGTGAATAAAAAAAAATTATTATTAATAATTGAATGCCTAGTTATTCAATGTTTAAATGTTGACTGTTGCATCGAGACAAATACATGTATCGTGGTGTATGACTGCATCAATAAAAAATTATTTTTAAGATAAAGGAAACATCATAAAAAGTATTTAAATTATTCACAATTTTTTCCTTTATTTTCGTTCATTAATATTGTATATACAAATTTCATTAATTTAATGTCATGTTAATTGTACTTGGTGACATGGTTACGAGAACTGAGCCGCTTTGTTGCCATAATTCAATTGCTTTATTAACTATCACATCAGATGTCTCTTCGTTTATCTGAAATTTATTAAATTGTGATGAAATATAATGGAATATCATTTTTTTTTTTCTTAAAGAAAAACTTCTTCAGCTATATTTTACACTTTCATGGTTGAATAATTCAAGTTCGACTGTATTAAGTTGTAGGAATACCTGTAGACTTGATACCATTTGCAATAATTTTTTTTTGTGATTTATAGCTGTGATTCAAGTCAAAAATTACTAGACTGAAATATGAAAACTTCCGATAGAACTTCTTTGTTGAAAAATAAGTTTAGTCGAAAATTTTCAGGCTTAATGGAAAATTTGTTTTGTCCTTGCTATGGATAAGTTACATAAAATTAACTAAATAAATCGTTATTTTAACGATTATTACAGTTAATGAAGATATGTAGATCGTTACAATAATGCAAGAACGTTAGTTAATGTGCCCATGAATTATGGAAGAAAATAATTTTAAATTAATTTGCATTCACTACATTACACTAATTGTTGATATTTGTAGCAAGTAGATTTGAGGACAAAATGAGTTTTTAATTGAGCCTACAAATTTCCAATAAAAATCATTTCTAAAAAAGAAAGTTGCATTGAAAGTTATCGTAAATTAATTTAGTAATTTCAGAGGTATTCTATGATTTTTAAAACTTATTGGCAGTAAAGAAGTTTTGCTTTAATCGCGGGTGAATAATTAACACATCAATTTTCATTTCTCGATGTTTACTTACATGTGAAATTATATCTAAAACAGCATCAATACTATCACAGTCTAGGAGAAGTCGTCGAAAAGTTAATAATATAACAGTTGCAACGAATACCAATATTTTGTATGCTCCAACAGCAATTTTGTCCCAAATTCTGCAATAAATAAAAATTTTTCATGTATAATTGTCGAAGTAAAATTTATTATTAAAATTTTTTTTTTTTTCAGAGCATACTTTGAAATAGATCCGTCACTTATTATTCCAGCAAAGCATGAATAAAACCACGAGTTAAATGGAATATTGTTTAAGGCCTGTAACTCAAGTAAATGTTTATACAGTGGCGAATCTTCTTTTTCAAGAAGTGTACACGTACATTCTATTAATGAGGCAATATCACTGTAGAATTTGTGTACGTGATCTAAAAATCCCCCAAGTAACCAATAGATGTCCATCATTTTTCCATATTCATTTTCGCCTTCCAAAATATGCCACAGACTTTCAGACATTCTGCACATACCCCTAAAATCATTTGTTTAAATTATATATATTAAATCTATCAATTTATTTAGTAAGTAGGTACCTCAATAATGGTGACTCCAATTGTGAATTAATATCCATTTTTGCTCGACGTGTTTTTAGCAGCCACATGATAACAAATATTTGATGAGGTTTTGTATTTTCATCAATAATTTTTGTTATCCTCAATGCCTTTCTTATATCATGAAATTCAATTTTTCTTTGTGCAGCTACAAATTCATGACTTTCAGGATAAATTGGAGTAATTCCAAGTAATATTTTCCATAAAAAATTTCTATGCATAGCCGGCACGGTAAATCGAAGACAAAATTGTTTCAATTTTGCTTTATCGAACGGTCGTTCTTTCAATAATATTTCTAATGATTTTTTTTCTTCTACACTACGAAAACCCACCTGTCAAATCAAGAATTTTTTTGTATTAATTATGATTAATTTACCATAATTTGAAATGATGCAATAATAATATTTATATATTTACTTTTTCATAGTAAGAAGAACGGAAATTTCTCTCGTCAGTCATATTCTGAAAAAATTATTCAATGACAATTATGCAATAAATATATATTTTTGGAGTGAATAATCATGAACATACCTTTTGATTGCATTCTATCTTGCGTTAATCATTGTATATGGGGCATGACACCGTGTATACAAACATCAAGAAGAAGTATTACAAAATACAAGCACATATTCATTAATTTTGTCATTATTAGTTCCCTCTATGTAATTTTTGATTGGTCTTTTTTGTTTGACTTCTTCCAAACCGTAAAAATAAAGGTGGATCCTCAAATCTCACTTCTTATTACATATGTTGATACATAATCTCTCTCTCTTGACGACAAAAATTTGGAGCAAGCGCTAAGAGGATAGTAAAGTTAGGTTTTGCTCCCTATTGTTCCTAACCTAAAAATGAATCAATGAATTGAGTTGAGAACGATTTAGCAAAGAAAAAATACATATTCGTGAGCGTTTTTTATGTTTTAAAAATATATTATTAACATAAATTGAAACTAAAATGAGTAGAGAGCTTCAACAAGTGGTAAAATATAATTGTATTTGAATATTATATATAAAATTATTAGAATATAAAAAGTTCATTTCCATTATTCTTACGCATGCGCAAAACATTTATTATTGAAATGGCGGTAAATATCAATTATAACTTTGAAATAATATTTATTTATGTTTCAGGTATTAAAAACATTCAAGCAGCTCCATAGAACACGATTGAACACTTTCAAGGGTGATAATTACGCGTTAGATTGTAAATAAAAAAATATATTTTTTTCTTTAATAAAATTGAGATAAGTTTTCAATATTGATACAAATATTCAATTGATTCAATTTCGCTTTCAGATATTAGAAAGAAAATAAATGATGAATACAGAAAGTACAAAAATGTCACTGATGAAAATTCTATAAAAGAGGTAAATTTATTCAGAGCAAAAATTAAATTTAAATTTATGAAAGGAAATAATTTTTCTGTAGTATTTTTTGAATTTTATTTATTGATTGGTTTCATTATTACAGCTGAATAAATTTGCATTAGAAGTGGAGCATGAAGTCAGGACGACTGTGATCCAAGCGGTTGAAAAAGAGCCTGGCAGATTTGAATTAAATGTCAAAAAAGAACATTTAATTGAGAATATTCCTCCACCAGGGACTCCACTTCCTAAATATGGAAGAAAATGTTCACAAACTCCAAAACCAAAACCGTCATGACCTGTCATCAATGTAGGTAGTATTATTCAATTACAAATAAACTATACATAGACAGTATATTCTTAAATTATATTTATTTCTTCTGTTGTAATGTAACATTAAATATTGTAATGATTTATTTACAAATTCGGTCATTTTACGATCAGTAATACACTTCCAATCTTCCTTTTTTATTTTTATACATCATTTTTCAAATGAAAATTGAAGATATTAACCTCAACCTTCGATCATCTCCATCTTCATTCTGCAATAATTGGAGAGAATAAATTATCATTAATATTAAATATAACTTTGGTTTTCATGGACATTGGTTAACTTACTACTCACACAAAAAATATTTATTTTCATGCAGTGGAAAATCAATGGAGTTAAAAAGAGCTTTGATGATAATCAATAAAATTCTTTTGGGAAATTCTGCAAGATGATGTTAGATATTAATTGCAGGAAGACAAATACAGAAGTAAATAATAATATAAAATAGAATAAAAAATCCGTTTCCAGATGATAAATGAAGATCTTTTTTTTTTTTTCTTTTTTTTTTCAACAAGAGACGTCGTTAGTCTATTCCTTAATAAGAAAACTGATGGTTCCTCCTGATGTATACTGAATATAGTGAAAAGTATGATATAATATATGTTGACTATTATGCAAATATTTAAAATTATATCAGAAATGAAATGATAAATAAAAATTTGTGAATGTTGGTGTTATCAATTAATTACTTACTTCGAGAGGAATAACTGCGTGAATAGACTAACAAAGTCCTTTGTTAAAAAACATATGTATTTTTATATCAAAGTGGAGCTTTCCTTTTGTGAAATATTCTGTACTGTCTCCCCTTGAGACGAAACAATCAATGAGAGTATTAAATTATAGTGCACTAATCTAACTAATTTCATACATGTTTTAAAATAATAAAATAATGTATAATATACTAACGCGTGCTCTGGATGATTGCGTATTTGATCAATCAAATCGGTGCCTTTAAGTTCACGTGTACAGATACGATGCACTGCAGTGAACAAAGGGAATTTATCAGTGAGTCCTTTTGCTTTCAACATTGCGTTAACTTCATCTGCAGTTGCAGGTCCTTGAAGTTTTTGACCACCAAGCAATTCATCCTCTAGTTCTTTAATTGACTTTCCAGTTTTAATGAATTGCTCACAAACTCGACGATTTCGTCCACCATAGCACGTTGTAATTAAATCAGCGACACCACAGCTCTCGAAAAATGTTGAGAGCTTTGCATTACCGTGAAAAGTTTCAACGAATTTAATCATCTCCATCAAACCTAATCTGATAACGGCTGCCTTTGTGTTATCACCAAGACCCAAACCATCAACGAAACCAGCACCGCAAGCAACAATATTCTACATGCAATTATAAATATAATTATTTAATGAATTTAATTAGGGCGAACATATAAAAAAAAAAAAATTGCAGATAAAAATTTACTTTAAGAGCTCCACAAACTTCAACGGCTTCACAATCCTCTACGACAACGACTCGGAAATTTGGTGTCATCATTAAATCACGAAATACTGGTGCCAAACGTTTATCTCGGCAACCTGTAACATATAAATAAAGAAAAATTAAATATCCAATTACTTTTGTTCAACTCTGAATGATAGTTAATGATTTAATTACCAATTGTTGTCTCGCAAAATTTTTCCTCAGCGACTTCATTGGCAAGGTTGGCCCCCATTAATACATTGCATGGAATTTTCAGATGTTCCTCAACAACTTTAGATATCAATTTAATACTTTTATCATCACCTGAATCAAATCCTTTAATTAATGAAAGTCCCACAGCAGTAGGTTTAATTTTTCCTAACATTGTAGCGGCCAATCCTCTGATAAATTGATGAGGAATAACAAAAATAAGAATATCAGCTTCTTTTGCAGCCTCCACAACATCTGGTACAGCAACCTAAAAATTCAAATACAAAATACAACAATTAAATTATTTTTTATAGACATTAAATAATTTTTATCTGCCTAAATGAATTGTGAATATTTTTCTAAATATTATTGTCTACACATAGCAAGCAGCAATCGTTGACTTGGCGTCTATCCATTTACTTGATGAAGGTCGATCAGCCGCATCTCAATGAGCTTCCGTGTGTATCTCCGATTTGCGTGAGTAGGTTGTATAATGATAAATGCAAGAGGTCAAACGGAAATCTGATCAATTAGATATTTGATGATGGATCTACATTGTTTGAATATACAAAACTCAATTTGAAAAGGTCATTCAGATAATTCTTCCGTAAAGATTCTCATATTAGATAATCTCAATTCAACATAATAAATAATTAATTAACAATAAAATACATTTAAAAACTAATATTAAAACATATTAAAAAGGCTAATATTTAGATTAAAAAATAGAATAATAATTTCGTAAGAGATATAATTATTAATGATATCACGCAAATTTTCGGGTCAGCTTTTCAACGATTAATATTAATCATTTGTGTCTATATATAACTTTCTATATTCAATGAACCACACATTATCATCATACAGCTCTTCTAACAGCAGTTCTCATGCCCATCAAGAGATGTGTGAACTCATGTACAGAGATAAACCCACAGAGACACATACACACAGCTGCAAGAGCAGCAATTGCGATTGCATTAAATATGGGCTGTGATGACATTCTTCATCCAGTTACATCGCAGACTTCCAGTCAAGTGACAACATCATTCAGTTAAGGCTTCCAACTGAGATATTATATACACATCAAAGCGTCATAACGACAGTAAAATATCTTCGACATCATGAGATTGAATTCAATTGTTCCAAATTTTCAAGCTGAGACCACTCAAGGTCCAATCGACTTTTATGAATGGCAAAAAGATTCGTAAGTTAATTTATTGTTCATTATTAATTTTCAAATAAAAATTATTTTATTTCTTTCTATGTGAAGCATTAAATTATGAAATGAAGTGATATTAAAAAAAATATAATGATAGCTTTGATAAGTATAGCAAAGCCAATGTATAAATGAAGGATGGCTGCCAATTTTATTATTCTACGTTATTGAAATCGTTGAATATTTCTATCATTCATAAAATTAACTATGTTTAATTGAGTACATGGATGATTAAATAAATGTATTAATAATGAAACATTTTTTTATTTTTAATTAAACAGATGGGTAGTTATTTTTTCACATCCTGCTGACTTCACCCCAGTTTGCACAACTGAACTTGGTCGCATCGCTGTTCACTATCCCTATTTTCAAAAGAGGAATGTCAAGTTGCTGGCTCACTCAGTTGACAAACTCAAGGACCATGTTGATTGGGTCAATGTAAATATATCATAGTTAATAATGAAAATAATATCTTAAAAATAATAGCACAACTACATCTTTTTTTTGTATCCTTTCATAACGATGTAGGACATTAAATCTTATTGCCAAGACATTCCCGGATCGTTTCCTTATCCAATAATCGCCGATGATGATCGCAGTCTTGCAGTAAAGTTAGATATGATTGATGAAGATTCAAAAGATGATCCTGAGCATGCAATTACTGTTCGTGCACTTTATATTATTAGCCCGGATCATCGTTTGCGTTTGAGTATGCAATATCCAACATCGACTGGTCGTAATGTCGAGTAAGATGCACAATAACTAAAATAAATATATAAAAAAAATTTTGTATTTATCGATCAATAAATAAATAAATGAATGAATCAATTAATTAATTATTCTTTTATTGAATTGCAGTGAAATGCTACGTGTCATTGATTCTCTTCAGTTGGTCGATCGCAAGCCTCAAATAGCAACTCCAGCTAATTGGACAGTAAGTTCATTCATAGTTGGGAAAAAAAAAATAAATGAAACACAAAAGATAAGAGAAATAAGAGATAAAAAATATGAATTCTTTTATTATTATTTTAGCCGGGCGAGAAAGTGATGATTCTGCCAACAGTGAGCGATGATGATTTGCCCACTTTATTCCCTGGTGGAGTTGACAAGGTCTTGATGCCATCAGGAAAAGTTTATGTGCGCACAACAACCGATTATTAATTAATCAGAATACAATTATCTACTATTCATTTACGTCCATATTAAATATGCATGTGTTACATATGTCATTGTTATAAGCATGTTCAATTAATTTTTTTTACTATTGTTTCACACATGACCTTATTTGTTATCACTTGGATAAAGCCTTCGAGTGTTTTTAAAATAAATTCAAAATATTGATGATAATCATAAATGATTAAATTGACTTTACTGAAAACGATGAAAAAAAAAAAAACATTATATCAACTTACCACATTAGGTGGGAGCTTATGACCGGGTAAATACTTGACGTTCTCATGTTGTTCGTTGATAATTTCCGTTAGCTTCTTACCATTAATCATCTCCTCAAATACATACATCGTTACACATTCCTCAAATTTATCGCTGTGTTTAGCGGCATTGGCGCCCACGATTTTTGCGATTGCCGAGCCCCTAAATCACAAATAAATACATGTACACATGCGTTTAATCAAATACATTTCAATATATGTCCATGTTGTATCGATTGGTATCATAATTATGAATGCAAATATATTTACTGAATAAATATAATAAATATCTTTGAATTTTAATATGGATAAATACTTTTGCGTCACAATATAAATCTATAGATTTCTCTTACTTATTTAGTTATCTGGATTAGTTTTCTATTAAATATTCTAGTTGCATTCAGATGTGTCACCTTGGACCTATTCAACTGATACGCTCGTAATGTATTTTGTGAAATGGTGAATAAATATTTAATGCAAAGACGTTTTACTTGACATTTTTTTCTTCTTCTTGTGTCAGGAATAATTAATGAATAAAATATATTTATTTATTTATTATTATTTTAAAAATATTTACCAGTTGCCACTCCCAACGATGCACACCTTCTTCTTAGTCATTATATAAACTGATTTGAGATTTAAAATTTATATAGAATAATTAATTGACTGGCACTGATACACGATGATAATGACAAATAAATCGGCAGTTCTTCTTGATTAATATAACCACTGTCTCTTCCTTTTTGTCTCTTTGTTAATGACGGTTGTTTAGCTGGCTCACTGAGACTCACTTCAGTCAGCATTGACCTTAACAACGAACCCACCGATGCATTTTGTTCTCGCGCAAGACTTGGATCAAATCCAATCTGTGTTAAAAAAGCGTCATCAAGCCCCAATGTTAGCTAGACTCAAGCCAATAGTTAAAATTAACATTACAATGATAATTAAAGAATACTATTGTATGTACTATTGATGCAATTGACGTGACATTGACACAATAAATTTGTTATTTTTTTCTTATAACTTCCAACGATTCATGATTGTATAATGAAACGATTAATAAAAAAATTATAATAAAACAATGATAAATTTTGAAATAAAAACAATATTTATAATGTGTATATGGCATCCTTTTTCGAAGTGGATTTTTAGTTTTTTTTTGTTATAGTAAAATGCACCAAAAATGAAAATATTTTTTAGATGAGTGAAAAATGATGAACTTGAAAGAGTTAATCATGAATTCCAATATTCAATAAAAATATATTTTGCTTTGTTTCCTCCGTTTCTTTTTTCATATTTATTTTTATTTCTTCTTTTTCATCCTGATGTTCTTTCGTTTGTAGTGCTTCTAGAGATGACACTTTGGTGGCACGTTCTGGGAGTCGTCGTACCTGAATGCGAATTAGAATTGATGATAAAAGAAATAAAAAAAATTAGCTATTAAGCAGACAAATAAATTAAGAGGATAAAAAATTATCATGCTTGGATTTGTTATTAAATTCGGATATTGGAGCGGATATATTTGTTTTTTATGAAATTTACGAAGCTCACGAACTTTTTAACAGAACAATAAATTCATATATTTATCTCTGCAAATACAATAAATTCTTTATCAATAACACTTTCATCACAATTTTTCACGATATATAGTCACTTAACGTAACATATAAATCGTCAATTTGATAGATTATTTTCTCACTTTTTATTATTTTTAATAAATGGCAACGACTCGATTGTAGGTAATATTGATACCTCAATTGTAAATAAAAATGCAAAAAAAAAAAGGAACAGGAATTCTTAAAAATTAATCAACAGGTAAAATAGTTCTATGATGGTTCAATAATAAATCGAGCAAATTAGATTAAATATTAAAATATCTACATGGCCCTCTAAATTATGCCAACAACAATTCTCACGTTTTTTTTTGTCTTTTTTGGTCAATTATTTTTGGTTGAGACTTCCTTTTTAGACTGATCATTGCAGTGCATTATATATCAATAATTCTAAATATATTTATGTACCCCAGAAAAAAATATAACGCGACTCTACTGAAACTTTTTGATTTTCATCAGTTATTTAAAAAAAAAAAAAAATAGTTTTGAAATGCAATGAGTTTAAAAGCTTGATCAATTCTTTGAAGCGAGAAATAGTATTCCAACACAATACGTATGCTGAAATCGTGGGCATCTAATAAGAAAAAGTTTTAATATTTTCGAATAAAAGATCTAACAATTTCTATATCCAGATAGATTAAAACAAAAACTTCGAGGCACTCTTTCATCATTTCAACCGTTTTTTAACAATATTTCCCCTCTCTAATATACACAATTTTTCATATACATATACATATTTACATACGATTCCTGTTATTAAGTTTCAAAGCCTCAAGACAAGCAAGATGATTTTCTTGTTGTTCTACCAAAATATATTTTCGAGATATTTTAAACTATCTTAATAGTGATTTTTTTTTTGTAGATTAATTGCTTACGAAGCTTACATGTGTTCTGGATGACTGCGAATACAATCAATGAAGTCGCTTGGCTGCAATTCTCCAATGCAAATTCGATGTATTGCGGTAAATAACGGAAATCTATCTTCCATGCTCCTCAATTTCAACATATAATTAACTTCCTCAGCAGTGAATGGTCCCTGGAGCTTCTGGCCATTCAACATCTCTTTCTCCAACTCTTCAATACTCTACAGGATCATTTAAATTTATTTATTTTATTGATAATGACATTGAATATTATATTGAAAAAAAAAAAAAATTAATATCAATATTTTTACCTTGCCACTTTTAACAAAAGCTTCCGACACTTTACGATTTCTTCCACCATAGCATGTAGTAATAAGATCAGCAACGCCGCAACTTTCGAAGAAAGTACTCAACTTGCCACCGGGGAAAAATACATCAACAAATTTTATCATTTCCATCAATCCCAATCTAATTACTGCAGCTTTCGTATTGTCACCTAAACCAAGACCGTCAACGAAACCAGCACCACATGCCACAATATTCTGTAAAAAACAAAAAAATGTATCAGTATTACATTTTTAAAATCCTGATATTCATAGCTATTTCATTTCTATAATCAATTTAATCGCATTGTACATAAAACAATAATATTTCAAGCTATCAATTCAATTAGTTATAATAATCAACTCTTAAAAAATAAAATTAATTCATAACTAGTTAACTAATCAGCAAGCAGTAAATATTTTTTTTTATTTGTCTATAATTATAAATAATATATAAATAAAAAATATTCTTATCTTATACCATGTTAATTAACATTGAGTAATTAATATAAAAGCTTTTCATTGTTGATAATTAAATTAATTACAATCGCAAATTCAACATCAGGATTAATATATTTTTATATTGTTATAATGAGAAGTTTCTCTGAATAAATATAATAATTTTTGAGTAAGATTACCTTTAGAGCGCCGCAACATTCAACTGAGTCAACATCGTCAACCACAACAACACGGAAAAATGGAGTTTGTATCATATCTCGAAGCACCATTCCCATTGGGTTATCCTTACAACCTGTACAAGCAATTTCATATAATTAAAAATATGACAAATGTTGTCAATCAAGCTTTCTCTCAGCTATAAAAATTCGATAAGATTTAATTGCTCAACAATAAACAATAAAATGTATTATTAATTTTTATATTATAATTACAACTAAATTATAATGCCTGATATTGAGAGAAAAAAAAAATTGAATTGTTTTCTTTTCATTTCTCACCGATTGTTGTTTCACAAAACATCTCATCAGCGACTTCAGACGCTAAATTAGCGCCCATCAATACCGCCATTGGAATATTTAATTCAGCAGCAATGATATGAGAAATTAATTCAATACCTCCGCCATCTTTTTTATCAAAGCCCTTTAAATAAATGGAAAATTACATAACGAAAATTATTATATTGATTCAATAGCGACACGTTTACATATATGAATATTCATAATTTTTTCTTCTACCTTAATGAGAGAAAGGCCAACGGCAGTCGGTTTGATTTTACCGAGTAGCGTGCTGCATATTCGACGAATAAATTGATGTGGCACAACGAAAACTAAGATATCTGCATCTTTTGCTGCGTCGACAACATCTGGGACAGCGACCTGAAATGCAAAAAAAAAAAAAAAAATAATAACGATGATGCGATTAAAACTATGCCAGTGATTCTTTGATATTTTTTTCGCTACAATTTCGTCTAGAAACTCGACGAGTCATTTAAAAATAGTTATTGTCTCTCGTGGGATGCATATGCTCTATTTTCATGTCATTTATTTCCTTTATATATTACGTCAATGCACACACGACAAGGGGATAGCATTACAAAAGTAAACTACATAACGTTTTCGTATATCATCTAACCTTGAGTCACTAACTACGTGTATGTTATATTCAGACATAAAGGTAAAAATGGTATAAAAATATCACAAAGTTCAAGAATTAAAGTGCAAATGATATCATACTTAATTGAATTATGATTTTATACAATTAATTTTATCACATCAAGTTGAAAAATCGAAGAATTATAAATTGTTGTTGAATTCACTGGGATTTTAAAATATTAAATCAATATCTCAATGTAACTTTATGTATTGAAAATATGACGAAACCAAATATTATTGTAGATTGAATTAAAAACTTTTATATTATTAGATTTCTCACTTGTTATCAAATTTCAAGGCTATCACTGATATTATTTCCACATTTCAAGTTTTTTTTTAGAGAAACTTTAAACTAATGTAATTCTCCATTATTTTTTTTTCTTAATGACAATAATTTCTCTCGATTAACAATTTTATTTATTTATTTTTTTTTCCTGTTTTGATGACTTACCACATTCTCAGGTATTTTATGTCCTGGTAAATACTTGACATTTTCATGCTCCTCGTTAATTATTTCAGTAAGTTTCCGGCCATTTATCATCTCCTCATAAACATACATTGTTACTCGATCATCAAAGTTGTCCAATCTCTTTGCATTGACGCCAATTATTTTTGCTATTGCTGAACCCCTGCAATATTATTATATTTGAATGTATAAATTAATTTTTTTCATTTTCAATCAGTTTATATATAAAACTTTAGGTGATTTTTGCAAATTGTGTAATAATAAAATAAAAAATCGTTGATAAATTATAATTTTTATCCATATAAAATTTCACAATTTCATACATACATACGGTAATACATGCATTATACATATATGTATATATTAATAAGATAAGCATAAAGGTCAGGGTCAAAAATCATTCTCGATTGATTCCAATATCAACTGTGTTATCATGATAATAATTCATAAATAAAAAAATATAAAAAAATATTTTTTATTCGTAATATCATTCACTTGAATAATTGATATTGTTCTTTGAGACAAGAACTAATTCTGAACTTAAATATTAATAATTAATTAATATATGAAAAAATTGTTCAATAAAGCTATATTTGAAACAATCTTATTCAGGTATTTTCCATATTTTAATTGTCATAGGAAATAAAATTGATAGAAAACAAAAAAAAAAATGGAAGACAATGAAATATAATGATTCTGAATTATGGCGCGCTTATATGCAGATATTATACATAAATTTGATTCAAAATATACCCACCAATTACCAGATCCAATGATACAAACTTGTTGTGTGACGGCCATTGTTGAGAAAATTTAACCCTAAATATTCACAATATAAAGTAAATACGAAAGAAATTTGAGCGTTTGAGTAATTGAATAAACTCAAACTCGTCGATGAATATCGTGGCTGTTGAGTGACTGGAAAAGCTCGTAATAAGCTATACGCACAGAGAGCGTTATATGTCAATAGAAATCCATTATCTGCTGCACAGGCGCGAATTTCATTGGTAAATGGAAGAGTAGGGATCAACGGTGAAAAAAAGTGGGAGGAAATGAAAGCGTTATGGTGGGAGATTTGTCGATTAAAGAATACATTACATGTACATTTACATACATGATGGGCAATGTACATAAATTATGCTTACAAATTTTACATTATGGAATGAGAGAACTACTTTAATGGATTCTTTATTTATCTATGCTAATGAATATGTAGTATTTAAATAAATAATAATTTCACCTAGGATTGATCATTTTATTTGATACGATAACGTACATATTGCCATTAAAATTTAATTTAAGAAGAAAGCATGCATATATTTTTGTTGGTAGAAATTAATTCACAAACCATCAACATCAGATCTAATGCTTAATTGATAATTCACTATTTGAATTCAATAAATATACTTGAAACTATATATTTTAATTATTAGGAATAATCTATAAGTTTATAATTTCTTGGAGTATATTGAATTGTTTATTGTTTTAATTTTGTTCTTCAATAGTTGCTTGCGCTGATTCCAAAATAATTTCAAATGAAAATGGAGAGAAGGAATATCCAGCGCCTCCATAAAATTTGCTCTGGAATTCCACCCTGAAGCCAAATAAATATTTGATTATTCAATTGATTCACTGTTGAATTTGAGATTACTTGTGGTGCAATTTATAATTTTTTTTTTTTTTTACCAGTGAAGACGAAGAGTGTGAAGGAAAGCAGATAGTCCCTCCATGAGTACGAGAATTCCAACAGTTAAAACTGCCCAAAAGGCAAAAATAGCCCAGAGGAATACGCCACCCAGCCATCCTTCTCGTGCTAATCCATTTTTCATCACCATATTCCATAAAACTTCAGACAATTCTGTAAAAATAAAATAATGTTAGAAAAAATACTAAATAATTCAAATGGAGAAATAAAAGAACAGTAACTTACGTGCGTGAGCAAGTGACAATGCCCAAAGACGTAAATAAGAAGCAGTATGAGAGACACTGCCTAAAACATATTCAATTGTATGGATTCCCTGATAAATAAATATCTCTGAAGTGTCATGTTCGTCCTCTTTATTTCCTGAAGTTTCAGTTGGATTTTGTTGAGCAACTCCGTTCTCAATATCACCATTCTCCATTCCATGTGTATTCAATTGTTGATGTTGCATTTTCTTCTGGCGCAATATCAAGTATGGCTTGGCAAAAAGCATCCAAGGAACACAAATAACAGCAATGACAAGCAAAAATTTTTGTAAACCTTCTTGGCCGCTAAACATCATCGGATCGCAGATAAGCTCTTCCGTTTTTTTAGGTGGGTCAGAACTTTTCATCAATACCATATTAATGAATGTAATCAATACTGAAGGAGCACAACGTGGTCCCAATTCCGGTATATTTGTGGCAGAATAATTGACCCATTTGATAAACATAAGTAACGTTAAATACCAGAATATAAAAACAAGAAAAATTATTTGTGGTATAAATTCACACGTAATATTTAAGCGTTTTTTGAAGTAAAGATGATTTTTGAGTCCAATAACAACACCGAATATCATATGAAGAATTCCAAATATGATTGATATTTTCATTTTATACGAATTCAAAAATAGAATTTTGTTTTCAGCCAATTGCCAAACTGGATCCATACCAATTGGATATGGATAATCCTCATAATCCGTTGCATTTGGTTCTAATGATAAAGCTTTATTGATCTTTATTTCATGCCATTTTTCACTCACTTTCCAATTTGATCCAAAAATATTTAATGATTTGGAAAATACATCATTGTATATTATGCCAGTATACATTGAGAAAAGACCCATGAGAAAAATAATGTAACGTCCGCCAAAGAAAATATTCCAAATTTCATTATCAGTTTTTTTGGCTGCTAATGGTTTCTCTTTTAATACCATCCATCCGCCAAATAATGCCAAGAGTAAACCATGCCCTGTATCGCCAAACATAACGGCAAATAAAAATGGAAATGTAATGATAGTATATGGTGCAGGATTCATTTCACGATATGATGCCACTCCATATGCGTCTATTAATGTTTGAAATCCTTTAGTAAATTTATTTGTACGATTGTAAGTCGGTGGATCTTCAAATGACTCCATTCGATTGAGAATTGGTGGTACTGAACTACCACTCCGTTCCTAAAAATAAAATTAAAACATAAATCAATAGAAATATATCAATGATTTCATTGAATAAAAGATAAATATAATTGTTTCTTTTATTTTTATACCGTTCCACGACGTAGAGCCAACTGAATTGTTTCAATATCCAGCACAGGAACCCAACACTCAGCGATCAAACACTTTTGCGTGACATCCAAATTAAATAAATTCAATGTATGATAAATAGCTTTTATTTTTCGGACTTTAATGAACCAATTTTTAATATTTTTTGCAGCAGCAACCAGTACACGATGACGATGATCTTGAGTTTGTCCCAATACCTGAAGAAATAAGAATATTCGTTTGCATCAAGTTGGTAAAAAAAGAAGAAAAAAAAAACAGAGAAATAATTTATTACAGTATTCAAATCTTCGATACGAGTCATGACACCCATGGCCATTTCTCGTCGATCAGCTGGTGCCTCTGGACATGGATAAAGAGTTGCGCGAAATCCCTCGCAGATTTTTTTAACTCGAGTCTTCAACTGATCCCCTTGGAAGAAAATGATGAACACAGATTTGTAAACCTGATCACTCTAATGACAAAAAATAAAAAGACATAAAATTAAATATTTTATTCAATTAAGTTATCATTTATACAAGTTCAATTTACCGTTGATGGATCTTCCAGTGGTGATTCAATTTCCGCTTGACGTAAAAATACATTTCCTCTGCATGCACGCCACAGCATCCGCTCAAATGCCGGTATACGTTCCCTCAGAATTACACCAGCAACGAAACTAAATTTCAAATAAATATTCATTAACAATCATCCCATTTATATTACAAAAATTAATTGGAGTTATTAATTATTATGCCTAACTAATTATTCAGTGAGGGGAAAATTTATTTTGGGAAATTTTTATTCATCAACACGAGTTAATAAACGATGCAACATATAAATCCTATAATCTTCGTCCTAATGAATTTGTTGATTAATTATTTTTCCTGACATTTACTTTCAATCTCTATAGATTGAGACCTAAATGAAAATCGCATTAAAGTCTTATGTGAATTTTTCAGCAATTCAAAATTTATATAAACATGATTAAAAATATTTAGCAATAATAATGTCTGAAAAAATGAAAAAGAAAAAAAGTGTTTTCGGTGGCATTTAAAATTGCGAATGATGATTCTTGTAGCCATGGTCATTTACATACCTTGAATATAGTATATGCATATACATGCATGTACATATGTATACATATATCTGTATATATGTATATTCATAGGTGCATGTATATAGTTTTCTTAGTGACAATGACATTTTAAGTGAAATTAATACAAGAAAAAAAAAAATCAAAGAAAATAAAAATATAATTTAATTGTGAAATAAAAAAGATGCTTCAAAATAAAAATAACATGAGATTAATTTATATTGACAATAAAATAACAACAAGACGAACACACTTATACTGACCACGTGTCCATGTTGAATAAACTCTATTGTATTGACTGAAACACTACACACGTTAACGGATGCAAATAATTCAGCATAATTGTACATTTGATTTAAAGTTTAATGCTGTTTTTAATTAAATAATTGTTAAATTTTAGTTTTTCAAATGAGTAGAGAATTAAAAAAAATTTGTTTTACAAATTTAAATTGATATAATGATAAAAATATATTTTTCAATTGATATAATTTGTTTAATAAAATTTATTAAAAGTAAAATTAATTGTTTTTATCGTGTAATATATTTTGTGTATTAGATAGAGAAATGAAATTAGAAAAATAAATAATACAGAATATTTATTCCGTGCTATGGATTCAACTCTCTACAATACATTCCAAAGATTCCAACAGCTGGGTACAATAGAATTGAATAAAATAAAATAATTAAAAAATAAATAATTATTTGCAAAATTTCAAGAATTACTACCAAGGCATAAAGAGTTATATTATTATTTTTTGCTTTATGTAGTATTAAGTATTACGATAATTGTGATTATAATTTTACAATCATATTTAATAAATATATTTTAATCGTAAATACAAAAGCTAAATTGTGCGTCAAAAAATGACAACACAGTGGGGAGATAAAGAAAAGAGAGATTTAAAATTACCAAGCAATATCAATTAATAAATTATAATATACAAAAAATCATTTCTACAAATTTTTCTCTCTTTCCCACAATTTATAATCATATTCATATATGTATAATAATTACTTGTGGATCTATAGATCAGCTTTGAAGTCATCTGAAATATTGTACAGGCCATAAACAAAATTAAATTTTTAATTATAAAATTTCTCATTATCCAATAAGATAAATTTGGATTTTTATTATTGTCCAAGTGACTTGTGGATGATTGTCATTGTTTTAATTGTCATAATTTTGAATTGTAATATATAATAATATTGTTTATTTTGTTTTGTTTGTCATTTTAGTTGGGAATATAGGCTGTTATCTACTCAAGGATGGTGACAAAAGGTACGTACCCCAACTGGACAGGACCAAGGGCGGACTGGCGGGCGATATTATCGTCACTAATCAACGCGCGTGTCATGGACTCGGTGGGGTTCAAGCCTGCGTGCTCTTGCTGACGACACAACAGACAAGACACAACCACATTAGCACACTATACACGGGACCACAATGCTCAAAATACAGAAACAATAAAACGACAAAAAAAAAAAAAGAGAAAAAAAAATTAATAAGAGTAAAAGTAAAAAACAGAAAAAAAAAAAAAAACACCACTCAGTATCACTGCATAAATGCTTGGGCTTCAGTGTACGTGCACTTACACCATACTTATATTACTCTAAATACGAATTGCCAAAATAAAAATTTAATAACATAAACAAATGATTTATCTCATGAATTAATATTGAGTATTAATTTTATAAATTAATTTTCAATTATAAAGAATTAACTTTTAACATATCGAGCAAATTTGGCAATTCTTATTTAATATTAATATAATCTGAAAAAAGAAAAAAAAAATTTATAACAGATCATGATTATTTTTGTTCCGATTAAAAATCCATTGGCCATTTGATAATTTTATTTTTTTTTTTTGTATACTCTCCCACATTCAAATATTTTTAAATAGAGACAATTTCATAAGGACCCACTACTATAAATTCATTTTCCACTAATCTATCTTTTATAATTCATTATATTTTCCAATTATTTACTACCTGCTTTATGCAATATTCATAACTGAAACAAATATAATTGCAATGCGTGTACAGTAAAATGAATAAATAAATAAATTTATAAATAAAAAAAAAAAAAAAAAATAGCTAGTAGGTAAGCAACTAAGGGGATTCAAGGCTAAGGCATGGTGCAGATGTTGGCAATACAGCAAGGCTCAAATATATCAACCATTCACATTTCAATTTTATTAAAACATGAATAATTGATTAATTGACATTGTAAGATGCATATGCTGCAGGAATTTAATGTTAATTAAGTTTAATAGAAATTGATATACATACCCATGGCCACACCATCATCATTTATTATTATTCACACAACATTGTTCGAAATATATATTTTATATGTATGTTTGTATGTGTGTATGTATGTATGTATATAATATACGTATTTAAATTCTATATTGTATATGATACTTAAATAATTCACACTGCGACATATTGGATGCATCTAAAGAAACAAAATATTTCTTATTTCACAGAATGAATACTTTGATTATTTTCTAATAATTTTTCTCTTCAGATTCACAAAATTTATCTCTTCTTTCTTTAAACGCATTCGCAATAAAGCACGAGGAGACATGGAATTATTGGTAAAATGGTCAACAGTCAAATAGTATGTTATCATTGATAATGTAGTGAATTAACAGTCAGATGTTTTTTTTTTTTTTAAGTCACATTATTGTTTAATAAATTTGTGGCTTCTATTCGTTTAGAGATGATCCATGTTATCAACTCGATTGTTTTATTTGTTTATTTTTATTCACAAGACGGGTTAACGTTGTCTAAATTATTATTTCTACTTTACTATTTTTTCTCTTTTAATTCCATTTCTTTTTGATAAAATGTATGAGCTAACACAGGCAAACATTGAGCAATAAAAAAAATTTTTTATATAATTGGCAAACGTAAATAAACGATTGATAGCACAGCTTGCCTTAGGGGATTCCTATAGTGAGCTCCTATGGTGTCTGCTGCAGTGTACAGGTGCTGTAACCATAGAACACACTGGGCTTATCGTGCTCTCTAATAAATATAATTAAAATATAATATAAAAGCTGAATGATGCACGTTCACTAATAAAAAAATCCTAAATAAATTTCATATGTCAAATATATGAATGCTGTATCTATGATTAAAGCTTTGTACGCTGTATTTTTGTAATTAAATATAAATATATTTAGAATAATGTTTGTTCGATGAATTTCCTTTGTATTTTCCTAACAATGGGACTTTTGTTGCCTATGACCGAGAATACATATGTGCAATAATTAAATGTGCAAACATAAAATTAAATTAATAATGAAATAATGATTTGATTTTAGAATAAACATGCATGTGCATGTGATTCTCGGTCATTTTTAATTCTTTATTTTCACTGCAGAGTGCAGTGATCATTTTTATAAAAAAAAAAAAAAAAAAAATGAATAAATAAATAATTTAACAAATTATTAAAATGATTCATGAATATAATTTAATTAAATATATTAATTCACGATCTCTGCACTCTGCATTGTGGTGATGAACGCCACAATTAATTACCCGAGTTTAAGAGCCTGGCCGCCAGCGCGGAGGCCCTCTTCACCCAAAAGAGTGACTTGTTCTTCCTCGCGGCTTGGGTCTGCCATCTGCGACACGATACCTCCATACTCATCCTGGCAACAAACACATGTCACCTCTCGGTTTTGCCCTGCCTCCTCCCCAACAGTTATTTAGACATTTGTATGTCAATTGGATTTTAAACGGATTTTATTTACTTAGCTCACCAGCATCAATATTCAAGGATGCAGAAATTAAATGGTGGATTGAGTGAGAATTATTTGTTAATACTAAATAAATTGCAGTTACTAAAATAAAAGATATGAAAATAATGTGTGTAGAAAAAATACTGTTTGTGTCTAAACTCTAAAATACGTGATGGTGCATTGATGATAAATTAAAAATTATATTATTGTGAATTGTGGTTTTTTAATTAGAAAAATGTCGAAATAATAAGTAGTTATTCATTATTTTTCATGCATATTAAATTGTCAATTAATCTCGCAACTCGAACCATGTAATTTGTTTTTCACTTAGGAATTCGATGATAATAAATACTAAATAAATTATTTAATAAACTAAAATAAGAATAATATGTATGTGTTTTAAAGAATGTGATTAAATAAAAAGAAATTTTTCATGCAGCTAATTTTTAAAAGCAATATAAAAAACAAAATTAAAAGTAATGATCAAAATTTAATAAAGATTTTGTATTTTTAATTGAAGCTGCCAAGTTTTATGTATTACTTACTTCTCATCAATGTTGATTACTTAGACTTTATTCACATAAGGCAGCAAATATTTTAATGAGAATATAAATTTTTAAAAACAAATATACGGTCGAGAGCCAAGAAAGGGGAGACAGGGCACACTGAGTGACTTGTGTTCGTTGCAATACTGCAACATTTTGTTAGTTGGCAACACTAACACATTAAGTATCCCTAAAATCACTCAACATTATCATTAATATTCACGTAACGAGGATAAATCAATGTTGTGAGCTCATTCATTTTTGTTATGATGAATAATTAATATTGAAAAAATCGTCATAAATATATTTCAATGATGATTTTGTCAGTGCGAGTGCTTATATGATTTTTTTTTTTCAATTATTATCTAGCTTTTCATTTTATTTGCGTGAAAATTGCTTCAGAAAATATAAATTGTAGCCATAACCACAGCGCACAGGCGCATAATATAGCAAACTTTGTAAAATTTGCATGCACCATCTTTCGCATACAGTTGAATTTAGTATTATTAATTGTGTAAAAAAAATCCATACTCATTCACAATTATTTTCTAGCAGCGAATGGCACATGAGATATATAATGATGCTTTTGATAATTATTCGTGGGAAATTGTATTTTTTTTTCATCCCCTCGGAATTTTATTATTCTTCTGTTACTGAAATGTCTCGCTATTTATTGGGACTCGCAATTGATTGTAATCATTGCAAACAATGTAAGTACAATTATAAAATTTAGCCATGGATTTTTTTTTTCTATTCAATCATGTGTTTATACAGGAATTTAGTATTAATAATCTTTAAAATGCACATTAGTCATTTTTGTTTTGATGAATTCGAGCAGATATTATAAAAGCTGCTCACGCATTAATAATAATTATAATTGTCTCTTACCTCGTCGAAGAATACTTGGGTTTTTCTCAAAATATGCTTTAACTCAGTGAGTTCCAAAAAATTTCGCTTGAGTGCCTCAGCATTTTGATTCACCTCTCTCAATTCATTCTCCAATTTTTCAAAAGTCGCCTCAAGATCAATCATCTCTCGGGGCTGTGGCGCCTCAGGATTCTCACCAGTGTCCAACATTGGTATTTCATCCTTCTTAATTTCCTTCTCCAAATACCGAAGTTTTCTTTCCATTTCATCGCAACGACGAACTTCATTGACAAATTTGCGTTGAAAAGCATTGACATCTGGATTCAACTAAAGAAAAAAAAACAATATTTAATTAAGTCACGAGCATATCTATGAGAATATTTTTTTCAAGGCGACGCCAAGGCCCAACTGACGATTTCGTAATAATAAAATAACAATCATGTATAACAACGACATATCAAAATATTAAATAAATATTTTAAATAATGATAAACCTACGTCACGAAATTGTACAAGGCCAAGTTCTCCAAGTTCTGAGACACATGCATAAGCAGCTTCACTTTGTAAGAAGAGCTGACACAAGGTCATCTCTTCGCTTCGAAAGAGCGATCCCATTTTTAGGGTTTGAATTTACCAGACAATTCCAAATTGTAATAATTAATTAATTAACAATGTAATTTCAAGATGGTCAAGATGTCCGTCCAATAGATATATCACTCAATACTTTGTCGTTGTGTTGTTTGTGCTGAAAATGTTCCCAAGGATATGAGTAAATTTTTCAACAATTCACTGGAAGAATATAAATTTACATCTGCTCTTCATGCTTATATCCAAGATAACTGAATTCAAGGAATAAAGGAAAACTTGAACAATCACCGAAAACTCTCCTTAATGTCGTCATTTAAACACACGAACAGCATTAAAATCGATAAGTGGGTGGCTGCTGATCACGAGGGTTATGTAAATTTACATATATATATATATATATATATATATGTACATACAAGCCAGGAGCGTACATTTTTATTTAAAAATCTCATGTAAAACAAAATGGCGAATTTCCTGTGCCCAGGGGGGCCATACATTCATACTACGTTCTAATGGCGCCAATTTTTGAATAAAATTTGTATTTATGTCTAATAATTGTCATGCTTCTGTAAATAAATGCTTATATTCATACTTTTTGATAATGTTTATAGTTCATAGGTGATAATTATAAATTATAACATCAATGTTTATTTAAAATAATATTTATTTTTATTTGTTTGATATTCATTGAAACTAACCTTCAATATGAACAAGTGAATATTTACACATGAAAATATAATACATATTATAACTTATTATATATTATAAATATAAAGTAGAATAAATAATCTATTTATAAAAAAATAATGATAAATATTTTGAATTTAGGAGAAAGAAATAAATGATACAACTCTCTAAATTTCACATCAATAATAAAAAATAAAAGTCTACCATATTACATATAGAATATGTATCAAAGTTATATTAATTAATGTTAACAAAAAATGATAATAGATATTATATTGTACCGAAATACCATTGTGAATTTACATGGTAAAGAAAAAAAAACCTTAAAGATCATTCCATACATTATACATATATCATAAAGCTTTGTAATATTTTTTACATATCAATATTATAATAATAATTCAGCATCAGTCCTCACTTCTTCTTCGTGGCAAGTCTCTTAGCTACTGCAGGTCTTTTTGCTTTTGCTTTTGGCGTGGATTTTTTCACAGCTGGTGTTTTTTTAGTCGTGGGCTTCGGTGTGGCCTTGACTTTAGCAGCACTTTTAACCTTGGGTGGTTTGGCAGCTGGTCCCTTAATGGTTTTTCGTTTTTCCGCAACAGTAACTAATTTACTCGATGGCTTTTTTGCAGCGACTTTTTTCACAGTGGGCTTCTTGACAACTGCAGGTTTCTTTGCAATAGCCGTAGCTTTTTTCAATGGTGATGCTGCTGTTGATTTAATCGTAGGCTTCTTTTTAATTTTACTAATTTCAGTTTTTCCAACAGACAATTTAAAAGAGCCAGCAGCGCCTTTGCCTTTTGTTTGAATAAGATTTCCATTAGTAACGGCGGCTTTCAAATATTTTTTAATAAATGGTGCTTGTTTATCAGCATCTATTTTATATGTAGTAGAAATATATTTTTTGATTGCTTGCAATGATGAACCCCCACGTTCTTTGAGTGTTTTAATAGCAACATTTACCATTTCCGCTGTTCTTGGATGTGCTGGCTTTGTTCGTGGCTTTTGCGTTTTATTTCCTTGATGGCTCGCCATCTTCTTTAAATTCACTTGAGTTCCACTTGCATTACCAGATGCTGTCATGACTGCTGGTGTTGTCGATGATTTACCCTCTGTCATTACTCAAATACTTCTCACAAATAAATTAATCTCCGTTTATCGTTTTATTATTTTTTTTTTATTTCTTTTGTCACAATTTTAAGATGAAGATTTTGTGATAATTTAATATGGCGCGCAATACAAATCTGCACGCGATTATATACACAGAAAGTATACTACTGTGAATTTAATTGATCGTGATGTTGCTTCAATGCGGTGGGGTCGGTGGGTGGTACTAAAAAGCGCGGACCGTGGAGAGAGCTCGACACCGTCTTGTGCGCGAATCAACGTCTGATAGTCGCTCAATGTGGTACCGATTGTCATGTATTTTTTATATTTTCAATATATTCGTCAATTATTTAAATGAATTTAATGTTTCCACCTGATCAATGAATATTGTATGCTCTCAATGGAGATAAATTTGTTGGGTTGAATTGATGAAATAATTGATAAATATGTTTCAGCTTCTGGTGGTGAAGTTCGCGGTGAAGTGCAACCTTCATGAAAAAACATAAAATAACGATAATATATTTGAAATATAATTAAATTATTTTAATTGAGTAATAGAACATACTTGTCTACGTTTATAAAATAGCTTTGTCGATTTTTATTAAGTCAGACAAAGCGATAAAGACCCGTTGAATTGAGGGCTATAGTGCGGATCAATTGAGAGGTAAAGACGCTGAATCCTCTTGCCTATGCTGCATTAGTTTGGTTCATATTAATGAAAAAATATGTATTTTTTTTTTTTTTTCATTTTTTATTACAGAACCAAAAAATTTTCTGTTTATTTTTATCCAATTTATTTCTCGATAGAAAAAATAGCCAATTTTTTTTTTTTTTTTATAATTGTTATAGCTTTTTTTATAATATTAATAAATTTTTAGAAATTCATCGACTTTCTCAGCCGGCATTGTCAACACCTGTTAGATTAAATTATTTTTTTATATTGTAATAAAATATTCAATCACTTCATCAAGCAAGATAATTTTTTGCTATGAGAAATTGTCAAAACCTGGAAAAAAAAAATTATTAATTGTAATTTAATACACATTTCTACATTATTTTTCAAATTAAAACTTCTATATATAATATCATATATACATATTAACATTTTTTATCAATAAACATATGTTTAAAGTTATTTTTAAATCGAATTAAAAATTACCAATCAAACATAAACTTTTTTTTTTACCTCAAATAAAATTGAAATAAAATTTTAATTCCATCACAAAAATATATTTAAATATCCAAAATTTCTAAAATAAATTTTTCCCATTATAAAAAAATATATAAACCAAAATAATTCACATATAAATAATAATAAATACCTCACTTTTCTTACTATACAATCATAATTTTGATTTTATAATCTCCTCATCATTATTCAGACTTAAATATATTACCAAATACATAATTATAATTTAAAAAAATATGTATATAAATTAATTATTTAATCACAATTCATTATTACGAAAAATTGCAAAATAAATTGGACTTTGCTGAAAGTTTCCATTCATTTTTACACATATATCATCCATATATACCTATATGTATATATAAAAATACAATATATATATATTGTATAAAAATTTTCATATTCACATAAACGCGACCACTGAGCAGCCATGTGGAATATTAGAGAGGCATACATACATATATGTATGTATAGCTTGTACATACCTACCACCTATGTACATTGAGAACACAATATAAGTTGCAGAATGAATATGTAGTATTTTCTAGCTAGCGCAATAGTTGCTTGTATAGCAAAATCTTTTCAACATCATCAATTCAATGCGCTGCTGCCACCAGCCGCTACAATTGCAAAGATCATTGGATATATCGGCAGTGCCGCGTTTAAATTTCACTTCATTGTCTGCTAACCGTTGCGCTGTTTAGACATAAAAAAGAAAATTAATTTAATAAAAATTTAAAATACATTATTAATTATAATAAATAAGAAAAATAAATTATTACCATCATCTCAGAAAATTCATATTGTAGTGAAATTTGTTTTATCATTTATTTGTTTAATTATTTTTTGATAAGTTATATATATTTATTGTGAATTTCATTAATTATGGGCGGCATTCCGTCAAAGCGCGCTAAAGATCAATCAGCGACAACTTTTTCCAGGTAAGTTTTATATATTTTTTTTTTTTTTTGAAGCTAACAAATAACTGGAGTTTGAACAGTTGAAAAAGGTTTTCATTGAAAAGGTTGTCAGTGGAAAATTTCCAGGGGTTTTCAAGGACCGGTTTTCAAAGTCAGGTGTTCAAAATTCCTTCAATTATATACATATGTATATGTATATATCCTAAAAATATATATAGATATATTCTTCAGATTTCAACTGTGAATTATCTACTGCCTTTAACATTCGTTTTACAATGCATATATGTACACATATATTTAAATATTTTCTATTTATTCTTTTGAAATAACAGTAAAATTTCTCGTGCATTTTACGTTGTATTATCTCATAATTTTTTTAGTTATATATAATGGAAATGGGATCTTTACATGAGAATTATTATCGTGAATGGAAAATTATCAGCTGATAATTTATTTTATATTTTTAACAAATGAACTAAAACGATTTATAATATAAATTCTAATTATTTTCAGAGAATATAAGACATAAGTAAACACGGAAATAGATAGATAATTATGTGATTAGTCACGGAGATAGTAGTTTTGTTAGAGTAAAATAATAATATCTCATTAAATTTCAATTAAAGTGAAGGAAAATGGTATAGACTATATTTGAATACATGGCGTGAGTTTTGTTCGGGTAAAAACGACGTGCTATGTGATGTCACGTTTGGGTCAGCTGGCAAAGCAGCTGATTGCTTTATATACATGCTTACATAGGTATATAAACTCTATAGGTATAATGTCGTATATACATATCATAAATAGTTTTAAATATATATACATAAAAGAATTACCGAATTTTCCCATGCACTTTACTATGTATGATGAATACTTAACCTCAAAATGTTTCATAATCAGGTTAAGTCATAATTTATTTAAATAATAATATTTATGTATAATATGCAACCAAAAATATGATGAATAAGCATCATTTATGAACTTCGAACATCGAAGAAATACAATAATAATAATAATAATAATAATAATTGCATTCATATCGCATTTTTTTATATATAAAATGTATTTCCGTTAGTAATCATTCAATCGTTCTATTGGAAGCAACGTGAAAATGCCGAGTTAGATAACCAAAATAATATCGCAAAGAAAAAAAAAAAGTATTCATAAATGCGTATAATGTTATAACAAAAGGAAAAAAAAAAATGTTATTGTTCATACGTGGATTCAAGTGTCAGAAGGTGAAAAATTTCTTTGAACGTGGCCTTGGTATTTCTACCGCTTTAAGACATGGACAAAGACTAGATCATAGGTAAAAATAATAAATAATAAAAATTAATAAAACAATTGAAATAACCCAAACCCAACTACATTCAAATTATATGTAAAAAAAATTAAAAAAAAAAATATTCCATGCATTTATAATAAAAAAAAACTTATACAAATATAGGTTACGTGTTCATGTTCACTTGCATATAATATTAATTATTTACAAAAATGAATATATATCTTTCAATTTATCAGTTGAATTTATTTGTCCACATATAATTATTTATTTAGTGGTAGGAATAAATATATCTATATATCCAACAAAAATAACGCCAATGTCGCTGAGTATGAAAAGCACACAAGAGCGATGCGCATGCGCATAGTTTTCCTCCTCTGGGGCCATTTATTTCATTGTGTGTGTTTGTGAGTGGTGTACATACATATCTATGTGTTGTATTATATATATAAACATATATGTCAGTAAACGCATTGGCGCTTTTGCTCTAAACTCTTATTCTTTCTCCCCACCATTGTCCAATATGAACGACGATTGCAAATTTTGATGTGAGTGGAGCACTTGAATAAGGTATCGTAGTTCGTAGGGGTCGAGAAAATAATGTTGTAATATCTGTCTGCACTCTACAGGAACGTATTTACGTGTCGTCTGAACTTCAGCATTATAAAACGTATACTCAAAACTTGTCTCAGCTTTATAATTGTGTGTTGGTTCCAACTCACATATACCATCTCACATCCATTCGCTCATCACTGATATATATTTCCAGAACACAGGGTGGTAGCGCCAATTGTGACGAAGACGTTGTAAAGAAAAGAAGTGAAAACTCGACGGCACCAAAATACTTCATTGATTCAAACGCAATGTCAAATTTTGAAAGAGATCGATTGGGTCATCGAGGACCAGGTGATGAAATATCTACCGGTCTTGTTAAAGGATTGGATCACATAAGAAATCCACAATTAAACAAGGTAATTTATATATATATTATTTAATAAAAATATATAATATTTTATAAGCATATATAAACACATTTTTCTTATAAAATTTAAGTAAAAACATTATTTGTGTCAAGCAACAAGTAGCTTTAAAATATAACGTAATATCTATTTATTTATTTTATAAATATTGTTTTTATTATTTATATATTTACTTGTAAACAGATATTGTGAGGGAATTATAAAAATTCTTGTCGAGTTATGTCAGCTATTTTATTATTTTCTGTTTGTCATTCATTAAATGAATAAGGAAAATAAATTTCAATAATTCATCATGAAATAAACTTTTGTATATGAGGTACTCCTTTTGCTTTTATTTTATATTATTGGTTGGTATATTAATTATTAATACGGATTGATTATATTTTTAGTAGGAATTTAATTATCAAATGTAGTGATAGTCGTACGTGACCTTCATCGTGTAGGATCGATGGTAGTCATCAATAATACCTTGTTTAACTTGAGGCAGCCTTCTCTTGACAGAAACGCGCCCTTCAAATTGCATAATATCAATGTAAACTATACTATATCCTATATACATGCGTGTTTATTCTCATTAACAACTAATTATATTTATTTATTTATTTATGTAGCACTTTAGCATTCTGCATAAGCTTAAAATCATTTATTCATTCATGATACTTTTGGTTTGAACAAAAAAAAAAAAAAAAGACACAATTGCTTTCATCTTGTTCAATTAATTAATAAACAAACTGAGGACAATGCACTTTTGGACTATGATTGCTGAATTAATTAATGGTTAATGACGTCCGCGATTGAACCCAGTCAGTCAAAGATCAGATTGAAATAATAAAAAAAAAAAACAACGTAATAATTGTTCATGCTAAATTCATTACCATTTGACATTGCAATGAGTACTTTGGAAGGTTTTATTTCATTAATATAATATGTTGTCATTGGCATTTTCAAAATTTTTAATTATGATTAAATTGATGTGGTAAAATCTATAAATAAATAAGAATATGAATTATTTATATGACGAAAAAGTAACGAATACAATGAGACTTTGTCAGATATTGATTGTTTCGAATGAAGTTTGTCGCGTTTAGCTTTATTGAGCTGTTGGAAAATGAATATCCATGGCCACCACAGCAACGGTATCCAACGAACTTTTTGTAAATATCATGAGGTGTATGAGCTGAGGGAGGTGGTTTAAATCAAGCTCCTGAATATATTAAACATTGACTTAAAGTTAAATTCATTGTGACAATGGAAAAGGATTGGTGGATTTTTTCTTCTAAAGATAATCTCTGGATTGATATACCTGAAGCTCTTGTTGCCATTGATGGACGGGTATACAGTCCATTTATTTATATACTTTTATATAATTATCTATTGTTTATTTATACATATTCACAATCTTAAAAAAAAAATAAATATCACTGTAATTATATCATTCATGACTAGTTAGTAGAAAGTTTTTTTGTCTCTGAGTGGCCTTGTCTTTAGTTTTTGCAATAATTGCAACTTAATGTAGCAAAGTTTGTAAAGGTAACTTTAATTTTATTTATCTATCTTTATTATCTCTCTCAAACGATGAATTTTATTTCAAAATTTTATCGCAATTATTTATCAATTATGTTTGTATATATATATTTTTTTTTCATTTGTTTATTGAATTTATTTCTGACAATTTGCAATTGAAATAACCTTCAGGTTTTTAATGAACGTATACTTTCATTCTCGGAACGCAATTTTCAATGATAAAAAAGTCTCGTAGTAATTGAGGAAAGAAAGTACTGAGCCTCACTCTTTCACTGATAAATAATTATCTATAAATGATTATCGCATATTTCTCTTTTTCATATCTCTATAAAATCTGATATAAAAATGAAAGTTGATGTGGAATCAATTATTTTCACATTAAAGAGGATTTATTATCATTCATTGAAAAATATTTAAAACTTTACTGATAGGATACAATGTAAATATGAACGTATTTAAATATTATATTAGTGAAAGGTCTAAATCGATTGGGTTCAAAAGTTGAGTTTAATATTGCCTCATTGTTATGGCAACCGTTTGATGAAATATTATCTAAACTTTTTATCCGATTATAAGTCCTTTACATAGATAATTAATTTTGTTGTAATTTCAATTTATGAAATATGACTGGCACACCAATAGTTAATCAAATATTTCAATTTTTAATGTTGTTTTTGACTATGAATGACGCCAGACAATGTCATTTGTTTGGTCAAAGTCTTGATAATAAAAAAATAAATCCAAACTCAAAGTTCAATAGCACATCCTGCTTTAATTTTTACATTTATTCAACATTATTTTTACTTGTATTTCCTATTGAGTCATAATTTCGTCGGGGTCGTTCTGATGATTTATCAGAGTGAAACAGACAATAAGAAAAAAAGATCAATGAGAATACGTAATTATTATTAATCAATAAATATTAGCATCGAAATAAATTAAAAAAATTTTTTAGTTGATTGTAATAAATCAACTGATTATAAAGAAATGACATTGGGGGAATTTCTTTCTTTTTGTGAGATAATAATGTTTCGCAGACACTTTGTCACCATGTGTGAATCAACTCGGCACACTTTGACATCTGTTTAATTCTTATCTCGTGTCTGAAGGTCACACAACTCACGCGAGTTGACACACAGTCATAGCAAAATCATTACATCAATGACTAAACATATTTATTATATAATTACATTAATATATATCTCCTATCGTGAATAAAAAAATATTACTCGTTGTTTGCAAATATAAACTCAATCAACGGAAGAAATGTTGATAATAATAAAACAAAAGATACATAATAATTTTAAGAAATAATTAAATAAATTATATTTAAAATGATTTACAGCCTTGAACTAATTGTTCACTACAGTGTAGAATATAGAATAAAATTTTACATAACAAGCGACGCATACGACGCCTTTCCAAAAGGCCTCAGGCTTCCTATTGTCATTGTGTCCAATCGATCAAAATCATAGATATCACCTTGTATCTTTTATATTTAGTTCAAAGACAGAGATTTCTAGAAGAAGAAAAAAATGTATTAATCAATTATTTTGATGTAAATTTTTCTTATTATTTATGTTTAAGGGTATGGCATTCACTATCGAGGAGCGACAAATACTAGGGATTCATGGACTATTACCACCTGCTGTGAAGACTCAGGAAGAGCAATTGGACCTCTGCCGATCGAATTTAAATCGTTATACAGACGATTTATCCAAGTACATCTATCTAGCGAGCTTACTTGTTCGTACCCCAAAATCTTCTTACCCAATTCAATTAAAAAACCAAATTACTTTTTCTCTTTTATCTTCTCTTTAAATATCCCCCCCCAAAAGAAAAAAAAACAACGTAAAATTATCAGTTAGTTGAAACAAAAAATGTAAAATTGAAACAGGATAGGAATGAGAGACTCTTCTATCGTTTACTTGGCGAAAATGTGGAGAAGATGATGCCATTGGTGTACACACCAACTGTTGGTCTTGCCTGTCAGAAATTTGGTCTTATTTATCGTCGACCGCGTGGTCTCTTCATCAGCATACACGACAAGGGACATGTTTACGACGTTGTGAAAAATTGGCCTGAGCACGATGTCAGAGCAGTCGTTGTCACCGATGGCGAGAGAATACTTGGACTTGGTGATTTAGGTGCACATGGTATGGGAATACCAATTGGTAAATTGTCTTTGTATACCGCATTAGCAGGAATAAAACCACATCAATGTTTACCAATTACTCTTGACGTTGGTACAAATACTCAATCATTATTGGATGATCCTCTTTACATTGGACACAAACACAAGCGTGTAACTGGTCAGGAGTACGATGAATTTTTGAATGAATTCATGGTGGCAATTGTTAAACGATATGGACAAAATACATTAATTCAATTTGAAGATTTTGGCAATGCAAATGCATTTAGATTATTGCAAAAATATCGTGATGTTTATTGCACATTTAACGATGACATTCAAGGCACTGCTTCGGTTGCTGTTGCTGGTCTTCTTGCTTCATTGCGTCTCACAAATACACGACTCTCTGACAATACAATTGTCTTTCAAGGAGCTGGAGAGGTGAAAAATTTTTTTTAATATACGAAATACATCAAAATATTCGAAATTTTTAAAATAATTTAAAAATTCTCAATTTAATTTTTTAATAATTACTTTTTCAGGCTGCACTTGGCATTGCAGGATTGTGCGTGATGGCAATGACAAGAGAGGGTACATCAGAGCAAGAAGCATTAAAAAAAATTTGGTTAGTAGATTCACGAGGTCTTATTGTCAAAAATCGTCCCAGTGGCGGTATTTCTGAGCACAAACTTCCATTTGCTCAGGATCATGAACCAATTGATACACTTGCTGAAGTTGTAAAGACATTAAAGCCAACAGTGTTAATTGGTGCTGCGGCAATTGGTGGTGCATTCACTAAAGAAATTCTCACCGCAATGGGAGAATTTAATGAGAGACCAGTAATTTTTGCATTGAGCAATCCAACAAGCAAAGCTGAATGCACTGCAGAGGAAGCATACACAGCAACAAATGTAAGAAAAAAAAAAATAAATATTTATCTATTTGTAAATGAAATACAATATTTTGAATTAATTGATTAATATCAATGTCTATTTTCAGGGTCGTTGTATATTTGCCAGTGGTTCTCCTTTCGATCCTGTAACACTCAACGGTAAAACTTATAATCCAGGACAGGGCAATAACAGTTACATATTTCCAGGTATTGCTCTAGGCGCAATATGTGCAGGAATGCGAATTATTCCTGAAGAAACATTCCTTATTGGTGCCAATGCACTTGCTGATATTGTAACCGATGCCGATTTAGAATCTGGGAATTTATATCCACCACTCAATGACATTCGTAAATGTTCGTTGAAAATTGCTATTAAAGTAATGGAATACGCTTATCAACAATGTAAGCATTCACTGGTCTCTTTATTTACTATTCTATTATTTTCTTACTGTCATCACTCTAAGAAAATATAATTAATAAAATTATTTTATGTGATTTAATTTGTTTTCAGCTTTGGCTACTGTTTATCCTGAGCCAGAGGATTATGAAAAATTTGTCATGGCACAGCAATATGATTCAAATTACAAGACTGCATTGCCTGTGACATATAGCTGGCCAAAACTTTGAATTCAATTTTAATATCAATGGATATTAGAATAATAATAATTTTTCGAACAATGAAAAAATAAGAGCAATTTTTGTTTTTCTTATATAAAGTATGAAAATTAATTATCAATTATGAAAAAAATTGATTATGATGACTGATCAGCTTTTTTTCTGCATATATTTATAATTGCTAAAATTCACTATAATTTTATTTATATCATTTATGATGCAATAAAAATTATTGATAATTTCAATGCAAACATTGTTCACTTTTGTTTAAACGTATGTTATGTAGAGAATTAAAAATAGTGTAATTTATGAAATTCATTTGCATGTCTTTAGGTGTTTGTGAAAAAAAAAAAAATGAAATATTATTGAAGACATTCTTTGTTCCAACGTGTGATACAATCGATGTTTCGCACGTATGTGTACAATTAATTTTTGTTTTCTTTATATTTACATGTGAACATAAACTAAAAAATAAAATACGAATTATACCATTCATCATAAACAGTAACATGAACATTTCTTCGTGATAAGCTTTATATTGTTTAATTATTGAAACGAGATACGGTGAGAAAAACAAAATAATTATACTACAAATCGGTTGGCTTATTTATTGAAAGAATTTGATGTTAACTGCGCGCAAACGACAATTCAAATAATCTCGATCATACTTGAGAAATAAATTGACTCAGAAAAAAAAAAAAAAAATAAATACTCATTCGCCATTGAATTATAAATCATGATTATTCGTTAGAACGCACAGATGAAAATAATTAATCGCAAATTAATCATGTCTTTTGCAAAAATCATACACACTCTCTCATGTTCATCATTCAAGAATCCTCTCACACTTACAATATAATTTCTTTCATTTTTTATTCTTTCAATTGGTTCAAAAATTTTATCGTTATTTTCATATAACCAGTCCATTTAAATATCATCTTGACATCACAGTGGAGAACGTTCAAGATATCAAAGAAATCACTATTCAATTATCAAGAGAATAATAGAAGAAAAAAAAAATGTCAACCACAAATCTATCTCACATTGCGCGACTTTTTGTTATGTTGTGTGACACATATGTATGATTAAAAATCATAACATTAACATATTTTTCGTTTCCTCCATCATAAAGTATAATGTTGACTTTATAATATTATTACATAATAAAATTAGGGAGGGATAAAATTTACAGAAGAGCATTATAAAATGTTTTACTTACAATCGCGAAAACCATTCTAAATAGAACAAGTTAGGGACGCGGTTACGCTCACTGATTAGACACATCATTATTCTGCAATATTTCCATTCAAGTAGCCACAAATATTACTATTATTATTACTTTCTTTAATAATAATTTTTGATGTGTCTGAACAATAGGGTGGTCGGTCCCGTTCCTAGCTTCATCGTGAAAGTGAATGCGAACGTTCGTGCGTCTGTTGTGTATCACCACCAACTCTTGCGTCAACAAGACGTTGTGAGGCCGGCAATGAATCAAAAAATGGATGGGACAATGCATCTTTCAATGTTATTCGTTGTGCTGGTTCATAATCCAACATACGTTGAATTAAATCAAACATCTGTCGATGTTCGTCATCTTCAGAAATTATATAACGCTAAAAAAAGAAAAATAAAAAGAACAAAATAAATAATTTTATTTTTATTAAATTTGCTATAATTATAAATTTTAAATTATATTAAATACTCACGTGCAATGGTTTGCAGTTTTCTCTTACATATCTGCCTGCTGAACTTTTATCATCCCATTCTAATTTTCCATGATAAAAATATTTTGTTTTTGTTTTACGTGCCATACGGTGTGGAATTGTTCCGAGTATACGTTCCATCATTGCTAAATGTTCACGATTATCGTGCGTTTGAAATAATGTAATGCCCAAATATAATTCAAATAATATACAACCAATCGACCAAACATCACATGGCTGCGACCATCCAAGCTCTAGGCAAATAAGATAATAATAGATTATTACTTGGACTGAATCCTCATCATCCAATATATATTAATACAAATATAATGGATGCAACGACAACCATGACGATAGTAATGTGTAATAAAACTTACCGAGAATAACTTCAGGTGCTCTATAATGTCGCGTACTGACAATTGTACTGTGATGCTCATGATCAAATGTAGCACTGCCAAAATCGATGAGTCTTATGTCCGTTCTCTTTACTCGTCTCACTTCTCGTCGCTTAAACAATAAACGCTTTATTTCAAACGCTTTATCCGCAATATCGACCATATTTATGGCCGATAATCATTGCAAATGGACATATTATTGGGCTCAAACGCGGGAAATTAATAAATGAAAGGATAATAATAATGATAAACAAATAAATTATTGGATTATTTACCTTTTTTGGATTGAATATCACATCAAATTCAGAGTCAACAAATAGAATATTTTCCGGCTTAAGATCTGTGTGTGTCAATTTGTTATCATGAAGAAATTTTACAGAATAACACAGCTGGTATCCCATATGCCTCACATGATCGAGAGGATACGGTTGATAATTATTGTCACGCTGTAAAATTAACAATAGATAATAATTAATTGATCTAAAATTGGATAAAAAAATTATAGAAATTTATTAGAAACTCACCAAGAAATCGAAAACGCTAAGACCAAGCATTTCAAAGGCTATGCACATGTGACCATGATAATTAAACCAATCGAGCATTTTGACGCAAAGACTAAAAAAATAATAATAAAACAATATTATAATTATAAATACTAAATAAAATGTTTGAAAATTAAATAGCCACTGATTTTTATTGTAAAATACTAACTGTTGTCCGTCTGGATCTTTCATAGCAATTTTTTCTAATGCATTAATTTCCAATTTTGCTGCTTCTCGATATTTTTCAACATTCTTTATTATTTTCAAGGCCATTGTGTGATCCCTAAAGTAAAAACAATAATAATAACAATTATTTATACACATATATTAAAGAATATTCGTTGAAGTCATCGGTAATAGATTTGAAACTGGTACGCAGTTCTGCCAAGGCACAAGGCCATTCTCTAATATAATGATCGCGATCTCATTTTACAAGTAGAACTATTTCCAAACTATTGCAGCAGTATGCGAGACAAATCTTCCTTTCATTCTACGCATATACATACACATACGCACATACACGAATATTGCATACTTGAGTTAATATTGATTATTAAAATAAAACATAAAATTATATTCGAGCGATTTTTCTTTTGGCTACTGTTTTTATTACCAATTCATAACTTACATTTGTAAATCCTTAACCTTGACAACTTTTCCAAATGTACCCTCTCCGAGGGTGGCCAGTACTTTATCTGCAATTGAAGGAAAACCAGATAAGTATACAGAGACATGGTTGGACCTTGCGAGTGTGAAATATTTGAAAATTAATTTATCTATTCCTCGACGTTAATATAATATTTAATTAACATTTAACTGGATAATGGCTTTAAAGAAAGCTGATAATTTAACCAAAAGATTAATTACACAATTATTATTAATGCAAATTTATTATCACTCATATTTAATTATCTATGATTTTTCAAGTCTCGAGGAATATTTTTTATTTTCACACTCGCTCAGTCATGATTCAATTATTCGTGCACAGCAGAAGTTATTACACGAATAATGTAGTAGCTGCTGATTTTGCTATAGTAAATTTAAGTTTAATCGCCTCGAGATAATTAAATTTCAAACAGTTGTCCTCTAATGTTTACCTATAACAACGACCTGACTCACGAGTACACGAGGCAATTGTGACATTTTCTTTCTGTCATAGTTATCAGTATATTGTTTAAATGAAATGAAATTAATTTATTACATTCAATTTACATGTGAATTATGATCATTGCAAAGAAGTAAAAGCATTAAAAATAAGAAAAGAATCTATGACTGAGGGAAAATGTCTTACGATAACGCGTCACCTTGGCAGCAATAGTGACACTGTGTTAAGACAAAAGTTATTTATTCGTTTTTTCTTTCTTTTTTTTTTGTCTATTGTCATTATCATGCTAATTTCCACAATTATGTATTCATTTAATTGATCTCTATTGACACCAAGGCGATACGTATAACGCATTGTTTTATGCTACTTGTAGTCGCGCGGAGTCCCATTGAGACTTGAGAATATATCGGCATCTGAAAATGGTGGACATGAAGTAAGTGTTGATAGAAGATAAATGGGCACGAAGTGTGCGATTATAAAATTGGCGGATTTGACCGATTATTAATTACACGATTTGTTTTTTTTCTCGGCTGAACTGTTTATTAATATTGAAAATAAAAAAAGATTAAAACTCTTCACGTCATGAGTGGACAAAAAAATACAAACGTACACGAATACTTTAAAACATCTCGTAGATAGCGTAAGGGGCAGTGTAAATGATTCACACGTAATACACGTTAAAAAACGAATTTAAAGAAATAAAATGACGAAATATCAAGTAATAATTGAAAATAAAATTTTGAAAATAATTGAGGACAAAATTGACATGTAATTAGCAAGCTCATAAAATTCACGATTAATTAAACAAAAGAAACGAAATAGAAACAATAATTAAAAACAGTGTAGATAAAAAAAAAACAAAAAAAAAAAAAAAGATAATAATGATTTATAAAATTGATAGTAAACCGAAGTAAAACCGATTGTTGTGATCGAATAAAAGTCGATCGTAAATAAAATTCTGATTTTTGTCTTAAATCTACAACAATGAGTGTATTCACGTATTCACGAACATCTATTTGCCAGGACGTCGCCGGATTGATAAACAAGATGGCCGTCTTCATCGTCCTCGACGGAGGGCGGTCGTGGGCTCTATTGTCGATGAATCGCCAATAACGACATCATTAAGTGTGAAATATTGAGATGTTGGCAAGTGGGATTTTACCGCAATGTTGCGCAGTGCCAGTACATCATTACCCAATAGATTAATAGATACATTGCCAATCGTTCCAATTCCATAATCACGTTGTTGTCCATTGAATTGTTGTTGGTTGGTTGGTCGGTCGATCAGTATGTTGATTGTGTTGGCAGCCAATGCCAATACCAAAAGCGCGGACATTCCCCCAATGTCGATGTCAATCGATTGGAATTGTAGTTGTTGATACACGTGTTATCGCGTTGTTGTTGTTGTTGTTGTTGTGTAGTGTACCGAACCGAGAATTCAGAAGTCATTGCATTGTCAGAGAAGATAGGTAGGTAGATTGTTGTTGTGGTAGTCCAAACCATGGTCATCATCCACATCAATACACCACCATCATCATCATCATCATCATCATCATCACCATCATCATCATCATCATCAACATCAACATCATCACGATCATCATCATCATCCCGACACGGGAATTGGGGAGTGAGGAGAGACGTGGCCCACACCAGAGTCGATCAACCAATTCCATTCCATTACAACGGAGATGTAACCCAACAATCAGAGAGAAAGGGGAGAGGGCAAAATAGTTTGCCAAGTCAGAAAGTTGCGGTTACGAAATTTACCAATTCGGCACAAAGCGCAATTTTTTTTTTTTTTTTATAATTCATATATGTATGTATATATGTATATATTTAAATATATATTATATATGTATATATATACATGTATATATACATACGTGTGTTCATATATGTATATATGTAAAGATCCTTATAATCTATATTTATTTTTTTATATTATATATATATATTATGTTCAAGTAATCATTGTATTCTCATTTATTTTTGCTATTCATTTATTTATTTATTTATTTATTTATTTATTTACTTATTTATTTATCTATTTATTATTATTCTTTTTTTTTTTTTGTGAAATTAATTTTGTACTATTCTACTTCGAAGCAGCCAAATTATATGAAAGTAATATTATTTAAATGAAAATTTTTCTGTTTCTATTCTTTATTATTTTGTTTGAGAAATTTCACTTTTGATTGTAGATAAATGTTAATATAAATGAATGAATAAATAAATAAATGAAAGAAAAAAAAAAAATATTTTGGTAAACTAGTTAAAATTGAAAATAGAATGTATAAAATAATGAAAATATAAAAATGTGACTGCTTCGTTTTTGACGTCATTATTCATTTTTTTTTTTTTTTTTTCACATCAATTGAGAATACTCTTGATGTTTTTTACCCGTTTTCATTTTTCATGAAAAATTTTATATATACATATATATATAATTCTTTTTTTTTTTTTCCATTCTTTACTATATTACGATGAAACTCTACTTAAATAATTTTGTCATTTACTATTTCGTAACAAATTAAAAAAAATAAAAAAAAATAAAAAATGGGTTAAAAACAATGTTCAATTTTCATTGCTTGACATACTTAAATGCACTAAAGTGTGTTATGTTGTACTTACGTGTTTATCCACAACGTCCCACGTGCCGTGTTCACTTCAAACATTCCAGTGAATGCGGCACGTTAACGTTTGCAACAATATTGCCAACCAAGTTTGATCAACATAAAAATAAGAAAAAAAAAAAAAAAATAATAAATAAAATAAAAAACCAGGAAAAACAAAAATTGAACCGATCACAAATGAAAAGATTATTATTTTCAATTTTTAAAATATAATTCAACTACTCCCTCTAAAATAAAATAACTAAAATAAATAAAATAGAAAAATATATCGCGGAAAAATTTCAACACCATTCTATCAATACCATTGAAACGATCATTACGCAATCAAAAGTGAGAAGAGGCGTTAAAAAATAGATTCACCAGTGGTCGGTATTGGTTGCGAGATCCAAAACGAATCTCAACTGAGCGAGCTCTCACGGGCAATTATTAAACCGTATCATGCAACAACAAAAAATATACACAATCTCAATAATAATTTAAAAAAAAAAAAATATCACATATTAATTAAATATTTGTCTATTCAGTCAATTTGAAAATTGTATTAAAAGCCACATAAATAAATCTAAAACTATATCATTAAATAGTAAAAAAAAAAAAAAACAGCACAATTTAAAATGTATGAGAAAAACTATGAGGAATAATCACACGCGCACGCAATATATTTGTTTAATATTTTCTATTTTCATTTTATTGAGGCAGGAAATTTTCCAAAGATGAATCCGTTGTGTATGATAGCAACACACAACACTCATCACGCGCATCGACAACTTACAATTGCCCTGGTATCAATAGCTTTCGCCTCTACGTTAGTTCCAACGCCTTTAGTTCCATTCTTCTGATACTTGCTGGCAATTATTTCAGCCGCTGTTGGTTTAACATCTGCAATATTACCACCAACATTTCCATAAGCCTCATCAATCGCTGAATATTTCATAATAAGCGTTTGTATTTCTTTTCGTTTTGCCTCACGTTCTGTCAATGTTGGATCATTGCCAATAGCCTTAGAAATTTTTTGCGTTGGCATTTTATCCAAATCATTATTATTACTTGCCGATGATTCTTTTGAACAACGTCGTTTTAATCTACAGCCTTCTAATTGTTCGCTCTTTCCACTGCGATTATTCGGTCGTATTTTTCGATTTTTCGTTTCAGCATTACCACTCTTGTGTCTTCCATATCTACGATATGTTTCTGAATTCATTAGTGTTTGTCTATCAATTCTTTGATAACCTGGTGTTTTTTCACGACGTACAGAAGCACTAACATATGGATATGCTTTTTCACTCAATAAAACACTATTTGTTGTGGCACTCTTTACAATTGTACGTGTTACAGAAGGTTCTAATGTTTTTTCTTCTCTAACAAATGGACTAATACCATCATGATGTCTTGAACTTAAATCATGACGACGTTTATAATTATTATTCATTGATTCATCATCGCGTTTCTTTATATATCGATCTAATATTGATGAATATTTATCTTCAAGTCGATGGCGTGTACTGCCAAGGTCACGAGACATCCCAATTGGCGAACGTTTAATTACTGATCTATCATTAGTATTTGATGGACCACGTACTCTTGTTGTTAAACGTTGCAGTAAATTTGTACACGAATCACTCAATAATTGTGTTACACTTGTAGTTGATGATCTGGCATAACGTCGACGATTGCTCGTAGAATTTTGACGAGTTGACGACATATTGTCGCGTGTTGCAAAGGCAAACATTATCACTGTATTAATAATCCAAGTTCAAGTTGACAAAGTGAAGAAAAATAAAAATAAAAATATATAGTGGATGATTTTTAATCACTTAATATTCTTCAATTTCAAATAATAATAAAATAATGACGACTCTGATGATGTTTCCTTGTTATCTCGTCTCATTACGAATACTCTGGAACTCCTGCTGATATCTTCACCCTCACCACTGTACAAAATCAAACAAATGCACTTTACAGAGTATAAGTAATCTCAATTCATGGCTGATCCAAACTCATTGATCGTTTAAGACTATTTTTTAGTCGAGTGCGTTTCAATTTTTTATATGAATACTAATGATGTCGAAGACAACGACGTCTGTATGAAGATGATGATAGTCATGATGATGATGATGATGATGATGATGATGATGAGTGGTGGACGACAAAGTTTGCGGGGGCAAAATCGCGCGCGTTCGCCTCGCCAAATACTGTCGTACTAAAAATATCAGAGCACAGCCGCCAGAGCAAGCACACACGCTTCAACGAATAATGCGTCCTCACGCAACACGCGCGCGAGCTCTAGAACCCAGTAAATAAGATAGAATGAGATAGGTATAAAGTTAAACAAGATGAAGATGTGAGAACGGTTGAGTGTATGAGAATATAGAGATAGAAAATTGTAGAGTGAGAGCGAACGTAGATGATGAGAGAAAAATAGACGTTTAAAGTGCCTAACGCTATCTTGTAACGATGCTTACGTAAATTCAATTTTAAAAATCGATTCTTATTCAATATTATCACATTATTAAATAATTAATAATAATATTTATTTCAAATTTTAAGATTAATAAATCACACAATAAATAATTTACTGAACATTTTTGTATTTATTTATTTTTCAGCTAATTGAGTCACTTAATGATGTGCTTCAATTATTAATATTCTAACGGCAATTTCTATCAACAGCTGATGGCATAAAACGAAGAGGTAGTTTAGAATGGACAGAAGAAAATAAAGGAGAATGAATTAATGAAAACTGGAAGCACAATAATCACCAAACGCAAGACTGAGAATGAATAAAAAATTTAGTTGACATCTAAATATTAGCTCTGTTGGTTGAGCTATTGGAAACGCGTAGGTGTTTTTCGGTGGACACAACTTTTATACTATTAATAATCTGTCGGGTAAGTATAATTCAAGGTCATATTGTATTTCTCATTTTCTTGATCTTGTTATTTTCGTTATTTTATCTACAACGTTTGTCGACAATGATGACATTGTCGAGGCTGCATGAAAGCCAAGGAATAATCAAGTATAAATAATTTTATCTAAAACGTATGAATATGGTGGAAAGTTGCCGAGATAAATTACGTGCCCAAGTGACAAATAAATTTAAAAAATTATTTTATTACATCTTTCATCACGTGTATAAAAATAATGAATGAAGAGAACTAACTGCTGAATTAAATTAAGCGCATTCAAGAAATCATGGTCAAAACATTGTTCTATTAATTTAAATTTCAAAGAAGAAAAAAAAAAGAAAAAGAAATTATACTAAAAGGGTAAGAGAAATATCCGAAAATATATTCGACAAAAGTGAACGATAGGAAAGCAAGAAATGCGCACGCATTGAATGTATTCATTGGTTGGCATTATGTCAACAGAAATAATCTAGTGCATGAGTTCACCTGATGTTTAGGGAAGTTTACAACAGTGAATAAATTACAAAATTAACTTCAAAAGTGCACAGAAGAGTATAAAAAAAAAACCACATACGACACACATGAACGTAAGAATAAAATTGATATAAAATTATTTTAATAATATTGAAATTAAAGAAAAAAAAAATGAAAAAGGATAATTTTTTGATTATGAAATTTAAATGAAGATGAGGATCATTTTTTAAGACTCGGTGTGGAATATCATTCTACCTCATTAATTGACACCTCAAACTCAGGCGTGACATCAACTCGTTGCATCCAGTTGTTCCATAATCGTTGACTGGTACGTCGATGAAACATCGCAAGATCTTCTTGCTGACCAAAGCGAACAACTGTGCCTTGGCCAGTGAACAATCCATGATCGCGCTGTGCCATTTGACGAGGCTGTTGGCTTATTAATTGTCAATCAACTGGTGGCGGCTGACACACAATTAATTTTCATCATGAATATCAGTATAGTTTTTTTAATTACCCATAATTTCACTTCATCCATTGATATAACACAACATTCAATTAACTCCATGATGTATCTTTCATTTCTTATTGAATCAATAGCGCTCAATTTTTTCTATTAATTTTTCACTCGTTCATTTTATAAAATGAATTTATATACATGTATATATATTTTTTAATAACATGAGTTATTATTATTCACGTTGATAATGTTCACAAACGTCCACTGCCACCGATTAATTATTTTACATAAATGAAATAAGGTCGCAGGCCAACACATACTCGCGGTGTACTCAACGTCGGCCATCTGGTGGGTTAAAATCTTGTACTGTGAATTCGTCGTGGAAAAGCGCGTGATGACGGGGCCTACACCAACGAAAATAGTCCTTGGACAAAAATAGTTTGACTTGAATACATTTTGTGATGATGGCAATGAGATGGTAACGATGAGAAAAAAGTATCATTGGTATTTTACGCAAAATACTATTTAATACACAATTTTTATTTAAATAATTATATTCATTCACGCCATGTTTATATTTTTATTTAACGATGTTTCACTTTTATAATTTATAGCGCGATATTATTTTAATTTAAACATGTTAAATTACCAAGTGTTTTTATCACGATCCAAACTCTTTCTCCGGCTCTTCTGCATTTACTTTCTCTTACTTCTTTTTCTTCCTCTTCTTCATCTTCATCTTCTCCTCCTCCGACTTTTGCAGCCACACAAGGCGTGCCCCCATCGTGAAACCGATAATAATAGCAATGTGTATAAAGAATCGCCATGAATATATGAACGTCCATCATCGTGTCCTCAATTGTGTTCACGATTTCTTCAATAAAATCAATCATATTTATACTCCAACTATTTTCTATTTAATAACACTACTATGGCTTTTCTTTCTTCAATACTAATCTGACGATAATATATACATATTAAATGAAGCACGCATTACAATAATTATCTAAAATGTCTAGATTTACTTAAATTTAAATATTTAAATAAAGATACTTAATTTAACTAATAATATTTATGATTTATGAAAGGCCTGTGAGAGTCGCTCAATGTTTTTTACGCTTTGGATAATGAGAATAAAATAATAAATAATATAAAAAGAAAAATATCGTATTGAAAAATGAAATAATAAATATTTATAAGATCACTTGGTGGCATATTGATTTTTATAAAATAATTATAAATCTGATAATTCGACGAAAATTAAAGGGAAAAAATTATCCAATCTGTAAATACTGACCTTGCTCTTTGACGATGGTGCATGTACACGAAAACGTGTAGATTCTTCACTTGGTGTCGACGACGTCGGGTGTCGATTAGACCTCATTCGTCTTACATCGCTTGTTATGATTCGTGCTACACGTTCTCTTACACGATCACGATCGCGTTGTTTATGCACGTGGGTTGAGTGTTGGCGACCGCTACTTGGCGATCTTCTGTGACTCCTTTTATAACGTCGCTCTTGACTTGTACCACGCTCATGTTGACGAGATCTCAGCACTCGTTCGCCACTAAATGGATTGGAAGAGTCGTGATTTTTAGTGGCGTGAAGTAGTCTTTGAGTAGAGGGAAACAAAAATTACATACTTATTTAATTGAGGATTAGTATTTAGAATGAGTTTGTGAGTAAAGAAAATTGGTAGATGAAAGATAGGAGAATAGGAGGAAAAAATAATTGTTAGATAATTTAAATTGAATATTGACATCGAATTCATCGTCATTATGAAAATCCTAACAATCATTACTTAATCGTCAACCTCAAATAAATTAATTTTCATTAATTTGTTTTTATATATATTAATTGAAAATTAATGAAAAAACTTTGGTACTCAGAATACTATACCTAAGCATCCAGGTCGCGAGTGAGACGTAAAGTACAGGCATCACTTCCTAATTTATAAAAAAAATTTCGCTTTATTTCACGTAAGTTTCAAATAAATTCACAATCCGCTTTGTCATAATGATTAAGCAGAAATCATAAATTTAAATTTATTGAAAATATGTGAAATACAGCAGAAAGTGGGTGATAAAGTACATGAGGTGAAATTATACTGTTGGAAAGGCGTTCGCTTTCGTATATACTCTGACCAATCGCTTGACGAAGCATGAAATTATATTTAGCACAAACGTCCATTCGAAGAATTGTTAATAAAATTTTGTCATCTCAATTGACCAAGTGTTAGTCAACAAAACAAAGTGGAAATTGGAACGCTTCATCAAATTAATATATATTATAAATTTATACATATATGTATATAGTTTTCTGTACATAGAGAAAAAAAGAGAGCGTATGAGAATAAAAATAACATAAGAACAATCGATTCTTTCAAGATATCATTTGATCATTAAAGAGATTAAATCCACTGGATTGAACAAAATACGATGTCTTTCTAGACTCTTATTCCTTCTCAGGCTCTATCAACTTTATCACTTTCATCTCAATAATAATTTTAAATCATTAAATCAATAAAGATTTATAAACAACTGAACGTTTGTTCTAAACAAACCAAAATAAAATAGAAGGAAAAAAAAAAACGAAAACGAAGCCTTTGTATTTATTTTATTTTATCTCTGTGAGTAAATTGAATAAATGGCTCGATGAATAAAGAATGTTTTTGATGTCAAAGAGAATTATCCAGATGGCTAATTACTATCATCAGTAGCGGAAATTAAACGTACACTTTACACTGAATTTTAACTTTGTTTTTTATCAGATCAACGACTTTAATGCAATGAATGATATTTTTAAACGAATTATTTAAACAAAATATTCAGTATGAATTCACAAATAAATTGTCGTTAATTTTCAATTCAACACGAATTAATTTAGGAACTTTCTTCATACATTGATGAATAAATTTTCCATTCAACGCTAGCATAAGAGATATTTAAAAATGAGTGTAATATGACGCAAAAACCACTCGTTAACTCGAATGCTCCGTTGATACTGACTGTTGTACATTGAATGTAGCATGACACCGAGTGCTATCGTGAGATTAAAGAAAAGTGAAGCTATGGAAGGGGAGAATTGTATATTAACAAGTATATACACACGATGGTGATTATAAACTGGCAGACATTGGCCTTCGAGTCATCACCATACACTGACAAATACCATCAGACAAACAGCGGAAATAAAATTGCAAAAATGGTGACAATGTGTCACTCATTGTCCCAAAGACAAACCACGAATAAAGACAAATCTTACTTCCTTCATTTTGAAACACCTATAAAGAGAATTTCCTATAAAATAAAATAATAATTCAATCAATATAACATGAAAAATTTATTTCCACTTCCTCTTTAGTACAGTGAAAATTATATAGAACTTGATGTTGGATTTATTTTCTTGCTACAACTTCCCACACGAATGTTATTGTGAAAAAATAGAGGCCGGAGATATCAAGTAAATAAGACTTCAACCGAGTGTGTGGATATAGAAATGGTAAATGGTATGATAGTTTGGATTGAAAGTCAGGAGAAATAAATGATATATTGAGTTTGGTAATACAACTTACCTGTATGTGCCCTTGCTCTGAGGACTCTCGTAATCGATTCGCCTACGTTTATGTTCATATTGAGGTGATCCCGCCGAATGCGAACGAGACCTCGAATGACTGCGAGAACGATGACGCCTTCGGCTTCGCGGCATCTGGAAATTGCAATGAAGAAAAAGAAAACAAAATTAATTTATTACATAAATTTTATCAATTTAAAATGACATTGATATATTTACATAACTGTTTGCACAGTGATTATTGCTAATAATTATGTATTATTAAACAATCAAATGAAATTCGTGTTTTTCATGTTACTATTGCACACAAATTTCACCAATAAATGTATTTTCATTCAAGATATTTGTATATAATTATCCATAAAAGATTGATAGGATAAAAATCACCTTGAAGAAGGTGTATTTGTTTGTAAAGACATCTGTTCATCTATGTATCTAAATAGAATACAATAATGATGTATGAAGATGAATATGAGAAGAGACAGATTAATGTGTGATTGTCCACAAATAATTTTTGAATTGTAATATCACCAATATTTCCGACAGGCCTAAAACCAATTCTAACCGAGGTGATAATGGACCCGTGTACTTACGTTCGACAGCCGAAATATGCTTGCTTGATCCCAAATGTAATCGAAGATTGATGATATCCAAGATCGTGAAGATGATGCTTGTGGTACAACACTATTTTTTGATAGTGACGAGGACATCAGCTTAAAAATTCTGAAAATTTTTGCAATAAATGCAAAAAACACCAATACCAAAATGAATTTATGACACTTTTATATCAACTTTTTAAATAGATACTACCCAATGAAAATATAATATAATTAAATAGTCAATAACAATATCTATGTTGAAAATTGAGAATTGAGAAGAAAAATTTCAATCATTATCTACAAAGAAAATAAATGTAAGAAGACATTGTCGAGCAACAACTGTACGTTAAAAAAAAAAAGTCTTTTATAAAGATCGATGGCAAAGAGAGCATCATTCCAACCTTGAATAGAGATCGCACCATCCAAACGTTTAATATATATATATATATGTATATATTTATGTGCGTGTGTATATTCCTAAAATAATATTACAGAAAGTTTTTTGATGAGTGAAAAAACAACTGTCCAACACACAAACAAGATTATGAATTGATGAAATCCGGTTTGAACATTCAGAAATGTCGTCTTGGGCACGCCATAAGGTAATACGGCTGATGAGACGCCATCTTGAAGTTTTATATACACATAAAGAGTGAGATAGAGAGTGAGTGAATATGTGTGAGTGAAAAAAAATGGAAAAGAGACGCACGCACGCGCAAATACATGCAAAATGTCGTTTCTCACGGATATCCTGCGCCCTGAGCAATTGGATTGGAAGAATAAACGTGACAGAATGAGAGAAAATGAAAGAAAAGGAAACAACGCAGAATTTTTCTTCACACATATTTGTTTTTTATCAAAAATTTATTATTAAACTTTAATTATAGTATTTATTATTATTACTCACGTTCCAGGGACAATATAAGCTGATTTGATTCCAGAAATAATTAAATACACACGATAACCAGGTGTGCGATAATACAGAACGCAAAACACTCTTGTGTGTCAACGACGTGGACATTGGATCAATGCGATTGGTTATTCCGATCACACCTCGACAATATACGATGTTGCACGAAGTTATCACGATAATAGCCGAATGTAATCCGAGTGCTGCCCGGCAAAAAGGGTCACGCATGCGCATTTAAATAACTAACTAACCGCCAATTTCAAATTTAATAAATTAAATATCAAAATAATATAACATTAATATTGAAATTACAGCATAAATAATTCATTATTTCCATATAAATATATAAAATAAATTCGCTTTATTGTAATATGATCAAAAATCAAGTTGGAAAAATGGAAAAATTGCATAGAATTTAAAACATTAAACAATTACAAATAAATATTAAATGCTGCATAAATGTTTATAAATATTTTTGAAGATTAATAAATGTTTTTACATTCCGAACCTAATACAATAGATATTTATATGAAATATGATAGATTGTGAATAGAATTAATTTTATTAACAAGATAACCTTACTTGAGAGATAAAATTTATTTCAATTCATATCTTCAAATTAATTTGATTCTATAGTTAAAATAGTAAAAGGTTATCATCAAATAAATTCAGGCCGTATAATTCGTTATCTAGCCACACTACATTCCTCTTTATACACAAATGTATGTGTGTACAATTGGTATACATATATGTGTACGTGTATAAAAACATTAAGATAACCGACAAACACCACTATGGAGGTAACCATGAACTACCAACGTGCAAATAATATATAGGCATATGTATATATATTTTTAGAAAGAAATTAATTAATTAAAAATAATATATTAATAAATATTGTCTACCTGTCTAAGAATCCAATGTCGAAATGCGTTACTAACACCGCCGTAAATATACACCATGAGATTACGGAGCATTTTCACACGTTTTTTCATTTGTTTCATGCGAAAATAAAATACTCCAAAGATATACAGTATTTCATTGCCGGTATCCCGCGTGGATAAAGCTACACACGTTCATCTCTCTTTTGTATACATGTGCAATTGCCAAACGGAATATAAATATATATACACAAGATTATATATTTTTTTTTTTATATTAAAAAAATTCGTTGTAGATGGCAGCATTGTTTCAAGCGGGAAAATCGATTGAAATTTTGAATTAAAATTTATGCAAAACAACTGGAATTGAATTTGTATGATAATTTATATATTATTTCAAAGAATGAAAAAACATTGATGAAGATATATAAATAAAATTTCTGAAAAAAAAAAATAAAAACATAAAAAAAAATATATATTATAAATAAATTGTGGAATGATGGAGAATTATTTTAAATTTCTACTATTAATTGTGTATATTTATTAAAACGTAATATTTCTCATGCTATTTTTATGTTTATACCTGAAATCCCAATGGATATAATGGAGTTTTGTACATAAAAATTTGATATGGATCATGTGAATGTTCACGTTGATTTATTTGTTGTCTACGATTCTTCCATGGTCCCGTATAATTCACATTATGTATCTGAAACATTGAAATTAGTCTGCTGATGTTGACGTAATGATTATTGATTTAAAAATAAAATAGTTTTCTTTTCTTTTTTTCATCAAGGATAATTCATTAATTGGCTCCACACATGTATGAAACAATTTGTCAATTGATAGAAAATAGAACAATGAAAAAGTTCACAGAATTCCAATCGATATTTAAATACATATGTATATACATTCATGCATGCAATATGAGATTCAACTGTTTATGAATTAAAAATACAGGATATTGAAGTTGTTTATATAAATACCTTAGGGATATTCACTTTATATCCAAGTTGATGTTTAAGTTTTACCAATATCCTGCTTATAGCTCGTCCAATCATCATTAAACCTCCACTCTTGACACATGATTCTACATCACGCACGTTCTCCGCAGAATTATCATCAACCCTTAAATGCAGTAAGCGCTTGCGCTCTTATATTTGACCTATATTTATCTCACCTAAAAACAAAAGAGTTGAAAGTTTTTGTTTATTTAAATTTATATTTTTTAGCATCGATCAAAATTATTCAGTGAACAAAATATTGATAATATTTAACCCTCATTAATAATATAATCACAATGATATATAATAGATAAAATTAATAAATAATAATATGAAGAAAGGGGATCAATGGTAAGGTATCCATGACGACAAGCGCAGTGATGAAGAGAAGGCCAATGGGTCACAGAGCAAATAATAAATACTCCTCGTGTACATAAGTGTGTGGTTGTCTTTTCAGTTGATAGCTGGAGGTTTGTGACCATTATTATAGTGGGTAACCTTGGCTGACGAGTGCAAGAGGGTTGCGAACTTGCGCGTGACTAGAAACGTGTGTACACCCACTTCTCTTCCACCACTTTCTCACTCGTAACATTTTTATTAAATTTTTTTTGCTTTGTAAAAAGACACGAGCATTATTCGTTGCAGTGAGTGAAGAGATATCGTTGGTTATTGAGCCGCGCAATGCGGACGTGTGTGCCGAAGTGGCAGGCGAGGTGACAGAAAGTTTGGCCGCTGCAAGCCTTGGGGCCAGCGGCCACCAACTTCTGCAAGACAATATCTCAAAGACAATTATCATAGAATCAAATAAAAGTGGTGATGATAATGATGATCATAATGTCACAACATGGTCAGATGAAAATAAAAATAATGATGACAGAGAGAAAGTGAATGATGGAATGCAGAATCAGACAAAAAGAATAAATGAAAATAATGATAATGTTAATGTGGAAAATGATGGATGGTGTCTTAAAAATTGGAATGATATGCCAAGACATTTGCAATTTAATCCACATATCAAAACGGGCTATAGACCACTTACTAATTTTACAGGTTGTGTGAAAAGTCTTTTTTATCTTCACAATGAAACTGTCAATATTTTAACTCATGGTAAGTTTGTTTAAAAATAATAATTATTTTTATTTTGATCTTTTTTTCTTTCCATTTATTATTTATCGATTATGAAAAGGCATCAGTTTAACTCGAATTATGAGTCAGCAGCAACTTAAATGGATCATGTCGAAAGATTACGGCCAAGGTTCATACTTATAGTAATGTCTGTCTGTATAGGTCAATTTCCGGATTGAACTTTTGTAGAAAACAGCTGGAGGCAAAATTGAATAGACAAAAAAAAAAAATTACTGATTGATGAAAATAATAAAAGATAGATAAATCATTTATAAAATAATATTACGAAATATTGAAGATGTTAAGATTCAATCAGAGAAATTTAGTCGGGTTATGATAATTAGTTATTTAGAAAGGGTTGATGAAATTATTAAACAGATAAACGTGAGAAATTATTTGTTAGTTTGGAAAGGCAAATGAGTGGTAGAATAAAAATTACTTGAGAAAGAGCGAGAGGGAGTAGGAGAATGGAATCGATAGATTGGAGAAGAATTTCTATTTAAAGACATAAATTGAAGGAAAAGTAATCTTACTTACAAATTTATGATGAGAAATCATTTTGGAATGCTTTCAGGTCTTGCAACACTTCATATTTTATTGACGGTGCCAAATCTGCTTCCTTGGTGGGACAATGGATTTTTTTTTGGTTTTATATCATGGTGTCACGTCATTGGAGCTGTTAGTCCATGGATCGGCTCTTCTTTATACCATTTATTTATGAATTTAAATTATGGCGAAGAATTTTATACGAAATTACTCAAGCTGGACATGCTTGGAATATGGGTCTGCCAGAGTGTCGGTGAAGTATTCTAATATCATCCATTATATGCTATCAAAAAAAGATAAAAAATCATTTTAAAGAATCCTCCTTCTTATATTAAAATAAAAATTATATAGTAATAATATTGAAACCCAAGCTATCAATGGATAATTAATTTAATCATGATTTTTAAATTGTTTTATATAGGTGCAGTGCCAATGATAGCAGCATCAGTTCACTGTCTTCCACCTGTCTTGTGGCACTTGTGCATAATCTTATATGTCTTCTTGAGCCTCTGGGGTCTACTTAAGGCAAAAAAAAAAAAAAAAAAAGAGATTTGAATTATTATCAATCATTATTAATGTCATTCTATTTATTAAATGACATGTGACTTATGGAATTATTCTATTTAGGCAATGAGAGCTAAATCGCCATGGGAAAGAAGATTATGTTTTTCACCGCCATTTATGATGCGAATGATATTCCTGACATTAAGATGCTTTCGTATGGGTGGCGGTGCGCCCGATGGATTTCCACACGTTGTATTACAAGTAAAAATTTCTAAATTATACATAAAAAAAAATTATTTAGATTAATATAAATATTTACGTATTAAATGTATTTATATGTATCATTTATATTTAATTAAATAAGGATTTAGTAGCTGTTATTGGTGGATCAATTGGTGCTTTGAGAATACCTGAAAAATGGATCCCAGGTCATTTTGATTTAATCTTGAATTCACACAATATTATGCACGTGGTGGTTATTCTTGCTGTGTGGTCAATGCATGCGGCAACTCTACAAGACATTAGATGGATGATGAATCCATCAGCATGTTTAGCTACATATGATTCATCACCCCATCACGATGAGCTGTGATTGGATGATTATTTATTGTAGAAATCAAGACCTGCGAAACTGTGATTACATTATATCAATATAAAATTCTGGAAGTGGTATTTGGTAAAAATCTGTGATTAAAGTTATGAGAAAAAAAAAATAAGATAAAAATTGCATGTATATGGAATGAGAGATAATGTTATATATTCAATTGAATGCCGAAAATTAATTCATTAGCAATAAATTTAATAGACCAATTGACTAAATAAAGTAAAGTAATAATGCGAATCAATCAAAATGTTCATGATTGATATGCAGTAGTGATGATAAAATAAAAAATGATTATTTAGAAATAACGATTAATCAATTTCAATATGTCATTGATTGACCAAATATTATTATTAGTAATAATAATAATTATTAAAATATTAGTTGAAAAAAGTTTTCCGAAAAAATTTTCTCACGATTAGATTGTCTAGCTTCCACATATTTCTCAGCTCCGTTTTCAAATTTGTGCTAGTCGAATTATTAGCATTAATATAATTCAAATGACCAGCGTATACATCTTGTGTTATCATAAATTCAATCAGCAATTTTCCATTTTTATGTAGAAAAACAATAAACCAATGAAGGAGAAAAATAATTATAATAAAAAAAAGAAACAGGCAGTTCGTTGTGCCATACCGAATTCGATTTTAACACCATTTATAGACATTGCTTATTGAATAATTAAATTGTTACGTTAAATGTGTCGTTGATTGTTGATACATAACAATATTTTATACCTCGACTTTAAAGCTATTAGAAAATATGATGAAATATAATGGGATCGAAGTTAATAGATTAATGATATTGTACTCTTGTTAACAATTTATCTCAATTTGTTTATTCAAGAACTTTTACCAGATTTTTAAATTTTTCTGCAATTTTAAACACTCCTTAACGTCTCCCCCAATAAACAGTTTCTGAAGAATAAACGTTGAATAATTTGTTTTTGTACCTTAACCTTATAACATACTAGACTTTTTTCAATTTTTCTTTCTTTCTCATTTCAACTCAATTATTGATTGACGTTGAATTAAATACATATTTATGATTAATTCATTGCAGTGGTGATTCGCTATCTTGTGTATAACTTTTAACTCTACTGAATTTCAGCGGTGGATATCGTCCGCACACCTTCAAGCATATTGGAGTCTCAGGACCATTGGGATATTGAGTACATACATTGAAACCAATCCAAGAAAGTTGCCAGTTTGCTCGTTTATGATAATTTTGAATATCAAATTCCTAAACGAAAACAAAAGAATAAAAAATAATATGAGCAAATACATATACAAAATAGAAATTATTATTGAAAAAAAAAAATATTCATCTCTATTTACCACACGAAATGTCCTCACGCCTTTATCAGTAAGTCGTTCACGTCTTCTTTTCCAATATAAATTACTATGATTTACTTTATTTTCTGGTTTTCTTAATACAAGTGTTGCAGTATTTTCGTGCAATTTGTAGTGACCAATTAAAACAGACGTATTTCGTGGCTCGCGATATTTCAAGCTATTAACACAACTTTGCATATCATCAGTTGATGTCAGCATGAGAGCTTGATCGCCTGGGAAAAACCTAAAAAAAAAAAATTAATAAAATTAATTTCATAAAAATAGAAAACAAAAAGTAATAATATTGATAATGATTATAATAATCGAAATTGGAAACAGTTATTTTTCATTTTAATTTACCTGATATATCTATAATATTCAACAAAGTGCCAAGGACGATAAAAAGCATCTTGATAACTATTTTCACCGTGGCGCATATATGTAGTTTTACTAATATAACAACCGTTGTATCGAAGTCTAGGTCGGTTAATATACATCTCTCTCCATGAAAGATACTTTGGCTCGTAATTACCACAATTTACGCCCCATACTCGGACACAAGCTATTCTCCATATTTCTGGGTCTCGAGCACAAATAAAAAATCCACGACAAACTCTAGAGAACATTTCTAATGAGCGGAGATCCAGCTCCGATGAAACCACCCATCGTAATATATACAAAACAATTTCCATTGGTAATGCAGAAAAGTGTACTGCCTGTAAAATTAAGAGAAAAAATATAGTTAATTTGATATTAATTCACTAAAATATATAATTCGGAATCAAATGAATAATTTAGAATATCAATTTAATATTAAGTATCCAATTCAACAAATAAAAATAGCTAAAAAATATCTCTCACATTTTGTTCATGTTGCGGAAAGCATACACAATGATTATGACCAGCATTTTTTGCCAACTGTTCCAAGAAATCATTTTCATCATTATCATCATCATCATCATCATCATCATCATCATTACCAACATTCTCATATACAATCTGAGCACCACTGGATAATGTCTGTAGTCCGTCATTGTTCTCTAATTTATCACTAATCTTTGATTTTGACGATTCATACAAACGTAATTCAATATCTGGCACTAATTGAACAGCACGTTTATAAAATCTGATTGCATCATATAATTCTCCACTTTTCTCAAACTCAACACCTTTCAAAAATAAATTTTTGGCCTAAAAACACATTGAATATTATGAATAAAACAGTAAATACAAATATATTTCTCTATAACATTCATTTATCTATATATACATACTCGAAATTCTATTGATGATTCCCCCTTGTTAAGGTCACTGTTGAATATATTGGTGGGATTTTCATCACGTGATTTAGCTGATGCCTCTAACTCTCTTTGCCACTGCTCTCTGAAAGTTTCCAAAGCATTCTCAATACTCTCAACCATTGGCATCGATGAATACGACGACAATGATGATGTTTCAACTAAATCCCCAACACTTTCCTCACCAGTACCACCGTCGTCATCCTTCGTTTCACTACGTTCGCTCATCTACAAATAAAAAAAATACATTTTTTATACACAATATAAAAACACCTCAATATATTCTTAATTAATCAAACAATAATAAATAAAATTAATAATTATGATAATGCGTATGTTAAAATTGTGCGAAATTTTTGAGGTTATGATGACGCACGTATTTGAAGCAGAGGTAAAACGACGATGATGACCACAACGAATCGCCTTGGCATTGACATCTACCGACATACCATTATTTAATAATCCTTTGTCCCGAGTTATTTAATTGTTCACCGCATATATTCACGGTCAGAATAACGTAAAACACAACGAAAACACATTTTCGCGAGATGCACGGCCGCCATTACTAATTTCTCCTGATTTTCATCTCAGCGCAAAAATTAACATAAATAAAACTAGTACTCATATGTAATACATATACGGTAGTCGACTAAATGAAGGGAAGAAATATATGTACATAATAATGCAATACATATAGTACAGACTTTTACTTTCAATGCATTTTACTGTCGGACATAAATATATGTATGTGAATGGAAATACATTATATTAAAAATAAAAGTGTCACATGTTGTATATATATTTATATTTATCCCACGAAGTAATGTTAACAATTGAACAATCTTTATTCTCTTGAACAAACATTATGCAATTATTGCACTCAGTAAATTTAATAAATATAATATTTCGCTTTCATTATTATATTATACAAGAAAATAAAATAATTAAGTATTGCATCACCTCACTTTTTTCAATTTCAAAATTCATCTTTGATACGATTAAGGTCTCAATGTTTAAATAAACTTCTTTACGAATATAAACTGTTTTATTATGACTTTGAAAATTTTTTTTATCTTAATATCTCATGCATAAACAAATAACAAAGTTAATTTAAAAACTTTTCCAACTTTTATGATGATAATAAATATATCACAGATATATTTTATCTTACATTTTTTCCATATAATATAAAATCATTCATTCATCAATTTATATTTTATCAAAATCACAAGAAGATAATACTTTAAATGCCATAAAAAAATTGTTTTAAATTAAATTTTTTCCTCAGCTGTTCAATGGAAAATTAATTGAAATTCTTCCTGAATTCAAACATGATTCTAAAATAAGAAAAAAGAAGCAAATAAATAAAAAAGAATATATACGTACAGCGAATAAATTATCTCACCAAATTTAAAATGTACGTCTGAATGGAAAAAGTGGGTCATCATTGGTTCCTTGTTCATACATACACGCGACAGAATATTGTCAGGTGAGTTTGGAAGCCTTCAAGACGAAAGTGGCGAGAGTGCAATGGCATTTTTTCAAGTAAATATGTGCCCACCCCGTTTCTTCACCACCTCTCCAACTATAATTTAACATCAAACAAGTCATCTGAACTGTTCCACCTCTCTACTACCATGATTACCACCACGACTTCTTCACCACAAATGTGTACAAGCACATCCCAAGACATTTGAGCCAATCGTTGTGATCATCTTCCAGGAGTAAAAGCCGGGATCCACTGGTGAACAAGCACAGAAAGCATCATGCGTTTGGTGAGTAAATTTTGGCTTATTTTTAAATTTCTATTTAATATTTTCATCATTAATTAACACATGATTAAATATCACTTCATTTTATTTATATATTTATCCTAACTTGGTGATTAATTCTTTGATTTATAATTTTAAAAATCCATATTTTATATACTGTGAATTGCAAACTTATCAGTGACAAAGTGATAAATACAAGCAATTATATATTGAACATTATTCATAATTCTGACATAGAGCTGTATATATGTATTTAAAATAAAATATTCCCGAGTTGTCGCAGAGAATTAATGAAAAAAAATTTTTATTTTAAAAGTATACAAATGTCAAACCTATTGGAGAATAAAAATATTTGATATCAAGGGAAAGTGATCGGTAATATTATCATTGTATAAATATATAATATATGATATATGTGCAAGATGGTCTTTCAATATATATAATGGCGTGTTGTTTTACTTTCCCTTGATTTTTTATGTGCATTTATTACTACGTACTCGTGGTAAAAATAGAGAAAAAAAAAAACGTATACAAACAACACAATTGATTAATTCATCAGTGAAGCGGCTGAAAACTTTTTTTTTTACATTCAGAAACACGATAGAAAATATTTACGATATAGTTATTATCATTAACGTATCATAATATTCTTGTATGATTTCTTAAAATTAAAATGTTGAGGATTTTTTTTTTTTTTTTTTGCCACTTGTTCAATCTTCATTATTATTCACTCACGCAAGATGCAGTTTTAAATCGTGAATTTTATTCGACCCAGTTGCCATTTAGTGCAAACGAGTGCATATCGTCTCGCACGAAACACACCAAAATAATTAAGGGTAATTGCATTATATTGAAAGTCGCCAGAGGGTATCAATATTCCTGAATATCATGCAATCTTTTTTTTTTTTTTTTTCGGCCGTATTTACCACAATTGATTTTCCTTTTTTTTTTTTTTAATTTCTCTTTTTGGTTGGTATGCCAAAAGAAAGTGTCTAACCCTGTTTGATCATAACAACCCGGGTGTGCCCACGACAAATATTATTTTCTCAACATGATAATTAACTTGGCCTCGAGATTCTTGACCTTGAGTGAAAGCAATGGAGGGTGTGGACATACCTCTCAAACAACATAACAATTGTTAAAAGCATTATAAAAACTATATAATCAAAATTGTGAAATGCATTAAGAGAGAAAATATATATTAAAAAATTTCAAAATTAATTAAATTATTAAATTCAATAAAAATATATTTCATTTAAATTCCATAAATAATTTCATTATATCATTTTATCCTGATTATATTCAATATCATTTAAATTGGATGAAAATTTATTTACAATAATTAATTTTAAATTAATCAATATGAAATAAAGAAATTTCTCATTACAAAACCGGAAATAAATCGTGCAATTTAATCGGACAATTCTGCTGTGAATATTTTTTATTTATTTATATTTTTTTCTTTTCTATTATATTCCTGGCAATAATTAAGTAAATCGAAATCTCATTAAGGCTGTAAAACCACAAGATAAATAATTGCTGAATTAAGAAGTAAATACGTAAACTATATACAATTATATATGTATATATAATTAATTATAATATATATATATACATATACATATATATTTCAATCGATCACGGAGATCTCACTCGATGTGATTGCGCGAATATTCTCACGAGTCCATCAACAACTATACTGCAGTCACATAAACATTAAACACAAACAAATTGCACAATTGTCAGGCTAAATATATGAAGTTTATATTTTTCTTGATAACCTCACTAAACCATTTGGCTTTCACCCGCAAAACAAATCATCAGATCTCATTACTGATGGTAAAAATCTTCCCCTCAATTTATCCCTTCAAATAAATATATACAATATTTATATATTTATATTATTTTATATCTACTTTACTATATTTATCACAATTTATCTATCAATATATTTTTTCTTACAGTACATATATATATATATCTGCAGTATATAAATAAATAAATTCACCAAGTGTGTCTTTGTTTATATATTTATTTGCATCCAATATATATACGTTGAAAGTGACACCAATTTACAATCACTTTCGCCACATACAGTAATAAACAATCAATCATTTTCTTTTGTTACCAATAAATTTTTCACTTTGACAATAAATTATTATTCTATTGCCATTATAAATATTGTCATCTTTGATATATTACCCATTGATTTATCTTTATATATATTTTATAAAAGTCAAAAAAATTAAATTAAATAAATAAAATTAATAATAAAATCCAAGGTAAATTTTAAAATAAATATAAATTATCAATTGTTTGATTATTAAATTTCAATAATACAATTTCATTTGTTTAATATTTAATATAAATTATCAATTGATTGATTATTAAATTTCAATAATACAATTTCATTTGTTTAATATTTAATATAAATTATCAATTGATTGATTATTAAATTTCAATAATATAATTTCGTTTATTCATCTGAACTTTAAAAGTAAATGGAATTTATTTATAGAACGATTTATATTTAATATAATTGGATATTTATATCCTGAGTTTATTTACTTATGTGCACGAGTATATAAGTCAATTGTTATTAACTAATGAATGGCAATCATACATACATACATACATACATGATATCGATATCTTATGATGAATAATATTTAGCTTACTATATATTTATATATATATGTACAATGAGAAAAAGAGAGTATAATGAAACAAGCAAAAACATTTGGATGAGTCTGTGGGATGTTGGGAAGCCTCATAACAAACGTGGCAAGTTCACGAGCGCGTGTATGTACATCAAAAGAAATATGTATACTTGTGTCGTGTCGAGTGAAAGTATCTTTTATCTTTCTTTCTCACGTATGCAATAATAATATTCCTCTTTGCTCAATTCTTCCTACATCTCATCGAGTTATGTATATAAACATGAACGAGCTTGAGTATCAACTTATACTAAAGGTGTATGTCTTCTTCGTGTATAGTCTCACAGTGTTATTCATTACACTTTTATTCATTATTTATGATACATTGAAAAACGAAAGACATATAGGATTTGTATTAGCATTGGTATAGTATATATTTAATTATGTACTTATGTATATGGGGAAAAAAATCATTTTTATATGTGTAAAAAAAAAAAAGGATTGTTTATATTGAATAATTTGTAGGAATTCAATATTTTATAATTTTTTTTTTTTGGTAATTATTTAATTTATTGTGATTAATTGAATTTTTTATTTTTATTAATGTATGGTGGTTTAATTAATTTGTGATTTTTAATTGGGGAAAATTTTTTATTTTGAGTATTATAAGGACAAAAAAGTTTTTGCAGATTTTTTTTTTTTCCTGAAGAATAAAAAATCGTGATGTTAATTAGATTGTTATTTTATCGTGTATTGATTATGATATTAAGAAAGAAGAATAAATGCAATATACTAATATGATGTGAAATGGTTTTGTTGAAAGGGATATGAAAAAAAAATAGCAATAATAAAATTAATCAGTTAATATTTTTTAAAAATATCTACTTCGCAAATTTTAAAAACAAATTTTTGTTCTCTCCAAACAAAAGTTTTATCATTTAGAATTTTTATCACAAATAGAGCAGCTTAATTTACTAATTTAAAACATTTTAAAAATTCCCATTGAGAGTATATCATTAATAAAAAGCAGAAGAATAAAAAATTGAAAAAAACAAAAAAATATATTTTTCAATTTTTTGAAAATTGTAGTTGAGAAAGCCTTCTTAAGTCGGTCAATGAACTAAATGCACACCGGACATATGTACATATACACACATATATATATATATATATATATATATATATATATATATATATATATATTTATATAGGAAGAGATGCGGATCCATACATATGAAGTAGTCGGTGATATTTTTTGAAAGTGAAACTCCCAATGGGAGGGAAAAGCATTGGAATGTTCGCGTGTATACACATGACACCTGCGTCGCAGAAGTGAAGATGCTTATACATACACACACGCAAAAATATATATTTATATATGTGGGTATATATTGATGATACATTGGAATGAAGATACACAAGTTGTAACGATATGAGAGAAGTGGTATAGCTTACGATATATGTTCGTCTTTGACTGTCCGGAAAAATTAATGAGACAACGCTCTCAGTTACATTGATGTATAGAATCTCATGATGAGTCTTGTCTTCTCAGGTTATTTGGTAGTTTAGAAAGTTTCAAAAGAGGCTCATCCGTATTGCCTGGGGCGTGTCCCAGGCTTTCGTCTTCGATTGGAGACACCGCTGGTATTTATGAATTTAAATATGCATAAAAATCATGATCCACTCAATTTGTTGACGATTTCAAAAGTCATTTTCTCATTAGAGAAATTTTAATTTTTTTTCTTATATATGAAAGATATCTTTATTATATATTCATGTGAATAATATTTATTTATTTTATTTTCAATTTTAATTTAGTGAGATAACAAGTGTTTTATTAATTTATTCATTATCAATATATATTTTTTTTTTTTTATATTCATCATTAGTCAAAAGGTATTTTTAATTTTATTTGAGTTTCTTCAGTATGTGGATTCAGTGAAAGTCATGTCGATGAATTTTAATCAACTGAAGTCGTAATAACACACACACAAATACACATATATATTTGAAAATAATATAAAAAGTTAAAAGAAAAATAAAAAAAGAATAATAAATTCTTATATGACTTGGCAATGTGTCGGTAATTTTTTTTTTCTTCATTTGCCCCCCATCAACATCAACATCATCATCATCATCATCATCATCATCATCATCATCACCAGCAGCAATAGCAGCGGTGTCTTCTCTTTTATACTTTTACACTTACACCCAACGTGATAAAGATGGTGGGGTGCGGCTCGCTGATCATATACAGAATCATTCGTTTTGTCTGCACGAATCTCGCTATTGGCTTTCTTCGTAAATGTCAAGCTGATTTTCTCCATTACGGAATTACCTCAGCGGTTATATACTACATACACAGTTAAATAAAATACACATATACTAACATACATATCCGTTGTGGAAAAACGAGAATTGAACGGCAACTAGACACAAATAAACATGGAACATTCCAATTATATATTGCGTGGGAAGATTGTGATTGCAATTGTAATTACCAAAAGTAGTCACGACAATAATTACTTTCGATTTACAAAAAATAAAAAATTTAATTGGTATATAATGTACATAAATTCTTGAGTCAAATGTCCATTAATAAATAATCATAAAATATTCATATTAAATTATTTTTACTGTAAAATTAATCTGAATAATTCAATTTAAGAAAAAGCATATATTGAAAATGAAATATTAGATTGAATCTGTGAAGATTGAAATTTAAAAAAGAAATATTGAATTTATTTCATTTCAGATTGGATTTAATAATTTATTTTACCGATTTGAGACTCATTAATTTTATTGAAAACAAAAATTTCACGATTAATTATTCCAATAGTATATGATTCCATTTAAATAATTAAGACAAATCAACAGTATTATTGATGAATTATTTTATGATTAATTTAATTTGTATATAAGCAAATTAATAATTTAGCCATTAATTATAATTGTATTTTTTACACATTAAATTATATTTTTTTTTGAGATCACGCACATTTTTTTAATTAATAAATCGTAAATTATCCAATTGATATAAATAAATATAGTGCTGAATTAATTCATTACTTTTAATCTCAATCTTTCTAAATTTAATTAAATATTTATCTCATGATAAAAACGCACACGTGTAAACATTATATTTACAAATAAAAATAACATTCACTAATAAACATTTGATTACAAAAAACGATTTCACCCTGTATATTTATATCCATGTAAATATTTTTTTATCCTTCTTAATCATTGTTTACCATGTGTTTAGATAAATAAATAAATATATAAATGAATAAAAAGCGACAAGAGTGAATATATAGATAGTGAAGTTAAGTCACATATTCATTTTATATTTTCTCCATCAACTCGTGGATTTTATATATTATGTATGTATAAAGAAGTGTAAATAAAGTGGTAGGCGTTGTCAATGTATGTACATACATATGTATAAGGTATACATATACTATGTACACATGTATAATGGTTTCTAAATAGAAATTCACAAGCTTATATACATGGATAAAATTATTGTATGTATGTTTGCGTTATTCATACATGAATATTATACATACTAAAATATCATAGAGATTCATCGTTGGTAGATTCATATAAGATAATAAAGAAAGGAGTTGAGCAGTCGTCTATCTGATTTACGTTGAAGTTTACTTCTCTTTTGAGAAGAGTAGATATACCAAGTGAGTCGTTTTCGCATCGCTATATTGCTATTATAATTGTAAACTTGTGTATACCATTATTATGTTATATATGGTATATGGTATAATACATATAATAATTTTTATATTATCCCTTGCCACAAGAAATACAACATCATTGTGGGTGGCCCATTAGACAAAAATTATTAGAAATTATTTTCGACACTTTTTTTCTTGCTCTTATATAAATATGTGTTTTACATTCGATAATTATATTTAATAAATTTTCTATTTCTCGAATATATTAATAGATAATTAGATAAATATTAATGAATAGTATTTATATTTATAATTTATTGAACTGGCAAAAAAAAGCTACTTAAAGTTTTACTACGATTTCTGGCGATGATTTATTTTTTCGGTTATTTAGAAAATTGATAATATTAATGTGGTTTATACAATTTGACATTTTATTGCTATATGTAAAACCGCACTAAAGTAAATTTATGAGACTTGTGTCATATTGTTCTCATCAACACTGTCCGACAATTATAATTGATAATAACATTTGTCAATTCACCGACAAAGAGAATAGAATTTTTTAAATACCTCCAATTCAATATTCACATTAATGAAATGAAAAAATGAATTGAATTGAGGTCATTTAAATAATGTGACCGCGTGCGCACTGGCGCATAGCAATCGCGTTAAATTAAAATTCTCTTTAAAATTCTTGAGCATTTCATCAAGATTTAAATCGTGAGAATATGTGGCATACATAATTAATCACATTTATGCCTACCATTACAATCTAACTATTCTATTCTACATTTCTTTTTCTTTTTTTTTTTCTGCGTGAGAAAATATATTACATCCAACGCGACACAGTCATGTACCTATATCTGTACATATAATTATCCATACAAACACATCATCTAGATACAGATATATAAATTTAAAATGATGTTTAATTCCTGAGATATCTTGTGTGTGGTATGTCCAAATGTTTTACATGTATATACACTGTGGGCGTTATAGAAAACAGTGAATTAAATACAAGAGAATATGGTTTAAATAATAGTCATGAAGATGATGTACTTACGTGAAATTTTTTACCGGTATATATACATGTATAGATAAATGCTCCTGGCCTCACTTATTTATCTCTGTATTATTATTGTACTCCGTTATAGACAATTTTCCCCTTCTTGTACGTTTGATCTCCATCTTCATGACGATTAGGCCGTGTGCAATAAATGTTTGTCGTGCTTTTTCACTGTGGAGAAAACATTTGTATATTTATTGTTAACTCCAATATAAAACATGACTATGCTTGGGGTTTTAAGTTGTAAATATTGCTCTCTATATTACCTATTATAGCATGAATCTATAAAAAAATTTAATGACTCATAAATTGCTGATTCATTACAGATAATAGCATTAGTCCTGGTGAGCGCCTTCATGGTCGTGGGTAACGCTGAAGAATCTGACTCTAATGTGCCGCCCTTGAAGATTGATAAAAATTTACGACGTGCTTTACTTAGAGCACTGGAAAATTTGGAGGCAGAATCAGTTGAAAATTCTGATGATGATCAGCCAAGTGCGGAGAAAGTTGTAAAAGAATTGACATCTTCAACATCATCATCATCATCATCGCCATCATCGTTATCTGAAATTGAACAATCAACTATTCAGGATATTGATCGATTTAAAGGTGCATCGATAACATTTGATCAATTTAATAATGACAGTGATGAAGTACCTGGTGAGGATAAATTACAAAATACAACTTTCGTTGAATCGGATAAATATATGGTGGCAGATTCGAATGCACCGACGATATCTGAAATTTCAAATATAAGTGAAAAAGTTGTTTTTCAAAAGTACGATGCACTTTTAGGTGATAAAAAACCTATTGAAAATTTTTCCGAAACTCTGCAATCAGATAGAATTGAATCAAGGAGTGTAATGTCAAATAAAAGTGGTGTCACAGTCAATACAATTGACAATAATTTAAAACCAACGAGTCACGAAAGGGAAAGTTTGGCAATAAGTTCGAGCAATGGAATTGTATCAGCATCAGCTAATTCTTTATCCTCGCCGACTCCAACTGTGCCAAGTCCAACCGCCCGAACAGTTACCAAGAATATTACAGCATCATTTGCATCAACTGCATCATCACCAACCACTGTAAAATCAGCAAAGTCTGAGGTGAATATATTTAAAGCGCCATTGGTCGCAGCATTTACCGTTCAACAAGATGAAAGTGGTGTGGCTAAAAGTGTAGTTCCCATTTATAAACCCAATGGCAACGGCCAAACATTAACAATTCAAGAACAATTAGAATTCAAACAACAATTATTAGAAAAACAATTGGCAGAACTTCAAGCGCAGCAAATTCAACAGACAGAATTTCTCATTAGACAACAACAATTATATCAAGAGCAGCAAAGACACAAACAACGTCAACAATATTTTTTGCATGAGCAATCAAGATTAAAACAATTAGAAGACCAAAGAAATATTCAAAAACAACAACATCAGCAACATTTAACACAACAATTACCGTTGCAACAACCTCTTGGGGCATTTACACAAAATAATTTGCAAACACTCCAACTACCTTTAAAGTCATCTGGTTTACAATTTCAACCCAGTATTGAATTTCAAGTTCCTAACGCTGATGTACCAGCACCATTTCAACCAAACACTCATGACCAATTCAGATTACAACATCAGCGACAGCATTTAATTAATCAACAAAAGCTTCAACAGCAACAACAGCAGCAGCAAGAACTTCAGCAACAGCAACAACATCGAATTCAACAGCAACAAAAACTACAACAGCAGCAACAGCATCAAAAACTTCAGCAACAACAAATTTTGCAACGACAACAACAACAACAATTACAATTACAGCGATTGCAATCATTCCAAAAAGAGCAGAGACTACAACAGAGTTTTCCCACATTTCCAATTGAATTTCAACCGTCTGTAGTGTCATCACCACCAAGATTTCATCGTCAGGAAGCATTTGGTACGATAGGTAATGCTGGCATCAATAGTAACAGTCAACTAGGTAACAATCAATTAACATCGGATGCCCCGCGAGGTCCTATCCAATCGTTCACGTCTCTCAATCAATACCAACAATTTTCACCGATAAGATCACAACCTCAAAGGCCACCTACGCCGGCTAACCAAATACAACAATTATTATTTCAATCTGGTGTCGCCAGAGATCTTGGAAACAATATAGGAAATGGCAATAACCAAGAGGACCTTAATATTGTATCCAAAGTTTTGGCGCTTAATGTTGGCGCATTACCAATTACACAACATTTAAAGTACACAAATAATGGCTTCGGCAGAGCTTGAAAATCAGATATATAATATAATTCCATCCGTAATAATGTCCCGTTCCAATCGATTTCGCACACATCAAGAAAGTTTCTTTATTCATCTGAAAAAAAAAAAGTCAGTATAAGAAAATATATCCGTGAAAGTCAAATGGAGCGAATATAATAGCAACGTGAAAATGTCAGTCGTCACGTTTGTCAATTTCTCGCTCTCATTCTTCCTCCGTTGTTTTTTTTTTTTTTACACACCTGCAACATTCAAGTGATCCATACCGTTTTTTTCTTCTTTTTTCCCACTTCTGTACTTACATTCAGAGAAATTTTTTAGAGACTCAATATATAAATCCGTGAGTGAGAGAGTATAATATATCATATGGTGGAATGAAATTACATTAGATTTTCGCATCGTCGCCATTGTGATGAGGAAGCCAGCCGCTCCTTAATAAGACTATAATGATATTAATTAAGACGCGTTATATACCGGTTGAAGAAGAAGCGTCTAACATTCTATCAGGAGTTTAAAGACGGGATTCCCGCATGGCATTATCGTGTACTTGTTTTAAACATCTATCCATATACATGTACACCAGGCCAACATTAGTTTGTGTCAAATACATACGAGACTGTTTCTATTCTGTTGCATAAGCGATTATAATTGTTGTTGAGGGTTTATATATCGTAATACATACGATACAGTTACTTTTCTTTGTCACGTCAGTTTTTTTTTCCAACTTATATGTTTATAATTCTTCTTTTTTTTTTTTTTTTGTTCTACATTTCTCATCCGCACTATTTTGAAGTCGATTATGCCTTTCATTGAAACAATTCTGGTATTATTCATTGTAAAATTATAATGAACGATGATGGAGCTAAAAAAAAATCCCTGAAAGAAGACGATTTAAAATAAGATAAATTAAAAAAATAAAGAACTAATCTAAATGAAGAAACTGCGGTTGCTCAAAATAATTTCCTCACATATGTGATTAAATTCACATTCAATATTTTCATCATAAAAATGCGATCGATTTCTTAACTCACTGCCAATCTGCACAATATATATACATATACTACATAAACATGTGTATGTATGTGTATATATTCATGTATATGTTTAACAATGCTCAAAAACAAAACAAAGCAATAAAAACAAATAAATAGATTTGTAAAACTTGCATTAAACCACCATTTAAATAAATGGGAATTTAAAATATATATAATATTATTAATAATATTAATAATAATATTTTTCTTCATCATATATTCCAATCATTACGTGTATTTATTATATGTCAATGTGTATGAAGATCTATAGTCGTTTATAATAGTCAATATATACCATCTTTAACACCAAGGTCAAAGATCATCCGGGTGCATGTGGATGTGAAGAAACACGCGACGATTCGAAATTGAAACTGAAACTTTCGCCGTGTATGCCATTCCGCCAACAACGATTTGTGAAGTATACAATACATTGATAACCTCAAATGTATACTACCGCTTCCTTATGAAGATCCGTGAAGTAAAGGATCAAGTGGGAGAAACAAGCAAAACGTCCTCAATTTCACAAACTGCCTTTAGCATAGAATTCCAGATTTCTCCCGTACAAAATCCGTTGACACCGAGAGCGCCATCATTTTTCGTTTTATTATTATTTGTTTATATTATTTTTCATCACACGTTTTCAATTGGCGAATAAATATATGAAATGTATACGCGGATGATTTTTGACCGTTATAATATCGAAATATAGATGACGATCATATGTAGATTATAATTGTTGTTAGTTTGTAAGATAATTTAAATAACATTAGGAGAATGTGAATAACGACTTTATATTAATACAATTAAGATTTTTGTTTTAACTTTGATATAATTTATGTGTTAATGAACATGAATTATAAGATAAATTTTATACATAATAATTATATAAAAATGCCAATAGAAAAAACTCATCGGAAATTTGTATGATTTAATAAATAAAAACTAATTAATGTATAATCACTACATTCTTGTTTTTTTATTTACAAAATTAATAGCATATCATTTATATAAATAATGAATTGCTGAATTAAAATTTATCCATTGAGGCTAATAATATTTTTTTAGTTTATATTCATATTTAAGGTTAGGATAATATATTCACTGATAATATAATATATTTATTATCAATAAATATTTTTTTTCTTCAGTGTAATTATTAATTGTTATGGCATGCTAAAATTATTGGATATATTTAAATTGTAAAATTCCTTTTATATCAACTGAACAATTAATTAACAATAATAAATTTAATTCAATATTATTAACCATAGATGTCGCCCCAGTATAAAGTCTACGTAATTAATAAAAGGAGGAACAATAAATTTTTCCATGGTAAATAAAAAAAAGGGGGGGATAGTCTGGATTAATAGATTAAAGAATATTATAAGTATATATACTTAAATTTATTTTCAATAAAAATTATTCAGTGATTTTACCATGTTTATATAATAAACAAATCATTCACTTTTTCTTCTTATTTATTTTTATTGTTAATTAATATTTGATTAGTGTTTTAAAATAAAAAAAAATTTATGAAAATTAATCATTCAATGTTTGACGATTTATTTGACAGTGTTATTTATACATGGCTTAACCTACCTCAATATACGAATAAAATTATATTCTTCATACACAATGTTTCTGTGTAATCAGAAAAAAATGATACAATATGTAAAAGATATATAGAATAATATTATATCTTGATATAAGTATGAATGAAGCGTGTCCTAATTGTGGACAACTTACTAATTCATCTTCCTCCAGACTTATTAATGACAATTGTGGCCACCAAAAATGTCGTATGTGTTTATTATACGAGGAAAATGGATGTAAAACATGTGAAATTGAACAAAAAAAATTACCAATAACAAACAATATAGGTAATCATTACCTTCTATATTATAATATTTTATTTTATATTAATAATTAAATAAAAAAAATGTGTTAATTAATATTTTTACAGGATCTGATTTGTTTGATCATGTTGAAATTAATCAGGCTGAGACAGAAAGTTTACCATCGCCTATATTATTGGATATTTCAAATCCAAATTATTCTGATATTATTAATGATGTGAAATCACCTTTGGAAATTGAATCGCCAATTAATAATTCGGACATTACTAAATTACAAACAAATATAAACTGTATTCCAATTGTTGATACTAAAATTAACAACAACATATTAGTAACAAATTCGATTGATAATAATGATAAAGTTAAATCAAAAAAATTCATGGACAGGAGTCATATTATAACTTTACCTGGTGTACCAGAAAAATTCAAATGTACAGCGTGTGGAAAAATATTTAAAAATAAAAAAGGCAAATGTTATCATGATGGATGTATAACAGGAATTTTACCTTATCATTGTAGCATTTGCGATCGAAGCTTTGTTAAAAAATCACATTTTGAATATCATGAAAGAGTTCACAGAGATTATAGGCCATTTAAATGTGGATTATGTAACAAAGCATTTGCACAGAAAAATAAATTAAATCGTCATATGGTTTCTCATAGTAAAGAAAAACCATTTTTATGTCCGAATTGTGGAAAATGTTATAAGAAAAAAGATGATTTGAAGAGTCACATGACTGTTCATACAGGATTAATGCCGTATGTATGTGAATCATGTGGTAAAAAATTTCGTATTCGTACTAATCTCAATCGTCATATGAAAAGTCATTCGAATGAACGACCACATATTTGCGATACATGTGGAAAAAGTTTTAAAGATAAAACTTTGCTTGCTCGCCATAAACGTATCCATGCAAAAGAGAGGCCTTATTCTTGTGCTCACTGTCCCCGTGTTTTTATATCAAAAAGTGAACTGTGTCGGCATTTAGCAATACACACTGATGGAAAACCATTTAGCTGCACAATTTGTCAAACAGAATTTCGACGAAAGGATAATTTAAATCGTCACGTGAGGCATCATCATTCAGAAGAGCAGCAAGTAGCTCAGAATGGTCTTACAGAGTCTAAAACAACGAAGAAAAATTCTAATAATATGAAAATAAAAAAAGTCAAACGTAACACAGCTGCTAAGACTAAGTTAATATTGAAAAAAGTGTCTCAAGTTAAACGATCAGTATCGCAAAAAAATTCAAGTACAAACACAACACTTAATACCAATTTTCGAGTTCAATTGAATTCACAAATTGATTCTAGGCGTAATACAACACCAGTTATTCGTGCTCCAGGTGAATTAAGTAATGCAGTACCAGTTATTAATGGTCCAATAAGTAGTATATTAAAGCGTGATGAAAGAAGTGACACGAAAAAAAAAGTTTGGACATATACAGAGCCTATTCCACGGGCAACTGCAGTTGTTATTAATCAAAGAATTGAGGAAAAATTATATTCACAAATTATTCCAAGTAATTGTCGATTTTATGGAGATAATTCTAGTCGAATCGATTCATATGTACCATATCCAATTGTACACAATCCTGTTAAAGCTGTACCAATTGGATGTATTTCTAGCGAAAGACGAATGTCTGATTCAAATTTTTATCCGCCAAAAAGTGATACGTTAATTGAATTAAAAAGTACTATTTTGCCAAGTAATGTTTATCACCAAAATAATATAATTAGAAATAATGAAATGCAAACTGAGGAAAAAACAAAACAAAAATGTACTATTGTAATGGATGAAAAGGTTAATGTATGTTTCAGAAACAATGATATTAATTGTGGAGCTACAATTGAAGGAACAAATTGCGTTTCGACAATTAAAAAAATATAATTTATAAAATTATATAGCTAAAACTTCCGTGAAGAATGATAATTATTTCAATATGATAACGTGTATGTAGATTATTGATAACAATCTGCAGAGATATTAATTACTGGCTGATGATTATATTGATATTAAATAGTTATAACGACATGTAAGGGAAAATTTATAAAAATCAATTACTTTGACGTTAAAATTGTGATATAAATATTTTTACTGTAATTTATTATCAAAATTGATGATGAAAACAGATTCGACATATATCAAAGAAAAAAAAAAAAAATTGTTATTAGTTATTTGTAAATATTATTTTCATAAATTAATTTACAATTAAATTCTGCATTATATAGACAAAATTTAAATAATATGTTATTTATTATCTGCCTTAATTAATTTAAATATACAACAAAATTACTTAAATAAAAAGTCGCATGATTTACATTGACATTATTTGAATTATAAATAAAATTATTTCATCCATGAAATTAATTATGTGGATGAAATAGGTTTTGAAATTAAATAAATAAAAATCTTCAGACTAATATCAATGAATTGAATAATACATTGATTCAAAATAAATTAATTCATCCTTATGCCGACAGTTTTGATTACGATTTAGTTTTATGCCATGTTAACCTATCTTCATAATATCTAATCACAACTTGTGGACACAATATATTTGCTTCCTTTGCAGAGACTAGATCAGTTTCCTCCGAACCTTGCCTATAAATAACAAAAAAAGAATTATAAATAATAAAATCACTACTTTAACTACATATATGATTTTATATTTTATTTATTCAATTGATGCTCACCATTTCATTAAAAACATCAGCTCACCACTGGAATCTGTTGCTCCAATAATTTTTTCTGCTTGCAACGCCCGCTTAAATCCCGTCTTTTTCTCCTCATCCTTAATTTTTCTTCTTGATGTCATAATTCCCGCTGAAAATTATAAAAATAAATATATTTAATTACACAAACAACTAATATTACCATACTATTGAAAATATAAAACATGAAAATATAGGTTACCAACGAATGTTGTTTAATTAATTTGAAAAAATTTATCTTAATAATTAATTATAGAAGAATGACTAGATAGTGTAATTATTCAATATTTATTGTATCAATGAATCTATTAGAATAGTCCTACATTTAATGCCCATTGTGATTTTCTATTGCATGAATGAAAATTCATGTTGTATTAACCACACCATTGATGTCTACACCCTATTGTTTACATCCGGAAACGTAATATTTAAATTTCCCGCAGCTCCGCCATTTTCTTCATTGGCGCTGTTCCAACAGGCGAGGACTACACGTACTAAAATTAATAATATATATCAACTACTATTATTGAACTATTATAACAACGAGAACGGAAATATTTATAAAATATTATTATATATTTCATTTATAATAATTAATATCGATAATGAAGATAAAAAGACATGAATTTTTTTTATATATAACGTTGAAATTATTTATAAAATAGAATTATTGAGAAACATGGTGTGCAATTGACTCTCGTCGTCCATGCGCATAATTTCATTTAACTACTCTGCGCAACTTTCGGGGTTCACTTCAGCGAGTCAAAGGAATGCTAATATATAATCGATCGACCGCTGCATTTATTCTGATTCGGACAAAAGCATCTTTCTGTTCGTGTTGCGTGTGTATTTGCAATTTTGTGGAGCATATCGACTCCTCTAAGTGATTAAGGATGGTAAAGATGGAGCACGAGGTTAGTTAATGCATAATACTATTAAATATATTCATAAAAATTTTTATTTCGATTAATAATTTCCTCTTGAATCATAATAAAATGAATTGATTTCAATACGTGCTTAAAGTGAGTAAACTTATCGTAAATCAAATGCGTCATCGTTCTGTATCTATGCCGGTAATGTTTTCCCATTTTTCTACATTCACAATGCTTTTCCAATTACTTAAAAATTGTTTTTTACATTTAAAATAGATCAATAATTATTATCAATCTTCATCTTTGACAATTCAGTGATTTATTTCATGAATGATAATGAATTTGAAGATTCTAGAAACATGTAAATCATTTGATCTCGTGGATGAGTAATAGTGTATTCAATTGACGATGAAAATCAAATCTATTTTTAAATCTCATTGGATTAACTCTTTAAACTGTTTGGAAGAAATAAAAATGGCGGCATTTCGACAACTATTATGTCTTGACTTGATTTCTAACGCCAGATAGAAATTTTTAGCTAATTATACAATCGATATTTTCAATATTTAAATTAAGATTTAAAAATAATAATGATTAATTGAGTATTATTGATTAACCATAGATTATAATTTGTTCTGTATTCATTAGTGATTATCTGTTTGTGGCGTACCCAAGCCGCGCCATTTTGAATATGATTTATTTTATGTTAAAGTTCAATGTGCCGGTTTGTTTACGGAAATCTAAGCAATGAACAATGACAATTCAATAGGATCACATTTTCATTTACGATTGAAATTTATTTCTAGTTTTATATTTTATTCCAATAATAATTCAATTTTTTTTTTCTTTAATGCATTGCAGGATAATAAAAATGAGCCCGAACATGTTCGGAAACTCTTTATCGGAGGCTTGGATTATCGAACAACTGATGATTCATTGAAAAAACATTTCGAGACATGGGGAGAAATAGTAGACGTCGTAGTAATGAAAGATCCGAAAACTAAACGATCAAGGGGCTTTGGATTCATTACATATTCACGAGCTCATATGGTTGATGATGCACAAAATGCCCGACCTCATCGAGTGGACGGTCGTGTGGTTGAGCCTAAACGTGCTGTGCCAAGACAAGAAATTGGCAGACCCGAAGCCGGTGCAACAGTCAAAAAATTGTTTGTTGGAGGTTTAAAGGATGATCATGAAGAAGAAGACTTAAGACAATATTTCCAAAGTTATGGCAGTATCAATTCAATTAGCATTGTTACTGATAAAGAAACTGGCAAAAAGCGTGGATTTGGTTTTGTTGAATTCGATGATTATGATCCAGTGGATAAAATTTGCCTTCAACGCAACCATCAAATTCGTGGCAAGCACGTTGATGTGAAAAAGGTAATTGAATTAATATCGATGATTAATTACGATAAGTCGCAGTATAATTGGATACACATCTTATTAAATAAGTAAATGTGATGGTTTCAAATAGGCTTTGAGCAGAGCAGAGATGGCCTCAGCGACTGGTGGAAGTGGAGGCGGTGGTGGTGGTGGTGGTGGCGGTGGCGGTGGCGGCGGTGTTAACCGTGGAGGCCAAGGTGGTGGACGAGGTCCTCGAGGTGGAAATCAAGGTGGTGGTAATTGGGGTGGTCGTGGTAATAGTGGTGGCGGCGGCGGAGGTGGTGGCGGTGGAGATTGGAATAATGGTGGAAATCAAGGAGGATACAGTGGTGGTAATCAAGGGGGATGGGGTGGTGGTAATGGACCATGGGAAAATCAAAATCAAGGTCTGTATAAATTATTATTTTATAAAATATATAATTAAACGAAAAATATTTTTTATTCGAAATATGTTTGAAAATTTTTATTTTTTCATTTTTTAGGCGGTGGCTGGGGTGGCCAAGGTGGACAGGGAGGTTACAATAGTGGTGGAAATTGGAGCAACGACAATTTCGGTAGTGGTTACCAACAAGGCTATGGTGGTGGCCCAGTTAGAAGCAACTTCAATTCCGGTGGACGGCCAGCACCCTACGGTAGTAGTATGGGTCCTAGTGGCCGGCAATCCGGGGACGGCAGATGGATGCCACCATTCGGTGGACAAGGTTGCTCTTCACTTCTCAAAAATGACAAAAATAAATCGCGCCTTTTTTTTTTTTCGGGTTTTATCTATATTAATGTTAATAAATATCTGCATCTTCCCATTTGGATTTTATCTAAATTAATGATCAATTTAGAAACAAATATGAAAATTTGCAAGATGTAATCTGTACCTCACAAAATTATTCAGAGTATTTTTTATTTATTTTTTTTTGTTTTATTTTCGAAGATGCAGATATTTTTTTACAATACTATATAAATAATATTTAAGTGTACTAATAATTTTTTTTTTCTCGTAAATCGATAGATTGTGAGAAAGAGCCCCTTTGTCCACTTTTATTAGCTTTTTCTTTTGTCTTTTTAAGGCATATATCAAAATTGGGGCTTTAATAATGAGATTATGATTTGTGAAATTATTAATTTTTATATTATTTATTTGTTTAATAGGTCCAATGGGCAGTAATTCAGGAGGTGGTGGCGGTGGCGGCAATTATGGCGGTGGTAATCAAGGTGGTTATGGTGGCGGCAATATGGGCAGTGGAAATATGGGAGGAGGTGGCGGCGGTGGTGGTGGACGACGATACTAAAGAATACAACACCTAAAAAAAAATACTTAACTCTCTCCCTCGAACGGTGAGTATTCTACTTTCATCCATGTGTCCTATCCTATCCACACCATTTATAATAACAAATTAATATCTCATATCTCTTATTATATTCAAGATAATAATTCAGATACATTGTCCATTATTTATTCATATGATATGAAATTATTTCGAGTCATAGTTTCAATTTCTTCATGGCGTATTGAATTTAATTTCAGGCAATTCGCATTATCAATTAGTTTTAGTATTATTCGATAAAATTATAATCAGGGCATAGAGAGTATTATTCTTTTAAAAGCAAAAGAATTTATTTAAATAAATTTATATTTAAATAGTTTTTTTTTTTTTTTTTTTTTTTTTTTTTTTCTTATCAAAAGCAAGTAGAATATTACTCTTCTTGTCGGTGGATCGAATTTATATCGCTGATATAATTATGATATTGTGTATTGCATTCATTGTAGAGAGTAAATCCCAGTTGCTGATCTGAAATCTGCCTATCCACAGTGTTGTATAATTATTTCTATGAATATTTAAAAAAAAAAAAAAAAATAATAAGGTATATGTAGCGTACCAATGAGCACTAACGAGATTTTGTCAATTTTGAACCTCAGGTGACCCCCTACTACTTGTCTTCTAGTCGTCAGTACTTCGGTACTATTTAGTTGTGGAGCAGGCAGGGCTAAAAGGCTAGAGAGACAGGACATGGCAGGACAATCAGGAGATACAGGAGAAAACATTGTGAGATCAAGTGCGACACACCCCAGTTGTATAGCTCGCAGTGAGGGAATATACAAACAGTAATTAATAACAGCTCAAATAATTATTTTTGAGCGTTGTTAATTTAATTTTGTTATCTAGAAACAACCAGTGGCGCACCAGGAATTAATATTTATATAAAGAAATACGATTTACAATGTTTATAATGAAATTCAAAATGAGGAGAGATGAAAAATAATTAATTGAACGATTTATACTGTAATAAAACAATGCGTTAGGTCGTGTCCGTATTTCAGGTATATAAAAATACATGCATAAATACATTTTACAATCACTTGCACATTATAAACATGACATATCACGAGTGAAGTTGTGTTTTTTATTATTTGTAATAGCAATTTTCATTCGCACATCAGGAATTATGCGTATATGTCTGATAATTTTTTTCAAGTAGCCAAGATAAATATCAAAATTGCTTATCGAGGAATTTTATTTTTCTACTTCTGAATATTTCAGTGATTTATTATTTCTTTGTTTCTTGAGTATAATGTTGATTCTTGGTAATTATTATTGCCGAAGTTTCAATTATGAGTTCAGGAAGAATATTTGTAGCTGTTATATATTATATTAATAATTAAGTATATTAATTATTAATATAATATAATAGCAACAAGGGTTATTTTATTTTTTTTTTTTTTGGACACAGTAAAGACTCTGAAAGATTGATAGAAATACAAGAAAAAAATAAAGAATTGAAACAGAGTGAAAGGTCAATGGAAGAACTTAGGTGATTATTAAGGCGAAATAAGAAAAATTATAAATAATTATTTATCTACGTTAATTATAACCGATAGTTGCAAGTGTTGATTTTATTGTAGATCAAAGAAATCGTTGAATCGTCTCGAGGGAGAAGGGAAGTAAAGAAAATTGAAAGAAAAGAGAGAGAAAGGGAGAAATTAATAAAATCAATTTCTAAAGATCCAAAAAAAAAAACAAAACAAAATTTAAGAATTAATTAAATAAGATAATGAGCGTAAAGAAATTACAAATGAAAAAGTGGACACACGTTAAACAGCATCTTTTTCCCGTACGTGTCTCATTCTGGGTTATACCGATTTAATTTTAAGTTGTAATATTTTAAGAGGTAGAGATAATAAAAATGACCAGAACCTTTTTCCACGACACTTTTTAATTTATGAGAGTAAGTGAACGTGAATGAGTGATGATTAAATACAATTAAAATTTGATGATGAAAAAAAAAAAAAAAGAAAAAAAAATAAGCGTATTGTCAGAGAGAATAGGCATGTAAGTTCTTCAATGATTATATATAAAAGTCTGTAGTTTGTTCGTTTGTAGGTTTAATTAACAAAAAAAAATTGAATAAATAAATAAAAGAGTAACAGGCAGTGATCAGAAAAAATAAAGAAAACAAAAAACATTTAGTGTTCAGTGATTAACAGATTTGTAGTTGTCCAATGTAGGTTTATATAACCTCAAAATAAATATGTATAAATACGTGATAATTAATGAAACATAAAGAAAAAAAAATAAGAAAAAATTGCGCATTGTGTTGTATACCATCATCGAAAAATTTTTGTGTGTGTCGTTTATTCGTGAGCTCGTTTAAAATCATCGTTTGTAAGCACAGTATTAAACAATTTTGTACATAACGAAGAACAACTTATGATGATTAACTATTTGTCGTTTATTATTATTCATTGCATTATAAAATAAAATATTATTCATTTTTTTTATTTCATTTACTCACGGTGTTATCACAACATTGTATTGTGAACTTTATTGTAGAGCACGTGAATTTTTTTTAGTTTATTCAGAAGAAACATTGAGAGAAAGAGAGTGAAATGCTCTCCAGTGATGCGAAAAAAAAAAAATATAGATTATTTTTTAGGAGGTCATATGACGATAAATTGAGGAAGAGAAAGAAAAAAATCGGAAACGAGAGCAGGCAGGTAGAGCAGAGATAAAGAAAGGATATCTAGCCTTCAAGCAAATAATTCTTTGCTCTAGGCCTCTTGCTTACCCCTGTAGCATGATAAAATGAAACAAACGCAGGTAGGAAGTATATTAGATTGATTCTATAATTCTTAGTTTGTTATTAAATTAAATGGAGAAAAAAAAATTGCCAAGACAAGATTAGTAATTGATTCGCGTGAAGTGGACTTCGAGGTAATTGCATGAATGCTTTAGTATTTTTTTTTTTTTTTTGTTTAATTTCTTAATTTTATTTCTTCAAAATTTATTTACCTGTTTATAATTATTATTATCCCTGTCGTTATTTTCATGAGCTTATGGCCGATAATTTTTTTTTTTTTTTTTAAATGAAATAGACATTTATTAAATATTTTTCAAGTGAAGAAAGTGTAATGAAATAATGAAAAGTTTTATATAGGAGTGTCAAAGACCATTGGGTGGAGGCTGATGCACGTATATATATTTTCGTATGTGTATACATTTGCTAGAGATTTGAGCGAAGAGGGAAATGAAGAAGAAAATAATAAATACCATAAAAATAAATTTGAATTACTCCAAATGAAGGCCTTCATAATTTATCTCGCTTATAATTATACAAGCGGGCGTGATAAAAAATTATGTTTTCATTTTCCCTATTTATTTTTCATTTTTACGTCTTTTCTTCCTGTATTAATTGTTGTCTTTCGTTTTCATTAATTTCTGGTTTACTGTTTGGCCCGGTACCGACGAGAGAGAAATTCCCCCAACCGCGTGTCTGCCTTCGAACCTCTGCACAATCTAAATATCGAGGTAAGTGTCCAGTGTACATGGGAATATTCTATTATTTTTTTTCTTTTTCTTCCAAGTAACATTTTCCGATCAAAATTCAATTTATATTTATATTAATTAAATAATAACAAACCAAATATTATCCACCCAATAGTAATAATCAACGTATGTAGAAAAATTTAATGCGAATATAAATAATTATCTTGTAAAAAGAAACTGAAATTTTAATAAATAATTTTTTCCAGTAATAAATTAATTTTAAAATGTGTTTTTAATTTTTATCCAAAAATCATTCCAATATTTTCATTCATATCCTTCGAAAGAAAAAGCAGAAAATTCTTTATTTCCTTTCAACATAATTAATATTACATTAAAAAAAATTGTATCCTACATTATTATTATTATTATTGTTATTAGTAAATAAATTATACAATTTATATTATATCTCTCTTTGGTGATTAAAATTCAATGAAAAGTATTTTTGTTTTTATCATCTTTACATTGGAGAAATTGCGACTGGTGGATTTTCTGAAGTTTCACTGCTGGCACTGCTACTACTACTACTATTGCTAGTGCTGCTGCTTTGTTGTGTTTGCTCTGATGATGCCATTACAGTCATTGCAGTGATATCAGGACGATAAGGAACACATGTGTGAGATGCCACACTGCTATTTGGATCTTTATAAAAGCAAAGTCCACAAAAATTGCCACCGGTGTACACCGGAAAATTCACAAGTCCATTAGAAACCGCAAAATTCCTGAAACAAAACAAAATTTAATATATAATAAATATTTTTTATATTTTTAAGAGGAAGATCTATTTCATACAAAGGAAAAACAAATAAGTTGATTGACGAATTGCGTGAGATTTGTTATTTTCCATTAAACAAAAGCTTTGGTTTTTTTTTTTCCTTTTATTTTTTCGTATAATATAATCTTCATTTACAGATAGTTTTTATCTGCTCCATGCGGTTTATCATCGTTGTAAATAAAAGCAATGAGTGGTGGAAGAAGAGAATGTATTCTGGAATCATTAGAGGAGCTCATGGGGCAAAAACACATGTGAATTCTCGTGAGACCCTTCGTGCAATCTCCAATCATACTCCAGTCATTTATGATCTATTAACTGCTTTCATGATTAATATACACACAAACTAATATAGGTATATAACTTAATTATCTTTGAAAATTGAGATGTATAGTAAATGAAGGTAAAATAACTATTTACAAATGAAATAAATTTTTCTATCACTATAATTAAATTTTAAATTATTCAAATACTATTCAGTTATCCAAATGGGGAATTAATTGAGTATAAATCATAAACCGAATGAAAATATGTTTTGTTGCGGTATTATAAACATGTAACGTAAAATATAATGACAATATTAATGTTATATCACGCATATAATCCCACTTAAGGCTATTAGTTTAAGCTGTATATTAATTCATTTATATTTATTTATCATAAATTCATTGGGCGCCGTCTTTAGGGAATGGAATCACGATAAAATCTCATAACATTGTTATCGAATTGAATTAACAGACAAGTTTATTGTACGGCACCTGATTCATCATCGCAAACACTACTACTGTATTTGAGTGGAGATATAACAGCACTTGTTATATATACAGAATGACAAACTATGGATAAATGCATTCCGTGTTATTGCACTCGATTGATTATGATGAGGGGAGCGAACTCAACTTCTATACTTGATTTACACCAGGCAAATTCCCACGCTTGCGTTTAAGTACACAGATGATGATGGGAGAACACATGCATGGAACAAAATATAATTTGTTATTCACATTAAGAATAAAAAAATAACAAGGAAAAAAAAAATATGAAAACCAAAAAAAAAAAAAAGAAAAAGGTAATAGCAAATTCATTATTAATGTTTTGTGTATTAATATTTTTATATTTATGTTTACCTGTATTGCTGATCCAGTTGGGCTTTTTCAATTCTTTTATCTTTAGCTCGACGATTTTGAAACCATATTTTAATTTGAGTTTCAGTAAGTCTCAATGACTCGGCCAATTCAAATCTTCTGCCACGTGATATGTATTCACCTCTGTGATATTCAAATTCTAATCTGGCTGTTTGTTCACCACTAAATGTCGTTCGTTGTCGTCTTGGTCTTCCTTCTTTTCTCCTCCTTCGTGCAACTAATAAATATAAATAAATAAAATTATTATAATATTATTACGTTTATATAATATGTAAATTTGTTTTGTTGTGTGTGTATGGATTAAAATGTTATTATAAAACTTATCAGTCAATAAATTTATTACACGAATAGAGAAATTAGAGTTTATTATATATAAACGGTAAAATAAATATATATTACATACATGTGTATAATATAGATATTCATTACATCATTTATCGTTTTGCGTGACTATTAAATTTTGTGTATAAGCGAAATAAACTTGGCTGTACGTTATGTATATGTGAAAACGAATAAGCGCTTTGCAAATATGTATATCACATATTGTTACGCCAACTGTAATCCGATCAAATTCGACGGACACCATCATACTGAACGATCCACCGAAATAGAGAAATACTGTCCAACGAATTGTAGAGAAACTAAAAGAGAAAGTGGACAAAAAAAAAAAAAGATATATGAAAAGGAAAAAAATAATATTGTATTGCTGCTGAATCAGATTTACCCAAGCGTATATATATCTGTAATTTTTATTTTTATTGACTTGCATTTTAATTATTTTTTTATTTTTTTCATTCATCGTTTAATAAATCTATTTGTATATGAATAAACACACATATTTATCATCAATTTATATTGCTGTTTTTTCATTAAATTAATTAATGTTATATAACAAATCGTCAAATTAAAAATATGACACGTGTTAGGTTCTTTTAAAGTTCTCACCAATATTCTAATGCCCATCGATATCTTAATTTTTTTTTTTCTATATTTGTCTATCTGTTATGTTGCAGTCTACATTCTCAATACCACCTGGATGATTTCATTTAGGGATACACACAGAGGGTGAGTGCATCAAACTATCCCTAATGATTAAGTGATCGCCTGAAGATAATTGGATTGTATGGGAAATTATCATTATGTGAGCACATCTGACATCTTTATAACTACATGAAAGAAAAAAAAAAAAAAATAATAACAGAGTACTTGTTATAAACGAAAGTATAAATAAGTATAGAATAATATCTACATGTAAAATAAATGAATTAATATTAATAAATATTTTATTAATGTAGATAATTTAATACACATATATATGTGCTTGTTTTTGGTTACATCCTGGTGTCATTTGTGTCTTCGTCATTGTGTCACAGCTCGACAGACAATTAGGATCCAATTTCCATTTTCATATATTCTGCTCGACGAGATTATTCAAGAAGCCTAGTGTGCTTGCTGACTTCCGGTATCATTTTGCCCCGCATCCTAATTGTATATATATTGTATAGGATAAAGGTTTGTAATATGGTAAAGATTTTATACCATATCATATTGCAAAAATAGTATTACTAAATTGCTAACACAGATTTTTCGATAAATGGAATTTTATTTATATGACAGATATGATAATGATAATTAATTAATTTTGATTCTTTTGATATGTAAAAGCTTGCTTGTTTATTTATTCATATTTTATTAAATTTCTGAATAGAATAAAACTTTAATACTATTATTCATAATTAATTAATTGCAGTTACTACAAAGATTATCTAATCAAATAAATAATTTTACTGCCTGTTATTAAATATCTCAAATCAAAGCATAAAAATTTCCGATTCAAAAACTTAACAATTAACTTAAATAAAAATTATTATATTCACATAAAAATTAATGGATAAACATTAATCAATATAAAAGTCTAAGTCTAAAAAATTTCAAAAAAATAATAAATCAAATCAACTAACAAATCTTAATAATTATATACTCTAAATAATACTTTGATAATACGTCGTCACAAATATTTATTTCATCACGTTCAACTATAATAATATATGAATCCAGTAACATATAGGGGATAGTTGTCAGAGGACATGAAGAATAAGGAACGAAACGAAGGTGATTGTGATGTTGGTGGTGATGATGATGGTGGGTGTTACGTTGAACATTGAGACGCGGCCAACTGCATTGAGTAATCTCATCACAATATCGCTGCGAGGTGGCGAGGCGGGATAAACCCCCAACACAACTGAACGCGACTCGCGTGTTTAAGCGAGCGTGTATAACGTTTATTTCGTAACAATGAACTGTTACCAAAGGAGGTGGAGGCGGAGGTGTGGAGTGACGAAGAGGGCCTCAGTTATCAAAATGAAAATTTATCGCACTAAGTAAATTTAATAAATGACATATCATATTTTAATATTATTATTTAACATATAATTCTAATAATAACAATAACAATTTTATTCATTATTTATTATTATTATTATTATTATTAATTATAATTATTTATTATTACACTAATTATCAATTATTGTCATTTATTATTACTATTAATTATTGTCATTTATTATTACTATTAATTATTGGTATTTATTATTACTATTAATTTTTAATTATTGTTATTTATTATTATTATTGATTATTGTTATTTATTTTTACTATTAATGATTGGTATTTATTATTGTTATTAATGATAATGTGTGAAATGGTTTATGTATTTTATAAATGCGCGTGAAAGTAGATTTTAAAAATATAAATATAGTGTGTTTAGAAAAAAAGTTTTATGTAGGTATTATAGATTCTCGTCTTTGGGTAAAAGTATAATAATGTAAGCAAATAAAAGAGAATAAAAATATTTATGTTGAAAATATATATATTCGAGATAAAGAGTCTACGACGGACTGACCATAATACGGAGGGATATATTTATATACTTGGACGATACTTGATACGATAAGCAGATTTTCACGTTATGATATTATATATTTCGATGTGAATATTATGTGTATATTTTATATTTTATAAATATTTTGTAGGATGATCATCTGATGTACGAATATATGAAGGATATATACTTATTTGTGATATTATTTGAGGTGTATTTTTCTTACTGGTGTTGTATATATGTATTGCATCAGGGATATATTGAAATTTATAATAATGGTTTGTTGAGGTGGATGAGGAAATTTTTGTTATGGTGATCATAGTAATATGGATATATATAATGAATATAAAATATATTATGAAACTTACGAAATGCTGAGAATCCATGAAAGTGCGCATCACCCGGATGTCCAGTGATATTGCGAAGATGCGCCGGGACGGAAACCGGATGTCCAATGTGAGTCAAGTGAAGTGGATGTGTTGAATTAGTTGGAAATAAACTGTGAGGTAGAAATGAAGATGGCGTGTTACTAATTTTGTGGTGTTCGTTGTAATTAACGTGATTTTTTTCCGTATTTTTATTATCATCTTGAAATTTTTTTCGGCAGTTTTCAATTTTTTCCGGTTCTTCAATTGAATTATTTTTTATTTCATCTATTTTTTTTGTAATTAATTCGAGTTTAGTCTTTGGAATTTTAGCATTAGTATTTAATTCACAATGTTGATTGTCTTCAGAAATCGATAGATCTTCAGGTAATGTTGAATCAGATGTAGTTGATTTGATAATTGCCGATTTTTGTACATCGTTATTTGTTTCCAGATGGCCATAAATTCGCGCAAAAAATTTTCGCGGCGATGATGGTCTTTGATTTGAATTAGCCATTGACATTATTTATATTTACAAACACCACACGAACATAAAATTAATACAAAAGAAAAATTGTTTTCTTATATAAATTTATAATATATCAATTGAAATTATTCAATCAATTCACTTTCTCATCAATAAAAAATATTTAATTTTTTAATCGCTCATTAAATGTTGTGTTAATTTAATTATAAACGTTTCTTGACGACTTTCCTTCCACGACTGATTCAATTTCACTCACATTCACTCTCGCATACTCGGGTATCCGTCGTTAAACTCGTCATCAAATTCCGCATTTCGCACTCGTTTAATTTACTCAGTAAAAAAATAATATACAACTATATTTATCCATCATATGTCACTGATAAAAAAAAAAAAAAAAATTCCTCCAAACTCCATATAAAATATTAAAATCATAAATAAAAATGTAATCAAAAATAATTTTCTTTAAAATCAATTATAAATCATTTTACAATTTTCTATAAAATAAAAATAATTGATCCAATTGATATATTATATTAATAATAATATTAAATATTATTATCTATATTAATATAAAAATTACTTATAAAATGAATTTTATAAACATTTTTTTAATGTATCTACTGCACGAATGAGAAGTTGAGTGAGTATCTGAATCGGTTTGTTCACCAGTTTGTTCGCTCACCTCGTGGCTTACACGAAATTTCATCTCGGGAGGGGGTGATAGTGGGGGAGACGTATGTTTTGTTGCTTGTCCAGACGATCCACCCTCATACTCTTCATCATCCCTTCAATCTTATTTTGATTGTTAATCTTTCATATATTTGATAGATACTTAATATTTATTTTCCATCCTGCACAATTAGGTAAATCAAAAACATTATATTCAAAATATTAAATTGATATTAATTAATAAATATATTTATGAATATAAATAATAAAAATTTAACGCTAATTTAAAATACTTTGGTAATTCTACCAAGTTAATTTTTTATTGGAGTTTAATATTTATAACAATAGTAATGAAAAAATGGCATATGGGAAAAGAGTCGAATTATTGAGGATTGAAAAATGAGAAGTATATCAGTATAAGTACAAAATACTGAAGACTTTTTAATATCTCAAATCTTTTACGCTAAACTGCACTGGAAGCAATCTTCTCATCTTTTCCATCTGGTCAGCAATTTTTTTTTTCTTTTAATTTTTACAATTTTTCCCTTCTCAAAGTGGAAATCAAAACATTAAATAGTTTCAACGATTTTTTAAATCATTAGTTATTTAATTTAATTAATTGATTTGTGTAGAAAATTTTAAAGTAATTTTTAGTGGTGAATGTATATAAGGGAAGATAATTGTTGTATTGGTGGAATAAAAAATTGTATAAATGTAATAGAGAGAAATTGGCGCGCCATTGATATGAAAATAAGGAGATATTAGTGGATGTAACGAGGGAAAAATTAAAAGACAGCAAATATATTTATATATATGTATAATATTATATTAAGGGACAATTTGGGGAATAACGCGCATGCTTGTATTTGCCCCACCATAATATCCCGATTGGCTACCCCTAATTATATCGATTTACCCTCGAATTACTATTGGCCAGCTTGTTAATTTGTGTTCCGACCCTCTTCATAATATTCATTATCCATTTTTAAATTCGAACAATATATAATTTATATTTACAAATAAAAAGCTGACGATCTTCCCTGAATTTGCATCAATATTTAATCCAAACAAATTTTATATAATTAATCTAAATAATTTATAATTAATATAATTAAATTTATATTACTCAAATAATTTATTAATTGATTTTAAAATATGTCCAAGTCAGTAGAAAAATCACGTTCAAATTCATCAGAGAATAAAATTCTTACCAGTTATAAAAATTATATTTAATTATAATTTTATAAGTAATACCAATATTTATATTAAATTAATAAAATATATTACAGAACAATCATCAGCAGAATATTCTGACGTAGGTTCTAATGATAAATCTGAAGAAATAAAACAATTATTACCAACTTCTGATGATAATGAAATAAATAAATCATTGAAAAAACGTTGGGTGGCATTAGGACTCTTTGGTGCTTTGGCATGCAGTCAATGTTGCATTTGGAATACTTGGGGACCTATTGCAACATCAGCAATGACAGCCTATCCCACATGGCACAAGAGTTCACTTGCTCTTATATCTAATTGGGGTTGCATTGCTTATTTGACATGCTGTTTACCTTGCTGTTGGTTTTTAAAAGAATTCAGTATGTATTTCATTCATATTATCATTACTATTAATATTTATCATTTTATAATTGAATATATTAATATAAAATAATAAAACTATGAATGATTTTCAGATTTGTCAACTGCATTGAAAGTTGCTGCTACACTGACAACAATTGCAACATTTATACGATGTGTATCATCACTTGGAATAATCTTAACGACGTAGGTATGATATTTAATTATATACATTCAGAAAAATAAATATATTCATTCCATTTAATATTCTTAAATAGTTATTAAATTTAATTATATTTGTTTTTACAGTCCTACTCTATGTGAAACAAATAAATGTATATATATTTACTGTGCCTATTTTAATTTAATCAATAATTATTTAAATCTAGTGTTCATATTTATTTATTTTTTGAGGTTAAGTTATAAACTCTATATTTTGACCACCAGCAAATTAATTAATTATATTTTTATTTAGCACACAACAAAGTGCTAACATATTTATTTGTTTAGTTCTGATAATTTTATATTGAAGGATCAGGTTAATTCTTGATTAAAGTGTTGATTTATCAACAGGCATAAATTTTTCTGAATGAATAAGAGATTTAATTAAATCAAATGATGAGACAAATTTTGAATGATAGTGAATATTTATTATAATTGATGAAACTTGTTTGCAGAACTGCACATTTAGCTGCGATATTAAATGGATTGTCTGGAGTTATTGTTGGTCCAGCAACTGCTGCTGTGTCTGCTATTTGGTTTCCAATTGGTGAAAGGACAACTGCTACTGGAATATCATCAGCATGCAGTCAATTAGGAGTGGCTATGTCGTATTTATTGGGACCGGCATTAGTTGGAAATAATCCATCGCATCATTTAAATGTTAAAGCGAAAAATAATAATCATTGGAAGACTTTGGATTATCATTCGAATGATATAGCACCAAAATCAATAGAAATATCTACAGGAAATAATAGTGATAATTTATTGACTTCTGATCAAATATTATTAAGAATACAAATAATGTCATTAATGAGAATAGGTATTGTATTTGATTAAATTAATTTTATATTATATGTATATTATTTGTTTATTGTGATAATTAATGTGAATAATTAATTTACAGAGTTTGTTATTCAATTTATAGTAATGTTGGGAATTTTGTGGTTTTTTCCACGACAATCAGAATTTTCAACGTCTAATTTCAAAATGTCAACAATTAGTTTCAATAAATCATTGAAAAATCTCATCAGGTATGAATTCATTTTATATTCTTTTAATTATTTTTAATTATTAATGATGAATTAATAATGAATATTAATAGAATAATATAAAATTGCTTTAAAACATATAAATCCGCCAACCAAAATATGTCCCTTTGGCGCAGAGGATAGCGCGTTGGACTTCTAATCCAAAGGTCGTGGGTTCGATCCCCACAAGGGATGATGCTTTTTTTTTTTCTCATTATTTCTTTTTTCATCCCTCTATTCCAAAGTAGCTCTAGCACAATAATTTATATTTCACATATTCAGTTATTTAACTGAACAATTTGATATCGTAACTTACTTTATAATTCAAAATACTGCGATAAATATTTTTCTTTTTAGTAAAAATTTTCTTTAATTTTTCAGGAATAAAAGTATGTGGCTTCTTTGCTTAGCTGCGGCATTTTGTCAAGGCATGACTGGACCATGGCTAGTAATGATCACAATGGCATTTGGATCCACCGTCACTCAAGTAAATAATAATAATATAAAATTAATGTTAATTATTCTGAATATCAAATAAAGTAAATTATAAATATTTATATTATTTTTAGGATGAAGCGGATAAACTTGCATTTTGGACTGTTATTTTTAGTAGTATATTGAGTCTGTGTGCAACACGAATTATGGATAGTTTCCAAGGTCATTTAAAATTAGCAATTTATATGCTACTATTAACATCAACAATGATGTTCTTATGGATTGTTCTTCTTGATTGGCGTGTATTAACATTTCATAAAGATGAATTGTATGCTGCTGTAATTATTGGCATTGCAACAAGTTGGTCTACACCAGCATTATTTTTTGAGCTTGCATCAGAAATTGCATTTCCTGTATCAGAAGCAATTGTCGGTGGTTATTTAATTTTTTTATCAAATATTATTGGAACCACATTTTATTTGTCGTATATTATTCCAGGAATGGGTAAGATATAGAATATCAATAAATAATATTGAATAATTTTATTTATTCAGTGTAATAATTTTTAATTTTTTATTTTAGGTGGACGTTTGTCAACTTGTCTTGTATTTGGTAATCTTATAATTGCGACAATTCTTATTGCATATGTAAAAGATGATTATAATCGGACAAAGCATGAAAATGAATTAAATCAATAGAAGTTTAGTAATTGTTTATTATTTTTAGTTTTTGTTTGAATTAAATAATTATTTTTTACCCGCGCAATATTTATTTTGTAGGTTATGTCACGCCATCGTGTATTTATGCATTGAACTATCTTTTAAAAAAAATAACATTTCGTTATGTAAAACCCCGACAGATGGCAGAAGCAATATGGAAAAAAAAATGGTATAAATGTTTATTTATAAATTGTTTACAATGAATTCGATTACTATGAGTCATGTAATTAATGACTATGTATTTATGGTATTTCATTTTATCAAAGCTTTATGAAATTTATGAATATAGGTTAATATCTCTTAACGAAAATGAATAAAATCTTTTTGATAGCCTGATTAAGCCCATAACCTTGATAATTACATATCCATACATATTATTATTACGATAATAATTTTATTTATTTTTGTCCTAGAATTCTATACATTATGTCGTCATGCTTCAGCATTCATAGAAAAATCAATCGAACCATAACGAAAAAATCTTATTTCAACGTCATGTAATATAAGTAACAAAATAATTTCTACAGAGAAAAATAGAATAAAATAAAACATTCCAATATTTTCAATGAAACTTATTTTTCACTGATACTATGGAAAATATCATATTACATTCGATTGAAGAATTTTTAATAATTTCCAATTGATTTTTATATCTAATTAAACCTGATATAGTAATTATTTCCATAAATATGTATATACATTCTGATTGGAAATTCCAAAAATATAAATCTCAGTCAAATATACATATTAATTAATATTGATGGTAATATATTAGGTATATTTTATTTCGTGTGATTACTGTAATGATATAAATAATTTATGAACGATGATGAGCATTTTGACTTTGAACAAGTAAATAATTAAATATTTAATGAAAAAAATAAAGTTGCATTTATATATATTCCATCACTTGCAGACGTTATTGAATATATATGTCGTGACTTGCAGTGGGCGAAGACTCCAAGAAACACATGTAAAACTGTACGGCCTACTCTCCAATCTCCATCTCTACATGGATCTTGTCACGGTTTCTACAACCAAATAAGGACATTGGCTGCACCTATTGAACTTGTTTTCACTGTTCACGAATTTAAACATTAAAAATATTGTATCTCACACGAGAAACAAGAACAATATTTATATATAAACAAATAATTATAATTTATATAATATAATATATGCATGTAGATATGTTAGGTTATGTCTGGAGAAAAAGAAAAAAATTTATTTGTCATATAAAGTTGTGATCTCATCGCTGTAAATGGTATTTAGTGAGGATGTGTATGACGTCATTTTAGAGACAGTAAAATGTAAACGCCGGTTTGTCGAGGCTGGTATCTAAATTCTGAACGCATTCAGCCAGACAAACAGATATTTATTACTCACATACAAACACACACGTTCATTGATAAATATATTACAATAATAATAATATTTTTACGTTTGTAATGATCTTTGTCGACAAAATATAATCATGGTAAATATTCCAACAGATTTAGATTGATTCTCATCAGGCAAAATTCCAAAACCTGCAGAAGACAATAAGAGAAATTTATTTTTAATAGAAATAAATTAATTATATACTTTGATTCGCAATTGTAATTAAACATTGCTCTTTACTTAGTTGGATACTTGGATATTATACGTAGTAATTAGTGTATTAAATTGTTCAAGGCCAGTGCATGGACATTTACCCATCAGGTTGTTGCTCTACTGATACTCATAAACCATGCCACGTCGACAATTTTAACTGTAAAATTTGACCTGTGTGCATTCAAGGATGTAGGGAATGGAAGAAAAATCTTGTAAAATATACATCCAAAACTGCGCTTAGTAACTGCAACATTCAATAAAGATAAAAAGAAATGAATAAATATATTCAAAGTATCTTTGTGAACTTTAATTATTGAATAATATACACAATACACTGGTGATGATGGTTCATTGGACTTTTAGAATATGTATTATTTCTTTACTATTTTTAGATTCTGTCTCGTCGCAATGAATGCATTCATTTAATTTTTCCTACACCATCCTAAAATATTTATATATTATTACAAATTTATCACTTGCCCAAAATTATCTTAAACAAATAATTAATTTAAAGTATATAAATCAATCAATGGAATATTTAATGATTCAATAAATTCATTTCTACTATTAAGTTGCAATTATTTATCAAGCAAATTCAACGAGTACACATTTGGGAGTGGTTTACCTGTGATGAAATTGCTATATTTTACTTTTCAGGTAGAGAATAATTTGTAAGGATTCAGATGCCCATAATGGTGTAAAGTTCTGAAAGCAGTTTGTCGTTTTGCCGTCTTGGAGAAGGCAAATGGATGATGTTCAAAGTGGGGGATACCGAAGGTATAAGAGACTGTAAATGAATTCGGGCGCGTCACAACGCCGAGATCGTTTCGTCGAGTTTCATTGCCAGCTTCGTCTAAACGGAATTCTCAGCTTTTTTTCTATTGACGATATTCCAATTTGTGGAATTAATTTTGTCTACCTATAAACCGTTAGAAGAAGAATAAAAAACAATTCAAAATGGTAAGTTAAATTTAATTTTAATAATTAATAATAAGAAATTAAATGTGCATGTTCGAATGGACGCCGGAAGAAGAATATTAACATACCTACGTGGCGAAAATTCCCATGCTCTCTACGTGAATTTTTTTTTTTTCTTGAATTTATATTCCCATTGAAATAATCTGAAATAATGCATTGATAAATATAAATTATCAAGTTATTTAATTTTTATTCTTTGCTGAAATCTCATTTTTGATTTGATAAATTTATTAGTGTATAACGAAATTTATTTTCTCACACCGGTTTTTTTTTTTCCCCCCTTTTGAATGCTAGTTTCCTCTCCTTTCATTCCATTGCCGGCTTTTACAACGGTCACAATGTGCTGATGGTAGAGAGACGATAGAGATCTAAAAATAAATATGAGAATTCAGAGCCGTAGCGAGTTGCTATGGGACCCTGATAATGACAAAATATTTTCTATTTAAATAAATGATAATAGGTTTGGGTTATAATTTAATTGATATTTTTTCAGCGTGAATGTATCTCAGTCCATGTTGGCCAAGCTGGAGTCCAGATTGGTAATGCCTGTTGGGAATTGTACTGTTTGGAACATGGAATCCAGCCGGACGGTCAAATGCCCTCTGACAAAATTATGGGAGGTGGTGATGATAGTTTCAACACCTTTTTCAGCGAGACTGGCGCTGGTAAACACGTTCCAAGAGCAGTCTTCGTTGATTTGGAACCAACTGTAGTCGGTTAGTAATTAATTTTCGTAAATATTGATAAAAAATTTACAATTATATATTAATTGAATATAAAATCGATTAAGTGTTTATATTATTAATTGGGAATATTTCTTTAATTTATAGATGAGGTTCGTACCGGTACATACCGTCAACTTTTCCATCCTGAACAACTCATCACCGGTAAGGAAGATGCCGCAAACAATTATGCCCGTGGACATTACACGATTGGAAAGGAAATCGTTGATTTGGTATTGGACAGAATTCGTAAACTCGCCGATCAATGCACAGGACTTCAAGGTTTCCTTATCTTCCATTCATTTGGTGGTGGTACTGGATCTGGATTCACCTCATTATTGATGGAACGTTTGTCTGTTGACTATGGAAAAAAATCCAAGCTTGAATTCGCCATTTATCCAGCACCTCAAGTATCAACTGCCGTTGTAGAACCCTACAATTCAATTCTTACAACTCACACAACACTCGAACACTCTGACTGTGCATTCATGGTCGATAATGAAGCAATCTATGACATTTGCCGCCGAAATTTGGATATTGAGCGTCCAACTTATACAAACTTGAATCGTCTTATTGGACAAATTGTCTCATCAATTACAGCATCACTTCGTTTTGATGGTGCTCTTAATGTTGATCTTACTGAATTCCAGACGAATTTAGTACCATATCCACGTATTCATTTCCCATTGGTTACTTATGCACCAGTCATTTCTGCTGAAAAAGCATATCACGAACAACTCTCAGTTGCTGAGATCACTAATGCATGCTTTGAGCCTGCCAATCAAATGGTCAAATGCGATCCACGTCGTGGAAAGTACATGGCCTGTTGTATGTTGTATCGTGGTGATGTTGTACCCAAGGACGTCAATGCCGCCATTGCAACAATCAAGACCAAACGAACAATTCAATTCGTCGATTGGTGTCCAACTGGTTTCAAAGTTGGTATCAATTATCAACCACCAACTGTCGTACCTGGTGGTGATCTTGCTAAAGTTCAGCGTGCTGTGTGCATGTTGTCAAATACCACAGCAATTGCTGAGGCATGGGCACGTCTTGATCATAAATTCGATCTCATGTACGCCAAACGTGCATTTGTTCATTGGTACGTGGGTGAAGGTATGGAAGAAGGTGAATTCTCTGAGGCTCGTGAGGATCTTGCTGCTTTGGAGAAGGATTATGAAGAGGTCGGCACTGACTCAGTTGAAGGTGAAGGCGAAGGCGCTGAAGAATATTAAATTGTTCTACAAGAACATTTGAATGAATTTGAATCATTGTCAAGAATAAAAGCAAATCAATTAATATTTCCATTATTTTGTAATACATTTATATGTCATATTCACTGATATGAATGAAAATGGAACATGAAATTTTTTTTCATAAGACTGCAGATTGGCAAAATTAAAAAATATTTTTTGATTCATTAAAATATTGTTTTTTATTTCAATTTATTACCTATAATATTTCACGTTTATAATATTGTGGGTTACTTCAAGTCTTGTGTTTTATGAGCAGACCGAACAAAATATCCTTCATTTTCTATTGATTATTTGTGGGGTTTTCGAGTGGGAAAAGCGGTGAAAGGGGAGCATGTCCATTGTAGTAAGTTCCTTTTCAAGTATCCTATGGGAGGATCCCTTCAGTATTGATCGTCATGAGTCAGACACTCCAACAGCCTATCCCGAACGGCGTTGAGGGCAGGGTCGTCTCTTATACATATGTATTTATAGTTGAATGTGTGAAGATCAGTGGCAGTTTCACTGGAGTCTACATTCTCAGTGTGAAAACTACGTTTAGTGAAGCTACATCGCCGGCTTCGATAGACCGTTCTTTCGTCAAACTTGCATTTCATATTTGCTAACTCTACAAAAATGGTAAGTATAATAATACTAGTATTGGAAAAATTACTTTAAAATTATCACATTAATGTTATTTTCATGATGATTTTACTTACACCTTGGTGAATTTATTGATTTAATTATTGCGCAGCTTCTTAATTATTTATCTATTATATTTAATTTTATCTTTAGCGAGAGTGCATCTCAATTCACGTTGGACAAGCAGGTGTACAGATTGGAAATGCTTGCTGGGAATTATACTGTCTGGAACATGGAATCCAGCCTGATGGTGAAATGCCATCAGACAAATCGATTGGAAGTGGTGATGATAGCTTCAACACCTTCTTCAGTGAAACAGGAGCTGGCAAACACGTTCCTCGAGCAGTCTTTATCGATCTCGAACCAACTGTAGTTGGTAAGCTATATTATATCTTTTATTGCTCCCCACCATGAATATATTAACTCATATTTATTTCAATTATTTATGATGGAATGTAAATTATATAGATGAGGTTCGAACGGGAACGTATCGTCAGCTTTTCCATCCGGAGCAGCTTATCACTGGAAAAGAAGATGCCGCGAATAATTATGCTCGTGGTCATTATACAATTGGGAAGGAAATCGTTGATTTGGTATTGGACAGAATTCGTAAACTCGCCGATCAATGCACAGGACTCCAAGGTTTTCTCATTTTCCATTCGTTTGGTGGCGGTACTGGATCTGGATTCACTTCATTATTGATGGAACGTTTGTCTGTCGACTATGGAAAAAAATCCAAGCTTGAATTCGCCATTTATCCAGCACCTCAAGTATCAACTGCCGTTGTAGAACCCTACAATTCAATTCTTACAACTCACACAACACTCGAACACTCTGATTGTGCATTTATGGTTGACAATGAAGCCATCTACGATATCTGTCGTCGAAATTTGGATATTGAGCGTCCAACATATACAAACTTGAATCGTCTCATTGGACAAATTGTTTCATCAATTACAGCATCACTTCGTTTTGATGGTGCTCTTAATGTTGATCTTACTGAATTCCAGACGAATTTAGTACCATATCCACGTATTCATTTCCCATTGGTTACTTATGCACCAGTCATATCTGCAGAGAAAGCATATCACGAGCAGCTTTCAGTTTCAGAGATCACTAATGCTTGCTTTGAGCCTGCCAATCAGATGGTCAAATGCGATCCTCGACATGGAAAGTACATGGCCTGTTGTATGTTGTATCGTGGTGATGTTGTTCCCAAGGACGTCAATGCCGCCATTGCAACAATCAAGACCAAGCGAACAATTCAATTCGTCGATTGGTGTCCAACTGGTTTCAAAGTTGGTATCAATTATCAACCACCAACTGTTGTACCTGGTGGTGATCTTGCTAAAGTTCAGCGTGCTGTGTGCATGTTGTCAAATACCACAGCAATTGCTGAGGCATGGGCACGTCTTGATCATAAATTCGATCTCATGTACGCCAAACGTGCATTTGTTCATTGGTATGTAGGTGAAGGTATGGAAGAAGGTGAATTCTCTGAGGCTCGTGAGGATCTTGCTGCTTTGGAGAAGGATTATGAAGAAGTGGGAATGGATTCTGCTGAGGGCGAAGGCGAAGGCGCTGAAGAATATTAAAATCAATGTCATAAACCTCATCATCAATCATCGATATCATCACACTGCATTTGAAAAAAAAAAAAAGCTTTGTCATTAAATAAAAAAAGAAATCAATAAATAAAAATGAAAATTAACATTAAATGAAATTTACAAAATGTTTTGTATCACATTTGTAGTCATTTAATGATTGAATAAAGGACGTATATCATGCATTTGTTTTTGTAGCTTTTTTTTTTATTTTTTAATGATTGAACACTTGCACATTTTTATTTATTACTATCAAAATTATATATGCTTTCAAAGATCATATGAAATATCAGTGGTATAATAAAGATATCAATTGAATACCTGAAAATTTACATATTTTACTACAAGTTATATTGCTTCTAAAGTGAAGACAGTAATAAAAACGTTAGAAGATCATTTATATGTGGGATGTATTGCTATATACACACTTTAATAACAAAAAAACAAACATTACAATAATAATAATAAGAATATAGTTATTAATATATGATATATCAAGAGAATTATTTATCAATCATAATGAATATAAATACTAAAAATTCTTTTATGTTTTCATTAATTATTTCCTTTTTTTTCCATGTCTTATTGTAATCAAATTTAAAAGAACATTGTAATCGCCATTATTTTTATTTAATGTATGTTTATAATTTATTATTTCATTATATTTATTGGCGATTGCATATTTCATGTGGCTTTGCTTATCAACCTTGCAGATATATTTAATTTCAAAATATTTATTATAAAAAAAAGAGGATGTATAATGGGAAAATGATTTTACCAGAGCCAGTAATTTATATATTTTTGTTTTTATCTTTCCGTGAATATTTATGTATATTCATTTATTATTTGGAGCTGTAAATTATTGTAGATTAGGAAGAAATGCAAAAGCCACAAGAGATAAAAGTGTATTTATGATACGAAAAACTTTACTGACTGTATGTTCTTTTTATTTCCTGTATAATTCTTGAATTTTTCCTGTTATTATTTTTTTTTTTTTTAGAATTGTCTTACAATAATTAAATATCATAGTGCATTACCTAAAAAATCTGTCTTTTTTATGCATCTTACACATTCAAATACACTGTACTCGAAATTTACAATATTATTGCCCTTACAAACATTAAATTACTATCGAGCGATAATAGTAATCCATTATTTATTTATTCTATAATAATGTATCTTTTATTTTTATTCTGTTTAATTATTTATTTATATTGTAATTAATCTGTATCGTTCACCATCATATTATTTTGTGTTTTAAATTATTCATACGCAATTATACATTAAATTTGCAGATGAAATTATTTTTAGATATAATAAAAGAGAACGTATGTATTTAAATTTTTTATTTTTATTATGTGTCATGAAAAAAAAAAAAAAATAGCCTAATTATATTTGTATTATTCTTGTTCCCGTATATATTAGTCGGGTGATGATAGTCCCGGGTATTTCATTTCAAATTTAATAATAATATTTTATATAATTTTGTTTAGCTTGTTTAATTAATTCATGTCCAAATGATAATATTTTGGACATCACGAGCTTGTCGTTGATTCTACTTATTTTTTTTTTGTTTGTTTTATTTTTAATATCGAATGAAAGCTCTTTCGTACTACTATAATAATTATATCTAGCATTTATTAATCTTGCATTAATATATAATTGATAAATTAATTGCGATTGTTATGTACAATTTGTATTTATCAATAAAATATAATTCGAAAAATTGGATAAATAAATATATATTCCTATAAAAAGATATTTTCATAGTACAATACAATGTATACGTAAGATCAATGAAATAATTGATCTGTTAAAAAAAAAAATTAAACAATAAAATTCAAGAAATATAAATAAAAAAAAAAAATTTTTTTTTTTTCTTTTCTTGTTCATTCAAACATTATATCATTTTTGCAAGCTCGATAATTCGTACAAATTAAATTATAGTATTCTCCTTTTGTTATATAGTATTTTCTTCTCTTTTATTTTTATTTTTTATTATTATTAATTTTTTTTTTTTTCGCATTGATATTAACAATTTACGATATTAGCGTCTTTGTTCATAACATTTTCAACAGTTTAAATATTATCGAGCACGACACGATCAAACGATTACTGAATTATTTCATGAAAATACTTTGAAGAATGGCAAAGAGTAAAGAAATTAATATCAGAAAAATAAAGACAGGCTTTATCATAATTAGTCTCTAATGTTAATTCCAAACAATATTTCTTTTTCTTTTTGGGAAGAACATGTGCTTGAGCAAAATGATAAATATAATATGAAAGAGAAGAATCCAAGGAATATATTTTTCACAGCATTTATTTATTAATGTTTTTTTTTATTTTATTTTTGTTAAAATCACTTTCATTCCCTTAATTCCTCTCTCTCTCTTTCGCTTTCTCTCTTTCTCTCACTCGCAATATAATATGCAATAATGACTGCTAATCAACAATATTATAAATCAATTATTAAGTAATAATATGCAATGAATTATAAATACACAACAATTACAATATTCCACTCTTAAAAAAAAAAAATGAAAAGAACAAACTGAAGAAAGTAAAGAGAACAAAAAATTTTATGAAATTAATATAGAGAATAAAAATGTATTGGCCTTTTACAATCGTTCTCATCATGTCTTTTCTTATTTAATTATTAATTATTAATTGCCACATCTATGCAAATACAAAAAATATAATAATGATATTCATTCGAGGCTACTGTTGTATCTCGAGTTTACATATTCAGATCTCGGTTGTCACATCATCAACATTTAAAATTCATTCATTTAACTTTGTTTTTTTTTTTTTAATTTTAATTTTTACTTTGTTTTAATTATCATTTTTTTTTCTCCATGATTTGTTATTCTTCTCCACAATCATTATTATTTTTATCATCACCTATCATCATAATCCATTGAGTTTTTACTCTCACTTCATTCTACAATTATCACAATATGTTATTATTTATCCATATTTTTAGTTCACTTTTGTTATTTTTTTTTATTTGTCATAGGTGATTATAATAAAAAACAAAGTAATTTATTTTTGTATCTTATCAAAGCGGAATCAGTTATAAAATGAAAATTATATCTTACACTCTGATTAATTAATTAATTAATTAAAATGTATTCAAGGATTACGAGTACATAAATAAATGAATGAAAAATATTTTATCCATGTTTGTAAATTTAACAATGTTTTTTTATTTGATGACATTTGGTTAATTTTTTCATTCTTTAAATATATATATCACATTGATCCCCTTCAACGTGCTATTCCGCTGTTAATTTTACGCGGATAAATAAATTTAAATAAGTACATTAATAAGTGTGATGATTAATGAATTTAAAGGTGTGTTAATTTAATAAAAACATATACCGAGTCAGTATAATTCTTTGGATTTGATATTTGGAGTAAATGGAGAGATAGAGAGAGAATATTATCAGATGATATAAATAAATATAATTTATAATTAGATATTAATTGTTTAAGATTTTATAATAATAATTTGAATATATATGATTGACAAAAAGAAAATTAAATTCAATTTGACTTGTAATATTTTTTTCTTTCTTTTCTTGTTATGTTTAATTGAAAGAGTCCATGGGGACAGAGATAGTGCTAAAGATAAATACGTGTTGTATTATTGTATTTTTCATTTTTTAAACGTTCCTTTAATATGGATAAATAGCTTTGTTTGTCAGTAAATAGTATTACTATATAGCGGTATAGTAATAGTGAATAGATAAATCTGAGTAAATACGTGTAGCACTTCTAAATTACTCAAACAAAATTTCAAATAATTACTAATATTTGTTTTTATTATTTGTCTTTTATTTCCATTATTTATTTATTTATTTATTTATTTAATTATTTATTTTTTCTTTATCTCTTTTGCTGATTTCATGCTTAAAGATCAATGTTAAATAGGAATTGTGATTAAGATATGTAAATCAGATATACTTATTTCATTATTTCACTTGTCTCCTGTTCCAATTCAATCTAATAAAATTACTAACAAATTCACCCTTACTTGTTATGTTATATTTAATTTTTAAAATTACACATGATCAAAAATTTTGTGTCCTAAACATTCTCGAAATAACAAAAGAAAAGAAACAAATATTTTATAGATTATAAAGATATGTAAATATTATTTTTTCGTTTAGTTACAAATAATAAAATTGATAATTGTTTTTATTATTATTATTAATTTACTTTTTATTTAATTTGTTTATTTTTTTATTAACATCATTCTTGTTCGTATACGCAATCGCTATATAATGACAGTAAAGCACTCCCGTTCCATGTCACAAATTTCTGGATTAATTAATTAATGTGTACAATAATTTGCAAGCCATTTTATTTATTTAAGGGCAACATATGATTCTATCAAGCTGTGTGTACTGTTATTTTTCTTTATTCTGCTCTTGTGTTCATCAATATTGAGAGTATTATTTATGTTTTATGTGTCGGTTTGAGTAATTGTTTGTTATTCACGTTATTTTTATCCCTTAAAAATTTTGTTTCATTTCATTATGTATAAATGTCAATTGTTTACATTTTTCAGTAATGATATTCATGTAATTTAATTATATTTATATATCGTACCCTATATGTATACCCTCCTAAAAACATGTATTATTATTTATCTGTTGTTATCATTCTCAATATTACTTTGTGCCATTCATCTTATAATTTTCTTTTGGCACGCAATTAATTTTTATTGCGGCCATATATTTATATTTCTGTATTAGATTGTTAATCATTCACACAAATACGTTTGTGAATCTATTAATTAATTAATTAATTTAATCTTTTCTTATTTTTCATCATAATTTAATAGTTGAACATCGCTTTCTACACGCATCTTTTTTATTTTCTTTCTTACATAAATATTGCATTTACGATGATGAATTTTACAAAAAATCAATTTTTTTTTTAAATACCCTGGAATAATTTACTATTTATTTAATCTTTTAAGTATTATTTAGCCGTATAAGACGCGACCATATTTCATTATTTTGAGAAGGGGCTGAAACGCCTCGCGCAATTGCTACAATTTATTATTCTTCAATTAGTCAAATCATTTAATTCATTACGTTATTTTTTCTCAATAATAAAATTATTTTCAAACGCTTTAGCGAATTTACATATAGGCAATTACGCTCAGATATAAATTTAATAGTGACAATATTATTATTTTTTTCCATTTATTAATCCTTGATATTATTTATACAACCAAAAAACGTAATGTCAAATACATTTTATTTAAGGATTGTAGTATTTATTTTTGCACATTATTTTTTCTATAATTTTTTTTTCACATTGTTTTATATTTTTCTTCTTCAATTCTCTTTTATTATTACTCCTCGTCGTCAATTGAAAATACGCAAATATCTTTCTTTTTTATTTATTTACTTTTTTTTTTCGGTTTATTTATTCCCATTTTTCCTTTAATTATTATTATTAACGCATAAGTATTTTTATGACCCTGTTTCATTTTAAAGGCTTCGTAACGAAAGTTGCATTTGGCCGAGGATGAGACACGAACAAAAATTTTGAGGGAAGAAAGAGAGTGAGATTTGTTAAAGATGGTAAAATTATAATTAACTTAATTAATTAAAAATTATTATATTTAATACAATTTGTATTCAGGCGAGAAAATATTTCATTGAGATATTTTTATATGTTGGAGAATAGAAAGATAATTTATAACCAATAAAAAAAAAAGTTATTTGTCCAATTAAACAAAAAAAAATATACATGGATAAAGCAAAGATAAAGTTTCAAGAACTAAAACGCGTAAATAATTCATTTTACATTTATTTTCATGTGCTTTATGAGAACAATATTTTATTTTTGGCACATCTTTTGAACCTATTTTTTTTAACGCTTAATTTATTCATTTTTCATTAACTCATTCAACTTAATTGCTTTTTTATCACGACATTTTTACTTGCCATAAAATTATTTCACAATTTTATTGTTATCTATTTGCTGCCATTCAATTTACATTCTCTTCTTTAGAAATTTCCTAAAGCACGAATATTTGTTAATTTGTTTTTGCATGCTTTAAAAACTTTAAGTCACCCTTAATAAGCAGGCCGCACGATGGCACCCAATAATTCTATAAAAACTAAGTTATTCATTAGCTGATCGTCTTGCGTTATAGTAAAGATTTTGGGAAACTATCGAGATCTGACAAAAAAAAAAAGAAAATTACAAAAATTCTGTTTCTCACACAATTAAATAAATAAAACACACAGCCACAAAACAAACAAAGTAACAAATCAATTATCAATAAAATAATTAATACAATGCAAATAAATTAATTAATACATCCATTAAATAACTCACAGTAATTATAAACAAATTAACACATTGCTTCCATGTCACAATAATAAATCGTTTTTAATTTGAGCCAGCGAAAAATATTTTTATTTTATTCAATTTTTTTTTTCACTTTTCACGTGCTCTTCCCCTCTCTCTTCCACTTTCTGTTTTTGTCTTAGTGTCACAAGCCTGATACAATTTAATTGTCAGCAACATCCTCATGCTCTTATTTACATCCCCGTTTGGTGAATACAACCGAAGAATGAATGAATTAAATTCTGTTATTCGACTCATTCGATTTTTCATTTTATTTTATATTCTTTTTTTTTTTATGTTCATTTGGCACCTCTGATACAATTTTGAATAATAAATATTTGACACGATCCTGACACACACAAATAGTGCGTATACAATACTGTTATTTTTTAACAGAAAATTTGCTTTTCATCGTTTATTCTTTACACACTGTCAATACACGATGTTTTAATAATGAATAATTTATATTAATTACTGATCATGAACTTGCGTATTAATTGATTATAATTTTTACTCATGTTCATAATAGTCATTAATGCTGTTCATTTGTAATGTAAAGTCACAGGTTATAATTTGATGTTTGAAAAATTTTGGCATTGAATTTTTTTATTCAATTATTTATCAATTGATAATGAATGAATATTTAGGATATCACGATTTATAAATCAATGCCCTTGTCATTATATACAATTGTATTCACGTATGTTTTACATACACTCACAAAAGAAATATGTGAGATGTGAATTGAAAACAATTTGTCGAATTAGAAATCAATTGTACAGTCAAGTTCTGTGATTATAATTCATTAAATATTGAAAAAGAAAATCCATTTTATCTTTCTCAATTTTACCGATATTTATTCATTTGTTTTTTTTTAACTTACTCCGGGACTATCGTTTATTTATTGTTAAACAAATCTTGCATGATTTATCATTCCTTTCATTTTTAAAAATCGCCCTTAACTACTTACTATTAAACCGATTCTAATCACAGCAATATTTTTTTCTTGATATACATAATTATACAGCGTCTCTCATAAACTTGTTTTTTTTTTTTGTTCTAGCGAATTATTTTTCTCTTTTATTTTTTTTTTTAACGTTACACCGTTCATGATACACTCTTGAGAATTAAATTTCAACTTTTTAATTTCCATTTTAATACTTCGGTAGAGACTATTTAATGTTTTTTCTTTTCTTTTTCACTGTTTGTCTTGCACGGGGAATAAGAGCGGAAGATTTGGCTTATTATGCTTTTATTTTTCTTCAGAAGATCATTTTTTTTGTTTTTTTTTTGTTTTTTTTCATAAGTTTTGTAGGAGGATATAGTTGAATTGAATAAATATTAGATAAAATAAAAAAATTACATCGCAAATAGTTTGATATTAAAAACTCGCCTCGGCAATTGCATTATTTATCAATCAATTCTTACATATATTTTTCTCTTTTTTTAATAATAATTTTCAATATCGTCGTTTACGCCTGAATTATCAACAATCAATAACAGACAATAATAAATAATAACATACATAATAAAAATAATAAACAATAATGATGACGATCGCTTATGTCTTTGAATTTATATTTGTTCTTTTTTTTTTAAGTGAAAAATATATAAATAAGACGAATAAAATAATTATAATATTTACAACGATGCGTATTAATTAATATATATTTACAATATACTCGCTTTTTTTTTCTTTCTTTCTTTTTTCTCATTTATTCGCTTGAGTTTATCCAATAATGAAATAGAGAAAAAAATTGATTGATAATTTTTTTCATTTAAATGAAGAAGAATTTAATTAATCGCTAACCGAGGCGAGAATAATCGATTGTATTATAATCGAAATTTATTGAGGAAGCGCAGATAATACTTTCTGATTAATTAATTATCATTGAATATTTTCGAGAATTTATTTTTATTTCTCGAAAATTATTTTTTAATTTTTGGCACGAACCGGAAGTGATCGCGTACAATTTTAGGATATGTAAGTGAGTACATATATTCTTATATGTGTGTAAGTTTGTATGAGGACTCGTGTATGTAAATGATAAATTGAGAGTGATTAGCTCGCTCAAACATTAAACACACGGATATGGATTTGCTGCAGAAAATTTGATTTTAAAAATAAACATAAAATAATAATTAACGAATTGCTTAATAGCTTATAAGAAATATCAGTCATATTTGAAATATGTATTAAATTTTATAAACACTAACAAATAACAAAAACGAAAAACATATAGAAATAAAAAATATCAAATTTTTTTGAATTACGACGGGGAGATTTAAAATATTTATTATTTTACTCAATAATAATTGCCTGCTGATGAAATAATACCGTATTTTGAACTTCCTTCATTAATATAGCGCTAATTCGACTAATTTATTTATTCTCTTAATTTTATCGTATAATAAATATATATATATGTATACATATATATATGTTATTTTATATTTCACGTAATTTATCTGTCTGATTAACGAAACTGTCACGCCTGACATTAAACTCTGGATTTTTTCCAGCTGTCGAATTGAAAAAAGAATAATTTTTTTCAATTAGTGAATTAATTTTTTTTTTTCATCTATTTATTTATTACATAAATAAATATATATAGTTATGCATTAAGCACGATGCACTTTTTTTATTGTTTTATCTTCCGGCATTTTTACTTTGTATAAAAAAAATTTTTTTTGAATAAAAAATAAGAAACAAAAAATTTTTTTTCTTCTTCTAATTACTTTTAAAGTAAATAAAATTTTTAATTAATGCCAGAGAGACACTCGGCGTTTTTTCGGCACAATTCTTCCTCACAAATTTTTTTTTTATTTCTTTTTTTTCCATCAATCCCCTTCCCGCTATTTGTTGAACAATTTATTTTTTGTTCCTTTCTCATATTATTGAATAAATAATTTTCAAAATCCAGTCCGCATGCAAAAGCTACGCAGCTACAATGGCAATTACCATTCACTTGACAATTGGCTTATTTAATTACTCTCATTATGCTTAGCACATGCTTTTATATTTTAATCATTTATATAATTTTATTTCTCTTTTTGTCTTTTACGTTACTGAGTATCTACTCATGAATTTTTTAATTTTGTTTTTAGACACCGCTGTTAGAGGTGATGCGCGAGACGTGTGCTAATGGGACAGAGAGAAAATTTGAGCTGGGTGAATAATTAAGAATGGTAAAATCCAGAAGTAAAAGCGCACGATCACACCGAGATTTATGAAATTTAAAAATCTCTTTCTCGGTTAACCCTGTCTGTCCGAAGTTATTATTCGCATTATTATCTCATCAAACTGCGTTCGTAATATTTTTTTTTTTTTTATATTTAAGCCCATTCTCGCCTTTTAACCCTCGGTGTCCTCTATCACATGTCCCCCCCTAATTTTTATTTCTTTCGTCACAGGAATTTCAAGTAACGTAGAAAAATGCCAAACGTTCGGCCTAGATAATTATTATTACTTTTTTGTTTTATCATCATTTTAGTCATTAATATAATTATATTATTCTGCATTTTAATCCCCAATTTTGTTATTAGAGATTGTTTATTTTCTCGTTTATTTTTTTATGTTTTTTTGTAAATATAAAAATGAAAACTAACGTATCTTTGGCTTGTTCCCTTTACCAATCGGCGGTAGCACAGTGGCTACGGCGTCCAATAATTTGTGGTTGTATTTTCTTATTTATTTACTTTTTTTTTTTTTTTAAATATGTTTTTTGTAGCTTTTTTTTCACTAGCTCTCTCAATGTCTCTTCCTCCAACTTCATCCTGTACAATTCGGCGTTCAAGTCCATGACAATTGAATTATGTCCAAGTGTAATGCACTTTGTAGATAATGAATGTGTACTCACTGGGATATTTTTTTTTTCTCTCTTTGCCACCTTCTTTCTAATCTCGTGATGTCAAAGTGTGATGTGTTGATACATTTGTGTAATAAAATTTTCATTCTCTTCTATGCTGAATTTCTCTTCCCGATGAAAATTGTCATTTAAACATTGAAAGTTTTTTATTTCTTCATCTCATTTTGTTTTCTTCCAATTTTTTGTCTGACACTTTAGACTCTTCTAACTCTTTATCATAATAATTCGCCATCCCTCCCCCCTCCCTAAGCATGGGAATCAAAAATAAATTCGACACTTAGTGAATTGGTGACTTGACGATGTGATTTGGGGCGATGTAGTGATATGCAGGAATCGCCATTCCAGCAGTCTCCATCGATATCCTGAAACAAAAGTGATGTCATTGTCAATTCAGAATGATAACCCATTCAATATTTATCTAACATAAAGAACAAAATTCTACAAGTCGCGAGAAGGTATATTTATTTCGTTTACGTTCATGGAATCAACTTTGAAATATTGTTTTATTATTTTTTTTTATCTATGATTTTATAAACATTCAACGTCTTTTCAAGAGTTCAAAGTTACAACTTATGTGAACATTCAATTAATTCAATTATTTTATTCAAATATATAGGAGGAATTTTATTTATTTATTTTTTCTTGAAATTTAAGGTAATAAAAAAAAAAACACGATAAGAATTACTTGATGAGTCAATAAGGATGTTTGGAGTGAAAGACTAAACGTATGACAATGCAATAAATAAAAATATGAGATATCAATTATTCATACGTAAAATTTTCAAGTGTAAAACAATATTTGAAGCAACAAAAAAAATATATATATGTATATACAGAAATATTTCATGGGCGAATGAATTAAAACGGTTAAACGGGACAAGTAGATTAAAAGGACTACGGAGGAGCGGATTGGTGCTTACCGAAGATGGGCAGGAAGCCTGGGTCATAGTTGGTTGGATGGATACATCTTCTCTATTTCTCTCTTACAATATGTCATTTTTTTTTTCGCACTTTCGCTCTCTCCCTCACTTTTATTCGCGCGCTCGCAAACGCTTTCAATTATCATTCTCAACATCCTCACAGCTCTGTGTACAAATCAACCATAATTATAAAAAAGAAAAAACAGAAAAACAAAATAAATATAAATAAGAATAAACAAGTATAAATGTATATGAAGATAAATTGAAGGATGAAATTATCTGTAAGAAAAAAAAAATTATATTCAACGAAATTCACGCACAATGTGAAAGTTTACAATAAAAAAATTTTTTTTTAAAGAAAAATAAAGTAGTAAAATTGATATTAATTATTCAAACAAAAAAAATTCTTCAAATTCTTTGCGAATTTCATAGGTCAGGCCAAGAGTAACATAATATAAATCCTTAATTATTTCTTTTGTTCATTTTTATTTTGTATTAAACACGCCTAGCTTTATTCAACAAAGTGATACATTTTAGCCAAGTGCCTCGTCGCTAAAGCACACAATTGTGTATCATCTCTCGCCTAAATTCATTATTTTTTTTTTCCTTTATTTTCAAATGTTGAAATAAAGAAACACTTTATTCCCATTTGTTTATCATAATGACTTAATTATAAGAAACTGATGTACATTATCAGAAGACTGTAAATCTACTATTGGATCCCTGTTCACATTTTTCATGTCTTAACTTTCATTATTTTCATCTTCTTCTTTTTTTCTTTCTTTCATCACACTATAATTATTTCTCTTCGTCGTTTTGGATCAAAAATTTCATATCTATAATCATATCAAATGCACACACTAAACCAGAAACACTAGAGAAAATAAAAATATAAAGACAAAAAAAAGAAAATAAACAAATTCCATTTTCACAATCCCTGTATTTCCTAACAATTTCATTATTTCTACAAACTAGAATTGAGCACGCAATCAATTATAAGTCAAAGATAAAGAGAGAGATAGAGAGAAGAAAAAATAGGAGAAGATGAAAGGGAGATTTAAGAAATTATCCGTGTGGCTTTAAGTAATTGTAATTTACATAAAGATAATATACTTTATGAAATATTTGCCATCACTGGAAGATTGTGAATGCTCAACATTTATACTTATAGTGTGGTGTTACACTCTCTCTATTACCTTGATCTATAAGACTATGTGCTTTTTTTTTTTTTTTTTTTTATAAATTCATTGAATATTAAATATAATAATAATGATCATCATGGTTAAATTAATTTTTCTTTGCATGATTAATTTAATAAATGTGTGTGCGAAAATATTTAATTTTCATTGGAGAAACTTTTTTCCTCAAGAAATTAATGGCGTTTTGCATTTTTTTGTTTAAATATAATAATTCAGGATCTCCTATGGTTCAATTATACGCATAACATTATATTTAATAGTAAATGTATACATATTTATTTACGGATTAATTCACGTAACACTTCATTGACAAGATAAAATTGAAGTATGGCGTTTGGATGTGAGTGTGTTTATAGAATTATTATTCGCCCAATACTTGCATTTAATGGCGGGATCCTTTTGCAAAATTATTGCTGCACACGTTGAGCATTTAAATTCACACACATGTGGAGCGTATAATTATTTTGGTTTATGGTATTCAACAATAACGTGCTTGATTTAGATGGTTTTACAATGTAAATTACAACGTGAATCAGCATGAGCTATACAATAATTGAGGGATATTAAACATGATTGAAACACATATCGAGTGTTCAATTTAATCGGGTACACATCATCATACAATTGATTGAAAACTAATTTTATACGTGAAAAGAGTTTGGAAAAAAAAAAAAAAAATAAACAAATAAATACATAATTCGTCATTACTGAAAATTCACACGATCACAAAATAGTAATGTGAAAAATTAAATTTTTTTCTTTATCTTTCACTTTCGTTTCATACTTCATTCAATGATCAATGATCAAAAATCAAAATTATACGACACAATTGCGGTAAAAGCAAGCAATGACGAATTATTAAGAAAAAAAAAAAAAAAAAAATTTGATAACGTGATTTTTTTTTCTTTTTCTTGATGATATATATACTAAATTCTATTACAAAGGACTATTTTTCTTTCTCACTTAATTATAAATCGTCAATGCATTTGCGAGAATTATCAAATTGTTGTCATTTTTTAATTTAATTATTTCAGTATTTTTTTTTTTTTTTGCATTTTCATCATTTCAGCGCGCTTAGCTTGCTTACGTAAGTAAATATTACAATTCACGGTAATAATAAGAATATAGTAAAAAACCTTTTTTTTTCCACCATCTTCATTCAATTTGCATTATATCGCGCTCCGAGTCTTTCACAAAAACTACAAAAATAAAAAAAAAAAAAAAAAAAAAAATAAATGACAAACTTATCAATGACATTCGTAAAAAAAATCACTACAAAAGAATTGTGCTCAAAACAAATTTGCAAAACTAGAAAATTTTTGATTATTTAACAAATCAAAATGAAGAAAAAATATATTATTATAAAAAAAAAAATATTTATAAACCAAATATATCGACTTGAGCATAATGTGCAACCAAAATTAAATTGATTTTATAAAAATTTCTTGGCACACAGTGTCTATTTAATGCACAATGAAACTAAATATTGAGATTAAGACTCAGAGTGCGTCAATTGGTATTAATTTTAACCCACATTATTAATTCATTCTTGCATTCTCATTAAACATCCAAGCGTGCATTCACCTCACACCCGAATCAACTTGATTCTTCTCATCATCATTATCATCATCATCATCATCATTAATTATAAATCATCAACGTAATTATTTTGCTTGCATTGTATTTTCTCGTATGTTATTTTTTCTCTCCTGTTCACTGAAATGCAATTTAAAATTGTATCAGCTCAATATGGATTGTACTTGGTCCTTTCTGTTTTGAATTTTCCCGTGTCAGTTGGTCCAGTTGCGCCAGGACTCCGTAGACGTGGCGTAAAAGTCTTGTGTGAACGATGTACTCCTGTTGTTTGTACAGGCAATGAAGCTGCTGCTGCGCCAGCGGCGCCACCGAGCAATTCCGTAAGCCCACCAAGGGCTGTCAGGCTAGATAGGGCGTTGAGGGCTCCTGGCTTGCTTAGCAGCTGAGCCAAGGGGATTGCGCTGGCCAAAGGAGAGGCAGTGGTAGTAGTGGTAGAAGGGGAAGCACTGGCCCCGGATGCCCCGGGAGTGGTGCCGCTGCCAGGGGTTTGGGTATTTTGGGCCTCAAGGTTAGCTTTCTGCAGTTCGACACTGGGGAAAAGACACAAATGTAAAAAAGGTGAGGGTAGGAACATATTTTTTTTTATGTTGAATTGATTATGCGTTTTTTTTTTGTTTTAGTTCTTTTCTTTTATACGACATGAAATTGAAAAATAATTGGTGAGATAAAGAGCGGCTTAACGAATTATAATTAAAAGATGAAAATAAATAAATAAATAAATAAGTGTAAATAAAAAACAAATTAAAAAAGAATATTAAACATAGTATTAAGAGTTTTTTTTTTTTCATGAAAATGCAGTGTTTTTTTGGCTTTTTGACGACTCGACAGTTTATTTTGTTGTGTAATTTATTTTTTAATTGTTTGTATTCATGAAACTTTTTTGGTATAATTTTGTTTACAACAGTAATAAAGAAAATTGGTATTATGATTTAAAAAAAAAAAAAAAAAACGGGCTAAACTGTCGAGACGACAATGTGTGAATTTTATTTTGTGCGCCACGTGTCATTCAATATTGCTGTGATGGAGCAATTGAATGAAGTTGCGACGCGCATCGGAGTTGATAAGAAAAAAATAAAATAAAAAGAAAGGCGCTTCGCCAATTGATTGCAACGAGTCAAGCGAGGATTTGGCTGATGGTGTTTGGATTCAATGCGATCATTAATTGGGTGGATGATGCGCAAACACACTACGTGTAATGTTTAATAAAAATATATCAATTGAATAGCAAAAAAAAAAATAATATACGTATGATATAATTTTTATATTCATCATCAACTGTTTTCACGCTTGACTCGGGATGAAAATTTAAATAATTTTCATTCACAAAATGCACTCCGCGATTATGAAAAATTGTACTAATGAAATTTTTCATTTAATTTATGAATTAATAATCGGCAAAAATATACAATAATTAATTAGTTTTTATTTCATCGCGTTAATTCTTTGTTAATAGCACGCAATGAAGCAGAGTGCAGATTGTTTAATGAAAAATGAAATTAAAAAAAGAAAAAAAAAACACGAATTGATTAATGTATGTATAATGATAGTAAATAACATGAAAAAGTCATAAGATAGAAGAAATTCATTTTAGAAGTGAATAATAAAAAAATGTGTAAAAATAGGTATTTATTTTTTTGAATTGATTCTGTCTTTTTCGCAGTTATTTTGCAGTGGTTTATATATATCAGTGACAATCTGGAATAAAATATATTCATTGGATTATAAAAATTGTAAAATGAAATTTAAAAAAAAAAAAAACAAAAAAAAAAAAAAAAAATGATAAATGGCAAGAAAAATAGATAAACAGTTATATAAAGTGTGCAGAATTAATTTAAATACGTGCATTCGCGATTATCCTTTTATTTTTCTCATTCTGTTTATTCACCGCTGCATAAATAATAAAATATATCAAAATTTTCATACGATTACGTAAGTAAAAAAGAGTTTATCAATTTAATATGCAATGAAAATTTTGCTGATGTATATTTTCAAACATAAATATGAATAAAATAATAAAAGTGTCTGAAATAGTGAAGACGATAAGCTGCACGAATATTTACCGCGTATGTTTATTTATCAAAAAAAAAATTATGAGTGAGCGATGAATAATCACAGCGAGTAAGCGAATAAAAAACATGAACAACAAATAATATAAAGTGTAAATTTGGTTTAAATTGAAGCGTTAAAAGCCTCTCGACCAGGATACTTTTCTATCAGGATAAAGGATGCTGTAATAATCTAAAAAACAAATAAAAAAAAAAAAACAACTTTACATCAAGCAGCCAGTTTGATCAGCCATCGTGAAAAGATTCGTATTCAAATATTGGATAGCAATTATGTCCGTTTGAAATATTGTATAAAAAAAAAAAAAAGTAAGGACAGCCAGCGGTAATATAGGAACAAATGTTGAGAGTATGAAAAAGAGAAATTGAGAGAAATAGAAAAAGAGTGCGGAAAATGAATTTTGTTTTCTGCAGGATACTGAAGGTTAACTGGACCTGGATGACAGGACCTGGAAACAAAGGATTATGAATTCTGTATCTGCCATAAGATTTTTTTTTTGCTGCTCGTGGACACTGACAGTTAAACCCACTTGTAGGTAAACATGATGATTGAGCGTCTGATGTCGTCTTCCTCTTTGCATTGTTGCGCAGCACAATTTTTCTTACATATTTCATCAATAAAAAATTATAAAAAAAAAACACATACAAAAAAACATTCAGAAAAGACAAGAAAAAGATAAAAATATCTCTTTCTCTTCCTTTTATTTTCTGTAATCTTAAATTTAAATCTAAGAATATTCTCACCTGCTTCAACAATATTATATTTAATATCTATTGTGACGATTGAATGAAATGAATCGATTTAGCATTTTATTGACAAAAATAAAAAGACAAGTGAAATAAATTTTTTTCTTTGTCTCTTTGATTTTATATTATTTTTTATTGCTATATCAAACTAGCTTTTGTCGCGATTGAAATGCATTCAATATGCAGTAACAGATAATAGTCATTGCCGAGAGCGAAGGATATTGTACTTAAAACATTGCAATCCATCAATATATCAGCAGTTCACAGAGTAACCTAGAAACACGCTTTCAAGTCCACTTATCATCACAACGAAGTGGATATTAGACGTTCCAGTATCTTGGAATTTGCACGAACAGTCTCATAGTAACCTCAAGATTTCATCCGACTTCTTGACATTACAGATATGCTCTCAAGAGCGTTACGTAATAATCCAACAATAGTTATTGGCCTGTTTAATCAATTTCTACTCTACCGGCAAGCATTCAAAATAATCTAATCGTCATATAACGTTAAAGAATAATTAAAATTTCCAATTAAAATCATATATTATTCATATTTATCGTTTCATTTACAATTGAATTGTCACAATAGTTACTTTATCATTTTCATTATGAAAATATTCCTTGTTTTTAACTGTCTATGCCCATCACATTATTTTTCACATAAAAATATCAATGCTCCATTTTATCAAAAATCTAGATATAAATATATACACATAAATGTATTATGAATATGCATAATGAGAGACAATAGTAGAAAGAGTGTTTAATAAGTAGAATAAGAGGAACAAAAAATTTCTGCGTCAATAAATTCCACTGTGAATTTCCCCTTCGGCCATTGGACCATTGAGAGAAAATTAACAAATTCAATTATGCTCCCGAAATATATATAATTCTACGATGTTAATAATCGTAATCGGTCAATAAGTCATCATTTTTTTCTTCATTCAACTCACCTCATATTGATGAGATACTGCGCAAGCGTAACAGCGTCCGGATTACCGGTGATCGTGATCGTACGGTCGGTTGCGCCGCCCTCTCTCTCCTCACAATTGCTGATTCTGATCATTGCCCCAGAGATCTGACGGATCTCGGCAATTTTTGTGCCACCTTTGCCGATTATACATCCAATCAATTCGTTTGGTACAGTCATCTCGTGCGTTTGATTGTTCGCCGCTGGCTGCTGTCTATTTGTGTGGTTAGTGCGCAATTGGCTGCCAGCAAGAGCTGCTAGTGCTGTAAATTATCAGTTTGTTTATTTATTTATCGACTTATTTATTCATTCATTCATTCATTTATTCATTGATTGATTGATTGATTCACTTTGTTGGTGATTTTTTTCCTTGAGTATAATTTTATGTAATTGGAAAGCTTTAAAATGAAATAATTTACCAGCGTGATTTAAACCACCAGTATTTGCTGGAGTTGCTAAACCACCAAGGCCAAGTGCCGCGAGTCCAGCAAGCGGATTGCTGCCAAGTTTACCCATCTGAAACAATGTTGGAGGATACACCGATACATTAGCAAAACAATTTTTTAAAACTATTATCTATGTTTATTTTGTCTAACAATATTGTCAACTGGGAGATTCATTTCATTTAATTGATTAAAAAATTTTTTTTTCTTCAACGTTTTGGATTACGGAATAACAAATGGCAAAACATCGATGCAGAAAACACATTCTATACTATTATATCTCACAGAATTGAATTCTACAACTGCACTTTCGCGGAATAAAAGAACCGTAAGATTTTATTATTTTTTATCTATATCCATAACAGAAATCGTAGCTTTTATGAGAATTTTTTTCTATTGAAATAGTCGCGCTTTGTTGCAATGAAATGCACGGGATAGCTCGTAAGTTGAGAGAAATATGCACGTGTAGATTCATTTTCAAGTTGACTCATAGAGTTTTAAGAGATGTGCACTATGAGAAATAGAAAGAGTGGCGGAAGATTACAATCGATGGTGTGATAGTAGAAGAAAAGAAGAAAGTAAAAATGAGACAGACGATAAAAATTCATTTCATATTTTTTCAAGCCCGACTTCTTTTTTTTTCTTTATTCTTCTTCTTTCAATCTTTCTCTTTCTCACACTGCCGTAATTCTCAAATATTTGCGATAAAGAGAAAAAAAACACACACACACACACACACATTTAAGGAAAAAATATTTCCCTCTGGTTGTGTAGAAAATATATTGAGTGAGAAGATAAAAAACAAATATAATAAAAAAGGTGAATGGATTCGAATCTACACTGGAGATATTTGTCATAAATCTGCAAAGTGAAAATTATTTTCTATTCCCGGCCGATAAATAATTGCTAAAAGAATACTAAAAAAAAAAAAAAATATATATATAAAAGCTCTTTAAATAGTTTGCCACATTCCTTGTTCTTAAAAAATATTTTTTTATTTGTTTTTCGTATCCATTGCATAATTTTTCTAATCTAGTTGCACCAACAAATAACACAATCAACTAATTAAAATTTTGTACATATCCCGCTGTGAATTTTTATTCAAATAACTCATTTGTACATGTAAAATTCTGAAAAACACATTGCTATTAGTATAATATAATGGGCAGCCCACCATCGCGCCCAAACTCTCATTTCAATATATGTATTTACAAAGTTTTGTTTATTATATTCTCTCGCAATTATTATTGTTTTCTAGTTCCTCAAATTTTGTCAAGCGCTAAAAAAATATCATGCTGTTTTGCTGGATATTTAAGAGAATAATAATTAAATAAATTATAATGTTTTGGGTACTTTTGCGAAGGGGAAGATAAAAAAATAAGTAAATAACAAAGAATAAAAGTAGAAGAAGCAATAGCAATAATAGTAGTAGTGGCGGAAGTAGTCATAAGACTTGAAAATAATTCACTTTTTCGTTTATAGTAAAGACCGGAGGATAAAGAAGTTTAAAGTTGCTCAAACTCTTTTAAATATGAAGAAAAAGAAATAATATTAAAACAAATCGAAAGTTTGACTTCTTACATTGTTGAAAGAAAAAAAAAAAATTAAATTAAAAATGATAGAGAAAAATGAGTAAATAATAATTATAGAAATTATAAAAGTTAGTAAAAGTATTTTTCGTGTGAAAAAAAATCAAAGAAAATTATTGAATATATAGAATAATACTAGAAACTTTTGGATTTCTAATATCGTCATTCTCATGCATCCTTTGAATAGTCATGGATATACCCAGCATATCATTCTATTAGAACCTATCACTAATTTATCATTGTAAATAATGAAAAAACAATTGCTATACAGTCTTCAAATATCATAAAGCTTATTCCTTCGTTATTTCTGATATATTTTCCACCTCATTCTCATGCACTCACTCATAGAGAAATACAATTGCTCTTCGAAACGAAAATTAGAAAAAATAAATAAAAAAATTCAACTATTTTACCTCTTTGTATTGTTTTATTTTCCTGATGTAAATAAAGGAAACACAATCGCGTAAATGACAAGTTGAAAGCAAATTAATTTGTTCATTAATGAATGTTTAAATAAAAAATGCGACTTGAAAAAAAAAGTCATCAAGCATTTTTTGTATTTGACTGATGAAAAATTTCCATGAGCAACGGAGCTTGAGCGAAAACAAAATATACAAATAAATAAATAAAATAAAACTATCGACAAAAAGTATATTTGCTTGTTATATTTGTTTTTCGTTTGATTTTCATATAAAACATCGTTAATTAGCAAACAACGTAAAATACACGTTTCAACCTCGATATAATTATATTTGATAACTGATTCATTTAATTCTCTCAAGAGCGAACCCGGTAGTTTTTTTTACATCTATGCGACGTAAAATGGTTTAAATTTATTTCAACAATACCAAGCAACGAAAAAAAAAAAAACTTTATGCAAACCAAGGTAACATAAATAATACTGAGACACAAAGTTATCATTCAAGCACTCGGATATTTGAAGCAAAAATAATTAAAATAAAAAAAAAATATATTTATATACAACATATTTATTGTAATAAAGGTAATATCAAGTGTACTTGGGCTTAATTGAAACGAATTTAATTAAATTTAAATTGTAAAAATATATTGAAATGAGGAAATAAGTAAATATTTTTTATAATATATAAGAGTAAAATCAAATGACAATACATATAAATCATGCACTTATGTATTTATAAATATAAAATTTATTACAGAAGGTGAAAGCAATTTGTTAAGTATGAGAAAAATTCAAGCAAACAGATAAATGGAATCTACAGCAATTTAGCATTAGCATATGAACATATGGAATTTGGAATTGCGGAAAATGAGTATAATATAATTGTCATTGTAAAGCAAAAGAAGCAAATGGTGCGGCCTATCATGAGGAAAATATATTCTTGGTACATACACGCCAGGATAATATTAAATTCTACTACATATATTGGATAATATGACAACGCGGTGTCGGGTTGTCGGTAAGAATCCTCAAGTAATCATTGCATAATAATAAAATTTAATCAACGAATTTTGCTAATAAGCCATTGAGAAAAATAATAAAATTAAAATACCCAACAATAAATTATAATAATTTATATTCAAAATTCAACCGAGTCACACCCTTCACCGCGTATTTAAAATGAGAGATTGTGTGATAAAAAAATAAATTGTCTCAAGTCATTGGATTTTTGTAGTAATTGGAGCGTTTTTTTTTTTTTTTTTTTTCAATAAAGTCAGTCTAAAATTATTCATTAATACGTTTATATTAATATGAATTTATATATAATAATTGTCCATTGGATAACGATTGTGATGAAAACATGGGGTCAGGGGCTGTTTGGCAGGGGGGCCTGGGGTGGTTTGTGATGGCGAGAAAGGGTATTTTTGTTGGATCACGAAAAACAAAAGACTTACGGCGTCTGCCAAGAATGCGGGCGGGAGGGCTGCCTGCAAGTGTCCACTCTTCAACAGGGGGTCGGCGAGGCCTGCCACGCTGGCGTGTAAGGGGCTCGGATGTAGCGGATGATGGGGTCCGGTAAGATGGGCCGGGATCAGCGGATGACCGTGTGAAGCGAATGGTGAGGAAGGGTGGGCAGCCGCGAAAGGCGAGGCATTTAGAGTTTGGGCGTTCAGCGAGGGTGGGATAGGCCCGGCAGCGGATACCGGCAATGGCAATACTGTACTTACGTCCGAGTGGGCGGGCACCGCGTAATTACCCTGGATGGTGTAGGCTTGCCCACCAGCCAGGATCACTGGCCCACCAACTTGGGGTTTGGGGCGATAAGGGATCGTGGCACCTTTGGGAGGGGACTGAAACAGAATAAAAGCAGAAAAAAAGTTGCGCATTTTTCGTGCGCATTATTAGTTAAATGTATTTAAATATTATTATATTTATAATAATTAATTTATTTTATTCTTTTATGGATTTTATTTATTATTTTTATCCCTTTGAAGTTTATCGTTTTATTGAGATAATTTTTTTAATGATTAACATTATCAAATATTTCAATTTATTCCAAATTGAAGCTGATTTATTGTTGGTAGAAAAATAATAAATAAATTTTAAAGAATATATATCATTATATACATTGCATTATATGGATTACTTTTTTCTAATATAGATAGTAATTGGAGTATTTGAGAAAGAAAACATGAATGAAAAATAAATCCTTTGTTTTATGATATTTGTAAAATTTTAAAAGAGAATTTTTTAATTAGATGTTTCAATTTCTGTCTTTGATCTTGTTTTTATTCGGGGGAAAAAAAAGTAATCTATATATGAATGCATGAATTAAGTACAATTATAGTATTGTAATTCTCCTACTGAGTATTCTTGTTCTTACCTCTAGCATGACACAACAAATATGATATATGCACTGGGTAATAGCTTCGCTAGTGCCAGAGATTGTGACAGTACGTTCAGTAGAGCTCGGCAACATTTCCGATGCAACTTGAATTAGTGCACCAGTCACTTCTCTGATTTCTTTGATCTTTGAACCACCTTTTCCAATAAGTGAACCGCACTGAGACGCCGGAACGATGAGTCGTAGAGTAATTGGGGTACGTGTTGTACCACCACCTCCTGCACCACCACCCTGTACATCATGAAATTGCGAACACCATTCCTCAAATTTCTTGCATATCAGGGTGAAAGCCTTGAAAATTGAATTGGTTGGTCCAGTAACGGTAACGATTCGCTCTGGACATGAACCATCTGATATGTTGATCTTTGCTCCAGACTAAAAATAAATATATATAAAATTAATCGTAATAAATTGAAGAAGAAAAAAAAAGAACAAATTTTTTTGATTACTGAGATTATAAAGACACTTCATTCAATTGTTGTTGACGAAAATTGGGCTAATATTATGTACGCATGTGACGTGTAATCTTTTATGCATAAAAAAAAAAACACGTCGCTTGTTTCATAAATATATATACTTATGTATTCAGAACTTTCGAAATGTATGAAAATAATTTGTCAACAAAATTAATTCGTGTCTATTGTAAATATAAATACTTACTTCCTCACGGAACCTCGTAACAATTTCACCCTTTTTGCCAATGATGCTTCCCACTTCCTATAAAAAAAAAAAATACGTGTATAAGAATAAATAAATAATTATACAGACAGAAGATAAAATTGCAAAAGTATACTACTGCTCTCAAAGAGTCATTTAATTTATGTTCTATAATTAAGAATTTTATTCCCTGTAGCAAGTACCCAAGGGGGTCGTGTCATCTGACATACTTTTACCCCCTCGTAAAAGAGAATATAAATTGCGGAAAAATAAAAGGAAAAAGTGATGACGAATAAATGGGAAAAGACGTGGCAAAAAATGAGTAGTATGAGCTAAACAGTAGTGTGCAATCAACCTTTAAACTTAGAAAATCCTCTAATATGTAAAATAGCACGTGGGTTGTTCACGCACATATCAGCTGTCTCTCTTGTTTTTGCAGCACACATTAAAAAATGTCATTGTAGAGGTGAACGCATGCGTGTAACGTTCACTAAGACGTTGAAAATAAGATCAAGGTCTTGTTAATGCAGAGGGGATAATTAATTTCATAATAGTTTGTTTTTTCTGCAAACTTTATATCATCTAGGTTTAAAATATACATTGACATTTAATTGAGGACATGAAGTCTTGTTGAATACATAACGATAATGCTAATTCAGCGGTTTGTGAGCTCTTCAGCGCATTAAATTGATAGTGGAAACCAGAGATAGAGAGATAAAGAGATGTATATTAAAGAGAGACATCACTAGGAGGAATATAATGCAAATTACCGACGTTGAATCGCGTCATAGAGCTTATGCCTTCGAGTTGTATGTGAATTTAAGCTTCAATTAGGATGAAACTACGCGAATATTAATACTGATTTTGCTACACTCAAATACAGGAGTATATCCACGCTCATATATATTCTGTTTATTGTTTTTTGAGTTAATGATATACAATAAATAATAGTAGACAAAACAAATCACGCGATGGAAAATTACTGATGAAAAATAAAGAACAAAAAATTAACAGAAAAAAAAAAAAAATATATAGCATCGTTGATAGTTTACTGAGAAATTCAAATAAATTTCTAACGTTGTGTATACATTTTCACATTTAATATTTTATGAACAATTACTATGCCCGTTTGAAGTTGACGACGAAAAGTTCATTCACCTCCATAAATCGCCCACGAGCAACAGAATAAGATAGTACATACTGTATATATACATTTATGTGTACCACAATTGTACAGAGAATTTTTAAACTTGACAGCCAGTTCATAAATCTTTGCGTCAATAGTATATGTTAGTTATTTAAAAATTTTGAATATTGTGTTACAATTATTTATGTCGGTTTAGGTGAAAATAGAAAATCCCGTAAATACATAGTTACGAATACAACACAAAAAAATATTTATGTATATATGTAATACTGTATAAATTCGCTGAATTGTAGATAAAAAGACGTAAATGAATAAGATTGGATTTACTTGGAAAGCAGAAAGATCTATTTTCAGAGCAATCTAAATGAACTCAACTCGCTATGTTGCGTTTATCCTATTCTAAGGATTGCCTTGAATGATGAAAAAGAAGTCACGATTGATGGGAGCAAATGCAGAGGTTGAAACAAAGAGGAAACGCAGAAAAAAATAAATAAAAGTGAAGCGAAGGTATTGAAAAAAAAAAAGAGAAAAATAAAATAAAGCGATACTCCTTGCGAAGCTGCCAATTATTGAAAAAGATAACCGACTTCCTCTTGCTATCGATTCGAATAATTTCTACATATACCGTTAAAAGAAAAGATATAATGAATTCAAAATATTTCACGAGGGCTTTTCTTTTTTTTTTTTTCTTCTTTCCTTTAAAGACTGAGGAATTTGCAACGAAATTGAATTATTATTGAAGATCTAGTATACTTAATTAACTGAACCTTCATAACTATTCATTGATATTTTATTTATCTACTCTTTTACAGTTCAGCTGTAGGATGATGATGCCTGCCATTAACGAAGCCGTATATAAGAATGTTGGGTTGGCCAGTGGCCCTGGCATCAGTCCAGTTGACTGGAATCTACCAGACTCTCTGCAGACATATTTTCTTCATGTCTTTTATTGTTGCTATCATTTTTCGATTTTTTTTTTCCCCTTTTCGATCCAGATAAAAATACAAAAGTCAGTAAACTGTCTACAAAACTAATCGTTATACGATTGAATATTGAATCGAATAATGTGAGAAAAGAAGTAAATTATTTTTATATGTGAATATTGAAAAATTAAATTTCATCACTTTGCTCACTTTCAAAGTTTGAAATAAATCTTTAGAGCACGTTAAGAGGTAGATAGTTGACGTATTTAACGATCAATAAAATTATCCCGCCAGTTGGGGAACATTTCGGTGTTTAGTATTCATCTTCTGTTTGAAGTTAGTGAAATAGAAACAGTAACATACGGGCAAATGTGGAATGAACAGGTCGATATCTCGCCGTTTGTTTCTGAACTACGTGAGATATCGCACACATTGCTACATCGTCACTGTCTGTTAAACTGCGTAGAATGAGTAAAGGGGGAAAAAGAGAATGAAATGGCAATGGAAGTCGCGTTGCCAAACGAGTCCAGGGGACATTCCAATGATGCTTTTTTTTTGCATTCATTTTTCTATTTAATTTTCTTCCACATGTCTTGATATTACAATCTCATATATCATGTTTCTATACAGATACAAGTGTAAATATCTTGTGTCTGTTGATAATATTAGCATAGAATGAAATTAAATCTTGCGGATTTTATTGTTGGCAACAATTGAAGCAGAAAATAATAAATAAATGATTGAAGAGTCACGATAAAATTCTATGATCTTTCAGTCTGGTTGGGAAGAGAACTGGCTGAAGGCCCTGGCCAACTTCCAGGCTTACTGAAAAAAAAAAATCGCAGCAAAAGGTAGTCGAAAAATTAAAAAAGAAAAAATAATGATAAATTGAAAAATAAAAAAGGAATGTGGAGCGCGAACATCAGCTAAGAAAAGTGCTGTGAAGCTGACTATTAATCGGGATATCGATTATGTATAATATGAACGTGAGATTGAGGATGATGTAGAATAGCATACAGGAAGTATCGAATAATCCGAGTCACAAAATCAGAAGAGATGAAGAACATGAACGAATTTTTCGTTTATTTTACACATATTTTTACTATAAACGAGAAAAAAGAATACAATAATGAAAGTAATGACAACAATATTAACTAATAGTAATAGAATTACTCTATGTTTTTTCCTCATTGCAAGAATTTTAAAAAGTCACCGAATTTATTAATGATAAGAAAAAAAAAAAATGACCTGCTGGAACACCATTAAGACAATTTCATTATTCCAATGTTATAAAAGACAAGAATATAACATCAACCAAATGTTGAATAACACAGAAAATAGACATGAGACGAATCCTTTTTTTCATTTAAAAGAAAAAAATATATGAGAGTGGCACGAATGAGAAAAGAAGTCAAAGAAAAAAAAAAAAAAAAGACCTTGGTAAGAGGGCGAAGACTCTCTCATTTGCGAAAAATTTAATGCTGTGTATATAAACGTGTACATTATTCTGTGAACGTGGATGTAAAAGTGAGATAGTGAAGACGAGTAAAGAGGAAGAGGATTTATGACGCGCGGAGGATCATTGAAATATGCAGAAACGTGCAATAATTTTCATGTCGCACTTTAGCACGAGCCAAGTGAAGTTGGGTGGCGCGGTTGTATGCTTTCGTGTGTATTTGTGCGAGAAACAGTGGAGACACGTGAGCACCATGTTCGATCGTGATAGAATGACACTAGAAGAGGGTTGAAAGAGGGGTTATCAAGTGGGTGTAAGAGCGATGTTGAGTGCACGAATACACAGACGAAAATGAGATGAGAAAAAAAAAAAATAAGAATGAGGAAAAAAAATCGACCACGTAATCTTATAATATAAAACAGAAGTGGCATTTTCGATATTTCTCCATAATCATTCATTTTTTTTTTCATAACACATGAATACCCTAAATATACATTTCAAGTGTTATATAAGCAACAATGAAAAATAAATAGAAAAAATAAACACAGATATATATTCTGGTAGAATATAAAAATGATGTATTCATGACCCAAGTCAATAATAAAACTTGCAGTATGAGAATAAAAAAAACGATGCCAAAAGGAAGCATTCAACTCATCGAGTTTATTTCATTTTCAGCTATCAACATTTTCCTTTTCTCTTTCTATTTCATTCTCTCATTCCTTTCCACCATTCTCTATAATTCTCCTTTCATCACTGTGAAGACATTTGATTCTGGTCTTTAATCATGAACTTCACAACGACAAAAGCTTGCGCTTTAGGTAGCTTTGTATTGTTATCAAATAATACCTTTGATCATATAGAATCAAATTCAGAGGTGATATTTAGTACGTGAATTCAGGTAAAGGTCGAGGGTTTTGCTATAACAGAGACAAAGGATATATTATCATATTGTTTCACAAAATTTTCCCCTAGTTCCTTTTTTCAAATTTTAATTTACAAATTAATAATAGTTTATATGATTTTAAACTCAATATCAAAATGAAATACACTCTGAATAAAAATGTATTGTTTTATTTATTACTTACTTTTCCCTGCATTATCAGGCGAATTGTAAGTGTGACCGATGGGTCATCATTTAATGCTGGTTTATTGTCCATACCGTCCATAATTGTTGGTGTAGTTTGCTTGGCAATATTGCGCGTTTTAGCGCCGAGGGAAAGGGGAACGGAAGAGGATAAGGATAGGGGTGACGTGAGGCGTGTGATTTTGGCTGGGGGGGTCTCAGGAGACGTGCTTCTCAAACGGTCCCAGGTAGGCTCAGTCTTCGCACTGCAAAAACAACAAAAAAAAAACCCAATTAGATAAATTATTACATTGAAATATTCATACAATCAATGAATTAAATTTAAATTCATAATTAAGTATTCTTCAATGTTTCAACTCGCATTTTATTTTATTTACTTTAATTAAAAGCAAAAGTGTTTATTTTAAAATCAAATCAATCAAACATGAGAGAATAATCAGTAACGTAAATTTGCACAATTGAAAGATGTGAGTTGTGAAACATTGAAAAAATATAACAAAGATATTGAAATAATTGTAAAATAAATATAAAATTTATATATATGCTAATATTTATACATATTATGCATAAATATCGAAATGAATTAAAATTGTTGTGATAAAAATACGGAAGTTTATCGTCGTTCATTGTGAATAACGTGGGCGATCCTGATTGAGGTTTTCGGTCCACAGAACACGACACTCAAATATATATTCATTGAAATGCGCGCAACGCTGTACATGTACATGCAATAATCTTTGAACGGTCGTCTTGGTTGAGCTCTTGCATATAAAATCGTTGCACGGTATTTCGTCGCAGTTTTAATTTTTTTCCCCTTTTTTTTTTTCGACCTGATAATGCTAATTGCAATGTTTTCTCCCTCTTGTTTTTGCCAGAGAACGTGGCAAACTATTCGGACACTCGGTTGTTCACGAGTGTCTGTGAAGGGAGAAGAAAAACAGCAATGAGAGTCAGAGAGAGAGAGAGGGGCATGGATAGGACAAGTTTTGCTCGATCCGTTATGGCATGCCACACAGAGAGCCTATATGCAGCTCTCTCTTATTTTCTCATATATTTCATCTCCCTCTCATTTCCATTTACTCTATCTCTGTTGCATTTGCAATCGTTTTGTCTTCACGCGTACAAATGCAATCTCGACTGAGTTTCGATCTCATAGTATCCAATAAAACGCCATGACACTAATGAAATTGAAATTAAAGTGTCCTTTTCAATTAGTACGCTGCAATTGTCATGAATTCGATTGATTGATACAATTGATAATTATTTTTTTATTTTATTTCATTCAACTAGCTTTTTTTTCTTTTTTTTTTTAATTAATTCATTGAAATATTTAATTTTATATACCAAATAAAATATAGATCGTAAATATTTTTTTTTAAATCAATAACGGAATATTTTTGTATGATAACAAAAACATTATATCGTACAAATAAAACATTCTTTCACTGTGACGAGTATAACTACGGCAGTACAAAAGAGATAAAGAAAAATATTATATATAATTTTGCTCTAGTTGTGTATAAAACGATCTAAGTAGAAGGCTTATTCTTTTTTTCATAGTCACACTTGTAAAATCGACAATTGAAAAACTTTTCCAACAATAAAAATGGAATAAATTTTTCATTTTAATATTATTTATTTATTTTTACTCTTCATGTTTTCACTCAAAGCTTGATGGAAAGTTAGTTAATATATAAATAAATCATTGACCGGAACATAAAACTTCCTGGAAATCAGTAAATTAACTTGAACTAACGTCGATCATATAGGTTTATTGGTTTAAAAGAGAGGGCAAATATTTCCATGTATGTTTTTTATCAATCACAAACACGTAATCAAATATATACTGTATACATATGTAACATTTGTGGGCGTTTTAATCCTCTCTTTCACTGCAATTCACCCATAAATTCATACATACAAGCATAAAATAAATACATATTCAAAACCAGAAGTATGATAAAATAAATTACATACAACTACAAACATATTTTTTGTACTATTTTAAATTTCTCATACAAAATTGTATCAATATTAAACGACATTGCAACCGTCAAATGAAAACGAGATGGCGGTTGAAGGGCCGAGACAAAAAAAAAAAACAAGTTAACAAACTCAGTAAAGACAGACTCATTTCCAACACCGGTTTTAAACATAAAAAACACAACGTGAAAAATTTTCCATGCCATTTACCACACATACAGATATACTCACACACACACAAACACACGCACATACTCAATCACAAAACATGTCTTTATCACACATTAATAAATTAATAAATAAATAAATAAATACAACAATAATCAAAATGGAATTACTATAAAATTACAGTTAAAAAAAAAAAAAAAATACTACCGATAAAATATTCATGTAAATACATATATACATATATATTTTTTTATAAATTAACAGGTTTATTGATGACAAACAAAAGGGGATGTGAATTTGCAAAGCACAATTAAATGAAACACGCCGGCTGCGTGGAAACACTGCAATGGCGGTTGCACACGGTAACATTCGCAAATTCATAATGGCTCGAACACATACACAAACATATATATATGTATATATATATATATATATATATATACAATTGTCGTCCATTACGTTCAATTTATATCAATAATCACAAATAAAATTTACCTAAATACACTGCTTGGCGATCATTCGTTATTCGTATAACACACGACAATATCTCATTAAAAATTCTCAATGCACGTTGTTGGTATTATCTTCTTCTTTTTTTTCTTTCTTTTACTACTATTATCTATTATTATTTCCTTAATTATTGTACTCTGTTTGTTCCTCTGTATAATTAAATTAAATTCACGTTTCAGTATGGTGAATAATAAACGTGCGTTGCAAACACTCTTGACACGTTTTTCGTTGCGTTATCAACGGGCGTTTTGGTTCTCGTTTCGCGTCAAGCGGGATGTGGAACTTGGACACTGAAGTGAATTGAGACAACGGGAGAAACAGAGAGAATTAGTGATAAATAACGAAGAGTGAGTATATATTATAGAAGGAGGTGAGAGAGAGAAAAAGAGATAAAGAGAGGAAAATAAAGCAGTGGCGAATCCGGCGACGCAGCACGCACTACACTATATTTGCTGCGACATAAACGAGAAAAAACTATGACACCCTCTCTATGTAGTTGAAGTTTATAACGGCGCTAGTTTACAGCTCTCGCGTTTCTTGTTTCTTACTTTATGCCACTGTGAGAATTATAATGTTGTCCTGCTTTATGCGAGCCACGATCGTGCTATTGGACGATTCACAATTGTCTGTTTTGCACTGTTTGTTGCGCACAACGACGACAATCACCTAAGAACGATGCGCAGTGTATGGGGCTTGAGATAGTGCAAAGTATGATGAGAGAGGGAGATTATTAGTGACTATACGCCACCGAGATGTGGCGCCACTAGTTAATTTTATCGTATTGGTCACAGTTGTTATATAGTTTCACCGGGTCTAGTGTAACGCCGCGCATGACATATTTCGCGCGGGAATATTTGAATAATTCAAATTTTCTTTACTCATTTTATATGATAAAACGATGAAAAATTTTTATCATATTTTCAAATTATCAATAAGAAAGAGTAAATATGTATTTTGTTTATCCTGTTTTTTTATTTCTTTTAATTCATTTTCATGTAAAATTTGGAGAAAAAAATTTTTTTATTCTTTTTTTCTACACGATAGATTTTTTAATTGTGTTTGAAGTGATTAAATAATAATTATTATTATATACTTTGATCATTCAGTTATGTATTTTTTTTTTATTTCAATTAATTGACATGAATATGTTTGGCTCAGAGTGGATTTATTTTCACGAGGGATATAATCGAGTGCATTTAACTGATCATGTAAACAGGTCTCGTAATCATGATGACGCACAACTAGAATATATATTAGTTTGCGTATTCTGGTTTATATAGTTAAAATACACAGGCATCGCGCTATCGCGACCAAGCGAAACGTCACAAACTCGATCAGCTTGTTTTCAAACTCATTCCCATCCAGCAATTCAACTTTTACCTCATGTACCTATATCGTCTTGCTGTGTATTTGTTTATTTTATTTATTTTTACTGGTATCGTAAAACAAGATAAAGCAGGCTGTAATGAAATGAGAATAAAATGTCGATTAAAAATACAAAAAAATAAAATTTTTATACGAATATATGGTATGGTTATTGCATTATCTATAAATTTTTTATATCTTCCATATTTTTGTTTAGATAAATATCATATGCTCTGTTGCAAATGTATCAATTAAATGATTATTTAATACCAATGACATTTAATCAAATGTTATTAATTATTCACGATAATTAATTGTGGAATTAAAATTTTTTATACGATAAAAATATTTTTTTCATGTTCGAGATCGATGTGATTTTTTTATTAAATAATCATTCCAGTTGATAAAAAATTAATAGAGAATAAAATTTTTTAAATAAATACATTTTTTCAATTTTTTACAATTGAAAAAAGAAATATATTTATAATATTTAGTTTTAGTTTATACATATAATTATATTTCTATGATATTAATCGATCTTATACAAATAAAATATTTTTCTTTTTCAAACCCCATGTGCCTGTTGTATTATTATAAACAATGAAATAATTATTGAAACCATTTCAAATTCAACTACAATAATATATCCATTGTTCTAATTTTACCATAATTATACAACCACACATACTATCAATCACGTCATCAACTAAAAAATTACAAAATAAAACCAAAACTAATCACATAAAATCTACCAAAAATCTTCAAATTAATTCCTAATCAGAAAACAAAAATAAAAATTTCTATTCAATTTTTCCAATATAAAATATCTTCCTCGAATAAATTTGCTTCAATCAACTTGAGAATGGAGGAAAATCATTTGATTTATGCCAAAAAAAAAAAAAAAAAGAAAATCAAGTCACAATATAAGATCAGAGACATTTATATATATTTATCCACATATACTTCCAATTCCATTTGAAATTATGTGAAAAAACCCCAGTTTGATATAACCAAATAGGATTACATATTCACAAATACATATATACACATATGTACATATGTATATCCTTGAATTTTCATTTAATACAGAATGTTGAAGGAACCACCGGTTAGTAATCGATAAACCAATGGGCAACTACCAATATTGGGCATTTCTCTGATGCTCATGTAGTATTAGTTTCTCTTCCTCTCCCATCAACAATCCCATCTCCAATCTCATTGTCTCTCTCTGTCTATTATACACCTCTATCTCAGGTCTTTCAACTATACATACATTGTACATATGTATAATATACACATATATATCCTGTCCTATATGCGAACAACGTTCAAAGTACAGTGCAAATAAACGAGAGCCAATGACGTGTCCATTTTTACATTGTCTATATAACTCCCTCTGTACATATACATATCCTTATAGCCGCCGGTTATTCTGCTCTATCTCTTGTATAACATTCAACTCCCCTTACTTCATGTCCGGAAATTGTCCCGACAGTTTGTATACATATAGATTGGGGAAATAAAAAATAAAAAAATAGATTACAATGAGGAAATATGAAAAGAAGAAAAAATAAAATAAAAAGTAAGAAATAAAATCATATAACAATCAACAAAATTATATTATATTAAATTTAATAGTTGTGAAAAGGAAAAAAAATTATTTGAAAGATTTATAGTAATATTAAAAATAATATTAGTTAAAATTATATTACTGTACATGTTTTATTAAATTGTGCTTTTGACAAAATTAAATTTGTTGCTGAGGGGTTTATTATATACACGAAAAGTGGCCTATATTACCACAAATTTCTAAACTTATATATGCGTAAATATACATCATGAATCTGTGTATATATATATATATATGTATATATAAAATATATATTAACAATATATGTGTAGAGTTGGTGCGCGTTTCTGTTCTCCCGCGAAATTTAATTATCATTTTAGGCGGCACGAAAAGCAATTATTGGAAATTCAGTTTGCGATGGTCAGCGGAACCACTTTGGTGTGCGAGGTTCGCTTTGGTTCGTTACTGAACGAGACACATCAAGAGTGAGGGGAAACAAAAGTGCTAAGGGATAGAGAATTTATATATATACATACATATACATATATATTATATATGTAGAAGAGAAGTAAATAGAAATATTAGTGTATAATTTGTATAAACTGTACACTCAGTTTGATTTTTTGCGGTTAAACTGCACTACTGTTTGGAATATTTTTAGTAAAATTGCAGGTTGAAGTGTAATTACTGTTAGTTTTCGACTATACTTACTGATGGGAGTCAATAGATAAATAATGGTGCATACTCCATGGGATATTTGCATAGGAGACAGAGTGGTGAAAGTGGAGGAAGAAAGAGGAAGAAAATGTAATGAATGAATTAAATGAGATTGTTTATTCGATTTATATACCATTAAATAATGTGTACAGATCATTTGAGTATGTAATAGAGTATGATGTAATGTAATGTAAATATAATATGATAATATATATATAGATAGTGATATGTAGAGAATGAAAATGTTAAATGTTTATTTTGATATTGTTGTGTAAATTGAAAGTATTCAATTGATTTAATATTCAATTGTATTTATATTTTGGAATAAGAGAAAAATTGAGATTTATTGTGAGAGCAATAACTATTGCTATAATTATTATGTTGTGATAATATTTCTGAAGCAATTAATTTTTTGTTTTTTTTTTTATTATTGTGATTTATTTCAATCAATTTTATTTCCATTTGTCGAATCTAAAATTCATAAAATATTAAACTAATTTTATATTGAATTTATTTAATACTTTTTGTAATTAATGTTTACATTTTTTTTTTTTATAGAAACAATGAGAAATATATTTGTTGAAGATATATATATTTAATATACTGAAATTCATTTCCAAATGAATTTCTTTTATTCAAGCAGATAAAATTGTATTGTGTCATATTTAATATTTATTATTATGCAAATAAATATCACGTTGATTTTTATTTTATTTATTTATTTTTTTTTTTTTTCAGAGGGAAAAGTTATTTATTGTTGGGACATTTAGAGCGAAAGATGATATACAGTGGCGGAAGTACAGATGGATAGAAACGAAGAGAAACGATATTATTGGTCGTGGTAGAAATTCTACGTTGTGTGTTCAACTCATTCGCTCGCTCGGCAGACAGCGTGAAATTGAATCTGCAACCACGTTGCTTGAAATCAGGCGAGGTTAAGTTAGATAGATAAACCTATATATCAATATGTATATAAACATACATACATATATAAGAAAATTATAATTTTCATATTCGCACTGTGATATATTCATCGTTGCACACTGTTGCCCCTCTATGTTTATATTGCTATAATTATCGAAAATATGAGAGATTCATGCGATTAATGAGATGATTGGAAAATTTACATTATATAGTGGATATATAATGGGTTATGGTGATAGAGACAGCATCAGTAATTTACTAATTTAGCACTTTAATTCAATGAAAATTAGAACAGCATCGGCAAGTTGAATTTATTTATTGATTTATTAAGGAACGTTATAATGGATTTTATTTGTATTTTTATTGGGTAATTAATTTTTTTATTTGTTGTATGAAGAGTTATCTATTGGTAATTATATTATTTATTTAGATAAATTTCTTTTATTACTGAATAAATTATTTTTTCTGATGAAAAAAATTGTAAATGAAAACAATTTATTTCGAAATAAAATTGTGGGTTTTGTGTTTGTGAAATAAATGTTTAAAGTATGTAAAAAATATAATAACTATCATTTATATTATTAATGTCACATAGAAAGTAAGTTCTAAATATTTTTACAGAAATTGCAATTAATTAAAATTTTTTTTATTGATTGTAAAGAAATATTTTATATTGAACACAGTGAAAATTTTCAAACATTTATTTTTTTTTAAATGAACTTAATATTCGAATTTATTCTGTATATAATAATATACATATCCGGAAATGTATAAAAAATAATAGATGATAAAACACTTCATAAAGGGCAAACGCTTGAGAGGAGAAAAAGGAAAAAATAATTTCCATTTTTGCTAAAAGCAAAAGAGAAGATTTCATTGAAATATCCACATGTACGCTCGTTTATTTCTCGATATATGCAACAAAATTTGCTTTATATAACAGAGAATAGCATCCTGTTGAAACAATTTATATAAATTTTTTTTTCTTCATCCAGAACACTTATACTCGTTAATTTTTTTTCTGCTGACAAGAATAAAATTGGAAGAATCAGCAACACGCATGCACAATTCATGAATATTAAAAAACATAACGAGAAAAAAAAAAAAAAAAAGGACAAACTACTCTCACACAAGAATCTCTCAAATTATTCTTCAAATTTTTATCTGTAGAAAATATCACGATGCTTAATCAAGAGGTAAGAAAAAAAAATTTTAAAGTCTAGTGAAAGCCATAATAAATCTCCATAAAACTCGTTGGTGTTTTTATAGTACACACATACATTATATGCGAATTGATTGAGTATTGGAATAAGTAGGTATATACTTCACCCTACGACTGAATGCAGGGTGGAGATTTAAAAGCTGCATTTCAGTTGAATGGTCGCGAATAGTATTGGAACATTTTATATTTTATCGATGATATTTCATCGTCCATCCAGTCCAACTTTATAAACGACTTTTTATTTTTTTTTTTTCTCTATACCTTCTATGTCTACCTATTATTTTCATCGATCCATATACATTAACAACATAAATACCAAGTACCTTATTTATAACGCAAATAATGCAGGAGATAAAATAAGAATAATTATAAATTTACGTAGAGTTAATTAATTAGTTTTATGAATATTAATGTATAAAAATATTTATTAAAATACGCAATTACCATAATAAATTAAATTATCCGTATTTTAATTTAAGTATATGCATATATGGTTTCCTATGAGGATAATATTGGATATTAATTGTGGCTATTGATCTAATTTGAAGGTGTAGTAAGCAACTTGTGGCTATAAACCTTAATGGGATAAGGGATAATATCACTTGAGTTGCAATGTGATGACTTGGACGTCAAAGGAAACTATTTCACTGATCTCCAATTGGTCAGAGCAAGTGATGGAAAGTGACTATTGTATATAATGCAATGTACTTTGAATTAAATTTAACATTTCAATTGATTCATTAACATTTCTGTAATTTTTAAATTATTATTAAAATTATATATAACAATATTTATTTTATCTGTAAAATTTGATGAATATTTTTTGTTCTTTTTTCTCTTTTTTACGATGATTAGAAATATAAAGATAATTTTTAATTAAAATAATTTTTTCCTTAAATTTTAAACGTGATGTGTAGAATTTGAAAATGAAAAACGTCTCGCACAAATGATTAAACGTGTGATTTGTGTCAGTTTGCGGTACGAGTTTAGCAATGGAGTGACGTTGAAATTCATTCCACTATCATTTCATATCATCTTGTTATGTATATATACATCACAAACGGAAATCACACGTCGAATTAACGTGACACAATGTAGCCAAGCAATTAACATGATGGTGTATGTGTACATTTTTTAAATTCAATTCTCGTCACCACATTTTTTTCAGAACAATAAATACCTAGTAAACAATTTTAAAAATAAAAATTCATATGTATATAATTCATAAACAAATGCATTAATTGAATATTTATATTATTATTCAACTAATAAAAAAGAAATTAATATGAATACATAAACAAATAGTGTATATGCATGTAAAATTAATTTATTTTTTATCTCTGGGATTATTTTAAATTGCAATATTGGTGGCACAATGAGCTTATGGGCGTGTGAAAATTTACATGAACATACGCTTGTCACTTCTCGCGTCAGAGATTGCCAGACACCTCCACATCCACAACTCCAACAAACATTCACCCACTCAACTATACACATCAACGTGAATACATACATTTATAAATATGCATATACATACACATAGAAAATGTATGAGTTTAACTTGCTTCTGCATCGCAACCTGATAGTAATTAAAGTCAAGCTAATTCCTGTTGTCAAGTACGCTTGGATGACAGTAATTAGCATTTACTGATCGTCTAGTATTTATATCGTGAAGTGAAACTATAAGAAATAATATAGTAACTTTAATTATTAATGATATGACAGTTGATGTCTTTGTAAAATTTATGTTCTCCATTTCTATATTTACTTTCCATTTATAATTACGTATCCATTTAATATGAATATTAATATTATCATATTCATTTACAAAATTATTTTAACATAAAGTCTATTTATTTGTTTGTTTATTTATTAATATTATCATTTGTTTATCAATTCATTTATTAATATTATCATATTCATTAACAAATTGTTTTGATATAAAATCTATTTATTGAATATTAATTTAATTTTATTATTTTAATTGTAAATAATTACATTTGAGTGTTTTATAATATTATAATATTATATATTTGATAGTTATTTATTTGAATTATTATTGATTTATAGAATTAAAAAATAAATGTATTATAAGCTTGGGTGTATGAATAAAATTTCAATCGATAATATTATTATAAATTCTTTGATGTATTAATCGAATTTAATATGAGGGGGATAAAATGATGGTTGTAGAATATAGAGTATAAATGCATGGGATAATGTAAGCGGAAATGTTAACACGCGATTGTATTTTCATGTATATACAGCTCTGTGTGTTGTTATACAATACAAATATGCTTTAATATTATTAATAAATCATTGCTCATGCATACGCGATTATAATTCAATGTATTTCACGTTATTTATTTCATTTATATATAGTTTATTTTATTATAAAAGAGCATGATATAATCTCGCGTATGCCCTAATTCAAAATAAATAAATAAATAATGAGAATAAACTTTTTCAGTTTATTTTTTATAGCTCAACTTGAAATATTTAATTTTCTAACCTGACACTTGAACAAATGAATAAAGTATAAATGTAATCTTACACTGTTTCCTTTTATTTATTTTTCACTTTACTCTTTATCGACATTCTACTTATTCCTTGTGAAACTTTAATTAATCAATTTTTACAACTCAATTCCATAAGTAAATATTTTCAACAACTCGTGACAATTTAATTATTTAATATAATTAATTTTTCTTGCTATCTAATTCTCTTTATTATTTATATTCACAGCGTAATATACATGTTCAAATTATTTAATTTATACATTCATATGTACAAGTAAAATGCCATCATTATTATTAATACTATTATTATTTAGATACAATATAAAAATATAAAACTTTTTATAACATTTACTACATCCAGTTCATGTAACTACTTTTCTCGAGTACTTGCAATACATCTGTAATATATTTCGCATGAACTGTAATCCCTGTCTCGTCTCTCCTCCCATATCTTCATCACTCTCTTTCATATAACATCTCTACTATCCAACAGCTATCACTGTATGAAAGCCCCTCTTCGAGCTCAAGTTATTAAATTTTACCTCGCTTTTTCAATGAAACGACGACGAATATAAAACGAATATATACATACATATATATATATATCTCACTTCTCTTGACGTCAATTTCATGGATATACACTTATCTGTATCTAAGAGCCGATGAGAATCAAAGCCAGTAGTTTACCCTATGACTTAATGTCAATTGGTCCTGAGCAACCTTGAGACTACATTAATTTCATGGTGTCATTTAAAATCAACGTTTATTATATTTAGATAGTAAAAAATCTTTTGCTTTAAGATAATGAAAAAAGAGTTGTGAATTAAATATATTTTTTAATAATCGTTATTGAATGTCGAAAAATTTTGGTAGGTTAAAAAATAAAAAAAAGTGATGGGTTTTTTTTATTTTTTCCATCATCACAGACATTGTCCTTGTTGCACGATAATTGCAGGTAAATTTGCGTGATTTTGTTGACTATTCCATTCGGAAGTAACAAAAATAGAAACGAAGGCGGAGAACAAAAATCTGTAAAAGAAAAAGAGAATAAAATAAGAAAAAAATTAATACAAAATACAAAGAGGAATATTGTACATTGAAGTAGCGGCATCTGTGCACGTCTGACTTGGTTGGGAGTATTTCTACTTGGCCACAGACGCGGTCCGATATTTGTAGAGGATAATCCTCGCCAGTTGCGCTTTGGGAAAAGAAAATTTCGGAAAATGAAAACGTCGGTGTGGAAATGCAAACGGGGAGGAAAGACTATGGTATCAGAGAGTAGGAATGAGAGAAGAAGGAAAGGAGTGGAAAGATAATAAGCCCATAGAAAATCTCTCTTGAGAGTGCACGCGATAGGGGAACACTTGGTAAAAGCTTTATACGAGGCAGCAGCTTGGCGCGTCAAGACGAATCAACGATCACGTCAGAGTATGAATGGGAAAGCGGACGAATGAGAAAGATAGATATAAATATAAAAAAAAGTAAAAGCAAGAAATGAAAATAAAATTGAGAGGTATCTATTTTTGTTCATTTGTCAAATATGACACATCATTCATATGAATGTAATATTTTTATTTGTGGTTTAAAATTCATATTCCAAAAAATTCTTCGATTTTTTTTTTTCCTTTTTTATTTTACTATTATAATATAAATGAATATATTCGGTTGAATTAATTTGTGAAGAGTATCAAATAATAGCGGTGATTGATAGATGAATATTTAATAGTAGAAGAAAAATGGAAATATAGTCATGAGGATAAAATTAATATTGATTTGTCAAATGAGAGAATGAAACGAACATGTTTCTATTGATTATTCAGAAAAATTTTTTCACAGGGTATGTGTATAAATATATTGTGAATGAGAAAGAGGAAAATGGAGTGGAGCCTGAGGCTAAAGCGTAACTTGTCGTTCGAAAATGAAAATTTTCGCCCCCTTTGTGGCGTCACCGAATATCATTTGCCTCTCTAAAACGTCCTAGAATATCAAAGGAATAGAACACAAGAGAAATGGTGAATGTGTATATGTTGGCGTCATGAATTCTGCAGAAATATAAAAATTGAATTTTATATATATACATACGTATGTATGTATATATTTCAAAGAAATTGTTGTGTCTATATATCAAACATTATACAGAAAAAAAAAAAAAATATAACACAAAAATAAAAAAATCGTTTACGTGAAAGTTTTGTTTTAAGAACAATTTTTTATTTTATTTTTTTTTTCTTTGGAAATTTTTATGTATATATGTATATATACATGGATATACACAAGTATATAGATGTGAAGCAGATGATATTTATAAAATTGGACGAAGAAGAATAAGAGGAACCTGATAAAAACTTATCGAATCGTAAATTGCATCAGTAACGATGTCTCCGCTTCTGAATTAACCTCCGGAGTGTCTCACATTATTATTTTCAATCAATATATACATATGTATACATAGTTATATGTATAAGTAACGCAGGTGCCTCGACAAATTCATATACTACATCCCCAAATTCTCGTTCCTCCTTCTATACTTGCTCTAAACTATATTCCACATCACTTGATTAATTTTCACCCCATCGTTTTGCTGAAAATCGATTTTTACATTTGTAAAAAAAAATAAAAAAATAAAAAATATATTGTGTTTTATTTTACCATTGCCTCAGTCTCTTAATTCAAACCCCAGTGGGAACGCACAAAAATTTCCATCAAGAATTATTATATCTTCATTTTATTTTTATGTCAGAAGAAAAAAAAAAGAATTTTTTTTTTTTCACGAATTTGAAAACACAAAAATGTAGTTTAAATATTACAACGACAAATATCCATAGCCTTACATACATAAATACATATTCACAGTCTACATACATACATGTATAAGAGGGTAGTTATATAAATCTGATGGCGACGCAGTAAATGCCATAGTCCTCTCTCTATTGCATTGTGAATAGCAAAAAAATGCAGAATAAAATGTAAAGAACAGAGACAAAATGAGGGTGAAAAAGAGAAAAATCAGTATATGAGAACGGGGTTGACGGTGGATTTAGAAGGGTGAAAAGAGAAGCCCATTCAGCCGCGCGACTCTATTCATCGAGCTGAGCCGACACGCGCTTGCAAGACTTCACAGAATAATACATACATGCATACACATGCAAGTATAAAAAGAAGCGGAGATAGAGAAAGAGAGATATTTTGGCTCCAAGATAACCCTCAAAAAAAAAAAAAAAAAAAGTTGAGCATATATATAGAGACTAGAATGAAGGGAAAAAGAAGGGTAGAGAGAGAGAGAGAGGGGGTGAGTTGTGTGTACTTATAAGGATGAAGTGTATACAGCGCACTGGGGTTACATTTTTTTTTTTTCTTCCACTCGTGCACGTCGCGTCAACTCAAGGAGCCGACCATGCATCAGTTTCTATATCTATCTCTTTGCTTGCTATCTTTTTCTTGACACATGTGTATGTGTACCACACATATGTGCTAGTGTATGTATGTGTATGTACATAAATAATACACTCTTTTATCCTCTTTTTTAATGGGGCGGTTTTCGAGACTTTCGAAACTGAATAGGAACACACGTGGAATAATACACGACCACATTTGCAAGACTTGCAATAAATTTTTTTATTTTACTACCCTAATATATTTTTTATAAGAGTATAACTAATAAACTTTTCATTACTACCGTTATTATTATTAATTTTGATAGGAGTAAATTATTTAATTGTCGAAGAATGATGAAATAATAATGGTAGAATGAAAAACTTTGATAAAACAGTTGACGATATTAAAGAATTTAAAATTTAATATAATGAATAAGGGAAAAGAAGGAAAAAAAAAAAAATGGGACACTGATGAGGTCGCTAATTAGAGCGATAAAACAGCAAGTGAACAAAAGAAATGAAAACAAGAAAAACTTTTCTTTTCATTCTTTTCTTCAGTTACTGAATCCTCTTTTTTTTTTTTTTTTTCCTTTTTTTTTTTCGTCGCAACCCCTCTCTTGTCTCTACATCATTTCATCTTACATTCCTGTTCGTCTGTAAATGTGTGCGAGTGTGTGTGTGTGTGTATATCTGTACGATGGAGTTTTTTTTTTTTTTTCAAATTTTCCCGAGTGTAAAAAACGAAACTTCCCTCGTTACATTTGTTTCTGGATGTGAGTATAAAGCAAACGTAAATCAGGCAATTAATATTCGTGTTTATGATGTCATGCAAAAATGACGAGCTTTGTACAGGTATATATATTACGTGTATGTATACATATATGTATGTATATAATGTATACTCGAGCTTTTGCGTAATGCACTTTGTTTATGAGCTTGGAAATTTCATGCGCGTACGCGGGTGAATTGGATATAACAGAGTTGAAGAACGGCCAAACAGTTTGGCAGGCTTGTTATATTCCAATGAAATTACATATGTGTATATGCGTTTGTTATAGTTGGAATAGAGATTTACTGACAATGAAAGTATTAACTATACAGAGTAGAATATAGATAGATAAATTTATTATGCTGAAAGATAAAACAAAAAAGAGAGAATTGAAAAAAAACTTTGGATAATTTTATTTGATAAATAATACTGACTGAAAATTTGTTGTATTTTCGCCTATAATATCTGGATTCTCAGCAGTTTTTTACGAGTTTCACTGGCTAGAAATGAGTATCAAGAAACTGGTTAGAAACTGAGTAGAGAAATCGAAAGAACTTGAAACAAATATACGACAGTTTACAAATAACAAAAAAAAAAGAAAAGAAAACTTGAATATTTTTTAACAATCATATTTTTTTCATCGCTTTTAATATTCAGCGTCATTTAATTCCCTTAACTATTTTATCAATCGAGAAGTCTTGGTATTAATTTCATAATAAAATAGTTTTAATATTTATTTTAATATATATACTATAATATATTTATATATTCATTGGTCATATCTATGCACATACAAGATTTAAATAATATCAAATCGAGTCTCGACAGGTTGCTGCAGACAATTGTCAATCTCGTAAACGTCGCATTGCACCTAAATAATACCTTCATGTCAGCCTCAATAGAGCAGCGTTATTTCAACGGTTTACTGTTATATTACTGAGCTATTGTCTCTTATTAACACACGACATTACTGCTCAAACGACGATTATACATGTAGCTATGTACATACATATACATATATGTACATAGTTATAGAGAATGATTTGAGCGTGTGTCTGCAGGATTTGAGATTAAACTGACACGAGTTCATCACGTTTGAGTAAATGAAGAAAACAACACACAAAATTTCGATAATGCTTAAAATATATTCTATGAATATATTTATTTATACATTAATTAATTAATTAATTAATTAATTAATTAAATTATTTATTTATACGCACGTTTCAATTGTCCAAGTGTCATTAAAATTTTCATACATTATACGTATTTATTTGTTGATGAAAAATAATATTTAAAATTGTGGAAATATTTCTTTTTTTTTTTTTCCAGCTTTTTTTCAACTATGTAAACATCTTGTGCATATATACAGACACGATATTGGCTAAAGAAAAACTATTTTCAATCTAGTCCTTGGTATATACTCGGTCTTCAAGTTTAACACCCACCCACTTTTCGTATCACCCATCTCCAAATGGTATAGTAATATTTTCTTTTACGAAAAAATTTTTCAGTTGAATGAAATATCCCGGAAGCTCGAGTTGATGATGCGCTATTGCCTGAGGGATCGGCAACCGTATTCGTAGGGAGATACGAAAATTGAGAATGAAATTCAATGGAAAAGTCTCTCTTCTCGCAATTTTCAATCCATAATATTATTTTTATTATTATTTTTATTTTTATCAACGAATATGAAAATTCTATGTTGTCAATCATAAACATTTATTTATATTAAATAAAATATTATGATTTATAAATGAGCAAGTATAGACGTGTATTATTTTTGAACAATTTATGTATATATTTATTATAGAAATGTTTAAAGGATAATTTTTCTTTCGACCATAATGTCAAATCTTGTATGCATGTATGTATAATATTGTACATAGATTCAATGTATACTTTTACTCACTGAGAGTTTGGAACGTCAAAAATAATCCGCGCTAAGTGCAGCGCTTCGAGGAATTAGGTTGAAAGCTTGGAAAGCTCGCGGGCACGTGTCTCCGTTTAACAAAAACGTATTTTTTTTTCTTTCTCTTTATTCCTCATTTTCATTTTTCCTATATATTTTTTTTCATCATTTTTTTTTTTTATGATTATTCATACTCTATGGATGCATGGCTCATTTTTCTATATATCTTCATGAATTTTTTTCACACACATAAAGAGAAGAGAAAAAAAAATAAAAGGATTGTCAATTAATTCATAAAAGCTCATTAAATACAATTGCACGTCGTTTCATGATAATAACTCATCTTCATTTTTTTTTTTATACGTTTTTTTCTTTTAGTAGAGTAACAAATTAATAATCAAGAAGTGTCGCAAGTTTTATATATCTATATTAAATTTTGTGAGCAGGATTAGTTTGATAAACTCGGTCTGAAGTCACTTGAGGGCTTTTACTCTTTCTTCATTTCATTCACCTCATTTTCAAGATCTTCAATCCACCACATCAGTATCACGTGAATAATCATTCTTGATAGCACTAAGAGTATATAATAGAGAGAAATAATTTTGTCTAATTCACCAGAAAATATCTTGTCATTTGTCCAAATAATCTGACAGACATGAGAATTGAATATAATAAGGACTTTTCTTCTTGTATATAAGTCTCATGAGTGTCATGTCTGCACACATACGGACCATTTCTACTAACGCAACATGGTATGAAACAGTAATCTTTCTCGTTCATTCATGTCGTACCAATGCACGCAAAAGAGAGTGGCCTCAAAACTTATCCGCTTCAGTTTTCATTAGTGAATCTACTATATGCGGGAACATTTTCTTCCTGTCTCTTCCTTTCTATTTCAACTTTTCACCAAACTCGCGTTGTTTAATTCTATACCTTAGAGACATGTTTCAGCTTCTTCTTCATTCTCTGTTATTTTCCCCCTTTAATACCTCCTTTGTAATAATTTGTAATACAACATCCATCTTATTACAACAAAAATTCACATTATTTTAATCAACATTTCGTGAATTTTTTTTAAATATGTAAATAATATTTGATTATAAAAGAAGGGAAATATGAAATATATGATAATTGTTGTTGAATGATGTATAGATGATATACATATGCATTGTATTTAATTCACCTGATTGATATGTGTCAGATTGTGCGAATGCGCCATTACCTCACAAGCAATTTCTCGCGGCATATTTGCGTCAGCCGTTACTGGTCACATTCCCCATCTGTGTATAATGTGGACTAGTCCGATGAGCCGATTTTACTCATTCTCATCCCTCTTCCTCACAATCTATTTCACTCCCACCATATATATCTCCCTCTCTTTCTCTTTCATTTGTTCTCCTCTTTCAATTGGATTCAGTGATACGCTAGTTGACAACAGCCGACGCCACAAATTGAAATACCCGACTGATATTTCCTATTCTCTTCCTTCTCACAATATTCATTTATTCAATATTTCATTTTTATTTTTTCTGTCAATCATCATTGTGACTTTCAACTTATATACATATATGTACACCTAACTATATATGAAATATAATATTATTTTATTCACAAGTTGTTTTTCAAAAGATTCAAAACCGATAAAAATGAATTTAATAATTTCAAATGAAAGAAAAAAATTCAAATTATATTGTGAGAAAAACAATGAAAATATAATGTTGTGTGGAGAGAAAAAAAAAAAAAGAGTTTGCTGCTTAGAAGCTGGGTGTGTATAAAATGAAAAGAGGTTGAGTACATTTTAAAAGTGGGCGCTTTCAACACGCTTTTAATACACTCTCATCTTGCACGTTGTGTTGGAGGCTTTTCTCTGCGTGTATAAATATATATATATATATATATATGTATGCCGTCATTCTGTATTGTGTAGTGAAAAACTGGAAGGAACGAGTACAAGGAAGAGACAGAAACTGAATTTTTTTTTTTTTTTTTTTGACTAGATGACATCCACTCTGCAATGTCTTCGGCGTTGAGATAGAGATATATCCATACATGTATAGAGAGTGTGCAAGCAAGGGAGAACAGAGCCATTAAGGGCTACAGTCTATGTCGCAAATGGGCTCCATGATGGCGGCAACGAGGATTATTATTGAATTGGCGCGCGCCAGCCAAGTGTACTTAACGTTCAGAAATGAGAACATTGCGCCTGAAGGCTTTTGTGATAGATATATACTATTACTATATCCTTGAGCACATATACATCAACAATAAAAATCTATATTCTATGAAAAAACAAAAAAAACAAAAAAAAGTCAATAATAAATAGTAACAAGAAAAAAAAAAAAATTCTTTTTTGTATATTTAGAAAAATAAATAAAGTTACATTTACTGTAAATGATAAATATTTAATTTCAGTAGGTAAATAATTTTTTACTTAATATCAGATGGTAATTAAAATTGTTGTAATGATCAAATAAATCACAGAGTATTATAAAGCTAATTAAAAGATAGTTACATTTGATAATGTGAATTGAATGAAGTTTAAATCACAAGTTCAATACAAGAATTAATAAATTTTTCCAACTGTCACTACCAGAAATTTCTCAAAGGACTTTCTATCAATCGAATCCACAATAATAATCCTGATCTTTCATCACCATTGTATAGAAATTGATGGATAACTATTTACTGGACAATGTCGAAGGGCTGTTAAGTCAAAAGACGACATTGAGCGGGTGGTGGTGAAGAGGATTGAAAGGTAAATGGACGGAAATTCCAAAAGGCATCTAGCTCACCGGGGTGTTTTAGTCTTCTACACATATATATATACACACATCCCTTAGCAGTCTGTTCTGCTGATGCTCGTCCCATATAATATACCCTCTGTGCCAACACGTAAGTTTTCAACCCGACGACTTAGGAGGCACTTTACTTTACAGTTCGTAGTTTACCACCTCTTTACTTACTGTATACCCACATCCCTTTTCTTACATCAGCCACCCTCTCTGACCTACCTCGGTCACACTTAAAACTTGCATTCCACAATTTTATATTCTCTCCATTTATTTTTATAAATAATAAATAAAAAAGGATTATACAAAGTACAAAAAATATCATTGAGAAATATAATAAGAGAAAAAGAATTAGGATTTTGTTGAGTTTTAAATTACTAAATATCGTTGGATCATAAGTTGTTAGTGAACTTTGTATTATCCTCATATCTCCGTATAATCCTTACACAATTCTGTGCATCCTGCTATGTATCACTTATACGTATATACATATATATATACACATTGTGGCAGGAGTCATCATCCAACAGTTTGGTTTGCCACTGCTTTCTGCATTGTTCTTCGCGTGGGTATTCAATGTGCGGAGGTTAATTAGTCCACGCTCCAGTTAGTGAAAATTCAATTGCTTCATCCTGTCTCTCTTTCTCCCTCAATATACATCCCTTCATTTTTTTTTCTCTATATATATATATATAATATATACCTCTTTACCAAAACCCCTGCAGCCCCTCGTGTTCGTACACACATTGTTCGACTATATTTATTTTATAATTATTTTCACATTTTTATCCTTCACAATTTTATTTCAAACAATTCATAGCATATTTATATTTAACAAAATATTCGATATTGGTTTTTTTTTAATTATGTCGAAAATATTAATTATAAAATGCATCAACTCGATACATATTAATTAATTAATTTTAATTTTAATATTAATGATATATAGACCTATGGTTGGATATTTATATTTATAATTGGAGACTTGTAATTGATAATTGAATGACTAGTTGGTGTTATAGAGAATAATATGATTGAAAATCAGATTTCAATGCGTGTATATATGTATTACGCTCGTCAGATGAAATATTTTTATTCGATACCGCACAATATAACATGCGAGATAAAATAATGAGTGATTTCCGGTAACATTGCTCGTTTACCAATTGCACTACAGTGAAAATCAATGAGTCATCTCTGTGTTATACAATATCTCTGCTTTCTCATTTGAATTGTGAATGAATATATAGAGGAAGTATTGGACTATTGCCGTCCATATTCGTGTGTTTGAAAATGAAATAGCGTTGTACATATTCGTGCAGTAGTGCTCCATCAAATGTATGAAGATATATTGTGAGCCAAGTGAATGAATGCGCGAGAGTGAGTGTGAAGGGAATGAGCGAGAGATAGCCCAAAAGCAGAAGCTTCCAATGGAATGAAGCACTGAGGGAAATATACATCGAAGGGATTCTATTGGAATGAGAGTGACTCGACGAACCATTCTCATTTACAGATGGGAAGAGGGTGAATTGAGAGAGGGGTATAATATTTCTAATTTTCGATTCTCTCCAATGTAATACCCTACTCCATGGCTTATCTGCTATTTTGCTTTATGTTCATCGACGTATTCACAACGCGAAATTTACAATCAAATCTGATGACCCTACATCCAATCAAATTTCAAGTTCTAAATCACGTGTATGTATACATGGTATTTTAAATATATAAATAATATAAATTATGTTTATATAAATACTGATTTATGTTCATCATTTTAGGGGGTTTCCTTTTTATGTTTTTGTTTTAAATTAAATTCAATCAATCATTTTATTATAACTAGTATGATGATTATTTTTATTGATAATTAAATTTGATATGCAGAGGAAATTTTGTCAGAAATATTAACATTTGTATGATATTTCACATATTATTTGATGACATTGATATTCCTACCGCTAAATAATTACGTAATGGAAATGATTAATTTATTTGTCAAAATTATATAATTATATAAATATTTCTACCTGTAAAATATTTATTATTCCAAAAAAATAATAAACAAATAAAATATTCAAATTTTATTAGCACCAATAAAATTGTACTCATCTCGAAAAATTGTTTTTCCGAATATTTTTTTGTCATGATGTTTAAAAATAATTTTTATTTTCAGGATAAAATTTCTCAGAGAATTCACACCGTCTTAACAAAATTATTCATTATATAAATAATAAAATTATTCAACTGGTATAATTTTAAATAAAATATAAATTCCAATTTCAATTTTATAAAATTAAAATTATAAAATGTTAATAGAAAATTAACGGAATTCAATATACTGTATACATATAGTCCATGTGATTTTATGTAAACTATATAGAAGAGGTCGACTTGGTAACAGTACAGTGGCACATTTGTGACACAAGTTGGCGTTATCTGTCATAATACAGCCAAGCACGAGGACGATTAATGAAACGTCCTAGCTCACTCACATCACACTGGACTTTGTTATATATACTGCACACAAATACATAAGTATTATACATATATAACATATCGATCTAACACACACGAAGGAGACGAGAAGTTATATGTAATATTATACGAATCAATTGTAGGAGAATTCCTGCAGGATGAGAAACGTATTATTCATCAGATTTCGTCTTCCATTACTGAGGACACATGAAGCGTAACACGTTCTATATAAACCATATTGCAATGCGTATATATAATGTATATGGAGAATTGTAATAGGTGAATTATCACGATAAGGTGATCTATACTATGTATCACAAATCGAATTATGCAATTTGATATTCAGATAAACCACAAGGATTCTTGGCGATCTGACGTGATGTCATGATAATATATTAATGTCGATTAAATGTGATTGTATAATAAAACGTAGTTAATGCAAGGATTATATATTATAGACGACAGTATATTTCATAATTTAATCGTATATTTTATAAAATTTTTATATAAAAATATTTAAATTTTATAGTAGTATTTCGTGACGTAAAATATGTCTCTATGTCAATTAATTTCAATCCACAATGACACATTTTTTCGCTTCATCATTTTTAAATATGAATATATAAATATTTATCGAATAAGAATATTTAAACAATATATAATAAAATAAATGGCAATATAATGTATGCAAACGGAGGAAGAATAGATTTCTCAAATATAATGATATTATAATTGATTTAAAATGTATTTAAAATATTTGAGAATAAAATAAATAAAATACTATAATGAATAAACTTTTTTTTATACGTGAGTAAAATTTTATTGATCATTGTGATGTGAGGTTTGATAGGGGGGGGTTCCATCGTCGTTATAAATATACGTATACAGGTATAGAATGACGGAAATGTGAACGGTGCGAGTAGATTTTCTTGAAAGAGACAACTTTTCATTGAAATTCCTGACGGCGCATATTAATGCTAGTGCATAAATCCTGTTTCACGTTAGTTCTTGCTAACCACCTTGCGGCGATGCTTCTTCACTTTCGCAATATATATATATACACATTTTTAGCTCTCTTGCTCTCTTATATCTTGCATTCCCCTATTGCAGACAACTCTCCAAGATTCTCTTAGAGAATAATCCCTTTGGCTTGCCGTCGCAAGCATCTTCGACGAGTAAACATGCCATTTACGAAAATCTGTAAATTCTATTGTGGATTCAATATCGATCTTTAACTGTGCATTTATGTATTGGTATATATTGTATTAATATTTATAATAATCCAATTATATTTATATAGATAACTTGGGGCATATTTGATTAAGAGACATTAATTAATTTTTTTCTTTTGTTTCTATTTGTTTTTTTTTTTTTTTTTTTAAATATAAATATGTATAGGATTATATTTTGATTGAAAATGTGAAGATAAAAAAATTATCTTTATTTAATTTTTATAATTTTTTTTTTTTTTTTTAAAGATTTTAATTTTAATGAGCAATGTTCAGTGCAATTTGATGAGAAAAAAAAAGAGTTGATATACTCTCTCCTCTCTCTCTATGTTGAATGAATCAATATGGAGAAAATTAAATTTTATCTGTAGCTTTCGTTTAAAAGGAAATGTAATTTTCATTGTACTTTTACTACAAAGGACAAATATAATGACACTTTAACGTCATTAATTTTATTACTGATGTAATAATCATTTTGGTATGAAAAAAAATGTGGCTATAAAAAGTATAATGAAGATAGAAAAAAAAAAAAACTTGTGTGTGTTAATATTTTAGTCATCACAAAAAAAATTATTATACATATAAAATTTAATTATTAAAAAAATTAATAAACTGATGTGTAATTTAATAGATAAAATCCTTCACAAACTTGCAAATTTACGCATGAATTAAATCTACGCAATGATATTTCAGATACACTTAAATAAATTAAAACAGAATCACTTAAAGAAATTAATTCTTAAAATATTAAATGATAATTTTTAATTTGTTATAGAAAAAACATTTTGTGTCTGCGATATGTATGGATTTTTTATTCGTTTCTTTGGCTTAAATTCTCTGGGGAACAGATGTCGAAGCACTTCCGACGGCAGGAACATCGACAGCCACCGAGGGACGAGTGGATCGATCTTTCTGGTGCAATGAAACTATTCTATATACGTGTACATAGACGTATATCACAATCTGTGTCGTACGATTATAGAGATAACATTCTATCACTGATGGTGAGCCAGAGATTTTCTATCAATTACGTTTAAAGTACATCCCATATATGCAAACGGCTACCTACATTTATGCTAACGAAAAGAATTTTCGAATAAATATTATTATAAAAATCATGAAATCCAAAACTATTATCATTTTTTTTTTTTCAATATTAAACAAATCATTTATAGTTGAAATTCTTTCAACTATACAATAAAAGAACAAATTAAATTCTCCCTCATTCAGAATGACTAGTGATTATTCAGTAATGTTTGAAAAGTATCACAATAAATTCGCTGCAATTTGTAGAACATTTAATGAATGATAATTAAATAAAAAATGTAAATATTTCAAGTTTGAAGATGATTATTAATATAAAATCCTGAATTCACTTAAGTGAGTTAATTATAAGTTATGATTTTCATTATAAATAAGATGATAATCATGTTGTTGATACTTTTATTTAGCCAATTTATATTTATAAATTTGCTCACCAACTTTGAATAAATAAATTATCAAAATACAAAACCTATCGACTAATCAAAAAAATTTTCCAACCTAAAAAATCAAATAATAAATTTGGACAAAATAATATCTACTAAACATATGAACATGATTTTGTAAATAAAAATTTAATTGGATTGTAATAATTCTGATTTAACTAAGATCTCTCAGGTTTATCTAGCTTCGTTATAATATTTGAAAGAAAAAAAGTCCTTTCTGTATTTTCCCCGATGAATAATTAATTAATATATATTGTTTGATATATACTAAAATAAGTTTGGTATTTAGTTAATTTACGACTTTGGAAATCCGTTTCGGAAGAATGATGAAAGCCGATGCAGGGTGAAAGCACCAGTCAGGAAACCAACCCTGGTTCGGTTACGGTTTTGTTTCAATCGGGTATTCAAGTATAACTACCGCACTATAGGCTTGCCGCAACAACACAATGCAAATAACATTCATTAGAGTGTTTAGTAAACCTCGTTACGGAACAATTCATTAAGGCAACTTTGCTTAATGCATGAAACTTCAGCTTTACTGCAAAACCTCTAAACAAATTTTATAACGTCGTATTTTTAATCGCGGTTAATATACGTATGTGTACAATGTGTAAAAGTAACAAATATTAAGTAGAGATTTGAGGAGGAAAAATTTTTCTTTTTACAAGCCGATGTTAAGGATCAATCTTTCTCTTGACATCGACAAGGGTGCGAGCATGCAGATGAAGTACGAAATGTACGTAAGGGAGGAAAAAAAAAAAAAAAAAAGAGAAGTTTACTGAGAGCTGAGGGAAGTCAAGACTTTAGAGGAAATTTTTAAAGTTTTCTTTAGAAAAACCAACGTTTCTCTCATCTTTATGTCGTGTACAACGCGCATTGGTGAAATCAATCACGCCAGGAACTTTGTCACAGTATCTCTCACACCAACATCTTTATCCTTTATGTTGTGTTCTGATATTGAGAATATGTCTTCCACGATTTATTTGACATGTGCAGTCTTTTGGAAAATTAAATTTGTCTATGATGTATATTTTTCTTTTTCAGATACCGGTTGAACTGATTTTACATTTTATTCTTGTCAGAATTTTCATTTGGAATGAAAGTAATTGTCTGGAATAGGTTATAAATTATTGGCAAATCATTTAGAGTATTTTAAATAAAATAAAATAAATAAAAATGATATAAATAGTTATGTTTGATATTATGATACAGCGGAATTATTTACAATACATTGAAACAAAACTAAATTTATAGTTCCTATCGCTAGTATTAGCAATATATAATTGTTTACATACATCATATCTTTGAAATTAATGTCGAAATAAATATAAAATCACTTATTATAAATTAATCCAAGTATTGAATAGATGAAATAAATTATCAACAAGGTTGATAAAACTAAAAGTGGACAACTTCCTAGTTCTTATGTATCAAAATTTTATCTATATGAATATTTACTTGGAAATAAAACCATCTGATGTCTGATTTATCGCAGAAATAAAGTGGGGAAAAAAAAAAATAAATAAGAAATATGTAAAAATACAACAAACTTTATAAAATAAAACGAGTTATAGACAAGTGTTCCAAGATGTTCCATCAGTTTAATATATACCTAACGATTTATATGCACATATATTTTTGTCACGAGGTGTTTAGCACTGCGGTAACAGTTTGCTTGCACAGAATAATATTACCATGTATTTTCATAACTTATATCACACGATCTTCGATACCGTTTTCATATTAATAAAATTTTATAATAGAAAATATTTCCTCTTCACATTCTCGATATGTTTTATATTGAAAAAATAAAACTAAAACGATAGTTCTGCAGTGAAAAATCGAAAGTGCAATATAAAAATAAGTTACTGTAGCAGAAAATATATTTCTCAGAACAATAAAATTACACACACATATACATATATACATTTATTATATGTATGTGACAAAATAAATGATCGAAATGTTTTCAAAGAATAGTATAAGAATTTACGGAACGTGTTTTGTGGATTGCCACAACAGAAGATGCTTCTCGATTTCCTTCGGGAACTGCACAACTTACACCTTCACACATTCACACATTCTCATGTACACTCTGTATCTTTTTCGCCTCGACATACATACTTCTTTTGGCGTGAAATACACGAGCGAAAGAAGAAGAGCACGTCGAGCGTTTATCCGAACGGCGGGCGACACTAAATTGACTGTCGCTCTTCGAGCCATGGGAATAAAAAAAAAAAAATAAAGAAAAGAAATGAAAGGGAAACCCTGACATAGAAGGCAAGTGAAATGCTCAATTTATTTTTCCATGAGCCCACAAAAATTCCATTTCACCTGTCCACCACTAAACGAGCAAAGGGAAGTCCTCATAAAACTGTCTCATGCCTGAACACACTGAATTCAATTTCACCAGCAAAATTGTTCCATATACCAATTGAAGGAGGAAAAAAAAAAATTTTTTTTTTTTATATTACCCCTGATAATTTATTGTAATAATAAATTGCCTGAAACATTTAATTAATATGAAATTATTATCGTACAAATTCTTTAATTTTATTGAAAGATATATGATTAAAAAAAATTCTAAATCTGTATAGTAGTTAGGATTTGATATAGTCAGACCATTTGGAAATTAATATTTGATGAAGAAACTTATCACAAACTAACAATAGTTAATTATTATATTAATTCTATATGTCCATGTTTATGATGACTATTTCTCTTGTTATTTCACGCAAATTTGTCTCGTATTTATATATACTTTTCTAAATTTATACACATGAATATACATAAATATATATTCAGAAGAGAATTCCTATGGTTTTAGTTTTCAAAGTTGTACTTTGGTTATTTTGGGAATCGTATAATATATCTGTTATGTTTAGAGCTTGTGCTCACGGGCATAGATGAGATTTCAGTTAGCATTCCATTGGTTTCTCATACATCATGTATAGTAATGTCAAAACTAATACATAAATTTACTAAATCAATATTCCTTTTCAATCTTCATTATTTAATGACTTTTCCCAACTAATTTATATTCAAAATCAAAGTTAAATTACGTCATTTATTTTTCCATCAACCACTAAAATTATCTGCATTTATTGTAAAATCTGAAATTCATACTAGAAAACTTTTTGTATTACTCAGACAAATTGGAATATTTATCCAAATCAGTTTTGGTTCTATTAAAGTGATTTGTTGAATTAAGAGCAGTAGTATGGTTTCATCCAATTAGAATGAAGCCCAAACAGTGACACATGACATTAGAAAATAAAACAAAGAACTAAAAGTGTAGGTTACTTTATTTAGATCAGTGATAATGAAAATTAACGACAAATACATCTTCAAATGCATATGAATAATTGAATGCATTACTTCAATGAATATTGTTTAGTAATATAGCCTAAGGTCAATTCCGAAAATTTATACACATGTGTATCTACATACATACATATGTGTATAACTGTATATAATAATATATATTAAATAATTGAATGAAGCAAGAGTGAAGGGTTATGTGTATGGCTGCTGAAGGGGTTGTCACGCATAATCAACGTCGCTTGCATATAGTCCACCAATCGCATTATGCTTTAAGGTAAGGGGAGGGTATAGGTGAGGGACGAATAGCCCGAGCGTTTGAGTAGTTTATAGAACGTTTAATTCGAGGGGACCCGCACTGTTCGTAATTGAAAGACCGGTAATTGAATTTTACAACTCGACTAGATGAACGCTTCTCCGAGACTTTGCGTTGATTATTTTTACAATTGATTCAATATTTCTAAATAGTATTAGATTTTATTTTTAATTGATTCTACACTTGGCAAAATAAAAATAAATATTTCAACTAATATATATAAGTGATAACTTCAATTTAATTTTTATGTTTTTTATATTCTAATTATTTAGAATTCAAGTTTAAAATTAAGAAAATTGAATCTTTAGAGTATATTTTTATTTATTTATTTCTAATACGTCAAGAATATTAATTGAACCTAATTATTACAAGTAAATAATTATTTACTTGTAATAAAATGAAAATTAACTATTCTACATGAATAATTTTTACTTTTTCATGGTTTTAATTAATTGTCGATTTTTTTTTTAATGTCGCATAAGACATATTCTATCCCATATTTGTGTAATTCACTTGCAATTTTCCAGATATAATAATTTTTCAAATAAAATAATAATGATGAAAGCAATTTAGATGGATGATAAATTAAGATAAAAGAGTTTTTGAGAAAATTACTTGTAACACTGGCAAAGGTGAAAGCAATGCTTTGATAAAATGGATACGAGGTAGAAGCTTTACTACTGAGCTTAGGACAATCCATCACGTGTGCACACTGAGCCAATCGACCCTTAAATTGCGGAGGTCGTGGATGTGTAGTGAATGGTTTGGGAAAGAAGAAGGGTGGCAGAATGGTTGAAAGGAAGAAGAGCCTACAACTCAGCAGGTGGCTCGTTCCCTCGATTTATGTCGAGTTTAGAATCGACCTTAACCATCCTCGGTAAGTATTACGCCCTTTGGTCGACCTGAGTGACCCCAGGGATTTTGTACAGGGAATGTTATACTCCAACAGAATGAGCTTACACAGCACTATCCACCACTATTTTCTACGCCAACTATAACGTAACACAAAATACATTTATGTATCCTATTAAATGTGAATGTGTATCATTTGTTTTCCACCACAATGACACATAATTATCTGCTTTATTTACCAGTAAAATTCAAGCCAATTTCACAATGAATAATGTCACAGAGACTGCATACAAATTCTGTTTCAAAATGAACTATTATTAAGTAAAAGAATAAATAAAACTAATATTCCATTATATTTCATTTATTTTTATTTTTCCTTATTTCCTAATGCTTTTTTATCTCATCTACTTCAATGTATTATAATAAAGAAAAAATTTATGAGATGTCAAAGATGTGAAAAATGTTTTGTAACATACAATGCGAAAATACAGGCCATTTATCAATTTATTTATTATTATGACACATATTTATTATATGTATGCATCACGAAAATATTATAATGACATGTATTAACGTGTCATGTAAAACCTCTTTGACTAATTCATTCTTTATAAAAAATTCATGTAATTTACGTAAGAAAGCAAGTTCAAAATATTGTATATACTGCAAGTATGAACAAGTAACACACCATGGCATTTTCCTTTTTCATCATACCTTCTTCTCCCTTTCATTCTCATTCACGATAGGAATCTCTGACGTTTATGTGTTTATATACATACATATACATATATAAACGTATACTTTGCTAAGAAACTGGAGCATCCATCTTATTTTCTATGCGAATGTTCGCGTATATAGTTTGCAATATTGGATGAGAAAACATTTCTACGAGATACCGTGTTGTATTTGCGGAGACAACGAATGGACTTAGTCTATCTGTCTATTTGAAAATCCATCACTGTTACTCCAACGCTATTTTGCTCAACTAAATTGACTACGTGAATGTAATTTAACCATGTTGAGAAATATGCTGAAATTTATTGTACTCTATTATTTTAAAAATAAATAATATCAAGAATATATAAATTGAAAATATTATTTATACATATATTATAAAAATGTTTATTATTAATTTAAATATAATTAATTATAATAATGGAATGAGAGCTTGTTACATTGTGATGAAGTATTTATTAGTAATTAATAAATTGGACATTAGTAATTTTTAATAAAATAGTTTTACACTTGTAAACTAATAGCTTAATTATTGATAAATTAATCTTATCATATCACACTGTTTATACGAAGTTAAATCGATGCTCTGGGGTGTGGCACACCCTTATACTTTAATTCAAGGTTATTTTTTTGAATATTCATCACTCAGATAATTTTTTTTCATTCCAAATGTTTATAAATTATCAATAAATTCCCATTTTTATTCTTCAAATTATTTATTTTTCACAAATGATCGAAAAAAATTATATTCATTATTATTATCTGATGAACAATATTGATAACTTTTAAATAAATATATCGTTATTAATATTTAGAATGTTTTGTCAATAAATATCTATCGAAAAATATTTTTCAATACGTTGGAAATAATGAAAAAATATTGGCATGAAATAAAATTAGATTAATGAATAATTTGAATAGAAAAATGAAAAATGAATTTAGCAGTCGCGATATAGGTAAATGCTGAGCTCAAGTTTTAGTTTTATCGAGTTTGATCGTGCTTTATATAGTGGATGAGCCAGGTAGAGAGATGGTATAGAGCTAGGTAAAATGGAAGTTATTTCATGGGTGCGCCGCAAGCCCACAAATGTATATAGTTTCGAGCGAGCGCTTTTGCGCCTGGTGAGACACATTAATATTCATTTAGGATAGCCTCACAACCTGCACTGCACAACAGCGGGACGTTTCTTCAACACACATGTTGAGAATAAACATGAATATATGAATGCACGTGTGTGATTAAAGTAGAAATAAATATGGGTTATTCGCGTATATTACTTTTACTATTTCTTTTTTATTTTTTATTCTTTACAACGAATGTGTCCACGGTGAATTGAAATATTAAAATTAATTTATAATTTGTGAGTATCATTCAAATTTAGTTTTGATTTATTGTTTATGTGTGATATAGCAAATAAAAAAGAATTTTTTTATGGCTTGATGCAATTATTTTTTGAGATATTAGAAAATTCAATGGAATTATTGTTTGTTTATGAGTGTAAATTTATGCAAAGATTTGAGAGCTGGTGAATTTTTATATTTGTGTAGTTGTCAGTTTTTATTGAGAAACATAAAAAAAAAAAAAAAATCACTATACGACTGTATATTTTTTTACTGCAGTGTTATGTGTATGAATGATGTAAAAAATTAATGATGTTTTTTCAAGATTACAAGATATCTGACAATGTTTTTGTTTACTTTATATATATTTCAAAAAAATGAGTCCAATTATTTTCCCACGTGAGCATAAAAATTATTACTACGTATTTTTAATATTAATTAAATCCTGCTAAATTAATCAAAGCATTTTGAAAATTTAATTCATATTTTTCTACTATTTTATTTTAAACAAATCTCCAATTTAAATGCACAATATTCAATGCCATCATACTCCATAATATCTCGCCTAATGTTTACGTAATTTACTTTGTATAAATTTTTCTTTGTGTACTTTTTAACCACCTTTTAAACAAATTTTTTTTGTGTATAAATACTCATCTTTCAATTCATTTATTCTCATAATTTTATTAAAGGACATTTACTTTTATATCATGGTTTCATGCTTAAGAATTATAAAAGCATGAATTTAAAGGAGGTGAATGAAACAGAGTTGTAAAACTAAAGCAAAAGAAAAACAGAGAAGAAAATCAAGATACTAGACGAGGAAAAATGAAATATAAAGTGCCTGCATTAGGTCACGGTCGTTGGAAGATTTGTAGGATCTCGTTCATAATTTTTTTTTTTTCCTTTTTTCCTATTATAGCACTCCATTAGATAAAATTGCTGAGATCTCTGAATTCCAACGACGAGATCCATAAGCACTTTCTGTCATTCCGACATCGTCAAGATAAAAAAAAAAAAATTAAATAAATTAAAAATTCTTTACACTACATAGAGGATTTTTATATTTCTTAATTTGAAAAAATTATGGCGAATTAACTATTTTAAAATTATTGTATCAAATAATAAGAAAAATAAAATGAAAGAAACGCGAATTAAAATCCTTGGCAATATTCCCAATTGTCTCGTCGATTTTCAGTAGTTCACGACTTACAACCCCAATGTATCAAGAAATAAGGATTATGTTTTTGTGGCGGCTCTGGCTGCAGCGATGTCGAGACGGTAATTATAGTCTAACGTACTTCTGTATAAAATGGCAATGTCTACGTTTATATAGAAGAGATCGTGCGAAATGGTGTGGGATAGAATACGAGAGGAGCAGCTCATACTCAACTCGGAAGAAGAAGCGTTAATTTATTGCTTCAGAATCGTTTCACGTTTCTCAATTCCAACGGCAAACGTTTCTTGATGACGTGCTAATAGAACTAACTCTCGCAAATCACTTTTTTTTCCCCCTCAACGTTAATTCGTGTCCTAATAAATTTGTTTTACCCCACCAGAATTTTATATCGAATAAAAAATAACGATAAACACTGTAATAACATTACTTTAAATACATCATATCATTATCATTTTTATCAAGAAAAATATTATTAATATTTAAGAATAAATTTTAAATCGTCACTACTTGAACGGACATTGTACATTTTCGTAAACTAGGAAACAACAAAAAGTGCATGGTAGCAGAAAGAAATAAACCATGAAGAAAAAAATAAATTAATGAAAAAAGGAAAATAAAAATTCTCTCGTTTGTTTTCGGAGAGTTGTATCCGCTGTGAAATAATGAGAAATCTCGCGAGGCAAAGGGGATGAAGAGTTGAATAGGGAGAGAAGAGAAAAGGGGTTGAAGGAAGAAGTAAAGACATTGTTCCACAAAGAACAATTTATATATACACGACACAACTAAAATAAAATCTTGTGTATATATATTTGTGTTTGTTTTTTTTTTACTATTCCCAGATGAGCAAGAAATTTTTCAACTAAAACCAAGTAAACCTTACTCAAATATACTCAAGGTTTCTTCACAATGATATTACTACACACTCCTGACCTATCGAGAAAACATTTCGACTTTCGGCCATTCAATTGTCCATGCCTCAAGCGTTTTAAGTATTGGATAGTGAAGTGTTTGCAATAATGCTGTTCAATTTACAATATTTTTTTTTCTTACGTGTAAATAAATGTCTATTTTATTTCAAATCACTTTCGAAATTAAATAACTAACATTGGAATTCATTCTTTTCCTCGTTTCAATAAAAAATATATTAAAAATTGAGTTACTGAATAAAAATAAAAATGAATTTAAAGAATCTTCATCGGATACAAAAATTATTTTTAAATGAATAGAAAAGTTGTAAAAATATTTCATCGTAATATAAAAATGTCGTGTGCATTGATATGCAAAAAAAAAAAAAAAAAAAAAAAAAAAAAAAAAAAACGAGTGGTAAAATAATGAAAAAAAAAATAAATAAATAAATGAATATATAAAAAAAAAACCAATTAAAAAAACATGACATAAAAAACACACAGACACACATACACTAAGCTGTATTATAGCTACTTCAATAATGCAATAGAATAAATTGATAATAAAATTGATACGACTGTTGATATTTATTCCTCTCAATTTCCATTTTAATTTGTTTGATGAAATAATTATAAATAAAGATACAACACTCGAAACCCAATATACACATAATATAAATACACACATACATGCATAACAATCCAACATACAAACGAATAATAATTATTTTTGCCTCATTGCGACATCCACATTGTCGTAAATTAATTCGCCTAGAAGTACCGATTTACTATAAATAACTTCTTGACAACTCAACGAATCTTAGACTCGACGTACGCAGTAATTATATTCAAACAAATATACTCACATACACTAATATATATACATATATAAATTCAACTAATTAAATATAGATCAACATTATAAATATAAACTATCTCAGTATATCAAATCAATAAATTATAATAAATTTCATATGACATAAACACACAATTTCAATGTCAAATAATCAATATAACTTGAATAAATTACCAACATTATAATCAATGACAATAATCATATGTTATTGATATGATAGATATGTAAATTTATTAAATAAGCATTAAATTATTTTGTATTTACACATGTATTATATACCACAATAATTGAATTTCATGTATTATTTCAAATTAAGTTATGCATACATTAATCATTATCAAAGGGAATATCGTAAATCGATTTATTCAATATATTTACATATCTGTATATGTATATATGTATGTATGCTGCTGCTATATGGATATACATATATTTATACAGTCAAGTATATATATGAAAACGTTTGTCGAAAGCAGTAAATACAAAGGCGAAATATTCACACTTCGAAGAAACTTGTTTTACTATATATTATAATATACGTTTTCCATGTCTCTTTGGTGAATTGCCACGTCAACAGTTGGCGCAATCAAAAGCCCTTGCGAGACTGGTGAAACATATGTACATATATATATGAAATACACATTTTGTCGTAAAGAACAAATATAAATGAAAAAAAAAAGGAAATTTTTTTATATATATAAAAATGAATAAATAGAATAAAATGAAATATGAAAAATAATAATAGTATAAAAATGTATGTATGAGAATTGGGAAAAAAAAACAATTTTTGTTATTTTCGAAGCTTTAGAAATTTTTTTTCCACGATTGTACACATTTGTAACAATGAAATAAAAATAAATTGATGCATAAAATATACACATGAAAATTTGTTATAGAAAAATAATGAAAACATGTATATTTACAATGTAAATGGAGGCAAGAATGTGGATAAAATGTATATGTATATATACAGATAGTAAAATCTGTTTGACACATTCACCACGTGTTACTATGTGCATATATGTATACATATTCCTGTCGCTTTGTCTTTTGCGTGTTGCCATATTCATTGTGACTAACAGTGAGTTGGAAAGTTTTACAGGATACAAATGCATCAGTCAGGGCGTTATCATCTGTTCGTGCTCACACATTTTACATTATTATATTTATCATGAAAGTCAAGAGGAAATTACACGCAAGAACAAGGCAAAGGACCATGTAATACAATGTTTGTGAAGACTATTTAATTTTTAAAATATATTTAAATATAAAATAAACAAAATAATATATTATATTTATTTACATGCTAAGAAAAGAGATTAATAGTTAATAATAATAATAAATTCATCAACCACCTTTCAAGCTTATTTATAAAATACTAACAATAAATAAAAAACATTGATAATAATATAATTACAAAAAATAAAAATTCATATAATAAAATAATATACATAACCTTTTAATTATTTGTATCATCAATTAAAAAATTTTTTTCTCAATCTCGTCATAATAAAATAACATTTTAAAAATTATAAATAATAATTCGCTTAATCTAGTACACACTATGATAAAATTAAAATTCAATTGCTGTCGCAGGATTCAAAACACCTCAAGCTTCACTCTTCCCTCGCGGTAGTTTACTAAAACTTTACGGTTAAAATAATCTATACCTGAACTTACGATGCATCGACAAACCCGGTCTCCACGAGAAGTTTAGTATATGCAACACACATACATATAAATTTATAGCAAGTGAACAAGACTGAAGGTAACATACATATACATATATATTTATTTATACAATGAAAGGAAACTAAATTCAATCGCTTTGCAAGTTCTCTCCTATGACATGGGACAAGATGTTCTCTCATTCAAACCATAACCTTTTTTTATATTTTCATTCATACTTAGTCATTGTTGTACATTATTAAATAAAATTCTAAATATATCTTTATAGAGTTTGATAAAACTACAAAATTAATTTTAAAAATTGAAATATTATTATTCATAATATTAAATTCAATATTCCATTGGAATATCGCGTTGCATAGAGCTTGAAAATTCATGGCATGTGAGGAATTAATGGCCATCCTTCAAAGGTATGTCGGCAATAATATTCGCTATGGACATATCGATCCATTGCATATATGTCATACCTGTATATATGTGTATGTAAACGTAGTAAATATCGGGGTATGTATTTATATTTAGTATGTGTGTATTGATGGTATATTGAAATACAAAGCGAATGAACTCGATGTTGGCTCTCTCATAGCTACAATAATAATCCTAGTCCTCTAGTCTTTCTTTCCATCATCATGAATTGCAATGTCAATCACGTCTACATCTAGATATTTATATGTATCTATAAATAAATTTTTATTTGTAAAAATAATAACGAGAGTTGTGAATATTAAAAATACCATTTTTCATTTATCAATCAGCGTTTGTTCAATTTTATTTGGTTCAAAATTCAAAACATGGTGACTGATACACAACACCTATCAATTGTTTCATAAAAAATATATACATATATAAATGAAAAACAAAAAAAATTCGACCCAATTCCACTTGTTCACCTCTCTGTATTGTTATTTTTTATGTTTATAATATTACTACTTTTTTAGTTTTTTTTAAACCAAAGGATACAGTGATGAATACTGTCGGGAAAAAATGACCAAAAAATAAATATCAAATATTGTAAAATATTTAATACATCACTCATGTTCAAAATTAATTAGAATTTTTTTTTTTCTGTAATAAAAAAAATTTATAAACTATGGAAAAACAAATGTAATGACTGTTTTTAATCATTTTTTTTTTTATTCAATATTTTTATCTAAAGGTTAATGCAGTTTATTGTTACGTTCATTATTATCTTATATAGAATGAAGTTTGCTATCATTGGTTGTGCATAGCCATGCGAGTTGAATACGTTTGTAATAACGACTTCTTGGCGTGTCCATATTCTATTTAAATCACCGCCAAGTTATTAACATCTTCCCAGACCTGGTGCGACAGACCCTCGCGGTTGCACTTGCCCACTGTCTCTCTGTCTCCAAATAATAATAGATACCAGAACGGCATACGCGACCCTGCACCGTGGACCTAAACCAGCCAAATATGACACGCACACAAACACATTAAGACAAAGTGTCACCAACTGTGTGACGCTCTACATAAAATCAACCAAATATATATTCTTGTTTAATATATTTTTGTATCTATATACAAAAATAATTCCTACCTGCTTTTTGCTATTATAAATTTATTAAATTTAAATTAATAATTTTAAATATACTGAATTAATTTTTTAACAAAGCTAAAATGTTATTTATATAGTTATAAAATTTATTGGTATTTAATTCCTCAGTATTTTTTTCTCAATACTTTTAAAATTTAATTATAAATTAATGTAAGTGCAACAAATTCCAACTCGTAAATCAAAGAGACAGGAGTCAATGGAAAAGTTCACGTACTGCATGCAGTAAATAAAATTTATTTGCTAAATACATATGGCCAAACGAAGGAATTGTTCAATATATAAAATAAAAAACAAAGTATTGACAAATATACTGATAGTTAAACAGTAAACTTTTTAGTTTTATGGCAAAACTTTTTGTACAAAAGTTGGCTAAAGTCGAATATTTGTCTTTCATTCCCGCGTAATAGAAGTGGACTCTTGAAAATTTTTTATTTATTCTTGTTTTGTTTTCTACATACATTTTATTCACACAAAAAATAAAAAATCCTTGTTGAATATTATAATTATTATTACATATACAATAAGAATGACAATTAAATGTGCAAATAAAATTTTTGATTCATTTCACATCTCTCCAATTAAAATAGCAAAAAAAAAACTAAAAGAAATAAAATAAATAATTATAAACACAGTGAATGTGAATGATTGAAATAGCTGATAATAATAAAGCCACCTATGCAAGCCCCGGTGCCGAATTGAGCTTTGTTCTAAAGAAAGCGCACCACTGCCTATCTCGCATTCTTCGACGAATCGATCGTCGACTTCCGCACACGTGTGCTCATACCATTGAACCGTATCAGGCTCTCTAATACAATGGAAACCTGAGCTCTGAACTAAAGCAATTGGCAAAAGTTTTTATACCCACCCAAAACTTGAAATCCAATCTATAATAATTAACAGCTAAAACCATCACAAACAGAATGAAAAAGAAATAAAAAAACACAAAAGAATTTAATTCATCAATAAATAATTCGAGAACAAAATAAAATAACGATAATTATAAACTTGCCGATGAAGAAGTTTATCCAAAGCGACGGTTGATACTTGAATTGATACTTGCAAGCACTGGTACTGCAATTTGTGGTTGATTGCCTGGATATTTAACTCGTGAAAGGGATCAGTAGGTACACACAGCCGATGAGGTGTTGGCGATGAAGGTGACCTTGATATTTAAATTTATTTTGGATTTTTTTTTTTCTATATAATTAAAGTTAAATGATTTATAATATATAGGTATGAGGTCTGGACCTGGATTGGTAACGTGGTGCAGCGGGGCCGGGGGCTGACGCGACACTGAGCGTGCTCTAGCGATGATGAATAAGTTTGCGCATCAAACGCGCGCATCCATCCCTCGTGATGCCGACGACCAAGCGTATACCGCACAAGAGAAGAACAAGAGATGAAAATATACATATGTATAATAATGTATGTATATAATTTATCAAGACACGTATATGTATACATATGTGTTATACTGATGTATATGTGAATAAAAATGTTTATAAATGTAGATAAATAGAGATAGGTGTATCAATTGATGCCAGATGCTGAGGGTTGATGGTTTGGGACATGGCAGTTGGAGAGAAAATGCAAGTTGATATGAAGATCTTGGGATAGGACAATTTCAATTTAAACATGTGAATAGACAGTTGTTATAAACGTGTCCAACAGGTGAAGTATATATGAATATCCTTATTCATTCTTAATTTTATCCTTTTTTATATTATCTCCGTGAAGAGAAGCCTGAGAGCGATAAAAAGAGAATATATTATATTTTAATATTATAAGAAAAATATAATTACTAAATGTTATGGAATTTTAAAATCAGTTTTAATTAATTTTATTATTTACTTATTTATTTATTATTTCAGTTTATTTGTCAGAGATGTTTTGCAAATTGCATTTGGGAATAAAATGATTTTGTTTATCGATAAAACTTGTGTATATATATGTATATATACGTATGTGTGAGAATTTGAAAAATATATTGGTAATATTTTAAATTAATTAAATGAATTATCATGTATTTTATTTTTGCTTCTGGAAATTTATAGACTGATAATTAACATGATTCAAACAAACGAATAAAAGGAATTATAAATAATCAAAAATACTATTCAGTATAATAATAATTATTTTGCTGACTATTGTCCAATAATTTATCAACAAAAGTTTCCCCATTGTCCTAGTTTATAATCTCCATAAATTATCCTCACAATTTAGATTAATATTTTTCTTAAATATAATTTCAAATGTCTCTGCTTTTTTATTTTATCATAATAGACATGGCCGTTGATTCAATGGGGACAAATCTGAGGGTGGTGAAACATGAATCTTGGCAACAGGTGATCAAAGATAAAAAGAACGAAAGAGCAAGAGAACAAGACAAAATAGTGAGTTGTGGCACGTAATACAGTTCTCTCTCGCTTCCAGCGGATGGATTTGACCTGAATGTCGATGCTTAGCAAACTCCACGAGCTTTTGGACTTCATACGTATGACTAACCCAACCTAAACCTTATCTATATATATGTATACATAGATATACAATTATATATAAGTTGTACCACATGATACTCTGTAATTTTATCACGGTTCATCCATTGCGCAGTGATACACCACGCCGATTCCATAGAGAACTCAGGCGTGAGAAGAATTCTCACATAATTTCCCAGTGGACTTTGTGCCATCTACCAAAAACTTTTAACTCACTCCAATAAATATTATATTGTATATACATCTATACATATAACGTCCAATCAGTTAGTTCGATTTACGCTTCATCGTACGCCGTCAAACCATACTCAAATCAAATTAAATTCAACATCATATCAATAAATTATTTTTAGTCTTTCACTATCATTGAAGAAACTTTTTATATCATTCATAAAAATTCTTCTATGAATATAAATTCACATACAGAAATATCTACATAAAAATGTTCATATATACACTGGAAAAAATAATTTATTATTGGATAATAAAAAGATTTTATCAATAATTAAAAAGCACTGGAGAGCCACAATTATTGCACGTTAATATAGTATTTATTAACAACTAAAAAACCGCAAATTAGTCTTTTTAAATGGAAAAACCAAATACTACATATAAATATAATCTCACGTATACGAAAAAAAAAAATTTTCATTCATATTACCTGCAGTGAAAAATTATTATCTTGTCTATTAATAAATCTTCAACTCCATTTCCTAACAACAAAACTATCAATTATTAATATTCAATAATATTCATAATTACAACCTAATCAACAATTTTAAATATTGATAAATAAATATGTCATTAATAACAATTATTTCTAAATTCCTTGTATACATAAATCAATATTAAATATATTTATGAAAAGCAATATCGCTTTAGAACAATTCTCCTTGGACCACTTGACAAAACCATAAGGGAAGGATGGTGAATGCGTGCAATTGAATTTCTGGTGACGTAGCTGTGAGAGAGTATAGTTGGCTTGCATCATAGCATATTGGTGAGCGAGACCACCTGCTATGTGATCTCAACTTGATGCACACGACAAGAGAACGAGAGATAGTGGATGAAAGGGGACTACATGTACATATCTATATTATTTTGAGTGAAGATGTAGAGTCTACGAGTAGCAGACAGGACATAGAGAGCTTTTACCCCAGGCAATAATGTTGGCGTGAAGCATCCATGAGATGGTAGTAGAGGATATCAGGGTTGAAATATATGGGTGAGGTTAGTTGTTGCTGTTTAGTATCAGAGAAAGGGTGATGTGTGTATATGTTGGGACACCTGAAGCTTCGGATGGACAAGCAGGGGACACATCAACGTGTATATATTGAAAGAGAGGAGTGGGAGAGAGTGTAATGTAAACTAATTAACAGTGAGTCTATGGCAATTAAGGTTGGGTAGAAAGTGCATCACTCTGACACTGCTCCAACAACGTACACCAGTGCCGCTTGATAACAAGGTATTAGAATTATATCTGTATGGTATGTATGTATGTATATGGGCTCATGGTGCTCACTTTACAGTCTAACAGTGTTTTAATGCAATTTAACTTTGAGTTTATGTGTGTATGTCCGACGGAAAGAGGAAAAATTAAGAGCAACGTATAATTTGTATCAAGTTTTAAATTGAATTTTTATTTTTTTTTATTTTATCCAGCTCCGAGAATGAAAAGTGATTTTATTCTGGGTTTGATATGATAAATGTAGCAGTAGATTAACATGGTGAATTATTATTTCGTCATTAAATGTTTGTAAAGTGTGAGAATTTTTATGGGTATGATGTTGGGGATAAAAAGTTGTTTTTAATATTGTTGTGATGCGTTGAATTAATTTTAATGCTATTTTTTTTTTTTTTTTTTTTTTTGGGTAGGATGAGATGAAAACGAAATTTTAAATTGCGGTAAGAGGTTTTTAAAAGTAAAATGGTAACAGTGTAGACTGTGAAAATGAATATTTGCCTAAAACGTAAAAGAGCTGTCTCAGCAAGTTGTCTACCATATTTAACGTTTTTGAATGATGTTAATTTATATATTCACTTTAAATTGCCAATTTTTTTGATAATTGTAGTTTTGTTACATCCGCAAAGATACAACAATAAACTAAATACAATAAATTTTTATCTCTGAAATAAAATATTGAATTTAAAATGTTTCATATAAATTGACAAAATTCTTTGGAATTTTATTATTTGATAATAAAAATTTATTATCATACTCATTGCGTCTCGTTATATTTTAACCCTCTGACTATTGACATTGCAGAATGTGCTTGGTAAAGAAATAACAATAAATCATTTGTTCTCATTTGTCAGCACTAACACCTCTTTGTCTCTCTGCGTCATTTCCCGTTTCAACGAAAACGAAAATTGAGCTCGCACGCTTTTGGGCTATCATTTGTCTCCATCTTTCGGTGCAACCGCTATGATGGTGGTTATATATGAGCAAAAATAAAAAAAAAAACCCTGCATAAAAAAAAAGATATAAAAGAAAATGAAGAAAATAAAGAAGCAGAAAGCAGAACCATATACCAATGATGATAGCACCAGCTGTTCCAGAACTTTAATGAACTTTCTCTCAATTTCCTACTGAACAATCCTGCCAATGGGATAAAAAATTTCCCAGTGGATATCATACATATCCACATCCTTATTTGTAACAAATAAACAAATAAAAATGAATTTAACTTCACTGAGTAATTATACAAAGAAAAATTAAGTTAAAAAAAAAATGTTTCCATACTTAAATCTCAAAAGACAAAATTACTGGTCTCATAATATTAAAATAACATCATGGTTTTTTTATATTATCTACAAATCTACCCAAAAATAATTACACAAAAAATTAATACTACTATAATACACTCCAAAGCTTCGATTAAATCCAATTGAATTCAACTGAGAGATGAAAATATTAGCGAAGGATTTATCCTGATAATACGTGCGGAGTTGCCTCAATTTAAAACTTTACAAATTCTCCTCTCACTTTCCTCCCTGTCTCTGTGTAGTTCCTTCCATTCATCACCACCAGAGTGCAGGCAACATCACGCTCTTTCTTTGTGGACTCTCCACTTTCCCAACGATATCCACTAAATAAATCTTTATTGCATGAGTCTGCTGCTTGCATAGATTCACCATGATTCCCACGAAGCACGAGAGAGGTAAACCCAGATTCATTTCACCAAAGTGATCCAATAATTTCCTCAACGTGACTCACTCAATCCAACTATCCACAACGTCACTACAGAACTATATCTGCAATACACAAACATAAACATATATAAACTTGATAAAATAATCTAAACCAATGTTTCTTTCCTATTTGAAGTTGAAGATAAGTATTGCACTCTATTAATCTCCAACCAACATTTTAATCAATAATCTTTATTAATAACATCTTCAAAAAAATAAATAAATAAATAAATAAATAAATAAAATTGCGAACAGATATTACAGTATCTATATATCAATGTATATAATGTATATGTACACACGTATGTACGTGATAGAGAGTCTGAGGGCCAACATGATAGACACAGCAAAAATGAGGAAGCTCAAAAAAGACCAAAGTAGTCTAGAACTCAAAGAAGAAGAAAAAAAAATGAGAGAGTGAACAGAGAGCAAAGCAGCAAGATAGTGAAGAGAGCAGATAGGTTTTGTAGATGGGTGAGTGCGATAAGAGAGAGAGTGAGAGAGAGATAAGTAAAGAGTGTGTCGAGTATGAAGAGAAAGAGAGGAAAAAAAAAAAGGGGGAATGAGAGTGAGGTCGAGAGGGAGATTGGTGATATGGAATGAGAAGTGCAAGAGGGAGTGTCACAATAGCCTGCAGATTGGAGAAGCAGACATGCAGACACAACCTCGTGTATGGTGTATATAGTCAGGGAATATATACATATGTATTGTATGTATGTAAGGGAAAGTGAGGGAGGAAGAGGAATAGAGATGAGAATATGATACATGTATATGTATGTGTCTGTTGATATGTATTACATGTGTATATATAAATGTATTTTGTGTGTGGATATTATTGTCGGGGAGTAGAGAAGCAAAACGATCGGTTCAAATCACAGACAGACTATCGAACTCACGTAAATGTATAGTATATGCATGTATACATAGATGTGTGTATACATATAGAAGAGACGATATGTAGCCCGACCAAAGCTCGATATTACTACTTTGTATAACAAATACAAATATCCTCGTGCGGGACCTACTGAGACTTTCAGTGTTTCTCATTTATATTTCTTTCAAATGTCTAAACATTTCATTTATGCACTATTGAAGACAATTTTATTTGTAGAATAAATGATAAATATGATGAAATTTGTTTATGTGAGAAAAGAATTTTCAAGATTATTCATTAGCTGTTGGTAATAAATATAATGAATATTAATAGCTGAATGTTTTGTTATTTAGAAATAAAAATTGTTTGATAATTAAAAGCAAATGAATAATTGAACGAAGAGATTTATCAGTATTTTATAAATCTGCAAATGGCATTTTTATTTAACAAGTGAAAATAAATTTTTATATATAATCTCAGGAAGTTTATTATTTCAATTATTTTCAATTTATCAATTGTGGAGTTATTAATTTGTTGCTATAAATAATATCAGTAAAAAAAAAATTGTGTTTTTACGATGTATAAGATTATATACATGCGCAGTACGTAACTTTTCCATCCAAACTCTCTAATATGCGGTTTATAAACTATTAATTAATAAACACCACATAAATAAATTAATATACCTTACTATATAAACCAATAAAATTTTTATTTCAACTTCCAATAGGAAAAAAAATTATATTTTTACATGTATAATATTGTAACCGACTTTGTTTGGAAGTTTCATGACGTGAAAACGACATGGGAGAGAGCCAATTGGCCTCCGTCCATTACTCCAACATTATATTTTAACGCCAGCAAAGTAAGAACGAAACGTTTCCGCTAATCATTCTCCCCATCGGTTGGATAACTCGCTCATTTTCCACGTGAAAGGAAGAAGTTTTGCGTTGTGTATACATATATGTGTATACAATTCCAACGAAAGACAAAAAGATATAGAGAATAAGAGAAGATGGAAGAGCCGGAGGTGGACAAGTGGATGGGTGAGTTAAAATGAAAGGGTAAAGAGAGAAAAGAGTTGAAAAAAAAAAAAAAACAAAAAATAGTAAGAGAGAACTTGAAAGCGCACGTCTGGGCAGGAAGAAGTCCGTCTCGGTGTTCGGATGCCGTGGCTCTGGGGCGTAATATTGATCATGGTGAAGGCGGGGAGCAAGAGGAGGTGTCTGCAATCCCTTCTCTTGGCCAACTTGCGCGGGAGGCAACTAGTAAGGGGTGGCATTCAAGAGGGAAAGTAGATACTGAGACAGCACAAGAGTAAAAGAGAAAAATATAGAATCAGAGTAAATAGGAAATGGAGCCATTGCAATGGACCCAAAAACCTTGATGCATATATACATATACGTATTGTTAAGGGATGGAAAAAAAAAAAAATTAGGAAATAAATAACTGATACATGTGTAAAAAAAAAAATTATTGACAAAAATTTTAATTAAAATTCGATATTTATCGTTGTTTTTTATTTTATTATACAATGTGAAAGTGTTTTCAACCCTTATGAATGAATATTAATTTTTTTTTTGTTATAAAAATAATATTAATATATTATTTTATTTTTTTCAATTAGTCATTTATTTGTTATTGATGAAAATTGGTACTTTACGTCATGAATTTGTGCTTTTTTGTTTCTTTGTCTGAATAGACATGAATGGTATATTGAAAGGGAAAGTAGAGGATTTAAAAACTGAAAAAATTACAATAGATATTGTTATATGAAAAACAATGAACGGATAGTGCGAGGTCTGAACATCGGTGATAAAACTTGAAAATCATTTTATTCGAAAATTTATATATATATTTTTTTTTTATATTGTGCATTGTTTTATTCACATTCTATGATCATATACATGTATTTTTTATTTTTCCCTCTATTTTTCTGCAGTATGACAGGCTAAGCCGTTGGATGAAGCGCGACCCTTTAAGCCAGACGGGAGCTTTTCTATGGTTTCAACTGGCGTCTATATGTAACGCGTACACGCGCGTCAACCTCACTCTTTCTTTTTTCGCGCACTGGTCGCGTTGCAATTTTTTTTTTTTTTTTGCAACCCTCTCACTTACCCGCTTTTTCTTTTAGTGCAAGCTCGCATATATGTATGTACAGACAACACAAAGAGTTTCAGATTTTATAATTTAAATGTTTGAAGAAAAAAAAAAAATCCCCTTACGTTTCCCATTTAATTTGGTTATTTTTTCAGGCGAAAAAAAAATTTATGTCGAATAAAAATATTGCAGAGAAGCGTATAATGTGAAAATGGGTGAAAAAAAAATTTCAGGCAGCAAGAGAGAGGGTGTATATGAAGGAGGAAGGTTTTTTGGTCGATAGCGGGGTAACTGGAGAGGGTTGAAATCGAGAGAAAAAAAAAAAAAGAAGAAAGTGAAAGAGAGGAAAAGCGTCGAGACCTCTCCAATTATCGCGCGGCTCTCTTCTACTGGCGACTGACGTCAGCGTTTCGTTAATTTTAATTGAATATTCTTAATTTTCATGGGATTCCATCACAAAATGCAGTGGCGACTAAATGCAAAAAATAATAATTATTATAATACTACACTAGATATCAAAAGAGATAAAACATCAACGACATATGTCACAGACAATTTTCTTTCACTAATTAATTCCCCAATCATATTTTGTTTTATTATAAAAATTCTTCAAGTTCAATAATAAAAATAAAAAAAAAAAACAATATAATCCCAATAACCCATTTGTTATTTTTATCTAAACATAAAACTCAGTTACACGAGAAATATAATAAACAACTACGTGTCGAGTTTACAAACTTGCAAAAAAAAAAAAAAAAATAATAAATAAATGATCAAATAAACAAAAAAGATCTAAAGCAATTTCAGATGCTGGCAGCCAATATTGACACTCAATATTTCCCTATACACAAGTACTTATTGGCATATACCAATGTTATCAAGTCGATACCAGACGATTATCCTGTTTATGAATCCATCTTCCCATTATATTTATCCTGATCTCCATCCACTTATCCTTCCCATTATAACTCTATATATCTCACAGTTTCACACGAAGCTATCCATACATATCTACCTACCTACTTCAAAGTAGTCTAATGCAACATAGTTCGACCATTAGCATGCACCGATATCTATGTCAACTCGTTTGTATGCATCATCAACTCGTGAAGAGCATCACTCGCTTCTCCTTCACCATCTTTTGCATTTTCACGCGATAACTCGATTCGATACTTAGCATCAACATGACACTTTTGCATATAGAATTCAATAAAGGTCCATTCCATTATATAAACCCTGAATGTTAACAGGCTAAAAATAATTTCGTGAAAGGAATGAGAATGAAGATAAAAAAAAAAAGAAAAAAAAAAAATTATAAAATGTCTGTATTGCAAATCTTGTCTGGTTTTTAATTTTAAAAATGGTTAGAATTTCAAGCGAATCAATCGATGGAAAATTCGAGGATAAATGTCAAAGTAACGTCAACGATGTGACGTGAAACTCCAAAACAGACAAAGAGTATATAGGTATGGAGGGTAAAAACGAGATAGAAAGTGTATAGGATAGGAAAAAGGAATGAGGGGAAGTGAGAGAGATAGGGTCGTATAATATAGAAGCCACAAAGCAACCCCCTACGAAGAGCAGAGAATATTGCTTGGCGTACATATGATGCCCCTCTAACAAACAGCTCGTATGTTCAGTTTATATCGACAGGCATTTTATGCTTCACAAGAACTGCCATGAAGTTCAACATTGGCCAAACTGCAAAATGAACGTGAGTGTACACGCACGGATAAGAGTAAATATCAACTAAAAATATATATGAGATTTTGAAATAACTAAATGCGATATATTCTAGACGTGTATGATGAATCTATGGTTGATATACATATGTACATATAAAAGTTATTTTCATACAGAAAAATCTGTAATGAATATTGATGTGAAAATTTGTATTGAATTTTATATAGAAATATTTTTTTAATAAAAATTTATCCAAAGTTTTGTATGAAATTTGGACAGGATTTTTTTTTATATTGATTTGTTTTTTATAAACTTTTAGCCACAAATTGAGAAGCATCGGTAGCATTTTCACTACTTAATATTTATCTATTTAAAAATTCAACTACTTGACTTCGAGATAAATGTATAATAGAATTTATTGGGTTGAAATATTTTGGTTAAACTTGCTTTGTTAATTTTAACTTGAATTTTTGTATTTTTTTGCAACAGTGTCTTGAATAATTGTAAATGTAAGCGGAAAATTTACTGAACGTGTATAATTTATTGAAACCTATACAAAATTTGACTGAACATTTATGATAAAATTTTAATTATCTTATTCGAAATTTTCTCTTGCACGATTATTAATAAATCTATATTTTACACACAAATTATACACTATTATTATGATGTTACGATTTCGAAGGTAAAATATGTTTGATAATTCTCTGGATAAATGATAAATGATTAATAAATTTGAAATAATTCATCAATGAAATAAAAGCAAGTCAATAAATTATTCCATTCCACCCATTCAGCGCCAACACTAAAATGCTTATTATTTATTAACTATCTTAAGTAAGTCTCCCACAGAGACCTGCATGCACAATAAAATAAAATATAAAAAAAACTTTTGTGTCACTGCTTGTGACACAAAAGTATTAACTTCCGGTTGTTAATGAGGCATTTGATGGCGCTTGCACAAATAAAAATATAATACAGTTTTCCTCGCCATCTTCATAAAGTGAAGATGTGAATGTAACAGAAAATAAAAAATAAATGTTGAGAAGTAGCAAAGGAAAAATCAAACAGACGCACTTAGAGAAAGCTGTCGCAGCTTTTTGATTTTGTCCAGTTACATCATCCCAAGTCTTTTCTTTCCTGCGGCTTAATTTTCATCTCCTTTTTTTTTTTATTCCACATCAAACCAACACAACTCGCCCCTTCACTCTTTAAAACTACCAAGTGGAAAAAGAAGAAACATGGCCAGACACGTTCGTATTTCTTACTCATCCCAAACCCGTTTGGCCTCACTCTTACTCTCCCTTTCTCACTTATTTTTTCCTCTTTTTAGTTTCCTCTATTTCTCTTTTTTCTCAACGTTGAGTACTCAACGAATTCAAAGCTCTTTCAGCTCGTTCGCATTGTCCATGTCTCGTTACTACATTCTACCACCAACGTCTTCTCCTCGTGAATTTTTAGTTTTCACAATTTTTTTTATTTTTTTTTCAGTCAAAAGAAGACCTAATGTAATTGTAAAGCACTTATTTTAATTGGTCTGAACACTTTTTTTTATTAATTTCTCAACTTATCTAACAAAATATAATAAATAATATATATATATTTTATTAAAAATTATAGACAATCATGTAATTCCATATGAACAATTCAAAAATAAATCCCATAAAAAACTTCATTGTAATTTATATTTCTTTCATTATCGTATAAAATTTCTCGGAAAAAATAATCCAACTACAAAAACGTCAACTTGTATATTAAATTCATCCAAGCATTCAGACACACGAAGCAAACAATAGCATTATACATAATATAATACACATGAGATAATAAATTATACCATAATCTAAAAAAATAAAAGAATATGAATAAAATTTAAAAAGAAAAAATAACAAAATTGGTTTTGTTTAACGTAAAGAAAAACCACGCAACTTTAATTCAATGTCTATATAAAACACAATGTCTACCATGCTCAACAACAAAAATAATTTAAAAACAATAGTCAAAAAAAAAAAATAATGAAGCAACAATAATTAAAAAAATAATTAATATCAACATACAGAATTGATAAAATTCAATAGAAATGATAAAGTATTTTGTTGTGTTCATATAAAACATTGAAATGTCATGGAAATGACGATGATGCAATAGAATAGTAGTCTCGAATAAACGATACCACGTCAATTCACAAGAGAGTGTTACAATACAATAGAAGACGTGGGAAAGTGAATCTCACCTACGGTCCAGTGAACGCATTCGAGATGGCAGAATAGAAACGAATGCATGACTATATGTATATATGTATGTGTGTATATTTGTATATACATATAAATTTATATATACTTGGTGGTGTATATGAGCAAACGGGAGAGGAAACGAGAGAGGAAACGCGAGAGCTCTATGAAAAGGAGGCAGTGTTGTTGGTTTATCCATAGAGAGAAAATGATGTTGGGTTCTCGAGGCAAAGTATATATATAAATATATACCTATTCGAATGCCATGTCAAAACTTATGGATATACAAATGTGTGTTTCATTCTCCTTCTCTCACTCACATTCTATTTATCTTATTTTCCTTTCTCCTGTTTTCCTCTTCCCCGTTCGTCTTTTCTCCCAATGGCCTTTCCATTCACACAAACTTCATGGCACTCTATTCAATTACACTAGGGAGTGGTGCATACAGTCGTCCAATAGCTCAGGCAAATCTCTCCAATAGTTTATATTTAGAATTATTTTAATTGAAATAGCAAATTTTTAAGGAAATATTTTTTACTTGTTTGTTTGAATAAAGGCAAACGTTTGTTTTTTTGTTTTAAATTTTTTTAATGGGGGATGATTTTCTTTATTTTGTTTTATATTTTAATTTAAATTCAGCTTTGGTGAATGAGGAATATGGAGAAAATTATATAACGATTTTTATTATGGAGATCAGAGAGAGAGAGTTGAGGATGAAAATAGTTTTTAAATTTAATGTAATGCTTGGTGGAATTTTAAGATGGATAGCGATTGAAATAAACGATACTTAATTTTGGAGAAACATTTCTGTATAAGTTGTTAATGCTAATAGCTTTTGTTACGAGCTGGAGAAAATAATGATTAAATTATTGCTCAAAATATTGGAGAACGAATGTCGAATCTTTAATTATTAAAGTGAAGTGTTAAATTTCTATGCAAATAGTTGATCTTTGGTATAAATTAGTCGTGTGAGATGTTGAGAACATTTGGTGAGGTCATATTAATACATTAGTATTCATAGAATGATAGAGTAAAACGTATCAGGAATAAAAATTAAAATTTCATCAAGCAGTACGAGAAATTTTATCAAGCACGTGATAATATTCATCCTTGTGCCATATTGTTCCACGATTATCATACTTTTTTGAAATTTTATGAAGAATATTAGGTCAATGAGTATTAAAGAACTTTCAGTATATATTTTATGTCTATAATAAATAATGAATCGTTATTTTAAATTGTATGAAAATTCACTTTTGTCTAGTTGCTTCTTCTTCTATATATTTTTTTCTTTTGTTTAATTTTTCTTTTTGATTCACTTTTCAAAGAGTGCAATTTTGTTGGACGCTCACGCAATTCAGTCTTTGAGGCACATGATCATATGTATATAGTTGTCCATGTCATGAAAAAATCAACACTCATGTCAAGGAAAAAGTGAAATGAAAACGAGATAGGAAGAACCAGAAACAGAACAGAGGAAAAAATATAAAAAAAAAAAAAAAAGAAAAGGACGAGAGCGCTTTTCGATTGTCATGTGTAACTGCTCTGTATTATAAAAACTATGTACACTCGAAAAACAAAACTAAAAAAAAAAAAAGCAGACGATGTGAATGCATGAATAAAAAAACACTGTATAATCAAACACGTCTATTAATAATTCTTTTACCTATTCATTTTTTTTTATCTCATTTTTCTTTTAGTTTCCGTATTGTTGGAAACATAGCCACGAGGAATATAAATTTATAAGCATTGGAAAGTCAATAAAAACACGGTACTCGATAAAATTTCACTTATGTAAAATAATTCCAACCTCGCTCGTGTTTCAGTTCGCATTAAGCGAAAAATAAAGTTAGTTTGAGTTTGCAGACGACGAAAAAAATAAAAATACAAAAGATAGTAGAGCGATTAATGGGCTGCGTGGAAATTATTTCACAAAAAAAAATATAAAACAGCAGAAATCTGAAACAAAAAAAAAATATTGATACAACGACTGCTATAAAGAAAAAATTTTAATTGATATTGACGAACAAAGTTAAATATTCATTTGAGATCGATCACTATTCCCAAATTTGCATCTTCACCTTTGCTTCGCCTATGGATACGTAAATACAAATCCTATATGTCTGCTGAATTTTTAATCTGCTTTAATTACAAATACCAAGATTAAAAAAAGCACCAAGTACAAATAAATAAATAAATAAATAAATAAAATAAAAAACACAAATGCCCAACGCAATAAGAAAATAATGGCAAAAAAAAAAAAACATAAATTCATAATCGATTTACTCAACACAATAACCTGCACAATTCCATTCATCTTTCTAATAAAAATTGCGTCTATGAGCCATAAAAAAATTCCGCCAAAATATTAATATTCATAAAAACCATCACAACATAAATATTAATCAATAATAATATATTATCGTGAATAATTGATGAAGAAAAATAAAAAATTGGCCAAAGTAATTAAGAGCGGTAGAATATTGAGGTAGAATGACATGACGCGTGACATCACGTGGAGTATTGATCGCCGGCACAGCATCAACGCGAACCATTCCACCAGCTTCCCTACCTACCCCAAGCACCAAACCAACCCCTTTGCTAACTTCACCATCCCACCATGCCAACGTTCGTACACCATATACATATATTACTATCCTCGTCTGCATATTCTCTTGCATTCTAACCCTCTGGCTTTGCACACTATACTCACTTCTGTTGCTCTCTATTTTACTCTCGCTCCCTTTACACCTCACATTATCCAATGCGCCCTCATTGCATTCGATCCCCTTCTTTCTTCTCGCTTCTACACTGTCTACTAGTTTCCTATATCTCAACGATTATCTATCTCGTTTCATTGCCCCTGCTCACTCTATCCATCTACTTTTCTCCCTTTGGATACCTGTTCGATGGTAAACCACAACCCTGTCAACTATCCAGTGGGATGTATTCCAGCCGGTTAATTATCAAATGTATATATAGATGTATAACGATCGTGAGTAGTAAATAGTATATGTGCAAGAGAGAGATTGGAGTAGTCGATGCAAAGCCAATATGTTGAATAAAATGTTTTATAGAAGTAGGAATAGAAGAGGAGATGAAATGGAGTGGATCGGATATGTTCAAAGATATTTAATCCCATTCACCATGATTGAAATGAAAAAAAAAAAAAAAAAAAAAAAAAATTCTTTATTTATTTTTCATCTTTTATTTATTTTATTTAGTTGTTAGTCAATGAAATAACTATATTGATAATATAGGTATATGTATTTAGAGTTTACATTTAGTTAAAGGCTGAGGAGAGGGAAATAAGAGTGGTAAACAAAAAACTTTGAGAAGAACTCTTTTAAATATTGATTTTAGGATTTAACAAAAATGAAAAAAAAAATGGAGATGATGCTGGTTAAGGAGTGAATAGATAGATAAGAATATGAAGAAAAAAATTAAAAGGAAAATGGGAATGGGAAAAAACTGACACGGGAAACTCTTGGCTTCGAGTCTCGATAGATAATTGGACTGTAGAAGTCCTTGAGAATTCAAAGTAGCTCGATTCGAACTCTACAGGCTCGGTGTATTTCTTCTTCACCGATTTTTTATTTTATTTTTAAATTCTTTTTATTTCAGATTTTTTTTTTCCGTTCTCAATCTCTTGTACATTTACTTCATTCCACTTTCGTCTCATCGTCGTTTTCACTTTTTCTTTTCATTCTTTTTTTTTTTAATTCTTTCATCGAATGAAAGTAAAAAGAAAATAATTTCGATAATTTTTTTTGCCAAGTTTATTTCCAAGTCTCAATGATTAAAGTCCAGTGAGACTCAAAATAGTAAATACCATTCTTGGCATCACTTACACCGACCTATTTATTCTCAGTGGCTGACTAGAACGACCGCAGGAAGGCTGGGGAAAGCGAAGAGAAAAGAAAAAAAGCAGAAAGAGCAAAAGAAATAATGAAAAAAAAAAGAAGGAAAATGTAAAGGAAAAAGGGGAGGATTCTATCCAGAGACTATTCCGGCCAATTCTTCCAACGGCTCTATAAACGGGCAACGAATGAGACAAAGAGGAGCTGAAAGACTGACGGTTAAGAAAAGGAGAGAAGAAACAAAAAAAGAAAAAATAAATCGAAGAGAAACCAGGGCTGGAATCGAGCGCTTGCGGTCCGAAGCGAATTGCTTCGCGCTCCTATACTTGGTATATATATCTTCGGATGAAATGCCATGTTAAGAGCACTTACAACAGCATAAAAAAAATATCAAAACTCTATTGAAGAGTTGAAACCTAATAGAAAGATTGTCAGAGATTAAATACTAATCATGAGATTCCACTCTCTGAACCCGTACCTTTTACTAATAATAAATATTATTATTTTGTGCTACAATCAATTTTCCAATAGAATAACGAATGACACAATAGATAGTTGAATTTGTTATTTTAACTCTCACGAGGATAGTCTCAGTCGAAAATAGTTCAGTGCCTTCAGATAATCAATTTAAGGGAAAAAAAAAAAAAAAAAAAAAACATTTTTACATTAATAATTTCGTTTTGTAAAAGAATAAATTTGTGATGATAAAAATTAAGAAAGGTCACAACGTCCAGACTGTCTTTCTTTTCTCTTTTCATTTTATTCCCGTCGGTTAATCAATATAGCATTCTACTTTTATTCCTAGTTTTAGGACATATATCTACATGTGTATATGTGTGTTGGTGTTGTATGTATAACCACAAATGTACTTTCAATTCTCGTTCAACGATTGATCCTCATCCAACTATGTGAAAATTCATCAAACGCAATGCAGCTCGTGAAATTCATTACACATCCTATGAAATTGAATTCATTTTTTTTTATAGGCACACATTGAGTTGGACAAATATAATCAGTAGATGTGTATAGAAAATTGATAATATCAAAGCGAGAATTTACTATATTGTATTGCACTAATCCCAATTTAACTCTGAAATAACCAGTATTATTTCAATGAATTAAAATATTTTATATAAACGTATATAATTTCTTAATTAGAGCGGTTGATGAAATATAAATTGCTATGAATAATCATGCTTTTCATATCGATAATAATGAACGTAAATGCCTATTAAAAGTGCATTGATAATTTCTTTAAATAAAATTCTTCAATATAAAATTCGTCTTTCATCGAATTTGTTTACTCAAGTATTAATAATATTGTGTGTATCATACTAGAACTAAATAATATATTCACGAAATGCAAACTAATAGGATATATTCAATTAACTGAAGTTCATTTCAGTTTATTTTTCTGTTCATATACCAAATAATTTTGTCATTTATTTTCCGTCAAATGACATTCATGAAATTAAATTAGCCAAAAAAAAAATCGTTTCATTTTTTTACGAATGCTTAAACAAATTTTCCGCAGGTATACACTGTTATTCATTCTATTTTTTTTTTTATTGAATATCAAACAGCGAAATACATATAAAAAAAATCCTTTAGAGTAGAAGACTCAGAATAAAAATGCCGCTAGCGAGGATGTAGATATTCGAAATAAAAAACTATCATCCCAGATAGCGGAATACATATAAATATCTAAAAACGAAGAAAACAAAAATGAGACACAATGATTTTGTATGAACTCACCCCCGCAGGCCGAAATTCCTCTTTGCCAGCTCCAGTTTGATGACACTCGACGTACGAGCGTCACGAAAAACGTAAAGAGTCGTGTAGACGGTTGTTGTTACGTTGCAATTCTGCTTTTCTTTCCTCCCTTCTCACCAAGGGATACAATATAATGAATAAATCTTTGCTTTCAATATCACTGCACACTGTCACACAGAAAAAATAAAAATGTAGAAACAAATAATGAAATAATATCGATATAAATACGAAAAGATAAACTGAAATGAAATTAAAGTAACTGGAGGATAGAAAGAAGGTTAGGTCAAGGAATAATCACAGGAGAGTTGAAGCACGGACCGATCGCATCTGAGTGAGTGTCATCAAAGATGATCTAAGTTTAGAATGGAGTCGAGGTAGATAGGAGGAATGGGAGGAAAGAAAAATAAATGTTGAAAAAAAATTTTAAAGAAAATAACAAAAGATAAAAAAATCAAACAAGAAGGCTAAGAACAAGACAACGAAGAAGAGGAAGAAGAAGAAGAAGAAGATGAACAGACTTTCGTCGTACTTGAAGCAATGACAAATACAATACAACGTTTTGGTAGCGTCGTTTGTCTCTTTTAGGTCCTTACCATTTCCATTTCGTTATTTGCTCTCTTTTCATAGTGTCTCTCTCACTCAAAGTCATTCGTGGCAAGACAAAAGCAACATATCATCAAGTCGTAATAAAGGGTGGGATAGATGCCCACATTATTTCGATGGTCGTGCCAAACTATTGTAGCCAATGAGCACGGCCTCAGTGATCAAGATTATACGACTTGTGGACCAACCGAATACGAACGTCAAGCACTCTAATAGCCCTCTTTGATGCTGGATATTCACATAAAATTCCTGACTGTTGATACTGTATGTTTATGATTCTCGAATTGAATTCACCTAAGTACATTTTATTTATTGGAAATAATATTTCAATTTTATTTAATTTATTTATGAATATGATTGGACAAACCTGCGGCTTCGGACATGGCGAGATTTTTATTTTATGAAAATTAGTACGCAATTCACGATGAAAATTACAGCAGAGCTGTGGTGAAGATTAGGAAAGCTCAAACAAATTAGTTTGAGGTTAAACGGTTATAATGGCAAGCGATGATGCGTGGCAAACGGCAGTTATACAAACTAAAAGCGCCATACTCAAATTTATTAACCATTAATAAATCTTTATTGATATTTAATAAATTTTTTATCAATATCTAATAAATTTTTTTGCAACTAGCTAATAAATTTTATTAGTAACAACTACTGAATATTATTTTCCGTGCCATTGTTAGAATGAACAAGACACTGTTGAACAACATTTTCTAGGTTATGTAATACTGATGCTCTTCATAGGTCCATATAAAAATGGAAATTCAATAATTGTGACTGAATTACTTAAGAAAATTCACATTCAATCAATTACAGACACACCTCAGTTTATATCATAATGAGAATATAAATTTACAAACTTTAAAACTATTTTAATTTACTATTGAACTTTTCAATAATTTAAATGTAGTGTAATTAATGACTTAACAAGATTGAGCTAACTGTGTTAAAGGAAATCATTTTTGTTGCTCGTCCGGTAATGAAAAAATAAAAGCCTGAAGAGTAAATCAAATAATCTCTCTGGGGAGGCTGGAAAACACTGTTATTTTCCATGAACTGGACCACTCCGCAGTGGAAGTTTGACGGTGAAAATAGAGAACGAGTGGTAGAACGGATAAAAATACATGGAGGTATTGCTATACCGACAGCTCTTGTTTCCCAATTGATGCTATTCACTGAGGAGACATTATCGATCGATTCTATTTGTGCACAAACTGTTTTTACATTTTACAAGCTAGTTGTACGATTGTTTGTAATATCAACAAATTTATTTTTTCGTTAATTATTTTGTCATTTTTTTAATACTAAAAAACATTTTTTTTCATTCTTTATTTTATCACAATTTAATTGGGAAAATCCGATATGCAGATGACAATTATATTGCCGTATAACAATTTAACAACTGGCGCGAATTCCTGGGGCAAAATAATAGGAAGAAGAATTGGAAGTTCAACGAGAGAGAAGCAACTGATGGTAGCTCCCTCATTTCTCTTACTCATCTCTATTCGTGTTCAGTCAATTCGAATTACAAGAGTTAGAAAAAAAAAAAGAAGAAAAAGAAAAAATATAACGACATAAATGCATCGTAATCCTCAACCTGGAAATTCCCATGGGAAATAATCTCATACACTTTAATCGATGTCTTCCAACGAATTCTGTTGCAGAATCTCATCAAGCATTTTTCATTTATTTCTCATTATTCCATTCATGTGTTCAGTGATCCAAGATTAAGCTTTATGCTACATTTTTCTAATTTATTATTAAACTGATTAATTGAAATTTTTATGCCCTCCATATAATAATAATAATTTTTTTTTCCTTCCTATTAATCCTGCAACAAGTTTTCCTGAAAGCACTCTATCAGCAATAATTCATGCTGTTTCTTCCTTACACACGCTGAATTTCTCTCATACAACATGAAACTTTCACGGTCGTGATATGGGTCATAAAATAACGTATGTAAATACTCACAGAAGGACGTTTGCAGTCCTCGTATCTCTAAACTGAATCCTCTACTCCTGCAGTTTATAGGGACGTAAATCGTCTATGTACCATCCACATCCTCCATATATATACATATACTTCATGGTGCCCCCATGCTCAAAACTGTCACATGTATGTGATGCTATTCGTCTTATTGCTGAGACATATTCAAACGTTTTTCCACTAGTATTTTTTTCATCTGTACACGAAGAGAAACAGAAATTAAAAAAATATATTATATGCACCGATAAAATTAGGAATAAATTATTGTATATTTTGTAATCTTGAAGTAATATTACTTTTACTAATAACCTCAATAAATCTAAAATAATAATTTTAAAAAACAAATAATATATAATAAAAAAATACTAAGCAAAACGATTATAATTGTTCAATAACAATTAACAAGTTTAATTCAATGCAAGAACAAATAGTCCGAAGATCAAGAATGATCCACGTTCGTTATTAAAATATCTATCATATAAAAATTTGTTACACCACGATAAATTCATCTATCCAACAAACTTTATTGCAAGATTCTAAAAACTTTATACAGATGTTTGCATGCATATGCATACATATATGCAGTGTAAACCTGAAACAGAAACCTTTCCAGATATATAAAATTGATGTGCATGCACATAGAAACATTTAGAATACACAAGTTGCATTAATCTTATGTATCTATATCTTGAATATAATTCTATAAACTTGTACATACCTTTCTCTCCCTCGATGAGTAAAGTATATACACTATGTGACGACCACATGACAAGCTAACTGTACAGCTACACCTGAGGCGTTTATCGACGATATCTGCTGCAAACTCTAACGAACATCAACTTTATAATAAGATATGTACTACCGATTAAACTCTTGTAAACCTCACTTTCAAAATTAACTTAACATAATTTGCTTTTCTTCTACTTTACTTTTTTTTTTTTTTTTGTTCAGTTAATTATCTTCTTAAAGTAAAATTCGAATTTTTACCATAGTCATTTAATCCGGATTTTATACTGAGTTTAGATAATCCGACAAAACCCCTGAAGCTCATCCAAGTGCATACATATATAATATTCTCCTACTACTGTGTCGTATATAGAAGGAGGTTGAATAAACGGATTTGCCGATCCGTCAAGACATACCCATTATGGTTACACGTGGTGGCTTTTAGCTTCATGCAACACAAAACATCATTTCGAACTGACCATGTTACAGGTATATATATGTATATATAAATATATTATGCAAGTGTTGCAAACATTTCACACAATATCCTTGTTTTGCTGATGGGTTTCTCGCAAGTAGTGTTCGTCCTTGTACCTAAATGATACTGAAACCAAAACAGTATAAAGTAATGTTTTAATTAACCACATATTTTTCTTAATCAAAATTTAGTAATAGTATATTTAAATATTTGTTGGTAGTTTTAGGTTATGATCATCTTTTGTAAATTTCAGTTTCGTTTTATTGTTGAATGTAATTATTATTAATTATTTGTTGGAATAAATTGAATTATTGAATTAAACAAAAGGATATTTTCTATGTAACTTTTTAGGTTAGTATGAACCATACAGGGAACATAATACAAAATCTATACTGATAGTATAATCGTGATGGTAATGTGTCTTATGAAGACTGCAAACATAGAGTTTGAGATTGGTTCGTTAGCTCCAAGTGTGAGGTGTCGTCTCAACACACCGACATTACTAATTGACATCATCTTATGTGGTTTCCAGTTATGCTTAGTAAGACAGTCTCACCAATTTCCCAGACATATGTATAATGCACGGTACAGCTTTGATTTTACCTTGAATATATTCATGTATTTTAGTCAGCGGAAATTCTCACTTAATATTAAATATATTATAGGTTGTTGACTCTATTGAATATTCTCCTATTTACTTTTAATTAGTATACTGCGTGCTCGTGTACGTTATAAATTGATGTCAAGCGCAAAGAATATTCAATAGTTTTAGGTTATGAATTTTTTTAGTTTTTTAGGTTATAACAACGCAGAATTTTGCAAATAAATTTAGCTGCTTTTATAGAATTACATTTTCTAGAAATCTGTTTACCTGGAATATTATTTGTTTATTTGAAAGTGCAGATAGCAATTTTTAAGAGAAAAAAAAACATAATGAAACTTCACAACATTTGATAAGAGTGAAACTGACGTTGTAATTTAAACTTGAAAGGTCAATTTGCCACTTCGACCGTTAGGTGTATAGAAAAAAAACAAATAAACACAATGAAAAATGGTATTAATATTAATTGAAAAGTTTTCGTATAATTATCAACGTCAAGTTAAAGAAAAAAATCATAATTGCGCTGAGAATCAATTAAAATTACAACAAAGCGACAATAATACAAATAATTCCATGTCTATAATACTTACTTATAGTTTATTTAATATAAAATATTTTGAACTGACTGGGTTCCTAAAAAGACAAATGATAATATATTATTTTAAAAAATAAAAATAAAATATCCTATAAAATTGAAAAAAAAAAAAAAATGCAATATTGAAACTCGCCTTTTGACGTGATATATTTAATAATGTTTAATCAAATGCTTCTCCTTGAGACTTTGATACTGCTTTTCCTCACCACTCTAATATCTTATTGTCTTTCACATTTTTCATTCTTTTCAACCATCGCATACTACGTATATCATCACTCATATTCCATCTTATTTTTGTTTTATTATTCTTCTCCTCAATGTGAAAATCTGACAATGTTCACAACATGCTCTTAACTCACATCATATATCGAATGAATCAACGTAGATAATACAAAAGTGCTTCCAACGGTAGAAAACTTTTTCAATGTGACGCAAGTGACGGATACGGAAACGAATCGGATCGTTGCAATGGCGACAATGTTCAAGTTACAGTTCCAAGTAATATCCGGAATAGGAATGAGGATAATGCTGAAGAACCCACTTCACCAACTCCACCATTGCTGTCATATATTTCTAAATCTTATCTCCGCATTCATTTCAACAATCTACGTTTTCCACCACTTTCCAAATTAAAAGAAATATATTCTCTCATTGATTCAACTTTCTCATTTGCTTGAACAAAAGAATAAATACGTATAGATTAAGCCGAGAATAAATTGAAATTGGCAGAACAAATTGACCAGATTGAAAGAGGGAAGAAATAAAATAAGATCACTAAAACCGTAATATATAAATTCGAATCTGGAAGCAGTTAACTTTAGGTCGAATCCATAAAGACGTGACTGTTTTCCAAGGCGTCAACAGAAAGAAATGAAAAAGGTGAAATATAAAAGTGACCCAGGAATTTGAGGTGAGTATAAAAAAATAAAATCTAACAAAGTCTGTGAAACAAAAAAGAGAAAGTAATGGTAAAGATATATGTAAGAAGAAAGTGCAAGGGTAGCTAAGCGGAACGACACGAAACGGAATGGGACAGGGGAGCAATTGAAAGAGAGAGCAAAATATCTATATTTTGTGTGTGTATCTACTATACGATGAAGTTGAAGCCAAGAAGAGGTTGCGAATGGAATAGTATGCGAGACAGTATTTATAGTATGGATTGTGTCTGCCTGGCAGTGAGCCACAACATAGATGGACATCACGACCTGTGGAAAAGAGAAGTGAAGCCTGTGAAAAATCCAAGGAGAGTGTAGGGTCCCTCCTAACTATCATCATGACTCTACAAGACAGATGCTCCTCGTTATTTCAATTGAATGAGCAATTCTTGATGACAAGCTGCGAATGCTTTAATCTCTTTTCGTTGCCAATATACATGTATTGTTAGTGTATTATTATTTTTTTCTAACTATGCTATTCAGTTATACATAACAGTAGAATGAATAAGTTGACAATAAGATAAGTATATACACTGAAAATCTGTATGTGTTTAAATTTTTTGAGGTTAAGCATTGATCGAATGGATATAGACATTTTTAGCACTTCTTGGTGTATTATTGATCTTTAATGTATAACCTCAAAAAATTTAGCACTTGAATTTGCAGTGTAGATGGTAACAATAAAAAAAAATATTTGTTTGAGTAGTTATTTATATGTTTCATGATTTTATTTTATTTTTTCTTAGCTCCTGTGAGTGGATTGTAAAAAGATCGCGGCCAAATTTGGATCGTAAGAACAATGGCTTCTACTTTAATATATAGACTGCATCTGCCGTCGTGTGCATCAAAAATAACTCTTCGTTTAAAGTGCGTGCACTATATGTGTATCTATTCTTTCATTATCCCTCATTGGGCACTGAAGAATGATACAGTGAAGAAATAAAACGATATAAAAATATTCGACGACATTGTCGAAAAGTCATTGCACTCTGTGAATAATTCGAATGGAAATAATTGAAAAAACTCACGAGTTTTTTCTCACTATGTTATTGATCTACAATTTTTAAATATTATCTGTTCTGTTATTTACTTTGCTATTCGTAATAGCGTACGTGTGTAGATTAATAACCTACATATGTCTAAAAATATTTGTGAATGTGACACAATAAGTGAGACAAGTAAAAAGCTTTTCAATTCGATTCTATAAATAATGAGATTTTCTGAAGACATATATACAAATGTACATATCTATATCTGGATGAAAAGGATAAACGTGAATGGGGAGTAGTCCTTTGAGACCATTCTAGACTCAACTCAACCATCACTAACTAACAATATATATTGTTTTCAAAGTGAAGTACAGTTAGACCACTATTCAATTGACAATTCAATGTCAAATAAGCAAATATATTGATATTTGTTTCTGTAGGAAAAAATTGCAAATATATTTTATATATTAAATTTTTCTGATCAGGGATTTTTTACAAGCTTGAAATAATTGGAATATAAAATTTAATGAATCGACGAAAAATTTGAAAAAAAAAAAAATAGATGCAAGATGGATTAGCGACACATTCTATTTATTGGAAAATACATTTTTCATAATGAGCGGAGAAAATTGGTATTGATCAAAGAGAGAAAGTAATAGGGAGAAGTTATTACCTCATATCAAAATTTCAATTAAACATTGTCACGTCGTAGCGTTGTGCGCGCATACGCTTCGATTGAAATCGATTATTGGCGAACCGTGTGCTAAACACGGTGTTCACTCGCAATTTTACCAACCCTGATATCTCCTCACGCGCACAGTCTTCTCACGACAAGGAACATTTGAATGAACAATGACCCGACCTCGTTCTCTTCATCGAACATGACTCTAACTATCGGCCATTAATTTTCAAAGGAATATAGGAAAGAAAATTTATGAATGATAGAATTTCTAAAATTTCAGTTTCTAAGTTATTGAAATTTATAAAAAAATATATTTTTTTCGAATGTAGTGTTTGAAAAAAAGAGCTTGTCAAATATTCTAAATAACAAATGGATATATTTCATGAAAATCTCAACTTATGACAGAAAAAAAATTTAATTTCTTTAGAAAGTTTTTAAAAACTCACAATTATAAAAAGCTCACTATACACCTACAGTTTTTTACTTACACTCTTAAGATGTAGTGTCATCTCTAGTGTGCAATCTCCTCTTCATAATGAACATTCGAATGAACACGGCCTCATTCTCTTCATCAAACACAATTTGAATTATCAACAAATAATTTTCATTAACAACAAACTCACGTCTACTAATGCAAAAATATATCTGCGCTATTTTACAACCCAAAATGCACCATCAAAATATCGTATGAATGCAGATAGAAATTATTCAAATTAAAATTATAAATAATCGTTAAATCAATATCTATAATACAATAAAAAGATTGTCTATTTCCCAATGATATTTTAAAACGAATGAAAATTTTCCCATGGATTTTTGCAACTGATACATAAAGATATATTGTGGTATATGCAAGGAAAATACAAGAAGCTGCATCACGAGTAAACGTCAATTCCAGTACAATTGGATTTGGGAATTCAAGCGTGATATACCGTACACCATATCCACTTTCATCATTAATGTCAAGGTCTCCAGACCCGCTCTAACTATCAGATACTTGCATGCCTCAAGCAAGCTCAATCCCCACAAGTTTCCATCGAACAATGAGCAATCCGCAGACTACTATTATTGACCAGATCAATCGTCTCTGATAATAATACCAAAAGCAAACTATACAACAGCTGAATAAAATTTCAATCGATAACTGTCATATTGTTATCTATGTAATATTTAATGGATTGTTTATATTGATATTTCACGTGCAGTTAACAGAAATGATATTGCTTTCATACCAAGTGAATCGTGAGTAATTATCTACATTATATTACTATGGATATACATCGTTCAACTGATATTTTGTGCTGATTTACAGTACGATGACTATGTGGATAGACCATGTGCTCTAGTTGTTTATACAATATACGTTTTTGATCGGTCAACTAGAAGAATGTTCATCCAAATAGAGGATCATCAAGCACAGAGAAAAAATGAGAAAGAGAATAACGACAATAATAAAAGTGCCAACTCTAGCCTGTGAATCAATCTCACTCCAATGTAACAATTTTTATTTGTTGATGAATTTATCTATGAGAAATACTTTAAAATAGATCTAGAAAAAAAAATATTACAACAAATTAATTTATTCAAAATACAGATATTATCTATCATTCATTTTATTTTATTTCATTCACACGAAAATAAATAACTTGATATATATACACATATTTATTGCGTTATTATTATTTGAATGATAAATAAACTGTCAGAAGAAAAAGAAAAATATTTATACAAACAAAATGAATAAGCGAAAAATGTCACTGACTTGCTATTTTACCCAAGAAGTCACAGAGGGTTGATTTAAATACATTGATGTATAAGGCATGCAGATTTTGCAAGGTAACTTTGACACTTCAAAGAATCGTTGGGATATATATATATACATACATATGTACATAAATACATACATAAATCTATATGTGTATATATAAGCTACTACGACTGTTCCCTCAACATTATTTCCCCTTGTCATGGTGCCAATAGTTATGTACCTACACGAACGATCCCCCATGAAGCGCGAGAGGCACCTTCGTATGCATGAATACACGTCTACCGTGGCAAAGGATTATTTTTAGTTCAATTTGTCGCTTGAATAAAACCATAAAGCCACAGACTAGCGAGAAAAGTTGACGCTAGTGTAGCTGTGTGAGTTGGAGCGAAAATGAATGCCTACAAGCTATTTCAAAAACACCATGATAATATTTTTTTTTTTTCTTTTTTCTTTTTTTCATGTAAACTAAACAAATCAATTCATAATCTATACAAACAATCAATAAGCAATAATGACAGTGATGATGTAAAATAAATAATTATAAGTGAATAATGAATCATGTTAATTGGAAGATTAATGGAAAATAATTTGTGTATAGTCAAATGAATGTGGAATAACCATAACTAAATTCAATTTGACATACCTGATTGGCCATTCGACATAGGGAAATCGGATATCCGATTAATGATACCCGTGTAACCGCGTGTCCCATCACTGGGTAATACACCAGGCGAACATCCATATACCCTTATTCACCTCCAATATGCATGTACCAGACCATAATGAAGGTCAAACTACGTTTCATAACGCATTGCCACAACGTTAACGAGATTTCCATCGTTCTACCTCACACCTACATATCTATAAACACATCAACAAATCTTCACGCCAATCATTATGTTATTAGAGCATTTATATTAATTGAATCCTAACAATTAAAATATTGACAATTGATAGACATTAAATGTCATTGAAATGTTTAATGAAAATAATTAAAATAATATTAATATAATTTTTTTTTTTTTATTATTTCAAACTATTCTCTGTTTGCTAAAAGTCGGTTATTTGTTGATAGATGTTCTGGATTACGCCATTCTATATTGACATTTACAGTATATAGAAATCGCAAAAATAAATTATACTTGTGTGTTGTTCATGTGCGTCAATACAATATATACACTAATGCACTTCATCCAAACGGATATCCGTTCTAGTTGTCCAGCTGTCAATATGTATTTCTTTTTTTTTTTTTCTTGCGTTTATTAAATATTATTGAAATACAAAATATAAATCAATAACTATTATTGAATATTGATAATACTTGAATATAAAAATGAAAATAAAATTATATATCATTCATAGCTGATGTATGTATGTAATAATAATATAAGTATGTACATGTAAACTTATAATTGAATTAGTTATAAATATAATTAAAACATGAATTGTAAAATCTTTTAGTGATATAATATTATTTTTTTGTGAGTAATGAAGAATATGAAATTAATTTCAATTTGTTTCTTTCGAAAGTTTTTAAGAACTCACAATTATGAAAAACTCTATTCACAATCGAAATCTCACTTTGCATAATAAGATACAAGTAATTATTTATAATAATAAAATAAATATACACATGTACGTGTGTGAATAATTTTATTAATCAATTTCAATTGTTTTTTTTAGACATTAATTTGGAATTCCTGTAAAAAAATTAATTCATGAATATTATTAAAAATTTTCTGAACGTAATATTAAATTAATTTAATAAACAATTCAATATTTCGTGAATAATAATATAAATATATCTCGTATGAAGTTTGATGAAATAAAATAGGTCAATTGTTGAGTTGAATGTCAAGTGCTTGACATGAAATTATAAAAAATTGTGTGATCATGTGTTTTATTAAAACTCAACAATTTTGGCACAGATTACCTATCAATATTATAAACAAAGAGATTTTTTCTTAATAAACTATGATAAGAACATTATAAAATAAATAATAGAACCAAGCATAAAATTTTTTTCTATCTGAAATTCTAAAAAAAAAAAAAAAATTGCCATAAATATCGAGTTTCAAAGTGTAAAAATAAATTAATAAATATTTAACTACAATTTAAATTTATATAGCTAGACATCAGTTACATAAACAAGAATCTTTATTTAAATATTAATGTTTGTTTTTTAATTTAAGAAAAATAATAATAAATAAGTACAGCACAAAACACGAAAAAAAAAAAATCTACAACATTATCTAATGGTATAAGGAAGCTTACTAAAGGCGTGAATGTACTTGAATGTAATCAACAGAGTTTGCACATTAAGATTCTTATAAAGTTTGAAAGTTTTTGTCACAGCAATTCAAAAGTTTGCAAACAGATTCGTAATATAGTATTCTAAAGTCTTTAATAAGAAACAAAATTACACATTAAATTGTACGAAAAAAAAAAAAAAAGACGTAAACAAACTAATCTATCAGTCTCATATATAATGTATCAAAAAATTTATATTTATAACTTTATGATATATGTCGTAATTTACCTGTAAAATAATTTAAAAGAATGACAAAACTAATTTATCAATTAGCAGAATTACTTTTTAAATATAGAAAGTGGAAATAAGTCAGGCATAATAATCTTGTAAGATATTTATACACGTCAAACAGTTTTTTTTTCTCTCTTTTTTTCTTCTTCCTCAACGTCTCAATATACTCGACTTCTGGCATGCACTTAGTGGGATTTTTATATGAAGCCGTATTGTAGGTCACAGACATTGATCTGAGAGTATATAGATACAATGTGACAAGATATTATTCAAGGTGGTTGGCCTGCGTCTCTCGCATTGAGGTAGGCTCTCTCGGAGACAGTAACTATCAGGAACATATAAGTTTAGCATAATAGAATCTCACTGAGTTCCCCACTCAAATCACGTATACATTCCACAATGAATAAATAATTCATTCAAGAAAAACATTATACATCAAATCTATAATTTATTACAATGAAAGAATTTAAATTGTTCATAATTATATACACAATTTTATATTCATTTTTATTATTTATTTATTGTATTTTAATTAAATGAAAGAAACTTTTTTTAATAATATTTCCTTGTAATAGATTTATGTTTTGGAGCAAAATTTTTATTTGATATTATTTTTAAATGTCTTATTTATATTTAGATCAAAGGCAAAAATTAAATTAATCCAATGAAATCTTTTTTAACTTTATGAAATGTACATACTTAGTATATTTAATGATCCATAACTTTTTTGTTTGTATATGTAAATGAATGTAATTTAATTTGTTTTGCCATAAACGATGTGTGATGATATGTTATTTCCTTCTGATACTACGGTGAATTAAATGTGGGAAAAGATGATGTTGCGATAACAACGATGGTTGTTATCAGTGTAAATTTATCAGGCGTTTATGAATATTAAGGAATAAATACCTCAATATATCGACATTATCTTTGGAAATGCGGTGATACATGAACATTATATACAGATACATACAATTGAAACTCCTGAAAATATAAGAATTGAATAAAATAATAATATTAATTTCTTAATATCCATCTTCAATTAAAAATATTAACAATAATGATTTATTTCATAATTAAATTGCCATTGTATAGTTGGATAGTTAATTTTCTTCGAAATGATTTTGATGACGTTGTAAAAAAAGTAAATGAATAATAGTTAATTTCTTCATTCAGAATTATAAGAAAATTAAAACGTAATCATATTATTTATTTTGTTACTTTCATTGGTCAATTGTTATACTGTCTAGTTTTTGTGATGTGATATTTTTTCAATAGATTATTGCTCAATTATAAACAGTACATTTAAACGTATCAATGACATTGACCATCATCAGCAAATGTTGCAATGACAAAAACGAACAAGATATAAATGTCGTGCACTCGAATAATGAACAGTTCAGTTCTATTTTCTTTAGGTGTTATCGATATATGAGAATATTATGACGATAATTCAACTCACGTGCATGACGTTTGCGTTGTTTCTGCTTTCAACAGGTCGGTATAAATTAAAATCAATCATACATTATCAAATAGTAGAAAAATGTTATTAAACTTTTTATTTTCAATCTTTTTATTATAGTTTTTGGTGATGAATTGACCAACGATGAGATGCAAATTTGTGCAGAATTGTGTGAAAATTGTGATGGAATTGGTTCCTATATAAATGACCGTTGCGAGTGTCACGTTAATGATAAAAATGATGAAAGTAAATATTTTAAATAATGATTTAATTTAAAGTAACTTCATAAACATCTCAAACATTCTTATTTCATTATTCTTACAGCGTCAACATGTATTGATGAAATGAAAGAAAAAGCTGCCGAACAAAATTTAACTCTTGTGAACATCCAACGTAATTTATTGGACCGATCAACACGCTGTTGTCCTAACAGTGGTCGCCTCAGACTCAGTATAATAATATTAAATAATAATTTAATCATCAATATGAATTGAATATCTACAGAAAATTTTTCTATTATATTTTTCAGATGATATTTTACGTATAGCAAAATACTTCATGAACGGTGGTGCTCGCTCTGGTACACATATTTTCGGAGATCGCAGTAGGAGTTTTTCAAACCGTATAGTCGATACTATGAATTGTCAACGCTGTTTAGACGATGACGTTATTAATGATGATTATGATGATGATGATAATGATGATGATGATAATAATGATTATGACGCTGAAGATCCGAGTTTAGACCTTGTTTTACCACCAGAGGAATCAATAGATTATTTAACAACGCCGACTCCATGCAAATATATTATTAGACCACAAATATTGCCCTCAAATCAAAACCCATATTCTTATAATGATTATAACGAGCCTAATATTGCAAATTTCGATCAAATTCCATCAGCCTATGATTGCTATCGCTCATCACTCGTTCCACCTTCGCCAGCTTGTGATTGTTCTCGCAATCAATTATCACCACTTCTACCTTCTTCCTATCCACTAACGTCAGTTTCACCTCTTACTCCGCAACTTCATTTAGTGCCTCAGCATCGCTTGCATCGAGGATCCATTGGATCATCACTTTCTCTTCCTTCATCAAATTATCCACAATATCCATTTATAGGAGTTCCACGGTATAACTGTGCAAAGTCTCATAAAGTAAGTACTATTAAAAAATTGTTTTCTTGGACAACTTATTCATTAATGTAATCTTGATTATTATTTCAGAATGGACTTCATCGTAATCCATTTTTTTATTATTCTGCTGCATCAAAAATACCAAATTTTGGAACGAGAATACGTCAACCATATAGACCAGTAATTCCAGGTTGGCCTCGATCAAATGTTCAACCATTACACACTTTGCCTTCTTCAATAATATCGCCAGTTAAACAATTGCCATCAGCAAACAATTTAGGATGGCCTTCTGTTGCACCACAGCCCAATTTGCATTATGGAATGAATAATCAATTAACAATGTCACCTTACAGTGGATATGGAATATCAAATGGGAATCTTTATCCGGTAGAACCTATACTTGGTGCTGCAAATCCCAATATTGCTCAGAGCAATAAAAATCATAATGAAGGAGAAATGTTGAATACAGGTGTTCAACAGGTAACCACTGAGAATTCGAAAGAAAATCAATTACCAATATCTTCAATGAGATCAGACATTGCAGTGCAGTCAGAGAAACCCACACTACCTTCAATGACAATATCAAATGATCCTTCGGGGATGACCGCAGAGAACGGTATGAAGAGAACAATACCAGCATTTATTCGTTACAGGCAAATGAATAAGAGAGGACTGAAAATAATAACTTGATAAATTAATTAAATTAATAAGAACTTTCACGTACTTCTTTTTGATATCCTTTAATAATTATGTTGAATACATTTCCAAAGATATTTCTAAAAAATTCATCATTGAATATATGTACAATAATAAAAAAAAATTCATTATATCTTTGATATTGCAGAATAGTAAATTGAAGATTATTTATAATTTACTTAAAATATAAATAAATTCCCACTTTTCTTATTCATCTTCTTCCTTTTCCTTTGCCTTTTTTCGATGACGTCGAGGACTGTTGGGATGATTGTTCACTAGATGTTTGTTTACCTTGACGTACTTTGAGGTTAGGAATCGTTGTTCCCAAATAATTTAGCAACGAATCTCTCGTTGGAAAATTCGGAGATAATGGTGTACCATCGTCATTCTTCAACTGTACACGTATACGTCCACGATAGAGCAATTCCTTGCTACGTTCTCTTGGATGAAGTTTATTTTCTACACCAACTTTGAGTCCTGCAGCTATCAGAACATCTCGTATTTCCTGATGCGTTGGATTCTCCACACACTTGGACTTTGGCAATTTACGTCCTTCCGCACGTGTCTTTTTACTATTAATATAAAGCGGATAAATGCAAATCCATCTGAAATAATAAATAAATAATAATTAACAATTAAAAAATAAAATTTTAACTCGATGAAAATAAAAACTGTCCTCAGCTGGAAGTGAGGTTAGAAAACATACGGTAGATAGAATGTGACCAAAATATCAAATATTAATCACAGAAATTATTATAAATACATTTATTGCAATTTTGATTAACTATATTATTCGTTAATTGGTTTACATATAAATAAATACCTTTCTCTGTCACTATGAGTTTTGGAGTCGTTCCACGCTACTGCCATGACGTGTAATGTGTTTATACTAGCAGAGTAACAGTTTATAGTGTCATCTGTGTCTTATATACCAATATTGCGCGTGTACTTATATGCATATATGTACAATATATAAACATATAGAAATTATAATTTAATTTTATAGTCTAGAGTCAATATTTGGTGATGAAAAATTGTATAACTGAATAGTTTCAGTATTTTCCTTCTTAAACATCGATAATTAACGTATTTTATTCAGAGATATTGATGTAAACACCTAATTTGAATGGATACAAAAGCAAAAGAAGGTGTTGTGGGCTCGTCCGGGATTTGAACCCGGGACCTCTCGCACCCGAAGCGAGAATCATACCCCTAGACCAACGAGCCATTCACGTAAAAATTGTAAAGTACATAAATGAAGGGAGAATAAAAATCAAGAAAAAAAAACTAAATAACAAAGTTCACTTTGCAAATAAATATGTATAAGGAACAAACAATAATTAGGATACAAGTCATGTAAAAGCAGGACAAATAGCTTTGCAAGAAAACTCAATTGCTGCCATATAATAATGTAATACAATGAATAAACTTACTTTTTTTAAATAAATTAAACAAAACAAATGAACCATTTGTTTTGATAAATATTAACTTATAGATGACAATATTATGCATAAATCTATATAATATTGTATAGTTGAAATACTGATCTTGATGTTAATCTTAAATAAATTACATATGTATGTTAGTAGAATAGGATATTGATAGTATGAGTAACCAAGATGATTTATCAATTAGGATCCATTACTTGGGCACTAGCAAAAATTGTGTCATTGTTAGCTATAAGCACGATAAAAGGTCGATTGACGTGAAAAGATACAGAATTTACTGATGCATTCTGATTACATCGGTAATTTGTAGATCTTTCAGAGTTATAATAATTTCCTTCGTCTACATGCATCGTAGACTCTTGAATAAAATCATTTACTTTCAAGTATCTTGATTTTGTAATACGCCGAAAATTGGCATCATCGGAAAATATGATTTCAATCCCCATCTATAAATAAAATATTTTAATAAATATAAATATATATAAAATTAATTAGAAGTAAAAATTTGTTATGATAATAAAGTAATTGAAAAAGAAATTTTACTGTTTGTTGTACGTCTTTTAAATTAATTTTGCTTTTGATCTCGAATTTAGGCAGAGAAATTCTAACATGAACTTCATTGTCTGTATTATTCATCAAACTTCTGAGTTCAGATGAGGAAAAATTTGATAAAATGTTCGACAAGTTTGTCTGTTTATCCGGAAGAATAATTATCATTTTTACTGGTTTTCTATATGTATTTCCTTTCAAAGGAAGCATAATGTAGGTACTATTGAAATCTTTTAAAATGCCATAGTGGAATGTATTTCTTTGATTCATTGTCCACACTTTTTTATTCTCTCCGTTTACTGAAAAATCCATTAGCTTCGTGTTGTTAGGATTAAAAGGTTTCAACCATTGGCAATTGAAAGACGCCACACTGATGAGAACCAACCCAGTTTCATTATTAAATTGATCTATCAAAAAGTAAAATTATTTTACAATGAAATGAAACAAAATCGTTAATTAAATATATAAAATGATACAAAATAAATTTTTACAAGGATCTACGACATTTGTAATACTGTCATTGGTTTGATTAGCGCTCCAGTTATTAATTAATTGAGCAGCTTCCAAAGCATTGGTAAAATCAATTTGTTGTAATTCTGATTTAAAGACTTGTTCGAGTATTTCAGAAAATTTTTTTGATACTACTACATTATCCGCTATGAAAATCTTATGACCCATCAATGTACCATTTGGCTTGGACAGCTTTGAAGAAAGCAGAATAAAGATTGTTTATTATTGGATAAGTTTATGAAAGCATGAAGTGTATAAAATTAATTACGTCGAGTTCCTGAATAAAAGATTTGATGAGTACTCGATCTCTTCGAATTCCAGCTGGCAGATTTGGTGCAAGATTGATCGTATCTTTGGTGCTAGAACATGCTCCGTAACTTACCATAAACATCAATATCATTGCACTAATTGGAGAAGTAACTATATTTTCAGAATGATTGAACATGACCTGAAAAAAAAAAAATGAAGAAATCGTATACTCTAGACTGAACTCGAAAATAATTAGCACTCGCTTATCATACCGTGGAATATTCAATGCTAATGTTTAAAAATGCATCACTGATTATTTTATGATTTTCAAAATCCTTCACAAGTAGATTTTCATCAATTTCATTATAAATTTCTTCGCTCCCAGTTTGTTTTGAACCGTTCAATGTAGAAATGCTATTTTGTATCAATTTCCTAAAATGCACGAGTTTTTCATAATCAACATTTCCAAATTTCTGATAATTTCTTGAATTATGTTTTTTGAACGAATTATAACATTTATCAGTTGATGAATCGTTTTTTGTTGAATTGTGACCATAATCTGTTGGTTTTTGAGTAGTCACGTTATTTTCACCATAAACTCTGGGATCATCTGTTTGCATTGCATCAATATCGATATCATTAATATGTTCATCATGAACAGTTACAGATTCCTGATCATTGCTTGAATTATCCTTATTGAACGAATCATAATAATCATCAGTTGATGAATCGCTTTTTGTTGAATTGTGATCATAATCTAGTGGTGTCTGAGTAGTCACGTTATTTTCACCATAAACTGTGGGATCATCTCCTTGCATTGCATCAATATCGATATCATGAATATGGTCATCATCAACAATTACAGATTGCTGATCATTGCTTGAATTATCTTTATTGAACGAATCATAATAATCATCAGTTGATGAATCGCTTTTTGTTGAATTGTGATCATAATCTGCTGGTGTCTGAGTAGTCACGTTATTTTCACCATAAACTCTGGGATCATCTGTTTGCATTGCATCAATATCGATATCATAAATATGTTCATCATGAACAGTTACAGATTGCTGATCATTGCTTGAATTATCCTTATTGAACGAATCATAATAATCATCAGTTGATGAATCGCTTTTTGTTGAATTGTGATCATAATCTAGTGGTGTCTGAGTAGTCACGTTATTTTCACCATAAACTGTGGGATCATCTCCTTGCATTGCATCAATATCGATATCATGAATATGGTCATCATCAACAATTACAGATTGCTGATCATTGCTTGAATTATCTTTATTGAACGAATCATAATAATCATCAGTTGATGAATCGCTTTTTGTTGAATTGTGATCATAATCTGCTGGTGTCTGAGTAGTCACGTTATTTTCACCATAAACTCTGGGATCATCTGTTTGCATTGCATCAATATCGATATCATAAATATGTTCATCATGAACAGTTACAGATTGCTGATCATTTTTTGAGTTATCTTCTTTGAACGAATCATAACATTCATCAGTTGATGAATCGCTTTTTGTTGAATTGTGATCATAATCTAGTGGTGTCTGAGTAGTCACGTTATTTTCACCATGAACTCTGGGATCATCTCCTTGCATTGCATCAGTATCGATATCATACACGTGTTCATCATGAACAGTTACAGATTGCTGATCATTTTTTGAATTATCTTCTTTGAACGAATCATAACATTCATCAGTTGATGAATCGCTTTTCGTTGAATTGTGATCATAATCTGCCGGTGTCTGAGTAGTCACGTTATTTTCACCATAAACTGTGGGATCATCTCCTTGCATTGCATCAATATCGATATCATACACGTGTTCATTATGAACAGTTACAGATTCCTTATCATTGCTTGAGTTATCTTTGAACGAGTCATAACATTCATCAGTTGAATCGTTTTTTGTTAAATTGTGATTATAATCTATTGGTTTCTGAATAGTTACGTCATTTTTATCATAAACTGTGGGATCATCTCCTTGCATTGCATCAATATCGATATCATACACATATTCATCATCAACAGTTACAGATTCCTGATCATTTCTTGAATTATCTGCTCTGAACGAATTATTATTATTGGAATTATACACATTGTTCCGAGTTCCAATGTGAACTGTTGTCAGCTCGGGAGTAGATCCAGTTGAATTGATCATCAACGATCTCACAGAAGAGCTGAAAGTTCATATCTTTATAGTGATGTATATCAAATCATCAGTCTTATATTAATATAATTAATTTTAAAATACCTCGAATTGTTAACCATCGGCTGAATCACCTGCAATAATTAGAATATAAATTAGAATAAAATATAAATATTACTTTATCAATATATAATATAATATCATGTCTGCGAATATGAAATGATAACATATATTAATAAAACTTACTATCGCAAGAACAGATTCATTATCATGATTTTGTAAATCAATATTCTCCGGAACATTTTGAGATATGTGTAATCGTAGCCGATGTTGATCACTCAAATAAAAGATAAGTAGTAGAACATTTTTTAGGAGCAACATCACTCCTGCGTTTGATGATATATACTTTAATAAAATTAATTCACGTTATTGAAAATTTAAACGATTTATGAAATGTTAACTAAATACTGCACATAATATTAAGTAAATGAGTAAATAAATTATCCAATCAAGTCAATCACTCAACAGTGTGCTTGGTACGCGAGCAGCTATTAGAATATATCGATTATAAGTTTATAAGCTTTCAAATAAAGAAGTTAAAGAAATTTGTTATGTAAATTGTCAGTACATTCTGGATAAACAAATGATTGTTTCGATACTTTCAAACATTATTAACAAATTAAACTAAGTTGGGAAATAAAAACGATCAAATTGAATGTAATTAATGCACGTACAAGCATATCATTATTTTTTGTTTTTTAATATTAACATATAATTCTGGCAGCACCCATAACACTTTGAATGAAATAATTGTATTAATAATACATAACGTCTTCATCTGACGTCATAATGAATAAATTCGGGTTGACAATTATGGCCACGTACATTATTACGTTATAAATACGTAAATAATGTCGAATATAGAGATATTCACTTGTTGAGATTCTGTTTTCAATAAACAAATTAATTAATGTTTATGCTTCAATATCATAAAACGCTTGATTTAAATGTAAATAACCTCTGTTAAAATAGTATGTAAAAAACAGTCCTCGTATTAATAATGGTTTGATTTATCAATATTTTGACATGAAATACGAAGTTGTATATAGCGAAAAATTGCAAATATGCTGACTCTGAATGCTGCGTGATGCAATAATAGCACCTAGTGTATATAGTTTGAATATTTTTTTTTTATTTTAAAATGAAAATTGCTTATGATACTGGCACGAATATTTGTTAAAAACAATGTAGTTCCTTGTTTATTTTCATACTTCCCGATTGTGAAACAAGGAATTATTTCATGAGTTATTTGCAAGTACTGGCCATGATACGGAAGCATTTTTTATGCTTATTATTTGTTCATGTTGTTGATATTTCATAATTTTCAGAGTGCTTATTTTTACTTTAAAATGCAAGACCAGCTTCGGAATATGTTGTGAAAATTTTCTCAATAGAGTTCGTGTATGCTGCTGTCCTTAAATCCAAACCCAAATTATATTTCATAGCAGTTTTCATGATCGCCTGAAATGTAAGTAATTTTAAATAATTAACAATTCAATTTTATAATCACGTTGAATGTCATAACTTTTATTTATTATATCAAAAATTTTCACTCACCCTTGCTGAACGTTCCATTGTGTAATCAAGACCGGAATGAACAATATCTTTCTCTGAAGCACCGGAAATACGTTTTTGGAAGGCTTCAGATGGTGTAACAGGAATACGTCCACCAACACGACCAAATCTACGTTCTAACGACTCCTGGACGGATTCTGTAAGATAAAATCAGAACATTAGACGATTGACAACGTAAAATGTTACACTAACATTTAAGAGACACTCAAATATCTTGGAAAGTAACTTGAAATATTACTAATACATCAAGTGTAGAAATATCTTAATATAAACAGGAATTTTGATTTAATATAGATTCTAAATTTAATTTTAGCCAAACTATTTAAGATTATTTTGAAATCAAACAGACAAAATCATCTAATTTCTTTATGCTCTAAAAACTTTAAGTAAGCTAAATTATTTTTAATAGTTCTTAGCTCTCAAGATACTTAATCAACCCAAGACTTTTGGCAGGCGCTGTACAACTTGGTAAAAGATCCATGATATGTTTACAAATGTAATAAAATAAAAATAAATTTTTATCCTTTCGTAACTAACCCAGTAAATGATAATTAGATTCTCTTTCGTATTTGAATGTAAGTCGTCCGTATGATACATGATTTAAATTTTTGAGCCACTCGAAGAATGATACAGTGACACCACCTGCATTAATATATAAATCAGGAATGACAAGAATGTTTCGCTCAAGAAGTATTTTATCGGCGGCTGGTGTTGTTGGGCCATTGGCAGCCTCGGCAATTATTTTTGCTTGAATACGACCAGCATTATCTTTATTGATTACTTTTTCAACTGCAGCCGGTATGAATATATCGCATGGTTCATACATTAAATTTTCTCCTGTGTACGGTTCTGCGCCAGGGAATCCAACAATGGTACCATTCTCAATTCTATAATCTTCAAGTGCCTTTGGATCAATTCCCTCAGGATTTACAATTGATCCATCATGTTCAATGACACCAATGCAAGTCGCACCGGCGCGATGTAAATATCGCATGGAATGAAGTCCGACATTGCCAAAACCTTGTACAATGAATGTTTTACCACCCCAACCAGGTGTTGTTCCAATCATACTCATATAATTTGCTTCATTAATAAAATTTTCTAATCCATGAAAGACACCACGACCAGTCGCTGAAATACGTCCGTGAATACCACCCTGATTTATTGGCTTTCCTGTCACGCATGCATGCGCATTTATATCTAAATGTCCAATTGTTTTAGCATAAGTATCAGCTATCCACGACATTTCTCGTTCGCCAGTACCCATATCCGGTGCCGGAACATCAACACCAGGTCCTGTAAATGAATTATTCATCTATGTTAAACAACATTTTAATTACATTTAATTATCAACAGCTAATACTCACCAATAAATCCTTTTTTCGCCAATTCCAAGGTGAATCTACGAGTTATTTTTTCCAATTCATGCTCAGAATACTTTTTGGGATCGATTTTTATACCAGCCTTGGCACCACCAAATGGAACATCAACGCACGCACATTTGAATGTCATAAGGGCAGAGAGGGCCTTGACTTCATCCCTACTGACATCCATTGAAAAACGAATTCCTGAAATATTATTTTCGTTCTTATTACCATTGATATTTTTATTATCATTATTAGTCATCATACTAAATATCAGTAATCAAAAAACAAAAGAATTTGAATAAATAACAAATAAAATTCTTTCCATATCTCAATAACGATAAGAGTTTGCAACTTGTTTGTCCATGATAATTTAGTAACAGTATTCATGAGTCCGATAACGTTGTTAGAAAATACATACTTACATTTCATTAAATACTACAGAGCTACGAGACAAAAGTTGATTAATATTATTATCAACTACATGGGAACTTCCCGATGACTAACTTTACTACCATGTTCTTTAATAAACTGTCTTTTATTTCAGAAACTCAAAACAAATAAATAAATAAATGAATGTTAGGTGTGGTCTTTCCATTTCATGCTAATATAATGTGTTAATATTGAAATATAAATATATATTTATGTACATGGATGAACAAGTAATTAGCCAAACACTTGACCTATTGAGTTCAGACAGCGTGGCACTGTTCATTTTCGTAGCTTGTAATTTATTTTTGTTAATTTCTATTTCTTTTTTTTTCAATCAGAAATTAATGATGACATTATACAATATCGAATAAATTTAATTTTTCAACAATAAGTATTCTGCAATTGTTTTCAATGGCACCAAAGGTAGAATAATAATATATTTATTCATTATTTAGACGAGGAGAATAATGGAATGGCATTGAAAACAATTTATCTCAATTGCGTTGATAATCATTGATTGAATTGGTGATTGACTTGTGTAATAATTCTTTTCAAAATTACTACTTCACATGATGTCATTGACGGAAAAAGCATTTTACAAAGACGAGTCTGTTCTATCTATTTATAATTATCCACTGAGACAGTAGACACTGACGATATAGGGTAAGCACACGTAAGTGAGCTTAATCCGCTTTTACTGAAGCTCTTGACTGACCTCATTTCTCACTCAACAACAAATATCATTTACCACTTTGAGGGTCAATTAATATTCAAGATACATAATTCGTTTCATCTTCCGCACGTATACTGACGTAAATAATTAAAAAATTGAGCCTATAATAAATGAAAATAGCTGAAGCGGATATTTAATAATACTTAATGATATCAATTGACGCACCGAAAATATAAATATGTCAGTTATATGACTTAATTATGTCTCATCTGTGTTTGTCAATTACGTACATACATTACAAACGTGCATTTATTTTGTTTATCAACTTATGAAACCCAAGATACGTGAGAGATAAACGAATAAGCTATTTAAAATTTCGAAATCACCTTTATTTTTCTAACAAAAATAAAAAACTGGTTTTAAATAACATTTCCTGCATTCGAGGTTACTATGTTTAGACTTCTAATAGCTATTCAATGTCACCTAATCATTTGATAAAAAAAAAATATGACCTCTTTCGTCTACTGTGCATATTTCCAGCAATGCCAAACATATATAGGTCAACTTCTAATTGTTCATTGATTATTCACGAACGTATAAAAAAAAAATACTAAAGTCTAAATGCCAGAGGTTGCATAATTGTCTAAACGAAATAGAGAAAAAAAAAATACAAAACAACAGAGTATATCAACAAAATTATTCTAAACATTCGGTTAGATTTTTTGTGATAAAAAAAAATATTTAGTGTCGAATACTGAATATATTATGCTTTGAAAATAGTCATGATTATTTCTGCGCTAAACAATCTTTCATTTCTAATCAATTTTTTATGACTCAAGACCTTGTAAATGACTTAATATGTGAATACTATAATTTTACCTACAATAAAAAATATATGTACATAAATATAACTCAAGATATGTATATGTGATGATAATATTAATTTGTGAAGATATACCTCCTTTGCAGGGTGTGCGATGGGTGGAATGTTGTGCTCGATAGCCAGATATCATTTCATAATCGCCCGAATCACGTCTAAGAAGAAATGACGTCTCCAAAATATGATCGCAAGGTTCCATCAGCATAAGAATACCCTTGACTTTTTTTCTTCTTTCCTCAATTGTCATTTTCGAACGTTTTCCAATTTCCTCCACCAATTTATCTTCAACAATTTGACAGGCTCGATGAAAAAAATACTCTACCATATTGAAAAATTTTGGATTTTCAGCAGTTGGAATGTCTTTTAAACGATCAGGAATTTGATGTTCAGCATAACCACGATTTTGAATCGCCGCCGTTGTAACACGCGGTAATAAACTTGGCATCTCAGCGACCGGTATTTGTTTCAATGTTCCTGATGCTGATCTCACAAATTTATTTAGATGATACATTTTTGTTTGAAATTTATTTTAGGTTATTGCAGTAAATTACAAGAGAAAAATTGTATCGCTACAGTTATTGTACTTCCTTATCAATTTATTATGACACGTTGAACAGATTCACGTTGCACGGAAGAATACGAAAAAAAAAAAAAAAGAATAGGCGACGTCACCGAGCGGAACAGTTTGTATATCTGTTTTACAAATAATGATGATGCAAGCACACCGGTGATCGTGTGGTCACAAAAAAGAGTCACATGCAACGTACGGATAAGATGACGTGTGCGATCTTGTTTGATCTTACTTTGCCTACAGTTGTGTGTTTGACAGAGATATTAATATATATATGTATATATAATTACAGTCTCGTTGTGGGTGGATTTTTGAACTATTGGGAAAACTGATTAGATACAAAATTCATCTCGTTTTGTTGGTAGTCATAGTAAAAGCGCGGCAATGTAGATGGCGCTGATGAAATATCTAATTTTATCTATATAAAATATAAATATAATAATTGTTAAATTAAATAATCTATAATTATATATTAAATATATACATTATTGACTTTGATAATTTATTATTGTCACTATTCAATTGTGTGATTTGTTTTTAGAATTTTGTTAGTTGAATTTATTAATAATTAACACATCTATTCATATGAGTGTAATGAGCTCCAATATAAATTCAATATTTATATAAATTAATAATGAAAATTGCTTTTTATAAATAAAAATTTATAAAGATATAATGGAGTAAACAATTATTATGATTATTTTTATTATCATTATCTTTCGTGTGAATAAAAATGTTGATTATTATTGCGTTGACGATTTGACTGTAGCAGTACGCATAGATCACATCACATACACAGCTGGTATTTGGCAATATGTCTGAAATGCCTGTTGTCAGTCAAATTCAACATTATCAAAAAAGTATTGAAAAATGCGCCGACAACGAGTCAAGGGTGTGTATTTTAATAATTATTTAATTTATCATTTAGTTCATTGCATGAATGATACATAAATTGAATAAAATTATTTCAATATTGAATAGTTATAGATAACCTAAAAAAAAAACAGGCAGTTAGTAGTGCAAACTGGTTATTTAATTATCCATTAAGTCGTAATTTATGCCTATTTTATTTAATGAAAATTTCAATGGATAGCTTTAAAATTATTTGGAGATTATAATTATAATAAAATGTTTTTTGAATTTAGAAATATTTTCAATGCCAGTTTAGTGATGATTATTTTTTTTTTTTGGTTCATTTACTAGGTGTTACATTGTATCCAGAAATTATACAGATTGCCAGTGACAGTGCAACATTTACAAGAAACTGGTGTAGGAAGAACTGTAAATGCATTACGAAAATATGATGGTACAGTTGGTGATGCTGCTAAAGCTTTAGTAGCTAAGTGGAAAACTATGGTGGTTGATGAAGAGAGTAGTGAGTGTGATGATGAGGATGAAACTTGTATTCCGGATGTGCCTGAAGGATATAGTGATAATTCAGAATCCGGTATCGACAAAAATACAACGAATCATCAAGGATCATCCAGGTAAGAATTTCTTCTTCAATCTCAGCTGTAATTTTTATTTTATTAAAATTTTGTTTTTTTTTTTTCACAAAAACTTTATTCATTTATCGAATATTTCAGACATAGATCACACGAATCACATGAACGGAATAGCCAAAATTCAAGCAGACACGACTCATCACGACACAATTCCAAACAATCATCATCAACAAATTCCCATTCAAAATCATCAGTAATGCAAGCTGTGCCGGAAAGTAATATTAATCAAAGTAAAAATTCAAAATCATCAAGTGATAAATCAGAATCAAAACATAATCATGATTCAAAGCACGATTCTAGAAGTGAAAAAAAATCGAAGAGTTCACGGGATTCAAAAAGCGACAGACACAGTTCGAAGAAACATGAACATCATAATTCTATGAATAAAAGTAGTAAACTTGATGGTCTTAAAGGTGAATCGTCAAATAAAGTTTCAAGCATCACTGATGTACATAAGGAACTTAATGGAAATGACGCACATCGTAAGAGAAAGCGTGAAGTATCTATAAATGATAAACATGCTCATAAAAGACGGAGGAACTCAACAATAGGTGATTCAGATGATGATGATGATGATGATGATGATGATGATGAGGATGTTGATGTTGATGATGATGATGATGATGATGATGATAATGATGACGATGAAGATGATGATGATGATCATCATGATAATGATAATGATGAAAATAAATTTTTACCGGATGCATCTGTAGACTCTGACATTGAGTATGACGCAAGAATTAAAATTAAAAGTGAGCCAACCGATTCACTAATGATTAATGATCGTGCCTCAACATCCAAAGACGCAACAAAACGGGAAAAATCATCAAAAGATAAACATGGCAACAGTAGTAATAAATTAAAGGATGATAAACACAAGCACTCGAGTGATAAACATAAGACGAAAAGTGAGAGCAAATCTGAACATAGACGAAGTGAAAAACGAAAAGACGATACGCGTAATTCAACAAAGTCTAGTACTAATTCAAATTCACGTAGTTCTAAGGATCATAACGACAGTAGTGAAAAAATTAAAGAAAGAAAATCAAGTGAATCGAAAGATAAAAATACAAATCAAGAGCATAAGGACAAGAAAAAGAAAAAATCAAAGTACAACGGACACGACGGAATAGACTGCAATTCTGGTTTGTTGTTCACATATAAAAATTAATTTCATTTATCATCAAGTGCTAATATAATTTTCTAATTTCCAGGAACTAGTTTTGCAGAAGCACTTGGTATGTGTATGGCGCCCGTAGGTAACAAGAAAAAAGTGCCATTATCTCCAAGTTTACCAGTGACGAAGAATATCAAAGTAGAACCGAGCACCTCGTCAACATTATTATCCTCGTCATCGTTGCCGTCCCCCACGAAACCAATCAAAGTGAAGACTGAAACATCGCTAACAAAAGACGATCAAGTAATGTTGTTTTCAAAATAATTGCGTGTCGACTATTCTATTGTTTTATTCAGTCTCGTCATGTGCATTGTGTTGCCATAAATCATTAATGCTTGATGAATAGTGTGTATGACTTATTATTTCATTTTATTATATAAAATAATCAATGATCATTTAGCCACTGTCTCTGTTGGCGCCGAATGTTAAATTGGAGCCATTGAGTGTGGATCTTGCTTCCACATTGCCGGAAATCAGTCCCCATTACAAGCCACTACCCACAAACTACATGAATCCAATTCACCGCAGACAGGAAGAGGATAAAGCTCTCAATGAAGCTATCTACGCTAAAAATATGAGGTAAATAATATTTATTACACTGAGCAAAATATCTACATGAATAATTTTATTAATATATTTAGATAAATTAATTTATTGTGTTGTTTTATTGTTATTTCAGAACAAAAGTTTATTCAGGAAACAAAACGAGCTATACAAGTGTACCGAGTCTTTATGAATTGTGTATTAGAGTACTGATTGAAAATATTGAAGCACTTGAAGCTACTGGTGGCGTACCATACTATATAATTAAACCCGTCCTGGAGCGCGCCACTGCTGATCAATTATTCATGATTGAACATTACAATCCCTATCTTATTGAGGATACTGATGATATGTGGAAATTTCACTGCAATCGTGAATTTCGAACAAAACAACGGGAAGAAATGGAGTCATGGAGGGAAATGTATATGGTAAATTATAATCATTAAATAAATTTTTATTAAATTTTATTAATGATGATTTAAAAAAATGTAATAAATTAAATTTTAAGCGATGTCTGGATGAACGAGAAGCAAAATTGAAAACACTTACTGCTAATATTAAACAGTCAATTGACAAATCGTTACCAGCACGATCAACAAAAATGGCGTATGTTGATAATATTGTTAAACCACCGCGAAACGTTTTGCGAAAGCAGGCCAAGTATGGTACGTCAAATACCGCTACTTCCTCATCGGATTTAAAGAAAAAAATATTAACAGGTGGTAATAATGCGCCAACGAATATTTCTGTACCACCGCCACCTGGTCCACGAATGAAATCATCATGTAAGTAATATTTATATTGTGATTAAATTAACAATTAATTTTATATTATAAATTCATTCATTTGTTTATTTAGCTTCTGGAGTTATGAAGAAAAATAAAGCGCCGCTGATGGCAAAGGCTCTGCAGTTGATCAAAGGACGATATAAACGATAGTTTTTACAATAAAATTTTGAAATTCGAGGAATGAATAACTAGATAACTATATATGATTTCCTCTCTGTAATTTATAATGATAATTGTGATTCGTGTTTTCTTGTCTTGAACGCGTTTTTGTGGCGTTCACAGTTTACATAGTGATGCACGTTTGATTTTTTTTTCCCATACAAACACTTTGTTGAGAAAAAAAAAATTATAATTAGATTATTATAAAGCTAAGCTCAATTGAATTATTGTATAGTACGTAATTTGGTCATAAAATTGAGGATATAAACTTACATAGTCAAATGTATTGATAAAAGAAAACATCACACCGAATTTATGTACAATTTTGAATAATCCAATTTAATAATGAAAAATACTAAATATAAATTTCGCACTAAATTTGATCAATTGATTGAATAACTCATAATGGTGATTTTAATCTGATTACTTAATCAATTTTAAATCCAACTACTCAATAATATATTTAAACAATATTATTTCTATGAATTGATTTTTTTTTTTCAATACAAATTTACTTTATTCCAATTTTTACTTACTGTTTTTTTATAAGAAAATTATGATTTGGAAGCAATTGAACTTTACAGTAAAATTAATTTATCAATTCTTTTTTTATAAGATTGAATTGTGCCGTATAGACAAAACAAAAGTGTATTCTCTGTTCGATTGTAATGTTTCATGTGAAGCGAATGAACAGGGTGTATATATACATAATTTATCAGAATGATGAATGATTATTAAACATTAAAATTATAAAAAATAAACCATTGTCCATAAACAAATGAAATTACTAATAAAGAAAAAAGAAAACGTATGCAAAAATGTGATAATTATATAAGCCTATATACAATGGGACATTAATCTCATTTGAATTTTCAAATATTTTATAATTACAGATTTATTTTATGAAAGAAATGAAAATAACAAGTTAAGTCTTTTAGTTTGAGAATTTCACAGCAAAACGCCAGGAAAATTAGAATCAATTTAGTATAAAAAAAAAAAAGGAAAAGAAAAAATATGTCATTTTACTTCAACACTACTTAAAAAGTTACATGAAGACATTAATTAAAAATACTATTCAATTCCACAGCCAACATGGTAGTTTGAGTTAACCTGCTACTGTAATCTTGAAAAAATTAATTCTAATTCCAACGTAGAACACATTAATTCAGTTCACAATCCATAATTATTTTGTAAATTCGATCATAGTAAGTTTTGAGTTAAATTTCGGAAATAAATAAATGTAGTTTATGACGTGAAATAAATCATTAGCTGCCTATTACAATTTAATATTATCATCAGTAGCTTACGAATTATTTTTAATCAATTTGTATTGTTTTTTTTTCTCACTTCCCCTACAATGTGAACACATTTACGTCGATACAACACACACTGGTGAATTAGTCTTACGATTAAATTGAAGCGACAAAATAGCTGAGCAATTTGTTGAGTATTCCTGTACCGGAAGAGTATCGGGATCGCATATTGGATTCTCCACACCACTGAAAATATTACAAAATTATAATAAAGTAATACTTTTAATATTATTTATTGATGAACAATTCAATGCTAATTTACCTGCTACCGTTATTTATATACGCTTTAGCTGACCACAATCTTACAATGCCATCCATACTTCCACTTGCAATGTATTGTCCATCATGACTCCAATCTAAATTCATCACTGTAGCTTGATGACCTTTCAGCTCATTGAGAAGAGCATCTGTTGCTAAATCCCAAATCATTATAGTGTGATCGTCACCTAAAATTTATTTTATTTCAATCGTAACAATCTTGAAGAATTAGATATAAATATAAACAAAAATTTTTTTCTACCTGCAGCAGCTAAATATTTTCCATCGGGACTGAATGCCAATGCATATACAGTTGATTGTGGTCCGATATACGATCGTAATAATTTTCCATCGTCTTTATTCCACAGACGTACAGATTTGTCTGCTGAACCAGTTGCTAAATATCGTGCATTAGGATGAAACTTTATTGACTAAAAAATGAAAATATATTTATTTCATCAACATTTCAATAAGTATATCAGCTAAATCATCGAATTATGGTAATTAATTAATTAATTATTATTTACATTCACATCCATAAAATGGCCGGCGAAAACACGTAATGGAAACTTTCTATCGAGCGACCATAATTTTGCTGTACGATCATGAGATCCCGTAGCGATATGTAAATCAAATAAACTAGTATCCATGCACCATATTGGATAATTGTGACCACTGAAATTTCAATAAAATATTTATCATTAAATATATTTAAATTCCTTAATAAACATCGAAATCAATTGTATTTACCTATAAATTGACGCACATGTATAATCACTCATGCGCCACGCTCTCATATCATTATCACTAGATACAGAGAGAAGAATTTCTGACTTATTGATAAATCTCAGGTCATGAATTATATCAGTGTGTCCGCGTAAAATAATTGCGCCTGACTCTTCCCTGAAAGTCAATTAATCAATAATCAAAATAAACAAAAAAAATTAAATTTACATGTTATATAAACAAATAATTACATTTCATTATCTTCCTCGGGAGGTCGACTAGTTGATGCAATATCAGTTGCTAGGGGAATTGCTGTAGGCCGAAATGTTGGCCTCATTAACACCGTATCACCAATACCCCAAAGGCGAATTTCATTTGAGCTAAATCCCACCGCAACTCTATCCATATTTGATGTAATTCTTGCACAACTTCCACTAGAAAAACATGATATATGTATATAAAACAATTACTATAAATGAAATATAGAGGAAAACAATTGAAATGTATTATTCTACTATATTATCACTACATACTTTTCCGTAGAATTTTTGACTTTAAATATTCTTAAAGGTTTAAGTGGATTGTTTCTCAATAATCGAATTGCCTCTTGAAGCTCTCTCATTTCACGGTCAATTCCTGTGCCAGCTGGCTGTTCAACATGACCATTTATTCCAATATCCGTTCGTGAAATCTTTTCATCATCCTCTTCTTCAACAGGATTCTCAATTTTCTTAATTATAGTTATATGGATATTTATAATCTAACCAATAAAGAAATAAAAACATAAAATAAATACCAAAATAATTAATAAATATTATTTTTCTTTTATCGACTAACTGTTTTACCTGCATTATTATAACGTGACCCTGTTTTGCGAGATATTTCTGGAGGGCAATATGAGCCTCATCCGATACATCTACTTTGTACTTGCGAGTTCTAAATGCATTGACCAATGGTCTCAATTCAATATCTTGAATGGAAAATACACTGGATAATTCTTCTAAAAAATCTCTCTCGGAATCTGAGGGAAATTCACTTTGATGTGCCTTTAAAAATTGTATGGCAGCCTGTGGATTGCCAGCATGAAGCATCTCCAAATAAAGATGACAGAAAACTGGATAAAGAAGTCCTCTGAGTTCTAATTTTACATCTTCATTGTTCAGTGAACTTATCCACATCTTCAATCTATGAAATAAATTGAAGATAAATATTAATTTCTATAATTTATCAGTATATAATCAATGAGAAATAAATGAATGTGGTACACACCTTTGATAAGCCTGATCAGCAGCAGCAACATCATTAGTAATAGCACTAAATACAAAAGAATTGAGATTGGAAGTTCCAGTTTCTGATATATCATTTAATGCCATTTCTGTACTCGAAATACATTTATATCTATCGGATTTTCGACAAACATCAACGTCCTTAAATTAAGTGATAAACAGAGTTATAGGTTAACTTTTCATCGTTGCATACAAACACCGATTGTGTAAATAATAAATGGCAATTAAATTTGACTAACCTGATAACGTCGACGTTTTAAATATGATTCTACTGTTGCATTAATCACATCAATTTTTGATCGTTTCATCTTCATTTGATCACGTGTTGTTTACAATTTTGTTATTTTGAAAATACGACATTTGTCGAGCGGGAGATCTCGCGTTCATATGCACAGCTCAATTGATTGCTAGACTAACTCCAAATCATGATTGCGTTGATTCACAATGGAAGATGGGAGTATATAATAATAAGAACAACAGTACAATGAACAATACTGCTGCGCCATCTTCTGACAACGTTTGTGAATTGTTGAAGTGTGAAGTGAGCTTCAGTACGTAAAATATTGTGCTCTCGGCGGTCAACATAACCTAAAAAACACACTTTTTTGAGTGTTAATGAAAGTAACAATACGCCATAAAATACATATACGAATGAATAAAGAGTGTTATAACACTATAAAATAAGAAATGCTTTTTTACATTGATTAACAGCTGAGTATTAAATTAAGAAGAAGCCGGTATCATAAATAAACAAACGTGATTTTTAGATCAATAAACACATTGATAAATTATATATATACATAGAAAAAAAGGTGATTAGTATTCAACATACTGGTATAGTAATTCAAAAATGATTGGAAGGTAAGTACAAACAAAAAATAGTGGAGAATTGTTCTTAATAATTAACATTATTCACATGATTTTTTTACTAAAATATAAATATTTTTAGGTATACTAAATTTTATTCAGTCACTTTTGGATCTCATTGTCCAATTTATTCACGATGTATAAGTTCATTAACAAAAGCTGAAGCAAAGAAAAAGCGTAATGCAATGTTTGATGAAGAAAAAAAGAGGCAACAAACGGCGATTGGAAGAATAGAAAAGATTAAAGTAATTTATGATGGCCCTGAAGAAGAAGTGACTTTATTAATGAATAAAGATATTTCAACGCCGTATGAATGTGCAAGACATATATCTGAAGGTATGGCAAAATTATCTGCACTGGCTAGTGTTGATGGTGTACCATGGGACATGCACAAGCCATTAGTTTCAAATTGTTCGTTAAAACTTTCTACAATGAAAACTCCACGTGATAAAGCAGTGAATAATGCTTTTTGGAGATCATGTTCATTTATGCTTGGTGCAGTCATTGATTCAGCTTTCAAGGATGATATTGTGTGTCATTTGCACAGTTTTACATCACCAAATATCAAATCTGGAAGTTTTCTTTACGATGTACATTTAGATTTACCAGATTGGAATCCAACTTTATCTGAATTAAAAGCTATTTCCAGTATATTCGCAAAGTTGATTCAAGATGAGTTACCAATCGAACGTTTAGAAGTCCACAAAGATATTGCTTCAGATATGTTTGAAGATAATCCATTTAAATCAAAACAAATACCTGACATTGCATTGCACAATGACGATAAAATTGTACTTTATCGAGCTGGCGATCATATTGATATCAGTAAAGGGCCCATGGTGGGGAACACAAATATTGTTGGACGTTTTACATTAACAGCTATTCATAGCATTCAAAATGAATGCGGTGAATCTCTTCGCAGATTTCAAGGTGTTGCATTACCTCAAGGAATGTTGGTAAATCATTATGTTTATAATATACTAGAAGAACGAGCGAAAAAATTGAATCAATCAGTATGGATGCCTCAACGATTTGAGTCCGAGTCAGAAGAAAAACAAACAATGGCACTAGGTAATAATTAATCATACTCAGACATTTATTAATCAGGTATAAATAAATTAAGACACAAAAAAAAGAGGATTATCATTCATGTTGTTTCAATATCTTTCTCTATCCAATAATCCTCTATAATCTAAATACATGTGATCACAAAAAAAAAAAAACAACATGGGACAAATATTCTCGTCAGAAAAAGCAAAACAAAAAATGGCACACCAGTCTTTCACTCATCATCCATTCTTATTAAATTCAATTATTTGATTCATACAACGTTTGTTAATAGATAAAAAGTTGATATCCGACATATGAGAATGTATAATATAACAGCAAGCGTGTATTTATTTTGGTAGGCAAACATTTCTCAGTTCAATAGACATTATAATGTCCACGACGTGGTGCTCGCTGTTCCCAGGTAAAATGTCCCGGTAATCTATTAGCAATTGACGCTGGACATGTTATATTCATCTTCAAATACATTTCAGGATTATGTGAGATAGGTCGATTGTCAACGTCGTCGCTCTTTAGTACTGATCGCACTGCCAAAGGTGCGAGCTCAGGTGAACAACGTAATTCTATTCCCACAACTAGATCAAATGTGGGTGTTGTCCTTACATCATCACTTGTATTTTCATCCTGTTCCTCAGAATCCTCTGACTCGGCTGGTTTGCTGAATTTATTTGCGTAGGCATATTTATTCATATTTCCGTAGTAATAAAATTGTCCGCCGTATTCGCCGTAACCGGAATAAGTTGAGGCTAATGGTGGTCTTGGCGATGGCCATGTTCTTGAATTTAGCATCAATTCTCGCTCGTAATGAACCCTTTCGTAATGATGCTCGTTTACACTTCCCACTAGACGTCGAAGTCGTAGATACATGAATCGTTGCTCGTCTCTCCATGATGTCTCGTCGGCAGCGCATGGAACTTCCAGGCACGTGAACCATGCACGTCTCATGACATAACGCAATTGCATACAGAGTACATGGCCTCGATTGCCACGACCTGTTGTTAAACGAAATCCAAGCAGTTGACGTCCCTCGGCGAGACAGTCCAATACATCGACGGCTTTGCAGCCGGACACCAGAGCTGATCTTTCAATAATTAAGGAAGCTAGTTATAAAGAATGATAATTCTTTAGAGATGTACATTTGTTTCTACCTGTTTAACCGACGCTCTGAAACTTTTTCGAAATAATTCATGAAACGCTTGCAAAGAGCTAAGAACCCGGTGACATTGGAATCGGGACCGTGTGAACCAATGAGCGCAGCTGGACGTGTACGAGCCAGATAGAGAATATTGTTGAGTTCGTCGAGTAGACTGCCGGCATAAAAACAAAGTCGGGAAAATTTTTCTGGTCGTGGTGGATGTGTATAACGCCATGTGACGGCCCGCAGCATTTTGTATTGTGTTCGAATTAATTCCAATATATTGAACGCACGACTGGAAGCAAGTAAATCTGTTTCGTTTTTGACTATAGACATACTTGTTTCTGTGTAATTCATCGCTGCGTCTAATCGATGGCCCGCAGAAAAGAAGGCTCCATTTAACACTGATGTCGCAACCATCATACAGTGTCTGCAAATTCAATTTTATACAATTGTTTGCACTGATCAATTTATTATTATCGAAAATTATGTAGTGTTTCAAATCAATTAAATTGATACCTGGACACAAGACGTACGGACGTCGCGACAATCTGAAATGGTAAAAATTTGAGTACCATTTCCAGCACCTCTGGCGGCAATGTATCCAGAGTAAAAATTTTTGATCTGGTTTTTCGACCATCTCTGGCTTCCCAGCATACCGAAGTGATTTTTCGTCGTTTGCTTGCACTCATTTAAAAGGCAAGAAAATTTATTTATTGTAAGTGCCTCTCTTTTCCTTGCTGTTTTTCTTATTCTCTTTCTCCTTTCCCTATTATTATCTATTTATTTTTTATTAATTAAAAACTCTCTTAGCTCGGTCGGAAATTGAGCTAATGCTTTATTTCCTAACCGAAATCTAATGACCAGTGCAATTACATCAATGTGACTATGAGCATTGTGTGCCTTGATAAAATAATGAATTATTTCAGTTAAAAATTTTGTAAAAGATAAAATGTCCGTATTAGTTCTTTACGACAGAACAAAAGAATTTGACATTTGTCATAAAATCGTTTAAAAAACGAATCGAGTAAAACATTCTGGGCCATGTTCGTACTGTTAACAATTGTCAAATATAAATTCATATATACTTTGAAATTAAATTTGATCTAAGCAAATTGTATCATATAATGCCATTTGAATTTTCGCTGACACACACATACGTATACGTATATCTATATGTAAATATTTATATATGTGTAACACTCGTTTCGGTAATTTATATTGAAATTAATTTTTGATTAATAATTTATGCAGTAAAGTTCATGGGCATAAGAAGAGTAAATTTGGTTTGTTCTATTGACGACTCTTCAGCCACACAAGCGCTAATACTATCCAATAAATTTTGTATTGCATTTTGATTGCTTGGATGCTTTCTCTTTGTATGCTCGCGTCGATGCTTAAGTTCTTTAAATGTTTTACCACATTGATCGCATATATACGGCCTGGTGGCTTCATGCGAGCGTACATGACCATCATAATGACTTTTTCTTACAAACTTTTTGCCACATCGAGAACAACCAAATTGATAACGACCCTCGTGCGCAGCAACATGTGAACTAAGTGTCCACTTTGTTTTAAATGTTTTAGAGCAATAATCACAACGAATTTTTCCATTTGACGATATTGAAGTTGCATTTGATGATTTACCAGCTGTTGAAAAACGTGGATTTTTATTCAACAAAAGCATTTCCTCAAGCATAAAATCATCATTATCATCTTCGACATGAATTTGCTTTGGTGTAGCAGCAGATATTTCTAGTGCATTTTGTGCATCGAGTATGCTAGTTGTGTGAGTCTTCATATGATCTTCAAGTTTCTCAGCATTTTCATACTGATTGCCACACAGTGCACAAATATTTGACACTAAATTCTGAAATAATTAATGAATAATGATGAATATTATTTTTCATATTAATACATAAATATAAATTTCAATTAAAAAAGTAAATGTGAATCAAACCTTATTATGTATTGTCATGTGAGCTTTCAATTTACTCAATTGATTATACTTTTTTTTACAAAGATGACATGGATAAGTGTTGTTACTACTGCTATTAGCTGTATCATCATTTGCTGAAGGTATCGCATGAATATTCATATGTCGTTCAAGCACCGCATCATTGAGAAAATTTTCTCCACATTGGCCACACGTACGTATGTCAGATGTTGGTGGATCGCACAATCGCTCTTTTCTAGTCTCATGACGGGCAATGTGACGTTTCAAATCGTGGGCCCTGGAGAAAGCGCGTCCGTATCGAGAACACGTGGGAAATGGACAGCCCTTTGTCTTGTCAGCTTTCTGAAGAATCGATGTGAGAGTTGACTTTTGTATTTGTGTTGATGGCGTGTGAGAATTTATCAATTGAGAATGCGTTTGTATTTCAGTATTGCTTGATATTGTTGACTTGGTGTCATTGCAATCTTGACGCGGTTGAATAGTCGCTCGTGCTACTGTTGCCAATTGTGCTGACAAAGGTATCACAATTGATATTGTCTCATTGGACACTGGATTGACAATGGGACCTACATGAATAGCAGGTGGTGCAGAAATTGTGATGGCTTCTGCTTCCATTTTTTAAAATTCTCCTGTAAAATAAGTAAAATATTCATAAAATAAATTATCATTTGCATATTATTTGAGAATTTTAAATAAATATCTATAAATAACCGAATGTCAATCAAGTGAAACGTCCTAGCTCTAGTTTTTATAGTGTTATACATTAATTAATTCTCATAATCTATCTTGGATTGTGGTATCAGTTCTCGTACACAACTTGTATCGATTTTTTCGTCATCGTACATTAAGTGCATTGCTACGGAAAAATATTACACGTATTCATTGTCAATATATACTGCAAAAAGTATAGATATAATGACCGGTAGATTTTAACATTAGTAATTTATTTGATAAATTAATTAACAGCAATATATACTTTCAATATACATCATAATTATCAAAAGGTGAAGAAGAAAAATTTGATGTCCAGCTAAGTAGTGGCAATGAATGAAAAATGACTCAAGTAAAATAAGTTACGAAATTTTCTGAGATTTTTAAATTTATCATGAATATAATCAGATATTTATAAAAGAGTCCGTTGCACCGTGGAAGGCGCGATCGATGATAACGTGACGGCGATTGGGCGGCACGAATAGCCCCGAGGGTAAATGTACATAGTATATAATGTCAAAGTAAGATAATTTATCATGTATACTGATATTCTTTGAAGCACACGTTAATTAAATACATACAATATTAATTAATCCCAGTAAATAAATCGTCAAATCTACTTAATAAAATATATTCCAATAGATATTAAATTTGACAATATAAATTCAAAAGTTCCAAAAAAATAATATACATGTCTGAAACAAAAAATAAATAAATAAATTTAAAAAATTGATCATATACCTACTAAAGACAATGGTGACGTTAAATTTCGTATTGAAAATATTTCTTCAGAAGTTCATCTGCTGCTCCAATGAAGAAAAATCTCCGTCTCACTCTCTCACGTTCTTTCACTTTTATTTCGTCTCCTTCCTCTTCAGCATAAATATCATTTATTGGTTAACAGAACAAAACGTTGAAATAAAATGAATAAAAAAAATCCAATGTACCTGATCTTGTAGTAGCTTCTTCGTTCCTTTCTCTAAATTAATTCACCGTCCCCTTTCTCTCACACTCAATCTTCCTCAAAGAATAACATTTATATCTACATAGATCTATGTGTGTACTTATTATATACTTTTTTCTAAATTAATGTAAACGGGGACTTGACACAACATTGAAATCCAACTGCATGCAGGTCTCAAGATGTACTTCTCATCGTCAAGCATTCACTTTCCTCTCTAAACATGATACGATGAAAGTATGTAGTATGTTTGTGCTACTATGTATGTACTAGCTTACAGACACATCACAATGAATTTACACACGCAAACGCGTACTCTCCCTCTCTCTGAATATGTATTCATCACCAATTCACCACCCACTAAACCTATGCTGGGTATCAGGGACGTATTTATAATCTATTGAAACCCTGTACCATCAAATTCTCCATTTTTTTTTTATCAATACATATAAATTAATTGTAGATCATTTAATTATCTATTTCTTCTATTTATCCTTACATTTTATTTATTTATAACAATTAATAATTTAATATACATCTTTATAAATTTATTTATCAGATATATGTGTGTATTTATTATATAATATTTGTTGGGTAGTTTTATGTACTATTTATTATGTTCATATTGTGGAGGTATTACCGCCAAATTTATTGTAAATAAATAAGGGAATTATTGGTTAGAATTTGTTTAATGACTATAAAACAATATCAGGATATTTTTTATTGTTGTTAATAATTTGGAATGAGATTAAAGATGAAAGAATAAAGCACAGATAGTTGAATTTATGTATGAAATATATTTTAATGTAACTATAACCTGTTAATTTTTGTGGGTAAATATTTTTTTTATTTACATGATTAATTATTATAATATATTATAGATATTTTAATTTTTGTAGTATTTTAATTATAATAATCGAGACAAGGTGCGTCAATAATTCAATTAATTATTTATGTAAATGTTTAATTGTATTAAAAACCACAAGGAATATATATAAAGTCGCAGTAATAACATTTGACAATGACACTCCCATGAAAATATCTTTATTTCCCATGAGATTTATTATATGCCTCAGTTACTTTTTGGTCTTTTTATACTTAACACTAATTGCATTATCGATTTTTTTCTGTATAGTAAACAAACACAAGTAAGTTGTATGATTTATTTATTATTAATATGATATAATTAGTCTTAATTATTTTCAAGATTTTATTTTTAATTCAAATGATTCATTGCTAAAAATATAATTTTAAATGCAGTGTGAAATTTTTCAATTTTCAGAGACCTTTTTTTTTATCTTTCATTTATGACCAAGATTTAATCCACCAAAAGAGTTCATACGATGCAAATTAAATATATGACTGTATATCAAGATATTAACATGAATCTTCGCAAGATTTGTGTGTTGATGTGAATGTCAGATATAAATTCGCATTTACCATAACGTTTTAATCTGCTAATGGTATGGATTAATGACCGTTTGCGGTATTTTACTGCTATTTGAATTCCGTTTAAATTTATTGCTGAGTGGCTTTCAATTTTATGAGGTATCAGCTAAATGAAGATGGGTTATCATATGTAAAATATACATAATCTACATAATATTTATTTATTCTTTAAATCTCAATATATTCACGCATATGATCAAGGTGAAAATTGCAATATAAATATCAGAGCAATTATAAACTCAAATAGAAAAGTTTGCGTTGTATATGTCACAATTATTTCCATCTTTATTATATTTAATTGCTGGACCCACGTGTTATCCACTTTAATAATGAAACTAACATTGTTTATCATCATTAATATATATATTTGCAACAACAGCTGTGGATACATTGTCATTACTGGTATCAAATTTACTTTATTATACAACTAATTAAATCCATATTCCATTTTTGTGCCATTATTATTTGATGAAAAATAAAATTGTGTTTATTAATTCAATTATTTCAAGTAATTTTGCTACATATACATATATTGTCTGTTTCAGCATGTTATCATAGTTGCCTAATGCATATGCACTTAAAGTTAGCTTCCTTGAGGAACTATACGTATGTATACTAAATTGTTTACGAGTGAATCAATCACAGATAATACAATTTGAATATTTTCTCATATAATTATGGAACATCGAATGTAATATGAGGTACTGAATTTGTATTTATCGAAATCATTTCATTTTATAGAATATAAAGTTGTATAATAATAACCTGCAATTTACAGCAGTCTTCATAATAATTTGATCAATTACCAAATGCAATTTTAGTAAATGCATGTCTTTGATTGCATCTACTGTCAATATTCATTCAATGCTGAAGTTCAATGCATCAGTGACAATTTCATACAACGCATCAACGTGAAATAAAATTTAATTTCCATCTTTCACTTTTAAATAATCTTATTTATAACTTAATTCATATAAATTGATCTAAAGAATTTGTTCAATTATTGTCAGTATAAAAAATTGTATTTTCTATAAATATGTAAATATTCTGTATTGTTTTTCAGATTCTTCTGTACAGGATAAAAAAATTACGCAACGTTATATCAAAGAAAATCGATAGTAGTTTTTTTTTCTTCATAAACTATTGAATGTTGTGTGTATCTGTTTTATGTAAATCAGACTCGTGTTCTGGCAAAGGATCGAAGTGGTATACGAGTGATATATTGCATGCAATTTGAATAGGAATAAGTTTCCATTGCTTCAGGATTTTGTCATTTCTTCTTTTAAACTTGGATTGAATCTGGATTGATTGATATTTTCAATCCAGCTCATATTTGCAATATGAGCTGAATGATGCAGTTCAAAACAAACTGTTTCATTTTTTCTTTTAATTCGACAGAGTGGCATTAATATTTTTATTTTAATCGTCCATGATTTAATTGAAATTTTTTCATTTATACAATCATCAATCTATTATTCTAAAAATAGAATTATAATTCTTCTTATATTGAATATATATATAATATCACCAACTACTATTATATTCAATGTTGTCAATATAATTTTGAGTTAAATGATATGAATGATAAATAATCACACATTAATGATCTTTACGCTCGAATACACAGACGTGAAAGTTTTGGTGAAAGATGAACGGTTCGTAAAACAAGTATTATCCACGATAATATTTACATACACATATATTATACTGTACATAGATAAATAGATAGATAGATCTATCGATCTTACAGCTGTTTTGTTTGCAATTTTCACTTTGAAAATTACCCTATTGGAAAGTGAATGTTATCAGAATTTTGTTCATGTAATATAAATTAGACCTTGGCTGATATTATTGGAACAATAATTTTTTATATAAATATACAATAAACTATATACAATTTAAAATGAATAACGATGAAAAATAATTAATTAAAATATAATTTAAATATCAATTTCATTATTCATTGTATTTTTTATCCAATCAATATAATACTGAACTTTCGTATAAACATCGGGAAAACCTGGTTTAGCACAACCAGATCCAAATGATATAATTCCGGTTAATTGCCAAACGCCATCGGTGCGTCGACATTGAAGTGGACCACCAGAGTCTCCCTAAAATCAAAAAATATTATACAATTAAAAATAAAATATTCAACTCATGTTGTATGATTAATATTGAATTAATCGAAAAGAATATTAATTTTAAAAAGTAAAATAAAATTACCACACAACTACCTGATGATCCATCTGTGTGTCCAGCACACAAATGACCATCTATCAATGGTACCGAGTTACCATACGCTTCTTTGCACACATCTATATTTAATAATGGAATATTTGCTTCTAAAAGAGCAGTTGATAAAGAAGGTGATGGTCCGACGCGACCCCATCCAGACGCAACACAATTGTTACTAGTAAATTTCTCTTCTGCTTCGGGCAAACAAATTGTTCGTATGACTTTTGAAAGTGGACTTGGTCTACTCAATTTCATCAATGCTAAACAATAGAACAATGAATTACTATCATAATCAAATAAATAGATGTAGATAATTCAATAGTTTTATCATTTATTAATAATTACCAATATCATGAAGATGATTATTAAATTTTTCATGAAGAATAACTTTTTCAATAGGAATTCGTACTGATCCATGACCACCAGAATCCAGTTCCCATTCTCCAATGACTGCCGTCCATAATGCACCAATAGGTAAATTAAACAAATCACTGAACAATAAATTAATAAATAAAATCAGATTTATTTAAATTTATACATCTATAAATAATAATATTTATGTATTAATTAATGTATTTATTTATATGCAAAAATGTTAAATGACTTTACGTTTTTATTCAGATATAAATTAAGCGTTCATACTTGTGTATGCAATGAGCAGCAGTGAGGACCCATGATGAATCAATGAGAACTCCACCGCACCAATGACCGATGAATCCAAGTTTTGGATGCAAAAGTTGCAGTGACACTTGCCAAGGCCACGAACCACGTCTGCTGGGTTTGCCATTAAATATTCTTCCAGTTGTCTTCATTCTTGACAACCGTCTACCATCAAGCTGCTGCATCCTCGGTTGACGTTGAGAAGCTGCGGGACGACCGCATTCTGCCATTCAAAAATTCATTCTGTGTGTACGGCTTCACGCCGCGCTGCTTTGCAAAGTTTATTTTCACGAGAGAAATTTAAAAAAAAAAAAACATTGACGGCATAATATGACTGATTGCAATCATCATGTAATAATTATCGCGGTTGACACTCAGTAAATTAAATTTTATCATGAATTAAACCGAAGAAATATAGTTACACGATCGTGAAAAAAAATCTATATGCCGAATTAGATTTGATATATAAATAAAAAAAGAAAATTTCGCAAAAGCAATGAGATATAAAATAACTGGAACTTACCGGATTGTTTTACTCGCTCAGTCCTCATCATCGCGTTGATTTCTATTATTCCAAGGATGAAATACATCACTATCAATAGTTCATTCCAAAGTCTCATTGCTCTTATCTCTTGGTGTTTCCCAAGATCGTAAATACTTGAACTTGAATGAATATAATTATTGTTTAATATATTGAAATGAAAACATATTTCCAAAATGAGAATATAATAATTGAAAACAACGTGTGAAATGAATTTTGATATTGAAGAAGGATCATGAGGTCTGGATTGTTTGACGCTCGAATCTTTTATATGAAGAAGTTCAAGAAAGTTAGGTGACTATAGTCCAAGATTGTGAATCAAGATTCTATTGAGTTGGGGGAAGAGGAATAAGGCTCACCACGATTCTGATGCTAGTCTATATGTAATAACTGGTGATAGTACTTTTGCTGCCAGAATGAACACTCCTGCTATCTTACTTGGAAACTTATATGCCGCTTATTTCAACCTTTTTATTTTTAGTTTATATATTCTCCTTTTACAAATATTAAAGTGGGGAGGCTTAACATTGATTATAAATGATTAATAAATTATTTAAATCCACTGCATATCATTGTTATTTTAAATATGTATATATATATACTGCAGTTGGATTTAGATTATTGACCTATAGAATGTATTGAGAGCAAAAACGTGTATTAGAGACGGCATTGAGTGAGAAAGTGAAATTGCATTGCTTGATATGTTAAAGAAAGGAAACACCATGTCCAATCTATCTACTTTTACTGATATTTTAGTACTTTAAAAGTCATGTCCATCTTTTCTAACATTTATATCATAAAAACAATTGTTTTGTATTTATTATTGTCGATGATATTTGTGCATGTTATTATATAAAAATAAAATATAAATCCATAGATATATATAATTGCCGCAATTGTTATTTTATGGGATGGTACACAACTTTCCCTAACTTCTCTATAATCAGAATTTTCATATTTTTTTTAAAAAGAAAATAGTGCAACAGGGCAGGAATCGCAGGGTCTACATAAATACAATCGCATAAAGCCATCGAAAATGTGAAATAAAATTCATGATTCATAAAATGATGACCCACTTGTTGTTCTTGGACAATTCAAATTTATAATATACCTATCACAAATACATGTGTATATATATTTAATTGTCCATTCTTAACCTAGATTTTTTCATTACTTCATTATGAACAATAGGGACTATTAATCGGTTTACTTATTAGTCAGACTTGAATTCAAAAGAAATACTAAACTCAATAAAGAAATGAAAAAAAAAAAATATTAAAAAAATGTAATATATATATGTTTTCTTTCTGCAAATTAGCAAGTTGTAAGATTTGTGCACAAGCAGCACTGTCGCATCAAAAATAATCTTATACATATATGTATAATCTTTGAATGATGTGGCGCCAAGATCGCAAAAGATAAACCAGTAGAAATCTAAATAAAATTTCGTACACGACGGCAATTTATTAATTGAGTCTTTGATTACAGAGTACAATATAATTTTCTCATATATTTTGAAATTTAGGACTTTGTGAGGTTGAGAGATTGTTTAATGAGAAATATAACGGGGTAAATTGATGCACTATTCCTCGCGGCGTTTTTAATATTATGACGACTGTTCGACCTATATCTTCGAAATGCCAAGATGAGGTTAGTGTCTGTATATATATTCATTGTATATCATATGATCTAGTAGGTCACTCTTTTGTGATCGTTCTCGTGATAGTTTCATGTTAATTTTGTGATTAATTTTTTTAGAAAGAAAAAATTGCACAAGGCCGAATTACAAGACGTTCAATTCAAAATCTTCCAGACTCTGAGAAAGAGGTTATTTTTTTTAATATAATCAGGATAAATTTTCATTCAAATATATTTATTTAAAATAATCTGTATTTATTTACTTTCATTATTTTATTTTAATTATTCAATGGCTATATCTTATAATGAATATATGATTTGATGATTGTCTTATTAGAAATTGTTGAAAGTGGAGCTTATTCATAAGGATCCAGACATATCAACATTGCCGGAAATAAAATTTGCAGGAAAAACTTATTATGTCACTGATTTTGAAGGTTGTGCTTCGTTATGCGATCAAGTTATGCAAGTATTATTTTCAATAAGTATGAAAATCATGAGTGATTATTGAAAACAATTCATGTTTTTGTTATTTATTTAATTATCTATTTACGTTGATAGAGAACGGATTGAGAAATTTACAAATTCAATTTTCCCAATCGGATTTGATTTGGAGTGGCCATTCAGTTTCCAAACTGGTCCAGGAAAAACTGCATTAGCACAAATTTGTGTATCCGAAAATACATGTCACTTATTTCATCTTTATAATTTGAAGAAATTACCAGCGTCTTTAATTCAATTATTGTCTCATTCACGTGTAAAATTAGTTGGAGTAAATATAAAAAAGTGAGTTTTATAATTTAATTATTCAAAAGAAAATTTATTTCAGTCTTATATACAAATATATATTTTATTCATTTCATTTCAGTGATGTTTGGAAGTTGAGTAGAGATTTTCCAGAATTTCCCGCTTCACAAGTTGTAGAAAAAAATTGTATTGACTGTGGTCCATTGACAAATCAAGTTTATAAACGATCATGCAGATGGAGTTTAGAACGGCTTACAGCTTATATTCTTCAGAAAAAAATAAGCAAAGATGACAAAGTTAGGAAAAGTAAATGGCATATTTTACCACTTACTGAATCGCAAAAAATTTATGCCGCAACTGACGCTTACGTTTCATTACTTTTATATTTGACAATTCAGAAGAAAGCTGAGCAACTGGCCTTAGAAGAAACAAATAAGAAAACTTAAATCTGAACGTCCCATAACATTAATTATAATCATGCGGACAAAAATAGTAAAAGTATTGTGGGCTGGTCGTATGGGATACAAGGCTGGTCTCAATTTACAACAAGCTCTTGCAAACCAACATCATGATCAGAATTTTCCGGTTGATTATGCTCGTAATACATTAATTTTAATTGAACATGATCCCGTTTATACTGTTGGGATCCGTAATAAAGAATATACTGATAGCGATGTCAAAAAATTGACGGACATTGGTGCAGAATTTTATAAAACCAATCGAGGGGGTTTAATTACGTTCCATGGACCTGGACAGTTAGTTGTATATCCAATACTTGATTTAAAGCAATTCCAACCGAGTGTCAGATGGTATGTATGTCAAATTGAAAAAATGATCATACGACTTTGTGCTGAATTCGGTATCAAAGGCAACACATCACCGGACACAGGTGTATGGATTGATGATAAAAAAATTTGTGCCATTGGAATTCATGGTAGTCGTTATATTACCACACATGGACTTGCATTGAATTGTAATACTGATTTGAAATGGTTTGAACATATTGTTCCTTGTGGTATTGTTGGTAAAGGTGTAACTAGTCTCAGTAAAGAACTCTCTGCCGAAATAACTATTAAAGATATTATACCTTATTTAAAAAATGCATTTCAAGATCAATTTTTATGCACGATCGTTGATTTTCCAGCTAAAGAAGCATCTGAATTAATGCGAGCTGCTGTCAAAAATGCTGCTATTAAATAGAATGAACTTTTTAATCATAACGGACATTATGCAATGAATAATTGCTTCATATAACAACGGAAGAAAACATTTGTATTTTTTTTTTATTACAATAAATATTCTAAATAATTGAACTTGAGAATTATATTTACACTATAACAATAGATCGTCAATGATCATCACAGCCTTGTTAAGGCTAAGCAATAAAGTTTTTTAATATATTTTTCTTAGTCTTGTCTTGCAAAGTTTTTTTTTTCTCTTTAGTCAAGCAAAATATGCAAAGCTATAAACATCTATAACTATATTGATGTGTAGATTTTTTAAACGAAAATTGTATATATTAATTATAAAATAGATGCTAATACAGATAAATATTTCCATTCTCTACGAATTTGATCTACGATTGTTATAAATTTACAGGGAAAAAAAAAAAAGAAAAAATAATAGAAATATAAAAAAGAAAATAACAATACACTTGTATGACTAGAAATCTTCAGCAAATTTAAATATATCTGTGTTTTTATGTTGAATCAAAAAAGTATTAACACGCGTGAAAATTATTCTGACAATATATGAAGATATTGTTGATTATAAAGTCCAGTAGTGAGTAAACCCGTAATTATGACTGCATTATGAAGTGAATTTGCTGAATCGCGTATGATTTTAAGAGCCTGCTCAATATCACCTTTTAATTCAGCATATTGTTTATTAATAATAAGCCCCTCCAAACACTGAATGCCTTTTATTGCATCAGCATTAGGCCGTATATCAAGAGGATCCATATCATTGGATCTTAAAGGCGCAATTCCTGGTGAATGTGGTGTAAAACGAACGATTTGTTGCTCCGATTTTGACTCAGGTAATTGTGCAAAGCAATAAACTCCCAATGCGCGCGCTAGAAACTTGCATCTAAAAGAAAGTGAGATTATAGAAACTCTCTCATTTTTTTATTATTTATTCATTATCGCCATTACCTGATTGAAAGTTGTGAACCTTTTCTGAGACCAATCGCACCAAGGATTCCCCAACCTTGACCTATGTCATCTGCAATTACTAATAAAGTCCGGGCGAGTTTTTTCAATGATCTCGCAGCAATTACAGTATTTTCGCTGTATTGACATTGTCTATATGCTAGTTCAAATGCTTTTGCCCATAGCAATGGTAATTTTGCTTCGATTGCATCACTGTAAAATATTTTTTTCTATTCAAACATTCTATCGATAAATGTTATATTAATTTTTTTTAATACAGTCTGAAATAAAAAAATATTCTTACGTTGGCTTTATCGCAGCAATCCAATCAATAAGATTCACTAAGAGCATTCCTTCTTCTCTGATATCACGACAGAAAGGCAATCGTTTTTTCAGAACTGCGTAGAGAGCAAGAAGGCGTCCGTCTGATATTAAGACACCCTCAATTGGTGGTTGCCGTGGCACGACTGGTTGGAAAAATGATAAAACTGATGTCCAAGTTGGTTCGACTTTATCCGTAATGCTGTGATTAAAATAAGCTTCTAATGCAGCTTCTGTTAATTCGCCAAGTGTTGATGGTGATGTAACAGCTATTCCAATAACTCGAAGAATACCAAGAAGTACAGGACTAGCAGCAGTTTTTTCTGATAACCATTTAGCCCAACTGATACGAATTTGTTCAACTAAAAATCCACTTTGGTTGATAGAATGTAATAATTCTGTGATTAAAAGTCCGGCTTCAGCTGCCTGTTGTGACTCTGAGACTGTGCTTGTAATTATAATTTCCATTTCATCTAACATTTTAGCAAGTGTTACTGTAAAGGCTTTGACATTTGTTGAAATCAAAGATTTGTGTCGTGTTGTACAGTTGACAAGCAATTTTACTGATGAGCGAACGTACATTTGTCGTTTTTTCAATGTCGTTGGATGGAAGTGGGTCACTGTTGGGTCATAAGCCGCGACTACTTTCAATAAACTACGCAAAAACATTTGCCATTTTGTTTAGTTTGAAAATTTTATTAGTTAAATAAGAAATTATAAATTAAAGCACGTTAAAACGATGAAAGCCAATGGATTATTACTTACTTGTTTATGGCCATGTCAATTGGGTGAGTGTGACTGCCCGCGGTGGAGAGAATTACACGTGGATCACAGCTCATTACATGCCAGTTTATCACTTGATCGTAGGCCGTTGCGTCTACCAAGTGCCACGCAAACTTTTCCGCTTCAACAACCAATTGAGCTGCTTTCTCATTCTATACAAAAGAAAAAAAGCAACGTATAAATGGAAACATATTATTTATAAATTGATGTCGTTTTGAATTTCACTTTCTATCATTAAATTGCAATTTACCTGTCTTACATTCGGCTCATTAGATAATTTAATGAACAAATTTAAAAGACAAATGTGCAATCTAGCGGCAATTGGTAATGGTTGGAATACCAATACTTCATTGATCCATGCAGTCCAATTAACAGAAATAAAAATACTGCCAAGAAATAGATGACTGTCTGGTAAATATTGATCCACTACCTTCACCATCAATTCAACATCATTAATCTCAGGAGAAAATCTATCCCAAGGCAATGATAAAAAGTTTCCATGCATAACGTTAAGAATGTGATCTTTAATTGAACTGTGTGCGTAATTTGACACGTAAAATTGCCATAAGTAACAGAGTATTTTACTTGACGCTGGCATTGTATCAATTATAAAACGAATACACTCAACGAACATTGCTACAGTTTTATTGGCATGTGGACCGTCAGTTATTATCCATGGCAAAAGTACTGATCGATCATCAGTAAGTTGTTGGATCCATGCAGCAGTTGGTTCACGTAAATTTCTTGTCCAGTACGGTGTAATCCATGGTGCAAACATTTCACTGAGTACTGGCCATATTTGTTCACATAATTGATCTGCCAATGAGCCACGATCAAACTGTAGTGTTAGCACAACAAGTGCGTGCCCAATCATTCCTAAAAACATTATTAAAGGCTCATTGTAAACGCGATACTTTGGATAAAGACCGTACAGGCCATATTGTAATCGTTCTTTCATAAAATGTTTGCTAAGAAGCACGGCAGTATCGTAAATTTCTTGTCTAGATAAAATTCTCTGATCAGTTGCGTATCTTCTAATTTCCTCTCTTGTTTTACTTGGATGAATTGGTGCTGAATATCTTGATCTTCCACTCAAAGCGCTCAATAAATCACGCCATACATCTAATGACAAATTTTGTCCTTCACTTCCTCTCAATATTGCACTGAGTACTTCGCCATAATGTTCGGGAAATTCATGAAGCAACACTAATCTTAAATGATTACGGAATAATTCATGTAAAATTAATTTATCATCTTCTGGATTTAGACCAATATTGCACAATGCTTTTGAAACAAGATCAATAAACATTGATCTCTCACTTAGACGTGGTCTACGATAATTCAACCAACTGCCAACATCAAATTTGGATAATAAAACAAAGCACAAATCGGCATTTGAGCCTGTGGACAAGTCTACAACAGTTTGATACATTTGTAAAAATGTTGATGCACCACCCGCAACAGGAGTAAAATGAGGTCCAAGTAATCCACCAAGATTTGGCCGTTGTATTATTTTATTTAATAATTTTGGACCTTCATATTCTTCTCCGCTTATAAACATTTGTCCCAATTTTTCAATGCACGTTGTGACAAGTTGTTTTGTTGGTGGGCATAAGGCAGTTTCCTCTGTGTAAAATTCAACAAAATGATAAAATAGTTTAACTCCAGTTTCTTGAACATTTTGTAATATGGCAGTGTTTTCACAAGTTCGATTGACATTCAATTCGTATTCAAATAAGGCAATTAAATGATCAATAAAGACACAAGCTTGAATTACTTTGCTTGAAGGTGGCTGACAAGCTTTAATTAATAAATTTTCATATTCTGCTCTATTCTGACTAATCATCTGATCCACTCCATCACTTACTCGAGCTTCAGAAATTTTTATTCTAATTACGGCTGGCCCAGCACAATGTACAGTTGGCGGAGTGCCAGAACGGGCACGTCGTTGTCCAGCTGGTGCTGGATCACAAAGAGCATGAAGAATAATACTGCTCTCGACTTCACGATACAGTGTAGGAATCAATTCCAAAAAATTACAATCCACAGCAGTATGCTCAGACAATAGAAGATTATAAGTTTGAGCATATTCTAAAATTACTTTCATATGTGGATTCACTGCGCCAATTACTGGAGTCATACTGTGAAGATTTTTACGTGATATGTGATCGACATTTATATTTTGACGACTAAGTGGCGGTGGTGGCTCGAAATTTTCATAAGTACTTAAACGCCGATAGATTCGTTGAATTGGATCTGCAGGTTCTAATGGAGTTGTTGGTGTTTGGATGATTTTAATTTGATTTTCATCAATAAGCCGATGACAAATCCGTTGCCATTCGTGTACTGCTTGCAATTGTAATCGTTGCACTTGTTCATAGTCAATATATTCAAACCACGGGCTGTGATCACCCTGGACTAATAACATGAGCTTTTGTGACATGTATTGTGGTGGCAAAGCAGGTAAATAAAGTCCGGGCTCTTGTAATCGAGGTTCTTCTAACCAAAGACTAAAAGTTTTATAAATTTTTGCAGCGTTAAAGTAAAATATACGTCTTTCATCTGTTATTTGTTTGCCATCGTCATCCACATCACGTTCTCCTTTCAATTGAAAATATTCAGTCGTGTCATGCAAACGTTTTTTGACTTTTTTCAAATAACTCAAATTGATCATGCCCTCGAAAAATTTATCACCCAATCCACCACGATCAACAGATATTCCCGGTGCATTTGGTACACGTGCAAGAAATAAAATGAAAAAGTTTTGCCATAATAGTGGAAGTAGTGGATGATCCATTGGTGTGTCCAATGCTTGTTGGGACCATCGATAAATTGCCAATCCATTAGAGCTGAATGCTGCAACTTTTGTTGTCATACATGCGCGTTTTAACGCTGCATCAAGCGATGTTTTTGATTGCTCCGATAATTCACGCAAAAGCTCACGCCAAAGTCCAGTTTTTAATTCACGATTCTGTTGCTCAGTATAAAGAACTTGATACGCAAGCCAAATTGATTCAATAGATCCACCAAGAAGACTGGGTGTATTGCCAGAACCAGTTGCCCAACTCAAAAATGATCCGATAGATCCCGATGACTTACCCATGCCAAGATTCTACATCAAAGAAAAAAAGAAATAATTAAAAAAATTTGTAATTGCTTTTTTTTTCCTTCAAATCTTCAGTATCGAAATAATGATGATGCTTTACCTCATTGATTCCATCTAATGATAGCTAGTTCAATAAAATAAGTATATTGAAAGAAAGTGATTTAAAATATTGAAAAGATAAAGGATATACATACTGAAAAAAGATTGCGAAATATATTGTCTGCGGTGCTTCGTGTTTCAATATTAAAGAAGGCAGCTCTAATTACAATATCCATCAAATACATGACATTGTGGTCGCGATTCCAATCAGGAACTCGCACTAAAATATCTAACCATAGACGTATGAATGGTTCTGAACTCTGTAGGCAATATCTGCACATAAAATCAATCAATTAATCAACTAAAATATAATTAATACAGTTTTAATTGTGATTCTAATTGAATACCTCTTATAATGAATTATTTGTGACTGAATCATATTAGAAAAAAGTCTTATGATCGGTCCAGGGAATTCAGGTGCAATCAAATTCTTCGCCATTTTTACATATGTTCTATCAGCAGTAATTAATGACATAATTAAACTATCAAATCGTTCGTTCTTAAATAATGAATCCGAACATTCAATGAACAACGGAATTATATGATGTAATGCAATAAGAATTTGTTGATATTTGTAGAAACATTGAAGAATTGACAATTGATTGAATGCTTTTGTGCAAATTAATGGGATTGAATGACCCCATAATGTCATCATGACTGCAACATAACAGGCAATCGGTTGTTTTTCACGAACACCATTCACAATAATATCTAATGATGCGACTGATTCTAAATCTGGTACATGAAAGAATGCTTCAGCTGGATTAGTCATCGCATTACGACAATTTGAGTCTGATTGATCCAATTGATGAAGACGAAGTCGGGTTATCATTTCCCATGCCCATAAAGTGAAGGCTTGATCGTTATTTTGCGGTCTAACAATTGACGATACCTGTTTAACGCCTTCTGCAAGCAATGATGCATTTTGCGCCGGAGTTTCAGGCACGTATTTCATTGTGAGTTCAACAATTAATAATGCAACTCGATGATGAAGATGTAATGGCAAATAGAGATCACCATTTCTATCCAATCCCCAATTTAAATGAGTGAGAATTAATCTTGCCAAATGACTTTCAGTCGACGCTAATGGATTATTATGTAACCATGTAGACAATATTGCTATATCTTTCTCATGTGGTATCCATTTTCCAATACTCAATTCCGTAAATAGATATAAACTTAATTTTCCAACTGAACTAAAATTATCCCGTAATTTATATAAAATATCAGATAATAATGTTGGATGTTTGCTTGTAAGATTAGAAAGAAGTGATCGTGCATCTTTTGAACATGATTCTTGTGTTTTTTCACATAAAAAACCAATTTGAAATAAATCAATTGTTGTAGCTCTTATAAAATCATAATCACGTATTGTTCTAGCCATCGCCATATTTGTAAATGTTGTCAAGAGAAAATATGATTCATCACCAGGCATATCAATCAATTTTTCTTCAAATTGTTTACGCAGTGATGGGATATTTAATTGATTTTCCCATTGCTCAAAAGTCACGTCAATTTTCATGGAATCTGTTGTCACTGTATCAGTGTGTAGTGCGTAAAAAATACTCCATAATGTACTTGTTGATATTATACCGTAGGGAATAGCTGCAAGATATTGCCATGCACCCAATCGTCGTGATGAAAAAATTGACATTGTAGCACGTAAAAAAAAACAATTATATTCTGTTTCAAGTCTCAATATCATGGACGGATCAAACACTTGACTTTTATCAAATACCTCCCATTGATCACTGGCATATTGTACTAGATCTCTTATTAATGCGCTCAGTCTTTTTGCTAACTGTCTGTAACGCGGTGAATCATAAGTTTTTAATCCCTGTTTAAATAATTTAACTAATACATTTGAAAATGCAAATATTCGTAACATATGATGCTCTGTCATACTTTTTTTATCTTGATAGTAACCATGCTCCTGTTTATTAATTAATAATATTTGCTCAAATAGTTTACCAATTGGTATTTGGTTAAGAAGAGAAATTAAATCACTTTCAAACAAATTTGCGCCAGTATTGGCAATGTCTTCGTCTTCTTCACCTTCTTCATCTAACATCACCCATACCGTATCACTGGGATTACTCCCAGTGTCTTGTAAAGATATTTGAACTTGTTCAAGAAATTTATCACGGTCTTTAACTGGTAATAAAATTACCGCAAGTGTTGCCACCATGTGATCTAAATATGGATCATTCAATGGTGACGCAGTGAGTCCGCGATTTTTTGGCGCTATTGGAACTTGAATAAAACCAGCTGCCCAATTTGTTACACCACCAGGACATCTTAATACATGATTAAGAATAAATAAATGATCTTGCCATGTGGCGACACGAAGAAGTACTGCAATAAGTTTTGATAGCCAATCACGTGAGTCAAGAACAAATTTACCGTCTTTTAATATACGTCGTTGGAAATTAAATAATATTGTGATACACATACGTAATTCCACTAATTCTGGCATTGTTTGTGATGGCATTTGAATAGTAGTTAAGTTGACAGGAGCATTTTGAGGTAGACTCGCTAATTCTTTACATGATATGCAAACACGTTGAATATAATGTTCAATTTGGAGCTTCAACATTTCAGATTCATAGCAATAAAGTGCTTGAGCATTGTGTAAAAGATCTTTGATAGATGATAAATTTTTGGTAAGAGTATTCAATGCCTGTTGATTAAAGTGTGCAATTGAATAGTCGTGAGATGCACTCACTGGATTTCCATCTTGACATTCACCTGATTCTGTTATTGACGCTTTATCCAAATGCCACAATTGTTTCTGTACTTCTTTACAATTTTTTTTCAGACTGTCAAGTTCATGTGAATTGAGAATTAAATGATTTCTCACGCGCAAGTAGCTCATTAAAAGTTCATGAAGTCGATGGTGTTGACGTATTGCATTGCTTCGTAATTGTGTATCGATGAATTCAAAGATGAATGAATCAATCAATGACAATTGTTTGTTACTATAAAGCGCGGCTAATTGAGCCTCAGTAAATGGCGCCATGGATTTATCAGATGATTTAATTTGATTAATTTTCGTAACAATATTTTGCTTAGATTCTATTTGTTCAGTTTGTGAAGAACTAATTTTACCCAATGCATTATTGAATCCCTCAATTTTCGATTGTTCATTGATTTTTATTTCATTCTCAAGTTTTTCTATAGCTGGTGCACTTGGTTCAACTTGAGTTTCTGATATTTGGCAAGAAGAAAGACTTACTTCAACCTCACCTATATTTTCACTAGATGATTCTTCAGGTGGTGCCGATGATGAAGACATCATACCATTATCAACTGTATCAGTTGATTCACAACTAGATTTTTCATTTGTTCTATCAATTTCGACCTCATTATCTTCAATTTTCTCATCTTCTATGGATAAATCTATATCAGTTTCTTTTTCGAATATTTTCGTGTCAATTGCAGCAGAATGAAGCTCACTCTCCATATTTTCAATACCTTCTACTTTTGGATAATTAGTTGGTGACTCGCCAAGTAGACATTCAAACTCTTCCATTGTTGGTGCATCTGGTAATTGTCGTTCTAAATTATACGATCGTGCCCTCTCCTTCTTTCGTCTCTGTAAAGTAATTTAATTACACATCATTTGAATATGTTTATTTAAAGAATACAATGAACAAATACTTCACAAATGAAACATAACAATATTGTTTGTAACGTAATTTACATATATTAAAAACAAAATAATAGTACCTGACGTGATTTAGTTTTTTCCATTATTGCACGGTGTTTAATCAATAATAAACAAAATGTCAGGCAAAAATTCACGTAAAATTATTGTTGAAATTCTGATTGGATATAGTACGAAATAAGGACAAACATATCAAGTCCATCACATTGTTATAATTTAGCACATGACCTTTCTGATTTACAATTAAAACCTTTTGTGCGTGACAAACAATACACTTTATTACGTCAAGGAAAATCGAAATTAATAAATAGTGCGACAGATGAATAATTCTGTATTAGATTCAACATTTTATTCTAGTTTGATTACTATTGGATATTTGTTTATGATTATTATTGGTATATGTTTCACAACATAATAGTAATTTATCAATATAATTATTTTTGATACGCATATATCATTCGTATTATTAAATATATATATTTGTTATCAGACAATCGCGACGTGTAGAAAACTCAAAAGATTGTCCATCGTTTCAAGTGTCATTCTTATTAGTTACTAGTGTTTTTTTTTTACCACTGGTGCTAAAAAAACTCTATAATGGCGCGCGCATGCGCCATACATTATGCGTAAAAAAGTGTCAACACTATATTTTCGTATTATTTACTCTTAACTAAAGTATTTACTAACATAATTATCTCCAAATTTCAATCTTTACATCCAGATATCTGTCATTTCAAGCCATCATTTTATTTTCCATAATAATTATTTGAATTATTAGTCTAATTATATTTTCTTCTTTTGATTCAAAAATTAATCGCCAGATGTCGTCTATGACACCAAACTTCATTGGAATGTAACACATATATGTTTTTGCAAATAATGATTTATGTATAATGTGTATATTCAGTTTATGAATTGAGGTTAGGAAAGTCAGCTGGTAACTTCTAAGAACATGAATTGTAGTTACAAAGTACTTTAATTAGTGAAAATATATTATAAACAAATAAGTATTAATAATGGGACGAAGTCGTACGCCATCACCACGACGAAGAGAACGTTCAAGAGATCGTGAACGTGAAAGAGATCGGAGAAGAAGACGTTCGCGAGAGCGTCGTAAGAGGTAAAGTTAACTTGTCTCCATTAATAAACAAATCAAATACATTTTTCTAATAATTAATTATAATTTATTTCACAGATCGGTAGAGAGAGATAGAGGAAAATCGCGAGAACGAGAACGTGATAGAGATCGTGAACGACATAGAAGATCATTTAGTAGATCACGATCGCGAGATCGTCCAAAGCCTAAAGGTAAAACTGTTGCTGCAGAGAGACCAAATATTACAGGTAAGCAATGCATGAGGTTTTTCATGATTTTTCATTTTTGTTATCAGCACTTGGAGTATTTATTAATGATGTTATTTCAATTACCAGAGGCTGATCTTCAAGGTAAAACTCCAGAAGAACAAGATATGATGAGAATGATGGGTTTTTGTGGTTTTGATACAACTAAAGGAAGAAAAGTTGATGGAAATGATGTTGGTGCAGTCCACGTGATATTAAAAAGAAAATATCGTCAGTATATGAATCGTAAAGGTGGTTTCAATAGGCCACTTGATTTCGTTGCATAAATTGAGTGGGATTCGATATTTAATTAATGTACAACAATAAATGTATAAAATTATTTCTATTTTAAATTGAAATATAAATGGTAAGCTTGACAACAATATAAAATTATATATATTATTTTTAATTATTCATGCTTCTTCACGTTTTGATTTTTTTGCCGGTGGAGATGTATCATCGTCACTTTCTCTCGTTACTGTAGTTTCGGATTCGGATAAAGAACGATTTCTCACTCTATTTTGTTCAGCTTGGGTATTATTCTGCGTCATCATTTGCGTTATATCAAGTCTCTCTAGTCCCTCTGCTAATTCACCTTGTTTTATTCGAAAATCACGTGTTATACTGTGTTTAATATAGCTGTCTAATGATGTGCCAGTTTTTTTTCCAAGTGTCAGAATTTCTTTATTAAACTGTTCAATCTCATAAATAACTTTGGGAATAATTTTCGTTTCTTTCAACACTTTATTTCGTAAAGCATGCGCATCGGCTTTACGACCACTACTTTGATTTTCCTCTGTGTACGTAATCAAATTGTAAAACGTTGTTTTTAAAGGTTTTCCAGCTAATTGTACCACTTGTATAAATTTAACAGCTTGAAATGCAGGATTTTGAGCAGTTGATTTTGAAATAAAATATTTAGTGAGCAATTTAAGAACATTATATAATTGCTGAAGATTTTTGAATGTTGAATCTGTGTTTGGGCCAGGACATATTTTGGCATTGGCCAATGATTCCAGTGTCTGAATTGTATACGACAACTGTCGACATAAACTCCGTTCTTTTACTTTCAATTGATCACGATCAGACTCATCACTGATCCCAGCAGTGCTTACAAATATCTGTTCGGCTTTTAAACGTCCTAGAACCCATGCACTATTATTTATTTTATTCTTTAATGAATTATTGAAAATAGTGTGAGCTTGTGACATTGTTGCAATACTAAAAATATTGTAAACTTCTTTTACACCAATTTTACTATTGTCAATAGAACCAAATCTTTTACATAATTCCACCGACATATCATCCAATATTTTTCCATATTCTGCATCGCGTTCTTCCACTGTTGTAATAAGTTGTAAAATAATTAAAGCTATTGGCGCATCAACTTTATCAGATTTTGCTAATTTTTTCAGCCACTCAAATATTTTATCCATTTTAGTATTATGCAACGCTGTTTTTTGCATGAGTAATGAAATTATTTCGAATATAAATAATGGTATTTTTTTTATAACACTATCAGCATCAACTTCTTCTTCATAGTGAGCATCAATTAAATGTTGCATTGAGGATACAAAAGCATTAAGTTGTGTAGAAAGCCCTTCAGTTGGTAAAGATTGGCCAATTCCGCTCAAGAATTGCGGCAATTTCGCATTGAATGTCGTACATACAAGGTCACATAATTCTTTAAAGCATTCTAAACCGACAAGTGCAACTTCCTCATCAAATCCACGCATACGGTCCAAATCTGCCACAATATACCTGTACAACAATTCACCAATTTTCAAATAATTAACTTTATATTTTTCCCAATGTCTATTACGTTCATAATTATGAAGTAATTTATCGTTTTGAAATATTGAAATGCATATACGAAATGTGTAAAGGTGAAATTCGCTACGTTTTTTTAATATTGCAGCCTGTTCTTTCGTTGCAAATGACACATTCGGTTCATATAATAAACAAATCATTTTGCAAGCAGTTTTAATATCAATTATTGTCGATGGTAATTTCAATGTTTTTCGTGATTTTTTATTGATAGTTGTATCTGTTGCATTATTATCTTTTTTCTTTTTACCATCCCCTTTCTTTGATTTAGTTACTCTTTTACTGAATTGGCACAACTCATTGTAAACCTTAAAAAGACTATTTATACTGGAAACAGTTGATTGATGCTCTATGGACCAAGAGTTAATACGAAATGCAATAAGTGCTTCAAGTGTGGTTGCCATTAATTGCAATGACAATACTTTTTGCTGTGACTTTGGCATATTATCCATCACATCTATTTGATCATCTATATTCAAATGCTCTAATTCTGTATGTGCCATTCTACGACATATCGACTCAAGATGTAAACTGAGTTCATCGATTAATGGTGTATCTTTAGCTGCGACATTACAATATATCTGTTGTAATGCAAATATAAGATCACCTATGGGCTCCTCAATGAACGCTTCAGCGCCATTGATATTCGAACAATTGTGAAATTTAAGAGGAGGCTTGATATTTTCATCAAATTCATAATAATTTTTTAAATTTGCCAATAACATATCAATGACATATTCTGCTAATTCAGGATTAGATGACACAGAATTGTACAATCCTTTGTATAAATGTTGTCGTACTTGATATTCATGATAAAAGCATCGTTTTAATATTCCCAGAATTTCATGACAAAATGCTGAATTATTTCGTGAACTTGGTCGTGTATTATGTTCTGAATTATTTTCAACAGTGGCTTGAGTGTATATTGATCCGGATGTACCACTGACACTTGTGCTAGATGACGATTGACTCAGATTTAATGATCCAATTTTGAGGTGCGAGAGAAATTGTAGGAAACCAGTAACAGCCATTTGACGAATATCAACGCCCTTTCGATAAAGTGCTTTCCGTAAGATTAATACCAATGAATCGCGTATGGTGGTTGACACACGCATAAGTGGTAATGTCGCATGTAAAACTTGTGTCGCTGCTATTCCCGGTATCAGCAATAATTGTTCAAGTAACGTTGATATCCAACCTTGTGAATCCAAAACAATTAATGTTGATTTACGACACATGTAACTCAAACATTCAACATATTGTGATACTGATGTACCACTAGCAACAATTTTATTTGTTAAACTTTGTATAACAGTTGGCCCAATTTCATGTCTTTTTCTAACAAGCTTTTCAATTATTCTTATACCAATTTCATGCAGTAAATTTTCCTCATTTTCTTTCGATTTTGATTCCATCAATACAAATGCCAAATCAACTAATCCTTTTATTACTAAATGACGGTCTTTTGTGCTATTATTAATTATTTGATCCATAACATCCATCAGATTACAATTGTCTGGTAAAACTTGCTGAAGCCAAGCACTATTATTTCGTTTCTCATCATCTTGCATTTTACGTGTGATTGCTTGTGTGATTATATCAAAAACTTGATCCTCATAAATTTCCGATACGAGTAATAATACTGACATTGAGAAGGGTTTCAAAACTAATTCCGGTGCGTTTGTGATACTTTTTAAATGGCGCATAAAATCTTTCATACTAGAATGATTTAAAAGTGCTGATTGATGTATGTGATATAGAACGGTACTTTCAGTATCTTGAATTTCTTTTAAACTAATTTGTCCAATATTATCAATGTTCATTGCATCATTTACTTCATTAGGAGCTTGAGCATAAATATTTGTGAAATACTTTTGCAAAGTTCCAATAACAAGTCTACCATCTTGTTTGTCACTTAGCCTAAGCAATTGATGAACCAACGGTGGTAGCTCATGATGTTTTACTTCATCGATTTTACTACAAATCGCTCGTATCACTGTACCATGATCATTTTGTTCCATTCTTATTGAGGTAAACATTGTTGCAAGAGGTGTGAGTATTTCTATTTCCCATGGCTGATTGCAAATGGATGCAATTACTTGTGATTTATATTCTGTTCCACTGACTTCAGTGCCACGATGATTAATATATTTTTCTTCTTGTAAAATTTGTAAGATATCCGGCAACATATCTTTCCAACTAAAGGAACAAAAATTCGAATATAAATCATCAATTATACCTAAAATATTTATACATATTATTGTAGATTAATTATAACCTAAAAAAATTGTCATCGTTGACTCTAATACTGTTGAGACAATAATCAACCAAACGAACGAGCTGTATTTTAGAATATTTGGGAAAATCTTCAACAATTCTGTTAATTAATGCATTGGCATCTGAATTTGAAATATCAGCATTTTTTATTGCTGTTAATACAGCCTCCACAACTTTACGACGATTTGCTTGAGCATTTTCTGTGGTCGGAAATGACTTTAAAATGTCACTTAATATTTTGACAGCATGATTGTGTTTAATTCGTGGTACAATCAACTCGATTAGCTATTGACATAAAAATATTACAATATTTAATTTTGATAATTCAAATGCATGCGACAGAAAATTATTAAAACCTGCCTCTGTTGTATCAGCATTCTCAAATAACTCTTTTACACCTTCTTTATTTTTATTAAATAATAATTCTTTATACTTTGTGTAAAACGCCATATTTTCTACAGAGTAATCCTAAAAACATTCAACAAAGTTCAATAAATAAATAATCAACACTGTAATCTTGATAAGAAACTTATATATTTTACATATACAAATACGTCTTGGAATAACCGGCAAATAACCTCAAAAGTTATATTTTGTATCAATGAAGACGAACAAAAATATCCAATTAAAGAACTAAGACGTTGCCAAAAAAAAATTAATGAATTAACCTGGAAAATATAATATGTAAAATAAACAATCGTGGTGCAATTACTGTACTGCAATATTCATTATTATTTGTAATTAATTCACATTTTTGTCTTTTTCTCTTATACTGAGATTGATTTTAACCTCGATCCTTTTCAACATAAAAATGACTTTATCATCTAAACAACTCAGTCGGTCATCATATACCAACGGATGTTACACAAATGAAAATATAACGTCTTCTACAAAGCGGGAGAATTATATATTTTCGGAGAAAAAAATTAGAGTCCTTGAGTCAACGGAAACAAAGCAAAAATACTTGATGCTAGCATTTCTCAAGGGAAAGCCATCACTCACAGATTTATTATTTGATGGAAGTGTCTACGAGTATAGTAAGTCTACCAATTTGATAAAGTATTATCAATTTTGAACATTAATGGTTGGAAATTGTTTTATATACAAATATAAACCTGAATTGTGTACTACATATATTCAATATCCATAAATGTATACGTCAACATTACATTTCTTATATTAATACTGTATGAATAATCAGTATGATTGCACATGGTATGATCGCAATATTAAAAATTTGTTATAGATTTGATACATGTTACTTATTAATTATTAATATCTAATTTTCAGATATACTACGTTGCATTTCTCTAACGTCTCATATTTGAAGCCAATAATGTTGTCTTTTTGTTTACACAAAAAGCACATATGGCTTTATTCTGCCAAAATGATCAACGTAATACAGTCATGATAAATTTAGTTATATATGCTTTGCATTCAACACTAAGCAACTATGCACTGTAATGCTTCATTTGTAGTATGCATTAAACTTCGATAGTTGATGCAAGTAAATTACATAAACCAAAGCTCTCTGTAGAGAATTAAATCTATCATTGAAAAAGGTATTACACTGATAAACATACATATTAATTATAAGGATAAAGGGTGTGATGTGTAAAAAAAAAATATGGCAATAGATAAAAACATTTTATTATTACTCTCGCCCTTCAAATGATTGTTGATAAAAAACTTATTTTCACATTATTCTCGAATGCTTGTTTATAATTATTACAACAATAATATGCAAGCAATACTTTAAACAATAAACTATATAGATAATGTATACATATATATATATATACTCGATAATATTTAATATTATGTATGTATATTTAAACAAAAATAAGTTACATGTAGGTTAAATGAATTCAGTCATTGTAGATAAAAAAAAATATATACAATATAAAAGATGAAAAAATACTGTAGATTTATATTATACATTGTCTATAAAAAACTTGTTTCATTAAAAATTTAAATATTTTTTAATGAAGAAGATATAACAGTTAAGAGAGATGAACTTTCAAAAAAAAAAAAATTATTTAATTTTATTCTCTTAATTTTATTCTTTAAAGGAGAAAACTGCATTTGTAAGGGATAAATTTGTGGAAAGCTCATATGATTTGTGTGCATGCATACGTATAATCGAAATAAAATATATCTATATATGTATATTTATATGTTTGCAGGTGTTTTCAACGTGACGCCTTTTCTTTTTCTCTCATCTTTTGTTCACAATAAAAATGGGGAAAACTATGCACTCTGAATTGATGTGATTGAAAGTTACGGCGTTTTTTTTTTTCCTTTCTTTTATAACCCCCTGTCTCTCTGCCTGAGAAAATGAATGTTGCCCGAGGTGAATGAGAGGGAGTGTACTAGACCGCTCGAAGAGCAAGAATTCTATATGTATATAGAATTATATATGTATATGTATATACGTACATACATAACAGTGAGTGAGGTACTTGTTTTCTCCTCGTTGCATTTATTTTTTTTTCAACTCTATTATTCCTATTATACACCTGTTTTTCGTTTCCTCTTTTTTTTTTCTATTATTATTATTCTTTATTTAAAAATACGTTCTTAAAGTTGATACTGTATGTTGAGCATCTGCTTATTGCTGTGTTTTACATGAATCTAGCTCTGTAATTATTGAATACAAAATCGATTGAATTTATTTTTGAATGAATTTTATTAAAATTTTGTGAGTAAATATGCCCTTTGAATATTGAAATGAAGGATTTTTAATAAAGCACCACCAACAGTAGTAGTCGATGCATCAAAAAAGATAAAAGAGCGTTTGTTCATCCAGTGAAAGTGGTGCGCAACAGTATTCATTTTGTTGTATTTTTATTCACGTTTGTTCTGCTCTTTTCACATACTGCATACGTATTCCTGCCATCGTAAACTTTTGCTACACTTTAATGTTCCATCAAAACGTCTATTGTGAATGTGAATGTGGAACAGCGAACTTGATACGTCGAGATTCATTTCTATCATTTATTCTTGGAAAGAGCTATGACTCTTCTTCATATACAATATGAACTGTTTAGAATTTTTTTTTTTTTTGTTTTGCTATTATTTAAGATCTAGTAGAGGCCTTAATTTTATATGTATTTCTAACTTTTATGACTTTGATGTTGACTTTATTAAACTTTGAACTCGAAAATCTTTAATAAAGTTTTATTTTAGTCACGTGTTTGTATCACGTTGCTAAAACATGTGTTAATTATTGGTAATTGAGACAAGAAAGTGGTTATAATATATTTAGACATTAAGATATACACCGTTAAGTTTATACAATTAATTTAATTATTGCGAATAACACCAGTGGCAATGTGTATTAACGAATATGATTCACTTTATTGATAAAACTAATTCACAAATATTTATATTATTATGAAATTGTATTGTTCCAATATTCATAAATTATAATTCAATTAATACACAAGGGATTGTTTTCACTTATTGCGATTAGTATATACATGTATTTCTGTATTTAGAATTTATTCAATTGATATATGTATATAGACATATCAATTAATCATTTTTATTATTTGTATTTAAACAAAAATATTATATGTAATCAGGTGTGGCTGTTGCATATTCCACTGAAAAATAAAACTAAGTTTAATTATTATGCAAGAGTAAATATACTTCATTATTATATTATATAAATAATATTGATTGTTTAAACTTTACATTTGCTTCATGAGATTAAATCAAATCAAATTAATTATGTTCACATGGATGTATATTTTATAGGAAATTAATGAAGGGAATGTTTTGATTATTTGTAATTTCTCTTTCAAATTTATATTCGTTTACTGATGATGAAAATATTGTATATTATTTTGTTGTCATTATAACATTTATTTTTTAGATATTTCTCAAAATAATTATTGTTATTGTTAATATTAATATTTAATATTGCGTCAGATACTATTAAATTGAAGGAAGAAAATTAAAAATGAATGAAATTAATCGGTCAAGTGGTAATTTTGAGAAATGAGTTTGAAAATGCCATTAGTTATATAATTTATTTGCGCAAGTTTTATATTACACGTTTTATATCTCAACTTGTATATTCTTGCAAGTTTCCATTATATTTTACATGCTCACAATTTTATGTGCATATACGTATGGCTAGCAACCACTTGTTGGGATAAATAAATAAATAAATAAATTTTCGCAGAGAATTAATTAACGCTGAAATTAACATTGAAATAATAAACATATTAATATTGTCATGATAGTAGGATTATGATTCTTAAAATTAAAAATAAATACTGTTTTATTTTAATAAATGTTTCATATGTATTTATTCATAAATATATACATATATATGTGTATTATGTTTATTTATATACATACATATATATAAATATATATACAGATCTGAGTTGTGAAGTTAACAGTGGATCAAATTAAACATGAAGTTGGATGTTTGTGATGAAGAAAGTGCTTTGAATATTCACACAACTAAATCAATTTTAAAAAAAAGTGTATAGTGTGATGTTGTGCAAAACTACGCGTCTGTTTCATTTCCGACGGATATTGAGTGGCAAATGTATCGTGCTTCAACAATTTTCAAGACACAGTAAACTACCGTTAATGAAGTCGTTGGCGTCTTTCTTTTTTTATACTTTTTGCTTTATGTTTTGCATCATCACATTTATCAAAATATAATACAACAATATCGGCGTATTTGTAGATAAATAAATTATATAAATATGTATAGGCATTCAAATTTATATGCAATCGAGTGATATGAAGAATTGAATAAGATGAAGTAAGGTTATGTTTGATAGAAACTTGTTGCATTATTATATTAAGTTGATATAAATGCATACTCAATTTTTAATTATTTATATATGTATATATGTATGTATTATGCATGTATATATATATATATATATATATATATATGTGTATGTGTATAGCTTTTTTTTTTTAATGAATATGAATGTAGTAGAAAAGTTTATTCATACAATTGCCTTCTGGCCATTTGCAATCAAAACCCTTATAATATGATTACAATTTTTCGAGCAGGTACACATGAAGCAAAATGTATAATTCATATGAAGTATGTTACTTTTAAGATACATTCATTCAATATAACAATGTATGCTTGAGCTAAAAGGAGATGAATTTATTTTCTAAATATAATTAATGTGGATAAATACTTTATTTTAGGAATCACATTTTCGTCGAAATTCCATATGAAATTAATTAAGCATGGGTATGTATTTGTTTTGTTTTTTGCACTTTTAGTAAGTATTACTTTTTTATGTCTTCTTTATGTTTATTTAAAATTTATTCTTCACATATATTTTATAACTTGCTTGAATTAATATAATTTTCAGGAAGATTTTTTTATATTTTTTTCAAGCTGAGACTGAAATATTCTGTGGACTTATGGCAATGAGGCATATCTATCGTTAGTTGACCATGAAACTAATGTCTTTTCTCCCATCTTTTACCAAGTTTCAATTGTATACGTGATTGGAATCACAAGATGATAAGGGACGACAATTAAACAATGAAGCTTCTTCGATTTTGCTTAAGGTACATGGCCACATTCATTTAATTACAATTATGAATCATATAAAATTTATAAAATCTTTAACTTATTCGTGCATTGAGTAGAATTTAGCGAATAAAATTTTTGTAATTGATAACTAACAAACACATTAATGCGGTGGATGAATATAAAAATAGAAATTGCTAATAATAAATTTCAGACAATTAAAATATACATTAATTCATCTACAGTTCATAAGTTCTATTGTATAAATGTTAGAATTATTTTTTTTAGTACATATATCCTTGATTGAAATTGAATTTCTAGGATAAAATTCATAAATGCATGAATATAAGATAATTAAAACAAGCAACCAAGTATTTCTCATGAACACACTACATTAAATTGTACAACTGAAATGATTTAAACCAACACTTGGTGATTTTCTTGACATTTCCCGATTCATTTTACTTGAATGTCGCAAAACTTACATGCGGGGGTGGGAGGTCAGGCTAAAAACTCACCCTCTCTTTTCTACAGTACACAATGCTGCTTGCCGATTGGTCAGGTGTTCTCGTGACGTAGCGCTGAGTGCATGGTGTACGTATTGTACGTAGCACGCGGAGCGTCAGTCTGATCCTGTCTGTTGGGCCGACTTGTCATATACACCCCATACAATTTGATCGGGTTAAATGGTGAAGAGGAAAGAAGACTATGTTGCGAGATAAGATTTAAAAAAAAAAAAAGAAAAGAGAAATTGAGAAAGCAAATATAAAAATAAAATCACGCTGAAAGAAGAGAAGGAAGATAAAGAACGCGTCTGACTCAACTAATATTTCGACTACTTTCGAAACAAGAAACTCACTTGGCGGCTTTTTATTCCATACATATATAGTTTTTCTTCCATTATGGGGTGAGTGCAATTTTTTTTTTCAATACGAAATACAATTTTTATTTAATAGTGTATTTAATTTTTATCTCTAATTTTTTTTTTATATGTGCATATTCTTGGAGTATTTTATGTTCAATAATATTCCTGACAAGCGTGAGTTAATTTATGAATACCAGTAAAAAAGTATTCTCAATCAAACTTGTGATTGTTGGCTCAATAAATGTCAAATTAGAAAAATTTTTCAACTCAAATATTGAATTTGAGTTATTTTATAATTTATGGATTCGATAATCTCGTCAAATAATTTCAAACTGATGGTCTCTGGGATCTCTCGCGATGAAATAATTAAATTTTATAATTAATTAGCAGTGGTTTCATGATGTTTTATAGACACACGTATAGAAGCATCTGCTCTAATATTATTTGGTAGGATGCAACAGGCTAAAAAGTTATATGTACATAGTTCGTATATATTCTAATCAATAGTTATATCTATCCTTATCTGATCAACAAAAAAAAAAATTCATATCAAAATAATATTTGATGAATAGTTATTAAAATATTCATTAATCCACCCTATTTTCCTGTAGATCAGTGTCGGCTAATGAACTAATAAATTTATTTATCACGCTATATTATCTTTTAGATTGTTTAGATTTCCACAAAATTTACGACAAAATTAGTTTAATTTAAAAAGTTAATTGATTAGTAAAGTGTGTACTATTTTTCTGCATCGCATTTACAATTGAAACAATAGAAAATATTATTGAATATTTTTTCAAAGGGTTTTTAAGTATTTAATAATATTTTTTATTCAATTAATCAAAATGTTGATTTTTAATTTTTCACAGAATTTGAATAAATTTACTTCTCATTTTATTTAATAAAGCTTTTGCTTTTTTAATATCCAACATGATATTATCGTGGCAGATAGATCTGTATATAGGCATCAATTTTGTCGATATATATATATATATAGAGATGAACATTTACTTTGATCATTCACGAGTGACATCACTTCTTGTGCCTCTTCTTCATTCTCTCGTGTTAGTCCCTTATGTATGTTATCATCTAAAAAGGAAAAGAGATGTGCTAGAAAAATAAATAATCCCTCACACAATTTTTTAACTTTTTTTTTTATAACAACTATCCACTCACTTCACGTTTTTCGTTGTATATGTGCACTAAATTAAACATGACGCGTATCTTTTTTTACATTTAAATTGATCAGCAGTGAGATTTCCATTCAGAGTAAGAAAAATTCATAGAATTTGTTGAGAAAACCACACAAAGTAACTTACTAAAAGAATTTCACTTAGATACAAAGCCAGTTAGTTGAGTAAAATATAAAAAATAAAGAAAAAAATCAAGCCAAATCTTTATTAATGTAGAATATGAAAAAAAAAAGTTATAATTCTATATTATACTCTGAAATGTTTCTAGAGTAATAAAAGTAGAAACTGAATTATAATTATTTACTATTTCACAGGGCAAAACGATTTCATTTGTTTGATGTTTTGAACAATGAAGATAAAATATTTTGCGATTTATTCAGATAACAACAAAGGAAAGAAGGAAATAAAATGATGGAGATACTTTTGTTTTATACGTCTGTCGATATTTTCTAGAGACTATAAATATCTTTTGCTTTTACTAAGAGTCAACGCTACCTCATTTGTACGTTTGGAAGAGAGGTGGATGAGAGTCAATCTTGGGACAGAGAATAGTTGTGATAGATAGTGGAACTCTTATTTTAGACATTGCTTCGAATTGTTTCACAATATAGAGGAAAAAAAAAACAAAGCATACACTCTGCGATATGTCAAATATTATTTTTTATTTATCATTCTCTTCGTTTCCCGTTCGTTTAGCTCCAACATTCAATCTTCATAATGACATTCTTTTCATCATAATCACAATTAATGATTGAATTTAGTATTTGCTTGTTCTTTCATGAAATGAGACATTATTTTTGCTTTGCAATCATTGACGCTTTATAAGTTATCAATTTCCGAGAACCTTTGATGAGGGTCACAAGTTGGTTACCTACGCATTGTTCATCCATTTCTAAAGCACTCACTCGACAATCTACATTTACTCAATTGTCAGTCTTTCATCACATCAATGTGATTAAATTATAATTAATAATCAATTGAATGGCCCTGGTAAATGTAAATTTTTCTCTTTAATTTTTTTTTCTTTTACAAAAGTAATATAAAGATCTGTAATATTTTTACTCATTTAATACTCTAGAATATAATTAGAATAAATGTAAGTTAGTAAAGGTTTGAAAAAAAACTCATAAACGTATGAAATTATTTTTTAAATTTCATCTCTGAATATATATGAATGAAAGTAAATATTTGTTGCCTGTCATGAAAAATATTCGTGATATATATATTTTTTTTCTCAAAAGGAGAAGATTACATATAGATAGATGAATATGGAATAAATAAAGCAATGGACAAAGTCCAGATAAATCCTCGTATTGAAATGATGAAAGGACGATTATATTTATATGAAGCATTTAGATTCTCAGATTGTAAAATAAAATATAATCTTACAATATTTTAAATTCTCTTTCCAGTGAATACAAATTTTTATTACAATGATTAATTTAAATTGTAAATAATTTGATAGCCAACATCTATATAGAGATGTTTATGAGAAAAATGACGAATTAGTTGAATGTAAAGATTACATGTTGACGAGCGATTTCATGAAAATTACGTCCGGGGATTGAAATATATCTTATGTTAGAGTTTTTTTATTCCAATCAGACACAGATTGCGTTGGTTTTACCAGCTCTGTGATCATTTAGCAGAAATAAAGGGGCGCAAAAATAATGTACATTTTTTACGAGCGTCGTATTTTCCGACTAGTTCACCCTCTGATTTGTTTTTCTTTTCTTTTATATTTTTTTCGTATTTTTCGCTTTTGGCTTTTTATAGATATAAAATCAAATTCGTGCATTTAACTTCCATTGACTTATTTTTATTTACTGTCAACTTCTAGTGAATACATATCTATCCAAATAAATTATCTAAAAATTAATTACACAAATTTCTAGAAGAAAATATAATATACTAATAATGAATGATAAATTTAATATTTGTTAAATTTGGAAAAAAAAATTAATTTAATTAATCTGGCTCATCATTACTTAATATAAATAATTGTCGAAATTATGTGAATTATTTGACAATTTACTTAAAACACTTTGAGTGTCTTATATTACATACTTATAATAATAAATTTTTGCATTATCATAAATCATTTATAAATAAAATAACCCTATATAGGATAGTTACAGTGTAACAGGATGCGGTGACATGAGCAAGACCTGAAGGATTATTTATTATTGAAAAATGTCAAGTTTTTTTCTTGTTAAATTTTCAAATCTTCCACGCATTACCCACAGAATAAAGAGTTTTTGTCCGTGTATATCGATTCTCAAGAGGGCCGTTTCAAAGTTCAGTATTGAAGCATGTTTTGTCTGATAAAATCACCGCTATTGTCTTCATTGTTCTTATATTTTATCTAGAGTCGGAATTTGCAATGTCTTCAAAAGATCTGTAATTAAAATTCAAAATTTTATAACAAACAATAACTTTAATACATTTTATTCAATTTGCATGTTTTCATCACGTGAATTATATATTTATCAAGATATTATATAAATATGTTGATTTATATGAAAATATTTGAATAGAGAATTTTTTAACTTTAAAAACAATAGACGCATTTATTTCATACCGGAATAATGTACATTTTTGTATAAAATGTAGGAATCGATCTTGTTAGTATTTATGGAATTTATCTGGCATTCGACGATGTCATTCTTGTATTATATAGACTTGAGAATACATATTGCATTGCATTGTTCTACAGCATTCTCTTTGAATACCAATTTAAATATACTGTTACGTCGTGGACGTAGATAAGTGCGTAAATCAGCATTCAAATACTGCGTGACACAAGACGGATTATCAATTAATAATATCTTACATCTTTTAACAATATAGTAAAGATATATTTTCGATTGTGATAATTCTAATCAATTTATTGATTATGTAGTAATATTTTCATTCAAGTAGCCAAATTGTTTGTTCAATCATGTAACAATAAATTAAAGAAATAAACATTAATGTATTGTTTATGCTGAGCAATTTTTATAATATATATAAAAAAATGTTTATGGAAATTTTTGAATTTATATTCATTTAAATGTTATTTCTTAAAATATATTTATTTCTTATTAGCAAATGAAAATGTAGCTAACAAATCAAATAAACTTGCAATTAAATTTTTATTGTTTTGAAGCTTTAAAAATTTTTTATTTAATATATTATTAAAAGGGGACAGGATATTTAATTGTTTACGATAGAAATTGCTGAATTTCACGTGCGTCCTATTTTTAACTTGCTCAGGAGATTTCAACGCGTCGTCAGGATATAATTCATATATACACATTTCATACTGTATTTGTGGATAAACTTCAAATATCGAATATGATTGCTTGGGATATTGTGTGCTAAGGAATTACTTGAAAAAATAAACGCAAATATTCTTACCAATGTAACTGTGAGACAGAGAAAAGTGGTGAAAATAATAATTTCAATACTTTTAACCTGTAATCGGACTAAACAAGCAAGTTTTCTCGTTGATAGTAACAGAGCTGCTAATCCAATGGTAATTGGATGACACTCGTTTATCGCGCTTGAACTTATATATTAATCCACTCCCTTTAAACGCTTCGAGATAAAAAAAAAAGTGGAGTGAAAAAAGATACACTATAATGGAAAGGCAAATGAAAAAGAAAAAAAAAATTGAAGGAAAAAATAATAAAGAGCAAAAAGTTTTTTTTATATCACAGGATTATCTTTCATCATATAGAATTTAAGAAATAAACTATGCAGTCGTTTGGTTGGACCTTCCAGTTAGATTTTTGTCTTGAAAATTCTGTAATTTTCAGTATTAGATATAAAAGAATGGTAAAAGCAGTTTGTGGAGTTTGTGTGCTTTTTTGCTACGTCGTTTGAAAAAATATCAAAGTGAGTGTAAGATAAATATTGACTATTCGGGGAAAATTGCACTTTCTGAGAATTGTATGTGAGTCACAATTCGTGATGGTGAGAAGCTAGTTTTATATACGAGAACTTGATGGGTTTTGTAAGAATATCAGAACTTTCACAGTATATATTTTTGTGATGCTGTAGCAACAGTGTAAAAATAGTTTTAAATACTGTGGATTAAAAATACACAATTAAGTGAAATAAATGAGGAGTAGATAATAATATTATTGCTTTGAAAAAATTATAGTACTTTATAAATAAAGTTTTGATATGAAATATGATCAATCTTCAATTAATTTTATAATATTTTTCAAGTCGATTCTGTGGTAGAAACATTTTTTTAAAAATATTTCTTATTGATGGATCGACATGTTACTAATATATAATAGAAATCATTGTTGGTAAAAGGCTATTGAGAAAAATACTTTGTGTCCTATGATATTCGTTGTGAAAGAAATATAAATCCTCTCGAGACTTGTGAATGATTTTTCGTTGATCGTACTTCAGGGAGTTTTTTGAATCAAGGAAAATAACGTTTATTTATTTGTGGAATTGGATATTTTACGTGATAAATATTTTTGATAATCATTTATTTATTATCATTGCTATATTTGTTCTTTGTTTATACAAATATTTAATTTCTTCATCATTAACTATTTAACTTCTAACGTTATGCAATAATACATTTGATAATCCAGAATAATAATTGTTCAGATGCTTTTACAAATGATGAATCCTATTGATGATGAATTTGTAAATAATTAAAATGGCAATTAATGTAATTAAAATTGTATGTATCAATGAATTATTACATTATACATTACATATATGACTCTATGGGAAACAATTACCTATCATGCAATTAATAAATTCATCTTTCATGTAAACAAATAGAAATTTATTTTTAAAAGTAACTTCTAAATATTGAAATAATTTTTGGGTTTAATTATCTTCATTAAACATAAAATATTTGATAAATTGCATAATAATAAATATAATTTTATTATCTACTATAATTGGATTATGTAATGAAGCAATGATAGAATTATATTATCATAATCTCTATGAACAAATAAAATTATTAACTACAATTGTTGATTTGAAAAAGACGTATTTTTAATGTCAGAAAAAATTGTTATATTATTGTCTATTTCATTTCTTTCATGACAGAGTTATACTCGCAAAGAAACAAAAATGTCTAAGAATTATTGATCAAAAATATACAAGTAGATGTCACAAATTCCAATTGTCATAATAATCGAAACACAAAGGTCAAATCACCCAGCTTTACCGAAGCTTTATGATATTATATGGGTATCTTTATATTTAGATTCTCAATTTTTTCACCGGAATTTTCATACGATGGTTACCGGCAATAGCAATAAAATCTCCTTTTCTTTATCATACACAATATAAACAATACATGTACATGTTTATACAAAGATATGAGTAAATTGTGATTGTGAAAATCATGAAGAATGATGAAAAAAATTTTACTGCAATTTATCAGAATATTTTTTTTCTTTTTTCAATGATTTAAAATCTACATTGCAATCATAAACACTTGAAATATTTGATTTGAATTACGGTCATAGATTGGTTTATGCATTCTAGTTTGTTTCTTAATGCTGATTACTTTTTGACGTCCGTTACGAATTTGTTGAAATTTCATATTACATTTTGTTAATTAATTTATTTGAATACATTATAAAGCACAGGGGAAAGTCTATGAATATTTAAATCACTGTGATATAATGGAAATTACGTTTCAATTAATATTTATTTTATTTATTTCTTATTAATTTCACCTTCTGTACTTTTGTTTTTCTTTACAGAATTTTTAATAAGAGAAAAATATGAATAATTGTCTTTTTATTTTTATAAAGTCTTCTGTTTGAGGTTAAAATGCTAACAGAAAAATATTTCAATAAATGTTTTAATTATATGTTAAAAAGTTATTTATACTCACATTTTAATTCATCATTTTACAGTTTTGATGAGTATTAACTGTGTCTGAATATCGTAAATATCCAAGTAGAATGTTACATTTAGGTTTATTCATTCATAATACAAAACAAAGTGAAACTTGTTGAACAATACTTATATCTTAGTTGTACTTTGGTTCTCTAAACTTATTCATATAAATATATTGTGTGTACATTTCGACAAAACAAATATAAAATCGATAAGCTATTATATATTCAATTGTAAATATTTATATGAGACACAAAAGCCAGAATGTGATTTTTTTAAATTTATTTATTAGTATTCTTGTTTTCTCGATATTCGAAATAAAAATCCACGTTTGATCTTTTATAAATTCTAAACGTATTTTATACATCAGATTACTACAATCAATCTACAATTTATGTTGAAAAAAAAAAAAAAGATAATGGTTAATAAATAATAAATTGAGCGTAAAACATTACAGAGAAATAAGAATGAAATGAGGGGGGAAAAAAAAAGTAATTTCTGACAATTCATGTCGAAAATTGAATCATGCGGAAATAATTACTGTAACATTTCCTCCTCCGCGGTAACGAGAAATTATGAGCTAATTATGGCAGTGCCACCGTGAAACTTTAACGAATATTAGAAGGCGCAGGGACATCGTGAGGTTTACCGTCTCACACTTTTACTTTTTCATTTTATCTTTATATATCTTCAATTTTCCCCCATCAATTTATATATCACATTGACTTTGATTTCCTATTTTATAACCATTTCCCTTTTTTTTTTTTTCCAACGTAAATTGATTCTTCATTTAAAATATTTTACATATTACCATACGAACTTTATAAAATTATATAAATGACCTTTTTGAATTATATACCTTGTCATATATTATCACACTATCATTAAAATTAATTATGTTACTTTTGCAAATCCCACATAGTCAATTATAAAAACTATTCCTTCCCTTCTGGGAGTTTCATATTAATAATAATAATTAATTTACACTCTATCATTAAAACAATTTAATAATTAAGGATTTCAGTTTTTATCGACATTGAATATTTTTTAATAAATTTCACAATATTATTTCATTCAATAATTTTATATTAATCATACACAAGATAATATATCAACATAATATTTTATGTAAATATATATACATGCATATATGTATGTAGATATATTGATTGTTATCTAAATTTATTGTACGATTGTTACAGATAATTTATCCAAATTGAGTTCCCATAATAAAATCGTTTAAAAAACTCATCTTAAAAAATGTCAAGATATTTAAAATAACGAATAATGTTTTTCCTCAAGTTGTCATTTGGGAATTAAAGAGAAATAGATTTCATATTAAAAAGCATCTTTTGCCCTGAGGGTACAAAAAAAAATATATATACATTGTATTTTATCATATAAAATAACAGAAGTTGTTCTGTATAGCATGATAGTCAAAGTTAGTGGCATAACGGGGTGAACACTCGGAAAATAGTAACGTTGAGGGAAAGAGAGAGAGAAAGTGGGGAAAATAGAAGAGAATGGAAGAAAGAAAAAGGTCGATGTTGAAGAGTTGATAAGGGAAAATGTATCAAATCAAGAATTTTCATTATTTCATTTATTAAAGCAATTGAAGTTAGAAATGTAAAGTAAATTTCATCTTTTAATTGACATTTTACCAACGAGATCTCTCGTGGTGAAAACTTATGCCTCACAATCAGTGTGCCTGTATGTATATGTCTGTGTTTGCGTTCGTGTTCGCAAGTTGGTTAAATATTGTGCCCAAGGGATCGTTTAGAAAATAATGTAAATTTATGTACAATTTAAATAGATAGAGTCACACTTTAATGAATTCATATATATATTTTTCAATCATATTTATCAATAATGCATAAATTATGTCGAGTGTATTATTATATTTATATGTTTATTATTCTTATTATCACTGTAAAAATAATCAGATGGATTAGTGTGATGTAAAACAGAAGAGATGAAAACGAGAAGATAGTGCAAGGAATGAAAAGAAATTGTGTAATTCTCTGGCGAAAGAAAGGACAGGGGATAAAAATAATAAAAAAAAAAAAAAAAGAATACAAAGAATGTAAAGCAAGATAGTACAAGGGTCATTAGTAGCAAAAGCCGTGAAGAAAAGTGATGACAGACGGAACAAACTGACACACCGACAGGCATACGCAGAAAAGAGTTAGCCCCGGGTGACTTTTTTTTTTTTTTTCTTTTTCATTCCTTTGCTCCATTTATTCAGTTGCATGGAAATAAATATTAAGACTTTGCCACAATTCTGCTAAACCTAAATTACCATTTGTTTATCTGATTTAAATAATTCATATCAAACAAATAAATGATATTATAAATATAAATATGTGATAAAATTTATTTATTTTCATTGAAGAATTATTTGAATGCAATAAAATTGCATTGAAGATAAATTTAAATTGTACGGGACAACACATTCACAATCAAATACTCATCATCCTAATGCACATTTTATAGTTTCCTTATTGTACACTTTATCTTTCATTATACATGTATATTATTTTCTATACTATTTTCCTTTTGTTGTTTTTCTGACATGTTTTTTTTTTTTCGTAACTCTTTTTTCTTCTATATGTTTAACGTATATATAACTTACCTTTTACTCTTTAGTTTCGTCTTTCCGGCTTCCGTCACTCTACTTCTCTTGTTTCATTATATAGACATAGATCTTAGAGTGGATAACTTTGCAGCCAAGAGCAGACAGTGAGGTGCCATTTTAATATCTTCTTCAATTATATTCTTATAAAAAAAAATATTAAAACCAAGTAATTTACTTCTTTAATTTTTATTTCTTGTGTCATTTTTATTGACGAATAATAATCGATAGATTGTATTTGTTTAATTGGATTAAATTACTGGAATTGAGTTGATTTTATTTTCTCAATTTTTTATTGTAATATATTTTCATTAAATATACTTATCATGGTATTTTATATTGCGATTTATATATTGCAATTATCTGTATGTTGTCGCAGAATAATATTATATTTTACTAGTATATACAATACTACATGTGTACACGTGAATGTTATTCTTTGAAAATGTAGAAGCTTGTACTATGTACATTTGCTTTCGATGATATATGAGAAAAGTGAAATGAGTTTGGTTACAATAATACATCATTTGATGTCGTATAGAATTATTCATGTTCAAAAATGAAAAATATTTCTATTTACCATTAAATAATTAATATCAAAAAATTATAAAATGATTTTTACTATTTTACAGATAAAGTTGGAGGTGAGAGAATTAATATGAATAAATTCAAAAACCAATTCTCTCTGTTGTGATTGTTCAATTTTTCACAATGTATCTATCGTACGCAAAACATTTTATTTATTCAGTAAATCTCGTTTGAATTACGAATTCCTCAATCAAAAAGTTGATAAAAATAAATTGAAATAACAAAGTTTCAGATTCTGGAACTTGGCAACTTTTAAAGCATTCCAAACTCTGCTCAACAAGCTTTTAAATTGAAAATTTTTACTTTATCTATCATCATTTTATTTCATCTTAAAGTAATTGTGCGATGATGTGTAGCTTTAATTCATCGTGATATCATGCTGCACTATGCAATATCATTCAAAATGATATCACTGTGTGGGCGACGGTTTACCATATAAAATAGTAAACATTTGTGAGTTTCGCTAAAGCAATTGAAATGTCTGATCGTAATCCGACGCAACTACTGGAATTTCTGGTTAATCTCATCCGTTAACTGTATGACTGGAATTATTTTATATAATTACATTATATGCAGTAGATATTGGAATAATAAAAGTGCATGAATACTCGTTTCATCAAGTGGATACTCAATTCATCGCAATAGCAAATGGATCAAATTGGATCGTTGGAAAAAAAATAAATAAATAACAAAACGAAAAATAAAACAAAACTCGAAATAACACAATCGTTCATGTGAAAATTGAGTCAAGCATTAGATTTCCTATCGCAAGTGTTATTTCAGTGTCTAGTGCTGTTATACATTAAAGAAGAAATTATTTTTCATTCAAATAAACCTTAAAAATATATTTCTAAAATAAAAAAATGTTTTTTTCTCACATGAAACTAAAATTTCAATTTGAATGAATTGTTGATTGAACCGCTTCTCCCAATAGAGGGACGGATATTTTCATTTTTATTTCAACTAGCGGTTGGTTGTTTCATAAATAATAAAACCGGATAAAGTGAAGGATTATTTTTTAATCTTGTTATTAATAATAGCGATAAAAGTCTACATGTATATCCTATTACGTCAAATACACGTTCATTCAAAATCTCTTCGTGTCCACTCCTCTTCTTTTTACTTTTAATTACGTTGTTATTATATATTTTGACGTAGTTTTTATATAAATATGAATGTATATTTGTTTCTCAAAGGTACCAATTAACAATTACTGTGAATTGAGGTTAAAATACGCGAGAGCAAATCAACGAAGTCATTGAGATTCTTTTATCAAATAAAAATATTGGTGTGACTTATTGATTATAACTTGATATACTAACCAAAGAAATTTATTAAATCATTTTAATAAATTGAAATATATTTTCATTTTTGATATCAATTAAATACTGCTTTCAATTCCTTTTTTTTTTTTTATCTATCTTTATTTTATTTATATCTATCCGATATTTTTTCAATATAAATCAAATTATAGTGTCTAACATTCTACCAACGTTCCATATGTCAGTGGCAGTCGTAGTTTTATTTCTTTGAAATTTTATTGACGAGATCCACTGCTCCAAATACTAATCATGCTTCTACTTCACATTCGTAATAAATTGATTTTGATATGTTAAAATACACGACCACACATGTTAACAAGAACAGAGAATACATAATGTAAATTGATATTTTCTTAGTTGTAAAGTGGGAGAAGAAAAAAAAATTAAAGCAATAATGGATAAACATTTTACGAAGGATGGAACACTTAAATTTTACTCTTATAAAGGCTTGCGAGATAAACCATTTGTCTGCACTTTTTGAGGGGGTAATCCGGTTATTTTCTGTATATAAAATTTATGCAGAAGAGAGAGTATACACATGAAAAATATTAGTACAAAGCGTTTATACTCAACGAGCTTTATTGTCGCGTAATTTTTATTCGACGTTTATTTATTGAGCGTGCGTAATCTTTTACATGGTGTAAATCTCTTCGATGGGAATTTTAGTATTGTCAAATGGAAATTGTTGTTTTCATTTCTTTTTTATATAAATATAAAGTTCAATAAAATCTTTATTTATTATTATTGAATAGAAAAGAAATACGATTGCGAATTAAATGTATTATTTAAACACATGTTGACAAAGAGTTTAGAGTGATATAAAATTTTTTACTACATTTGCTCTCGCAATTCAACAATTTTTTTTTTGTTGCCTGTGCGCAAGCTTTTGCACTTTATCACAATAAAAAAAAAACTCACATTTCCTCTCTCTTTTCTTCACTCTCTATCTCTCTATCTGATAAACATTTTCTCTTTTTTTTTCCAGCATAATGTGTATTTCACTTTTGGATTCTCGAGTCATGAATAAAATTCCATTGTTTAATGCTAAAATTGAGCACAGGTATATAAAGTTCCTTTGACATATACATACATATATAACAAATTTTTTCTGTTTCCTGGATAGAAAAAATTATATAAAAATGTCACTGAGCAAAAAAAAAAAAAAAAAAGAAACAAAATTAATCCCATTCATATTAAAATTATCTCTAAAAATTTTCATTTTTCTCTAATGAATTTATATAATATTTTTTTTTTCTATCCACATAAAATTGATAATGTCCGTTAAAAGTATTAATAAAACATTGGATATTTTTTTTATTTTTATACTCTTGTCACATTATCGAACATGATAATGTAACCGCGTTTAATTGTATACTTAAACAAAAAATTACTCGGTTAAAAGCAACGTCCACTCTGTTATCAAAGCAACCAAGTTTATACATCATATACTGATGGGATTGCATCATCGGTCTGTAGTCTCCCTCTATATCATTTCCTTCCTCTCTCTTTCTCACTGTAACACTTCATCTCCGTAAACTTTGTCGGTAAATTATTTGCATACTATAAGCTCGAAATCCGGCTTGTAATATATTTACTTCCGTTATTCATTTCCGATATAGCTTTTCCTTTCATCTTACTCTGTTTACTTCTCTTTATGTTCCACTTAATAAAGTCACTATTACATAACTTAATATATATATATATTTTTTTTTTCATTTGAATTCTTGATTATCATTGTACAAATTATACTTTAATTACAGATTTAATCATTCATTATTATATGAATATGTTTGTGTATAATATGCAATTTGTTAGACTAATTATGAGATGATGATTATTCTTTGTAACAGCAGTATGTAATTTTTTAGGTCGTTCGAAGCTTGCATTGATAATCAATGAATGCATCACGTGATATTATATAGTGCAAGTTCAATTTTGATCGCGTGAGATTATTCTCAGTCATATGTAATATTGATTTTCTTCTAGAAATTTTATATTCTTACACTTTTTTGTATAGTTTATATCTTTATTAATATTCTCTTTCGCAATAACAACAATGAATTCAACCAAAAAGTTTTGAATAAATTACAAAACTTATTTTCACATGAAATCAAACGAAAAAACAAAAAAAGAATATTTTATTGAAATTTAGTAACTGAAAAATTTATTCATAAATTTATATTCAATCAATAATCTATCATAATATCCGTAATCATTATAATTTAATATGAATTATTAATCAATTATATTAATTATTGAACATGTTAAATTGACAACTGATAGAAAATTTTACCTGTCGTGGCCTATATATTTATATTCATACTATGAAATCTCAAATATTATTAACCTCTCTCGTATTTGCCACTTGAAACTTGACCGAAGCAATTCTCAAGTTAAATTGTCTTGCTATTTACTATCAGAACTGTACAATTGAAAGTCAGACAGTCGTTATATAGAATCTAAAGTAGTTAAACAATCAGCAGCGAAGAACAAGAAAGGAAAGATAAGAGAGAGAGAGAGAGCTTTTAGGACACGATTCATTTGCTCTGTTACTTGGTCGTTGTCTATATATAATATGCAGAGTGAACGATTATTCACTTTCACCATCGAAATTACCTCTTGTAATTAAATGCCGATTTAACATTTAAAATATCTCGATTATATACTAACTATCAAGTATAATTAACTGTATAATTATTTCAGATCAATGGTGAAATGATGTGTGCACTTCAGCTAATATGTAAAATTATGGGATTGAAGGAGTTAAATAAGCAGAAGGATATAGCATATGAATACATATGTATATAAGTGGAGAAATATATTTAATGTGGTAATGAATAAGTCAAAAGTAGTGGGTGGGTTCACCAACTCAAACGAAAGTGTAGTTGAATACACTACATATATTTATATTTGTCTTCTCTGTTAGTATGAAAAGAAATAAAAATATACATATATGTATATATATATATTTTTTTTTTTCACATTAAAGTTCACATACTAACGATGCCCAACGCGGTTGAATGAATGAATAATTTGAATTAGCCGTGCTCAAGTAAAACACAGCATCCTGCAACATTATCATCTTTATATTTTATTATTCAAATGCTCATAGCAAATGTACACATCTACACACAAAAGAATATTCAATATATATGATGTTAGTTGAGAAATCCTTCAGTAAGGACCTATTCTATTCCTATCGTTTATCTCACTTTCAATTAAAATAGGTCAACACGTTGTGTGCCCACTGAATAAAAAAAAATAATACAAAATAAATCACTAATATCATCCATAATCGTCTGAACTCAAATACTCTGTTGACTTTATTTCAGTTTCAAAATTTTCATCAGTTTTCCAAGCCGGACTAACATACTTTTGAATGTATGCTATATAATATTTATTTCCAATATTAGTATTTCTTTTAATTTCACATTTTACAAATGAACCAGTTTTATGTAATGGATGAGGTGATCCATCTTCATCATCTGCTGAATAAACCAACATTTTTGGTACATCTGAACTATGATTATGATTTTCTAATTTAACAATCTTTGGTATAATAAATTGATGATGTTTAACTCGTAATTTTGAATTATTTCTATGTGAATAATTAATATTACTATCAGATCCAATTTTTTCCTTATGTAATGAACCAACGGGTTTGTATTTGCATTTATCAGTACGATAGGAAATCGAAGAAGTTTTGCGATTTATATTAGGCTCAACTTCACGATTAATCATTTTTAATTTTTCGCACAACGATGCCACAGCTTCAACTGGATCCTGATCATCACATTGACTATGTTGATGAACTTTTTCCTTTCGCAAACATGTTGAAGCATTCTTCATTCTGATTGATGGTATCTTTACATTATTTCGTAATGATCGAGGATTAATACAAAATGTTTTATCTATCAAACGATGTGTCACATATTTGTTCACAGTATTGCCTGGTCTTTTAGGTTCTTTTATGTTTCGATGGATTACTCGTGGATTTGTTTCTATAGTTCGATATTGTCTATCATTGTTTCCTAATTGTTTATCACATTGTTGCCAAGTGTCATGTAACAAATTACCTGATTTAATATTTCGTCGATTATTAGTATCAATTCTCACACTACGATATTGATTGTCCAATTTTGGCTCTTCACAACAGCATCCAATGCATGAATCTAATTCACTTGGATCAGGTTCACTGTCATTATAAATAATTCGTTTTGGACTTTCATCACATATTTGTTGTATATTTTTAAAATTTAATATTCCATCTAAATCATATGGGCACTCTGGACATTGACATTTAATGAAACAATTTTCTCTATCATCAGTTTCAACACAACGACAACCCATGAATCGTCTTGCTTCACGTGTCTGCAATATCCTGCATAACTTTTGAGTTTTACCCGGTGACCCTGGGGACCAACTTTCCATTTGACATTCGCCTCTGACTTTATGCATCGTCCCACGCTTTTTTGCAAACTCTTCCAACGGACGTGGTAATTCCTGTCGTTTATACATTCTCTCGCGAGATTTTTCACGTCGTCTATTGTACTTTGGATAAGTTCGTACTCTAGGGGATTTAACTGTTTCCATTAGGCGATCACAATGCTGACAATTTTTTTCTTTCAACTTTGGTCCGGTCATTTTCTTTGGGACTTTATAATTATTTTTATTTATTCCATTGAAAGACAACGTAGGATGAGGTGTAACTTTTTCATGATTTACTGATGATGCTTCTGATGATACAGATGTATTTGAAGGTTTAGTACTGATTAATTTGTGTCTTTGTGAATTTTTTGTTTTCAAATTTTTTTCAAATAATTTCCCTCTCAATTCTGGCGGATATTTTGCCCTATAACGATCCATTGACCTACTTTCAATAACCTCCACACCATCAACTTGCATTATACTCGGTGAATACTTCATGGTGTTAGATTTTCTAGTGCTTTTGTCCATTTTTCGTGGTTGATCATTGAGATCAACATCATTTCGTGATGCTTGCTCTGGTTTCTTCATGTCGTGATCATGAAATTTCTTTCGACTTTGTGTATCCTTCATTGTTTTATCACCTTTATTCCGATGTTCAGATGGTATCTGAGATTTTTTTGACCTATTCTTGGTGGATTTCTTCATGGAAATATCAGGATCAGATGACGGGCCATTGCCATTATCTTCATTGCTGCTAGATCTATCACGCGACAAATCACGAAAGTGGTTCCATCCAAATTTATTACATGTAGCGTCAAGGAAGTCTTCCCGATTACCTTGGATTCGTGCCATTTCCTCATTTCGATGAAGCAACTTTTAATAATAAAATTTCCAACAGTGACTACCAAATATTTGACACGATTATGATGTAATATTGCTGGTTAACCTCGAAATTAATATTTATATGAATAACATTGTCCGGAAAGATTTTTCTTTGTATCAATTCATTACTATAATTTAAATAACTAAGCTCACAATGTCACGGTTTAACATCGATCACATTTGCTTTTTATACAAACATTTAAAATTCAATATTCAGAATTTCTTTTTAAAATTCATAAATAAAAATAATAACCTTACAAGATAAAAAACATAAACATAAAATATTATTTTCTTTCGCAACAACTTCAGAATAATAGTTGTGATATGACAGTAATGAAAAACAACAGAAATGAGTCATATTATTATATTAAAAATATGTAAATACAAAAATATTTTAAAATGACAATTTTTCCTCTTTCTTCTTCTTCCAATACACACATATATATATTTTACAAAATTATGTTAATCAACAAGATCTTTGAGATATCTCTTTCGTTTGAGAAAGCTCGCTTTACGTCGTACAGATTCACCACTTTGTGAATTTTTTGTTGAACAAAAATATCCATAAGTACACGTTTCACGTCTGTAATTACAATAAAAATACTTAATAATAAATTTATTTATATTTATTATAAATTATTAGCTTACGCGATTGTCATTGGTGACTTTGATGTCTCAGTATATCCCATTAATGGCCACCATGATGATGAATCATCATTTGTATTATCATCAATTGCAATATTGTCATTGCAACGTAGTCCAATCCATGGACCGAATGTTAGAATAATGATGACCAAGAAAAAACTTTGAATAGCTATTGGCCAATGATAACGCAATAAGTCGCCCCAGTATTTACTGACACCACGATCTATTGACTGTACTCGTTTCAAAAATTCTTTTTAACTGCCCTTGAAATGCATTGAAATTTAAGCTACTCATTTAATAATTCTTCATTACCTTTATCGTATCCATACTTGAATTTATCTTCAACATTTTCATTCCATCTTTATTTAAACTTTTATCTCCAACGAATCTCCACTTTTCTTTTTGGAATATTGAACGTTCTAATGTCGATGATAATATACGTTTGGATCTCCATTGATAAAAAAGTACAATGAAAAGTAGAGGAAAGAAAATCATTTTATTTTATTTTTATTTAAAATTTTAAATTGATCAAGTTGATGTATTTTATTTAAATTGTTAAAAAATGTTTGAGATTTTATTGATTGAAGTAAATTCACTTTTTGATATTTACTAGCATAAACACTTGGGATTAATCGTAAAGCTAATCAGAAACTTGGTTAGAATAATGTAAATTTTATTTGCGTTGAAGTTAAAAATAAAGCAGTGATTTATATTGACACAATATTTTAATAAGAATAATTAATATTAATAAATACCGCCAACCAGGGATGAAAGAATTTTCAGATTGCCCACGACACTTATCTCGGGGTTTGTTAAATGGATATTTCACTAATTCCACCATTATCTCCAATTATTTTTTCCTAATATTATCACATAAAAAAATTTTTATTTCCCTCAATCAATTAATCAAATGTTCTTTATTTTTTTATTTCTTATTTAATTAACCATTCGATTTATCTGCGAAATTTTTGAGGTTCAATCAAAAATGTAAAACATTTGAATCAATAAATGAGATATTAGCCAGTTATCCTCCTTGAATTTTAATTACAAAAAATCATAAAAGAATTTTAATTAAAACATTTTTTTTTCTCTTGTAAATAAATTTTTTTTATTTATATATATTTATATCTGTTTTAATAAAATACATAAACAGAATTATTTCTTGACGAAATAGTCATAGATAAAAGAATAAATAATGTAGATATAAAACGCTCATAAAATATATAACAGAAAGTTCAGTCTCGAACTCACAACTGCAGTTCCCCAAGTAAGGTCAGCAGATTTCTTTCAGGGGTGGCCGCAGTGAATGATATAAAAGCGCGTTTCATAAAGATTAATTTTACCTCATGAACGAACATAATAAATATAAACGCGTACCCATCATTTCTTAATTTTGTCTTTGCATAAGGTGTAAGCAAGTGATAAGACTTCAAGCGTGTAATCGAAAAAAAAAAAAAAAAATATATAAATGCCATTAAATAAAAATTATTGAAGTGATTCAACATTGATAATAATTTTTTCAACTCTGAAACAACAAATATTTCTAATAAATATTTTTATATTAACTTGACATGTGCATTGAAAACACATAAAAAAATATATATTACTATAATAAAACAATAAATATATATTTATATTAAGTGGGAGAATTTTTTATATTTATTATTCAATATTAAATCATAAGATGAAGACAGAAAAATTGTTACTTTCTGAACGTATATTTGATCATGATTTTTTCTTGCTTATGCACATATTTACTAGACACTTTTTCAATTCGTTATCCTCTTCTTGACTTTCAAAATTTTTATATTTAATTATATTAAGCATTCTCATTGAATATCAAAGTTAATTTTTGTTTGAATTTCACTGCATATTTTTTAATATATTTTATCAAATTTTCAGGCTATCGCTTTTGGTCTACAGTGAATGGAAGTGAAATATAAATAGAGAATGAATGTGGATACGGTACAGGTGAAAAACCAACTGTGGACACTCACAAAATTATTTATTTAATAGTTTCTATCGAATGTTTTTTTTTTTCTGTCAAGTTTCATCAGTATAAACTCTTACATGTTCTCTCTCGCTTTTTTTTCCAACTCTCTGGTACTCTTTTTCTCCATCGTCGCTTTTTGTTGACCATTGGACTGGGCTCAAACCATCAACCTCGATTCAGATAATCGTCGATGCAAAACGTCAGCCAAACTTGACGTTTTTCAACGTTTTCAAGCCCAACCACGCTCGTCTCGGAAAAAACGCACGTTACTTCCGAGTATTTTTTTTTCCCCATGAGTAAAAGCACTCACGAAAAATTCTATGTTTGCCTGAAACAAAAAAAAAAATACAAGAGCCCAGTCAATTACCACGTTGAAAGGTTGACTAAAACTTTTTGACTTCGTCACACCAAATAGAAATTATTTCGATAGCAGAATAAAATAAAAAAATCATTCCCCATTATAAATAATGCAATAATCAATTTAATATAATTGAATATCATCAAGAATTCATTTAACATCTGAATAAAATTGTTAATTAAATTAAAAAAGGTTACATAAAATACATAAATAAATATTGATTTAATAAAAATAAAAGTCCTGTCAGCTAAACAGTCATTGAAACTATTTACACGAGTAAACTTTTATAAACTATATCGATATCTCTTTGTCTCGTCAGCTATATAAAATATCATTTCTATTGCCAACAGAGTGAGTTCGCGAGTATTGTTGACGATGAAGTAGATACATGCATACATATACAGACTCAACGTATATTTGCACTGCCCACGTTCAACCCAAGTGTTGTGACAAACACTTGGGAGAAAGACACACAACACCCACACACAAACGCACACACACACACACACACATCAAACATGAACAATATGAAGTGTATGAATATATTCCTCACATGTATAACTATGAAACATTTTATCTCGGATATAGTTTAGTTTATACGATGTCAATGAATAAACATTTAGATTATACGTTTGATTAAGATTTCACAGTGATAAATTTAGTAGATAATAAATTAATCGATTCGTCAAAAATCTTTTCTATTGAAAAATAATTTGCTCTATTTATAATAAATAATTTACAATTATTCCTGAAGATATTTTTTATATTGGAGAAGAAGAAATAATTTATATAAATTTTATATTTATTAAATATTATAAAGTATATTATAAAGTTATCACAATTGTAAGAGTGAAAATTAAATAAATATATTTATTATATTTATTTGTAAGAGATAATTTTATTTTTGACTATATGTATGTGTATTTGTATGTGTGTATTAATGTATTTATGTGTGAAATATCGACATGAACGTCGCGACACTGTACAAGCCTATAAAAAGTGTACAAATTATCCAAGTGGACGATCTCAATAATGATGTAAAAGGTGTCACCACATCTCGCCCCTAAACCTCTTTTATATTTCTTACCTGTCCCCTCAGTCTATTATTTTTATGACGTCAGTGCTCACTATTACGTATTATATATATATACACACACACACACATATACTACTTAAATGTGTGGCCTTTAACCGTAACCCCATCGCATATCTTTTTCACTCACTCTCTTCTATGCATTCTCGTATTATTTAAGCTCACATACTTAGATAAATAATTGTTCTATGTATATTTTCTTTAGTCATTTTTCTTTCACTCTATTAACTGCTATCAAACACTGATTCTATTCATAGATATGATGAGAAATATAATTAATCTGTCTGAATCAATTTTTATTCTTTGCATAAAATATTGTAGTTAATTATCTCTAATAAATTTTTAATACCAATACAGAACTAAACGTCAACGTTATAATTAATTAATATTAAACAAATATTTATTATTTACTATACTGAGAGGAATAATATTTAAAGCTTAAATATTATATTAATATGCAGGATAATATTAATTATTAATATAATTTATCATCGATTATTATTTATTAACTATCATTATAATATATATTAATTCTAAATATATTTTATTTTCTTAAAATAAATTTAGAAAAATTATTTATAATTAGTATTTAATTTTTAGTTAATAAATTCACTTTATTTTTGTTAATTTTTCATGCTCCTATTTGCGAATTGTTTATTTATATATTTTCAATTGAGAATTTGCATGGGAAATATAAATAAATTGTCTTAATTGGTGTGTTGGGATACTCTTTGTCCTATGTAAACACATTCACATCAATAAATCATGGACATTGGCCACTGCTTCTCCCTTGTGTGTACTCTTCTCTACGATATATGTATACATGTGAGTAATAATAGTACTTCTCATGCGCGTGTTGATAGACTTGGTCTAGATATTTCATAGTAAACTGTTAAAACTATTAAAAGTAAATATAAACATTATAGAAATACATGTATATTACATTATCAACTGATATTAGATGTACTCACTGTGTACATATTCGTCCACGAGGGTCTATGTAACTTGCAACTGCGTGTTTTATTCATGTTGATATTCGAATATAAATATTGAATAAAATATTTGTACAGTACATAAAAAATGTATGAAAGTTGTGAAATATTTTAAACATTTTTTATTTGAGAATCAATCAATATTTCAATTTGGAATATGCAGGTGAATTACACTCAAATGAATATCATGAAATAGATTTAATAATTGTCAAAGTTTCCAATATACATTTTTAGATAATTTAAATACAAAAAAAAAACAGAAACATCGTTGATTTTATAGAGAATTGAAAACGAATAAAATGTATATAAATGTCTACATTTAAAGTGAATGAAATATAAAATCTCATAAAATATACACATAATTTAATTGGTTGCTACTAAAAAACAAAAAATATGACTGACATTCATCAATCATAAATGATGTTACTGACTCGCTGATGATATTAATATTCGAGCTATAATTTACGTGTATTTCCCGAGATTCCCAGAGTATTCTGTACGTATTTTATCAGCATATTGTATATGAATAAGTGTAGATATATGTACATATGTATGCATATATGAAATGGTTGCGTCATAATTTTAATATATGTACATAAACTGAAACGTCAGTTGCCAGGTGATTCCCGATAACTTGTTGGCTTTTTTATGTATATACATATTTATATTCGATGTTTAGTGCACTAATTTGATAGTCAATCTTACTTGATTTTCATTATAATTGATTGTTTAAACTGGTTATTTAATATGAATATTATTGTATGAACACGTGTATAGAAATCGATACAGATTAAAGGGAATATACAAATCAAATATAAACATTGTGATTAAAAAATGTATAAATTAATTAAAAAAAAATATTTTCGTAACGAGAATAATTTTATTAAATAATAAACTATATCAATCATTTCAATGATTATTAAATTTATTATATTAAACAAATATTTATATCGAATAATGAATATTTATTTGGAAGAAATTTTATTTATTTGGTTGCTGTAATATTTTCTTTTCAATATATCCATGATTTTATTAGAATATTTATTAAGTATTAATTTATTATGCAATTGATGAATAAAATAATAATCGGTAAATATAATTAATAGATGATATTTTGTATATAATGAGCATTCGAGATTATTATTTTATTTATTTAAATAAAATAGCTATTCATTATAACATTTAATAAATTTAACAGTTGGGATTCCTTCACGTTCGCGCCAGATAATTAACAAATTTATCATACCATACAATGTAGCAAAATCTCCATGAAAGATGATATATATTTTTTATAGACTCCAATGTATTTACCAAAGTATTTTAAAGATGTTGTTAGTCTGTCCCCAATTTTATGTCCAACATAAGCCAACGAATCTCGAGAATGGGTGGAGAAAAAAAATTAAAAATTATTACATAGGTAAAATAAGTCTTGGGGAGTTTATAAAAAAAAATCTTCCCTAAATTATAATCCAACTTTCAGTCTGTTCAGAAATAATATTTATGTGTTTTCTCAATAATATAAACGTATGATAATATTGAAATGTCATTTGCACAATTGTTAAGATTTTTTTTTTATTTCTACTCATCATACATATTGCACAATATTACTACACAAATAGTGTGCAATAGATATTAATAAATTAATATATACCTACGTCATAATGTCAATAATAATTCTAAAGTCATAGAGAAAGAAATATTTTATCTTAAGAATTGTATTTTAATTTAAAATTATCCGAAATGTAATAAATTAATTTCGATGCTTCTGTTGATTTCACGTGTTGACAATAAAACTTTATATTATTATTAATAAAAGCGTGATGGAAAATTATTGAGATTAGATATAGATAAGTTTTGAATTGTAAAAATTTAAGAGAAATTGATAAATTTATTGTTAGATATTTTTGGAATAATTTAAATACAATTTGCTAAAGTTGGTTGGAATTATTATTTTATTTTCTATGTATTTGAATTGTTACTTTTCACTGAAAATATATAGGTTTATTAATATATGTACAAATTCACGTATATGATATTTTGTATAGCGTGCCACGTTTTCGATTAGCGTTAATATTTTCTTCATTTTTCTTGGCTATGTCTCGTGCTACATATAACCACTCTCCTTTTCTTATAAATACATTTATTATTGGCACGTGTACATGAGTAACTCACTATGTTTTCTATTATTATGTCTGTATAATGTATGAGCATCTCGCACTAATATAATTTGCTATTTTTTTTTTCTCCCTATATTCTTTTGTCTATATACACTGGCGATTTCATGAAAATTCTAGTCAGTAATACACACGATTGACTACTGTATACGCAGCAGCATCGCGTGACGTTACATCATTTTCAGAAAAAAAAAAAAAAAAAACAAAGAATATAAATAATATTAAATTAATTAATGAATGAATGCAATTGATCGTCAAAGAAAAGAATTCATCTGTCAAGAAAAGAATTTAGATATCTATGAATATATAGAAAGAAAAAGAAAAAGAGAGTTGGGATTTTATTTTTTTTTTTCAGGTTGAAAATAAATTTTCGGTTTATAATAAAATTTGTCGTCCTTTTTATCTATAAATATTTCCATTTTTTTTTTTCTTTATATTCTCTCGTAGGGATTTGTTTCTATAACTACTCGATGTACATATATCTTTTGACATTTTGTTTATCGACAGCGATGTGCGTAAGAGAATGTCGTTGAAAATAAAAGAATTCGTTTCAAGACGTGATTGTTCAGAGATTTTATTGGATGTAGCTGGAATCCCATACGAGCGTGTATATAAGGAAAATAACACTGCGGTAAAAAGCACTCGGGGGACGCGACCCTTGTATTATCCTATATAGACATATTTTTCTGTCTCTCAAGATGGTGAAATTTAAAACTTTGCACACTCCATACAATAGCGCTTTAAAAAAAATAAAACTTCATATTTAGATAATATTATTATAAATAAATGTAGATATTATTGAAATATTTATAAAGCCTTTTTTTTCTTTATTTAAATAATAATATATTCACAATATTTAAATTAATTAATTTATAATATCAGTTTGAAATTAGATTTATAAGTTATGTAGAGGAACAAAATAATGTTTTTTTATTTTTATATAATTTTGTTTGGGGGATTATCTGAATGAAATGATAATGGAGATTCTGGTCTTTTTTTTTTTTTTTTTTTTTCATTTTATTTGTGACACAGCACACAACTTACATTTGAACATAACATTTATTCTTCATTCTTAATTCTACAAGAAGAGATGAAGAAATAAAAAAAATTGTATGCAAGGTATAACAACAAAGTTTTCTTATTTCTTTTTCTGTTTGATTATGATTTTTTATATCTTTGTGTACAATTTCAATTACATAAATTTTTTTTTTTTATTCCGTTGATGGACTTGAACGTGACACACAGCATAATACTGTCCATTGATTCCCCCCTTGAGATCTTTTATGTTGATAAAATTCCTCTGACCATCCAATATTCCATTATCAAATGGACATTTTCTTCGTCTTTGAAACATATTTGAATTCTTTTTTTTTTTTTTTTTTCATATAATATGCACGATGAATATAGTAATCGTTGACCATTGTCTAATTCGTTTGGTTTTTGATACAAATTTAATTTTGAAAGTGAATAAATAAATAAGTGATTGAATGAATAAATAAAATACCACGAGAAATAATAGAACTGCCAAGAGTAGATGAAATATGTTTAAATATTTCATTTGCATAAATTGCTACTATCCACCGCAACAGCACGTGAATATCATGCACCGTCTCATTTACAAGAAATATTATTATGTCTTTTTCATTCTCTGTTTCTCACTTTTAATTCCAACAAGAAAATATATAAATACCTTTTTTTTCACTGTTAAATTTAATACTCTATGGTTCGTGAGTTATATTTATGATTTATTGGATAGAGTTATGTGGAATAAGAATTATACAAATGCGTATAATTATCGCTAAAGTTATTCTGTATTACAACAATACAGTAGAGCCAATGATTAAACAAAATAAATGTGACAGATGCGTGTAACATATTAAAATATTTAAAATAATAAAGAAATGGAAATTTAAAATTTAGTTTACGTTATATATTTTTTTTTTTTTTTGGTTTAAATTTATATTGAATTATTATTGCAGAATGTTCGCGATTGCAATTGGAATTGGAATATTATTGATGACACCACATACACTGGGTGAAAGTATACCAGAGGGAAAATCACGGTTCAATGAGATACGAAGCAAGAGGGAGACAACATCAGCATTGACAAGCGATGAATTTTCCAAAAGAGCACCAATGGGCTTTCAGGTAACATGTAAAATTTTTTTATTTTGTTATTCATTGATAATAACATTTGCATTCCCATTTGTTCAATAAAATTTAATATACCTGCAATATTTCTCAATAGTTAGAATATTTTTGCAGAAAAATTGAAAAATGATTTATATTTTTTTCAATATTTTTCAATAGGGTACGAGAGGGAAGAAGAATATTATGGAACTGAATGTTAACGACAATCTCATTCAAGATGACTTCGAAAAACGGGCACTCATGGGTTTTCAGGGAATGAGAGGGAAGAAAAACGATGTCGTGATGCCTGATCTCAACGAGGCATTTTATAACGACGACTACGAGAAACGTGCCCCCATGGGATTTCAAGGGATGAGAGGCAAAAAAACAATGGTAGAAGATGAATACTACAAACGTGCAATGATGGGATTCCAGGGAATGAGAGGAAAGAAATCGCTTGAAGAAGTATGTTGTTAATTCTTTATACATTTATTTATGTCTTTTTTTATTTTTAAAAATACAAAAATAAATTTATTGCTTTTATTTTCATACAATTGCTTGCTTATTTTTTTTTTTTATTATGTAGCAAATAATACATAAAGTATGTGCTTACTTTTCATTTAAACATAATAGTGCGTATATTTAAATGATGTATTTTTTATTTGCAGATTTATGACGAAACGCAAAAAAGAAATAATCTTGGATCACCTGACATGTTATCTAATAAAATGTATGCGGATGAATATCCAGATCGTTTTAATAAGCGAGTTATGTCAATGGGTTTTCAAGGTATGCGCGGTAAAAAAAATAATTATGATGTTATTAAGGAATGGGAAAAACAAGTGCCAATAGCTAGTAATGATGACATGAGAAATAGACAATATATCATAGATGAACTCGAAAATTATGAGAAAAGAGCCATCATGGGATTTCAGGTAAATAAAATTTGACTTATGATATAGTTCACATCATTTTATTTTTCTAATTTATTCTATAAAATATTTTTATGAGAATAATTCAATGTTTCCTTCGTCAACCTCCCGAGGACAAAGGGACAATTATTTTAATATTGAATTAATTTGTAATAGGGAATGCGGGGTAAGAAAAACGACGTGGATAGTTATTATAATGACTACGAATTGTATCCACTTGAATCTGAAAAACGTGCATCAATGGGATTTCACGGGACGCGTGGTAAAAGAAGTGATGATAGATTTTTTGGCATAAGAGACAAACGAAATGTCAGAAATGCCGCACTGCAAGGTAAATTATTGTTTGATTATAAAATTATAAGATTAAATGTATACTTTTTTTAAGATTATTTAAAGTATTTTACTTTATTTGACATTCAAATATTTTATAATAATAAATGAAAAATTATTTTTATTTATATCAGACTCAAGATTTGATGATAATCCATTGCAATTTGATAAACGGGCATCGTATGGATTTTTTGGTATGCGAGGTAAAAAAATACCTCGATGGGAAATACGTGGAAAATTTATCGGCGTTAGAGGAAAAAAATGGTCACCTGTTAATCTTAACAATGGTGATAATCCGATAAATAATGGCTTCGATAATGTTGAAAGGATTGGCTCAAAACCCATCCCAACTGCAAATTTTGGTGATTACAGTTACAAGTAGAAATCTTATGTAATTTGTAAATATGTGTATTATAAATTATATCAAATTTTTTCACTAATTTTATTTTTCAGGAACCCAGTAATGTGGTAGTCAATAAAAATAATATTATCTTCTATTATGAAAGTGGTTAATAATTCTATAAATAAACGAGAAAATCAAGAACAAAAAAATCTTCAAAAATTCCAAGCGTAGACCACCATATACATATACATATATTTATATACATACATATATATATATGCATATTTATGTATGGATATGAATATATTTGAATTCTAAAAACTGTAGAATACAAGTTTTAATTGCCTTTGACGTAAATAAATCTGATGAATTCGATTAAATCCACAATTTTCTGAATCGATATGGAATTTAATATGATGTGTAAATGGGAAAAAGCCTACCATCAGCATTATAGTATTTAACAAAAAAAATACCCTACATCTATCGTCTATATACATTTCTTTATATAATAATCAACCTGATATAACGTCAATATTTGAGTAATTTTTAGTCTCCTTTATTCAAAATTAAACATAATCAAAGGAATAAAAATATAAGAAATCAAAGGAAATCATAATGAAAAAATTGAATGAACAACGGATAAACAAAAAAAAAATTATATCGTATTATATCAATTGATACGATTCAAAGGCACTATATTATTTCTCTAAATGTTAATATCAGTAATTATTATACAGTAACACAATCGTGTTAATGTTGTCGAAATGATGAAAATTATTATTCTGATCAAGAAATAAATATGATAAATAAGTATGAATAAATATTTAAATTATGCTACACTGAAAAAAATATTGAGTTGAATTTAAGTACATGATATTATTGAAATCGGAAAGTTTAAATTAATTAAATTTTAAATTGAGCTAGTAGTTCATTTAACTGAGTCACAAGTTGTTAAATTTCAATAAAACATGTAAGAATAAACAAATTAATAATTTAGTTTGTGAACATTTGTTAGATAAAATAAATATGTATATAACCTAATTATTGATCAATCTAAATTATTTAAGTACAATATAATAAAGCTTGAGTTCTCAGTTTTAATCCATAATTAATCGAATTTAATATTCAATTAATTAAATACTTTTTGATTTTAATCACATGACATAATCTTAAATTTAACACAATATTGTTCTCAGTATATAGCCATAATATTACGATCACCAGAGATCGGCAAATATATACACGCGAATATATATGATTGTTCGAAATTAAAATTGTTATTCGTTAAAAATAATCATGCTAAAATAGCGAGAATTTCTCTATCTCTTATTGACTGTCGTAACTATTTAGAACTTTACGCGTATACCTACTCCGTTATATAATTATAATTTATCAAGATTTGATCCGAATTCATCAATGTCAATTAAATTACTCAGGTCGACTGAATAGAAAAATTACGCTCATACTAATTAAACAAACCCATTTAGTTTGAAAATATATTTGCTTAATTTTGTAATATGTCTGTACACAAATTTTACATAAAAATTATATACTTTGAACATTTTTGTATCCCCGATTTTCCATTGGAAATCAATTAAAATTCTGTAAGAAATTGATAAATTAATCAACATTGGTGAATTCAGATCTCATCGAAATTAAACCTTACTCGTATCATCTGTATTAATATACATATTGCTATAGGCTGGAAGAGGAACAATATTTATTTTATAGTGCACCCTATGTATACGTGTATAGGCCTTGTAGGAAAAAGAGTACAATGAAATTATACTATATAATGAAAAATTGTCCAAGAATTTGACTGATAACATTATCTATATATTGCTATAATTTATTTTATATTATTTGCATTGTCTAATTATTACAAAATTTGTCCGTCTACACTTTCAATCGGGTGAGAATGTAGCTGAATATATATTTTCTCAGACAATATAAAATATGTAAAAGCAAATCACACTTTGATTTCAGTAAGTATTTATAGATGAATAATTTTTTTTTTTTTTTCATTAGATAAACTGCTGAGGCAATCAGCTGATTGGATGAGCAATTTGTCTGAGTACAATTCTATTAAATTATTTATTAATCATGCATCGTATATGCCGGACAATAGATGAAATGAATGTTAACTAAAATATAGTGAGGCGTTTTTAAATTGTTATATATTTAAAACACAATAATAATAATTAATGCGAGTCTCATCGATTTTAAAAATTTTCGTATTATTTTTATAATTTTTCATTTATTTTATAAATTTTTGTCCATTAATTCTGTTGTTATTCTTCAATTATTTATAAATTTTATAACTGTTATGAGAATATAAATTATTTTTACTTGTATATCGTTGAATATTTGGCAAATTATTTTAATTATGTTCTGAATGTATTAAAACTCGGAAAATATAGTAACAAATTAATGAAATACGCAGAATGAATTGTGTCCCTTATATATTTGGGTGATTGAATCGAAATTACTGTCGAGTAACGTAGAAATGATAAAAGGAAAATATAAAAGTTCATAAACACATATATACATAAATATATATAAAAAAAAAAAAAATATCGCGTGTATATAACGATGAAGCAGATATGGTGATAAAATACAATTATAATTCAAGCAACATTTTGAAGTAAAAAAATTAAATAAAAAAAAAAAATTAAATATAATATTTATTTAATTTAGAAAAGTTACATTGATGTATGACATATTTAAATAATATCCTGTATCTATATCTAAATATACATATATATTCTCCTCGTATAATCTGAAAAATTATGAAATATTAAAAGCAAAAATTGTTTTACATTTTTTATTAATTCGTTTGAAGTCTACAATAAAAAAAAAAGTTATTGATGAATTGAATAAATTTTATTAGTTTCGTTAAATTTTGAAAATTTTTTGTAAAAATATATGTGTAATAAATATACAAATGCAATTTTTCCGTGAAACTTTAAATAAATTCCTTTTTAAGCCAAATATTAAATATTGTTATCATCTATTGTGATGGGATTTATTTAATAATTATGAGAAAATTTCACGTTAATTGCATATGTACACATAAATAGAAAATGGCAAACAAATGAGACAGGTTTTATTATTATTATTATTATTATTATTATTATTATTATTATTATAGTATCCTATTGAAATTGCTACTTTATAAGTTCACTCAATAATAATGAATCAGTAATTTTCGAAGAATTCAATGTCATATTTTTATTTTTTCAAAGACATGCATGTAGTAAGAACATTCTATATAAAATTATTCATGCTGGTAAAACTGGTTGAAAATTACCACAAAAAAAAAAACAAACAAGATGGGATTCCCGCAATCATTTCATGGTCAAATACTCTTTACGTTTGACTCGTTTTGTTACGTAGGACTCTGTCTTGAAAATTATTGTAAATATGCATTTATTATCTCTGTCATAATTATTCATTCATAATAATTCAATGGTGTATGAAATAATCTCAAAGGGAATTTATTAAAAGGACTCTAACGCAAAAAGTTCCTTTTTCTTCTTCCCATTTCTTTCTCTATACCATAAAATCACAGATGAAACAAATAATAAAATTAATAAACTTAATTATCTATCGATAATTTTAATAACATTATTCATTAATCCATTAATCAATTCAATAAAAAAATATTTTCGTATCAAATAAATATTAAACAAGACATAATTCCAAATTAAAATTTATATAATATTCACAGAAAATTTGATATAAATAATATATTGTGTAATAATGCGTTTTTTTTTTATTTTGTCTTTAGAAATATATTGCGCATTTATTGTGAAATATAATCTTACAAATCGATGAGACTGCGCAAATGGAACTTTATAATAAATGTAAAACGAAAGAGATGACAGCTCAAGAAAACGTGAACGAAAATTTAATATGATCTTACGCTCACAAGTAAATACTTCTCTTAAATACATATGTAAATACATGTATCTGAGAGAAGCAGAATATTTAACGAAATAAATCTCAGACGCATTTAACCACTCTCGATTGCTCACCTGGTATGGGAAGTGTGACAAGGCAAACCCTATATAAGCAAACATGACCCAGTGGCTCACCAGCAGTTGATCGTTCATCTCCTTTGAATTCCGATCGTGATTATAATTTTCCATTTGACTTTTTATCTTGAAAAAGAAAAAGAAAATTAAATATTAAACCAAAAATAAATATATTATTATGAAAGCAAAATGGCACAAAATAAATTGATATTCAGTTTTGTTGGTGAGTACAAATATTTTTACTTTCAATTTTACATTCACTTATGATATATAAATATATATGTGAAATTATTTAATGTTAATCTACAGGCCAATTATGATTACACAATTGTAATAAATATGCCAACGTAAAATTATTTTTTCAGCTTTAACAATTGCTTATGTTTTATTACCAACACAAGCGCGTCCTCAGGTAAATTATTACTTGATTAAATAGTCTGCATCTATTAATTAATTAATATATAATTCTTAATGGATATGTTGTTGATAAATATGAATTATTTATTTACAGGACGATGACAATGATATATTTGCAGTGGATGGATTTGCTTTTGATGGTCCAGCTGAGGGCTTAGATCCAATTACATTTGAACGTACTACATCGATGTCAGTAATATCTTCTTCAACAAGTAGAACTACATCTATGTTGATAGAAAAATGTATTAACACTTGTCCAGTAAGTAATTAATATAAATTAAATTTATTATCATCCATAGAAAATAATAAATAGCTATTACTGTTTATAATAAAAAATTTATTAAAAAATACGGAACATAATCTAAAGAAAAAATGATTAAAGTCTCAGATATTATTATTAAACAAACCAGTTTTTATAATTATACATCAACTCTCTGTTTCAGTAAATATATATTGATAAAAATGATGACATGTATGCTACAAATTTGTCATCATGTGACAAAATTATTCATTTTATATTAATTGAATATAATATTGAATAATAAAATTCCTCGTATATTTATATATTATTATAAAACATTGCATGTTATATAATTAATTTTTTCTTTTAGATTACGTCGGAGTATAATCCTGTATGTGGCACTGATGGAGTTGTTTACAGTAATCCAGGACACCTTGGATGTGCTCAGCGATGTGGTAGAGGTAAAAATAAAATTATTTCTATTCTATCTTGTAATGTTTCCATCACAATTATTTGTTTAATAAATAAATCACAAGTTATTTGAATGTATCTCATTATATTTTTCTATAAGCTACACATCTGCTGAGATATGGACCATGTACAGCTTCAGATGCTCGAGGTTAAGTACTCGAAGAAGAAAAATTAAATAAACATTCTATCATTTGTATTTTTTGTCGATCACGAAATATCTACTTTATTCAATTGGGCTCAGTAGAAATAAGTTCCTTAAATAATCTATTAGTTAATATTATTATTATATTACATACAATTATTATAAATAAATAAATTGTTATATTTTTAAAATGTTTGATATTTATGTAAGAAATATTTGTTCGTTATAAAGAAGAATAAAGATACTTTTTTCAAATACATCTACTTATATGCACACGACTTTGGCTTTAATTAGATATAATTAATATTGATTAAATTAATGAATAAAATAATTTTAATTATTATGAACACAATTAACTGAAAATAATTATTTTCAGACCACTTATTTTTATTTATTTTTTTTTTTTTGATAATTGTAATTGCTAATTAGATTAGCTAATGGATGATCCATTGTGATCAGCCCATCGTACTCGTCTCGAAATTTCAAAATTACCACCATGAATTCCATAAAGGTGCCTCGTTAAAACATCTGCACGATCCTCTTCAGCTTTTCTCGCAATGCGTCGATAACGACGTATCACATAAATACACGTTGCCGTCAGGATAATTTGTACAATTAGCCATAAAATTAAAAGTCCCATTGCCAATGCTGCATCCACACAAAGAAGGCCTTCCACGGATTCTAATAATAAAAAAATATATTTATTTTTAAAGATATAAAATGAATTTATTAAGTTGATTTTATTGAATTTGAGCAAACGTACGTTCACCAGCAATTAAAACTGTATCAGGAGTTTTAGCAGCTCGTAATGAATCAGCAGCAATTGCATCGTCTCGTACAATAATTGACCACTCAAGTGGAAGTTCATTCAACGTTGTATTTGTTGAATCAAAATTAGTGTCTATCGGTTTAACTATTGCTAAAGATCTTTTTTGTTTTCCAAATGACAAAACACCAGTTCTACATTGGACCTGCAATTAAAAAATTAATTGAATTTGTATGGTATTTGTTTTTTATTTTATTCAATTTTAAATTTATTTAAAATTTTGTTGAATATTACCGATTGACACTCGGTCAAGCAGAACTTGACAATGACATTGAATTTTACACGATAACTGTCAGGAAATTTAAAAGCAGTAAATGTTGATATAAGTGATCGATTGTCCACAGGATCTTTATACATAGCAGGAAAAATTTTCGAATCAGTGGGACAGCCCATTTCGTCAAGTAAAAGAATGGAAGAATCACCAGATGTGCTACTAGCAACCAAGTGTCCAGCGGCAATGTCATAAGGTCCTGAAATATTTTCAGTTATCACAATCATTCATTATAACCACATCAATTAATTATATATTCAATTATACCAACCATTAGACGGGATTATTCCAATTTTTAACAAGAGTCGTTGTCCTAAATCAGCAGAGGTTATTTCTCGACTCTCTTCATCAAGTATTCTCATTGTCACCATTGGCGAATCTGTTGTGTTAAATACTGTTCCAACAACTGGTGGTATTCCAGCACTTATTCAAATAAACAATTCACAATTAGAAATAATTTAACAGCATTTTGTTATTAATTAACAAAAAAAAAAAAATCTTAAACTTGTAATCAACTCACTCAGGACTTATAAAGTTAAAACTTGATCCAATTGTTATATTTCGTGGTAAAGGAACTTCATTATCATCCAGTGTACAACCAACTCGAACTGCTTGATCACCAAGTCGTTGAATTATAGGATTAAATTGAACAATTACAGTTACCCACACTGCAATTCGTGTTCTTCAACAGATAAAAATAAAAAAAATAAATTTATATCACAATATTTATTTCTCCCATTATTCTATTTTTTTTTTTTATTAAAAAATGAATAACAAATTATGATTTGATTACTCACTCATTATTACTATCAACTGCAAATGCAGGAATAATTCCACATTCAATATTTCCCTGTGTAATTTCATTTTTATCCGGTATTCTCAATTGAAGAATTGTTCGGTTTAATCCAGTGCCTTGAACATCACATGTTTCACTGTATCCACTAGCATAAACTCTTCCATTGAATGGCTCTGTTGTTTCTAATTGTATAGTTAGACTTGTATTACCACACGAGACTTTGACTATAAATAAATAAACAAATTTAATTATACATATCAAGAGTTTTTTAATTATTTTTTCTTTCCATAAATCTTACGATTTAGACAAGGCTCTCGCTCCTTGTAAATAACATTCGCTATGTTCATCAACGAACTAACACCAGCACTAATAGTGTCCTCTGAGTGCAACAAACAAATGGATGAATTTTTATTAGAGACATTACGCATGGTATAATCAATGGTGAATCCACGACAAATGAAACCATCTCTCGAATTACCACATCTTTCTTCACACTATATTTTAATAAAAACAAAATTATATTCACAATAATTAATTCATTAGCTTATTAATTCAAACTTGAAGTAAATAATAAATCCATTTATTTATTTAATTTACCTGCTTTTCATTGAGACCAATTACTTTCAAGTCCGAGTATGGCAATGTCATATTACGAAATTCCGCATAAGAACAATAATCAGTATTTGCTAAGGGGAATGAAAGAATAAATGTGGGAGTAGGTAAATATTGAAGAAAAATATAACAGGAAAAAAATAAAATGTATATGTGTAGAGTATAATACAGTGAAATAGGAAAAGAATAAGTAAGAAATATTTACACAGCTTATGGCACTGCGTTTCCAAATATTCGTCACGATACATGGAGGCTCTGTATGATTGTGGTCTTATGCCACGTTCTATTTGTAATAGAGAACATCTTCCTTCAACATCACCAATGGAAAAAGGTACACTGGTACGGAATTGTGCAGATTTACAATTCATACCTGTATTGAATGATGAATTAAATAAATAATAAAATAAATATAATTATCAAATTGATTAATCATCAATTGCTTGTACATAGAAATATTTAAATAATAATTATGTAATTTATTAATATCTACCTTCTTCAATACAGCGCTGATAGCATTGGCTTCTTGTTAATAATCCTGACAATGGAGTGACCGTGGTGTCTATTAATATTGCACCCAAAGTACGCTGGACTTGCCACAGTTTGTTGTTGTTGCATTCAGCTGGAACTAATTATCATACTCGTTAATAAATATAAATATTATGTTAATTAATATAATATATTGATAAATTGTTCATGTAGTGTGAATTATAATCTTACGTTTATTTATATTTTAATTTTTTCCTTACCTTTGATACATATTTTGTGAAAGAAAATAAAATTAAGCATCGGTTCAAATTCATTACTGATTATTTCTACATTGGCACACGTACTCCGTTCAAAGTCAATATAAAAACCACTGCAATTTACTTTTAAACACCTGTAATAAATTTTTTCATTTTAATTCCACATAATTTATTATTATTCTCAGTCTGGTGTATTATAAATAAACACAATTTACTAAATTAACCGGTTATAAATATTTTTTTTTATAATTTCCAACTCGTGATAAATATAATCGACCAACTTCTTCAATAGTTATATCAAAAAATATTCATACATCATGGACATGTGTATAAATTAAATATATTATCTCATACCTATCGAAGCAGATATTGACTATTCCATCGGAATTACTACCACTGTAGAGCACATTACCACGTGTATAATTTTCTGGCATTACACCTTCAACCTTTTCCCAACCAGTGTCTGCACAGTCTTCACCATGTACTGAAAAAAAAAAAAAAAACAAAATTATAATAAACAAGAGAACTAAAAAGAACAATAAATAAAATTGAAAGATATAAAATACAACTTAGGAATAAAGTAAAAAATAAAACAATAAAAAATTATTTTGCTAATTCTTCTTCATGATTCTAAAATCAAAACGAAAAAAAATAAATAAATAAAAATAAAAAACGAAAGTCCAAGGATATACATCAATTATTAACATATAAAGGAAGATGTCGATTATGTGCAACAGCATACATACACATGTATGTATATATATTGCAGTTGAACATGTAACAGAGCGTATCAACAATGATCGCACAAGAACAGTAACATTAAGCGTAACATTATTTTGCATAGTTGAGTAAAAACGAAAACAAAAACAAGGAAAAATTTTAACAGAAAAAAAAAAAAGGCACTTACCTATAATGATCCCAATGATAATTAAAGTACTGATAATTATCCAGTGCCTTATCCTTTGTAACATTATGCCTTTAATTTGCATTTTGGAAATATTAAAAATCCACCATAAATCTTCAACTGCTTTAATTTATTAAAAATAAATTTAATATGAAATAATTAATCCTGATTAATTACAGACATTCACAATAATTTCTTCAAGAGCAAACGACTCCTTATCAACCTCTTCTTAAACCTTGTCATGATATCACCAAGCTGAATAGAAGACAAAACTCAGTCGCAATGTTTTACTCATTCATCGTTACATAACGAATATATGAATATACAGTCGTGACACGTGGATTATCGCAAACTATTGTGAATATTATCGAGATAGACGCAAAGTAGATAGAAAAAAAAAAAAAAAATTACCTCGGTCATTAAAAGAAAAATAAAATAAAAGAGCTATGAAGTCAGCAATTATTTTTTTCAGGATATTTTATTTTTTATTTTTCTTACTCTCAATTTTGTATAATATTTTTTTTTTCTTTGCCTTGTTTGTGTATTATTAATATTCACCTTTATCCAATCGTAGTCACCTCTAAACTGAGCATTTGAAAATTATCATAAGAACACTGATCCCAGTTATAGAAAAATTCTAACACTAATGTTTACGTAAAACACCAGCTTTGTTTGTTGGATTGGTGAACGCAATTGGGTCACTCGTTTCCACGCATCGCAGCAAGGTTTTGATGAACGTATTGGATATACCGGCATGTCATAATTTTTTTTAACACCATCATTGTTCAATAATTGTATACATATAAGTAGTTATAGATTATATTAACGTATATTGAATATATATTTACATGTGTATTCACAAAAATTTGAATTATTAACGCGCAATATTTATTTTTGTTCTTTTTTTTCTCAAATAAAATAATTTTATAAACATACGTGCTTCATCATATTTTTTTTTTTTTGTGATGAATATAATTTTTTTATAATATCAACTATTCAAATACTATATCACTTGGCTTTTTTACATAACAATAAAAATGATGTATATGAAACGATGGTTTGTAGACGTACGATGTGTCGTGACGAGTGACACGTTGATAAATGTCTGCACAGTCAACCACTCTCGACGTTAAATGCAACAAAACCAAACTGGTGTTGTAGAGTGAAGTGTGTGTGGGAGACACCTGTTTAATCTCCAAGCAATATACCATTGATTCATTCAATGTTTTACTTATTATTAAGATCACATTATATCATATTATTTAACGACGTAGCTGAAAAATATTTTTTTCTATTTTATAATTATTCTATAGTTAAAAATTTTTTATTTCAATTTTAAATTTGTTTCAGTGTTTCTTGTGCACAATTTCGACTGATACTGAAAGAAAAAGATGACTTTACATTACAATTGTTGGATGGTCAGCTTTCGAAATCAAAGTGGTCGTTTGTAAAATGTGTATTTAGGGGAATTGTTTATTCTGAATGATTTTTTAATGAGCTTGCTTTAATTCGCTCTGCTAACTTCCCCGGACGTCTTTTCCTTTCTTGCTCACATCTCAAGACCAATCGTCATTTTCTCTTAATTTAAAAACGGAAATTGCATCATATTCAATATTAAAAAATATAATCAAAATAAACAAAAAGAAAAGCAAAATAAAAAATAATAAAATACTACAATTAATTCATTATTATTTCAATATGAAAAAAAAAAAAATAAAAATAGTTCTACATTGTTTTAAGTAATCAGTTTGTAACATCGTTGAATGATAACTACATTAATTATTCGCATCGTTTAATCTATTGCACCATTGATCCAAGCCGTGGACGTGAAAAACTTTCATAATTCATTTATCATATCATCGTTAAATTATAAAATATAATAATTATTACAGTCGTATAACAATGACATGGGTAATTAAATTTTTCAACTACTGTTAAAATTAACAAATTTATATACATTATACACATTTATCATTTTTCTTCTTTTATCAATTAATTAATGTTTGTTAATTATTGTGAAGGATGTTTGGATTTTTTTTTTTTGAGCAACTCAATAGAGAAAGTTTAAAACAAAAACAGAAACAAATATAAAGACATGGAAAAATTATTCAACAATTTTTATCAGCAGTTTTAACTGCATGTATAATGAAATATATATAAAATACACACATGTTAGTGGCAAAGAAAAAAGAAACAATAAATTACTCAACGGGTCCATATATGTAAAAAAATAAAAAATAAAAATAAATTAAAAGCCCGCACTGTTTAATCTTTGTACAATATTACAGACATTCTAAAATTTGTGATTGAATTTATGCATTGCGAAAATACGCGTGATGTTTAACTACGATACACATGTACATAATTTACATTACACATATATATGTAAGCTTGGAGTATTCGTTTCCATGCTTGACAGTGCTTGAAATAATATTCATACAATGAGCAATATTCAACTAGCTAGTATATCATTGAGCCATCCAAGTAAGTAAAATGAATCTATGACATTTTATTGCCATTATTTACGTGATCATATTTACTCTACTTTCAATCTCACTTACAATCGCATTCACATAAATTTTTCTTTAAAGATATATTAATAATTTAATACAGCACGAAATGACAAATTATTCTTACAAATACTAATTTATTCAATTTTTATTTTTAAATTTGTCAATGAGAAAGTATTGGGGAAAATTTATGCGGGTTCAACTCATGGACTCACGATGCCCGGATACATCAATAAGGTTGTAGGTCACTGGGGAAAGCCATCATGAATACATATTTAATAAGTTAAACAAATAATCGTCATGTACTTTTGTTTGTTTTTTTTTTTTTTCTTTCACTGCAACTACAAACTGGTGAATTGAGTGCTCATTTGCACATTGTTATTCTCTTCTTTGCATTACATCATCATGGAAAGTGAGAGTCAAATTAGTTTATTTTAAAAGCAATAGAATGAAAAAAAAAACCCCCCGTAAAATATGAATATTCTAGGAATATAATATATATAAAGAAAAAATAAAAAAAGTGGAATGACAATTAATGTACGTCACCAAGGGCTTGTAATATTCATCACATCCGTTTCCTTTGGGTTACCTTGGCATTCTATTCCGGCGCATCATAATCGTATCTACTTGCAAAATCTCGACATTGCCATAAATATATAATATCGTTAACGAAAGAGACAAATGCAGACGCAGTAAACTGTGACATGACACAATATTTTCATGATGCACAAACATTGATCACTGACAATTTTCGGAATTCCACCTTCTCGCACATTGATGTGTGTAATTTGCTTAATGAATTATCTCTGATATTTAAATTGATGATGAATCTATATAAAAAATGATTGAATAAAATTTTATTTAGATACTTTGAATGTCCTTGGTAAATTATATAATATGTTTTCTTTTTCTTGCTTATTAATTTTTGTTATATTCACATGTGCACAATATTATCTCTTGTGGTTTACTAATTGTTATAATAATAAAGAATTCTCTTTATATTTCCATTTATTTTTTATTCACATGGGAAAATATTTATTATGAAGTTATGAAGCATCAATCAACAATTTCTTATGCAATACATGTGACTGCAATTGAATCACAAGACGTAATTTTATAATTGAAGAAAATAAATTATAAAAATTATTGTAATATTATGCTCGATTAGTTGTTTAATTTGGATAATTTTATATGAATAAATAAAGATCACTTTTTCACGCTTTGACGAATCGTTTTAGGAGTAATTTCCTGCCGGGCCTAGTCACGTCCTGCTGTTAACTTCGTTACCAATTTTATTCGCATCGCTTTACAATTTATACATTTATCCTCGTGCCTTTATACAGGTCGATGACTCAGTGAAGCATTCATGGATTTTACATAAAATCAATTTGCGATTTGTGTTTAGTTAATGTGAGAAACCAATTTATGGTGGGAAAATGTTTCAACGATTCTGTGTCAAAGTTGTACAGCAATGATAGGATAGTAGATCCCATTGACAGTGGGAAAATAATGCAAATAAATACAATATCATTTACTACTTCGTTTTTCATTGCAATAAATGTATTTTTTTCCGTCATATTTTTTTTTTTTTCCTTTCATTATTTACTTACAAACTAAGAGTAGCAATTGGTATTTTATAGCAGCAGCTATGCATAATAATATCATTTATAATAATCTGTTGTTAACAGGAGAAAAAAGTTAAAATTATATTAATGATAATATAATTGTAGATTTAATTGTCATTATTATCGTCTTATTATATTTACATGTGTATTAATATGTATGGTATACACACAGGGCACATGCCAGCTGGGAGAATCACAATTATTTTCGTTTATTATCTTTTTCAATTTCCATTTCAAAAATTAATTTTTAAAAAATTACTCGTAATCACATCTGATTGAATTGTCTATTTTCCCAGTTATCACATGCGCATATACATATAACTCCATATATATTACGTGCTAAACAAAATCCATTATTCTATAATTAATGTCATTATCTTTAACATTTTTTTTTTTTGCTTTTATTTATTTTTTTTTTGTTTATTCATTGTCTTTTATTATGAAATATTATATATCAATGATTTCGACTTACGCTCGAATTTTTAATACTCACTCACACGTTTGATTAAACCGGGAATATTCTTTTTTATTACTGTGGATTTGTTTTTAGTAATTATCACACTCTAAAATTTTTGTGGGAGAAGCAAATGTAATGAATTATGAAGAATAAGCGGTGCAATAACGACAAAACGCCGGCGAGAATTTTAATTATTCAAAAATTCCTGCCTGTATATAATCAGAAAACAGAGTAAATGAATGCAATGATATAAACTTTCATAATAAATTTTTTACTCAGATAAATAATGATAAATATCGATATGTGAGTGTATTTATGTGTGTATATATGTGTATGTGATGCCATTAGATTTTTTTTTTGTTGATCAAGTTGTTATCTATTATTCGCTCTATAAAAAGAAATCGTAGTTAGAGCATTTTTATTTATATTGATTAATGCAAAATAATTAATTTTTTCAAAGCCCATTAATTTTAATAAGGCAAAATAACTACAAGGTGCCGTGATTTAATAAAATAATACATCAATGTTCACGACACGCAAACATTTTATTTTATATATATTAACAATTTATTTGAAGAAAAAAAATCTATCTATGAATTTTGTCAGCAGCGACCGATAATAATTTTTGCATGAATTTGATTATTTAATATTTCTTTTAAATTTTATCTAATTGATTATTTTCTATCACGTTACAATTTTTGTTTCAATCGCAGGGCTGTACTTTATTTTTTTGTTTGCTTTTAAATTGTCGCATATTATCACTGGCTCAATAAGAGATTTTTCTTTTTCATTTGATGAATAAAATGATGTGTATACATGTTTGAGTGTCATTCTAAAAACATAATTGATAATCAATTAATTAACTAATTTAATATTTCAGTTAATGTAAAAATTAATTCGGGATAGATTATGATAAAAAAAAATATACATATATTTTTTCGAATTCTCTAAATAATTCATTTCTCTCGATCGATAACAGTGTTTTTTACCAATGATATCTATTCTTTTTTATTACATGATGATAAAATCCGATAATATTTTATCGCTATCTTTTTTTATTTCCTAATATTTTGTTATTGTTATAGAGACAAGTGAGTGTTAATTAAATACACTCAGGAGACTGCAGGTTCTTCAGATTACTTGTCTCCTCGCGAATGTTTTTTCTTTGTTTGTTTAAATTCCTGCCACAAGTGCAGAGATTTTAATGAACCCTAACAACGACAGCTGCGATTTCATTCCTGATTTTATTGTTGTTGTTTCTTGTCCCTTTTATTTATACATCTTGTATAGTAAATCAAATTAATTTGTCACCCTAGCAAGCGCAAGAATCACCCTTTCCGATGGTTCTTTGGTCATTAGTAAGTTTAATTTGATCGGGAAATTCATTATAAAGCTCCACCTAAAAATTAAATACGCATTTAAAACTTGAATTATGCTTCTAAAAAAGGTCAGAGTGCAGGAAGGGTATACAAAGTTGTAATTATTTAGTTCCTACCTCACTATCTTGAGCCAATGCATTCTTCGCTATCGTTTGAAATGCTTGCTCAACATTAATTGCTTCCTTTGCGCTAGTTTCAAAGTAAGGAATATTATTTTTGGATTGACACCACTGTTGCGCCCTTTTACTGGAAACCTAATTGATGTAAAAATAATTTTTATTGTTTATACACAATAAACAATAATATATGAATCTTATGTAATTATAAAATTAAATGAACTGACTGTTAGCTCAAAAATAATTGTTGATATAAATTACAGTTCATCCAATGTTTATGAATAACTATTTTTTTTTTCTACAAATATTTATTAATAATTGTTATTTATCAAAAACAACCCTATATCAAATCATGATAATTGTTACGAATATTTGTTTAACGTAAGTTTAATATTATTGAACTTTAATTTTAATCATTGTTCAATATTATTAATTTATAATATTATTTGTTTCATTTACTCACCGCTCTATTTTCAAAATCCACTTTATTACCCAATACAACAAATGGAAAATTATCCGGATCTCTTGGTGATGCTTGAATTAAAAATTCATCTCTCCATGAATCAAGTGACTTAAATGAGGTAGGCGCAGCAACATCAAATACAAGTACGCAACAATCTGCTCCTCTATAAAATGCAACTCCCAATGACTGGAATCTTTCTTGTCCTGCTGTGTCCCAAATCTTTAAACATAAAAAAATTAAAATACTCAATTGAAATAAAATTTAAAACTATAAAATGACATTGAATTATTTAATAAATATTAATTACCTGCATAGTAACTATCCTATCGTCAACCATCACTTCTTTAGTCAAAAAATCTGCTCCAATAGTTGCTTTGTATTGATTACTAAATTTTTTATTCACATACTGATTCATAAGTGACGTTTTTCCCACTCCTGAATCACCAAGAATAATTACTTTAAGCAGAACCTTTTTACGAGAGGCCATTTTCCAATGTTTTCTAAAAAAAGAAAAGAAAAAATAAATAATCATGGAATAAAACTAAATAGATTAGTTGAAACAAATGCGTACAAATCTTAAATACGAGATTTCTGCGTCATATTATATTTATTACAAACAAAATAGGATTGCTAATACACAACTGTGAATCATTTACATACACATATATGTGCAATATGACGTAGAAAGTCGTATGATAATTAATGAATCCATTTTTTGTTTGTATTTCCAATACTTTGTTGCAATAACAATAACAAAAATGAATAAAGAAAAATATTTTTCACTGAGATTAAATACTCCAATACCATTATTAAATTTAAATTTATTATATCTTATACCTAAATATATTTTATTAATCTTAAACAATTCCATAAGCGGATATGACGATCCTTGTAAATTGAATGATTGAATGGTGTTTGGAGATGGAAAGTATCGTATGCTTGGCAAAGTGGGAAAGCTATAGAGGAGAAAGAGAGCTAATAGGTACAAATAGAGAGAAAGAGAGAGATAGAAATAAATGTAGAGAAAGTATTCATCAACAATTTGTACTTTGATAATGACAAGATCAAGTTTCATTCGAATATTCAATCTATTTGAAAGTGAATCATCATTATATTCACCGACAAAAAATAATGTTAAACTCTTGTTTTACAGCGACGTAGATAATTTATCAGAAAACGAATAACAAAAAAAAAAAGAGAGAAAAAAATACACGTATGATTATTGAAAAATTCAATAGCACATAGATATGTTTTAACCTTCTATTTAGTTTTCTATCAATATTATAAATCGTTTCTTAGCAATTGAAAAAGAAAACTATTTTTCATGATAGGTTAAAATAGTGAAGAATAAATATTAAATGTGTAGAAGAGAGTTACATTAAATTTGGATGCCTTTAAAAATCTGTCAACATACAAAGTAGTTATTGTACACATTTGTTCACGACACTTCAAAGTTTGAGAATGATAATTACAATATATTAATGATATTAATTTGAAATGAGTTATTGTTTAGATATTGTAATGAAGTGAATAACTTGAAGTTGATTTACCTGTAATTTTATTGAAAATATGAAGTACAATTCTTCAACTCGACAAAATGCACACAAAGAAAATGGCGTATTATGAAATTACGAGAGAGTGACACTGGTTGACTATTGGTGTCGTCACCTGTTCGAATCGAAGTCTGGTTAAATAGGATTAGGCACAGTTCTATGACAAAAATCCCTAGGATATGCGTCATATTTATTTACTCCATTGTTACCATTTGGCAATCAAATAGAAATGTTTCTTTACCGATAGTGTATGATTCATCAAACGAAATATATTTTTCAAGACTCAACAATGCGTTCACACAATTTATAGAATAATAATGTTTCTTAGGAATATGAAAATCACTTGCTGAGTGATGGGTTTCTTTTTTAAATTCAGGAATGTGGTTAAAAAAATAGATACATTTAGAGATGTTTTTTTTTTTTTTTTTCATGAGAATTGTTATCTAATTATTGAACTATTTTTAATTTCAGAATATTTTCAACTTTGAAACCGATGGAAAAATCATGAAAATATTTATTAGAATTTTTTTCCTGTTGCCTGAAATAAATATTTAATATTGAATATAACCTTATTCAAAACATATAATGTGCACAAATAACTGGAAATAAATGGACAAATGGTTAATCAGTCATTGTAATATACTGACAATATTTCATAACATTTAGTTTAGTGGGCAGTAATGAAATATATGTTCAAAAACATGAAATATTGCGAGACATGAAATTTTATTAACTTGCATAATTTATATAATATGAACAAAACATTGCACAGGCGATATATTTTATATTTTTTCTTTCATAGCACCAGTCAAAATTTCAAGAAATGCATGGCCAATGTTTTTAAATCATATTTGTACTGCAGTATATAATAATAAATATAATTCATTAGTATGAGATATTTTTAAGCAATAAAAAAATAGTTGTTTCTATACTCATTTCATATTGTTTTAGAAAAATTATAAACATTTGAAATATCCACGTGCTTTATCAAGGAAGAATTTCACAATTTTATTTTTTACAATAACATGAACATTCTCGTGTAGGTCATGAGAATCACGTGTTATTGAAATATTTTATTATCATATGCAGCGAGGTGTAATAATATTTTTGATTTATTATAAAAATGTTCATCATCTGCAGTCAATGTGCATGAATGCATATTTTCAATCATAAATCATGTTGGAAAATAATAAAAGAAGAGCAAATATCGTCGAGTTGATTCCAATCAATATATAATTATTTGTTAAACGGAAAAAAATATCACTTTGCATCCGACATTCGTCGAGTCTTGCAATATGAATAAAATAACAATTATACGGACAGTTTTTTTATTCTTCTTGGTTACATTAACCTGCGCCATAATAGGGTAAGCAAAAAAATATATATAAATACACATCAAAAGTTCATAACGTTTTAATATGTGAAATTAACAAATGCATTGTGGATTATTGACTTAATTTTTTAATACAAAAATAATTCAATCATTACATCTCTATTAAAATATTTCTTTTGTTATTGTAGTTCGCCAATTATTGCTGACCTTTTACACACAGAAAAACTTGTGATTGACACTGATGGCGGTGGCGATGATATTATTACCATCTTGCTAGTATTATTAGCTTATAAAAAACAAATTAGTAACTATAAAGTTGTTGGAATAACGTGTACATATGGAAACACAGATGAGAAAAGTGTTGAAAAAAATGTTCTTGAAGCTCTGACATTGGTCAACGAATCATTGGTAAACATAATTTATTTCATTGTTATTTACATTATATCATGTAGGATATTTTAGTACTTTTTTCTCGTTTAAAATATTCATGTAATTTAATTTACAGATTCCAGTCTATGGCGGAGCACAAAAGCCTTTAGCATCAAGTTTCACATCCGATCATTTTTTTGGAATTGATGGCTTTGGTGATTTTAAATTTGATAAAACAATCACTGCTAAAATTGATGAATCAATGCATGCAGCTGTGGCACTTGTTCAATTGGCCAAGAAATATCAAGGTCAATTGAATATTCTTTCTGTGGGTCCTCAAACAAATATAGCAATGGCCATTGCACTTGATTCACAATTTATACATAATGTTAAAAGATTTTACATTATGGGTGGAAGTGTCACGGGTATTGGAAATGTAATGCCTGGTAAAGAATTTAATTTTGTCATGGATCCTGTTAGTGCCTACATTAGCTTGAATTCTTTTACAAGTAAACCATGTCTTCTTTTCCCTTGGGATACTGTAATTGCTGCAAATATTCCAAAGGTATATATTGTATACATTTCATTTATTATATCTGAATGTTATATAATTAAATTGATGTAATTAATAATTTAATTGATGATTTTTTGCATAACTAGAAATGGAGAATGGACGTACTTGGCACGAAAGACTCTGAGATTATTAAATTTATAAATAAAGGCGAGGCTATAGCTTTGAATAATTCAGATTCTTTTTGGTCAGCAGCTGATATTATGTGTGCAGCTGTTATGATGTGGCCGGATTTAATAACAAAGAGTGTTACATGCAATGTGTCACCGATATTGGAAGGTGAAGGAAAGGGTGCAGTTATGGTGGATTATATTAACCACACCAAGAAATTCAAAAATGCACAAATTATTCAAGACTTTCAGATTTCAGTTTATCAGCAAAAAATCCTTGAATTATTTTCATGATCATTCAACATTGATTGTAATTATTCAAATCTAATTGCTTTTAAAATTAATTTTTATATCTACATAATTTATTTAATACATGTGTATATATTTATGAAAAATATCTATGGGAATTTATAAAATTATAATTATAAATTTATACAAAAAAATACTTAAGTTTGATGTCAAACAAATACAAAGAATTTTGATAAGAGAAGATTATCTAAACATGTAATTATTATATGCAAATATTAAACTAAATTTGTACATAAACAAATTATTTTTTATTTTTTCTATTATTTTAGACTTGATTAATTATTATGTACATTTGCATTGGTAAGCAAAATTCAAATACACGCATGCGCATTTTTCTATATATAATTTTTTTCTATGTACTATACATATTCACATATAATATATATATACTTATATATATATATTTGCACCATGTGCTCATTGGAGATTTGATAAGTTGAGTTTTTTTGCTTGCTGTCTCGATCAGTCATTCATTATTTTACAGGTTATTTATTGTTTATATGATGTACAATTATATTTTATACTAACTATAAATGTAAGATACACCACTCATCATCGACAATCATAAATCATTGAACATCATTTCATTTAATTATATATAAGTATATAAAGTCGTAATATTAAATAATATTATTTTCGCTATGGATAACCAACAAATGAACGTAGATGATGTTATTGAAATTGATGGTTTGTTTTTACATCTGGTATTTTGATTATTAGTCAAACAATAATTGCTTATTATAATTTTTCTTAACCTATATTTATTGCAGACGACGAAAGTAATGAGGAAATTGAAGCAATAAACTCGGAATTATTACAAATTGAGCAGAAATTATCAACGTTAAATGATCGCAAACATGCATTGATTGAACGGAAAAGAAAAATACGAGATGATGAGTTGTTGAAAAAAAGTATTAGTTTATCAAAACGTAATTGGGATAATGATAATTTTGCATGGTCTGATAATGTAAAGAAAGCATTGACAGAAAATTTTAAAATAAAGAACTTTCGTGAACATCAAAAGTCGGCAATAAATGCAATAATGTCTGGTGAAGATTTAATATTGGTAATGCCAACTGGTGCAGGAAAAAGTATATGTTTTCAATTACCAGCTGTGGTGATGAAAGGCATTACTATTGTAATATCACCATTAATAGCATTGATGGAAGATCAAGTGAGCAATCTTAAAAAATTGAATATTCGTGCAGCTATGTTAAGTGCTAAATCAACAAATAAAGAGGACACAAAAGCTATATGGAATGCAATGGATGGAAAAGATAGTCAATTAAAATTAATTTACGTAACTCCGGAATATATGAAAAAATCAAAACGATTTATGTCTAAATTACAAAAAGCTTTTAATATGAAATTATTGAAGCTATTTGCAATTGATGAGGTTCATTGTTGTAGCACTTGGGGTCATGATTTTCGACCAGATTATCAATTTCTCGTTTGTTTAAAGTCCATGTTTCCAGGTGTACCATTAATTGGTCTTACAGCAACAGCAACAACCAAAATTATCGCTGATGTTCAAAAAATGTTAGATATACAAGGTTGTTTAATTTTTCGCGCTTCATTTAACAGGCCAAATTTATATTATGAAGTTCGTAGAAAACCAAGTGATTGGAATTTGTGTATAGAAATGTTGGCAAATTTATTGAAAACAAGATTTGCAAATAAGTCTGGCATTATTTATACAACGACAGTTAAAGATGCAGAACAATTAACGTCTGAATTACGCAGTAAAGGCTTAAAATTAGGCTGCTATCATGCAATGCTAGAAAGTGAAGTACGTTCAAAAATTTATAATCGTTGGATAAATGGAGAATATCAAGCGGTTATTGCAACAATTGCATTTGGACTTGGTATTGACAAACCTGATGTTCGCTTTGTTATTCATCATTGTATATCAAAGTCAATGGAGAATTATTATCAAGAAAGTGGTAGAGCTGGTCGTGATGGAAAAAAAGCAACATGTATTGTTCTTTATCGATTGGCAGATATATTCAAATTAAGTACAATGGTAATTGGCGACAAAGTTGGTCTACAGAATTTATATAAAACTCTTGAATACTGTTTAAATCATGATCAATGTAGAAGAAGTCTTATTGCAACGCATTTTAATGAAAATTGGAGTAAAAGTGATTGTGTAGAAATGTGCGATCATTGTACACGAAATATTCCAATAAAAGAGACTGACATAGCACCATATTGTCGTCAAATTTATCAAATAATCGATAATGCTGCAAAAAGTGAAACAAATTTAACATTAATTAAATTATTAGATGCGTGGTACAATAAAGGTGCTGTTTCTTCTAGAGTTTCAACGATTCCTACACCGAAATTCTCTAAAGAAACAGCAGAAACCATAATAGCCTATTTACTTATTAATGGATATCTGAAAGAAAATTTCGTATTTAATGTTTATGCAAATTTAACTTATCTCATTCGCGGTCCAAAGGCCGCATTTGTCACAGACAAGACTAGCAAAATTCCATTCATTCATGACGAGAAACTAAAATTTAAATAAATAGGTGTTGATATAATTTTCATATATTTTTCACAATTTTTGCAACACCAATAAATGTCCAAACATTATTAATTATACTATATTACATGCCATAATATTTATTATTAATATATTTACATATATATTTAGTGTATATAAATATTTTTGATACTCTCATTTATAAGTCCATTCATTTTTTAATTTTTATTTTATATAATATGTGTATTTGTGTAGTGTATGTGCATGAGAACCAACTGCTGGAAATCAGATAGGGATATTGATTCTTTCCAAAATACATGTATTGTGTATACCATGTCCGTTGCCCATTGCGCATTGAGCGTCTCGTTTACGTAGACCATAAAATATTAGCATAAATCACCCATTCCCATAATTTTTTTCTTTCTAAATAATTATATTATTTACGTACATAACAATTTGTATTTATCAAAAATTTATAGTTTTCCATTCAATCACTTTGCCATTTTACTGCACAATTGTATTTTTGAAAATACGTATATGAATACGAAGAGAAATATGGGAAAATTTTGGAATTCCTGACGTTATTTGCTTCTATTAAGTAAGTAAATCAATGTAAACAATAATTCCTTCATTTATTCATACTTAATCAATTAATTATTATTTTTTTTTTTTTCAGTTATCAATTATCAAACTAAAGTATTGGAAAGTTGTGTGTTACATATTATGCGATGTGTCAATGAGTGTGCCTTCAATGTTGGAGATCTTAATTACTATATTGCAATATTAATATTGTGTCAAATATATCAAATACATATTATATCTGATCGAGGAAAAATATAAAAATCCATGGTGCATATAGTCCGATCAATTGTTGGTACATGATAATTTATAAAAGAATAATATAAAAAAAAAACAGATGTCTAATATAATAGATCAATTGCATTATTATAAATGATTTAAAGTAGTTATAAAAAAAAAATGGAAATTAGAAAAAAATACCTCAACGTATGACAGATGAAACCATTGGAAGACATGTCACTACCAACGCTTTTAAAGAAAGCTACCTATTATATATTAGGGGATAGCAATCCAGATAGAGGACGAGTATTATATCAAGATGGTGAAGCATTATTTTGTAAAAATAATGTTTGTGTGCATCCACCAAGTTTAATGCGACAATATTGCGATATTGTCCATAATCCTGGTTATATGACAATTATATGTCGACTTGATAAACACACAAATGTGCCAAGTCTTCATTTAAGTTGGATACCAAATAGTACATTACGAAAACACCCTACAACACTTGAGAATGTAATTAACAATAAAAATGCAGCAGCCTCAATTGAAAAGCAAACATTATCTTTAAACGATAAAATTAATGAAAAAGCAAATTCAATATCTGCTGAAAAGTGTGATGTTTGTTTGGAGGTAAAGGCACCGGTTGATTGTCAAGATTGTGAAAGAATTTGTTCGGGCGGTGCATTTATCAGTGAACCACACCAGGAATTAGGTACAACTTATGATTCTCATAATTCTGATAACTCTTATGATGAATCATTACGTAAAGATTTACAATGTAAGAATAATGCGTATGATGATGAGATTAATAATTCAATGACGATTATTGAAGATAAGTTGGCAAACGTTGAGGGATTACGTGGAATTAATGCAAATCGATTACGTTCATGCTCAATAGACTCATCATCGTCATCATCAATGATTGATGCAAATGGCGGCGGTGGTCCATCAAAAAATCGCAGTATGTCGATGACTTCATGTCACAGTTTAACTGGTGATAATCAAGATTTTCCAGCTTGGATGAGATCCCCCGAATCATTGGCACATCAGCATAATCTTATATTTCCTGAGAGTACAACAGCGTCGCCGATAGCCGTGAGACGTGCTCATCGTTGTCGGAGGTTTTCTGTTGATCTGGGTCAAATGCGATCGTTACGACTTTTTTTTTCGGATCCTGAATGTGCAAGTGGTCAACTTGTTGTGGCGAGTCGAGAGAGTCAATACAAAATTTTGCATTTTCATCATGGTGGCTTGGATAGACTTGCCACAATTCTTCATCAATGGCATCAAGTTGTCTATTCACAACCTGATCAAGCTTCGGAAAATGAAGGCACACTGCCTTATCGGTAATTATAAATATTTTTTTTCACGTCCATCGTCATTCAATTTCACCTGATTTTTTTTTTAACATTATTTTTTCTTTTTAAGGCATTTTATGGTGTGTCGACCAGAAGTAGCTCGAGATGAACTCCACCCCGAAGAGGGTCGAGTACCAATGATTACTTCATTAGCATGGAAAGATTTATTAAATGAACGTGGACAAATTGAAGATGATCTTGCACTACGTAGAGGAATTTTCTTCGGTGGATTAGAACCTGCATTGAGAAAACTTGTATGGCCATTTCTTCTCCATTGTTATTCATATCAAAGTACATATGAAGATCGCGAACAAATTGATGAAATACGTAAACATGAATATAATGAAATTGAAATTTTACGATGCAATATGAATTCAGAAGAAGCTAAACAATTTTGGCGTAATGTTGTTTGCATTGTTGAAAAGGATGTTGTAAGAACTGATCGCGCTAATCCATATTATGCTGGTGAAGATAATCCAAATATTCCAATCATGAAGAATATTTTACTCAATTACGCTGTTTACAATGCTCGTCTTGGTTATACTCAAGGAATGTCTGATTTATTAGCTCCATTACTCGTAGAATTAAATTCGGAAATTGATGCTTTTTGGTGTTTTGCTGGTTTGATGCAACGTTCTGTTGCTGTATGTACTCCAACCGACATAGATATGGATAAAAATTTATGTTATCTTCGTGAACTTATCAGAGTGATGGAACCCTGCTTTTATAATCATCTTGAAAAGCATACAGATGCCCTAGAACTTCTCTTCTGCCATCGATGGATTCTTCTGTAAAGTTCTTTAATTAATTTTGAAAAAATTTTATTTCATCTTGTTGAATTGAAGAATAATTTTTCTGTTTTTTTTTTTTATGTTATTTTTCAGGTGCCTAAAACGAGAATTCCCATCAGAAATGGCGCTTGTCATGTGGGAGGCCTGTTGGGTCAATTATTTGACAGACTATTTTCATTTATTTCTATGTCTTGCAATAATATGCGTATATGCAGATGATGTTATTGCTCAAAATTTACGTACAGATGAAATGCTGCTCTATTTTAGTTCATTATCTATGTATATGGATGGTAATATTATATTACGAAAAGCTCGAGGATTGCTTCATCAATTTCGTCAGCTTGATCGTTTGCCATGCACACTCACCGGTCTTTGTCGTAAATGTGGACCAGGGATATGGGATAGCAGTCATGATCCTATTATTGAATGTATTGAGCACCAAGAATCAATATGTCCTTATACTAAAATTGATCACAGTACAACATATTAAATTTTATTGATAATTATAATTTGCTGATATCACAACAATATACACATATCGAATTGGTTTTCGTTATTTTTACTATTTTTATTGCTGGTTGACTTGATTTTTCAATTGAAATATTTTTAAAACACTGGATTCATAACATTTAATGAGTAACACTGTGTTAAGTACATAAGACAAGACTGTGTGGTTAAAAAATGAGCAAAACAAGGAAAAATAATATGAAAAAAAAAAAATTATATATATATTAATAATATTGCAATCATCGAAAATTAAGTATGATGAAAAAATTCTATTTATCATACGTATATGCATAACATATGGCACATTATCAAATTAATTATTTAAAAAAAATTTCATATTTATTCTGATAAATTATGTTATACACTAAATAATTTTGGTCATTAAATTATAATTTATTGAACATATTAAAATTATGAAATAAAACTGATTGAAGATAATAAAATGTCATATGAATATTGGAGAATGATTGTAATTATTTGCGAAAATAATTTTACAGCTGGAAAAATATTTAAAAAATTAATTATACTCGGATATATTTGAAAACAAAAAAATTTATTCAAACATCCATTTATATCTTATATATTCTTACACAGTCAGATCATATTTTACATATAATTACATATACTATTTACATTTTGTCAGTCAAATGCTAAAGGCTAACATTAACAAAATAAAATTAATAATTATCATAAAAAAAAAGATTAAAGAAAGTTCAGTACACAGATAGAATATATACGTATATTCATATATAAATTCAATAAGTCTCAATTTATGTGCGATAAAACGTAATCAATTATTGTCTTTTGTAATTATTTAAGAGGATAAATTGTCCATTTAAATGGAGTTATCCACCAAGTAATAAAATTGTCAGCGAGATTGTTCTAAACCAATATGTTCTCCAATAAAATTGATTGACACCAAAATCATACAAGCAATCGCCCATACAATAACAAAAATCAGCCAATATGTTCCGATAAATGGACTGGCAAATTTATTTTTCACACCGAGACCAATGGTACTTGTTGTTTTATTTCTTGCATAATAAACTAAACATGTTGGTACTAAATACTGAATACCAACACCGGCATACGAGCCAGTTATTTTAACAAGTGTCGACAGATCATCAACTGACATCGCAATTATATATGGTGGAATCACTGCCATAAATGGAAAAACAAGTTTACGCAAACAAAAATTGTAATCTCTTAAATTGTAAAAGAATAATGATTGCAAATTATTTCTCAAAGTTATTGCAATGATGGGAAAACTGGTTGACAATGTAAATACTGGAAATAACGCGAGAAAATATTCAATAATAATCATAAATATATTGGTATTTGTTGAACAATCACCACCACCGCGAGGTCCAAAGTCAAGTGTATACAAGTCATCAAGATGTTTAAATGCAAAAGATCCAGTTAATGCTAAAAGTAAGTAAAATGACGCTATTAAAGTGTAATCAAATAATAAAAATCGATTCAACTTTGATTTATCAGCAATTGGTACTATTAATGCTGGCAAAGAATGATGACACATAAATGAATAAACGCAAGCACCAAATAATCCAGGAATACCTAAAAAAAAATTAATTTTCAAATTTTTATGTGAGCTATACTATTTTAAATATTTCATTTTTAAATAAACAAATTTATTTATCAAATTTTAATAAAGCTTATAACTTACCAAGCCAGTTGGCAGCTGATGGTGAAGCACGTGGACCAGATATAATAAGAATTCTCAATGCATATATAATCATAATTGCAAACGCGAGCCAACGCATCGCTGATGTTAATACTTGAAGATATTTTGTTTTTTGAATGTCAAAAAATACAAAAGAGCCAAGTATACTAACAAACGTTGTCTAAAAAATTAATGTAAATATAAATTTACACGTAGACATATAAATATATTCAAAAAATAAACTTACAAATTACCAGAAATAATTGATAGGCGTTCATTCGCGTAATGTGTGCACCTTCCCAACAAATTTCCGTGACGTTTATCGTATCATTGCATGTAATATTAAGTGGACGATAGGTACAAGCAACGTCTACCATTGATTTACCAATTGCCGCTGCATAAATGCTCAAATCTCCATACAAGTATGTAGCCAAACAAACATAAAATAGTATTGTCCCAAATTTATTGAAAAACATCGATGCCATTTCACCCATTTCAACTTTATTATCTATAAGATAATATCTAGATGTAATATCAATTCGTCCAGGACTATCATCACCAGGTTGAAGGAACAATGGCGTGTCCTCTGAATCAGAATTAGACGGTTCATTTTCAGATTCTTCAAATGCAGTACGTTCCTTTGAAATAATTATTTAAAATATACATCAGATTATTTCATAATCATTATTATAATAATAAATTTACCTGTCTATAATAATTACTCACTCTTTTTCTATTTTGGATTCGTTGCCAAGTGATAATTGCATTCGCTGATGCCATAGACTCGATAACGAATGTCAAAGTTACAAAACTGAAATAAATATTGTTGAAAAATTAGCTATCATAAGTATTTTACATGTGCAATTTTTGAAATTTAATAACAATAACAGCATCAATGGTATATTCACCTCATAAAACCGAGAATTAAAATAATGCAAGTACCAAGTGCCCATCCTGCACGACTAAAAACAGCTGGAAGTGTAAGTGCTCCAGTTCCAACAATTAAATTAAATATAAAAATTGCTCCAACCTGCAATATATAAATTAAATATAAATATATCATTGAATTATTGTAAACTCTAATGAAATAATATAAATGCAAAAATTAAATAGTTAATAATATCATTCTCATTGTTTACACTAAGCTATTATTGATAAACAATGTAGAATTATTGAGTTTGTTTACATACATAGATAAAAGTGAGGTTATGATACTTGTATTGTTTCTTTGACAGTTAATTTTGTAATATAAAATAAATGTTATCAGCTACTTACCCCAGCAGAATATTTATTTAGTTCATTTGGGCCCGGCATATTGTTGCCACTATTCAACCACAACTAATTATTTATTTTAATTGTTGCAATTTTAGTTGCACTTGTCATTACGTGCGAATACGTGGCGCATCGCGTACTTGTGAAACTCGAATATTTCCATCGATGAAATATATACGTCATTTAATATATTTTTCAACTGCATTATTAAAAAATTATCATTTTTCCTTTGTTATCATGACGTTATTCTAAATTAGACGCACTTGGAACTTTAATTTTTTTCATTGTTTTACCATAATCCAAAATATAATATGTACAATAAAAATGTTCTTTTATTTTTTGAAATAAATAATATATATATATAGCTATTCAATAATTAATATATCTGATTGTTAAATTATTGAATTAAAAATAAAAGGGTATAATAATAAATGCCATTATTGTAATAATTTTGTTATTTTTGGCGTTAACATTATTTTTTATGAATTATTATTCATATGACAAAGGTGAATTTGCGTTTATAAAAATGTGATGACCAAATAGACAAGAATGAAATGCAATAAAAATCATGTATACCATGCTGACAATAAATAAATGAGTTATTATTAATGAACTATGAAAGAAAAATTAAAAAAGGGATATTTAATATGGGGTGGCAAATTGGCAAATATTGATTGAAAATAATTTTATTGAATTGAAAATATAAACCTAATTCTTAGAATAATTATCATAGGTTCATCACACATCGTAATAGGATACATTCATTGACATTGAACGGTACAAAATCTACAAGTGTGAATGTGGTGAAACGCGAATGAAAAATTACTTTATTATTTAAATGACTATTATAATGTTATGCTCAAAATTACAAAATTGAGAGTGAAATAGATCAGTCATTAAATTGATTGACATTTAGAATAATTTGGAAAATTAATGATTGTAATTAAAATAAAGGATCATGCACAGAGGAATGGCTTACATAAACAAGGAATTTCAGGAGTCATGACATATTCGTTATCTACTCTGGATTGTTTATTTTCCAAAGATTTTTTATTTGGCTATCCCATAAATTTAAAGTAATCTTTAAATTGTGTACGTGAATAAAATCGCACATTACAGTGGGAATAAATTATAATACTTTGGCTACGCTTGCAGAATAGAAATCGTGTCCTCAATGTTCTTTTTCTTAATTATTATTTCACTTGTTTGCTTTAATTTGGTTGAATGTAGTTTAAGCGAATGAAATTCTGAGTCTTTTTGAATTTTCGTCCAAACAACATTATTACATTTCATAACATCCCATTATTTTTGTTTCATTCTTCACATACTTTTTCTTTCTTTCCATGTTTTTACTTTTTTTTTCTTTTTTTCTTTTTTTTTTTTTTTGACATGATGTATAATCAATGTACGGTAATACTAGTGTATATTTATATATAAAAAAAAAATAATAATTATAATGGTAATAGTAGACACATTGGAGAACAGTATAAGTCATGAGGCCCTGACATCGCTCGAAATGAAGCATTCTTATACGCCAAGGGAATGTATTGTGGAATGCAAAGTACAAATGTCCAAAGTAATATTCAAAATACAATGGAACGTATTTGAATGTGAAAAAATAAAGAAATTGTGAAAAAATAATAACTGACATGTGGAATGAATTGCAGTTTAGAGCTTAAACATATTTTAAAGATGAAAAAAATGAGAATTTTTAAAAAATGATGTCAAATTAAAATTGGTAAATTTGTCATCTTTACTAATAGAAGCTCGCGAGATAAATTATAAACGAGAGATCACTATCAGTGTTTGATCTTTTAATATTTCTCTCTTTTTGTTTCCCTCTTTCTTTCTCCCTTTGTCAAATAGCATATTACCCCCCGACAATTGATCTGGGATTCGAGCAAAATGACATGATAGATGATGATTGTATGCAAAAAGTAATTGATACTTGACGGGAGGTAATGCAAAGGAGTAGTGTGTATATTAAATTGAAACGCTTAGAAGCACTTCCTGTGGACAATTGATGGGCCAGACTCGTCATATTCTTGCTTAGAGATCCACATTTGTTGGAATGTTGATAGAGATGCAAGAATTGAACCACCAATCCATACGGAGTATTTCCTCTCAGGTGGTGCAATTATTTTAATTTTCATGGTTGATGGTGCAAGCGCAGTAATTTCCTTCTGCATTCTGTCGGCAATTCCTGGATACATTGTAGTACCACCAGACAAAACAGTATTGGCATACAAATCCTTACGGATATCAACGTCACACTTCATGATTGAATTGTATGTTGTCTCATGAATGCCGCTAGCTTCCATACCCAAGAAGCTTGGTTGGAAGAGTGCCTCGGGACAACGGAATCTCTCGTTACCAATGGTGATGACTTGTCCGTCAGGAAGTTCATAGCTCTTTTCCAAGCTAGATGATGAAGCAGCAGTGGCCATTTCTTGATCGAAATCAAGTGCAACATAGCACAATTTCTCCTTGATGTCACGTACAATTTCACGCTCAGCAGTTGTTGTGAATGAGTATCCACGCTCAGTAAGGATCTTCATGAGATAATCTGTAAGATCACGACCAGCCAAATCCAAACGTAAAATGGCGTGGGGTAATGCATAACCCTCATAGATGGGCACAGTGTGAGACACACCATCACCGGAATCAAGAACAATACCAGTTGTACGACCAGAGGCATACAATGATAATACAGCTTGAATGGCAACATACATTGCTGGTGTATTGAAAGTTTCAAACATAATTTGAGTCATTTTTTCACGATTGGCTTTTGGATTAAGTGGAGCTTCTGTAAGAAGAACGGGATGTTCTTCTGGTGCAACACGAAGTTCATTGTAGAAAGTATGATGCCAAATTTTTTCCATATCATCCCAGTTGGTTACGATTCCGTGCTCAATTGGATACTTGAGTGTCAAAATACCACGCTTGGATTGCGCTTCATCACCAACATATGAGTCCTTTTGTCCCATACCAACCATCACACCCTGATGTCTTGGCCTTCCCACGATTGATGGGAATACGGCACGAGGTGCGTCATCTCCGGCAAATCCGGCTTTGCACATACCGGAACCATTGTCAACGACGAGTGCTGCTACTTCTTCGTCACACATCTTGTCTGTTTTAATTTAAATCTGAAAAATCAAATATAAAAAAAAAAAGATTATTATACACATTACTATCATACACATCAGATTAAATTGAAAAAAAAAAAGTCACTAAATTTTCATTTCATTGAGATATTTATAATTTTTAGTATTTTATTATTTATTCATGTGATGCATTGAGGAAAGAATGCGATGCGCCACGTAAGAAAAATGATCGAGGACGATAAGTGGTCGTCGTCATGCTCAATTCCCTCTGCAATACCGAAAGAACCGCACCCAGCCCCGCCCAGGTCGCTATCATTTCATATCTATATGTCTTTCTTTTACGAGTAACACAAAATTCACACCTCATCTTTCAATAAAACGCGATTATCAAATTTTACAATAATTATTCAGTATCAAGTAGCCACAAAAATTTCATCATTCAACTTTAGTCACATTAAAAATAATAATCAAGACTGATACGACCAATATCAACGAATGATAAACTTTATGTAAATGCAAAATAATTTATTATATAATTTAATTTTGCATAATTTCACACTTTATCCCGAAAATATCCTGTGTGCACCGTCAAAAAAAAAAAAAAAAAAAAAAAAATGAATGAAACGTAAAACAATATTAAAATGAAATTTAAATTAAAAATGTAGATAACTACAAATTACTGAAAACGACGAAATAAAATAACAAAAAAAAAAACTTACATTATATTAAATAAATAATATGTACAATTTTACGGAGAGATCCGTACAAGTCACGTTTTTCACACGGGTCCAATGGACTCAAGCACCAAGCACAGAATGTAGCTGGAATGATCGGCGAACACTATTATTATACGAGCAAGAGCGACAGTCTAGCCTCCCACCATTTTACCATTTCCGCCAATAAGGGCAGGACACCCTCGTCCAATCCTGGCTTACTTTACCATATAAGGCAACTGACTATCGCGGGGGGATTGACCCCCCTCTTTGATTGTCATCCCCGACAACCGCACCATACCCCCTACCGATTCACAATCAACGCTGTATATACATATACTCTCTCTTAATATAATACATATATATATATATATTGTCTTGGTAACGTTTCTCCTCTGCCGGCGTTTTCAACGGCTCTCAATGCTAACAATTTACCCTATTATACATGCATTTAACTATACCATAAATGAAAAATTTAAATGGGACAATGAAAATTTTTACTATTTACTCAAGAATATTTTCATTTAAATTAACGGTTTTTAAAAGTAATTCGTTATATCAAATGAATAAGTTTATGTGTAATAATGATGATGGAGTTTTTTCACAAGAGTTTTAATTATAGAAGATAGAAATTGTATCATGTCTGAATCATCAAATGATTTCAACGAAAAACCACTTGCTGTCTGGGAATCATCACTAGCACGTACAACCACTACCACCACCACTACCACCTGTCGTTGTACCGGAAAATGAGATTGAAACAGTGAGAAAGAAAATGATACTCTAATATTAAAAGAAAACAAAATGGAGTATGAAAATGAATATGGAAAAATATTACACATTATATATTAATGCTGAATAAACTTATATAAATGAAAAACTCTAATATAAAAATGAATTTACAGTATTCAAATATCTATAGAGCAACGCCCTAGTAATGGCGGTCACAAAACCACCGGTTAATAAACGCCGGTTAAAATGCCGACAGCAAAATTGTATTTTCGTACGAAATAAAACATAGTTATAAAAGATTTAATATATTTATTGTACTCACCTGAATAATCTCAAAGATGATATTCAATATGAATAAGCGAATGAGCGCTTTTTTTTTTTTTTATATTATTCAAGTAAAAATGCCTGGATAAGAGAGAGGAACTGTAGTATCCCTTGCAACGAGACGAAACGAGAATCGAGACTCTAACGACGACGCGTATAGTGAGTAACACCAACACGAGTTGAATCGTACAAGACCGGCTTGTATTGTGGACTTGCCCTATAGAGGTGTGGTCGGTTGGTTTAAGCCGTTTGAATACCTTTAATTCATCTCCAATATTTTATAAAAATAACCTAAATATAATAAAGACAACCCTATAAATAATATTAAACAATAACTGAAATTCAATATATTATCATTATTAATTTATTTAAATACATATCTCAATTGTACAAATAATAATTAACCATTATTACTTTTATTATCCAACGGACACCCCTATTTTTATTTGCAAGAATGGACTCGTCCATACTTCCTTACCCCCACCAATTACATTTTCAGAGGCCCTTGCCATATATGGGCATAAAACGTGAGCGGCTCGCTCATTGGTTGGAGCATCCGCAGGCAAGTAGTTCTCCAAATGCCGCTTGAAACTGTACTGTACGAGATATGAGTAGGGAAAGCAAGACAGACTGATTGAGAGACAATAATAGATGGAGTGAGATCGAGCAGATATATATATATGCCTTCAGAAGGTATACTATACATATTCGCTACATGCTGACTGTACACACACATATATATATATATATATATATATATATATTTACTCTGACTATGGTATTTCCAGACTGACTAACTGTCAAAGACGTGGAAACGATATTTGTCCGTATTGTACCGGCGTTTTATATATGTATATATATAAAACCACACACTTTTACCTAATATATGAATTTATATATATATACATATATGTTATTTATTGGGTAAACCTCTTTATTTCACGGATATTTTCTATTTTTAAACATACATCTAATGATTTTGAACATTTAAAAATAAATATTTAGGTATTGATGTCAATTATTAATTACTTATAAATTTCTATTTAATATTTTGAATATAAATTAAATGTTTGTGGCATACATTTTAAATTATTAAATAAAAATTTGTGTTCAATATTTCATATTTATATGCATGAGATAATTATTTTTGTTTTTAATAATTTTATATATTTTATTTTGAAACAGCTAACGTACAATGATGATATTGCAATGATCTGTAAATCATTTCAACAGACGAATTTAGATGTATGTGGAATAATGAAAACAGCAATATGATAAAAGATCATGGAATTTTGAAGAAAAAAAAAAAATATGATGTAGTGAGAATGATAAGAATGAAAAATGATAAAAATTTATATTGCTTGAAATCAAGTGCACACATATTCGTAAAGAAGAAATATCATTTTCATTACTGACAAATTGTTTAGTAAGAATACATAATTGTATAATATATCTTGCTGAGTCAAAATGGACGATGTGCAGTAAATAGGGATGTGAGAGAGGGAGGTGTGGCAGTGACGACGATGTCTCATTTGTGAGTGAGTCATATGATAAGCACATATGTACTCAAACGATGAATTGTCCTGCGATGAGAAGGCAACAGCAGCACAGATTATACACCAAAAGACTATATACACTTCTGTGTTTATACATAAAAAAAAAAAAAAAGGAAAGATATATGCTTATATGGACTGCAAATTTTATTTATACTATATTAATCTCCATAACTATCGCAAAATTATCAACGTAAAAATTTTCCTACTCCAATTTTACAACTCGAATTAAGATTAGAAAAGGAAATAATAAATGAACGAAAATAACTACGAATATTAAATCGATTGTAGAGTTATACATATAATATACGTATGGAATAGACGAAACTATAATTCCATTTATTGATTATTGCCAAATTTTAATGTTTCTTTTCAAAGAATCCATTGAATATAGTCTACACAATTTATATAAACATTTACCTACATAAAATACATTTTTATTACCATATATATACAAGTATCACATACATTACATTAATTGTTATCTATTTAATGACACACATAAATTGAAAATAAATTAATACTTATAGTAAATAGACCTATAATTAAATTGACACAGATCTACAGAAATAATCATACATATTAATTATCATGAAAATAATTAATAATTAAAATATAAAAATTTACAATTTAAATAACACATAAAATGAGCATTAATGATAAATAAATTTCTGATGACTAATCATGTGCAGTATGGCATTGACACATCACCAAATGTTTATATAAAATAAATAAAATTATATATAACATATATGTATTTTTAAGAAATATATATACATATACGTATTAATGAAAATAATTTATGGATATACATGTATATATATTATATCAGATTGTGTGGGTGTATGTGTATACGTTATTGATCAAATCGTTATATGCCAATGACACGTAGAGAGCTTTATGCAAGGCCACGTACGCCTTGTGTTGTATAGTCGTCGAGGTCAAGGAGATAGTATATGCTTTGACCATTGAGAATTTTCAGGACATATGTCCGAGTGTGTCTAATAGTGGCCTAGCTTTTATCTCTGTATATGTATTATATTTGCACACGTATTTTATAATGTATAAATATATATATTATTACTATTGGATAGTACATACTGGATATGTACTACATGCTGTTACATGGCAAGCACGAGTACACACATTGAATTCTATATGTTAAATATAGCATTGACAAATACATGTGACCGGAATCTTAAGTCAATGACGTCATGACAAAATAAACGTCAAGACAAACTTCAATGATGATTATTATTATTTTTTTTTTTTTGCCAAGGACGTTTGTGATCTTGGGGTAATGAAAAATAAAATGTTACTGTGTGTCGGTTTATTTGAGTTTTTAATAATTATTTTAATATGTATTTATGAATTTATGTGATCTTGATTAATTTGATTTAATTATTGGTTTTGGTGAATCAGCAGGAAATTGAATATTATGTTTATTATTAATTTCAGGATATGGAAACTATTATTTTTATTGAGATTGGAATTAATATTGCTGTTGAGTAATGATATTAATATATATATATATATATATATATATATATATATATATATATATATATATATGTGAAATATTGTTGATAAATTATTGTTTTGAATAATATAAATAAATCATATGAGTGATATGTTTTGTTTTTTTTCTTTTTTTACTTACTGGAATAAGAGTATAAATAAAAATAATGTAATTTTTGAATTATTTAAAGGGAATATTTGGGTATAAGGCTATTTTTACACTGAAGAAAATGAGAAAATATTTGGGCATGAATTTAAATGAATAAGGATTTTAAATATTTAAATGGATAATTAGGGAAATCTGAGGTTTTGAGTTATGACTTTGTGGCAATAAATAAATGATATACTTATAAGACTGCTTTCTAATTAATAGCTCTAATTAATAAATGATAGTGTAAAGATGTATAGTTATAAATGTTGACTAATTACGTTGGTATTTGAATACTTTTACAATGAATAATGTTAAATTGAAAATAAACAATAATATATTACCAAGAATTTAATAAGAACATTAAAGTTATTTTATCTTTAGTGATATAGGTTGATAACAAAAAGAAATAGTTTATATCATCGTTGTTTTTACTGTGCACACTCGATATTTACTGAGGAAAAATTTTCTTGCTTTATCATTTGGAACATGAAATCAATTAATAAAAATTCCAAAGAACCAAGTACAAATGACCTTAAATATACATTTTATTTTTTTCTTTTCTGAAATTTAAGTACCGTTATCAGTAATGATATTGCATATATGTTTATTACAATCAATTTCCAACTGCAATTAAAAAAAAAAAATACCTAAGGGAGAGAGCTGAGAGCTGGCCGAGAAGTTGGTGAATGCAATGGCCTTGCGCTTTACACTCTCATTTCAAATCGATGTGTCAAGTTCAATGTCGTTGAGGTCATAAGTTGAATGACCCCATAGTTTACTTGGGCGTAGATGCATATTATACGTAGATAGAATTAGATATTAATGTCGAAATACATCATCCAAATCCAAAAATATCTAAAATTAAAAAAAAACTCAATTATATTTTAGTCGTGCAAATTTATGAAATGAACGAAATTTTATTTCCATTCTTGTACTAAATTCGAACATGTTATTTTAATTAAATAGGTCGTAATCATATGAGAACAAGTATATATCATACATTATAACCTGTGAGCTCGTGCAATGATCTGATTGCATGTAAGAAAGTAGGTTATGGCAAAAGAAAATCAGAACTCCTTTTACTGTATCAATTTTTTACTTTTTTATATTATAATATGTAGAAATCGAAGATGAAATCATTTGTATATTCTTATTCACAATAATAATTACAGTTTATCATTGTATTTTTTCTCCTGTGTCTTTTTTTTTTTTTTATAATTATTAATGTATGTATTGAATATTTAATGGGATATATTGGAAATATTTGATTTCATTTCATGAAAAAATTGTTCTGTTGAGTAATTGTTGGTGAGAAAAATTGGATAATTATGATGGAATCATATCAGAGTAGGTCGACAAATTCAAACACCATCTACTGTGGAATATTGTTACTTTTTGCAATATATATACAAATACATGCATATATATGCGCAAATGCGAAAAAAAATTAGCAACCAATCAGTCTTTGCGCGCGAAATATGATTTGTGATTTAAAAAATATTTACGAGAATAATATAAATTATAATTATACTTCAATGATAAAATTGTACATAAATTTCAAATTAAAATTAAACAAACTATACTAAATAATATTTAATAAAGTTGAATAATTAATAATTATGTTTTGTAATTATCATAATTTAATAACCATTGCAATATTAATATATTTTAATTTATGCATTAAATAATTTCAGTTGATATAAAGAAACATCATAAAATTCACAAGAATATTATCAAAAAATATACAAGAAAACTTTCTGACAATTAGTGAGATGAAAATGAACATTTTATTTGAAAAATTTACCGCTGAAATAAATATAGTGTATGCTCCATAGTGCCAATCTTCAATAATTTTGATAAATATACTGCACACAGGGGGTAGCACCGTACTGCATTCGTTTTTCTACTTTTTCCCCAGCCCGCCATAGTCAACAGGTTGGGTTTATTGGGCAACTGTGAATTGGAAAGAGAAAAATATGTAATTTTCCTGACGTATTGAATTCCAGATCTCAATTAGAAATATTTTTAGATTCGAGAAAAAAACCGAGGTGCGTAATATTTCGTTCTTCCAAATAACATAACCTATTTATGTTATTTGGATTCATAGAAACATAATTTTGTAATCTTCTTTTCACTTAGTGAAAAATATAATTATTATTTTTGTTTATAATTTTTGTTTCTTAGATAATAAAAGATTAATTTCATAGTTGCATTAATTTATGTCAAGTCATTTTTCATTCTGATAAAGTGAATTATTATCAAGGTTGTTGTAAACATTCTTTGTTTTATGTTATACTTATCAGCAATAATATGATAAAAATAAATGACGTACTATGTATTCTTACTTTTTAGAATTGAAATATGGACTCGGTTAAAGGACTTATTAACAATAGCTTTAAAGAAAAGGAACCGTGGCAAATAGTAACAATAACATCGACTTCAGTTCTTGGTGCTGTTTGGGTTTGGAATTTTATTCATCAAGATGAGACTTTATATGAACGAGGAAGAAAGAAAATTTTTCAATTAGCAAGATACATTCCATCGATACGTGAAAAAGTTGAAAGAGAATTAAATAGTTTGAATGATACCTTTGAGAAAGAGTCATTGGATCGATTGAAAAATGCTAAATTTATCACAAAGCTTCCTGAACATGGTCTAAATAATGATCAAGTGATGGAGCACATTAAGAATTTAATGCAAATAGGTAAATAATTATTTAAAATTTATTACATACATAAATCAAAAAATAATGATGAAAAATATTTTTCTTTTAGGTGGTTACGATTGGCAGAATGGAAAAGTTTCGGGTACTATTTATAGACACGATCAAAAGCTTATTGAATTAATGGCGAATGTTTATGGACTTGCATCATATACAAATCCTCTTCATCCAGATGTTTTCCCGGGTGTTTGTAAAATGGAGGCTGAAGTTGTTAGAATATCATGTCGTTTATTTCACGGTGATGATACAACATGTGGAACTGCAAGTTTATTTTTTATTTATTTATCATGAGTATAAGAAAACAAAAATAAAGTAGGTTGTGCAAACATAAATTTAAAAATTATAGTTGATTTATATGAATAAGTATTTATCAAAATTATCTATTACATTGACAATATAATTTTTCTATGACATTTAGATGACTATGGGAGGAACAGAGTCAATTCTTTTGGCATGTAAAGCATATCGAGATTATGCTAGAGATGTAAAAGGAATTAAATATCCAGAAATGGTTATACCCATAACAGCACATTCTGCATTTGATAAAGCCGGACAATTTTTGAAGATTAAAGTTCGTGCAGTTCCTGTTAATCCCCACAGTTACACTGTCAGTATCGATGCAATGAAACGAGCCATCACAAAAAATACCATAATGGTAAAATAAATTATGAATTTAACATTATTTGAATTTATTCAATATCATAAAAATTTTTTTATTATATTGAAAATTGTCTAACATAAATTTATTTTTAGCTCGTTGGATCTACACCCAATTTTCCATATGGTACTTGTGATAATATTGAGGCAATATCAGAATTAGGATTAAAATATAATATTCCAGTACATGTTGATGCATGTCTCGGTGGATTTTTATTGTGTTTTATGCCGGATGCCGGGTTTCCTGTGGCATCATTTGACTTTAAATTGCCTGGAGTCACCAGTATTTCTGCAGACACCCACAAAGTATTTAAATTATTATGCAATAAACAAATTAATCAATTAATTTATTTTCATTAAAAGTAAATAATTCATTCATATTAATATATATTTCGATATAATGTTTACAGTATGGATACGCACCCAAAGGATCATCTGTTATTCTCTATAGAGAAAAAAAATATAGACATTACCAATATACTATCACGACTGATTGGCCTGGTGGTATTTACGGTTCTCCAACTGTCAGTGGATCACGCGCTGGAGGAATAATTGCCGCTTGTTGGGCTGCAATGATGCATTTTGGTTATGATGGCTATCTATCATCCACAAAAAAAATAATCGAAACTACAAAATACATTGAAACTGAGTTAGTTATTTTTATTATAAAATTTTGGTAACGAATGTGTTTAATTAATTCAGATAAATCTAAAAGTATTTTAATTACAGGCTACGAAAAATGGACGGTATATTTATTTTCGGCACGCCAGGTACTTCAGTTATCGCTCTTGGCTCTCATCAATCTCATATTTATCTTCTCTCTGAGGGCTTGTCGGCTAGAGGATGGAACTTAAATGCTCTGCAATTCCCCAGCGCTATTCATTTGTGCGTTACTCATGTTCACACACAACCGGGAATTGCTGATTCATTTTTGGATGATGTAAGAAATATTTTAGCAGAAATGAAAAACAATACCGATGAGTCGGTTAAAGGACGGGTAAATAAATAAACAAATAACATTAGTTAATTTCTTAATGTATTTTTATATTAATAATGAGTATTATTTTATTGATTGGTCTTTTATTTTATAGTTGGCGCTTTATGGAATGAGTCAAAAGTTACCTGATCGTACAGTTGTTACTGATTTAACAAGATTATTTATCGACTCCATGTATTTTACTCCAAAAGAAGAAGAAGAAAATTAAATTCAACCAGGTTTGAACTTTTTATGATGCATGAATAATATTTTTTGATTATTTCAATATACGATGATGTTTATGTACATATTAATCTCTATGCAAATACACAAATATCTCTAACACTGGAGAAAAAAATATTTTATAGATGAATATTTTTTTTTTCTAGAAAAAAAATGCCAACAGGACAATTGATATTAATGATTTGCTCTATTAGATAATGTATATCGTAATGTTTGCTCCACTAATTGAGTTTGTATCAACTCTCAGATATCGATGCCACGTCGATCGCATAATTGCATTTGGAAAATTTTACGACATACGTCAAATGAAGGTTCTATTGTCTCTCTGTTCTGCATTCGATATACGGTCGAAGTCATTTCTCGTGGCGTAACAAGGAAATATCTGAAATTCAACTTGTGCGCTCCATAGCTAGAATAGTTGAACGATATTGATATGCGTTTGTATGCTGATCGTGCCAATGCGATGATGCACTATGAACTTTTGTCCTTTTGTCTCTTCATATTTAGTATGAAATATGTGTGTCCTTGACGTTTATAATATTCAATAATTCTATTATCTATACGATGCTTTCATATTACTTCCGGTTAGATTTCACATGTTAAATTATTTAAAATAATATTTTTCATTCTATAACAAAAAAAAAAAACAAATTTTTCTATTTTTCACAATAAAAACAGTGCTATGATTTTTTTTTGTTTCCAAATTTCAACTTCATTAATTTAATAATTCACATTATACACTCTGTGATAATCACACTATTTATATTCTTATGCGATAATAACATTGAAATAATTTTTATTTCAAGATCAAATTCTTAAAACATTATAAGAGGTTGTTTGTTTTATTATCATTGTTAATTAAGTTACGTGCAATGACGTATTTCATTATTTCACCCTTTTTCTCCTTCAGAAATACTGCCAAGGACACACGACCGACCCATAATTCATAGACGAATTCTTGCACGATCAGAAGAGGGTGAGGCACACGCATTAACGTGTCGAATATCTTCACCTTTATATAATGCTCCGATACACACCTACGTACATCCACTATAACGAAATTTCAACCCCAATCATCGCACCGATTCTTATCGTTTCACTTCCATTATTTACAATATGATACTTTAGATACTTGTAAGCAACGAAATCGATCCAGCTCATCTGTTTTACTTTCCCAATAGATGCGAACAAATTAAACGTTGTTGTGCGTGTGTTGATTGTATTCACAACCGATTGTAAGAGTTTACCCATTCATTTACAGACAAAAGATCCAAATAACGAACGAGATGTTTATATAAAAGAGAACAATATACAATAATAAGCGACAAGCCATGAACTTTACTCATAGCACAGTATTGTTTTTTCTTTCTTTATGCGCAAAAAAATTCGTGACGTGATATCGAAAACGAAAAAAAAAAAATAATACAAAAGACTGATAACAAAAAATTGAAGATAACATTTTTTGTTTTAGTTATTATTGTATATGAAAATCATTTTTGTAACTGAAATGATTTTTTTATATTTCATGTTGGCTTTTTTCTAGTAATTGTAATTACTATACAGATGTCGTAGTTTAAAATTTTATCATACTACGAATGTTCACCTTTAATATGTAAACTCGTACAAGAGACTCACAATGCACCATTTCCATCTCAAGATTATTTTTAGGATTATTATATAATGTAGAGTACTAATGGATCTGGTTTATTGGAAGAATAGGTATTTAATATTTAATTGATTCTGATGATTAATCATTGTCAAGAAATTATCCAATCTTAATAAGTAACAGTGATCATAAATAATTTTTCTGCTGTAGCAAGCACATTTTGTCTCTCATCAATTTCTCTTGTTGTAATTATTTTTTTTCATTATTTTTATTTGCTTGTACAGTAAGCATTCATAAGCAATATATATTCTCATTCAATGTCAGTGAGCATTATTCAAAATATCAGATATAAAAAAGGAATTAACAGATTAATTGAATCTAAAAATATAATTGAAGTAGAATTTTTATCGGTAAATAATTGATACAAATTAATTGGTGATATTATATCAAGGACAATTCATTACTAGGTGCAGATAACTCTGGAGAATAACAATCAATTCAATTAAATGATAGAAAAAAAATGAAAAATTATTTCCAACAAACATTAATTCCAAACTAACAGATAGTAAATCACAATAAATGAGACAGTAGTGTTTACACTAGTGTGTTTTACAGTGCATCTTTGGTTCAGTTATAATTAATAATCATCGCACATACTCTCACGTCACTCGAGAATGATAAATGGTTAATTTTCTGAATTGAGAAAACCTATGGAGCTTTGAATAGGTAGATTAGTTGCATTTACTTTGAACGTAGTAAGCGACTGAAAGTTAAGTTTACATAAGTTATGCACAAGACTCTAAGAGACTTGTAAGAGTATACATATAGTGAAACTGAGTTCGGGTCAGGTTCATGAATAGCTTCATACTTTTGACGAATATTTATATATAAATATCTACATACAGTATACAATATGTATATAATTTTCGTATGGATAAATTGATAAGAAGGATGTTGGTAGTTAGAATTGTAAAGAGTTGTGTGGTGACTTATAATACGAGAAATAGAGAATTATTCCGGCACATTTCAATCGCGTAATCATTTCATTCAGGCCAAGACCATGCTTTGTTGGATCAATGCCAACATTTTACCAAGCATTGAAATACATAAAACCATTGCTGACGTTTTTTTTATTTTATTTTATTGAAATAAAATATATCCTAGAGGAAAATATACCAAGGTTGTTAATTTCCTAATGTGATTTTACTATTTATATTAAATATCTCAATGTTTACTGACATTAAATTTTGTCCATTTGATGTTGTATTGAATTTTATGAACGTGTAAAAGAACAATGTGAAATGGAAAAGAGTATATATGTATTTTTATAAGAGCCATCAGTAGAGTTCTCTTGAGATTTGACATTGTGCAATTTCGTTGAGTAAATTGATTCCCACGGGTGAATGTCTATTACATTTCTTTTTTGGAGCGGCGTTTTAATTTATGGAATAAAATTTGACGTTCCGTGGGCAGGTCGATAAGAGTCTATTTTTGAGGAGGAGAAAAAAATAATAATAGAAAACTTCGTTAACAATTTTATTATTTTCTTTTTTCAAATTCACTTTGTTCTACTGTTTGATAAAAATGAACTGGTGATTTTTTATCCACTGAATTAATTGAACTATATATTCCTGATCTTGTTGATGAAACTGTTAATTAAAACTGAATTTTCCAATCTTAAAAGTTTATATTATTGAATGTACCCAGTGTAGTTTTCATCATCAAAAGGTTTATATGAAAAAAGAAAAACATCAGCATTGGTCTATTTATTAGTCTAAAAGTTTTTGAATGAATTTCAACTTTAGAACTGCTATTGAGTTGATATATTTTCTGCTTTCATTTTCAGTATATGGGAATCATCAGAATAAATGATTGAGAGAATACTAATCTGGATTGGATCACAAGATTTAGCGTCACGATTGGCGCCAATTGACAATCCAATTGCTTATATTAACTTCATCTGATGAATACATGGAAAATTAGGGAAGAAAAGCTATGAAATAAAGCGTATCACTAGATTTCCTGAAGAATAAAAAAGGGACAAATGAGAAATCTATATGTATATAAAAGCAAAACGTATATAATTCCAGGATTAATACAAGAGATATTCGAGAGCACAATTTTTTTTTTCTCGTCTAATTCCTGACTCTCTTTCTCTCCCTTTTTCTCTCTTCCTCAATTCCACGGTTCTTTTTTATTTTATTTTATTTTTTTTTTTCATCTCTATTACCCGAGTCAGGTAAAACGATATCCGTAAACTGTCATTGTCACACCGGAACCGTTTGTCATATTTTTTTTTTCCACTGTTTCCTCCACGACCAATGATAATCCTTAGCATCACCTGACAGTAAAATTCCAATTTTTACCGTATTTAATGAAAAATCAACATCCGATAATTCATCGCAGTCATGTTACTGTCACGTTATTCATTCATATACTATTCATTCTTTCAACATTGAACAGTTTTCAATTCATTTCTATCACAAGTATATTAAATATGGTGAATAATTAATTATATTAATTATAGAATGATAGCAAACAAACAAATAAACAAAAATATAATATAATAAAAATTAAGTTGATGAGTGATTTCTCGGGATGTTGTTTTGGGGCAATATAAGAGTAACGGAAGTGTCGCAGTTGACGATTGAAAGCCTTAAATTGGTTGGATCATTACGGTGTGGATGATATTCTATTAGATAATGATTCAATAAAAACATAGTCTCAATGAGAAATGAGATAGCAAAAGAGGGAGAGAAATGTTAGAATTGTTAGAATAATATATATTCATTTATCAAATGCGAAAATAATAATAATAAATAATAATAAATAATAAAAATATATTTATTTTATTTGAGTATATTAATTTTTATTAGTAATAAATAGTATTTTATCGTGACGTTGAGTTTGTTTGAAAAATATGAAAGACGTCATTAACTGACCAAACAGCATTTTAGTCAACATTATTACACACTCAAGACATGCCATGTTTTTATCGAAGTACTATATAAGATGTAGATAATGGCTGATCGTTATACGTACTTTTCCCTTGGATTCTCCATCGTCTGGGCGGTTATCTCTTGATGGAGATCATAATAACGTGAGCCTTTTGAGTCCACCAGAAGGAAATGAGAAAAATTCTTTCATATTCTTTTATTCTTTTATTCTTCTCCCTCTTATGTGTATTACGACTGTTTATATATATTTATATTGTATTGTATATTGTATATATGTATGCGTAATTTAAATTATTGAATCATGTCTATTATTTGTTTACACAATTTTTTTCTTTTTTTTTTTTTTTGGATGCGGAATTATGTTGATAAAATTGAAAGATGTATGATTATGTAAAAGACATGTGGAGGTATGAGAAAATGAAAGAATGGAAATCTGATTGACGAAGCAATTTATATTAATTTTTGGTTCTAGTTAAATTTTATTATTTTTATTATTTCGTCTTGGAAGAAAAATAATTTAATCTGCTAATAACATTAAAAAAATTTATTTACTATTAAAGATTCATTAAATTTAATAACTTTCAAAGTTTTTTATAATTTTATTATATAATATACATAAAATATATTATTAAAATTGAATTTGTTGAATTAATTTATCTGTGTTTTATATAAAATTAAATAATATCTAAGATAATTTAGATAGATGATAAATATTTTGTCAAAATTTTGCAACTGACAAAATTATATGATATAACAGTATTATTTTCTCATTAGTACACAGTTCTCCCCACGTGTGGATATGTATAAAATATTTATTAGATAGAAGAAAAACAAATTATAATTTGATGGCAATTTATTTTCTTTATGTTTCTATAGATTGTTGAGTAATTGTGAGGGTGGACAATGATTGTAAGGCGATGATGATGATGATGATGATGATGTGAAAGGGGCGAATATAAAAAGAGAGAAGGGCGCAAGAATAAAATATTCTTTAGGCATTCACCGATTGTCGTGTTGAGTAATACGATCGTGCCCTGATAGGTCGACGCCTCGAGTACGCGCCGTACGGTTTGAGCGTCGCGACGCGCGATTCGTAAACTCAGCAGTATCGCAGAGACGCGCGTACTGTTTCGTTGGTGAGTGATATCCCGCTTGTAAACTATCATATACAAAAAAACATTGTTCATGAACATTTTTGTTTCACTCCCGGTTAATTTCAATGAGTATAAAGTGTAATTTATATAGAGAAAGTAAATTAAAACAACGAGTAATAAAGAGAAAAATTATTTCTCACTGTCAGATTTTTTTTTTTTTTATATTTATAATTTAATAAAAAAATTTATTTCGTTGAACTTTAAGATGTTTTATGTGTATGAAGAATTTCGAAAAAATAAATACGAACAATCGGTAAGTTTTTAAAGTTTATAATTTCATTTATAGATATATAAATAAATAAATTTATGTATCGTAATTTTTTATTCGTGCGTTTATTTATCTTGCAATATAAATGGAATTGGAAGCGAGTAATAAATGACAGGATTTTAATTGGGGAAAACAGTGAAAATTAGCCATGAGGATAAATATATTGGACATTTATTCGATGTAATTTTACTTGTGGAATTTAAACTAAACTTTTAAATATATAACGACACATATATTCATATAAAACCAGCATTTATCTGAAGTATATATATTAGATTGTTGTCGTAATCAGTAAATTTTAATTGATCAAATAAAGTTAATGTTGCAAAGTCGGCTGACCACATACCACATTTACCACTTAGCTTTAATCGAAGTTTCTCTATTTGTTTTCTCTTTTTCAATATTTATTTTTTCACTTTGTATTTTTTTTTTTTTTTTTTTTTGTTTTTCATACCACCCTGTCTGCCGATCAAATTGACTCCATGTGTATATGTACTGAAATTCGAGAGCGCGAGAAGTTAATGGAGTAGATGGAAGGTAGATAGATGAAATAGAAATGCTCGATTTCGTCCACTCGGTATACATTTCATGGTTTATATATCTATACTCCCATAAACTGAGTGATTGTGTGAGTGTGTGTGTGTGAGAGACAAAAGAAACTTTTGCCATTTCGGTTGAATCTGTAAATTGAAATTTGTTCTTTAAGCAATAGTATAAAAATTAGTTAATATAATCCAATTTAATTTTATCTATTTCTTTATATTAAAAATATATTTCATGGCATTTTTATTATATTATTTTTCTTTATTCATCCGAGTATTGTTGGTGTAAAATATAAATTAAAATAGTTGGAAAATAAAGAATAATAATTTATTGGATATATAATACATATTGAATATTTTTGCAATATGATTATCGCTGGATTGAATTCAGCTAATCGACGAAACGAATCGCTTGCACCGACGATGCTACAACAAACGAACGATAGCAAACGTCGTTAATCCACGACTATACAGCGGGCAGTTAAAATTAAAGTTCAATATGATTGTGAAACTAGTGCGAGTCTGGTGTCGATTAAGTAATGACAATAATATAATAATAAAAAAAAAAAAAAAAACATGAAGTTTGTATATACAGATGCAGAATTGAAAGAAATATTCATCTGTGAATGAGAATAAAAATGTAAAATATATTAAAAAAAATATATTATTTAATTAATAAATATAATAATATTGTGTATAAACTATTGGTGGAATATAATTTGATATAAAATAATTATAACTTATTTAAATATTAATTTTAAGCGAATAATTTATTTTAACGATATAAATTAAAATTTGAAAAATAAATTTCAAAGTTTAAATATTTTTCATCAGCTTTGTAAAAAAAAAAAAAATATGTTTATATGTAGATTAAATAATATAATGTGAAATTAATGTCGTTGAAAGATTGTAAATTTGTTATCAACATTAATATTATCGATTATAATTTTATTGAAATTAATATTTATTATATTAAATATGATTTAAAAATAAGTGTTTATAACTGTGATTATCTAGTTGGGTAACAATAAAAAATGATTCTCATATACAGATCATTTATTTCATTCAAATAAACAGTTACTTGACTTTATAATAATATAAATAAATTTATATTAATATAACAAATAATAATTTGAGATATAAATAAATATTAATTTCAATACTGATTTAAATTTGAATATGAATTATATTTATTTATATTACAGATACATTTATTTAAAAATATAATTTACAATGACAGTGAAGATAAATAAAAATCCCAGTGGGTGGATAAAACAAAATTGTTTCCTCACAAAGTATAAGACGTACAAATACATACATTCATATATATTACAACTGTCATTACTTATGTTCAATCGTGTGGAAATTTTGGTCAGTGCAAAATTCGTGTACGACCAATTCGTAAAAGCAATTTATCACTGGCTGCACGTTTATCGTTGATTCAACAACGAATATCTGACTAGACCATTCATCGAACGTGTGTGCAAACGTATGTGTAGGGATTTTCTTTTTCTTTTGATGAAAAAAAAAAATATTAAAAGAAAAAGAAAAAAGTCTGTAATTTAACACCTCTATTGTACTATTTACTTATACATTTTTATTTATATTATTTTTATTTTAATTTAAAATTAATAATATAAATTTTATTTCTCTGTTTATTGTTTAAAAAAAAATTATTCTACTTTTTATTGTTCAAAAAAAAAATATTTATCATCTGCTGAATGGAAATGTTATTAATTTATTTATCACGATAAATATTTTTTTTTTCTTCTTAAAGAATTATGAGATTATATTTACTTAATAGTTTCTAGTGGATGTTGTAGAAAAAATTTTATTGTTAAGTAGAAAATACTGTTTTACTGCGTTGAATATCACGATATGTGATACCCTCAGGGTGAAAGACTCAGAGGAAAGCATATGTCTTTAATGAGTATTGCACGATACACTAGATGGTACGTGCTAGAATAAAAAAAAAAATGTACTTTAGGATTTGTGAGTTGTTAAAATCGTGAAATAAGCACTAGAAAAAAATAAAAGACAAAGTAAAATATAAATGGACAATTAAAATCATATGAGGAAAGAAAGATTTTTATAATTTTATTTGTTTACGTATCAGACAAAGCTGATAGTTATTTATTTTTTTATATTATTAAAAGGTTTTTGTTAATCTCATGAAAACAAATGAAATATAATGAGAATATTTATAGTGAATATAAATTCACAAATACTAAAAAAAAAAAAATATTTTTTCCTGTAGTCATTTTTATTTTTAATTTTTTTTCAACGTTCTAATTTATAAAATCGCTTTAAAATAATTTTCGATAATTTATATTTGTTTATTGTAATAGAAAAAAATAATTGTACTTATTTTATACACTATCGATTTTAATTAATTATTACTAAGTTTATTTATTTATTTATTTTTATTTTATTATAATTTACGAATTTTATAGATAGTTCCAATGAAAACAAGAGATATTATGAGAAGATTTTAAAGTTTTATCGTCAATTATTAATGACTGTCATCTTGTTATATCGAAATTTGTGCTTTTTCAATTTGATCTGCATTTATTGTATAATCATCAACGTTTATAACACGGCAAATTGCTTTATTAATTATTAATGATAAAAAGACAACGACAAATCAACATTTGTTGCATTAAAATATAATTAAAAAATTTTTTTCTCTCACAATTCAAAATATATTTCTATTTTTATTTCTTTTTTTTAAAGATAATTTAATTCTATGATATTCCAAGGTAACTTTCCAACATATGCTATATTTCAATTCAAAAATGCTGACGCCTCTTCATGTTTCCATTATGTAAAATATAAAAGATAAACACATTTTTCAATATATACATGCGTTCACTTATATTTATATACATATATATTAAAGAATATTATTTGCTTTGTTGCCAAAGGTGCATAGGATATACATTTCTGCATGATCTTTTGTATTCTTTTATATTTATTTTGAAATACGTAGAATCACCAAAAAAATATTTCCGTTTGAAACTTTTTTTCCTGACAATACGCCTTGGGAATATTGTACAAACTCGGAATATTTTTATCTTCCTCACTATTGAAACATTGAGAAAAATTTGAATTTAAATTATTCATACAGATAAATAATTCTCATTTGCCATCAAAAAAAAAATAAATTGTAACAATTATTATTTCATTGTCTCGTCTATTAATATTGTAAAATTTAATTTATCTTTTTATTTTGTACTTTTCAATCACACGCTCACTATTTAATTATTCCTAAAAGATAAAATTTGATTAGAGAGAAAAATAATATTAAATTGAAATAAAATTACATCAGGTCGTAATGAAATAATTTATCTTTTTGTACTGATAATTAATAATTGTACTTTCACAAATACACATGTATAAATAATAGTATACTACGAATGTGAATCTTAATTAATTGTATTTAGCTACAATCATAGACAAGTGCATGTAATATATATAAATGAGAGATTGCTGTCGTTAATTGATTGTTTAACTCATTGATTTGGAACTCACGTGCCTCAATATACAAATGCTCGCGTAATGCCCGTGAATTTACGCTGTGTAATTATACATTGAGGTTGAGATGACATATATTATAATGACAATAATGAAAACAATACATTAATAAAAAATAAAACAAATAATAATACACATTAATGATAATAATAAAAAAATAAATAAAATAGTTCAAAAATACAAAATGAAAAATTCAGCATACACTTTAATAAATATATTTCATGAAATGAAAATATTTCACAAGATTTTCTAGTATAAAATACTTAATAAAATTTATTTATAGTGTATAAATATATGTATGTACATATCTTCATATATTGGAGTTTGTGCGCCAATTTTATTTTCATTTCTAATTAATTATCGATCCAATGTGCATAAAGAAGCTGTAGAAATTGAATTGTACACATTAATTGCGTGAAGTCTTTCATAGTAAACCTCTATAATGAGGAGTTGTATTAAATCAGGCTTCGTGTAAATTAAATGTTTAATGAAATTTAATTCAGTTGAAATTTAATTCAAATTTTATTTTTTGTTTTTTTAAATTTAATTTTCTAAATAACAGTACAGTCATGAAAGTGCTGATGAATATATTTATTTATATATATTTTTGACTCTTTATTTTGTAAATATTAATTAATTGAATTATGAAAAATGAATTGATAGTGTATAATTAATATTATATATTTTTATTTAACTCTATGACAAATATTTATTTCTTGATATACAAAACTTTTTTCATTGACGATTGTGGACGATAAAACTTTTTCAATATAACACAAATGTATCTCGACAATTTGTCGTTAATCTCAGTGAACTCGTCACTCTGTGTAGTTATGTAGAAGTAAATGTATGTTATAAATTTATGTTTATAATTAAATTATATGTATTATAATAATTATATATTACAATTGAAAATTCTTTTTTTATTTATGTTTATAGAGGAAGAGACTGTGGAATAATGAGAGACAAAAGTTAAATAGAATTAATTGCGTGCAAGTTTATGGTAACAATAGAATTAAAAATAGAATTTTTTTTTTTTTACGAGTGAATAAAACGTTTATTTAATTGTTCAATTTATATCTGCCGCGAATTATCATCAGGTCGTTTCATCGAGTGTAAAACATTTAAATTTAATTTTATTCAAGAATAAAATGTGAGAATGCAAAAATAAATGCGTGTCAGAGATTAAGTAAATAAAAAAATAAAAGAAAAATATATAAATAATTGAATAAATAAATAATAAGTGCCCAACGATTTGGTGTTCATTGCAAAAGACATTTAACTACTTTACACAGTGTACAAACATTACACAGTTATATATTTATATACATATAAATGTATATATGTATTTATTTTCTTAAGATCTCGGATGATATTAGTAGTTTTTATTATAAAACTTTAACAATAATAAAAATTTTTTCTATATCATAAATAAAACTATGAATTAAAAACTTTATTTTATTATTTCCACATCACAATTTTATTCAGGAAATAAAAAAAAAAAATTTTAAATTACGGAAAATATACAAAAAGTACAATGCAATATTATCATTTATTAAATAAAAATTTGTAGAAATAATTCGTATAATATTTCATTATTATTTTACGTTGTTATATATTAAATATAACATAAAATAATAATTCAACAATTAAAATGAATTCATTACATTATTTATACATCTGTTTTATGTATTAATTTTTTAACATCAATATATAATCATCATATCAAATCAAATATATAAATTCATCATGTAAATTTATTTATTTATCTGAACTGAAACATGAGAGATTTTTTTCTGATAATTTTATTTACATAAAAAAATATAAATATAAAATATATACAATCACGTATCGATAAATAAAATGGGAATGGGGAGAGTATTAGTGAGTTAAGTGGCGATAAATTTATGCCGGAAGGCAATTCGTTGTAGGCATGGTGGTGCAATGGGGTGGTGGATATAGTAGTGATACCATGAGGAGAGTATAGACAAGGGTAATCGAAAGCAACAACTCATGGTGTAGGCGTGCGAGTAACGGAAAGATAGAGTGTGTTGCCTTGCGGAAGTTTGACGACGACGACTGCGACGACGACGACGACGATGAAGCTTCAGTAGTAGTAGTAGTAGTAGTAGTATATACAGACCAACGAATAGGGATGGTGAGGCAGCTAGAGGATAGCGATAAATCTTATTATCACGGTGAGGCTCGAGCTAATACATCGTGCAGTACGTGTCACAAAATCCTCTAACCGTGATAACCGTAAATGTGTGAATGTCTTCTCATCACTTTACTTGCTTTATATTTCATATATACATAGATATGTACATGTATTTTTTTTTTGTTGTTGTTGTTGAATCTTGTTGCACTATTGTCAGCAAATTCTTGTGCATGTATGAAATAGTCGCCAACTGCAAAGTGAAAATGAGATGGATAATATATTTTACAGTAGTGAAAAATATACAAAGAGACAAAAGTTATTTTAATTAAAATTTTTTTGTATAGTTATTATTTATTTTCTGGAGTTTTATATAATTTTTAGTGAAACTTAATGAAGGACAATAATAATATTTATAATAAAAGGTCATTTTTTATGGCGATTGAATATTGAAAAATGGAGATAAATAATTTGGAATAAATCTCTTGAAATTGTTGAAAAATTTTTTGTATTTTATATTATTAATTTATAGTTAATTATTATTTTTATATTTTTAATATTGAGTATTGTTAATATTTTTTTGCAGAATGAAATGAAAAATTAATTTATAATTAAAGTGTAAAATTGATTTGTATATTTTTTATACAGTCATTATTAGATTATTTGTTGAAATTATTATTTCAATTATATAACACTTATAAATATAATGAATTTGAGAAGTAGACTTTAAATTATGATTTATACTCTCTTAAATGACTATCATAATTAATATAAAAATTAACACTTTGATTATAAAATTAATGATAATTAATATTTTAATTCTAATTCATTTTTTTTTGGTTTTACATGAAAAGTTTTTGAATATTTGTATTCATTTATGGTAATTATACTAAACAGTACATGTTTGAAGTATGCAGTTAGTGAACAATACGTATTGTCATTCATTCACGATAAATTATAATATTCATATTTAATATTTAATTAACAATGTCTATATTATAATATATATAAACAAAAGCACTTTACTTCAATTTTTCATTCAAAACATTTTTTTATTGAACTTTATTTATCTATGTTGTAATATTATTCTTACTATTATTATCAAATTGTCTCTCTCAGATTGAAGCTATTCATATTTCACTATGAACTTTTTGTTTCGTCTTCACCTTTATTTGAGAGAAAAAAAAAAAACCAACTGGTTTTCGTGTTTAGGGACGTGTGGTTTGGATCGATACTGAAATGTATCCGTGAACTTTGTTGTCGAACATTACTTTATCTTTCTTTCATCAAGTCTTTTTTATTTTTTTTTTTTTTGTTTCGTAATTTTTTCTGAATTGTCAACAAGTTTCACAAAATCTCAACGACGACAACTTGGAAATTTTTTTACTAAAGAAAACTTTACAAATTTTTTTATTTCCCCTCTATTTTTATTATCATTTATTCATTTTTTTTTTCTCTTTCGTTCACATAAATTCCTAGGGTGTATGATGAGAATTGAATTGTGGGGCTACATTGACAACTTTAAATTCATTTTAATAAATTTTCAAAATTCAAAGTTATCGTTATTTTATAATGTTTTTAAAATTGTCATTTGAAGTAAAATAATATTAAATAAATTTTTAACACTTCAAATGGAGTTTTGAATTGAATGAATATCTCATTGATTGTTATTTTTATATTATACTTTATTTAATTTTTTAAATTCAATAATTTAATACAACTGATTAAGCAAAAATATGTGAGATGACATCACGTATTAAATTAAATTTTGCATAGTACATTTGTAAATGAATTCAAGTAGATATTGATGTATAGCAGTTATGACAATATGAGGAGCATGATACAAAAAGTATTGTAAAAGTTATCGTTGTGAACTGAATAGTCTTGTACAATGTAGTTTGACATTTACCTCAGTCACTGGAGTGTAGGACAAAATCCCATTGAGAACTCAAAGTGCATTGGAGCGTGTAGAGAAATGTATGAAAATCGTGATGAAGTGTCAATTGCCAATTTCTTAAATATATTCTTTGTCACACGAGACATATTAGAAAAAATAAAAACAAAATAAATTTATTCACTATAAATTATGGTAATATCTTATTAGTTCCACACATAAATCAAATATTTCATGTGAAAATAATAATTTAAAATATTTCCCAATGAATAAAAAAATTGGTTTATTCTAATAAATTTTTTTAAATCATCAAATTGAAATTTATCAATTTTTTTTTTCTCATCATTTGTGCATTTATTAATATTTTATTTAAAGGATTATTAATATTATTTAATTAATTTTTTTATGCGATACAATATTCTCCATAGCTTTTAGATAATTAATAAAAACCTCCATACAAATCATTAACAATTTAAATAATGTATAAAGTGATTAGTGAATATGTATTCAATTTCAGTTATTCAACGTTCTAAATCATGGGGTTTGGGATTTTGGTTTTCGTGTAGTAAACAATGCGTTTGTCTATATGTAAAATAAAAAAACAACATTACACAGCTTTTCAACTAGACTATGCGATGAATCAGCAGTATTCTCCCTTTTGCAAATATATTTTACAACATTCTAACGATAGAAAATTCAAATACACATCAAAGAGAAGAAAAAAAAAAAAAAAATTAAAACAAAAGAAAAAAAAAACAATTCACAATTATTTTCCATTTTCTTTTATTATATCAATAGCATATTAATAATATTTCAAATATGATGATGAGGTTGCACGATTTTTTTGCTCAACACCCAAAGCTGTTCAACAATGCACAAAGTGATCGCCATGAGGTTCAAGTAACTCCTTCTTCATCTCCTTCTTGCCTGTGATTTTTTTTTTTTTATTTTTTTTCCTCTCTCCTATGTGGCTTAATGGCAAGTAAGACTTTTCTGATCCATTTTGTGGCAAGTGCCAAGATGAAGAAAATTGGTATGGAGGGAGAATGAAAAAGAGAGAGTATCATAAGACGAAAGTATCGTATGCACGAATATAACATTGCAAAAAAGTAAAGTAAGGGGTGAATAAATTATTCTCTCAAAAGAATCTGAGAAAATGAGGGTGACTGATGTGTCCTTTTGCTTTTGCAAAGAAATATCGTTATAGAGTCAAAAAAAAAAAAAAAAATAATTAAATAAATAAATAAATAAAAAATGTGCGTGGGAGTGTGAGAATTTATTGGAGAAAGTGATTTAAGGAAGATGGAAATTGTACGAATGAGATATGTAAAATTATAGGTTTATTGAAGTTTAGAAAATTAGATAGGAATTATTAACGCCATGCATCCTTCCATATTAATTAATTAATTAATTAATTAATTAATATCCGGTATTTTCATACCTTTAAATTTAAATTAGAACAAATTATTAATAATCAATATAGGTACTAAAATATAATATATCTGCAATATTTTTTATGCAATTTATTTTTTCTATAAAAAAAAATTATTTCATTTTTAATTTCTTTTTTGATGAACAGGAAAAAAATAAAATCGAAAGCAGGATTAAAATTGATAGAGTGATATGTTTTTCAACATCTGGTCTAAAAGTATATGTATATATATATATATATATACATATATATATATCAAGTAAACATTTACACTCTATGTATTTTATTACATAATCTCTATATAATTTTTTTTCCTTCGATTTTCACCTTCTGTATATTTTTTATTTTCTTTTTCATCTTTCATATAAACAGTTCTTGTATGCATCTTTTTTTTTTTTTTTTTTTTTATACATATAGGTGAGATCCAATGTATTCAAGATAATGACAGTAAAGTGAGCAGGAGAAAGAGAAATGAGAAGAAGGGAACAGTGAACTACATTGTCTTCGTGCTAAATCCGTGCCATTAACTTTACGATCGTTGCTTCTTTTTTTTTTCTTTTTGCCCATTTTTTTTTTCCCCTTTCGCGTCCACAACGTAAAAAAAGGAACTCGAAGCAATTTCTCGTGGTAAAATAGGAGAAGAATTGAGAAATAGTAATTAAAATATCTCCCCTGTATATATATACACATTACTTTTCTGTAATTAAAGGAAACAAAAAGATGAAGAAAAGTAGAAAACTTATCTTCAAAAGTAAAGAATTAAAATGATAGAAGATTAAGATTATTTTTTTCCCATAATTTTAATACATTTATATATTTATAAAAATACATAAATAATCGATTTTAATTAAAAACTTTGTGTACATAATTTCAACTTTAAAATTGTAATTCATAAAAAAAAAAAAAAAAAAATTCTAAAAAATATAAATAAAATTCAATTATCATTAATATTGTGTGTCCTAAAGGTACAGTTATCAATAACACTATAATAATAACAATAATATCATGAAATAAAATTATCTCTATGATTCATTCTCACTTACATAACATTTTTTTCCTATTTTATATTTTTATATTTATATGCACGAATTTTACATTTACGTCTACGTTATTTTGTATATCTAGTATTTTTCCAAATATGAAAAATTTATATCCCATATCACTTCACTATTGCATAAATTTTCACTTCAACATCCGTATATATATATATATATACACATATATACCATCCATGTATGTAGAAATATTCACTGTATAGTGTATCAGTGTCCAATTGCACCACGGATTTATCGTTGAATAATAATTAATTGACATATACCAGCGACCACGTGTGACAATTGTCAATATTGGAAATTATACCTCACTATATATATGCATATATAATATATATATATATATATGTATATGCATGTATATAAATTTTTTGGGAAAAAAAAAAAAAAGAATGAGAATATTAAAGAAAAAAAAAAAAAAAAGAAAAGGAATGAAATAAAAGAATAAAAAAGAAAGAAAAAAATGATAAGCACAAAGTATATGTATATATAGGTATATGGCATTGGATTGCACATTGAAATATTCTTCTTTAATTGAAACTCGCGCTAATTGTTCTCGTTTGAAAAAGGGAAATTGCTGAAGATATTCCGGCACGTGAATATATCCCGCAAATATGCGGCGGGAAAAACAAAGAAGTAAAAAAAAAAAAGGTGCAAAAGGGCGATGAAGTAAAAGCTGATAAAAATAGAAGAGAAAAAATATACGTTTTGTAATAATAATAATAATAATAATAATAATGACAATGGAAATAAGAATTATATTTCCCTTGAGCATTTAATGGTAATCTGCGAGTCTATTTTTTTTTCTTTCATCAAAATTTTCATTTTGATTTTATATTGGCGATTGGTATTGATTGGGTGATGTAATAAGATTTGTGTGAGATTGTTTAATATGTGGGAACGATTAATTTTTTCGTTTTTAGTTTTAATATAAAATTAAATTCATCAAATTCGGAGGGTTAAGTATTTTTTTTTTTTTTTTTTTGTCTCATTGTTGAAATTATTTTATGTATGCTATTTTTTTTTATGTCGACATACTGACAGAAATGTGTATCAGAATATTATTTCGAAATCATTCGACTGAAATTGATATTCTAGTATATTTGCATCGACATTTCATACCACACGATCGACAAAGTAAAATTCAATTGAAAAGAAACTTGCAATAATGTATGTAACTTTTATTTATTTTTTTATTTATTTATCACATACTCACTTTAGCTCTTTCTTTTTATGTACACATATTGCGTATATTGTCAACATTTACGCCTCTCTATCTGAAGCCAATATCAAGCATTCATACTAAATCTTTGAATCTATTTTCTATCTTACATTTGTCTACATTTTTCACGTTGTGCAAGCGTCAAGTGCATGGGGAATTCTCCATGTGACACGTATGAACAATAAATAAATAAAGTAAATGAGAATATATGCAATAACAATGGTAAATAATAAAATGCTTTAAATATTTACAATGCAATTGCTGCACGTAAATAAATAAATATAATTACAGTAACTTTAACTAAATGATAACAAATTAATTATTTATTTCTGGAGTTTACAATTATTTTTTTCTTTAAAGTCTCAGCATAATTATTCATTTAGTAATAATAATCAATTATTAAATAGCCAATTAATAATATTGATAATTAATTAATTTATCAAGTACAAATAACGATGAAAAATAATTTACATTCATAAAATGTAAAATAAATAAATAAAAATGAATAATAAGAAAATATTTCAAAATCTGTTATTGAAATTTTTGGCATCTGGCGTTGATATATATTTCCTTTAAAAATAATCTACACATATATATTACATGTTCATTTATATATATTTTTTTTTTATTTATTTCCCATTTCTTCTAGAGTCATCAACTTTTGTTACTAATTTTTTTTTTTTTCACGTTTTTTATTTTTATACTTTTCAATTTGTTTTTGTCATATGAATTCTTTCACAGCAATGTTCATTTCCCTTCCATCTCTTTGGCGTGTGCTCTTTCTCTCTTTTTCACCCACTTTCAGTGTGGCATCCCCGAGGGTAAAATTGAAAATGTAGTTTATGTGTATGTGTATATGGAATAGGAATCATGGAATAGCTGTCGAATGCCACAAATTGTTTTTTATATACACAGAAGGTATTGGAAATTGACCAGTGCACGTGTTATGAATAAATATCTATCATTGATAAATAAATAAATAAATATATATATATAAATCATTACGAAATAATTTAACACTAAACTTCAAACATTTTTCGTTGATTAAAAAAATAAATAAAAAAATTTAATGAGAAAATTAAACGGCGAATGAATAAATATAAAAAATAAATCCGATTAGCTTACGAAAAATTTTGTTTGTGTATTATAAAAAATTAAGAGATGATTTTGATGTTGTTTCTATGGCAATATTATTAAGTGTTCATATGTCAAGAATATTTATGATAAAAAAAAATATGATAAATGTACGTTGCATGAGTTGGGGGCATTCAGTATAATCGGCTCACTAAATCCGTTTAAATGCACGAAATAGGACAATGGTGTTACGAAGAATAGAGATTATTATATTGTGTGAGAGTGTTTGTATTTATATGACCCAAAGCATAAGAAAATTTATTTCAAAAGACTAAGTAGTACAAGGGGAATAAAAAAAAAATAAATAAACACATGTATAATACACCACATCACTATGATAAATTGTACAATTTATTTACTATTTTATTTATGCTTTGAAAAAAAAAAATAATATGATATATATATTTAGTTATAATTATATTATCATTCTGAATAAGATGATAATATATATATTTATCTTTTAATAATGTTCGTTGATGTTTGATAACGAACGTGATATTTTGTGTTGAAGAAGAAATTTATGAATGAATAAAAAAAATAAAATATGATGAAAATTATAATTGAAAATTAATATGATAGAATGTCAAGGGGTATTACTATATTTATATTGTTGAGAGGAAAGGAACGATGAATAATTACATCAAGAGACCTCTTCGTCTTTTTGTTCTTTCTCCCGAATTATAATTCGCTTTTTCACTGTTTTGTTTTTTTTTTTTTATCTTATTATTTTCTTTTATTGTCTTTGTGTTGCTTGTAATCCATGAGAATTTAAGTACTCCGAGACAACAAATGCACAGATTGCACAGCGTATATTACTAAACATACACTGTTATAAAATTTCTTTACTCCATATTCATCATTTTTTATTATCATAAATACGAATAAATTATTCAAGAAGGATAAAACAGTGTTTAAATTGAATTTATATCAATTTAATTCTATAATATGAAAAATAGCAATTATATTTTTGATGACATTGTTGATTACAAATTATTATATAATAATTTACAGTAGATAATCAATAATGATTATTTCAAAACAAGAATATTTTTAATAATAAAAACAAAAAGTGAAATATGAAATGGAAAAATATTTATTCTTTCCTACGTTGTGATAGATCTATAATAAAAGCTTTAGATGTTTCAATGGACTGTAAGATAAACAAGTTCATAGTGAACATCAACAAAACTAAGATAATGCACTCCAAAAAAAGAGTAAGAAGAATAGATAAAACACGATGTGATGGAAAGATAATAAAAGTCAATGAAGAAATACGAATATTCGGGCGTTAGTTTTCAGCATTTTGACTTTAAAGCTGTCATTTATATTAAAGAAAATGCTACGAGGACGAATTACTATTCCTAAAATGTTAAAGTAAAATTAATAATTAAAGAATTAAAGAATAAATATTTCATTATTTACTTTATTAATATGAGAACTTAAATATTTAAAGTCATGTACTAAAGTGTTTAACAAAGTTGAAAGTATTTTTCTAACAATGCTACAACATGTCTAAGAAGATACACAACAAATTTGTGGCATCAATTCATTGCAGATTGTAGTTGAAAATCGTGCACTCGCACTTTATATATATACATTCTAACAAACAACTTTGTATTTTCCACTTTATACAATGTTATGTACTTGAGAATTGAGTTTAACTGCTGTCGAACTTTCTACTGATATCTATACATTATAGATTTATCCTTTAGAACAAAGGGAAAAAAATAAATTTTTCATGTTAGAAACGTGAAGTAACTAAATAGAATAATTCATTTTATCAATGTGTCTATGTCAAAACTAAGTTTGAGATAACATAAAGTATTTTATAAATCCAATGTATCAACAAAATTTATTCTTAATTTTGATTACTAAGCAATTTCTATTTTGTTTCTTAAGGTTATGATTTTGGCATTTTAAGATTACTATTATACAATATATATTTATAGGATAGTCTATTGGAATGATAAGAAAGGGAGAATTACAAAAGGTGAAACTTATTGTTTGCACAACTAATGTGCTTTCACTATGGTGAAAGTAAACATTTCATCGACCAAGAGAGCAACAATGAGAGGGAGGACGACGAATGAGAGACGAAAAGGAAAAGATATAGTGTCAAAGTGCGCCAAGTGCTCCCTCGTCACCACTCACATCTGGGAATCATTTGAACTTTATCATTATAAAAAAAAACAAAAAAAAAATAAGAAGAATAGTGATAGTATAAATTTACATGAACAATAGGTATTTCACAAATGTTTTATTATATTGTTATTTTGACAGTAGTAAAAATATAATTTATGGTGAAGAAAAAATTAAGAAAAATTCAATATATAAATATTTAGAATGTAAGATTTACAAAACTTTAACGACATTTTGACCCATATGTTTTTATATTTTTTTTTTTTTTTTCGTCAATGACACACTGAGTCGTATCTCTACATTTTTATTTACGACTATCCCCGAAGCTACAGTGCATAGTATACTATAGAAGATTGGATGTTGAGGTTGGAGAAAATGGAGGAGAGCAAACGGTACAACGAAAAAAAAAAAAATCGATAAAGACATATGCGCTCGACAAAAGTTGAATACGAGGGAGATTGTGAACAATCTTGTGACGATCGATGAAAGAGAAAAAAATCGGGCTGAGTAACGATTATCATGAAGAAAAACAAAATTATGTTCGTTGATTTTGAACCTACATGATCACATCATTTGTTTGCTGAAGAGCGTATCAGAAATGTAATTTTTTTTGCTACATATCTCATACTCATTTTCATTCAACATATATAACTTCAAACGCTCTGTGAATTTTCCAAGGGGCTCTGAGGTGAATTTCATATACATACATATGTATATGTATCCTCTATAGTATACATATATATATATGTAGATAAATGTTAAATAATATACAGAGTGAGACGATTCTCTTTGAATGTGTTTTTGACTAAAGTAAACCTGACAAAATAAACGTGCGAAATAAAAATAAAAAAAAATATCTTTACACACTTTTGCTGATGATGATTCTCGGACTTTTCTGCACGTCTATTATATTTAACATCAACATTGAACATCAGGTGGACAATGCGTCAAGGCAATCAGGGAAGAAAAAAATTTATAAGAATCGTGACTGGAATTTATGTTTCACTTCAACAAACAATGTTACTGATTGTGAAATGTCAGTGGATATTTCTTCGGTTTTTTTTTTTTTTTTCAATTATTTCCTAAATATTTCTCGCGGAAATATTTATTTTTTCACGTAATTTCACACAGCAATGTACCATTTTTTTTTTTTATTTCAATTCATCACGAGCTTATTATTTTTCATTGTTTTAATTTTTATATAATTTTCAATTCAACAGAATATAAAATTTCTTTGAATTAAAAACACAGTTTTTCTTTTAGCATTATTTTATTCTTGAATATAAGCTTTATCCAAAAAATGTTTTATCTCTTGTAACCATGTGAACTTGAATGTTAAAATTCATGACAAAGACAGTTGTATGAATTCAAATACTCGAGGGATTATGGAATAATTATCAGTTACTTGATACAATAATTCTGCGGAATAAACGTCTGGATTGGAGCGCAATCAAACTATATCAATGTGAACTATTAATATTAATTGAAAGTTATCATTTAGTTTTCTATATATGATGAATAATTAATTATTATATTTAATTAATTCATAGTGCATACGACTATATATCACATTGGTTTAATTTTTACAATGATTATTATTATTTTCCAATCTAAAAAATTTTTTAATTAAATTCTAAGGATTGAATTTTTATTCAATCCTCTTATATGTTATCAATTATTTAATATAGTGCTGTAAATGTTTCACACAATTCATTGCCATATATGCCATAAATATAATTATTAATGCAACAATCCTTTTTTTTTTTTTTTTATAATTATTATTGATGGGTTTCATAAAATTATGTGCATGTAATATTTAGGTCAATAGAGATTTTTATATTCTGTGTATAATTTTTGTTTTCCTTTATTTTTTAAATTAAAAAAATGAACATGTTTATATTCATTCGACCGATCATGAATTTATTTGCAAAATCCCTTTGCAATATCTATTATAATTAAATGCAGCATGCATGCGTGTTTCAAACTGAAACCATCTGGCGAGATGGAATTTTATTTGTGGGTTGATTTATGCAAATTTTATTTACTCAATTCTTTTCGGAATTTGATAAACTAAATTATTGAAGCTTCATATGCTTGCTTGAAAAAAAAAAAAGCTTTCAACATACAAGCATATTATTACATTACATTAATTATAGTAGTATATTCACATAAAATTATATAAAGCTCAAATACATACTGAATAAATTTCAGCAGAAAAATGATGAAAATTAATTTTTTTTACACAAATATTGTTGTAATTAAATACGTTTATTTTTACAGGTTTCAATAATTCATTAGCTATGCACTGCACGTTTTTTCTACCAATGATTACACAAGTTATGACGCTAAATATGTGCAGAATTTATTCATTTTTTCTTCGTTTCTGATGCTTCAGAAACGAATAATTAAATTTTCATTTTGCATAGTTGGCCAAGTATTAATTATATTTACATTGAAAATTAAATTAATTTGACATTTATCCAAATGAACAAATATCTAACTTCAAAGTAATATTACAATATTAATTTAATTAATTATTAAAATAATATAACATAGTGATTATATTCTATGGATTTACTTTGAGGAATAAATGTTATCTATTGATGAAACAATACCAGGACAAATTCGATTCACTTCCTCTTTTGATCCTTTGATTTACTTGTTGATTAATTACTAAAGTAATTGCAATTCTCAACATTAGTTTGCTTAGCAGTGCTTTGTATCAATAACATCTAATTATTTGATTGCTGTGACATTTTAGAACAGTTGATAATTAAATTTTGATACGATTTAAGAGATGTGAATTAATTATCTGACAATAACTCCATGCAATACTGAATACACATTAATATTTATATTATTTTATTGTGTAAATATAAATTTAAACATTTATAAAGTCACTGATCTTTACATCAATATTCAGATAGAATTTTTCATCTTATATATAAGTTGAATGGAGAGAAAAATAAACTGATAAATGAATAAATAATAGGATGGTATTCATCGTGACCTTTTTTTATTCAAGTACGTATCAAACACCCTCGATCTTTTTCATGAACGATTTCTGTCTGTCATATATGTATGTATGTATGTGTGTATAGAGATTCACAAACCAACGAAGTAGCTTGATGGCTCGTATCCAACTGATTGAACCTCTTCCCTATAAATTTTCCTGAATAATATTGAAGTCAAGTTAAACATGACACGTGTCTATAAATATAAATTTAACGATCGAACATTTTTATTTGAAGAGTGCTTTGTAAATTGTTCAATTGCATGATTTCCGAATGGATTATTCTATCATTCAATAAACGTTTATTTATTTTTTTTTTTTTTTATGAATATAATTTAGAAAATGTTTATGGTTATTAAATTTTTTACTTTATTTTTTATTATTTTATTGAGGAGGAAATTATTGATTTATATTTGAAACTAATTTTTTGTCATTATTATGAATAATTAATGTATGAAATTTCCAATGTATTTGAAATATTTTAACGATTATTTGATAGTTTGGTTTGGTTAAATTAATGTTTATGTGTGATATTAAAATTAATATAATACTAGTGATTTTGAGATTTTTTTTTATTGAGATCATATAAAAATTAATAGGATTTTAGTGATGATATAAAAAAATATATATTATGTAATATTAAAAAATTTTGGAATTATAAATGTAGAAATATTTTAATTACATAATTTTGATAATTCTTTCATAAATTAAATAATAGGAAGTTATTTTTTTAATAAACAGCAATGGAATTATGTGAAATTTGGCACGTTACACAATTAAAAATCTGCACATTATTCATTTTTTAATAAAGCAAAAGTTTCACTGTGAAGCAATGTTATTTGAATAATTTATTCACCAAATTTCAGCATTAAAATTTATTTAAAAAACAATAAAAGTTGAAGCTAAATAAAATAGTTATCATTATTTCTCATGGCTTTATATTTTTTTATCATAAAAATTGTGTAAATTGAACCCTCAAACGTCCGTCAATTTTCACTTACAAGTTGTATACATATATCGAAAATTCAGTTCCTTCATACCCACTAAATTGATAGCAGGTAATGTAATTCCACGTAACAAGTGCACTCTTAGTAATTGACAAGTTGCAACATCGTCTCTGTGATATGATAAAAATTATTTATCACACTAGCACAATCGCACAAAGAGAATCTACTAAATTAATAATTAAGGAAATAGTTCACTAATACTAACACAACACTAATAGAAAAATTTCAATCAACAAATTATCTTTACAAAAAAAAAAAAAAAAAAAAAAATTCCCTCATATCAAATTTTTAATTCCTATCAATAATAATTAATTATTTATTCAATCAACATTTTTGCTATACAGACAAAATAAATAATTTTTTTTTTTTTATTCAATGTCAATTCACATAGTTAACAATTAAAATTATAAATCCAAATGGGATTATTTAATTTTCGTGCATAACTTATTTGCACTCGAATATTTATATAAATTTTAGGATACACATCATCAATAACGTAACATTATTAACGACCTCTCAAGTTAATCTCTCAGTCTGATCAAAGCTTGGTATATGTCACTTGGGTCAACTGAGACATGACCATGCATATGTATATATATATATATATATATGTATACTCATACTAATACATATGTGATGCATGTATACATATGAACACATGGAGCGTGCTCAGATCTATTCACATGCCAATATCTCTCTTGCTTTCATATGCACAATATAGCCACTAACTGGTTCGCATATTGTATGGGGTGAGTATATTACAGTCAATGGTGTGTCACTACAGAAACCCATATTGATATTATCTATGAGTGTCTGATCAAAACTATATCTCTATCACTTATCGAATAAATGTTTTCGATTTTATTTTTATTTTAAAACGAGCGTTTATTTATTTATTTATTTATTTTATTTTTTTCAAACTGATGTTTAGATTAATTTTATCTTTTGGAAGATATATAGATAAGATAATTTTCTCAATTTTGTATAACAAGATGAAAATGTTATTTAATGTAATATTGAAAATAATTAATGAATAGTTTATTTATTTGTATTTTGCTTGGTTAATAAAACAAATGAAATTTCGTAGTAATAATCTCTGGAATATATAAAAAATGAACAAACCTATACGTGAAGTTATTTTTTATGCTGAGTATAATATTATTATTAGTTAGTATACATAAAAAAAAAAATTGAAAGAAAATTAAACTTTAAATTAACTATATTAATAATTGATAAATTTAAATACAAAATTCTTTTGTAATGACTAGGAATAAATAATTTTCAGTTGAATAAAAAATGTATCCTGTTCTAAAAACAAATAAACAAATTAATAATTGTCAATAATAATTTAACAGATAAATAATAAATATATTTATTTGATTTATTTTAATCAAAAATATTTCTCACCTTTTATATTTTTCAACTGAGTATAACAAACTCTTTCATTTTTCTAACACTATCGTATAAATTTAGTGGTGAGCATTCGCTCGAAGTAAATGTGATGCTTTAATACCTACCGATGCTACTAACTTTTATGAAATTTTTACAAACGCTTTAAATCGTCCAATGATCGATATTCCTCTTATCCTTTCGCTTCTTTCCTTCTATGCTCACAATGGCGCATTTTTTTATTTTTTTTTTTTTATTTTATTATCATCGCTTACTTCGTTGCAGAGGACAAGCACACACAAACTACTAGAAAAGCATTTTGAAATTTTGGAGGGAGGACGATTGAATATACGGTGAGAATAATCCTACGAGTGAATTATTGATATCGGAAAAAGCTGCGGATGTAGGACAGTATGAAAACTCTCTGTACAAAAGTATATATGTACAGTGCATGGTATATATCTATGTATATAACTGCACTATACATTGAATATTATAGAAACATGTATGTACTATTGGAATATTGTAATCTCAAAAGAGTTAAGCCAATGTTATTTCAATTGTGAAAATAAGATGTTAGGAATTATTTGTCACAGTTTTGTAGTAGATTTTTATTCATGCATAAATTTTTTAATATTCTAATTTACATATTTTTATTTACCTTGTCTCAAAAATCTCGTTGGGTTTTAAAATTTCTATTTAATATGAATGAATTTTCTCTTCTGATGCTCTTACATTTTATTATCATTCTTTTTTTCTCTCCACTTTAATTTAGCTGTTGATTATATTGAAGTGAAAAAAAAAAACAAAAAACAAAAAAAAAAAACAGTTAACTATCTCATTACTAAAATTTTTGGCTAGTATAATAGATTCACTATGTATGTATACTTTTTATCACATTAGTAATTTGTGTATATATAAATTATTCAAAAAGTATATGATTAACCAAGTTGGATTTGAATGAAAAATAATAATGAATTATTCTGCTGAGCTTTAGTTATTATACTATATATTTCAAGTTTAAAATTTTTTGTTCGGTCACTCTGGAGAGTAAGCACAAATAGTATATGGATATAAACATGAAAATAGACAGATAAATTGACCAATAATATATTTAAACCATATTTTACGGTCTCAAGAGATTCAAGGATATCAAAATAAATATGTCAATAAAATCGGTGAGAGAAACATTTTCCATGTCCGATATATTATTATTCCTATATTATTTTCATATATATTTATTATTTATTATTATATATGATTAAATATAAATCATGGAGAATTGTCGATAAATTAAATAATTGCCTGATGATATAAATACTTGGTTATTAAATAATTCAAGTAGCCTTGCAGATAATAATTCGTTTGATAACTATTGTGTTTTATTATTATACGTTTTGAGATTATTATTATTTTCTGTATATTATTGGGTGGAGATTAAATTGAATTTGATCGCTTTAGTGGCAATATATGGAAATGACATTAAATTTCAATTAATTAAACTCAATCAATACGTTGTAATGGTTATATTGAATTTGCGTTATTGTAAATTCTGATGACGCATTCTGCTATTTTTTTGACCAATTAATTGTGTGTTATAAATGAAAAATGACAAAGAATGATGAGTACCAACTCTACATATTTTCGATTATACCTTTCTCTCTTCGTCTATTCCAATTATATTTCTATTATATATGTATATCTATCGCCTTTGCCTACTCTCGAAAATATCATTTTATTCACTGTCATGAGCGAATAATAATTGTCAATTGTCCGATTTTCCAAATAATTTTCGCTACTCGACTTTATGCAATAGAGATAACTATCACACAATTTCACCATTATTACTACCATGAATTTTTAACTATTTAATATTTTTATTCCCAAGCGATATTGAATAATAAAAAAAAAAAAAAAATTTCACATTTATTATTTAAAAAATATTCGCAGTTTTTAAAATGTTCATTGAGCTTAAAAAAAAAATGTGTAAATTTCTCTGCAGCTTTGAAGTATTTTTCTAAAAAGTCTTGAAAAATAAATTCGATTAAATTGAATAATAATTAAATTATATTTATTATTTTTTGAAAAAATAACATGGACAAAGATTGATTTCATACTGTACCTATAACATTTAAAAATAATTAATTACACGTGTCGTTTGCACAATGCCTGCTGTATATAAAATTTTTTTTTTTCTTTTGTTTTTTTACTGTACCGAATTTCATGAAAAAGCATAAAATTTTCTAGAATAAAAATATAAATATATTAATGCTCACATATATCAAATAAAACTCAGTTATATAAATACTGATTTTATCAAAAATATATATATATTAATTATTAAACATAAATTCGATTGCTTGAAAAAAATCTTTCATCATTCACAAGTCAAATTTCTACAATATATTTCACAATATTAAATAAATCTAAAATTAATTTGATTATTAAAATAATTTTACTTTGCACAACACAATGTAGAATTATTCCAAGAATATATATTTGTGCTTATACACATATGTATATTCATATAGATAAAATTATATTATACATTTATTTAAATTGTAGATGTGACATGTATAAATTGCGGTTAGGGATGCACATATTCTCTATATTATTTTAGCTTGCTCTGTGTATTAATATTTACCGCATACGTATACATGTATGCTTGAATTTTCAAGTGAGTAAAAACGACAAAGAGGAGCTGAGTATATAAGAAAAGAATTGTCTCGTAAACCAAGCAGTTATACTTGTATATTATACGACTAACCGTTGATGTGTCTTTAGAACATTTAATTAAAATACTGGCAAGAAATTTTGTAGCTATTGGAATCCTCACAAAAAATAACTAAAATATTTTATGAATATATAATTACGAGAATAATCATTGATAATAAAATACAATTAATCATATGAAATATTTTAAAATTAAAATACAATATTATTTAGGAAATTAATAAATTATAGATAGAAATAATTATTAAGAGTTTTATTTACTTGACGAATTTATTTATTTATTTATTCTAGGCTTATTTTGTGTGTATAAAAAATTTGTGACAGTGAAATTTATTTGATAGAATAAAAATAGATATAGGTATATAGGTTTATAAACAAACTGACATAAATAAAAGTACAGTGTCAGTTTTCTAAGATCAATCTTTATATTTTTTTTCGTTCTCAGAACACGCATCAGCAGAGATAAACCATTCATCAGCAGTACATTTCACTTTGGATACATTAATCACGCGACGAGTTTTTCGCGATAATTTTTTTGTATACTATGTGATAGTAAGAGAGTAAATAAAAAATTCTAATTTAGTGATCGAGGGGATAATAATGTTGGTATACAGTGTGCTAACTTTAATTATTTTTAAATCATCAAAATTTTTTTCAAGGCAAAAAAAAAATAATTTGATGATGTTTCTTTGTATTATTTGCAGCCATTATTTTATTGCATGTGCAATTTCAATTATTTACTTTATAAATAAATTAAAATATACATAATTATGAATGATTTGATTTTGATTTATTTCACTCTTTATCTAAAGAGTTTGAATGTTATGTAAAACATTAATGGCTTTCATGTAAGAATAAAAATTATTTTATATAGATTTGTGTAATGATAGCTATTTTGTAAAAAGTATGAAGGAAAAATTTGATAACTTTGCCACTATATTCTGGTTGTAGAAACACTTGTGTTTAATTTATCCATGAAGACGAACTAACAATGTTTGAATAGATTCATTATCTCTCTCATCATATATAAATATTTATAGCACTTTCATAAAACTTTAAGTTCATAATTTTATCTTTAAAATGAGAGTTCATTGAAGTTTCTATGATAAATAAAATGCTAAATTTATGAGTAACATAAAAAATCAAGCATAAATTTATTTTTATTAATTTCTCAATTCTTCATAAATTTACTTATAATATTTTTTTTTTCTATTATTTCAGCTTATATTCCATGCATATATAAATCCATTCAATAAATTATACATTGTGATTCTGTCACTTTTATTGAAACAAAACTCAACGACGAAAAATATTTTATAAATATTCCAAATTACATTTATTTATATAACAAACAAAATAATACATTAAGAGAATAATAATAAACGATTATTTAATAGTAAATTCATAAACTAATCCTCAATAACAGTAACATGTTACAAATCATTAATCCAAAGAATTAATACAAAAAAATAATTAGAAATAAATAACTTTCATACTTTTCTTTTATACGTATCCATTAATCCACCATATACCCTTTCCTCTAATTTAATACTATACCAAAACTCTTTAAGCCATCTCACGAAGAAATATATGTACAACTTTCTCACAATTTTTTTTGGGCATTTACTATTATATATACTTAACTGTATATATAACAATATGGGGCGAGTATAAATGGCCGTCGGGGTTTCATTTTCGTCAACGCCGAAACTCTCTTTTCTTTTTCTTTTTTTTTTTTTATTCATTGATGCTCATTCCACAACGCCCTCTAATACTACTTTATGGGGATACCATATACTCTTGTTAGTAGCATCTTCGTAGATATCATCAGTGAGAGAAGTCGTAGCTAGCTGTAAGTGTTCTAACAATACTTCCACTCGAATCAACCTGAATCTCAAAGCAATCGTCTTTGAGCTGATCCAATGCTCTACACATATGTGAATATAACACTACGTATAGATGAATACACCTCTCTCGAACTCTTTCTCTTCAAGATATATTCCCATTGGATCTTCATCACATACACAAGTATCATTATCATTGTGCCCAATCTTTTCAAGTTCGTTTTTTATCAACTTTATCCACATCTTTTGTTCCGATTACTTTTATCAAAATATCAACCGCTTTTGATGTTTAATATTAAATATATGTCTAGATGATTATTGTGTATATATGGGAGGATGTTGTATCAAGTCAAAGTTCATTAATGTATATATATATTCCATCAGTATATGACCAAGCAACCAGATTGCATCGTGTTAGATATTGCTCATTGATATGCACAATCGTTAACAAATGTAGCGCGTTCATGTCGCACACAGGTTGTTTGATGTACTGTCATCAATTATCAATGACATCATTGGTTGATCCAGTTGAATAATTCGTATCAAGAATTAATTATTTGTTGGACATGATAAGAAATCATTTTGGTTAGATAATAATAAAATTAATTATAGTCAAAGAACGAAAGATATTCTAATAAAATTACAAATTATTTTTAAAAAAATTTTCAGACGATGAAATTTAATATTTTTATAAATCTAAAATTTTTTTTATGTATTATATATTTTTTAGATAATTAATAATATAAATATTCTCATGTTAAAGACACTTGTTTAATGTTCTGGATAACGTTATTAGTTGCGTTACAATTTAATAAAAAGCATTGAATAAATTGCTTTAACCTAAAACTTATATTTTCGTCTTTTTTATTTTGCTTTATTTTTTCTTTTACTTCCTGTACCATTTTAACTCTGCCTCATTTACCATTGTATGTTTCCTTCTGTCTCTATAGTCACCAAAATGAATGAGTACCAGTTGGGTACAGAGGAAAACCCTATGTGTCTCTTGTCTATTTAGTTTAGTATATATTTTACTATATTTATCTCTCACTTTCTCTTTCTCTTTCACGTTTTGGTTATATATTTGAGTAAAATGTCTTCCTCGACAATGTGATAGCTGTTGGGTGGTTTAGAATATATAGGTACATGATTATTATAACAATATTTCATTGTGTGGTTTTTGCAAATAATAATTTATTTCAAGTATGAAATAGACACACGTCATAATAAAACTTTAATTTACTCATATATTCCTTATTATTTTATAATAATTTATAAACTTTCTACAAATAATTACAACATCATCCACGATTATATTTTTAAACTTCAAAAAAATATTCTTAATCCAAATATTTTGCAGCAGTCAAAAAATATATTTAATATTTTACAATATTATCATAAACATTTATATTCATGAATATAAATTTATATAAAAATTAATTAATTATTTAATTATTTCAAGCAATCACATTACAAAGAATCATTGAATAATAAATAAATTAAAATTAATTAAAAAATTATCACGAATTATTTGGAATTAAAATGATTTAAAAATTGTCTATAAGATTTTTTTTTCTCTCTTAAATAATTACAACAATTGCTATTATTAATTCATTAAATATTGAATGTATTAAATATTTATAATTATATACAGTTAAATCTCCACAACGCGTGCTCGCATTATAGTATCTTCAAGTGGACCAGCAAAAGAGGATTTTCGTGCAGCATATTGTTATGGTTCGAAACCATGATCGCAATTTCCGGAACGGTATTACGCGTGCTTCGCATATTCGTGTACATTCTATAGAATTATACGGTTACTAAGACAGGAAGTAGCAGCAATGGCGGTAACGTACAAGAATAGGAAGGAGTATATAGTATATACATTTTCAAAGAATAAAAAAAAAAAAAAAAGACAATGTGCTTCTTACTTGGCTAACGATCTTTAGTTCAACCACAATAGACGCTTAAAAGCACGTACATGTCCCTAATTTTTTTTATCCCTCTAATCAACTTCATCTCTTCTATTAAAATTAATTAAACATTCACAACACAATGTACGTATCACAGTAAAATAATTCAATATTAAATATACCATCAACATTGAATTTTAAATTTTATTTTCTTCAGCTTTGTATTTTTTTTTATTTATCATTTATATTTATTTATCAAAGTGCTATATGATTTAAAATTTTACAAAAGAAAGAGAACAGATAAATATATAAGTAACAAATTTCAATTTAAAATTTAAAATTGAGACAATAAATAATTTTCAAGTTATCTTTTAAATGTAGTGAATAATATATACTTTATGAAAATAATTTTTTATATGTATAAGGGATGCTACCAAGTATTGGTAATGTCTTGATAATACTATTTTCAAGGCCAGCACTATAGTATTTTACAACATTTCCCTCTATCTTACTTCCCTGGTCTTAATTACGTTCTCCATTATCACTGAACTAAATTGTATTATTACATATGCATCGATGCAATACTGATGCATTTGCTCGTATCGTCACATTTGATAATACATCAGAATCAATTGACAGGATATATTATATAGATAAATAAACATATACACTTGAAATCCTAATTATTCCTCATGGAAAATAATCACTAAAATTATTTGATCAAATTTAAATTTAAATTTACTCTTGAATAAATCCTCAATAATTATATCTCAACTTCAAAAGAATATTTATGTATGGATAATACATTTATGAATGTGAAGTGAACTCAATTAATAAATATTTATTGATATTATTGATATTATAAATATGAATTGTTTGTTTTTGGGATTAATAATATATTGATGGCCAGTTGACCTGAAACTGAACTACTAAATTAATTCCATTGGAATTCTCATATATATAAACGTAAATTCAATCTGCATTTGGGCGAAATGGTAAAAGCAAAGTAGGAGGATGTGAGAAACAAAAGACAATAGGTCTCTTTATGCTTATAGAATTCGTCAGTGGTCGGATGTCAAGACATGATGGTGATTGTGAGAAGAGAAAGATGAGGCATCTCATGGGAGCCACCGTCGACATAGTAGTGAGAAGGGCAACACGGCCTTCAATTGTAGAGAGAGAATGGTTTGTGTGTAGATGAGGCTTGTCAACGACAGACATTAACGCGCACACGTATACACACCTAGATATATAGATGAAATTGTGCCTAAGCTCATTTATCTTCGTCCAAGTGTCGCATTTCATTCGAGATATCACAGAAAAGTTGCTTGAATAATGGATCAATTCAAAGTTTTCGATTTTTTTTTTTTTCAGACTATTTTTTTGTCTGTGGCTTATTCGTGTTTGTACTTAATTCCCTTGTCATTATTGTTTCGCTTGTTTCTTTTTTTTTCTTCAATTTTCTATAATTCACAACTGAAATGATGAGTATAATTTACTAGAAAAGATCAAATAAACTTTAATCCATTTATTTGTTCTGATTAATTTAATAATTCAATGTTTCTAATAATTATCAAAGTTTATCGAGAAAAATATTCAAGTTATCAAAACAGATAAACAACACAAGAAATCAAAAACCTAAATATAAAGACTGTAGCAGAAAAAAAAATATATTTCCCTTGAAGCTTTTTCAAATCACAATAAATTCTCTAAAGCCTTCCATCGAATCCTCTTTTTTTTTTTTTTCATCATCACTGTCCAATGTCCTTTCGACATCATAAAACTTGTATATAATATCAATCATAAATTTTTTTACACAATATTTCTCGCCACAAATACCCACCATATAAATGATTGTTTGTTCAATAACTCAATTACATAATACTTTTCATTTTATCCAGGTGAATTGAGTCTTTTCTTCTTTCTTCCTTTTTATATAAAGTGTTTTTTTTTTATTTTTTCATCTTCGTCTATCACTCTTCCCTTAATTTTACGTACTTCTTCCCTCTTGATCGACTCCATTGTTCGCTTACTGAAAATAAATGAAATGAATGAAAAACTAATAATACTAATAATGACTCAAAAAAAAAAAAAAAGAAAATATATCAATGGATAAAAAGAATATATAACAAAAAGAATTCTGAAGGGAAGACAATGAAGGGACAGGTGAGATGAACGAGAAAACAGGCAAAAGTAAATAGTCATTTGTGTCACAACAGAGGTGGTGGAAGTGATGCTAAAGCTGCAGTATTATACTAGTGGCTGTTTGCATAAGGAAGATGTTTGTTGCACATTGTGCAAAATCTTTATCTAGATTATACTGAAGGGATAATTTTCATCCTGATTATACAGACATACATACATTTAGGTATACATATTCCTGGCCTCGACCCTCCTTTATATCTTTCTGTCTTACACTGCGTTTCACCAATTCTCTTCTTCTCATTCTCACTTTCCTAAATATCATTGTATATATTCAAGTGTGTATATTTATAAATGAATATTGTGCATGTGACAGTGAGCTTTGTCTCAGTGCTTTGTTACATTTTCTTATGTGCATCACTATTATTATGATATTAACTTGAAAAGAAAGAAAGCTTTATTAACTATAATACTAATAGCCAAGAGAGAATAAAAAGATAATTTATTTTTCATATTTCTTTTTATTTTTATTATAATAAAAATGGTGAGTGCATTATTCGATATTTCATGGAGGTAAATTAAGTGCTGTGAAAGCTTTATATATATAGAGAGAGGAAAAAATAGTTGTAGTGTAAATATTCAATGTATTTAGTTGCTAGTAATATATTATTATATATTTATTTAAGAATTTATATTGGAATATGTTTTAATATTTACTTGAATATGATAATAATTTTATTAATATGTGTAATATTTAATTAATATAAATATTTAGTTGAGAAGAATTTGTTATTTTATGCATATTTTTATTATTCTACAAATAAATTGTTTCAATTTATTTTATAGAAATGTTATATACGGTAAATAATGAAGAACAGGTTGACAAATTAGCTTCTCTAAAGGTGCATTTGTGTGTAAACTCAAGTGTTCAATGAAATTCATGTTGGCTATATGTCCGACCATTACTTTTGCCCACCTGCTACTACTTCACGATCCAATTTTCTTCTGAATATTATGCAATACATCTTCACAAATCAACTAAACTATAAAAAATAAAAATTTACAATACAAACACTAGCTAATAATATTTTTAATAAATTAAATATTCTAATTAATGAGATAATTAAATTTTTCTCCAACATTTTCAATGAAAAAAAAATTTTAAATTATAATTTACAAAATAAATACCACAATAAAAATTAATTTTGATATTAAATAAATATCTATATAGAATTTATTTCTCGCTATTGGAATATGATTTGTTTAATTTTGAATGTCATATAGCAATGTGATTATTTCTATTTATTACAAAACAAATATTTATTGCTATCTACTAAATTCAATATTACATGTAAATTCTCCAATAAGATTTATACATCACCTAATAAACACATTTATCTTTACCCTAAACAGATAAATGTATTATTATACATATGTACAATTCTATATATTGACCAAAAGCGATTCGATTGGGCGCGCTGACGTCGCACCAGCAGGAAGTTGCCGTATTTCCGGTTGGTCGATTGCTTTGTCCCCGAATAGCTTTCTCAACGCGAGGCGATACATTATGCAATGGTATTTAATTCTTGTCGTCATTGTGTTTGCAATTGTAGTAGTCGTTGAAGTTGCTATTATTCCTTCACATACTCATTTGAACTTTGGGGTTATTGGTCCTCATTTCAAGCACTTAAAATCGATCAAATGTCCGGTTTTGAATTTGTTTAATCGAAATTTATACGACTTTATCCCTTTGACCCATCATAAACTCGCGTTTGTATATAGCAAAGTTCAGATATGTGTATTTGTTTATTAATTATAAATTGACTGCTTTAGTTTCAAAGCACACGTTGTGCTTTGTGTATTAATAATGTATTGGATAAATAATTTAGTTTTATTATAGAAATTGTTGTTGTTGATTTTGAGATAAACAAACATTTGTGAATTTTTTTGGCTTTTAATAAATTGATGAAGTTTTTATATATTTTTATTAAAGTGATGTCTTGCTTGTGATGATGAGAAAAATAAATTATCTGGCTGAATTTTATTGAAGAAATATTATCGTTAAATTAAAATTTAGTAAATGAGGTTTGAGGATTTTTTTTTTTTTGAATAAAAAAAATTAATCTATCAAGTTTGTTTATTATTCTTAAAATTCATTTATTTTTCTTATTGGTTTAATAAGAAGCTCTTTAAAATTATTAATTAACAGAACATTAAACCATGCTCGATTATATTAAATAAATTTTATAATTTCTCATATTTAAGAATATTAATATTAATTTGTTGAAGTAATTTATATTTAATAAATTATTGTATCTATATTAAATGTATTGTTGTTTGTTTTGTAAAAAATTAAATTGATTATTCAATGAAAGTCGTAAATTAAATTTATATATTTTGGTATAATATTTAATTGTCATGTACATAACGATGATATTATTTAAAAGTAGGAAAAAAATTTAATTTACGATTATTCAATATTGCATTTCACCGGAATTGAATATTAATAAATTACTCCCAATTGTTTGTAATGATATTTAATGATAGAGTCTGATAAATACATTTTAAAAATATAATAGCTATTATTTTTAGAATAATAAATTCAACATTTGTCATGATTCACATGCAATAAATCGTTTGGTAATTTGATTAGGTTTTTGTGTCTCGCTTTAAACAAAAATAAATAAATCACTATCAAGGGTGAAAACTCGTTATATTTTCGTGACTGATGATGATGGGAATGTTGGATTGATCGTTTTAAAAAAGACAATAATCAAAGAAGGGTGGTCTGAACCTTCTTCTTCCTCCTTCACAATGTTTAAGAAATATATGTCAAAGCTTACCCTCTTATCTCACCATATTCATTCAACTTTGCTCATCGCTTTGTCTATGGTTGAAAAATTTTTTGTATACACAAAACAAAAGACGTTACGAAACCCACAATAATAAGACTTCAACACGCGCAATTTTAGTTGGAGCTTTTTTTTTTTTTTTTGTGTTCAAGCCAAAAAGACAGACAACTTCAATGTCTCTCGCTCATTTTTTATTTTCTTTTTAACTTGGTTTTTTTTTTCACTTACTCTCCAGACGGTAATAACTCTCTTACTTTTCACTTTTGCTCGCTTTAGCAGGTAATATTACATCGTCATGCGGAATAAATTCTGTGAGAAAAGCGTGGATGTATAAGGAGAAAACTATTGAAAATATTAAAGTGTAAAAACAATGAAAATGTGAAGATAACAAAATCAACATGATATCATATATTAAAAGGACTAGAGGATGATCAAGAGTAATATCTAAGTTTATTCCCTTTTATTTTTCTCGCTCATTTCGTTATTTTTATCTCCCCTTTGGGTCATTGAGATCACCAGTCCTGACTGCAGGATAAACGATGATAATCTCAACAAATAAGGATGCTGGCTGTTAAATGTCCCTTGAGATTATCTAAAAGTGTGGTGTGGTCTAGTGTGTACACCCTATATATAACTCGTATTTTAACTTTTGTGCACATGTTTGTATATAAATTTATACGTAGATATGATATACTTATTATTTATTATTTCTTTTTTTTATAGCAGATAAAAATACACCACAAACATTTGTTATTTCTTCAATTTAAGATAGTGATTTAGTTAAATTGAGGCAAGTAATTTTTTGATGGAACTTATTATAACTAAATGAATTTGTGAGAATTAATTAAATGGGGATAACTATTATATAATGGAATTGATAATATTTCCTCATGGAATTACTTTCATTCCATAATTTTCACATTTCATATCTGTAATTTAATACTTTGGAATATTATGAAATTTATTCCATGCCATAATACTTTAGTGGACTATTTAAAAATTGTGTTGATGAGTTCTCTCACATGATATTCGTAGGAATGTTGAGTCAAATGAAGTGACGTTAATGTGAAAATTAATTCAATATAAAAATATTTAAAAAATGTAAAAATTATTTTATGGAAAATCATTCAAGATATAATAATATTAAATATAGTTAATACTTTTTAAAAATACTCAGATATACAATAGTTTCAATTATTTTATATGTATTTTCATACTGTTATACAATAAAGTATAGCATATTTTTATTTCAATTTTTTATGTTCTATTTTTCTGTTGCATTGTTGAGTGAGCAATGCGGTTCCATCACATTTTTCTGCAGTGATACATACAGATCTTGCAAAAGGCACATCACTACTCATGAAAAATGCACTACAAAATTTTCTGTGGTACATACTCTTTCAATATACTCTTTGTCTTGTTTTTCTTTTTTTTTTTTTCGCTTTCCCACGCACTCTTTTGTTCTTTGGTACATTTGCATTCCTGTATAATTTTTCCGTTGGGTTTACAAGTAAATTTCAGAAAAAAGAAAAAAACTAAAAGCAGCACAACCGATGCACCAACAAATGTTTTGAATAGCAACGAATCTAATAATGTAAATATACAACAAACAAAATCATCAGTAAAAAAAAAAACATATAAAAAAGTACAATAACATTTTTTTTTTAATTCATTTTAAAAAAATCAAAATAATTTTTTATCACTGCGCGCATTCTTTCCCCTACACATTTGATCTTTATACCTCTTTCTCCACCGATTTTTGTTCACTGTAAAATAAATTTGCCCAACGCTGCCAAGGAATGGTTAATGCGGTGGAATAGCAAGTGGGGTCGGTGGTCGGTGGCCGTAAACTGTGGATTTCACTGTACATAGCTAAAGTGAATGTGAGGAAGAGATGAAAAGAGAACGGAAAAACGGGATTTTGTATAGTGTCTAATAAAGGGGATGATACTTGGATAGAATATGACCAAGAGAATATAAGATGAAAGTCTTTACTTGCAAATCTGATATGTCTTTATCTTGACATATAAAATTAAGTTTATTTCACATCTTCATAAATTTATTTTCCCCAATAAACATAAATAACAACAAAGAAATATAAATAAAATAATACATTTAAGTATTGTCAAATAAATTGTTGTATAATCCTTTAAATATATATTGCAATTAAATGTTTTAATAGATCACAATTATTTTGGGAGTTTGAAAAAAAATATCAACATAGAATTCAATCAAAAATAAATGGACCTTAAATTGATATATGCTAGGTTATTTATTCCATTTATAAAACCAGTAAAACAATTCTAGTGAATCCTATCGGCAATTTACTATCATTTTGTTACTCGTTTTCTTTTCTGCCCTTTTAGTCAATCGAACCTGATCTGGGCAATTGAATTTTCGTACGAGTATTCTCATATCATAATCGCCAATCGTTGACCCCATTCACAATTTTTTTCTCATCCTGTCTCTTTTCCTTACTCATTTCTCCGATTTTATTCTCTCGAATATATTACCACTTCCTTCCTGATTTTAGGAAGGACAAGAAAAATTCGTGATAGTTTTTTTTTTTTCGATGACACTTTGTTTAATTAAATGTTCGAATTAATAATCTCGATAAAATACAATTCTATAAATTATCAATTATAAATTCACTTTGAGAATCCATAGATATACATAAAAAAAAAAAATAATAATAATCCATGCAGTTAAAAATATATGTAATTATAAATACAAATAAATTTAATTAAACGAAATTTAGATTGAAAAAAATTATTTTTTTTTTTATATATATAATTAATTGAGTTATTAATTTGACATTTATATTATTTATTTATATTATATGTCCACAAGCGAGATGATAAAAATTTCTCGCACAATAATATTAAAAATAAGAGAAGTGTTGTATAGTAGTGAGAAAATTAAATATCGCTCGTTGACATTTCCGTGCAAATATATTTATAAACGTTGAGTGAGAGTCAATTAAACGAACCGTATAAAATAGTTTGATGATTCTACTTAACATAAATGTATATAAAGTACATATACCAACACCTACATATGTATATAAAACATGTATATATCTATTGTTATTTTTTATTACAGAATGGAAGAGAACGCGTTGTAAACAGGCTGGCAGAAGTGGAAATTGGATGCAGCTTTACTAGTGGCTGAAAAAAATTAAAAATCAAAATATAAATCAAAGAAAAACGTAGTAAAATTATATATATACATATATATATATATTCAGATAAAAATAAAAGTGCAAGGATGAAATGTGCAGCTAGACAGTGCGAGACAAATTAAACAGCAATTTAAAAAAACGAAAGGAAAAATAAAAAAAGTTTAGATAAGAGGACATTGAATTCAAGTCCTCCACGACTTTGATATTATATGGAAATCTGTATGTATTAAAGTTTGAAATTGAAATATATCACAGGAGAATCAACAACGAAAAAAAAAAAAAAAAAAAAGGGAAAAGTTAGTTGCCTTGCAAATATATAAATGAAACTAGAGTATTTGTACGTGTGTGTATGTATGAATGGGAGGAAAGTAAAGGCACTGGAGGCATTACATACATCAGAGATATAAAAAATGTTTGCTCCTGACATCAACACGTCCGAGGTTATCACGAAAATATAAATAAAAATAAAATAATGTAATAAAAAGAGAATAGAAGTCAGGAACGAAGTGAAGAAGAGAAAATATGTACTAAAAAGTCTTTTACACTTTCATTGCATTTACACTGGACTGAGCAATTTTCCCAGTGTTGAAAAGAATTAGTACGAGCAAAGAAAAAAATAAAAAAGGATTGATCGAATGAAGAAACAATCATGGATAGAAGTTTAAGAGAAAAGCCAAATAGAAAAATAAATAAATAAATAAATGATTAAAAGAAAAAGTAACTTGTAAGTGTCGATTAATCACAAGCACCATTTCGTTATTGATTACTCTTGACATTTGTATAAGTAGAATTGAAGAATAAACGAAGAGGTGTAACATCATCAATAATTCACGTAAAGCAACGATAGATTTACTGGATGAAACGTGATCGAGTGATTGAATCGAATGACACAAAACAAAACTAACAATGAAAGTATCTCATTTTGATTGGGATATTGTAAGGTAGAAGCTTAACGTTCAGATTGTTGTAGCATTTATGGATAAATCTAATAGGGCGATTTGTTATTTGGATAATATATTTTATAAATGTGTCATAGTGAAATTAATTGAAAACAAATTGTAAGAATTATTAAAAAAATTCTATAAATTAATTAACTTATGCGTGAATTAATGTGGGTGATAAAATGTTATGGAAATGGTTAAAAAATTGTATATTTTCAATTAATATTTCAAATAATGACAAATATTATTGGATGACTATGTAAATGACAAGTGAATCAATGGGGCTGATGCCCCAGTTTCTTCATTAGACTTCTAAGTAATGATAAAATGATAATATTAAGTGAAAGATAAAATGATAAATTGATTTATTTGATAATATTTGAGAGTTATCATTAAAAAGTGTATCTGAATGATAAATTAATAATATTTATTACAACAACGTAATGCCGTCATACGAAGAAATTTATTTATCCACGGACGTTCCATTCAATTCAACATCATGGCCGGACATTTTAACAATGTCAATTGCTGTCAACGACACAAATTCCACCGATGCAGATGGCAACAAATTTATTTTACCAGTGTGGCGTCAAATGATTTGGACATTTTTATTTGTTGGAATGATAACAGTAGCCACTGGTGGAAATCTCATCGTTATTTGGATTGTATTGGCTCACAAAAGAATGCGTACAGTGACAAATTATTTTTTAGTAAACCTTAGCATTGCCGATGCAATGGTATCAACACTCAATGTCACATTTAATTACTGTTATATGCTAAATAGCCACTGGACTTTTGGTAATTTGTACTGTAAAATTAGCCAATTTATCGCTGTTCTTACCATCTGCGCAAGTGTATTTACACTCATGGCCATCTCTATCGATCGGTGAGTATTAATTTTTACATATTTAATTCATTAATCAATTTTTAAATCAAAAGATTTTAATATTTATTCATTCATATCTATCTTTAATTATCATTCATCAAACTTCAATAATAATATATAAAATTAAATAATTACAGTATAAGCCAGAAGACTTAATGATAATTAAAAACTTTGAAAATAAACATTTATCCAACTATTTTTATTATCTCAGTACAATATTATTTTAAACGAATTATTAAATCAATTTTATAAATCATAAAACTTTTATCCAAAACATTCAGTAAGAATTTTCTTAAATAATTGACTATTTCATAACTTTTTCCATCACACACGGGTATATTAAACAAAGTTATCCAAGTAAATTACATATAGATCTTTGAAATATTTTCAATTATTGTATATCTATACCTGTATCCAATTGAATAGGAGGTAACGTAAAAGTTTCAACGCGATAGTTCTGGCGATAAATCTATAACTCGCTTTGAAACCACCCGACAGTTTTGTTAACGTCATTTTATCTGAGTATCTGGGAAGCTATGTAGATAGGAGCGACAAATTTATAGAATGCCACATGGATCGATTCTGATTTCCTTTTTATCCACCTCCATAAAAAAAAAAAAAAAAAATAAAATATATAATCTTTGATGTCCTAATATTCAAAGCCAAATAAATATATGAAGATACAGAAAAATTAATTTATATATACAAAAATACTTATCAAATTAATATATAATAATATATTGATTCAATACTGTTAATGAAGACGATAACAAAGTGAGGAAAAAAAAAATGATCTGGGACTTTGGGGCGCAATAAGGTGAAATGAGTAGGATTCTTGACACGAGTAAAGCAAGAAAGCTATTTATTTGTCACGACAAAGTCAGCGAAGCGTACAATGAAGCTCTCGTTTTCATGTTCGTTTCGCTACGCTCTCTTTCATCTCCTCCAGGTTTTATTCTCTCATGAGAGCATGTTGCTTCCTTCTCAATTTCATAAGGTTCATAATACTTTGTGACAGAATATATTTTAACATGATATATAAAATTAAAATGTGTAATTTGATTTAAATTTCATCCGTAATTTCTTCATTGGAACCCGAGTCAAAATTTTTATGCTACTTTAAACCTCATTATCTCATTATTGGGATTTAGTAAGGTTCTTCAGAAGCAAGGAAGGTTGTTTAGAAATATTTTGATAGAAAATACAACACCTTGAAGTAGTAACATATTGCCCAATCTTCCATTCTAAGTTTATTATGAAATAAAATATTACAATGTTATGTTGGGTGTAAAAAGCATCAAACTAGGTTGAATCCTAAATTTTTAGAGGTTCCCTAGATTCAAAGTAAAATTAATAGGCCAAAGATAGTGCCATAGGATATTTAATCAACCACACTAGAAGACTTAGAGAAGCACAAAAATTTCAAATTGGGAAGTGCTGATCACAAAAGTGTCCTAAGTGTACATGGAATTTATACTATATAGTTTAAGATATATATCACGCAAAGAAAAACATACGACCGATAATAATCCTTATATTCTATGGTTCGCATGTGCTTCTAAGCTTTTGAGCACAGTCAGCGAACATCAATTCCTTTGAGAGCGACTATACTATCGAAATGAACAGGACTCGTGGGAATAGGACGTGTGCAAGCACAGTGAATTGTAATATTGAAATATGCACTTGTGAACTGGTGTTGGAAAAAATATATTCAGTAATGATGTTACAATTAATTGTAAGAAAAGCAATTTTATAAATTGTTTTTTGATAAAGATAAAATAAAAAAAATCCTCGTTATTTCTGTTCAAATAATGGAGGAAGATAATTATGATGATTTTGGTTGAATGTAATGTTAATTAATTTCAATTATAAACGAATCAACAAATAATATGATGGATATTTTATGGTGAGCTCATTTAACAGTTGGGAATTAGTATAAATGGATGATATTTAAGTTTTAATTACAGTTGAATTCACTAAACATGTGATACATATTGTTCAACGACAATCCAAGTGTTATTTTTTGATTATCCGATTATCAGTGTAATTATTTATATGAATCTAACCAGGACAATTATTTAAAATAACTGGGGACAAGGGAAAATGGGAATACATTCCATTACCGGTTGCAACCACGCGCTTCCACAGGAACCAATTACAATTTGTTATAGTTGTGTTGGTATAGTTGGTATGTATATATACATATATGAACCCGCAAATGCTCCATATCCATGTGTTTGTATTCACAATCAAGTCTCGCACAATATTGATGATATAACTGGACTCGTTGTTGCTGAATTCGCTTTCAATTTCGTCGCTTTGATTTCATTTATCTTAGTTCTTTCTTCTCAGTATTTTTTGTCTATTTTTCAAAGTGTCATTGATAATGCAGCAATTTTTTTCTTCAGTATTCCAACACATTAATCAATTTCTATCTATTGTATCCATAAACATCTTTGGATATTTTTATTTTAATTAGAAATATTTAATTACATTTTCTTAGCAGACATGAATTTTAAGTTCAATACAATATATTTTATAATTATCGATAAAATACCAGGATGTTTAATATAATTCTGCTGTTAAATAATTCAAAATTTATTTTCTAATAAAAGATTGAAAAGGAAAATTATAAAAAATACATTGAAAGACATGACAAGATGACGTTCAAATTCATCGTAAAATGTTTTATGTTAATGAAATTAAATTAATTTTTAACATGAAGTCTCAAAGTATCAGTTAGTTTTTGAATAATATATTATAAATTTTTATTACAAGATAATACAATGAAATTTATAAAGGATAAAATAGTATAAAATTTATAAAAGGATTATTAAATCTTATTCTTTCATATTATTTTTTAATCACATAATACCAAATTGGAATATCGCCTTAAATGAAATTGTTCATTGACCCATGATAGAGTGAGTTTGGAATCTTGGCTTCTTGAGCTGAAGCAGTTAGGTAACATTATTGCTGATCGAGTCATTGAAGCAGTTGCCTTCTCACCACCATCTTGCCCACAAACCTTCTCTATTCTATATATAACTTGAACTGCCTTCGAATCAATTTCATTCAAATGAAACTAAGGCAGGTCCATCGACCCATAACCCTGGCAAAACTGGCACCACAACAATGCTACTAAAAAAGCCTTTTTCTTCATTTACCCAGCAAGCAGATGTTGCTTGCTTCCAATTGTTTTTATCCCTTAAAATGAAAAAATCGACAGAAATAATATAATTTCATACATGAATTGAAAAAGTGTGAACAATTTCTTTAATGCGCTTACGTAGCATTTTTTTTTTTTTATTAATCAGTGTATGATTGATTATAAAAATTGTATTTCCTCACAATAAAAACGTTTGTCACATTGAATGTTTTATATATACAATAGAGTAAGATGAAAATTTATATTATTCGCTTTCCCCACGTTTTTCTATCGTCTTACTTGAATGCGTGTTATAAAACTCACAATTAGCTCCTTTATTACAGTCACAATCAGCTCGTGACTGAAATCGTAATATTCCAACGTCTCTTTTAATGTTTCAATTACGAAACTAAGCATTTGAGCAAATCCTTAAATCAAATAAATAAACGTAAAGTGTATATAAGTTAAAGAAATCACAAAATTTATATTTTAATTTATAAATTTCATTGCTTTGTATACCAATTTGTAATTCTCAAGTGTAACAGTTGTACGACTGAAAATTGACATATTCGTTTTAAATTACTTGCAGCAATAACTGCCACTGTTAATTAACAATTCCATTATACCATGAATAATACATTCACGGTCGATAAACATTTGGTATATTGTCAATTTACATATCAATTAAATTTAAATTGTTAGACAAAGGTGTGATATGATGGAGTATATAAATCATTACAAATCTTCAAGACGAAAGTGATACTCTTATACACGATGAATCCAATTGTACTTGGCTGCTTCCTTCTATTCTTACTATTCACATTGGTAAGTTCTAAAAGATATAAATATAAAAAATCAATTTCAACTTTATCCTTGTGCAATACATATACTTGACTCTGCACAAGATCTGTCGAGATATACAGAAAAGTCTGTGTCAGAAGGATTTATCTTACACACTGTACCACAGATACGAGATTGAGAAAATCTCTTTCTTGATATATTTTCGAATTTTTCTCCAATCGGACAAATTGGAAATGAGACAGAAGGCATACGTTCATTCGTTTCCTTTTGGTGCACGCATGCATATGGCGCATTACTAAGATAGTGTACGAATTGATTTTCATGTAAATTCAATTCAACTATACAACTCTTCGTATTTCACAGAGCATTGGAGAATCACCCGGGGCTACTGCAACAGTCAAAGGTGTAGAAGTGAACAGTCAAAAGGATGAAGTCGTTGTCAACAGCAGCAATGAATTCAAGGATAATCAGATTCGCTATAACGCAATCGAGATTAAATCTTCACAAACGAATGACACTGATCCCCATGGCGTTTCTTCATTCGTGTCCTCATTTTCGAAAACGATAAAACCCAAACGACATTATGAACATACTGAAATCCCTGTTCACAATGACGAAATAGCTATGTTCAAACATCCTGGGAATATCAAGAGCGCATCTAGCCAAAGAAATCCAGGTCAACCGGACGTAAGTGCTGATGGCGATTCACACATGGTCATGATTGTTGTGCGTCCAACCATAGCTAGTTCAATTCGATACAATGATCCAGAAGCTTTGAAGACTGAAGAAAATTGGAATTACATGCCAATTGTGGTTAAAGTTGGGAATATAAGTAGGTCAAATGAACGTAGTCGTGCGAGCATTAATGAATCTGTCCATGAAAAATCACCTGTTGTAGAAACACTGACAGACATTGAGCCTCAGATGAAAGAATCATCAAAATTACAGAGTATTTTTCATGACTTTATTTTATACGGGCCGAAAATTCTAAAATTTCATTCAAAAGATATTGAAATAAAACGTTGTCATACTGAAGTTATGTCACAGAGAGAACAACGTTTTATTTGTAAGACAACTGGAGAATCGAAATTTAAATTGGAGAAAGTTAAATTTTCTTCTCACACACTAAACTCGGGAAAATCGTCAAAGCACACGACTGAAAACACAAGTTTGTTTCCAACATCAGTAAGAACTGAACCCGTGACATCCGTCAATGTTCACCGTCAATTGATAAGAGAAAATTCTACAGATGTATTTGATAAGCCCAACAATGTTATGAAAGTACGACCATCTTCAAGACCAACTTCAACTACCATTGAATATTCAAGAGATGAAGACAATGCCATGGTGAAAAATCAATATTCAAGTGACAGTGATACGAATAATGAAACTATGTTAAACAATTTTTCAAATTCACAACAAACTCCTGGAATAATTATCAATCCTCAGTTAAACACTGTTAAGAATGATTTTGATGAATCTTATGATGCTCTCCCAATGATTCCTTTAAATTTAAACGAGATGAAAAACACAAGTGGCAATTCTAGCGAACACCTGAAACAAGTTAATACATTAATACCTGTTGAATTTCAACCTGTTGCCACTTCTAACCAGTCAAATATGAAATTTGACAATGCCTCAAATAATCCCAATGTTTATTTAAATACATCCAAACATTCGAATCTTGGAAAATATAACAATTCCATTGGTGAAGTTTGCATTAATTGCACTAACAACGTCAGCACATTTAATGATATTCAGCAAAATGAACGTAGGTTAAATGAAACTAGGAAAACACTACACTCAACACCAGTCACAAACAGTGTGCATATTAATAATGAAGCAGAAATTTTAAACACTATTACCGCTACAAGCCCTGACCACATTGAAATCTTCAACACAACCAGTAGCACTTTATCCTCAAATTTCCAGACTACTAAATTATTTGAATATACACCAAAAATGATTCTTAATAATGACAGCAAGATGAATTCACGATATAGACAAATTTCACGGCCACATCCTTCCAATGTAACGACGTTAGTAAATCATGATTCACCTGACGTCGGTGCAGCAGCAGCAGCAGCAGCAGCATCAACAACAACAGAAACAGACGGTATCGTTGGATTGTCTGGAATTCGTGATGCAGATCGAAGAGTCGTTAACATAAATCAAAATGACGAAGAACATCAAAATTTGTTGTCCGACATTAATCATAAGTCAAGTGATGACAATTCATCGTTACCCAAAAGCAATTCATTGATTAAAAATATTGTTCACGCAGGATTACATGGTGTAAATATTTTTAAACAATTAGGCCGTCGTTTAATTGGTAATGAGGAGAAAAAGGTTGCTATCTGAGAAAAGCGATTGAATATTATTTACATAGAGGAAAATAAATAAATAAATAACAAATTGTAATAGTAAAAATGTAGGGAAAATTATTTAGTGAATAATACAAACAGGAATAATATTGGGAAAATTAATAGATGAATAATAGCAATAGTAGAAAATCAAGGAAAATTAATTAATACTAGTTTGAAGTGTTGAGATGAAATAGGGAAGACAAACAATAGATATTTCTGATGATTATTTGTTTTGGTTGGCAAGTGGTGTCTCTAAATTTGAGATTTAATTCAGATAGCAACATGTAGACAATATAAAAGGGGTTGTAATAGTTGCAGTAGTTGTAGTAGTAGTAATAGTAACAATAATAAAGGTATAGTAATATAAAAATCAACTTGATAGAAAAGATATAAATGAACGACAAGTACTCAAAGAACGATTGATGATTGTTAAGTTCCGAGTGCTTTTTGTATCGTTGGAGTAAATAGTTGATGCAGATTTAACTTGAATGCATCAGATGTATTATGTATTGAGTTATTCAAAAATTAATTCATCATAAGAACAATAGAGATGAAATAAAAAGATAGAATTTATAATTGTCAATAACGAAGACAGTTATTGAGTTCTAAAAATATATCATTATCTTGATTTATTTATAAATACGACGATGAATAAAGGGGTAAAAGTCAATGTGCTCAAAATTTACGATTGCAAAAAGAAATAAAATATCGTTATGACGAGATATATGGAACAAGCTCGAGCCTCCCCTAGACGTTTATACTCTTTCGAATCAAGCATAAATGTTGGTCATAAAGTAGAGATTCAATATATACTTCTGGCTGCCTACTCAAAAACTCTCATCAATCGTTTGATGCATATATGTATGGGACAGTCTTGTATATAACAGTGGGTATTAATTTCAGATATGACATAAATCAAAATGAAATTATATATTACATATAAATAAAAAAAGAATGCATTAATAAATTATATTTTCATGAATAAATTCATGACAATAATGAAATTATTTACTCAAAAAAATATTTAGCATGATATTGATATGTTTAAAAATAATTTTCATTTAATTCTCCAAATAGAAAACATATTAATGTTAAATATTTATGTTAATAAAATATATTATCATTTTGAATTGTTGGATTGTTAGAATTATTTTATAATTGTAATATTAATTGACAAACATTCATAAATAATACAGAATTAATTCAATAAACATTATCAATAATAATACAAAATTTTAATAAAAATATTAAGGTGAATAAATTAATAATAAATATAAATTCATAATTATTATTTAATTATATTTATTTATATTATAATTCTTTTTTTTTATTTTTAGGTTTCTTTCTTACAATCCACTTTGGTTCAATGAAAATTTTGCCTTACTAAGCAAAAGTATATATACCAATAAATATTATAATTAAATATTTATGTTAATAAAATATATCATCATTTTGAATTGTTGGAAATAATATTATTATCAGAGAATTTATATTTACTTGGGATTATATTCAACCTGCTTTCTACGATAATTATATGACAATGAAAGTGTCAGCATAAAATAATAATCCACTTTTGTATATTTATATACATATATATATATGCATATACAAATTTATGCAACTAATATTATTAATTTCTTGAATGATCGTTTAGGATATATTCATTCAATGTCAGTCTTAATTTATTCGCTCAACGGTTTAATAACTAACACGATTGTAATATTATAACCAATTTTTATTCTATCTATCAGATGAATACGATATTTTATTAACAAATTTATATATATATTCAATATACTTATGTATTTAAATTGCATCTAATGCTGACTATTCGTTCCATAATTTTTTAATGTAGATAATGCATTGAAAAAGAAGAAAAAAAATTGAAATATCAAATAATATCTATTGCAAATTTCACGATGGCAGTATTGAACATTTTATATAGTACACGTATATTATACATATGTATGTATATGTCTGAGTGTTATATATTATAGATCTCAAGGTGGCAGAGTACCAAGACGATGCTTTCAGGCGTCACACAAATCACGTTTTTCCTCACGTTCTTTTCTCTCACGATGTCGTTCAAACGCCATAAATTGAGGTGTATAAATTCAGTTTTCTTATTTTCTCTCTTATTTTTTTTTTAGTTTTGTGTAATAATAACCTCTCTCGTACTACACAGCCTGGTGTGAGCATTAAAGTTTTTGTTTTTAAGCACTACGAAGACTTGAAAGAAAAAAAAAAAAAAAAGAAAAAAATATTCTCGATGATATAAACTTTTAATTTATATTTTTGATTATTTATGAATTTATTTTTTCTCGATGTGATAATGTTTATTTAAAGACTTGTTCATAGTGCTGATGAGGATTATTACATGTCCTAGTGAGCTTTGAAATGAAATACTGACTAATAGAGACTCAGAGTGTATTATAATAAGGAAAAAAAAAAAAAATGCATCTGACTATGCGGAATTATAATTTAAAGCAGACGCGAAGAAATTGAAATAAGGACACGGAAAAAATTATAGCACTAGATTATATATGATGAAATACAGATTGAGATTGCAAGGAAGAGATAGAAATGTAATGTCTCACATTTATTATAAAAATAATATTGTAATTTTTATCTTTTTACACACATTATATACAATATAGGATTTTTGACTAAAGTGCTCGGAATTTTCAGTGCCAGAATGGATGAAAAGATAGTGAGAAAAGCCGAGAAAATGGAAAAAATAAATGAGCTAAAGGATAAAATGTGACGTGAACAAAGCAAAGTTCTAAACACTTTTAAAGAAAATATCTTTAGTTTTTTTTTATTTTAGTCCCCATTCGTAAAATGTAAAAAGAAAAATTTTTAAAAATACATTTTCTTTTATATAATCTCTTCACAATTTAATTTTTAATAATTCATAGTAGATTATATTCGCCTGAATATCACACATTATTATTTAATTATTTATTGTCTCACTGTTCAACGTACAAAATTGTTTACAAACATTTTTTAGGTATCATATATATTTTTTTTATACTACACATTATACTGCCACATAAACTACAGTTATTTTATTTTCACGTGAAGACTAATAGAGTCTCACTGTACATTTATCCTGAGCCTTTTATTATTTTCATGTACCAAAAATATATGCGTACGCATATCACTTTGTCACATGATGACGTTAACTTAAAAAACATTACTGGCAAAGTTCACATTTTCATTTGCCTTACAAAAAAAAAAAAAAAAACATTGAAATATTTTTCACTCCAATCCAATTTTTTTTTATCATCTTATTTTTTTTTTTTTTTTTCATTTATATTTATCATTACTTTGTTTAGTGGATAAAACTTTTATAAAGTAAATTCACTACACTATTGTCCCTGGAGAGATTGGTCAACGAGCAACAATTTTATTTTTTCACATAGTCTCTTTTACATCCTCTCACAACAGTCGACTTTTTATTTTCAAGAAAAATAAAAAATCCTACTCATAAATATAACAATTGTTATTTTATACTTGGAACTATAATATTTTCATAATTTATATTTGTTATAACAATATATACATAAGCATAATATATTTATAAAATATGATATGAAGTTAGAGAACTTGGAATAATTTTTTGTGAATTTATATTGCTAATCTAAATATACAAATCTGAAAACATTCAGTTCTCTAATCCTTCTATTCGAATAATCCCCATGGTATGTATATATGTATTATATACTCAAACTTGTCTCTCTCTCAACAATAAAATTAGTCTACTTAGTAACCGCCTGTACCTAACTGGCAGTCACACTAACTACTTCGCATATATAATTGTCACCCCAAAGCAATTTGACTATATTACGTAAATTATCTTTTGGGATCTATGGATCTCCACAAATACTAAATATATTCTTCTTATAAATACATATTCATGACAAGCAAAATTTTAGGTAATACATAATTGTTTTATATAGAGTACATAGATACCATTTGTGGCTACTGTATTATTTTTGGTCATTTGTTTAAATATTATTACAATATATTAAATATATCAAGATCTTTTTAAAAGACCTCAATGTATTTATTATTAATTTATTCACTTTAATATTTTTATTAAAATTTTATATCATCATTGATAATGTTTATTAAATTAATATTCAATTATTTATGTATATTTGTCAATTAATATTACAATTAGAAAATAATTGAGAACAAGTCGACATTATTTTTAATTTTACAAGAAAATTATTTTATAGATTTATGAATTATTTTTTTTATATTTATTATTAATTTATTCACTTTAATATTTTTATTAAAATTTTATATCATCATTGATAATGTTTATTAAATTAATATTCAATTATTTATGTATATTTGTCAATTAATATTACAATTAGAAAATAATTGAGAACAAGTCGACATTATTTTTAATTTTACAAGAAAATTATTTTATAGATTTATGAATTATTTTTTTTATATTTATTATTAATTTATTCACTTTAATATTTTTATTAAAATTTTATATCATCATTGATAATGTTTATTAAATTAATATTCAATTATTTATGTATATTTGTCAATTAATATTACAATTAGAAAATAATTGAGAACAAGTCGACATTATTTTTAATTTTACAAGAAAATTATTTTATAGATTTATGAATTATTTTTTTTATATTTATTATTAATTTATTCACTTTAATATTTTTATTAAAATTTTATATCATCATTGATAATGTTTATTAAATTAATATTCAATTATTTATGTATATTTGTCAATTAATATTACAATTAGAAAATAATTGAGAACAAGTCGACATTATTTTTAATTTTACAAGAAAATTATTTTATAGATTTATGAATTATTTTTTTTATATTTATTATTAATTTATTCACTTTAATATTTTTATTAAAATTTTATATCATCATTGATAATGTTTATTAAATTAATATTTAATAATTTATGTATATTTGTCAATTAATATTACAATTAGAAAATAATTGAGAACAAGTCGAACTATATTTTAAATTTTACAAGAAAATTATCTTATAGATTTATGAATTATTTTTTTTATATTTATTATTAATTTATTCACTTTAATATTTTTATTAAAATTTTATATCATCATTGATAATGTTTATTAAATTAATATTCAATTATTTATGTATATTTGTCAATTAATATTACAATTAGAAAATAATTAAGAACAAGTCGACATTATTTTGAATTTTACAAGAAAATTATTTTCTCGATTTACGAATTATTTCCATTAATTTAAAAATGATATTAATAATTTTATTTTATATCAATTCCATACTGATGAATATATGAATATACATATATATAATATATATATACATATATGTACGAAAAATCTATGCATATATTTTTTTTTTTTGATTGAATATAAATTGCAAATATATTTCAAATCCTCAACGTTTGATTCATTCTAGTGTGCTATAAATTATTGGCATATAAAAATGTCGTCATAAAATTGAAGATGAGGTCTCTGAAAGAATAAAGTATATATGTGCGCGTATTTTTATCTTTTACTTATTTGAATTCTCCATCGTCTTCATAAAAATTCCAGAAGCATTGACATAAAACTATAAAACGTTTTTGCACCAATATAAAATATACATAGATATAAATATAAACTAGCAAAAGTAAAAAAAAAATAATTTATATTATAATTAATAATTACCTTCTTGATTGTTCATGTAGGTAAACTTATTCATATAAAAAAAAAATAAATAAATAAATAAATATCTATATCTTTATTAAAAAATTTATCTATAAAAGTTTTAAATTTCATTTGGTCGAATTAAATTATTGAGTAATATATTTTTGTGCATTCAATAAAGTATATTTACTTTAAGAGCTTTTGAAGTATGATGTGCTCTTTCATAAATGTACCATGCTCTCTTTACTGATCTACTTTAAAAATTAAAATTAAATTTAATCTTCTTAAATCCATATTTGAATTTATCTATTTCCCATTAAAAATCAAATCAATATGTAAGTTAAAATTCGAGTTGGGAAATAGTTGAAAATAGAATGAATATTTACTATAATTTAAACATTTAAAGCTGACATTTTCAGATATTTTGCGAGTACCTTACTTGAATGACTTTCCTTTAGGAATAAAATAAATAATACCCAAGGTTTCCTTACAAACAACACTCGACTTTTACGTATTGCCCAAGTGCCTTCACATCAAGAATATCTAAATTTTTAAATTCCCAAATGACCTAGAAAAAAAAGCTTTACGAGATTTCAAATTCATTCTTTTTATTTTTCTTATCAATCAATATGTAAGAAAAAAATTCAGAAAGATCTTAATGTTTTTTTTTTTCTAGATGCTGGGTGTGAAATGATTGAGATAAAGTTACAACCTGGCTACTATTTTTTCGTTTCCCCTTATTTTTTCTTTCTTTTACACAAACCCCAAGTGATAGACACTGATGCGGTATATACATACTGCATTGAAACGACAAAGACATCATCAGAAAATGTATATAAAATAGTGATCGCATATACCTATAAGCAGGCGAAGAAGCGCGAGCAGTTGGATAGATCGATGGCTTTATTGCTCTCTAGTGAGAGGTTGGAGTAACGTCGTAGATCCCTCAAGTATTCCGCTTAGCAAGGCGAAATTTTTCATTGAACCAAAGTGGATTGTAACAAAGAAACATAAAAATAAAAAAATAAAAAAAAAATTTTTTTTCACAAAAACACGACACCAATACTAAATAAAATACTATTTGAATATATAATTCTAATATAAATATTAAAATAAATATCAAAAGTTAAAAAAAATTAAACAATCAACTTTCATGCTAATCATTTATAATTTTTATTTCTTGTAATTAAATAATCGAGAAATAATTTTTTATGATTCTTAAATTTTAATTTTATATATTTATGTATAAAAGGGAGATTGGGTGAAATGATTTGTTTAGGGTAAAAATTCCACCCTAAGAAAATCTCATTATTATTTTACTTTTTAATTTACTGACATATTTCCCATTATTAAACAACTAATTTATATAAATATTTAATAGCAATAATAAATCATAAAATATTAAATTATAAAATGACTTCAAATAATTATTTAAGAATTTTTGATTTGTCATAATTTTAATAATTTAATATACAGATAAAATAATAAATAAAATAATAAAAATACATCAATGAATTAGAAAACAAAAAAAAATTATTTCAGCTTTTTTTTATACGTATATATAAATTATATTATATTTAAATAAAGCGACGGAATATTTTTGTAAATGTTCAGCAATGGGTGCATCAATCAAAAAATATTTACTTGAACGTTAATTTAAATAATACGACTTCAATCGAATGTGCGTATAGACATAATATAACGGCAACGTGATTAACAAACCGCTAGAATATAATCTATGGCTTATATATACCTAAAATACCACACAATATCAACAAGAATCGATAAATATATACGTACATACATATTTTATGTACATATATATATACACAGATATATAAATACATATAATGTATAATAAACCAAATAATATAATATTTACAGTAATACTCAAACGAACAATAATATTATTTTACTATAATACATATTAAATAACGATCATTAAATATTTATTATCAATTGTTTTATTAATACACAGCAAAGTAAATGTATCTACATTGAAATAAAAATTAATTATTGTCATTCATACAAATATGAAGATGGATTTATTAGTAAAATTCATGATAAAATAAGTTGAAATAAAAATTCAACTTGATATAAAAATGGATTAATTTTTCATTGACGTAAAGTCAATATAAACTCACCTAAAACATCCACTATTCTTTGAAAGACCAAGCTTGAGGTCACGTGAGGCTTTTAAGCTTCAGCTGCTGCTGCTGCTGCTGGTGAAATAAGAGAAGTCTGTGTAAAAGGAAGAATGTGTATACATATTTGTACATGGGTGTAAGAATATATAGGAAAAATATAGGACAAGTCTGATCCATTGAGGATTTCTTTTTCTAGACAAGTTTAGAAGACAAAAAAAAAAAAAAATAGGTGACGAAATGTCGGGATTTATTTTTCACGAGGTTATCAGAGTTATCATTTAATTTATGTTTCACTTTTTTATCTTCTTTATTTCAAAATATTCAACTTGGCACGTGTGAATAACCATAAGTTTTATTTTATTTATCAAATGTATTGAGATATTTATTATAAAATTTAAAGTTCGTAGGAGTTTAGAAGAAATATAAAATGGAAAAAGTGTGTTAGTGAAATGTAGAGAGTAAACTTAGCTGGGCCAACGAAAATCCGATGTATCGTGAGCACTCTATTGAGTGGTTCGCCACGAAGTGACATTCTAATTGATGAGCTTGATAAAGTCGTCAAGAGTGGCCAGGGTATCCAACGTATACATACGGTTCTCTTTAACTTCTGATAAGTAGTATATTCCCTTTAAAAGTTTCCCACACAGTCAAGACAATTTCTTTTGATTTTACTCCCTATCTCAAAGCAATTTAAATTGATTTAGTTTATTAACAAATAATTAAATAGATAAATTTCACGATGTGATGTATGTGATTTAATAAAAATTTATATTAATAAGTGTTATTAATTTTATTTGAAAACTTTTGATATGAGTTGTGAATTCCTGTGATATTATTGGTGATACATCATGTGTATATGATACTCTCAATCATCAGTGGGAAAATGGAAGGGGAAAATGATTAATAAAAGAAAAAAAAAAAGGGGGTTAACTGAATTATTGATATTAATGCAGCTGCGAATAATATGATTTCAAGCAAAAAGGGTTGCAAAGTTCATATACAACTACAAGATATATTTGTTCATTTTATTGACAATAATTCTTCGACCATTGTGCTTGCAACACCTGAGTGCAAATACTATTTCTATATTTTTTATAATATTGCTTCATACATATATATTTTATATGACAAAGAAACGTAATTTATTTTATAATTTATGTTATCGAAAAAATAATTTTTTTTCATTCAATAAAATTTTTTTATTAGCACTAGAAGATTTTGTATTAAAATTAAAATCATTAACAATCAATAAACATTAGTTTAAATTAATTAAATCATTAAAAACTAAAATAATTAATTAAAAAATATTATATGAAATAAATAATTTCCAATTTCTATTATTTTTAGTTAAAATTTTTAACTTTAAATTATTCTATATATTAATGTCAATTTTTAATAAACAATTTTGGTTTTTTATGACTCAATTATATTTAATTCTCTTTCAGTAAACAAATAAATCGTCCAATGGATCAATAAAATTATAAAATAATTATTAATTTATTAATTTCAGATACATGGCAATAATGAATCCACTACGACCTCGAATGGGAAGACGTTTAACTTTATGTGTAGCAGTAGCGATATGGATTGTTGGTGCCATTTTATCATTTCCAATGCTAATTTATTACAAGACTTACACACAAAAATTTGACAGTGGCGAAGTTAGAATAATCTGCTATGGTGATTGGCCTAATCGTGATGACAATGGTTTTAGCTACGACGAATATTTGTAAGTGATTTTTATATTTATTTATATTATATTCTCTTCAATGTATTCTGCAATCTTCAAATTATTCCTATTCTTAGCCTTTCATAATTATTAATTATTAAAAATAAGTACATAAAATTAATATACTGATGAAATTTTCAAGAATTTTGCTTTACTTGTGAAGAATGTTCACGTACATCCACCCAGTCCTCAACCTTATTACAATGAATAGAGTAACAGACACCTTTTCACATGAATATACTCATCCACTTGAGTGATATAATACCAAAAAGAATAAGCAAGACAATAGAAAAAAAAAAAAAACTACATGCACTATTCGAAAATTTGCATTAACCCAAAATTCTCTTGATCTCTACATGTATATTATTTATTCTCACTGGTCATATGCTCTTTATTTAACATCATTGACCATTATACTGTGCCTTTACATTGCTTTTGACCTTTCGTAAGCTCATGGAACTTTAAAAAAAAAAAAAAAAAACAGACTCATTATTTTCATAACGAGGCAAATGAAACTCACAAAGTTTCCTACTTTGATTAATTCTCTCACTCTCAATCAGATTTGATTAAAAGTACAAAAAAAAAAAAATAATCACGTATATAAACACAACTCAAATATAAATATTTAAATATATATGAAAGAAAATAATGCTGAGTGATATAATAATAATTTATGAAATAAAATTTCACAAACAGAATAGTAGATATTACTAAGAGAGGAATTTTATAATTTCATAAAGTTATTTAATTTTATTTTTAATTACGTGAAGCTTCAATATAAAAATTATTTGATTTTAAATTCAAATATATTATTATTGGATTATTCTGTATGAATTTCATGAGATAATAATAGAATCCTTACAGTTAAAATCACGTATTATATTGAATTTCAGCTACTTCCTCTTTGTCATCTACATACAGTAACGCCCAATGCAACTATCGACTTATATGCTGATGAAACTTGCATAAACTCACTCACAACAACTGTTTGGTACATTCACGATGCCATTAGCGGTTGGATCCATGAACACCGTCTGCTTGAGAGCAATTTCTAGACTCATTGATTCTCTCACTCTCACTGTTATTGTCTGTCTTCCTTTCGTATATTCTCATCCTTTCTTACCAACACCCCAAACAACATGTAACTGACAAATTAAAATCCAATCGTTTATGATTTATAATAATTTTCGGTATATTTATTTATTAGGCATTTATAATAATCATTGGTAATTTTATTTTAATATTTCATTTATAATGAGAGTAAAATATTTTATTGATTAGATGAATTTAAAATTAGTAAAATAAATAAAGTTTATTTGTGAAATTTTATTTTAAATATAAAATTTTTATTTTTAAGTATTTTTTATATTAGCTGGGAAATTTGTTCTTATGAGCGTTGTTTTATGGTCTAATTAACCACAGGTTAATTAAATTGATGTCACGATAATCTTATACCAAAATCGTTTCCATTACTATTTTCCTAGTGGTGAATAAATTGAGAAAAATTATTTACTATGAATCAACGCTTAAAATATATCATTTTTATTTAATTATTAATACTTTCTTAATTTTTAATAAATAATATACAGTTTTTTTTATTCAATATTAATAAAAAATTCTCAAATAATTAGCTTAGAAAGTGCACAATAGAAGAAAATTAATGACTTTTTCTTTTCTTTTTTTGTTCTAATCAATATTTTTTTTTTTTTCTTCCTATATTTCATTCAAATGCATCATTTATCTTTGAAATAAAAAAAGAAAAAACGAATTTTTTTTTTTTTCCCAATAATCAATAGACTCAAAGAAGAATTTCAATTATGCTTGGAATTCCTGCACGTGTATACATATAGTCACAAACAATTCAACACAATGAATTTTCATTCATCAATGCATTTTTCACTTGATTAGTCATGCAATCATTTCATTAATTTAAAATTGCTCTGATATATTTACACACTCATAATAATTCATGTGTTCTCATATTTATCAATACAATCAAACATATTTTTGATATTTATTATTAATATATTCATGATTAAAATAAATATAAATAATATTTATAAATATTTTTCAGATACAATGTAATATTCATGATTCTAACATATTTCTTACCAATTGGCTCAATGACATTTACATATGCTCGAGTGGGTTTTGAATTATGGGGTTCACAAAGTATTGGCGAATCAACACAAAGACAATTGGACAATATCAGAAGTAAACGACGAGTAAGTTTATAATAAATAATAATTCTATTATTATAAAATAAAAAAAAAAAAATATCGAAACATTTTACGATATATATTATTATTTTTATTATTATAATTATTATTATTTTTATATGATCAATGAGAGCTTTTGTGTAAGTCATGTGAGCTACAATATATGTTGCTCATTCATGTATGGACCTACCTTCCTTTGTACAGTAATTATACAGATGGTAGGTACATAATTTCTGGTGATGTAGGTGGTTCTTTAAGTCCCTCAACAGTGAACTGCGCTTGGATATATATTTATATATGTATGTAATAATATACATCTACCCAACTTCTAACAACCTCAACTGTAAATTTATCATGTTAACTTTAAATGCATACTCATAAAACTCATAATTTATCACGGATAAATATGTTATGTAAATAAATAATTTGACAGCATTAAATCAAAGTGAAGTTATAATTTTCAATGTTGGAATATTGTTTGAAATTAATTTTTTTATTAGATAAATTATTTTTATAAAAAAGAAAAAATATGTAATAAAGTAGGCAAAATTATTTCTGCGTATGTATATTAATTATTTATGATAATTATTGGTAAATAAATATTGGTAAATATTGATAGTTAATTGGTAAATAACTAAAAGAAAAAAAGAATCAGGATTTTTTAATCGTCATAAAATAATGATAATTTTTGTAGTGAAATTTAGTGATGGATAAAATTAATAAAATTTTTCTTTTAAACTTGAGATTGAGAGTTTTATAATAAATATAAAAATACAATGTAAAAGAATTAATTGTAAAATATATATATAAAATAAATTAGTAGTATAAAATTGAAGTTAATTATAAATTTAAATTTGAAAAAAAATATTTCTCAAACAAATAATAACTTGTTACACTTTGTCTACAACTTTACAGTTGGTATATGCTAGAAATTATACATTGTATAAGTAGTATGAGCATTTTAGTAGTCGTTTCACACTCTAAATACAGTAGAGAAAGGAGCCAAAGGCTATTCGACATGCACAGACAGCAGTATCTTGTATTATATTTTACTTTTTCGACTTTATCCTCTTTACTTTATCTATCTAACTGTGACTTAATCTTCCTTTATCTTAATTTCAACAACAATGAATTTCATAATCCAAATTATCCATTCATGTAACTCTCAATTGACTATAAACTTTTATAATATCATTTTACATTATCACAATTTTTTATAATTAATCACTTAATCTTATTAAACAATTTTATTTATAATAATTCTAAAGATTCAACCAAGACACATAATAAATAACAATTTAATATTTATAAAACTTAATAATAATATTTGAATTATATTTATTTTTATACATACATTTGTAAACAAATATATAATGTTGATATGTATTTGTATATAATCAAGATAAATATAATAATATAATATAATACATTTGCATTTAGGGTGCATGAGCATTTATAATATATTGTTATCAGTGATTTGCATATGGCCACAGGCAGGATATAAACAATGTTCCTAACAATTGCCATACATAATAATAAATTACCAACAACGACACAGTCAGTGTGTAGTCAAAGGAATAAAAATAATAGTGGCTGACAAGGGGATACAAAGTCATGGGGTATCTATTAAGCTCTTACTGTTCAAAATTATACTGAATAACATTTAGTAAAATTTTCCTACGCAATTTATAAAACAATAAAGAACGCTAATGCATATTGTTTAGTCAAAATTTATTATATTATTCATTACTAAATTTTTATTTCATTAATTGATAATTATTATCGTGTTGAATTCATTTAAAATTCATTATTTTTACAAATTTTATAAATTATTATTTATTTTTATTTTAGAATATATATATATATCAAATGAACAACTGTTTAGGTATGAAAATAAATTTTTATAATATCATGAAATGTCGGAAAAGCGCTCGTTAGTCTTTATAATATACAGTGTATTTTTTTTCTGTGCTTTTAAAAGTTCTATTTAAAGTTAAAAGAGGTGATGTATGAAGTGTCACTGATTGACTAGTATTTTTTTTTTTTTTTTCATATTAACTCAAAAATTTCTCTTCACTCAATTTATCACAGTCTCTCTCTCTCTCTCTCTCTTCGTCATTTCTTTCAATATTTTCCTCTCATTTTGCTCATTCTCTAATTTTATTAAACAGTAAAATAATTCATAAAAAATATTTTTATATTTTTCAACTGATTCACAAGAGTATAAAAAATAAAAATAAAATGATTAAATGTGATCCATTAATTTATTATTTATTAATGTTGATGTAAGTGCATTTTGAAAAAGCACTTACACCATACTTTCATATTTATTTTACAATGAAAAAATAAAATTTATGGCGTTACAAACGATTTTTAAAGTAAACCGTAGCTTGAGTATATATAGTATATAGAAATGGTTGGCACTTCCGTTTCATACGTGCTTTATATACGCCTAGATATAAAGACTGTCACACACACATACCCACAAATATATATACCTTTATATGTACATAAACTAAATCTATATATGTGCATGAAGCAATATAAAATTTTATCTTTGTTTTTAATATTCTATTTTATTCATCTACTAAATAAGAATATTATTTATTTATTATTCAGAATAAACAATACTGTCAATGGGACAATTGACATTAAATCATCAGGAAACTATTAAAAAAATAAAAATAAAAGAAAAGAAAAGAAAATAATAAGCAGATCATAAATATAAAAATAACTATAAAGACATTTTTATATCTAACCACATGAATTTTTTATTTATTAAGTTAAAGTGGAAAAGTCAATTGCATATATTGTATATACAATTATTTATATATATATATATATATATATATATATATATATATATATATATGTATGTATATATGAAGAAAAAAAAAATTATTCTCTGTTATTTAAATTGCTAACTCGATTAATGGAACTTCAATAAATGAACGTGCCTGGTGATTTTATATTTGATTACTTTGAAAATTCAATACACGCGTGTGCTTACACCTATATATATTTGTGTACACCTGCGACAGAAATAGAAAAAGTAAAATATGAAAAAACAAAAAAAGCCTTCTGTATATATGTATATACATATGTACAGATAGAAAAAAACAGAAAGCAATAGAGAAGGAGAGAATGAAATTTTATATAGTCCAATATACAATACGAAATTGGAGAACTAGTTGGATTATAATACACTTTACTATTTTCAATTACGATTGGTTTATTGTATTTTTGTACTGGGCAACATATGTCGTAATACTTATATTCGTTTACTTATTTACTAACCTTCATATTGTTCACAAAATAAAGAAAAATAATACTGAAGAGAATGAACAAAATTCATAAATATTTGTGAATAACTCACAGGCAAAATTCAATAACTTTCTTAATAGATTTAAAATTTTAATAGATTTTGATATTATTTTAAATTTAATAAAATTAAAAATTTATTTATAGATATAAAATTATTTATTTATTTATAGATATAAAATGTACTGAATAATTATATTAATTGTTGTATAATATATTTTTCTTTAGGTTGTGAAGATGATGATCGTTGTAGTGGTGATATTCGCAGTTTGTTGGCTACCATTTCACGTTTACTTCATTGTAACACCATACTTACCGGAAATCACGAACGAGCCATACATCCAGGAGCTTTTCCTCGCCATTTACTGGCTCGCTATGTCCAACAGCATGTACAATCCGATGATTTATTGCTGGATGAATTCAAGGTGAACTAAAATTTATCGATATCAAAATACTACAATATTTTTCATTATTTTTGCTTTTAGATCATATAATCGTATCATTTGGCCATTATTTAGAATCAGTATTGTATAACAAAGCCCAAAGAAAACATAAATAAAATTCAAAACCACTGTCACGTTCGTGAATAATAATAGACGAAAAAAAAAAAAATATAGAATTTTCCATTTTAAACTTGAAAACTTACATAATTCTCTAAATATTCACGTACTTCTCGTCTACGTGCGCGTATGACTTTCAACAATAATTTAAAAACTTGTTAACGTGCACTCGAAAACATCCCACAAAAGTTTTTCCATTGAGAAAATAAAAATATTTACATAAAAATAAATTAATGTGCGTGAAATTATCTTGCACATATGTGCACGTGTTATTTATTAGAAAGAAAATCTAAGATTAGCTGCGCATCCACCAGATGATTATTTTTCTGTTTCATCAAGTACCCAAACATTTGCTCGCAAAGCAATTAACTATAAAGTATATACATATGATGAAAATGTTTGGCAAAAGTGCAACACATTTGAAGTATACTGAGCAAATATACTGCAAGTAGTTATAACCAACCATATGCATACATAATAAAATAAATTTAACGTCTGTTATTTTTCATATGAAAATTAAAATCATTGAATAATATATTTTCAGATTTCGTCGTGGTTTTGCCCAATTTTTTGCCTGGTGTCCATGGGTAAATGTTGAACCTGAGCCAGCATTATCAAGATCCGAAGCTGTAACATCACGTTACAGTTGTACTGGAAGTCCAGATGGACATACAAGAATTTCAAGAAACGGTACGTCCACGTGCTCGTCCTCTGATCGGAGTCTTTGTACCATAACGTCCAACACGCCACATCGTGATTCAATATTCAATGAAATTGAAGATAAAATTAATGCACGTGATGGTACTGTTACAGACCATCAATCCATACACAGTATTGATCTCTGTGAAATTCCAAAATCCATCAGCACGCCTCCAATACTTCCCATTGACAATCATTTACTGCCAAGCAATGTGACAAAATGCAGCATAAACAATCTCACTATTTGAATTTACCTATATTGTTTAATTAAAATTTTATTTTATTAATTCAATTATTTATCTTATTATAATTATATTATTTTATTTTACTTTTAACTCATGTCATGTAGATAGTCTCATTATAAAGTAAATATAAATGTTATGGTTTATAATATTAGTGTGTGTTATGTGTGTAAAACAAACAAATAATAATTGACAAATCAATTGGTCATGTATAATTGCATTTAGTGATGATAAGAGAAAAAAAAAAAAGAAAAATCCCATTATTTCTATTTCGCCAGGCACAGTGCGGATACCGCTGCACTTACAACCAGCAAGAGGAATGGCATTAGGAAATAACAATCGATTTCCGGCACATCATCGGGGCCATGGACGTAGATGGGGTGTAACACAACCGGAAAGACACGTGTCCTGACAAGAAGAAGACGTTCAACAACAACAACGAGTTCACACATGGATATAAAAGAGTTTATAAAATATATAAAATTCATTTCGTTGTATATCTCATGTTGGTTTACATTCAATGACTGACAAGGTAGGATATTTGCAGAAAAAATAAAAACATCAGAGTAAACCAATCAATAGAATTAGCAACAAAAAAAAAATTGCTCAGGCAACGTATTTTATGGTGTATAAAATTTATTCAAATTCAAAAGTCTGTTGGAGACAACCCATGAATAAAATTGTCAGGTATCCTATTTATGCGATGAAATAAAATTTGGAAAATTATAGAAAAAATAATTTAAAAAATCGTTAACTTGCAAAAATAATTTTTTTTTTTTTCAATATTGAGGTATTTTACTAAAGGACCAAATGATTCATGGTATAGCAATCAAATCTCCATAGAATTGAACAAGATTGTTGTTTTTCAAAGTAATTGAGTAATATATGTATACAATATATATTATTAAAATTTAATGAACGGCAATTGAAACATAAAGTATAAAATGTATGTGTATGTGTTGTGTATTTCAATATATGAGAAGTAATTAATATTAATATTAATATTAATATTGGCACATGAATCTGAGCTCATTCGGTGATTCGATGGGATATGAAATAGAAGAAGAGAACTGGCGAAAAATAATGGTATGCATTTATCTATTCATGCACATTTTTTGTGTGTTTTTTTCTTAATAGAATATATTTTTAAACGTCAATGACTGCAAAAAAAAAAAAAAACGACTTTATCCTATTGCATTCGAACATTTTAAAAAAACAAAAATTATGATATTAATATTTTCCTTCGATATTTACAAATTATTACTTATTCAGTGAAGAACAAAAAAAAAATGGAACATAATTAAATTGTGCCAAATTTTTAAATGTGTCTTCATTGATAATTGTCAAAAAAACATCTCTGAATTATCTCTTTTTCATGTATATGAAAAATATATTCACACTCTCAAACAAAAATATTATTCGGATTTCACACATTTCCAGCCTAAACAATTGAGATTTGAAAAAGATTGCGGCTTTGAATGTGAAATAGTAAAAATGAAAAAAAAAAAAAAAGAATAAATAAATTTAAATAAAAAATTTAAAAAAAAAAAATTTTCAAATATAATATATTGAAAAACGAGGTAGTTTTTGGATATACCATCTTTCAGGGTTCACTTGAAACTACACACTGAACCATATATAGTAAAAAAAATAAAAAAAAATACGCTGGGAAAATCAAACGCTTTTTAACATTAAAAAATAATAGATTTATAATCATCAAAATGCGCTTTGTGTTTCAAAACACATCGCTGATGATAAAACTAAGACGTAATTCTGTTAAGCTATGATATATAAATACGTACATATATATTATATAAAATTTCCATTGATAATATTGCATTGTGTGTGACAAGTAGTTGAATATAAAAGATGAATTTATGGGTGTGGTATGATACTTTTATAAATGGATATTAAATAACTAATGAGCGAACTGAAGCAAAATGATCGCCATTAGTATATATGCGTGGCAAAGTCAAGAATAAATTATTAAAAAATAATGAAAATAAATTATATCAAGGATGTTTTTGATTAAATAACACTAATAAAATTCGTTAAACTCTCAACAGGCTGGGTCTGAAGAGATGTAAAAAAAAAATAAAAATAATATTTGATTCCTGTTTACGAAAGCACATATGGATATTAATTTACAATATGATATGATGATAGGCGTTTGGTGGGATAATTATAAAAAAAAAAAAGAATAAGATAGTAATTCATAATCAAATTGTCGTAAACCTCTGCTATATAATTGTATCCTGGATGATGCATCAATAAAAAGAAGTACCTAATTTTCTAATTGAAATGTGTAAATAGAAGAAAAACTATATATAATACATTACGTAGAGAAAAAGTTTCTAAATTTACTTCTGATATTTGGACGATAATCCATGGCTAATTTTCCCCCTTTATAATTCACAAAATCCCACACAACGCATGAAAATGTTTTCGGGTCCATTTTATCAATGTAAACTTTACCCTGGAAAAAAAATATAAGTAATTCGTTTAATATAAAATAATGAATATTTAATGTTAGATAAAATTATATTTTCATTACTTGTAAATGATCCATTTCGTGTTGGGCAATTCTTGCGGGCCAACCATCTGCATTCCAAACAAATGGATTCCCGGATAAATCAAGTGCATCAATTCTTATACTTTTTGCTCGTGGAACATGAGCTGAGTATCCACATACACTAGCGCAAGCTTCAGGATATGTAAATGTTTTGTAATCAATAATTTTCATCTTTGGATTAATAAAAACACGCAATGGAACAATTTCTAATGGTTGACCAGCCGTCTTTGTTTTTAAATTTTCTTCATAATTTTTTTTTGATGTCTCAATTACAAAAACTTGCATTGGTACTCCAATTTGTGGTGCAGCAAGTCCATACGCCTCATAACTCCTCATTACAGTAATTAAATGGTCGATAAACTAAACAATAAATTAAATGAAAATTAACATATATAGAAAATATTTATCAGTACAGTTGATAATAATTAATTAAGAGTTTTGTATATATTAATTTTATACCTTTTTAAATTCGGGAGTTGGTATTATTTCTAAATCAACCGGTTCTGCTGGCAGACGCAAAACAGGGTCGCCAATCTGACAAACATGATGATAAGGAGGTTTGGCTCCAGCTTGTAGCGCGAAATAATTTTTTATACTATTCACCATCGAGCCAAAACTGTAGTTTCTAACAATTCCACGCCGTGACAAACCATTTTCTAATGCAAACACAGATTGAATAACTACTTTCAACATTATTCAGCGAGTAGAATTAATTCTAATTCAATAAACTCCAATACTAGAGTTGTGAACATGCAATTTTAGAGGTTAGGTGAGCAACCATTCAATGTGGTGTGTGATGAATTAAAACACTATACCTAACCTTTTCCTATAGAAAATTAATAATTTTTTACTTGGTTGGTATTCTAGGGAATTTTTTCAAATATTTTAAACATACCGACAAAGATATATTGATAATGTAGAACTCATTATCACCATCATTTCAGTTTGGGCGCAAGCTCGTGAGGGAAATGGCGGTCATATTTCCTTTTATATGTACACAGTTGTACATACATGTATAATATGTACATTGTATACACGATATATATACATAAATTAACTTGTTAATCAAATACTCACATAAGTATATTTTACAAGAGCAAATAAACAAAACAAAAAATGAATTTTAATAAAGTAAAATTTACTTATTCAATCACAAAGTAATACATCAACACTCACCAATTGTATAGTTGAATAAAAGAACGTTATCAATACTTTAAATAAATAGATACATGTATAATCAATGATAATCAATAATTTATTAAGCTATATTTTGATTTAAAAAGTAAGTATAAACATATTTAATTATGCAAATAAATAAATTTGATTGTGATATTTCGTAATTCAAATTTTTCGTTTCATTTTTGTCCAAAAAAATTTTTTTTTTCATAGTGGCGCTATCTACTGGAGGATTAGTATTTCAAGACAAAGCAATGGAATTCTGTTACTATATCAATGAATTTAGTCTTGATTACTTCTAAACATCGTGTGAGGTTGCTATGAATTAATATAGTGATCAAAAATACAATAAAAAATTAGAAATAGTTAGATATATTATTATGAAACGCACATAAATTTTGATTCCAATATAATTTTTATGCGGTAGCTTTAAAATATAGTGAATACAATGGCGTAGCTTGTAGTGAAATCAACATTTTTTTTTTTCACGTAAATAAATTTCATTGTAAGTGTTCAATTCATCTATTCAATATGATAAACAGTTTTGTGATTCGAATAACAATGTATAAACAATAATCCAACATTTATTGTTGGTGAATTAACACGAATATTATATATCAGAGTCGTTAGTGATTGATGTTATTTCTGGATCAAGCAAAAAAAAAAAGAGAAGAAAAGGTAAACGAAGGGGAATATAAATGTGTAGGGGAAAAATTTAATGAGTGAACGATAATTGTTGGTAATATTAATAAATACCAAAACTGTGGATGAGATTTTATTAATATAATTCTAATATAATTCTGCACGGTAAAATCTTCAATCGAAAATTTTGCTAATGATTTCTTAATATTATTTGTTATTGAATGTATAGAGTGACCAGGGAGTCCACACTCCACAGCAACACAACATAAATATGATGAAGATGCCAAGTGATTCGTGCGGATACGTCCTCTTCCTATTGTTATTAGTTCCGTACACAGAAAGTGGTGAGTTCCTGTTCATTTATTTATCTTTAGTCATCCATAAATGTTGTTTGTAAAACGGAAAAAAAAATTTAATTTGTATTATATTGTGATAAAAAGTAAAAAGTAATTATGAGAGATAAATATCTGGGCATTTGAAGAAAAATATTTTTTGTATGAAATTATCATTTGAGATATTTATCAATTACTTAAAATACATAATTTTGTTAAATAGAGCAAAGTAAATATAAATTTGAATGGGATTTATTTATATTCAATATTTTCTGAAATATATTTCAAGTTGATTTATCTATTATTTGTTAAGTCAATATCAATTATATTTATTTATTCGTCACTTGGACGATTGAATAGAACGTTAATCTTGTAAGTATAAATATAAAATTATTTTTACTTCACTCAGAACGATTTCAATTTTTATTTCATTAGATACAGTTTAATTGAGCCTTGTAATCCGACTCTTTTATTATTACATTAAGTATCATAGCAGCAGTTTCAGGTATTTTATTGAATTGGTTTTATTGTGAGTTTTTCAAATCATTTATCGTGATTTTTTATATTATTGATATCCATTGATTTTAGTTTTTATATTTTTTTTTTTAACATCATGTGTTTCAATTTATGTATATCACATGCTATTTATAATATTCAATATATTTTTTCAGATAACATTTGCAATTAAATATTGAAATATCGACTCTGACGTTTTACATTATGAGATGTTAAATTTTTTATGATGTGAAATATTCGTAGACTGTTTCAGTTCACTTATTTGTTTGTCACGTAGATATAGTGTATCATAAAGTTATGAAATGAAAGAAATTCTCAGAACAGTATAAGAGTTAGTACCACAATTTATGACGCATTTATTGATGAAAACTGCCTGTGGTATAATGAAAAATCTTATCTTACATACATTGGATAAAAACATGTACTAAAATGCGGACTAAATGATTTCTATCCAAATGAAAAAAAAAAAAAGCTTTTGTCTGTTTAATTTAGCTATCAAATGAAAATTTTATATTTATATCGAACATATTTCACACAATTAAATTCTCGTTAGTTTGCAATTATACTCTTTATTGTCTTTTGAATTGATAATTTGAAAAGTGAGATGGGAAAATTCTTATCAAAGATAAAAAAATAAAGATTATAGATTAAGAAAACCCCCGATTTAAAACTAAAAACTCATAATCTTTTTATAAATTGTACAATTTAATATAATAATCACTTTGACATTCATCAATATCTCACGATTTTTAGTCCAGAATAAATATTTTTAACATTAAGAAGATGAATTGCATTGTGAAAATTTAGAATATGAATTTCTATTTGAATTTTAATATATAATATAAATGATAAGTGAAGAAAAATGAATCAATATAAAAATCCTTATATTTTTTTTCAGCTCGACGTTTGAATGAATACATACGTCATTATGAACCACTCTCCTACCCAACAGAGGAGGTTCATCAACATCATCTACGAGCCAAAAGATCAGTCACATTCGACAACGAGATCAGTGTCAAATTTAATGCTCACAAACGGCATTTTCATTTAAGATTAAAACGAGACTTGAGTATATTCAGTGATAACCTCATCATAGAAGGTCCTTCCGGAGAAATAGAAGACCTAGACACATCACATATTTATCATGGCCATCTTGTTGGTAAATAATGAATTATTCAATCCTGATTTCAATATTTATTTTCAATAACGCATTATTAATGTTGACGGAAATTTATAATAAATATAAATCATTTCTATCATAGCTAGAAAATAAATTAATCAAACCGCTCATATGTTTGCATTTAACTGCAGAAATATATTTTCTTTTTGTTCTTCATTGATAATAATTAAATAACTGCAATATCAACACGGAAATGACAAGAAAAAAAATTATAAATTTTAATATTGATGTAATTGTGCATTGTTTTTATGTTCAGGTGTACGAAATAGCTACGCATTTGGCAGCATCAGTGACGGTGTTTTTCATGGACAAATGACATCGCCCGATATTGGTACTTGGTTTGTCGAAAAAGCTCATTATTACTTTCGACCCCATGCCATTAACGATTCATTTCATTCTGTGATATACCATGAAAACGATGTGAATGATCCATACACTGCAATGCGGGAAGGTAATTATTATTCATTATTATCTTGATATTTATTTACAGCAATGTATAGGAAAATTTTTCTTAGACAAATGCCACTGATTTAATCATTAAAATCCTCAGTGTATAAATTGTTTCTAGTTGAATAAATTGACCCAGAATTTACAAGAATTTATTGGAAAACTAATTATAAAAATAAAATTAGATACGATTTTTCGATTTATTTTGAACATCATTTTAAAATTGATCACTAATTTTGATGACTTTAATCACACCGGTAAATTAATATGTAAATATGATCAATTTTCACATCACAATTTTTTCATTTATCGTTGAAAAAATATTAAAAAACTAATGAAGTTTAGAAATAAATGTGTCGAAACAGAAGCTTACATAGTAGACATAAATAAAATGAAGTCAATTAAAAAATTTCAAGGCTTAAACTATGCAAAAATTTTCACGCAATATTAAATTAATAATTTTTATTAAATGTTTTGTACACAAAATTTCTACTACAAAAATAAAGTAGCTAATATTAAATATTTCAGGAAACTCTACCGGTTGCGGTATCACAAACAAAGTAGCTGAGTGGATGGATAGAGTACAAAATTCAGCGGATGCTGACCAAATTCCATCGCTGTTACCAGCAATTGGGAAAGTTGAACCGAGTGCAGAGCCATTGAATGGAAAATATGAAAGCCCCGGCCACAAGTACACGAAAGAAGCAAACACAGCGGAACGACATAGAAATAGACGAGCCACAAGACCAAAAGAAGATAATAGAAATACTTGTTCTCTTTTCATTCAAACAGATCCATTCATTTGGCGTCATATATCTGAACATGTAAGTGCAAATTTTGTAATTAATTAAAGTGCCGCATATCATTTAACATGAAACTTTATACTGTCATGTAAAATTTTTTTTTTTCTTATTTCTGTATTTATTTTTTGTTCATCAGCTTCAACGAGACACGGATAAAACAAGAGAAGAGATTCTCTCTCTGATAGCTCATCATGTTACAGCTGTAAATTATATCTACAGAGATACCCGCTTTGATGGTAGAATGGAACATCGAAATATAAAGTTCGAAGTCCAACGAATAAAGGTATTTTAAATAATATAATTATTTTATATCACTATGCATGAAAAGTAATTCTGTTCTATCTAATAAAGCATCTTGAATTCTCATATTGATTTTGTTAAATATGGTAGACTTAATGTATATTTAAATAAGATCAATAACTTTTATTATAAGGGTGATATCTAGCCTGTTTCAACATTAATATGCAAAATTGTTTTGAATTTAAAATTTATGAATAATCACGTAATGTTAACATGTCAATTAATTGTTAAAAATTATTGAAATGAATGATGAATTATTTAATACGAGCAATCGAATATATCCATAACTTTATCGTTCATAATTATCATTATTTTAATTTCATTGTGTAAAAATAGCGATAAAATATTTAGTTTGTCAATCAATTATATTAATTTAAATTTATTTATAGATAGATAACGATACTGCGTGTTCACATCCATCGGATTCTAAACCCAATGTATTCTGCATGGAGAACATTGACGTTAGCAACTTCTTGAATCAACATTCACTTGGTAATCACGAAGACTTTTGTCTTGCATACGTGTTCACATACAGGTAATAAATTATTTTCAATATTTGAACGGGTTAATGACTATTTGATATAAAATAAATTCATAATTAAACTTAAATATTTCAGAGATTTTACTGGTGGTACTCTTGGTCTTGCGTGGGTTGCATCAGCGTCCGGTGCATCGGGTGGAATTTGTGAAAAATATAAAACGTATACAGAAACAATTGAGGGAATGTATCAATCTACGAAACGTTCTCTCAATACTGGAATAATAACTTTTGTAAATTATAATAGTAGAGTTCCACCAAAAGTTTCACAATTAACATTGGCTCATGAAATCGGTCACAACTTTGGCTCACCGGTATGAGAGTTATTAAATTTCATACTCAATTAATAAGCAATCTATTTATTCTTTTATCGATTAATATTTTTTCTTCTTTTTCATTATTTATGCAGCATGATTTTCCGCCTGAATGTAGACCTGGTGGATTACACGGTAATTACATTATGTTTGCATCAGCAACTAGTGGTGATCGACCGAACAATAGTAAATTCTCCAAATGTAGCATCAGCAATATCAGTAATGTATTGGATGCCATGGAAGAAAATAAAAAAAGAAATTGTTTTACAGGTACATACTGCGATTCTTCACGATATAAATTATTTAAATAATTTTTATATTATATTCCATATATTATTTCATATTAAATATTATATTGCAGCGTCTGCTGGTGCTTTTTGTGGCAACAAAATTGTTGAAGCCGGTGAAGAATGTGATTGCGGTTATGATTATGTTGAATGTACAGATAAGTGTTGTTATCCACGACAAGTATCTGAATATGATAAACGTCAAAATGAATCTGCAAAGGGATGTAGTCGCCGAGCTGGTACTCAGTGCAGGTATAAATTTTTATTTTCATTTATTTAAAGATATGTATATGATAAAGTGTTATTATTGTATAGGATAATAATCATTATTTATTATAATTATTCTAGCCCAAGTCAAGGTCCATGTTGCTCCAGTGAAACATGTAAATTCGTACCATTGTCAGAAAACATGGGATGCAAAACCGAATCTGAATGCAGCTATAATGCAACTTGTAATGGTAAATCATCAGAGTGTCCAGCGTCGTTGCCACGTGCAAATAAAACACGTTGTAATGAAGGAACACAGGTGATTATTATTTTTATTTCGTTATTGCAAAATTGTAAAATTTTTTTTTTCATTCATTTCATTATTAATTGATTAATTTATTCATTTATTTATTTATTTGTTTTCACTGCTTTAGCTCTGCATTAACGGTGAATGCACTGGATCAATTTGTCTTGAATGGAATTTGAAAGAATGTTTCTTAACTAGTACCATTATTCCAAATATCGATAAGCGAAAATTATGTGAATTAGCTTGTCAAAATGGTACTGATACCTCGACATGCCGTAGTACAAGTGAATTTGCCCAAAGTGTTGGTTTACCAAAAGGTGGAATTAGTTTACGGCCCGGATCGCCATGTGATAATTTCCAAGGCTATTGCGATGTATTCCTAAAATGTCGTGCTGTTGATGCTGAGGGTCCACTTGCTCGATTAAAAAATCTCTTATTTAATAAAGAAACATTATTAACTGTAGCACAATGGGTTACGGTAAGAAATTATATTTCAATTTAATTTTTAAGTATTCTACAACAGTTTATTATTTTATATAAAAAAAAAAAGTCATTTACATGTACTTTATCTATTGACTATTACAGGAGTACTGGTGGGCTGTATTATTGATGGGAATCGCATTTATTATCTTCATGGGATTATTTATTAAATGTTGTGCTGTGCATACGCCATCAAGTAATCCCAAAAAACCACCGGCTCGACGCATCAGCGATACTTTACGGAGACCTATGAATACACTTCGAAGAATGGTAATAAATAAATAAATGAATGTGTAGGCAAATAAAAATAATGGCTGTGAATAATATAACTCGATCTTTATTTTTTAGCGTCATCCACACGGTGGACATGGACCAGGACCAAGAAGTATACCTCAATCTTCTCAGGGACGAAGTGTCGGAAGTCGTGGACCATCACATGGGTATGGAGAAGGACGTGGTGCTCAATATTATCCCAAAGGTGAGATTTTTTTTAATTTGTATATTAGTTAAAAATAATAATTTTTATAATTTCTGCGTTTATTAGTAGCTATACTGATCGCATTTCATCTACTAATATTATTGTTCAAAAACTTCATCTCACAAATTTCTTTTCCCTTAACGATACGCAACTACATCAATGTCTTCTTCGTGTTTTGCATCATCCTCACAATCGATTGATGTACATCTCAACCTGACACTAATATTCTATATGGCACAGAGGTGAGATGGGGCTTATTTTCATTTATTGACTAATAGAAGTCAATATAATCATTCTAACATTTATTCTTTATTTCAAAGTGAAAAAATTGCGATTAAGTCAATTTTGCTTTTTAGTCTGTCAATGAAATATTTCCGTTGGCGTTAATGATCTTGTATTTCTTTTTTTATCTTTCTTTCTCAAATTGAATTGATTATGTGCTCATTGTCGCTTATATTACGATTTCTATAAGTTTATGTTTTTCTCATAAAAGAACATTGAAATATATATGAATTATTTCAATTTCTTCGTAAACAGTGAAAAGAAAGTTGTCGAAAAATAAAATATTCATCAATAATTTTATTAATACAACCACCAAAAAATCAATTCGTAAATTTTAATTCTTCTTGTACGAATTATTTAAAGAAAAATTTATCGATTTTCTACTATAAAGGTTGCACACTTTTCATCAAAATAAAAATCAATAATTTACTTATCAAAATGAATACAAGATAAAAAAAATAGACTCAACACAAATTAACTTTTTTTTTTTTTTAATTTTAAAAATATACACGTTTTTGTCGCATACCGATTGAACATCCAATTTCATGTTGATGATCAATTATCGGAACAGCCCATTTTTGTCTATATATACGTCAGTCAAATATACATTTCCGTCATAAATAAATTGAATAATGTGACAAAAATTGAATGAGGGAGAACTAGGCCATTGATCTCATTCATATCTTGAACACTAAAAAAAAAAAAAAAACTGACACATTTGCATTCTATTACCATTTTTCATATACATACATTGAATGCCTTCCATCATTTTTTGTCAATAATTGTCAATTTATATAACAAAATAAAAAAAAAAATTCGAAAGACAAAACAAATTACCATCCCGATACAAAGTGATGGAGATTGATGAAAAGTGAGGAAAATTGTACAATTTTCCGCATTGCAACTGGCCTATTTTTGTATTTGCTTTTATCCTATTATCACATCAGCATTTCAATGCACTGCGCTTGAATCATTGTGAGGTAATTTACATTCAATAATGCTTTAACTTGTTTTCCAATGCTTCAATATTTTATAATAATAAACTAGAATTTTAAATATAATTTATTTTCTTTATTAATATTTATCACAATCAATTTAAAGCTGTATATGTAGGGCATGCTGGAGGTATTTTAAGAATATTTTTAGATTGTTAATAAGTCAAGTTTTAAACAGGATATCGCTCGGTTTCCACAGCTAGTGCCCCATCAAGTGGCACAGCAGCCAACAGCCGTCCCAATCATACAGAGCTCTATGCCGGCGCTTATTCAGACAGCGAGGGGCGAAGGCGGGGTCCCGCTTACGAGATGAGAAGTCACAACAAGGTGTGACAACCTTTCATGATCTATGCACAATAGTGAGAATGATTCATCACATAACATACCTCTGAGACATGAATTTATCAGTGTTTGAGATAATTGTGACGTTGATGCGATGAATTTTATGCGCCAACACCAATGCAACATTTTTCTTCCGATTCACTATTAAATTTTATTTTTATTTTTTCATCTTCTTTTTAAAAGATTAAAAGAAGAAGAAAAAAACGAAATATATCAGTGGAATAGTTAAACTCTAAGGCGACTATATGTAATTTATATTAGCGTCGATTTCAGTGTTGAAAAATAGCCAGACAAAGAGTACTTTATGGAATAATATCATATTTTAGTATGATTGAATATAAACTTTAATCGTCTATTGTCAATAATGTCATGATATGTATTCTATTGATAATTGAATTAAGTTTTTACTCTCCAAAAGTTCAAATTTTGATAAATATTTGTTTTTTTTTTAGTGAGAAAAATAATAAAGCCAAGCATTTTTATAATTTGTTTAAAAATGGAATTTTCGTGAAATTTTGATTATAAAGGCGTTGAGTGTTCAATCTTATTTTTTGATTATTATTGAGATTTTGTTTTTAAGTTGCCTTTCTGAATCTCATAAATATGTTCGTGCAATAATGAATTTAGATAAGTGTTTTTGTTGCATTTTACGCTGAACTTTTGGAGATAAATGAACGTTACCAAACACGATCGCAGATCATTTTCTTGATCTCCGAACCATTGTAGTATAGTAGTTACCGGTGATCTATTATTTTTATATACTGATTATTATCGAAATAAATAGTAATATCACAAAAGAATAATTAATATAAAATTATATCAAATTATTCCTTCGTGATATAACTAGTCATCTATATTGAAAGATGAAAAATAATTCAACTTCACAATAATCTATAAAGTGATAGTCTTTCGAACAGTATAAATGATGATTACTGCGCCGCTGTAGATATAATAATTATTAATTTGCAATTATATTATTAATATTAATATCGCACGTTAAATATAAACGGTTAATTATTAATTATCGCCTTTGAAAAAATTATAAATTAAATTAATTCTCAGTATTTTTAATGTCAAAATTGATCCAAAAAAAAAAAAAAAAAAAAGCCACTATCAATGGTTGATTATAATATGAATCAAATTAACATCCAAAACGTGGATAAATAACCAATTTTTTTCAGTGGCTACTGATCTAAAATCGCTGTGTTTTTGAGATAAAATTGCCTGTAGGTGTCTATTTTGCAATTTTACATCTTTATTATCTGTCTGACTACAATTAAAGTGTTCAATTTTTTTTTATGTTTATCTCTTTTACATTTTTTATTATCATTATAAATATTAAATTTAAAAAGAAAAATGAAACTCTCTTAGATTGAAAAACTCTTCAATTTCCATGCATTAAATACATGTATAAACGCATACATATTTATATATGTATTTATATGCATATATACATACATATGTATATAACGAACCTAAGGCTGATACGATTCAAGGTGTCTTTCCTTTTTTTTGAGCACAATTATATTATATTATATTATATTATATTATATTATAAATACTTTTACTTTTATGATTTTATACTCAAAGTATTTATAAGAAACGTAAATGTTTTTCTTTTTTATTCATTTCAAATGAGAGCCGCTAGTTCAAACATATTTTTTGTCTCTTCATAGTAGAATTATTCCGATTGTTTGCCAGTTTATATTGCAAGTTAATATAACTATTATACAACCTAAATATTTTTATAAGTGAACAATGGGCCATATGTATAGGAACATGATTGCATAATGTTTAAAAAAAACAAAAATATATGCATGATAAATTTCTATGCACGACATACCATAAATAAAATATCGAAAATGAAAAAACAATATAAGATAAAAGCAATTAATATCATGCGTTGATGTACTAACATTTAGATATAAAGCGAAGAAATGAAAAAGAAACCAAAATGATTTGTATGAAATTAACAATGCGTGGTGCATCATTTTACAGTCATGTAAAAATGTACAATATAAGTACAATGTGATTTTAATGTGAGTTGTGTTAAATTAAATAAGTGGGTGAATTTATATGAAGTAAGAAGAATGAAAAATGAAGAAGAAAAAAAAAACGGTATATAAAAAGCAAAAATTGAATAATGAAACAAAGAGAAATTCAAGACATATTACATAAACATCCAATGTAATAGTCACTCACATGCACAGAAATGATGTTGCAAATGAACAATATCCATGTAAATAAATTGACATTATACATATTAATAATTATACATATAAGGAAACATCATAAAGCAAATAAAATATTCGTTTTTTATATCAAATCTGTATTATAGTGGAATAATTATAATAGTTATATTTTGTAATCGATTCGGTGATAAAAATAAGAAGTTGCTGAGGATAAATGATGCGTGATAAAAAAAAAAGATAAAAAAGTCGATTGTCATACATATGAGCGAGATTGTGTGTGGTGTAATGTGTAAAATGCGAAATTTAACAGTAAAAAAAACAAATATACTGAAGTGATAATTATAGTCCATGTTATTATGCGTGATTTAATCGATGAAAAAATTTAATTTGCATCTAACATGTAACATTATAATATGTAAATGGTAAAATAATAAACCGTGGTGCAACGAATGCCGCGGATACTGTTTGCACAATTAAACAAAATATAAATTATCTTTTTAAAGTGCGAAAGAATTTACAGTCACTCTGGCTATTTTCATGGCAATGTCAATGAAATAGTATTACCAAGTAGTAAAAGCAGAATTTCTAATTTATTCATTGTCAATTGAAGTAGCTCGTTGCTCCCTCGCAAGCATTATAAAAAAAAAAACTCATGATTATTTATTACTTCCAAGTTCACTGCCACGAATTTTTTGATAACTAATATGTGGACAATTTTTAATGACAATATATTTGACTATAAAAAATCATTTTTGATTTCAATTCGTATTAAATTTTTCTTCTATTTCTCGTTGAGAACATTTTGAAGAATAACAATTTAAATCATTGTAATATTTTCGTTTATTTTCATGCTGAATTATTATTTTGTCGATGGATGAAATGTTTATTGTTGGACAACCTTAATAATAGAGCAGGCTTTTATGGGAGATTATTGAAACAAAAACGAACAAAAATAGCTTATCAGTGTAATAATAATGTAGCAGAATTTAATTTTTGTTTCATATATGATCGCGTCGACAGTTCTTCAGTATATAATAATCATTAACAAACATAGCACTTTTGGGCTTTCACTTTTTATTGCAACGTGCCGCACTATCTATCACTTGTATATAATGTCGAAAAGTGGAGTTAAGAATAAATTACAAATTATATTTTTTCTATCAACCAAAAAAAAAAAAAAAAATAATAAAAGAGAAATGTGGTAATATCTATCAACATTGTGCAACCAAAATGAACTTCTATTTATTTATCGTTAGACAAACAAAACGATAACTTTATAGTCTGTATGCTTATAAAAAAAAAACTTGACAATGGCAAGAGTTGCTTGAATATCATAAAACAACACGAACCAAGTACACATATTTATATTGTTCTGTGCTATTTCGAATCGTTTTTTTTTTTTCGATGTTATCACTTATCAGTGTCAAATCAATATATTTGAATATATATTTAATTTAGAGAATATATTTATTAAGCAAGATACTCATCAACTGCCTCAATGTAACACAATTTTTTCTCTTTTCTGTAATGTATTTAGAATATGTATTTTATGATGATATACATATGATTGTAAATCTTACTTCTGCTATGTTAATGTGAATAAATAAATACAATGAAGAAGTAAATGAAGAAATACATTGAACATTTTTTCAGTTATAATAAATCATTTAAATTATCTAAATAAAAAATTGATACATCATGTTTAGCAACATAAAATATTGGGATAACACTTTGTGATTAATAACACAAATATGAATGTTTTTTTTTTTTTTTTTTTTCATTATTAACTATAAAAATGCTCATCAGAGAATACATTTTCGCTCTTTAAATGTGCAGTTGGATATAATATTTAAGGTACAAATATTAATTAATAATAAATTCAGACTAAATAAGAAATATCTCAAACTATTATATAATATAATGATACTGAATTTTGGCAAAAACTTTATATCTTTAAATATTTAAATTGCCTTCTGTTTTCAATTTTTTTTTTTTAAATTTCCATTTATTTATTGTGTAAACAAAAACTACCATCAAAGCTTATTGATTATGGTTGCTCATACTTTAATTATACGTCTTATGTTTGATTATGTTCCAATTTGTATACATCATGATAAGCATTACGTATGAGAGCATATGGGAAGCAACTTTCCCACAGATCCATCGTTAAAAATGGTGATTCCTGAACAATTTGATCGAGTAAAAGATAAATTGATTCTCTATTTCTCGTAGCTTCTTTATCAATTTCTTGACCAAGTCGTAACAAACTCGACGATGCCAATGCCAAAAATTCTTTCATCCTATCTTCAATATCATTCTGACCACAAATTGTAAATAATGCACCGAATACATTATTTATCGCTGTTGCCATACAATGTATATTGTTTGAATGACCTTCTAATGAAGCCCGATAAAATGAATTTTCATTACGTGCCAATTTCGGAATTGAAACAGCAACAAATACCATTAATAAACACACTAATAAATGCTCATCCTCGTCTGCTTCTGCTTTTTGTGTTTTAAGTGCAGCTGTGAGAGACGGATCGACTTTACATGTTAATCCCGCGGCAGATGTCATTTCCGAAACAACACGCATTGGATCACCAGATGGTAAATGATGTCGAAAATCCAATATTGAACTCAAAAGAAATGGTATACGCTCTTCTAATACATCAACGAGTGCCGCTTGTGCCAGTTGACGAAAACTAAGAATTACACCAATTATCGTAACTCGTTGAAGAACATTGTCAACATGTTGTAATTTTTTAACTTGTTCTTTCATAACTTCAGGCTTATCAAAATTTGTTCTTAAAGCAACAAGTATTTCTTTGTTACTGCCAACAAGTTTCTTTAATTCTTGTACTTGACTGGAGATATGCCACATGAGTGTTTCATTGAGCATTTTCATACCATAAGGTCCAATAAGTTCAGCTAAAGCACGAAGCTCATTGATATCAGAAAATTCTTCAGCGTTAAATGGAATAGCGCCTTCAACAGATAAACTCACAAATGCTCGTTGATTTGCTGAGTAACAAATATTTCCAGCACTAACTCGTCGCAATAAAACTTCAGAATACCATTGTGTGTAAAGAGCTGCAATAGTTTTGTCACCATGACTATCCAATGCTTGAGTTTGTTGAAGTAAAGCATTATTAAATACTCTTGTAATGTCAATATGAACATAATTTTCCACTGTTTGTAATACATTCATGTATGCTCTGACACTTACAAATAATTCCGAGGGTTTTGCTATTTCATTGGCTTCGGCATTAAACATCACCATGCCAACTAATGCGCGTGAAAATCGTGTCTCAAGATGCTGATTGAGATATTCACGAGGTGCAAATGTGTATTCCCAAACATTTATTGTGGGACAATAATTAATTGCATAACATAATTCTGTTAATGCCATATGCAATTTATCCATTGTGGTTAATTCTTCACGTGTTTTTCTATAACTTTCAATACCAGGTTTATGAATTTCATACAAATTTTTCTTATTTTTATCCTTTTTCTTACGATTTACTACTTGTGATATCAATTGTGCACAATGTTTTGGCAATAATTTATCGCTCATGTTACATTGTTCATCGCAAATTGTTGTAATAATATTTTTGGCTTCCTTTGCCATTTCATCGAGAAACATATTCACCACTGATAGACTTCTTTCACGTATATGATGACGTTCTTCGGGACATAATTCATGTGTACAACTTTGAAAATGACTGCATATAAGTGGAAATGCAACGATATATCGATTTTGTGCCGGAAATTCAAGACACATATGAAATTGATCTTCAAATATTTTACTATAAAAACAAAAAATTGACAAATCTGATGTTTCAACAAGCATTTCATCCAAATTATCAACCATTTTTGTATGAAATACAACAGTATCCATAAAGGATGCAAGTTCACGATTATCCATCAAATTCATATTACACTTTGCAATAGACATGTACGCTTGTAATCTTATCCAATCAATTCTCAATGGACGAAAATCAAATAATTCATTATCTTCAACTTGTTTTATCGTTACACTTGCCATTGTTGAACATAAATCACTCAATATAGAGCCCTCGTCTTCTGGACATACTGACAAATTTTGTATTAATTGATGAAGCGCAGGAGCATCGAAACCAGCCAAAAATTGAACATAATAACGTTGAAGAACTTGTGAATATTTTCGTATCAATGCTCGAAGTTCTTCACAATGAAATAAAAGTTCTGGTAGTTGTCTATCAACTAAATCCTCGCTACCACGACCTTTACCTTTTCCTTGATTAGGTGGATTTTCACCGTGTCTTAGAAGCCATAATATTTCATCCCTTGCATGAGATAATCCCATAAATACAAGTAACGCTTTGGGTCCCAATAAACCTGGTTGATCAGTTAAAATTAATCCCAATTCTTTAAGAGCTGTTCTCAAAAATTTTCGCCTCTCTCTATGCCTATATCCAGCTTTTTGTATTGCTTGATTATAGCATTCTTTCACTTCTGATATTCGTTTTCCATAACCTTTTATAGTTTCAAAAAATAATTGTATATACTGGTGAATATATATAACTTCATCTCGAAAGAGTGTCAATACCCATCCAGATTCAAGAGCACTGATCCATAATTTATTTGGTTGCTCCTGATTCAAAAATGTATGACACAATGTGAAGCCAAGAATAATCCATCGTTCAATTTTATCTAAACTCAATGTTTCACATGACATTGTGTCAGTTGCTGCAGCTTTTAATATTTGTCCTGGACTTCCAATAAGACTCAATTTTTGATCTGCTCTCCAAGTATCCGCCGATGAATTTTTACTTGGATATATTGTGCACAATGAAGCTAATGCATTTCGGAGTAATTTTGAATGCGGAACAAATTCTTCTGATAATTTTTTCAATGGCATATCATAATCCATTATCATTTGTCCCAATCGTGGAAAACTATGATCAGATTGTGAATGAACCATTTCATGAGCGGCATTAAATAAACCTAAAACAGCTTTACGATCCTCAACCTTTGATAGTAAAACCATTAGAGTTACATAAATAACAACCAAATCTAAATATGCTTTGGTAAGATCAAAATTAATTGTTATATCCATATGTACACCACAAGCATCCATGGTAGTTAATAATTCACAAACATTATCCTTGAAATCAAGTAAATCAACAAATGTATAATAATACAATGATAATGATTTAATAATTTCATTACGGAGATTTGTAATCGTTTGAAGACCTTTAATATCAACATTCGGGAACTTTCTTACAATTGATTTTATCGATGACTCCAGAGTTTTATCTGACAGAAAAGCTGGCTTGGATTTAGCATCACCACAAGCTTTTTTTATATTATAAATCCGCGTCAACATTCCAATCCCTCGATCATTGAGAATAATTAATTTCTCCGCCAATTTTTGTTGGCTTGGTGGCATTAAACGTGCCATAATTATTTATATTATATAGTTCACTGTTGTATTAAACAATTGTTGCAACGTGTATAATTATTTCCAAGTATTGTAGACCCCACCCTGGATCGCACAGTTTTTCATCAACCACAACACTCTCTATACTGATGGGTTTTCCACTTTTCTGAAAATGAAAAATATTAATCTCACTAAATAGTTTATATGATGGAAAATATCAATGAAATATGTACAGATACATACCAAATTATAGTTACATAGTGATAGAATACTAATATTGTTTATGAAAAAGTTTATGTATATAATTATTTCAAGTTAGACTTAGGCATTTGCATGTGTATGTACATACACACATTAATCTGTATGTAATATACACGCCACACGCGATCTATGAACTACTTTTATAATTATTTTGTATGTATACTACAGTCAATGGACTGTATTGTAGAGTACAATTATGCAACCATATAAATATGTATATGTATACTACTGTGATTAACCTATTTTCGTATTATAAACGTGCTATGTTAATACAAATATTATTGCTGTCAAAGCAAAAGAATATTATTTTGCTCTATTTTTTCTGTGGAATAATCTTATCAGTAGAGTTATTTTAATTATATATTCAAATTTATATAGTATTGTATTGTCAAGATAAAATTTGGGAACAGTCGGTAAAACAGATATTTTATGCATATTTAAGTTTAAAAATTTTTGAACGAAAATTCAATTAAGGCATAATATTAGTGTATAGATGATGACTTAGTTATGTTTAAAAGAAAATACAGAAAAACAGAACAATGTTTGTTATATGTGATTTTGGTACTTTTTAATTAAAAATCCAGTATCAATAGAAAACAAGAAAATTTCATGAATAAATAGTAATAACAATATTAAGATTCACGCTCTTTCAATCCATATTTTTTCAATATCCTCAAAGTCTGATCCACTTTAATCCCTCGTCGAATAATTTTGTATGTATTAGGAAATACTAAATCAACAATTGTTGAACCAACTCTGTACGAGTCATGAAGCATCTTTCTATTTGGAATTGTGTGAAAAATGCCTCCTAATTTTGGCCATAAATGCGAAAATTCTTCAGGCTCAAGACTGCTTGGATCATTGCTAGAATTAGCACTGGTGAGTGCTAATGGTTGTCTTAATATTTTTGATAAACTTCTCACAAATTTACATGATGTAACTCTTATACCAACAGTATCAAATCCAGGATTGAGAGATGGATTAAGCCTTGGTTTACGTTGAACAACTATTGTAACAGGTCCGGGCAACAGTGATAAAATAAGATTGTAAGGTATATGATTAATTTCACCCCATGATGAAATATCAGAAATACTACTTAAGCAAATAGCAAGAGGTTTGCTCTCATCACGTCCTTTAAGTTCATATAATTTCGCCACACTCTTTGGATCTTGAGCTAATCCTGCTAAGCCATATATAGTATCTGTCGGCAGAGCAATAATTTTACAGTTTTGCAATAATTTTACCGCGACTGCGAAACTTCTCTCGCCACTGACAAAGAAATGTTTGTCTTCTTTATCTAAATATGACAATGTATTATCAATTTGGTTCAGAGTGACTTTAATAGGTGGTTGAAAATTCACTTCCATTATGTGCCGTACTGTATCAAAATTCCAATATGACTGCAAAGAAAAATTTACATTATATCATTAAAGTTTTATTACTAACAATCAATTATATAGTAATTTATATTAGCAGCTCATAATCAATGAATTTAATATCTCAAACATCAAATTTAAATATTATATATAATAAAATAAATTCAAACCTTTATTCTCGCCAATTGTGGCCACACTCTGAATTGCAACATTTGTAAAATGTTGTCATAGGTTCATCGGCTGATCTAGTTTGAATTTGCATAAAGTAAGCACGTTTATGAGAACATTTAGGACAACGTTCCTCAGTAGAATCAACGTTTTTCCAAGCTGCTAAACCACCTAGAACATCATCCACTTCTTTCAATTTAGGATAATTTCTTGTACTAATTTTTCTGGTTATATTAAATATATAAGGACAACTGATGCAGGAAAATCGTAAACCCGATGAACCCTCCACCACTCGAAGTGCATTGCCACAAGTGGGACAGAATAATAACATAACTTTTATACCTGAAAATAAACAACTAGATTTATATATAAATGTTAATATCAAACTAAATACAATTACTGATCTTAAAATTGTGCTTATTTAGAATACGATGTATCTATTGGAATATGAGTATTTCTAACCAAACTGTACGTATATATTTGATTGTTACATTATTTTTATTATGCACTTGAATAAATGTTTTATTCACCTTTTCGGCTTACCGTAAATATTTCAGACAATTCTGAACCAAATTAGATTAAAAAATAGCAAATAAAATAATTAAGGAAACCCTATTATAACCAAGGAAAACGTGAGTTTTTTAAACTCAATAAAACAATATATTTGCGTAATGTTGATTCACGTGCTTTCAATTTGTGTTTTGGAAAAATGCAGTACAGAAAATATAGCCAAAAAATTTTCATAATTAGAGGTTATCTTCAAACAGTAAAAAACCTGACACGATATAAAGTGCTACCTGGTGCCTAATGTACTAACTTTTGAAATTCAAATTAAAAATTTTAATTTTAATTGTTAATCATTTTAATCCATCCGAATCAATGAATGTAATCATATATCGATTAATATTCTTATTAATTATGAATATAAATAACAAATTTTAATATTGGAGTAAATATTATTACAATCCAAATGGATTTTCAATAAAATAAGTAGTGATTGGTTATGTATAATTGTGATACAGTAATAGTCATCTACTTCCTGTGCGCATGAGCCCATTTATTTTCAACCGTTATTCACCGTCTGCGCACGTTGACGACGACGACGAAGGCGAGACGAAGAGAGGGAGTGTAGGGGTCGTATTCTTCCGCTGTGTCTGCTGATTTTACTTGGAGTATTTGTCGAATTGGAAATCCGCAGTCCGATTGACGGGCATTTATCATACAATCATGGCCCTATTATCCCTTCGTTTGGCTGCCTCTGTGGCAAAACAACTGCCAAATGCCACTGTACAGGTAAATTGACTTATGTTGTAATTTAATTTAATATTAAAATTAATCGAACTGTGTGCTGTATGTTCTGTCTCAATATCTCGTTGGGCGCCGACATTTTTCTCATTGATCATCACCGGTCGTCTCGTTTATCATTATTAACTATTTTGGTACCATTAAATATTCACATATCTGTCATTTATTGATACAAAAAATAAATGTAAAAAGTATCGTTAGATTCTCCATGAACCTTATCTTTATTCTTGAACAGAATCACTTTAGTATTACATAAAGACCAGAGGTGCACGTTATGTAATCCACATTATGCATATAGGTTTTTTCTGTCTTCTCACTTTTATTAGTATGTAATCTTAAATAAAATTATATTTTGATTTTAACAGGTTCATTGGCCAGCAAGTGCACTTGCAACTCGCAAATATCATGTTTCATGCAGTCGTAGATCTGCAGAAATTTCAGCAATTTTGGAGGAACGTATTATGGGAGCAGCACCTAAGGTTTGTTCTTCACATAATCTATGGAATAAATAGATAAAATAATTGAGAATGTTCAATTATTTGTTAAAAATAGTTTATGAAAATATAAATTATTTTCAGGCTAATCTCGAAGAAACTGGTCGCGTATTGAGTATTGGTGATGGTATTGCTCGTGTTTACGGTCTTAAAAATATTCAGGCTGATGAAATGGTGGAATTTAGCTCGGGTTTGAAGGGAATGGCGTTGAATTTAGAGCCTGATAATGTTGGTGTTGTCGTATTTGGTAATGATAGGCATATTATGGAAGGAGATATTGTTAAACGAACAGGAGCTATTGTTGATGTTCCTGTGGGTGAACAGCTATTGGGACGTGTTGTGGATGCTTTGGGTAATCCCATTGATGGTAAAGGTCCACTTGGCAATAAATTGAGATTCCGTATTGGTACCAAAGCTCCCGGCATTATTCCAAGGTATGTAAATAATTAATGAATCGATTTCATTTGACATCCATTACTAAAAGCAAAAAAAAAAGAAAAAGAAAAACAAATGATCTCAGCGCAGTCTTAAATTTTATATTTTTACCATTTTAGAGAGTCGGTCAGGGAGCCTATGCAGACTGGTATTAAAGCTGTAGACTCGCTAGTACCAATTGGACGTGGACAACGTGAGTTGATCATTGGTGACAGACAAACTGGTAAAACTGCTTTAGCTATTGATACCATCATTAACCAGAAGCGTTTTAATGACGCTGGTGAGGAGAAAAAGAAGCTCTACTGTATTTATGTCGCTGTCGGTCAAAAAAGATCTACCGTTGCCCAAATCGTAAAACGATTGACAGACAGTGGTGCAATTAACTACACCATCATTGTTTCGGCAACAGCCTCTGATGCCGCTCCACTTCAATACCTCGCGCCATACTCTGGTTGCGCCATGGGAGAGTTCTTCCGTGACAATGGCAAACACGCACTTATCATCTATGATGATTTGTCTAAACAAGCTGTTGCATATCGTCAAATGTCACTGTTGCTCAGACGTCCACCAGGACGTGAAGCCTACCCTGGTGATGTATTCTACCTTCATTCACGTCTTCTCGAAAGAGCAGCCAAGATGAATGAGACTCTTGGAGGTGGTTCACTCACTGCCTTACCCATCATCGAAACCCAAGCCGGTGATGTCTCTGCTTACATTCCCACCAATGTCATTTCTATTACTGATGGCCAAATCTTTTTGGAAACTGAATTGTTCTACAAGGGTATCCGACCTGCCATTAATGTTGGTCTTTCTGTATCCCGTGTCGGATCAGCCGCGCAAACTAAGGCCATGAAACAAGTAGCTGGTTCAATGAAACTTGAATTGGCTCAATATCGTGAAGTTGCTGCTTTTGCCCAATTCGGTTCTGATTTGGACGCTGCTACCCAACAACTTCTTAACCGTGGTGTTCGACTTACTGAGCTCCTCAAGCAAGGACAATATGGTAAATAAATCAGTTAATCATATAAATTAATGTGTATGCTTATATCAACAATTGAATAAATTAATCATTGAAATAATTTTAGTGCCTATGGCTATTGAGGAACAAGTTGCTGTTATCTACTGTGGTGTTCGTGGATACCTCGACAAAATGGACCCAGCTAAAATCACCGCCTTCGAAAAAGAATTCCTCGCTCACGTCAAGTCATCGCACTCAGACCTTCTCGCCACCATTGCCAAGGAAAATATCATCAGTGAAGCATCAGACGCAAAGATGAAGAAAATCGTCACAGATTTCATCGCCTCCTTCTCTGCATAAATTAAATCATCTACGCGCCTACAAGTGTCACATAGGTGTCAATAACTAGTTTATCGAACATTGTTGTTTTACATTGTCGCCAATATCAACTTTCTCATTGATATATATTCGATTATTTAATCTAATTATCATTGAGTATTGACGATAAAAGTACATCATTGAAATAGCATGTCCAGCCCTTTCGAAATTTTCATTTAAAAATAAAAGCAAAATAAATCCAATCATCTCGCGTACGCGTTTCCAAAATACAGAAAAATTAACACATGATAGTCGTTAACATACATATGTGGATACGTTACGCGTTCTCTTTAATAAAAAGTATATTACCTAGAAGTTGACGTAATTATTGTAATCTTTACAAAACAAATAATTTTTAATTAATTTACTCATTATTTATTTTTAACCAATCATTTCCTTTATTTTTTTAATCCAGGTACAATAAGTTCATTTAATTTTCGTTTATTAATGAGCAATGGCTTTAAAATTTTTGTCACAATGCCAGTAGCAACTGTATTTCGACCCTCACGAATAGTAAATGATTGACCAAGCACCATTGGCATTCGTCTAATGAGCGATAATTTTGTTGTGCATTGTTCGCCAGGCATCAGCATACCAGAATCATCCTCCAACATTAAATCAAAACGACATTGTACAGACCACGTAGCGCTATAAATTGGTGTACAGTGTCCAAAGGCCTGAAATAATTATATAATGTTGGAAACATATTTCTCACACTTATAAATAAATAAATGAATTTAATTGAATTACCGGCAATGGTCGGCGTCGACCACCCTCATCAGTATGCATTAAATACATTTGTGCCTCAAAATGATTGCTCGATTCCAAAGAATCTTTTTGACATAACATCATCCCCCTAAATACAGAAGTGTATTTGACACCACGTAATAAAACCCCAATATTCTCACCGGCCACAGCTTGAGGCACACTTTTACGAAATATCTGTAATAAATAACACATAAATCATTAATTAATAGTCAAAATATAACAGCATATTACTTCGATAGACTGAATATTTAATTTATACCTGTATATCAGACACACTGGTACGAGTATCATTATCAAAACCCAACAAATCAGCTGGTGCATTTTTTTTCATAATTCCTCGCTTTAGAGTTCCAACAACAACTGTCCCTCTGCCAGGTATATTCATGATATTGTCAATGGGCAATAGAAAAGGTGATTTATAATCTCTTTCCGGTATTGGTATAAATGAATCAACAGCATTCATCAATCGAACTATGGATGGAACGCCATATTCTGACTGATCTCCATTTAATGCTAAAAGTGCTGAGCCTCGTATACATGGAGTTTCCAATCCATCGTATTCAAATTCCGTAAGCAGTTCTCTCACTTCAATTTCAACAAGATCCAACAATTCTTCATCTACAATATCAGCCTGGAAACTATACCATAAGTGATCACTTTTCAAACTAAATATGATTATTATAATGATAATTAATTTGTTAAAATAATAATAATTGAAAACAACTATGAACCTTATTAATAAATACTACAATGTATTTAACACCAAGTTGTTTAGCAAGAAGTAAATGCTCTCGTGTTTGTGGCATAGGACCATCATCAGCAGCAACTAAAAGAATAGCTCCATCCATTTGAGATGCACCACTCATCATATTTTTAATAAAATCAGCATGTCCTGGACAGTCTGTATGTGCATATCTTCGTAATTTTGTCGAATATCCCACATGTGCAATGTTTATGGTGATACCACGAGCTTTTTCCTCTGGTGCTTTATCAATTTCATCAAATGAAACATATTTACAAGTTTTAAATTCTTCTGCAATTACTTTTGTTATTGCTGCAGTTAATGTTGTCTTGCCATGATCAACATGACCAATTGTTCCTATATTACATATTTCTTCTTTATCATTGTTTTGATCAGTTCGAGATGAAAAATTATTTGGAGTTGTCGCAGTTAGATAAAGTTTTGCTGCAACACTTTGACGTATTTGAAATAATTTTGTGTGATATAATAATGAAAATAGTCTAATTTGTGAACCATTCAGATGAATTTTTGATGTTTTACACACTCGGGAAATTGTTCTGAATGTATATCTTAAAACACTCATGATACTGTTTAGCAAAATCTCTCCACAAATTCCAATTCTATAAGTTTATAAATATTATAATTGAAAAAATGTACAAAAACGTGCATGTGTAAGTTGTGTGGATCCCCGGCAATAATATATAATTATTATATTATTTATAAGAAATAAACTAATTTGATAATAAATCCGTCGTTTGAGGACGCCACTGTAGTTTTACACATGTTCATAAATACATCTACGCAAGCACATGAATATTGTGTTTGCCTGATTTGACATTTTCCATAAGGTTATGTGTAATTAATTGTTTACTTATAATAGTAAGTCAACTATAAAAATAAATTATTATTGGATTTATTATATATTTTTATTTTAGATTAAAATTATTTTTGTCAGGTGACAATGTCGTATTTACGAGGTTCTGCCAATTATGTATGGTGTACGACAAGTGTTCTTGGTAAAGGTGCCACAGGAGCTGTATTTCAAGGGGTTGATAAAAATAATGGTGAACCAGTTGCTGTCAAAACATTTAATCAATTAAGTCACATGCGACCAATGGATGTTCAAATGCGAGAATTTCAAGTTCTTAAAAAAGTTAAACATGAAAATATTGTTAAACTTTTGGCAATTGAGGAGGAGCAAGATGGACGTGGTAAAGTTATTGTTATGGAACTTTGTACAGGCGGTAGTCTTTTTAATATTTTAGATGATCCAGAAAATACATATGGTTTGGCAGAAAGCGAATTTTTATTGGTGGTAGAGCATTTATGTGCTGGTATGAAACATTTACGTGATAATAATTTAGTACATCGAGATTTAAAACCTGGAAATATTATGAAATACATTGCTGATGATGGTATGACGATATATAAATTAACGGATTTTGGTGCTGCGAGAGAATTGCATGAAGATCAACAATTTGTTTCACTTTATGGCACTGAAGAATATCTTCATCCAGATATGTATGAACGTGCAGTACTTCGTAAACCAGTTGGTAAAACATTTGGTGCAACAGTTGATTTATGGTCAATAGGTGTTACACTTTATCATGTAGCCACAGGAAATTTACCATTTCGACCATTTGGTGGACGACGTAACAAAGAGACCATGTATTATATCACTACAAAAAAAGCATCTGGGGTTATATCAGGAACACAAACATCTGAGAATGGTCCAATAGATTGGAGTAGAGAATTGCCACGTAATTGTCGTTTGAGTTATGGTTTAAAAAAAATTGTTACGCCACTACTTGCTGGATTACTTGAAGTTGATAGACAACGTATTTGGAGTTTTGAACGTTTTTTCGCTCAAGTCACAGATATATTATGTCGACGTGCTATGTATATATTTAATTTTCACACAATGCAATCGATACATATTTATTTACATCCTGATGATAAATTACCATCACTGAGAGCGCATATTCAAGAACAAACAGATATGTCACCACACTCACAAATTATTTTATTTGGCGAAACATTGTTAACCAAATTAATTGAAGAAAATACACCTGTTAAAGGTTATCCGATTGATAAAATAACCGTAGATAATCCACTTTCACTTTATTCACGGGATAATAATAATGTGATAGCAGCAGTTATTGGTGGATATGCAGTTTCATCACCAACATCTAATACTGTTGCTTCAACTTTATCAACAATTACAGCATCAACTGCAACGAGTGTAACAAGTAATACAATACCCATTACTAATGAATCAATTCTCTCATCAACATCATCCACGTCTGTAGATAAAACAAAATCCCCAGCTGAGACAGCTATTATTTTTCCAACATTTGCAAATCTTGTATCTGTTGAAAATGACGCCAGTCAAGCTAAATTGGCATGTTCTGTTGGACATTCGTGTAAACGTGCAATTGATCGACTCTCACTCTCAAGTAAATTGTCGCAAAATTCAGTTAATTCCTTTATTGGTCTTTTATCGTCGGAATTAACAAGACTTGTTGCAAAAACTGAACGACTTCGGGAACTAACCAAAGCTATTGAAAAAATTGTTGCGTCAACAGAGCGTTGTGAGTCTCTTGGTCGACAAGCAATTAGGACATTTTCGAGCTTACAATCAGCACCACAAATCCAAATGGACAATGAAACAAATGAATGGCGCAATGAATTGCAATCAAAGAGCAAACAATTATTCTCTGAGCTGGCGCCTGCTATCGCTCAATTGTATCAGAGAAATGTCAAAGATGAAATATTACGTGCCGAATGGGATTGTGCTACTCGACAATTGACGTGTCCATGGAAAACTAAAGCAAGTCAAAGAGCCGCAACATTGGTGGATCGACTGCGAGATGGTTGGCAACACTTATTGCGAGATCGTGCTACGCGTACTTTAACTTACAACGACGAACAATTTCACGTATTAGAGCGAATAAAAGTTACAGAAACTGGTCGTAGGCTGAAAATGCTTTTAGAGACTGAATGCATACCTGCAATTGTACAGCGTTCTGAATCATTAGCGGATTGGTATAAAATGGTCCAAACAATTTATCTCCAAAGTCAAATTTTGGATAAAGATTTGGACATATACGAACGTTCGCTGGAATCTTTTTCGTACAGATTATCGCAAGAAAGTTCAGAACGTTATGAAGAATTATCAGCATTTATTGATGGATTACCAGCAAAACAAATGTCAAGTCAAACGTCACATCTTCCAGGTACCAATCAGAAAGAACGTACGAAAATATGGAAAAATATTTGCGATACACAGCAAGAAATAGCATTAATTCTTTATGAAAATGATAAATTAGTTGACAAATTTAGCCGTTTGTCAAACGACACCGATACCCATAGTACCAATTATAATAATCATCAAGAACTTCACGATTCAATGATGAATATGACTGATAACGACCGAGACATATTGTCATAATAATATAATTATTACTATTATTTGTGCACTCATGTGGCATCGAATCCTTGATTAGTTATTGAATCACGTTCGACAAGCATACTGAGTCGATGACGATGTTTTTGTTCTTTATGATTTTCTTGCATCATTTCAAAATGATGTAAAAGTCGTGAAAAATCAATGTCACTGTTGTTACTAGTATTCTGATTACTTTTAACGACTTTTTTGTCATCTTTGCTGGAAACAATAGTGGAACTTGCAGGTGGTATAGCTGCCAAACGACGATGTAACGTTGCAAATGCTTCACTTTGTGGTAAAATCATCAAAAGCCCATATAATGTTCGCACAAGTGCCTCGTTCCTTTCACGCTCCAGCAATTCCAATCGTAAATCTGAAAATCAACAGATATTTGCGACCAAAGAGAAAGGAAATAAAATAATGAATTATCATTTATATTTATTTACTTACAAGTAAAAATTGGCGACTCGATGAGTTGAACTAATTTATCAATTTCAGTGAGAAACTCAACAGTCACTTCAATATTTGCACTAATTTATCGACAATAAAAATAGACAATGGTTAAGGAAATTTATTTACTATTTGATCGATCAAGTATAATTGTGATAAAAGAAACAATGAAGTCAACAAAAGGATACAATGATCTGACAAGATCACATGCATGGGCATATTTTTGGCCGAGCAAACAGAGAGCTACTGTTGCAACTGGATTGTGACACCAAGACTCGTATAGGCAAACAAATAATTGTCGGCTTTCCTATAAAATAACAAACAAAAATAAAACAGAAAGATTGTGTAATTTAAAACTAAAAACTATAAATAAATATGAAATATTTTTTTGATTACCTCAGACTTTAAATCCTTCAATTTATTACGTAGTTCAAATAATTCAGAGCTCGTCAGCAATATAACATTCAATGTTTGTATCATTATACAAGCAAATCGTAAATTTTGTTCTTCCAATAATATCTCCGCTAATATTGTATAAATATCCTCTGCACTTAATAGAACACACAATTCACGTATTATAAATGCACCTCTTTCCTCCAATAAATGCCTGTCTGTTGAAAACAATCGGAGTAAATTAACGATAAACTTGGTGAAATATTTATTGCGCACTGGACTCGATGATGAAATAGATTGTTTCTCGCGTGCCAATTCTTGTTCAATTGTTGCTGACTTGGGACCAATTATCTCCGCGACAACAACTAAATTTTGTTGCACAACTTCGTCAGAAGTATCGCCCAACGTTCGCATTAACACCGGGAATAATTCTTCAATATGATCATACATTTCACTTGGAATATTGATAAACAATCGATGAATCCATTTGAGCACAGCAACTTTAGTTTGCACAGACGTTTGTTTTAAATGCTTTGTCAAAACTTCAACAACACTGGTGAGATCAAGACTCGGTGCTTCAACCTGATCATCAACCACTTTATCATTGTCATCTTTTACTATAATATTTTTAGTATTTGATGTTTGTTTAATCGATGACTCTTCCATCGTAATAAGTTTCATAAGAGAAGAATTAACTTGCGTGGCTGTGTCTTTGATATTTCGTCGATTGTCACTATCATACGTAAAACAGGGTAAAATTGCTGACAATATTCCCGATGCGTACGGCAACATTGATGGACCGGACAATTGAACAAACTCTCGCATCCAAGTAATTGCCGTTAATTGCAATAACTCATCTGAGCTTTGAGCATGAGTTATAAGATTATTAATCATTCCGGGAAAATCAACTCTTGATGGATTAGATTTTATGCTCCGTAAAAATTCACCAAGCACCGTATCAGTTATTTTTTTTATTTCTGGTGTAGGATCTTCCAATATTCTAAATAATCCATCTAATATCTCCGGTAATATTACAACAAAATCCATATCTGGCACCGCATCTAAAACTGACACCCAGGATATCATAAATTGCCTTCCAAATGGACTTTTTGTATAAATTCGCTCTCTTAATACAGGCATAAAACCAACTAAATCAAACATTCCACTTTCAGTTACGATGTCTTTCATCAATCTATCCAATAATTCAGTAGCATTTTTAACATTTTGTTCAGGATCACAGGCTAATTTACTTAAAGCTCCAAAAATATCTGTGAACAGAGGTAATACTGCACTTCTTGCAATTTTAACAACATTATACAAACTTTCACATGCTGAATATCGAACATGTACATCTGCATCAGAAAAACAAGCTAAAATTGGTCGAATAAGTTCTTCTGTATATTGACCAGTATCTTTGCCAAGACCTACAGCTATTGCTGCTAATCCAATAAGACCACCTTTTCTTGCATGAGAATTCTGCGATGTGGTATAATCTTGTCCTAATACTTTTAGCAATCTTTTTATCTGAACTACATCATTTCTGCCTGCAAATTCTTTTACCATCCTGCCAAAAATTTAATATTCATAATATTCTTAATGCAATCAAAAATTATCTCAATTTCAACAAGAAATAATCATTGCCATACTTCTCAATTTCCATTGCAGCAGCTCGTCGTTTTTCATATAATTTATCTGTTAAAGAACGAACACACGCCGAACTTAAGGGTGCATAATCTCTTTCGGATGTCATGATTCAAGTTTAGATTGACAAATTTCTGAAATTAAAGATCTTTTAAATAACATGCAGTTTTCTATAATGATAATAAAGAGCCGAATATCAACACATAACCTAACTTTAAAATAATTCACTGACGCATATACACTATACCTCAAAGAACCAATTACTTATTATATATTTTTAATTGATGCAGTAATAAAATCAATTATGTTCAATTGAATGTACAATCAAGTTTAAAGAATAAATATAATTATTGATTAAATCTGAACAAAAATCACAGACATTGACAGACTTAAAATTATATGCAACTCTCAGCATATAATGATGAGATTAAGGTTATCACAGAGATGAACTTCAAGGTTTCTCTCTGTTCGTATTATTATTTAAAGTGTGTATATACATCCAAATGAAGTCAAGCAATTGTAATAATATTATACTGAGTTTGAATAAAATATATTCATTATCAAAACAGTCAAAATGTGCCTTATTTTTGTATGAAATGTCTCAAAGTGTATCCTGTCATTTTATCATGAATATTAGTTTTGAAAAATCCAACAGATGACGCTATTAAATTGAAAAATTTAAACGTACATATTACATGCCAATTGCACTTTCCACTTAGTCGTCGTTGCCAACTGTAATCGAACCTCTGGGCAAGCAAATGGTTTATGTACAATAATCATGTGATTTATATTTTTGAATTTGATTGAAAAATTATTTTTTCATTACATTAATTATAAGATAATTCTATAACCCAAGCATGTATTTATCAATACACCTCACGAAATTTCTTTTCACTAACTAATGACAATATATTTTCATCCAAAAAATAAAAAATAGGCAATCATTATTTATCATTATATAATTTAGTGAATTTTAATATTTTTTTACCAAATGCAATACTTCTTTTGAGAGCTATATAAAAAAATTAAGACAACTAATTTTTGTTTACAACGTCGATAATACATTTAAAAATTTCTTAAATTACCTGAAAGTTAATTATAGCCTGCACAATTTATATTTTAGCTCGAATCGCCCGATTGGATTCGTGAAACTTTGGCCTATTGATTTACCAACGTAGTCCTGTACAAAACAGGCAATGTTGTCTCGATAATGGTGTTATAACAGATATACACATCAGCAGACGTACGAAAAATACAAATTATTTCAATATAAAATCCTAATATTCATAATATTTACATGACATTAAATGGAAATAAACTTCGACTATAACTGGAAGCAATAATAGTTGCTGAATAAATGACATCAGAATACCTGAATATTGTCACAATATTATTCAGAATTTTTATAACTAAAAATATCAATACAGAATTTAATTTAGTTTGCAGTTTAATCCTACTTCCAATTCAGGCCATTATATTCATATTGCTATCTGACCTTTTCCTCCCTTTACTTACCAACTTTCTCAAGGTAATAGAAATAATAAGGATTTTAGGCATTAGGTCATTGTCAGTAACGCGCGTAAAATAAAAACGTGGATGAACCGTCATGGAGGATGTCATGTAAGACTGCTCTGGATATAACGTCGACACAGGGGAGGAACGCTCCACCCGAGAGCTAGGGGCAAAGAAGGATGTGATGAGGAGGGTGCGCGCGTGTGTGGGAGTTAGCAGGGCTGGAAGGAGTGGAGCACCAAGAGGGTGTTCAAAGGCTCGAGCACCAGTCATGAACGAGCTACGTGAGGCAGTATATCTACGGTTGATTCATACCATTTTGCTGAAGCATCATCATATTTATTCATTTTGCCTTTTTTCTTTGTATAAACACAATTCTGAGAGCCAAACCGATTTTTAATAATTGTAAAACATATATTTTTCGAATTCTAGTCTGCTTTTATATAGCTGTGAAGTGACATTCGCGTAATTATATTTATTCTGTGTTATTATGTGAAATTATACGTACCATAATCTGGGCAAATATTGGAATTATCAGTAATACATTGTGTGAAAAGTAATTTTTTTTTTTATCTATAGTGTTGCGTGTTATTTATAGTTATGAAAAGAGTGAGGTCACATACAAATTAATCAATCTTTCCCTCCCAAGATTGATCAGAAATAAAGCTCCCCTCGTATATACTGTGGCTGCAAAACAGCAACAATTTCTTTGAGGTGTGAAACCTACTGGGATTTTTTGGCTGCTAATATTCCGCCTTTCGTACCAATGGTTCATATTGTAGAAGTGGTGCCGTCGCATCGGAACGACTTTCATATGGTGAGATTTGTTTTTTAGTCTAAACAGTGGTCATTATATTTTTATAATAGATGTGCATTTTTAGCTATGACGTTTAGATTGATGATCAGCAAGTTTTGGTCTGTAAACGCATTAATGTAATCGAATCTATAAAGTCTCTATTGAATAATATTATGATTATATGACAAGCCTCAATTTTAATGATTTTATTATTTTGCTATATTCAGTCTATTCATGCAGCATGAAGAAGATAATTGACATACATTAATGTCGATATTCTATCAACTTATGCATTTCATGATTGTGTAGATGGAATTATAGTAATAGATCAAAATTTAGAAATAAATAAAGATTAAAATGTAAGCATGTATACACGCTTTTTTTTTTTTTATGTTTTATCTATGTCCTGCAAAATATTTCTTATTTCATCTCAGAATACCTTCCGTCGCGTGCGCATCGACAATATCGAGTTTTTCCTTCTCCCCTTTCAACACGGTTACATTCACCCTCTTGGCCATCTCACCCCAAATTAAGCGGATACTGAGTTTCTGTAGTACTGACAAAAGCACAGCTGCTTACAAGAGTAAATTCACATATTTTACACTGATCAGAATTGTTTTGTAGGTAAACTTATTTTTTGTAACATTTAAATATCTTTTCTTTGATCAAGTCAATTCAAATGCATACTAATAGTTTTCAATGATTAATTTTAGTTCAGTTGAACTAAATAGATTTATATATTCATATAATTGATCAGCAACTAGAAATTTAAAAAATGCATTTAATCTATATGTGGAAATGTTTTATATACTAAATGAATTTTCAGATGGATTTTTTTTTAAATTACAGTTGACATTTATTATCTTAATAGAATGAATGTTAGATTATGAAATGTGATTTATTATATGCATGTGAGACGAAAAATTGTCTTTAAAATGAAACTTGTTAGAAGGTAAGTTTAAATCGAAATCCAACGAAAAAAGCTCTCGGAGAAAGAGAAAGGAAATTGAGGGAAGTGTTGCAGTGTGGGAGCTCTCAGTTCCAAACTGCTGCGTTACAGGAGGTTCTATATTTGTTCTGAAAAGTCTAAATGAAAATTTCTTGCTTAATACTAATTGACTGGACTAATAGTGGTCCCAGCTAAAGAGTGCCCCTCGGATATCTTCGGCTAAGTATCTTGATCTCGGAGTAATTTTCCCTATCACATGAAAATACTATAGTTCTGTTGGAAGAGTCAAAGATACTTGAAGGGTACTCTGGTTAGGACGGTTATACGTAAGTGCTGCTGTTATGTGTGCGTGCACAAGAACACTCTAAACAATTACACAGGCACAGTGAGCAACATAGACTGACGATCTGGTGTTCCAAGTTTCATGCTGCTTCTATTAAGTGCGATGACGTCTACACATCAAAAATAAATAATTGTTACGTATATTTCCTTTGACTGCATCGAGCACGATTCATCGTGATTAGTCAGATAAACTATGAAGTTATGTTTAAGAGCTGATATGATAACAATCATGGATACTAATTAGTAATATTCAATTTTCCAGATGAACTGTCCTATTCAAGTGAAACCTGCAGAGAGTGAAAGCCGTGGAGGTGAGGATTCCAAAAGTATTTGTGCCTAAGCGTATTAAACTTCATATAAGTTTAATTCAATTGCGGTGACACATTCTCAGCAACGAATTACTCAATTTGACCGAATAACCTACACCATACTAGAGTGAATCATTCAATTCTCATAGAGGAACTATCAAGTAACTACGTTTGTGAAATTTTGATTGCATGAGAATGTTCCGGAAATATTTATCATCAAAACTGGCAAATCCCCAAGTAATATACATCTTCTCAGTCTCACCGCCTCATTTTTTATGTATACTTCTTATGCATTTTGGAAGTTAATGTTTTCTCCACGGACAAAATGTTTTAATGCCCGAAGCCTGTTTTTTCACTGGAAGTGTTAAGATAGCCTTAAGATCCGCGCGTAGTTGAAATTTTGTGTTAGCCCATACCAAAGTTGAGTGTATTGTGCACCAAATTTCACTGCACAGTATTCACCATACCGAAAATTCCGTAAAACTCTCTACTGAAAAGTAGTAGAAAATTCTATTCGTGTATATTTACACAAATATACTGTTGGGTCCTATGTGGATTTCTATTTTTTCCCAATCTTCAATTTCGGTTCTGTTATTTTTCTGTTCCTATGCAGAATCCGGTCACTTCCAAGAAGAAATTTTACAAAGTTATCACGATAGCTTGTGTATTAAAAATTCGGTGCTTCCAGGTTCGATGCCACATGTACAAACTTGATTATTTTTTTTTTCTTTTTTTTTAAGTGAAGCTTCTTTACGAACGCTGGGAACTTTAAGAGTGAGCTGGTGAATGCATTACGAAATGTGTGACGCAGCGAGGCGAACGAAAATAGAGAGCGAGAGAGGGGGAAATCTACAAAGAGAGAGAGAAAGACAGAGCGTGCTGGAGCTGTTGAATAGTAAGCCAGCGATTCTGTTACACAAATGGTGACGTTCGATGGTATTAAAGCCAGCGAGCGGCCATTTGCTTTCAGAGTGCGCGCGCACACTACTTTTCTCTCACTCCTTCTCTGTCTGTTAAAATATCGTACGACTCATAGCTTAGTAAATAAACGAGCTTTTTTGCGTTACACGAACGGTGACTGTGTTATATTTACATGTGATTTTATTTTTCAACTTTAGACATTATTCATATTTGAAATGTTACAATTTCTCATAATAATTCAATTACGTATTTTTATAATTAATAATTAAATGCTCTATCTGTATAGTTTGACGGAAATATTCGAATTTATAGAAATATTTATACTTTTTATTTAAGGTGGAACAGTCTGAAAACACCACGTTAATAGAGGTCTCTCCCGGAGCGATTGGAATAGGCGCGATGTCCAAAATGATGATTATGGCAAAAAACAAAAGTAGTGTATAAAGGGACCGATAGTTATCCAATTCAATAAAAGAAGTTGAAAGTAATAATCCGCTATTTAGATATTAAATACAGTATAATGTATATTTTTATGTTCATATGTAGATATAGAGAATTTGAAATAATAAAATAATGAATAAAAATTTGTATTTTTGAAAATCGTACAATTCATTTTTTCAGAAATAGCCAAAACTAACTCCGAGTTACAGCGACAAGATGTTACACATCATATTGCGAGTCGTATTTAGACTCACGCATTGTTTCGACATTTTTTTCAAATTTTAATTCATGTATAATACACAAATTCAGAATACTTCCTCCTATTGAAGTGAAGTGCATAACAACTGTTATTTTCATCAAAGCACATTGGGTGCGTATACCAATATGTTTCTGAAAATAATACTGTGTGTGTATACATCCGATGAGACTTCATATATGATAAGTCTTAATAAAATAAAACCATACATGTTTATGTGTAATCATTGTCTTTTGAGCTATCTGCTTCTGCACTACTTTTTTCAGCGATGTTAATGTTGTAGAGTTTTATTAATTAACGTTTATTATGTGTTTGGTTTGTTTAACCTTTGATAGGAGAATAATCAGATAAGTTGGATCATGAGTATTTTCATTTCTGCCTACCCGAAAATTTTTCACTTTCATACAAAAGGTTTCTGATATAAATAGTGAATAAATCGCGAAGCATCAATCATTAATTTCAATGATAATCTTAATAATTTGTGGTTCGAAAAATTACCATCGACTAATCTTTCACTCTAAACTCCTTCCACGCATAGGCAATTTACTCAGATATAATATGACAAACGTTTTCGTCCTATTGAAACTGAAACAATTGGAATTAAAATATTCATAATTGTTTGGCAAAGTGATAGAAAACAAATCAAAGCTCTCCGAAACGTATACGTTTAAATAAAAATCAGAGTTTCATAATATTTCCGTTCGGAATTAAAATATTTTTTTCTGTCTGAATTATTTGAGGATTTGAAAAAATATATATCATTTTGCACAAATTTGAAAAAAAAATAGAGTGCCAAGCCTCTAAGCAAAATAACAATCATAAACAAATTATGGTGATTGATCGCGATTTTGGAAGCTAGAAACGAAAATTGTACACTGAACACTTATTCACTTCACTCTAAACTGAGGGCTCATTAAAGCTCTATAGTCGATACTCAAAACTCGGAAAGCGGCTGGAAAATTCCGAGTGGCCAGTCGAAGCTCGAAAGTCAATTGACAATACGCTCATTATTGCAAGTGCCCGATAAATTTGAAAACATTATCATCATACGATGGGATTTACTTGGCGTAAACAACGATCGTGTAAATTAAAAAATACTGCCATTGGAATTTTTAATCAGTGGGGTTGTTTTTAATATCATTATATATTATTCTATTTGATTGAATTAAAAAAAAAATTCGTTCGACACATTTATTACCATAATTGCAATAAATATAGATTAGGATAATCAGAAAATTTTAAACATATCATCTTTAGCAATTCCACACACTAAAAATTCCCTATTTGACCCAATGCAGTAGGAAGTCCCCTATGGTGCTTCTATTCCCTTCTCGATTTTTGGTATCGTATACTGTTTTTAATGTCAGCTGTAAGACTATGTTAAAACTTTTAGAATTTGCGGATATTTTGAAAAACTAGTTGCGTTTTTACCTGTCAAATTAATTTCCTGTGTTTATGTTTATGTCGTCACAATGTCATTGGCTTACTTATTGCAATTATTCAATTTGTAAATAATTCTAGAACATAATCGACAACACATTTTTCTCTGTTCTCTTTCTAACACGGTTGGTGAAATCAGATAGAAAGCTGTTCGTTGGAATGCTTAGTAAGCAACAAAGTGAAGATGATATCCGACAGCTGTTCGCAGTGTTCGGTGCCTTAGAAGAGTGTACAATTCTGCGTGGTCCTGACGGAACGAGTAAAGGTAAGGAATCATGCTACATTACATCATTCTTATGTAACGCTTTTGAAGGGTTTGAACATAGATTTTATACATCATCTGATAAACAAATGATCATCATTGTTATCCCACATCAGGACAGTCTAAAGTGGTGGGGCAGCGCAGATCACAATTGCGCAACACTGAATGGGTGGGGGGATGCTCAGACTGCCGCAGCGCAACTAGCCACGGGTATAAGAAGAGGCACATTAGTCTTTCGAGTCATTTTCTGACCACTGCTTTTAAAGGCAGCAACAGTTTTTGAATAATTCTAATTTCAAGTTGCAATTTGTCCAGAATAAATTTATATCAATATTGAAATTAAATATGCGTCATGGAAATAATATATACAAATTGAAAACACAATTGTTCTATTATATATTCATTAAAGAAATTATCAGAAAATATCACGATGAAGGGGAAGAGAGGGAATGTATATTAGAACGATTATCCGTCTCGTGTGCTTGTAATTCTGGATAGCGATCAATTAGGTCATTTGATGAGACTGCTGGGTGGTTGATGATTTTATATTTCAAGTTTCATAATTTATTGTAATAAATAAAAGCGTATAAAGTGCCTATTACTATTTTTGCTTACTTTACCCGGAGCCTAATTCCAATGATTTTCTACAATGCCGATGAATATATTCTGAAAGAAAGCTTGAAGGTCTTATTATTTGCAAAAATCTCCTATTTCATTTACGTAGTCAAATAACCACTGTGTTTATCTGTTTATTGCAGGTTGTGCATTTGTAAAATTCCCATCACACCAAGAAGCTTTAGCTGCCATCAACACTTTACACGGCAGTCAAACTATGCCGGTGGGTATTACTACTTGACACTAAATTTCTTAGTTTCTGCATTTTGTGATCAAATTTCTTTTCCCTGATCATATGATATGACATATTGTATGTTGATTTTTATAAAATTTCATAAGTGTCAGACAAAACAATCATTTCTTCTAGGGTGCTTCATCCAGTCTGGTGGTGAAATTTGCAGATACTGAAAAAGAACGACAAATCCGACGCATGCATCAAATGGCTGGAAACATGAACAGCCTCCTCAGTCCATTTGTATTCAACCAGTTTAGTCCTTACGGGGCCTATGCTCAAGTGAGTGACGAGTAGGATTTATCCGTTTATGCTTAATTAAGATAAATACGATAATAATTACATGAATTTATTTTCCTAGCAACAGGCTGCTCTAATGGCTGCCGCAACAGCACAAGGAACTTACATAAATCCGATGGCAGCCTTAGCTGCTGGTCAACTACCACATGGTATGAACGGTTTACCAACATCTGTTGGACCACCCAGTACTGGTGAGTATAGCATTTATATCATTGACAGGATTATGATAGTCTAAAAATTTCAAAAAATCGCATTGCTTCGATATTTCGAAAACGAACGAACATGTGTTTTAATCGCAACACATTTTCATGATTACTGGCACGAGAAATTGTGGAAAAACGATTCGTGTGGTTAAATTTTTTGTTATATTTAAATATTTGAATTCAATAACACAAAATAATCAAGATGCACTGACCAGGTTTGGTCGTAGGTACTGGAGCAGGTCAACCCGTTAATGGCGTGATACCTTCATTGCCATCGCCGACGATGCCGAATTTTAATATGGCAGCACATACGTCAAATACCCCGACAATGGGTTCAGAAACTGGAATGTACAGCAGCAGCATCCCACAAACTTTCGCTGGTCGTAAGTATTAATTTATGCAAATGATGTATGTTTTCAAATCGTATACCAATTCTATGTGAAAAATGAATCATTCAATCCTGATTCAATATTGTTCATCATATTAGAGAGATATTTATAAATTTCAAGTTATTATTAATAATAAACAAATTCATCAAAATATGGAGAACCTACTCTTATAAGTGACATCGGCAAACTGTTCTTGAGATCATGCATTTTATTTCTTCAACGCCACTAGTTTTTTTTCTTACTATCACAGATTATCCCGCCGTATATGGACAATTCTCTCAGGCGATTCCTCAACCAGTGGCTTCTGTTGGACCAACACAAAGAGAAGGTAATTCAGATTATATATAATATTCTGTTTAAGTATCTCGAGTCATAGCAGCGATATATTTTGCATCACATATGAAAGAAATAGCTATGAAATATCTCTACTTTCCAATAACTACTGCAAAACAAATTGAAAAATTTGAAGCATATAAATCGTAGATTATATTATGGTTGAGAGGGAAATTAAATGATTTAAGATATTAGAAAAAAAGGTGTGCTCAAGACATTTGAATTTTTCCGCATTTCGGAAAGCTACTAGCAGATTGTCGACCCTTTTGCCACTACCACTAGGAATCCTCCTCATTTAAACCAACGGATTAAATATACTAGTTCCAATGAAACATATTAAAATCTTTCATCACCTCAAAATAATTACAGCAATTTTTATAAATATGAAGTGTTGAAAGATTATAATATTGTTCCTATCTCTGCATAATAAATAATAATAAATCTAAATCCCTAATTAAAATTTCACCAAGAGTACCCTATTTTTTACTCAGTCGTTTAGATATTCTCTAATTTGAATGATAGGGTGCTCTATATCAGGACCCGAGGGCTGCAACCTGTTCATTTACCACCTGCCTCAGGAATTTGGTGACAGTGAGCTCATGCAGATGTTTATTCCGTTCGGAACGGTAATTTCTTCTAAGGTATTCATTGATCGAGCAACAAATCAAAGTAAATGTTTCGGTAAGTAAAGCAATTATAAATAAATATAAAAATCACCATAATGTATTATCGCAATTTATATGACGTATAGAAAGAATTTTAATGTCAGATCCCAAAATTGGTGGATATAACGCTAAAAAATAGTTTCTAATTAATTTCTTTGATCTAAAGTTCTGTGCTCTTTCCTAAAAATTTCTGAATTAGCTAATTTTTTTTTTTATTTCATTCAATTTTAAACGGTGAAGATTCTCGTCACGAAATGTTTGCTTCTGCCAATCTGCAAGCACGAAAATTTTAAGTTTGATTTTGTTGATTGATAACTAGCCATTGTTTATTATGTATTCAGGTTTTGTATCATTCGACAACCAAACTAGTGCACAGGCTGCAATTCAATCGATGAATGGGTTCCAAATAGGAATGAAGAGATTGAAAGTTCAATTGAAACGTCCCAAAGATTCTACCAAGCCATACTAACCCATGATCTAGTTTAGATACTCTCGCCGGTCTCCATTTTACGTCAAAATATGTAAAGTAAGTATTGTAATCAAGCTATTATAATTTATCTCAGCAGCAGAACCAGTCGACATTAATATATATCTCGCTAACTTTGATTTATCATCGATTTATTTACATCGATACTTCGCGGCAATTCTATCATTGGTATCATCTTTTTAAACGGTGACACGATGAATCAATAATTGATTTATGCATCGCTAATTTTTGGCGTAAAAGACTCAGCGTAATTTTTTATTCTTACAAATCACTGCCAACATCACCAGCCAACACTCAAAGCGAATGGACAAATTAATCCGCTTTTTGCGATGTTTATTCCCAACGATTATCAGCTATAGAGACCTAATAAAGCCTTGGTCAAAAATAGTCACTTCAAATTCTTACTCGATACTGTATTTCATACATTATTATCAATATTAAACAAGAAACATATCTTTGATTTCAGATAAAATAGCGTGATAACATGTATCCACTGGAAATTTGGCGAACTAACCTGAAGAATGGATAAACAGTTATCCATTAGTTAGACTAATTTTGTTGAAACAAATTAAAAAGTGTCAAATAGAGGATATGAAAATAAATTAAATAGTGTCAAAAAGGCGCGAATCCGGGGAACTGTTCTGACATAATCGTTATGTCTAGCAGTAAACTGATAATACTATATTCATGTCTCTAAAAGCATTTATCAAAAAAAAAAAAGGAAAAAAAAAATTCATATATAAAACAAATATTTATTAGGATCTGATATTTTTAAGAAATAAAAATGTTAAAAAGAGACTATAAAGAAAATAACATATATACTATATATATATATATATATTACTGTAAAATACATATAGGACTGTAGCCATTTAGGTAATGGTCATTCAGGACACAGTGAGAAAGCAGCTAAAATAAAATTTAGCTGGCACATGGCAAATCTGAAAAAAATTGAATTAAACTAACGTTGACTTAGACCAAGTTAATCGATATTTTCGGGCCAGCCGTATGTATGTATGTATGCGTGTGTGTGTCTGTGTCTGTATGAATATTGATTATCGAGGTAGATTTTATACATCGTGATAAAATGGAAATATAATTTGTAACCTCGACACCATATCTCAATGGTTGATTTTGACAGACAGATACTATGGTAGGTGACTTAAACTTGATGTGCAAAACATCTATAAATATAAAAACGAATCAATATTAAGAACAAAATAGGCATCTAGTTTTGCTTACCCTATACTTTTCATCATGATAAACGATTGGATGTGTAATGATCAAGACGCATTTATTGTGGCAATTGAATCTATTCCCATACAACATCAAACACACAAAATCCTAGTTCAGTACCGCGTAATCATTCTTAGTATGATGCATATCCATCACTGCTTAATGAATTTGGCATCATAAAATGTGAAGGTTCAATTCAATTTACACCAATTTGAACACTATTCATATAATGCTACGTGATGAAAAGCAAAATAAAGGAAAATGAAACGCGACAAAAATTGAAAGTTAGTTATACGATAATTCGTGTAATGAATATTTAAATGATCGTGATCTAGTCAAACATTATTATTAAAATGCAACTAAATGCAAAGTACATTAATAAATTCAGTTTAAAATTTAGAAAATATGAAAAAAAAAATCGAGCGCAAATGTCAATAAGAATGCAATATGCACAATGGTTTTGCGTCTCGTAGAATGAAAATATATATATAACTTTCTTGCATAATATGAGTATTATATCGCTCGTGATCGTACAATCGATTAAATATCAGAAATAATCGATATAGTACGACATAATGATATAATAAAGACTTGAAATCACCGTACATACACGAGAAAAGTAATTAAACAAATAATGCCAATGGAATATAATAGATTGTGCAGTCCACTCACAAATTTATTTGAAATTAACCATCGTAGCATCATCAAAAGTATGCCAATGAGGCTGTGACAAAAAAATTCTGTAGTGAATAATTGTATTTTCGCACAGGTGAATATTTGTGTTTAGATTCGCTTACAGGTTAAAAGTAGCGAAAATAACGCTATGAACAATTATTGAATCATTCATAATTCAATTCTATATACACTGTTCATACCGTTATTTTTTGTTTTCAATCTTTAATTTTTCTTATTCGTTTTTTTTGTTGATTACATTTTAATTTTATGAAGTATATTGAAAATCAAGTTAATTGAAGATAATTTGTTTATTTAGTCGATATGTTTGCTACTATCGTATATTAATTTTTTAATATTTTTTTATACTTATTTCAGAGTTCTTTAAATTTAATTTCAGCAATTAACATTGTGCAATTTTACATTAAATTAGACTACGATATCTTTAAGCATAATTGCAATGAAAAAAAAACGCTAAATTGATAAAATGAAGTAATTTACCTGATGTAAATCATGAAAGAAAAAGATCATAGCATTAGATCGAATGAGCGCATGAAGCTAAAATTGAAACCACTGGTTTTAAAATAACACCCTCCAATAGAAAATAATAATTTTCTGAAAAATATAACGGCGAAGATTATTCGGATACAGAAAAATAATAAACTAAAGTACCAATTATTTATATAATTAGGCATGAAATAAAATAACACAATAATGAGTTCCAATAAATGTTATAGTTATTAAAATTCATTATTAATTGACATGCAAAAAAAAAAAAAAAAAAAAGCGAAATAGAGGAATATTAACTATAAATAAAATATAATTCCATCAGGAATATAGCAGAAAATATTTAAAGATGATAAAGGAGAAAAAATATATATGTTCAAATGAAATACTAAATGAAAATACTATACAAATAATTTCATGAACAAAAAAAAAAAAATATATTATATATATATAATATAATAATTACTATTATAAAGGTTTTACACGAAAGAATTTACTCAACTCATAATGAGATATTATTGGCGATTAGCATGTGCTTTATGTCTAATGCATTAAGCATAATTGAACATAAGACATGAAAGTTTTTATTGCAATTTACTAATCACACGCGTCTTGAAGAAAAAAATAAATAAATAAATAAATAAATAAATAAGAAAATATACATTTACTCTTAGACGCGAGTATAAAATTAATCAATTACTGAGTTGATATGAACTAACGAGATTATATATATATATATACATACATAAATATTCTATGATAATACTAATAACATATAAAAGTTGAAAAAATATTCTAATCGTAATATACATATATATATATATACATACTCGTCTCGAAAAGATGACGAATAAAATCATAAACACATAGCGTGCATGATGATAATGCACATTCTAATTTTTGAGATGAATCAATATACATATTAAATAATGTATAATATGAAAAAGTGAATATATTCACTAATTTTAAATTAAAAATTAAATTAAATATTCGACATTGGTCGCGAGAAATCTAAAAAAAAAAAAAAAAAAACATTGCCGATATATGTATCTGCATTCATGTAAATGACATGAAATAATTTGAATTCACACACATACATACATAATTACATATATATATAATATATATACGTACATACATACATGCATACATATACGCATACTTGCCTGATACAAATATTTATAATATTAGCCAAGAAATAGATTGCGATTCGTGATCGTATATATATATAAAATAGATTCATTATAGTAAAAATTATTAATTCCTTTTGTTTTCTGCATAAAGGAGATTGAACCTATCGGGACTGATTCTAAAGCAAACAAAAAAGAATAAAATATAAAAACTTATGCCTCGTTAATTATACAGATATACAAATATACACATATATATGTATATATATGGGAGGTATATTATTATTATGCGTACATTGGTACGTCCTTATACGTGATTACCAATTGATATCACTATGAGATAAGCTTTTTCAACAAATACGATAATAATAAAAAAATATATAGTAAAATTAATGAGTATAGTTGTAGAATTGATAAAACAAAATAAATATAACAGCCAAAATAAATCATATTGATTAGGTGAATTAATAGATAAAATGAAAATATAAAAAAATATGCCAATATGAGGGCAGAGACAATTGAACTGAATGAAAAAAAAAAGAAAAAAAGAAAAAAAAAATAACAACAATAATATATTTTATTGAAACATGATTATATTCTAATCGTCATATAAAATATAGTATAAAAAAAAAAAAATAAAACAATATTAAGAAAGATGAAATATTAAAATAGCATTAAGTCTGAATCTATACACCTATATGGAATTATAAATATGAAAATATTTAGTGATCACTGAGGATTAAGCTTCGAATTTATTTTTACATATTGATGATGAACACAATAAGAGTGTGTTTATGATGACGATATACTTAAAAAAAAAAAATGAACATTTATTTATCATCTACTATATTCTAATATTCACCTTAAAATTATATATAAAAAATTATCCCGTTGAAAAACTGATAAGATATAGAGCTCATGAGTTATAGATTTAAGTATACTGATGAAATTTTAACTTATTCAGAAATGACAAAAGTCTAAAAATATCCAAAAACTAATTTATGATAATAGGAAATTCATGCCTAATGACTGTCACAACGATAATGTATTCGTTTAAATCAAAGATTAGTTATTGTTATGACAGATATAAGGTTGCTGATTTATTGTCCTTAATTATTTTATGATAATGTGCACTTCCAGTAAGAGAACACATGCACTTGTGCAGGAATGATCGTAGGAGTTGGTTTTACCAACAATTTTAACACGGGTACCTGTGAACATCATTACTGTCAATCACATAATGAATGTATAATGATAATACACATATATTGCATTACAGGCAATTTTATAGTTTTATTATTGCACTATAAAGCTTTATATGTGTTTTATTATAAATAATTTATTTTTTCTTTTTATATAAAAATTTCATTTTAATAGAAAAATAAACATGTCAATATTTAATATTTCTCAATATCGATTCCAGTTATAACGTCAGATTATGCAAAACAATAACATAATTAATCTGAATTATTTAGTTGATATTGTATAAAGAAGGTATTCTATTGTGAAAGTTTGAAGAAAAATTTACTATTTAGGATTTATTTATTTTCATACTAAAACAATTGTTCTTAAATTGATTTGATAGTTTTTAAATCAGCTGAATGATTTTAAATATTTATTAGGCAAGAGTTAATAATGTGTGAAAAATTATTTTGAAATTTCGAATTATATTTCAACACAATATTCTTAAAAATATAAATTTTTTTTTTTATATGATAATTAAATATAATTCATTTAATATTTATCTATTTATATGATTTATATAATTTATATAATATTATATAATTTATATAATATAATATAAAATAATAAAAAATAAAAATCTAAACTTTTATGAAATAGAGAAGAAAAAAAATGGACTTTTTGAATGTTTCACAGTAGTATACCTTCTTAAATCACAATCTCAACTCAATATTAAAAATTAAATTAGAATTGCAAACGTAAACGGACGCTATTATATATGACAGCAACTGCGTATTTATCAGTTGCATATCCGTAAAACGATTTTAGGAAACAGGGTATATGTTTTTAAAATTATACGCATACAAATTCATGAATACAAATAATATAAAATTACATCTTTTTTAAGGATGCATGAAGGAAAGGCTTTCCCTCCAAATTATTTATTTATATAACCGCGTCATCCAAACAATTAAAAAACATTTTACATTTATCTGTGAATAATGTTACCACTATCATAATTTTAGTTAAAAAAATTAAAATAATTTTTATTTGATATATTATTCATTATTATTACATCTTAACTTTTTGAACGTATTATTTACTAAACATATATTCCGGATATTTATTGGTATACACAATATTTTATTTTATTTTATTTTATTCCCAATTGTCGTTTCACCGATGAGAAAATGAATTTTTTTCTGTAATTTAATTATCTCTATAATCATATAGGGGATGAAGACATTAAGATAATTTAACATATTAAATCAATCAATACATTCGATAAATTCGTTTGTGAATAGTGAAAAATACTTTCAATATAATCTCATAAAAATATTGGAAATGAATTAAGTGACTTATGTCTCACTTATATTGAGATTTACTGATTGTTTACAGTAAACAGATTGAATATAAATTGGTCATGAAAGACAATTTATTTCAATTAACTTATATCGCATAAATTCAACTTATATATCATAACTATAACACAAAATTCATTATTCCATCAATAAAATAAATACACGAAATCGACAACGCTTAATACTCATGCTTTATATTTTTAATTGAGTATGAGTAACTTATTAGCATTTAAGTTAACATTATTATTAAAAAAAAAAAAAACCGACACAATAATTTAAAACGTCCGCGTTGTAATTTCGAAAAGTTAGATCCATTTGTTTGCTTTCATGATTCAATTTAGTCAGCTATCTTTGCAATTCATAAAATCGTTTTTAAAATGAAATTGCGTCGAGACGTACGCTTGAATCGATTATTAATGGTGGATATTTGTAATAGGATGAATCATGAACTACGTATTTTATACTTGACGTTATTTTAAAAATACACATTCGGTAAGGAAACAAATCAAACGAATTGTATGCCATTATAATAAAAGATCTTTCATACTTATATAAGACCCCATGATCAGTACAAATAATCCTGTAATATTATTCAAATAATAATAATGTCTCTATGACATTTCCATGTCTGGTCACAATATTTTTACTCTTCTAGCCATGTCCATGTATTTGTTTTTATTTGTATATAATATTTATTTCCTTCGAGTAATTAATTAACTAATTTATTGTTCCTTTATTAAAAGCGTGATAATTTTCTTAGACAAATTAGATTTTAATTCGGCACACAAACTTCAATATCTGTAAATGAGATTTAGGAATTAGTGATTGAACTGCCAAGATTCAAATAGAAAAAATCATAGAGTTATGCCATTCGCAAACCGTTGTCAGATACACAAGTCTTTTAATAAAAGCGTAATATTTTTTTTTCAATCGGAAATAACTATGCTGATTTAGAAATAAAAATAATCCAATAAATAAAAAAACCCACAATTGCATGAGCAATTTGCTTAAACAATTTGAATTGATTAAAAGCTAGTGTCTTTGAAAATAATTTAATTTATGCATAGCAAAAAAAAAATCTCTACTACTAGCTATCATCCCTGAATCAATGTACCTTCAGTTGACAATAAAATTTCGAAATAATTCACGATACTTTCAAAGTATATTGTGAATAACTTTCATATTTTAATTTTAATTTTTTATGATATTTAACGTCTTCAAAACTATACAAGAGCATTAATTTTTTTCACCGCCGAAAACTATCTACATTATAATTTTACATTGAGGCCCAAGACTGTAGAAACACACCTGAATCATTATACCTATAGTACAATTTTACAAAATTACCGGATCCAGTCGCGTTATTGTGTATCAAAGGATTTGTACTGTGATGTTATAGAATGTATTGAGCGAAAATATTCGTAAAATGGCGTTCGAAAAGTTTAAAAGTTTCAATGATCCAGTTATGTGTTTCAAATAGCTATACCATAAGAAGTAACTACAAATGTTTTCCACCATTGAAAATACATTGCTTTTGTCAACAAATTTTTTCATTTTTTGAAGTGAAACTTCTTTAAACAAAGCGTGAGATTAAAATTATAAAATATTTTCTGTTACTATAATACAAAACTCGATAGAACAGTGATACATTTTTTCAATAGAAACTTTTTAAAAGAATTTTCGAAAACAAAAATTAATTGCCTTCCATGCTTAAATTTTTTATACCTCCTGAAAATTCTACTCTATTTTATCAAACATTTAATGTCACAAAGTTGGATTGTATTCATGTGCCTGTATTAATTTGAACGCGATCAACGTCAGAAAAAACTCTACTTTTATAATCCCTTGAGACAAAGAAAAAAAAAAGAAAACAGCGTGATAATTTATTAATTTTGTTAAAAATTCTTTCCAGCACTTTTAAATGAATCTAAATTTTTTATATATAACATTCAAGAATACCATAATGTTTCATAATTACATTGGTTATCAGGGTAAATTTTAGCGAACGATTTTAATCGTGTTCATTGCAGTTCGCTTTATCAGGGTAAATCTAATTTTCAAGTTCATTCAACAACCTCTTTTAAGTGTCATGTCTTTTTCGATGACATTACCGACTGCTGTTTCATCAATCGTAACTAAAATCGATATACAGCGACACATAATCGAACAAACGCTGCACTAACCAATTTATTTTTTTGCCAAAATGCTTCGTCATTTTCAGAATCACTTTGCATTGCTCATTCGATTTACGTTGCATTGGAAAAAAAAAAAAAAATCACTCTTAACGCACCAAAAGAAGTTTCACTTCAAAAAAGATGTTAGTTAAAAAAAAGTTTGAAGTTATGATATATTAAAAATTTGGACAAACAGGAGTTTTTTGACTCTTGATTCCTTTCTGTGCACGGAATTGACGCTGACTTTTTTTACGGGTATCAAATAATTTAGTTTTCACTATCTACTTGAAGATTTTAAGATTGCGATAATATTGATGATACAAATAATTAATAGTGGACATTAAATTTCAATATAAATCCACAATTAATGTTAATATAACGATTGCTGATCATGGTACACACATAAACAAACACACACAATTAAATAAACAAACAAACAACTACTTATTTGTGATGGTACTCGTAATATCAACCGTATGATCAACGAAATATATTTTCGTTGGTCTATTTTTTAACATTTTTTCATCTAACTGAGTTGGACCATATAATAAATCACTTGAGTTTTTTTTTAAACATTTTTTCATTATCAAGAAATATATTTCTATACATGTACATGTATTATATATATTTATATATACATATTATATACAAATACAGGCTGCAAACAGTGAAAGTGATTTTCAACACTACAGAGATTTAGATGTCTGTTGAAGCACACCGAATTCCGAGATTATTTATTTCATTGTGTACACTCAGAATATTCACGTATTCATATTATTATATATAATTATTATATTTTTAAAACAAATAATTAAGCATTATTTGAACAATTAACACGTCCGGGGAAACTCAAATAAAATTATTTTCACAATTAAAAATATGTCAGAGAATAAATTTAGAAAAATTGAAAATAAAAACTTATCGAAATGTTAAAATCGATTATAGATAAGTTTTGCAATGTAGGTATTGAAACGATAACAATCATGTCTTGCACAGTGATGAATTGGTGTGATATGGAATCACCGTTTTCAGGAGGTAGTTTAGAAAAAATAGTCACAGATTTTTTTTTATGAAGTTAATCTTTTAATATAATTTCATTAATGTTTGAAAAATAAATTTATATAAATATAAAGAGATAAAACGAATTAATTGGGCACTTTTTTCGAGTCTACTCATACACACGGGATTCATAAACGGTTTACATGATCACCGAGCATCGAATTTTGATTTCCAGATAATGATATTAATCAACTAGAATGCTCAATATATATTTCTTTTTTTTGTTATTATCTTTCAATTTAGCATATTGAAGCATTAATTAAGGTCCTTAAAAGCCTTTAATTTAACATAAACTGATAATGAATGACTCTAAATTTTAAATTTCATGATAAACCTACGATATTTCAAACTGCGAATTCAGATTGATAATTGGAATACAAACTCATTAATGCCACTCAAATTAATAATATTATCAAACATAAATCCGCTCCATATGATGTTGAAACTTCCGAATATATTTAGAAGAGAGGATTTAACAAACTTCAACACTGAATTAGTTGAAAACGTCCTGATCTCATTCAAAATTATCACCAACAGTTTTCATCCTTTTATACCACTGTGATAATTTTACAAATTCACTTTTAGTTTCAATCTTTTTCACAAGATCTGCCAACAAATTGCATATTATACCATCAACATGTGAAAATTAACCCGGGCCGGTGTGCCTACTACATCTAATATTAAAATATTATCTGTGAGTCAACATCAGAAATCACTTGACTAAATATTCATTTCATATACATCAACTTCTGTTGAATAAAAAAATGGAAAATTATTGCAGATATTTAGTATTATTTTAATAAAATAAATTTTGATGATAAAAAAATTTTTTTTACTCTTCAAACACGTGGAAAAAAAATTATTTCATCGTTTGAGTTTACTATAAGATTGACCCAGGCTGTATTGAAGTATATAATTATTCAGACACTTGAAAACTAGTTGACTGGCGTATACATATACAGAGCTAGTTTTTCATTACACTATACACGTGAAGAGGGCACAAAATAGAGCTGTGTCTTTTGATTAAAATGGATCAACCATAATGATTTTATTTATAATGCTAATATGCTTAATAATTCACTCTAACAAAGAAAACAGATGTTTGGGCATGGCTAATGTATATAGTAGGTAGAAAAATTTGGTTTATCACTAGCAGGATGCGTAGGCACATCAAATGCATTATAAATTCCCAAATAAATAAGCATATTAAATTCATATATATGTATTGATATCATTATTACATATATTATAAAATAAAATTATCAAAAATTTGATAGAATACTTTTCATCACGTTCTACGGAAAAAAAATTAGTTAAATTGAAGTTCAAAATTAAATATAAATTTTATTTTCTGCTGAACCTTAAATTATGGTTTAAAAACTAATTAATAATAAAATCATTTCATCGATTACTCGGCTAGAATATTTATTGTATTTGTTTAAACAGACCGATAAATGTTCAGGAGAATATTTTATGTATATTAGAAATTTTAGAAATTAATTATTTGCAGTAAAATTATACAAGTCGAATTTGAGGGAAATATAATGTTTTTTTCTTTTGACTTGAGTGATGAAAAGTGAAAAATAATTAAGTAAATAAATATATAAAATTAAAAATATTTCATGTGCATACATAGACATTCAGTATGCACACGATAAGTACTGTAACGTGAATGCACACGTTTAAATATAATAGATAATAGTAAATTATATAAATATATTAACAATGTTTATGGAATTCCATAAGATAAGTGAAATAATAATTTATAGTATAATTAATACCACGATTTTGTTTTGAGAATCGTGAAAATTATTTACAAATACAAGATAAAAAAAATAATTATCATGAGTACCATTGCCCATCTATTCATTGAAAGTATGGCAGTATTAATAATCAATAAGAACAGCTAATGAAAAAAAAATTAAAAGAAATCTTTGTATTAAACAGCAAAATAATATTTTAATTATCACCGCTTATATTGTAAGATTAAATATTATATTAAAAAAACGCTGTGGACAAAAAGATCAAAAGACCAGAAGATATATTATGAAAAAAAAAAAAGTTCATGCGTATACCAAGCAGGCCAAAGTAATTTTCTGGAGAAATTCATAATTATTTATATATACATTCATAATCATTTGAATATAAATATTTATTATACATAAACTTCATTAAAATTATGATTTTTAAAAAGAGTCTGTATGCGTGCGAAATAAAAGAAGGTTAGGGGGGAGGTCAGTCGAGGGTGCATAAAAGTCTAATACTAAATAAAAAGGCATAGCCATTAATTTATATATTTTACAAAAGTTAATATATTATAATCAGCAGCTTGAGAAAATTAAGATAATTTATTATGTGCACAAGTCTTTGATATTTTTATTTAATTTGTTATTGAGTCAAATATTCATAAATATTTTATTTTAATTAATGTAGTAGTAGTGATACTACAAAATAGTCAGATTTAGTTGAAATAAAAACTACTTATTCTAAAAATTATGAGGTGCATACTGTAAACTTTTTGTGACGATTGTCTACCTCAAAGCTGAAATATTTAATTCTGAAAATGCACTGATTAGTATTAGCACTTATGGAAGGCAGAAATTAATGAAGAGTTATTTAATAATCAGGGCAATGAAACCAAAAGTAAGATTGGAATGAAAAATAACTATAATTTAGTTTGAATATAGAGGAATGATGTACAAAAAAAAAAAAAAAAAAGACATAAATATATTTCGTATTTTAATTTGTTTATATAAATGAAGAAATTTTGAGATTTCTGTGTGTAAAAAAATGCTCACAAGAAAATATAATTGCGATTTGGCCACAGTGTAATTTATATGAGGGAAGCGCGATAAATTTGTTCTCCTGCGCCCACCCGATTTCTCTTATTCGTATTTTACTCTCTATTTTCTTTCTATGATGAAGAAAAAAAAAATAATAATTAAAAATTCAAAGCATTCAATATGTCAGAATAAAAATCAGAAATAGATTCGTGAATAATTTGGATCGAAATAAAAAAACTATTTAATTCTAAATTCAACTTATTTGTGTTATCTATAGAATTTTAATTTCAGAAAATTAAAGATACTTTTATAAGTGTTGCCAAGCTTAATAATTGTAGCATATAGAAAAAAATTTAATTATTCCGACAATTTATTGAATGCTATCAAATAAATATTTTTATGTATATTACAATTATTGAGCATGGCAATAGTTATAATAGTGTCAGTTGTTTTTCTATACTAAAATTGTATAGACAAATTAAAACAAATTTCGTCGTTTTGACTTCAGCATTTTTTTTTTTCGTAAAAATCACTTGTTAAAATTCTATTTGTTTCAACAATTAAACCTATTATTCGTTCATCTGAGTCTCTGTCAATAACTGATGACCGACGAAGTTGCGCAGTGGATGAAATCACTTTAATGTTGAAACGTCACAGTCGGCGAACTAATAAAAAAAAATTGGATGATAATTTTTGTAAAGGCTAAATTCTATTGGAATTGATTGCTCTTGATATCCTGAGAAAGAAATAAGAAACTTTAGCATCTAAAATGGGACCGCAAAACATTTCTAAATTTTTTAATTTGTTAAAAAAAAAAGTCAAAAATCAAAATCTTCAGTTAAAAGAATCTCCATATTCTTCAGATTACTTTTTTTTTTCCACAAATTCAAAAATTTAAGTATGTATTTGTTGATCCCATTCTAGCTCTTTAGATCTTTCATTCTCCCCTCAATCAATCAACAACAATCAATTGCAATAAAAAATAATTCTTCAAGTAAAAATCATCATACAATTTTTTTATAAACTCTTGGACTTTTATCTTCGCGTCAAAAAACTCTTACGCTAAACTCAATTGCCATAAGAGATAGAACAATATACATTTTCCATCTCATTAAAAAAAAACAGCTAAACTTTTACATCATGCTAGCAGAAAAAAGCAAAACCCAAAACGAGACGTTGCCAAGACTCAAAATTCGAATCTTTACCACGTCACAATGCATATGAAACAAAATAATAAAAGATCTTTAAATATGTAATTTGATTATGGGTTTCGCTTACAAATAAATGGTCCAGCTTTTTTTCTGAACAAAAATTTGGTGCAAGATATGACAGTGTCCCCTTGATAATGATTATATTTCTGCACTTTTTGTATAAAAAATAATAAAATAATGGTATGAAAAATTTACCATAATCCTTCAAATAATTTATAAAAATAGAAAGAAATAATTAGACCCTACAATCGAAAATACCAATAATGATAACAATGATAATAGTAATGATGATAATAATATTATTAATAGGATTAATTATAAATAATAATATTAATAATAATAATAAATAATAATATTAATATTAATAATAAAATAATACAACTTGTGATGCAAGCTTGTATAATGTGTAAGCGCACTTAAGCTTTGCAAGTATTTTGTAAACGCTGCACCAAAAATAAGTTTTCGAAAAATATATAGATCACCATTTCACATTCACCATTTATATCCCTATATAAAAAAGAATTCATAAATTTCATTAAATTCTCAAATTATGAGAATAAATTGAATTTACGTATATCAAAATCAATATGTTTCATAAAATCATTTCTTCTGGGATATCTTATCACTAATAACAACAAAATGGTAATATTTATCGATATATCAATTCGATTACTACTATTATTGTAATATAAATATTCTATCAAATTAACGAAAATGAAATTATGCTCTATGAATAATTATTTATTATGTATGGCGAAGGGAAAAAAATAAAAAAATAAAATGTGATTTCATCGAAAGGTTATATTATATGCGGCCCAAAAAAAAAAATGCGTTTTGGGAAACGCACTGCTTCTTGAAAGATGTAAAATAGTTGAAGAATAATATATAACGTCTTGTAGCAGTGAATCGAAATTGATAAACCGCCAAACATAATAAGACCGAAAACTTGTTTTCATTTTTACAAAATATTGTTATTTATTCGCTGAACGACAATGCTATTATTATCAGCATTTTATTATTTAAATAATTTATAGTGATTTATTAATTTGTCATTACATCTGTATGGTCATGGACTATAGTTGGATTTGAATGAAAAGATACATATGAAAGTTCAAAATGTCTATAATTTTTATGCATATTATTGATATCTTTAGAGCACATTGATCAAGGTATTTGTCGTTCGGTAAATCATCATATGATTATTGATACAAAATTTATGAAGAAAATAAAGCAAATGAAGTTAATAAATATGTATACTGTAAATTATATATTATTTCTCATAAATAATTATACTGTTTTTATCTTATATTTGTATTTTTTTGTTATGGTCATGTACCGTCCAATAATACATTTCTGTATTAATGAATATAATAAAACCTGATTATATTTAAATCAAAAATCATTAAAAATACCTACACAGTATCCAACAAATCATATCAAAATTTATTTAACTTGTACTTCTTCTACTTTATTAGCATTTCCAATAACCTAATTCATTGAATTCTATCACATTTTATACCAAAAATCATCTTAATCCCCTAATTCCATCCATGGCTTCACTGATACACAAGCCCTGATGGTGAATCGTATTCACAAAGATTGGGACCAGGCTGAAATATAGGGTAATGCTAAAAAAAGAAGGACATTGTAACAATCAGCAATGGTAAATGAACTCTCTCTAATTCAGATCAATCGATATCCCTGAACAGCTGCTGTGGATGTGCTCACTAAACAGGTTTGCTATAGGATCATTTTGATATCTCCATAATATAATACAAAGACCTTAGGTTTTCGAAAAAAAAAAAAAAAAAAAAAGTATGAGAGATCGACATGGGCTGAGGACAACTAATTAGTAGTATCTCTGTTGACAAGGCAATGAAATCTGATACTTGGCTATGACCCCGATTTGCACCACACTGTGTGAAGAAGCTCGAATTTCGTTTAACAGTGATACGCCCTTCTGGAATACCTAACAGAAACAAACCTGACGATCATCGTCCGAGGTAAGGAACTATAAACTATTTCATCACTAGCATGAGGGAGACAGTTATCGACCTGACATCGAGGACTCTGAGGGTAGTAAAATTGGTGGGGAAGTCGGAGGAGTTGTGTTGAATAAACTGTCCCGGACCAACTGGCACTTTACAATCGGGGATAAGGCCCGTATATGAAACCTGAAGGCAACTAAATGGGTAGCTTATATGAATACTTCCATGAAGAGCTTGAAAATTTGATGAAGAGGTTTGGACATTTATTGATTTGAGTGTAATTTGTTTTGATAAAAAAATAACAAAGACAAAATCCCACCTTCAAATTATTGTATCTTTGCATCCATATTCATATAACATTTTTAAATTATCATCACCCATCTATGCTTGTTTATTCCCAACAGATTTTTATAAATTGAAATGAAATTAATATGAAAACTTGCCTGACACTAATGTAGATAAAAATTGAAATTAAAAAAATACTTCAGGGCATCAAAAATCACTTCACACGAAAGATTACCGACTTACCTGACATATTCTCATTTTTATAATGTATTTCCATCATTATCGACAGCGCAAACTCTCCTATTGAGCTTTTAATATCGCCACATGTGAGGGCGCAAAACCTTCTCATATATATTATTACATAACGTGAAATACTGTGGCCTCACAATAGTTGTAACTTGTGACAGCACGGAGTGGCATTTCGTGGAGTGCACCAAAGGAAATTCGGGTCATGGGGAAGATTTGAATTCTACTTAATGGTCCACTGTGCTGCCACAGTAGACGAGCACCTAAGTTACACCGTGAGTGCACCAAATGCACTAGGTGGTGCTCGCACTTGGCTAATGGGGGCTTATATATATATATACATGAAATAATGATATAGTAGAATTCTTTTTGTCCGTATAAAGATCATCAGTATGTCTTCTATGTGTGCCACACATCAGTGACATCCAAGGTGAACTACGTTGGAAATTTAAAACAGCAAAGTGGGAGTATGGCGGCCATTATCAGTGAGGTGTCAGTATTCGTTCATCGTGACGGAGTTTTTGGGTGTGGATTGTACGGTTTCCTGTCGCCGCGGGTACGGTAGCGAAAAGTGCGACCTCAGCCAACTGTTGATATATCCAGTGTCCACGTGTAGAAAGAATTTTTTATATAAAATAAACGTAACAAACAAGGTAAGATATATAAAATACTTCAAGAATTATATTTTTAATGTACATTAATAACATTAGAACATTAGAACCTCCAAATTAAGAATAAGAATGTAAAATATCGCATTATGCTTCACGAATTTAGAAAATATATTGAAAATATTATGGAGATTTGTATGTATAACAGTATTCAAATCTTTCTGGTTCAATATCGGAAAATGTAATTTTATGAAATATTTCACAAATTGGGTTATCTTTCACTTCCACCTGCAATTATCAAAACGTCAAACCTATTACTCACTTTCTAGTTGTGATTTCTCAGTATTTTATCGAAATGAAAATTCATCATGTGATGAAGGGCCGTCAAGATGCATCTATGACTATGTGTCACTGTATACATTGAGAAAGAAGCCAGTACATATAAAATAGAAAAATAGAACGTGGGTACGTGTACCATATTCGTTCTGTAATAGAGAGGAATGAAGGTCGAACATTAAAATTTTTTTCTTCTTCATTATTCTTTTTTTAATTTTAAAAATGTACTCGGTATAGGAAAATTCGAATGTCATCAATGATAATACTAATGTCAATTACACTTACAAGAATGATAATGACAGTTTGCTTCTACCTCAAATTATATTTCATATATATTGTTTTCATTTTCTGAATTATCAAATTATTTCATAGAACGAGAAAACAAGCAAGAACAAATAATAAATTTTCACGTAAAATCAAAATTTACTAAATTATTTTATAACGTTTCTTTCATTTGAGTAACATAACCTATCATCTGAAAGAAATACTATTACGTTCATGTTCAATTGAAATGAAATAACTAAAGAAAAATGATATCGATAAAACTTTTATGTTTAAAAATGATCATTTATGTTGGAACAATCATTACTGAACATAATATACTAAGCTATTGTCCATCACAATGTTATCTGAGAGGAAAAGTTCTAATCATTCAGTATTACTCCAAACTGTTAAGATGGATCAGATTTTTTATTTCATGTAGTAATTGTAGTTTTTTTAAAATAAAAAACATTATTAACTTCAAGTTCAAGTGCATGTTTCGTTCTTGAATTCATAATTTTATCTAAAGAGAGACAATTACTACCTGGCAAAAATTAATATTCATATTAGATAAGCTGGATAATTGTAGTGGACATAAAGGCCAAGTTAATGCTGATTATTCTTAGATAATCCGTACTATATTGCTCATTCATTTAATTTTCTTCATTACCACTTTATCCTATATAAAATAATAGTCATATTAAGGAGTAAACCATTCATATTATTTTAATATTTCATCTATATATTAAAAACTCACTTTAATTAATTACAGGTCAACTATTCATATAGCAGGAATTCTAAAGCGTCAGAATGCCAAAATCAGTAAGTAAAATCTAACTTGCTTTATAATAATCGAAAAAAAAAGAAAGATTATGTATATATATATGTATATATATACATTCAATAGAACAATACATATGTAGATATATTGAGGGATAAGCCATAATCCTAACGAGTTAATTATCACTAGTCAAACATTGCTTTTATATATTTGCTTCAATACAATTCTATTCAATCAATAAATCTATAGCTATTCTGGTTCGAATAATGACTAAGCTTGAACCTCTCGAAAAATGACCAAGGATTATCGCGGTCATTGACATAATTCATTTTTCGCTATGACAGCATATTTAAAATGAGACAGAGGACTAATGCAATAATACGAATATATATTCTTGAATACAAAAAACTGTTGATAAATTATTTTATATTACAAATAATATCTTGAATTTAGTACCTTTCAAAAAAAATATTCATTTATCTATATAGTTTGAAAATTAAAGATTAACGTGTATATATGTACTTTTGAGATGCATACGGAAAATTTATTGAAAATTCTTTTAATATATTTGTCATGAAGAAATGAATTATTGAAAATAGCGCAATGTGATAGAAATGTCTTGTAGGCAAAGTGATTACAACTATCCGATTAATCTGAGACAAAGGCAGCAATTTTTTATCAAGCTACATGGATATATTTATAGTTATTTGATGAGTCATGAAAAGAAATTTGAGATTAAATTTTCATAATGGCAGACATTAGAATACGTGAAAATTTGGAGAGATATAGAGAACTTTATCATGAAATTATTTTAATTTAAGGTTGGGTATTTCCAAAAATCTGGTAAGAGAAGGAAAAAAATTAGAAATTGATAGATAGTAGATGTAGTTAGAAGAGAAGGGAAACATTTAAATGCTCCTCCAAACTTTGATTTGATTCCAAATTGATACGAATTACTATCATGATGATAAGTACAAGGCGACTTATAAACAGGCCGGAATTTTTTATTATCACATCTCATAGCATCACGCATCCAATGAAAAGAATTATCATTTAGAAACTATACGTTCTAATTATACTTTAAAAAAAAAACTGTCAACCTAAATTAGGAAATAAGAGAATCGGAGAAAACCACTTCTGGGTCCAATGAACCCAATAAAATTAAACGTAAATAAAAATGAATTTCCATAAGTTGACCTGAAAATCAAAAATAATAAAAAAATCTATTAAATAAAATCTGAAATATACATAATTACACATACTCCATCAGTAGTAGCGTCAAAATACATATTATCTATTTTATATATTAAAAAAAAAAAAAAATATTCCACCTGCAGCCATACATTTTGTGTAAGCTGATGAATAACAGGTGGATGACTTACTTGTACATAATTGTTTGGGGCAAAACTTGGGTTTATACTTCTATTGACTTTATCAATAAGAAATATTCATTAAATTATAAATGTCAAGCGATCAATATGAACAATCCATAAGCCCTCGGTATTTAGCGTCGACAATGTCGTATTTATTTTCTCCGACATTAATAAAAGTTTCTTCTGCAATATAACATCAGCCACCATAAATTCAACATTCATCATTTGATCCTGATCACCCGATACATGCACAAACTGTTGATTGGTTGCGCCTTTGCAAACCGGCTTCCTCACGTGATATAATACATGGAAGACTTCATAGTTCATTCTCTATTCCACTCGTTCCGCTCCTCCATCTCTTGACGAGAAAAAAGTGAAACAGCTGGACGACGCCGCGTCGCATACTTAGCTGTACATATATATAAATATATGGGGAACGAATGGAACAAATGAATCGCGGATTAGGACCGTCGGCGCGAGACGTGAGGCGGTGAGGGGATTGGTTGATTCAAGCAGTTAAGCGACAACAGTTGCACTTGCCTCTTTAGGTCTAGTCCGTTGTTCAGTTCGTACTTGATTGGTTGATTCTGTGCCTAACTAAACGAATCTTATGTTAGATCTAAAATAGTGCCGTGTATAATACAATAAAAATTGAGTACTTATTTATATTAAAGACTTGTTTTTATACAGTGAATATTGCAGAGTCTTAAATTTCTTGAATGTTTTTTTACATAACCTGCAATACGTTTTGCTAAGTCGGTGGTTCTTAGTGACTTTTATTCTCCTTATTCGCAAGCAGATTTATTTAGTGTAAACTACCATGGTTGCTAGCTCAAAGATGGTAAGGCGCGGCTGTCAACATCATTAGATTCATCACGCATTATTTGAAATTTTATGGTCTATCCAATATAAAAAAAAAAAATATGTTTGTTATAGGTTTTATGAAATTTTATGAGTTGTACAAATTAATTAACTAAATGAAATTACTAAAAATGCTGTTCTTTATTCAATATTGTATACACAGTGTATATAAAATATCAACTATATATATTATATACATATTTATGTATAATGACCCAGCCCAATGTTGACGTCATTCTTGCATGAGCAATTATAAAAATAATGGTTTTTCAAAATTTTATCAATTACAAATATAATGAGCGCCATTTTTGGTGTTGTAATTGTGGTGTTAAACCATACCTAAAAATACCTGTACGACTTTTTTTTATGCTGGTCTACCATTAACCGATAGTGAATTATTTAATGACACGACGCAAACTCATATACCGGGTGTTTCATTGTTACGTCATTTTTAAATACATGATTTTTAATTCATATTTATGTTTTGTTTCATGTATCAATTCTCATTGCTAATAAAAGATGAACGTAAGGGTGACGACGATGGATGCCGAGCTGGAGTTTGCTATCCAGCAAGCAACCACTGGCAAACAACTTTTTGATCAAGTCGTTAAGACTATTGGTTTGCGTGAAGTGTGGTTCTTTGGACTCCAGTACACTGATATTAAAGGTGATCTTACCTGGATCAAACTCTATAAAAAGGTAAAAAAAACAGCTGTTATTTTCAGATAGCACAGACATAAAAGCTTATTAAAAATCTTGCAATATAAGGCGTCTTATTTTCTTCTTTAATCATGGATGGGAAAAATGGTTCTGAAATTAAAATTACGTAGGGGTTATATTTGGATATACATATACATACTTATTGGATATATACTCAATTTGTAGTATCTGGGTTTTTTAAAATAGGTAATTTATTAAACGAATGAACATTCATTCAAAATTATAAATAAAATACTAACTCTTTCACAGTTTGATGTCATTGGATTCTGTACTGTCGTTGTCAGAATGATAATTTTAATACATAAACTAAATTTTCGTCATTGTCATTCAATTCCTGATATAAGAAATTTTTATTTAAGTGCAAGTGACTTTATAACAAATTCTATTGAATAATATTTGAACAGTGCTTGAGATAAGTACACGAAAAATATTATAAATATGGTAAAAAAATTAAAAAGTCTAGAAAAAGACAACAAAATGACACTGACACCTTTGCGATTCTCCAAACTGTTGCGTCAGTCCATTACAATTCTACATAATTATTACATAAATTTATTACTGATGAACCAGATCAATGGCCTCCACTTGGGTCACTATTCTTATTTCTTACTAATTAATTGTAAAATTGAAAAAAAGTTAAATTTTCTGGATTATCACTTGAGTGACCTTGACACACCTTAAACATCTACGCCATAGTGTAATCTGCATAAGTCTGATGTTCTCCTCGAGGCTATCCCCACTACGATAATACATCCAGAACGTTCGCGAGTGCAAAGGTAACACAACGGATCAGTCATCTTGAATCACATTACATTTCCTCCTATTCTTGGGACAATATTTTTCGACTATGATCATGTCATTTGAAAATTAATTTATACAACAATACAAAATGATATGAGAAAAAATTGTCTGGATAAAAAATTAAACTGAATGGGCATTTTATGATAATATATACTATTATGTTTTTATAACACTGGAGTAAAATCAAAATGTATAATTTTATTCTTCTCTTTATAAATGTAATGACAAATATCGAAGGAACAAAAGATTAATACGTGTCAAATCATTACAAAAAATTAATTCAAATTGAATTATAATATTTACTTAACGTCGTTATGTCAAAAATCATCTGCATGATGATGTAATCTGTTATTACAGTGATACCATCGTGATTTTTATAGGGAATATGTTCACGACGTATATTCTAAAAATAAATACAGTCGAATACCGTCAAATGAACACATTTTTTTCTGTATCAACACATGACAGCAACAAATTTTTGCCACTTGTACAGCCAGAGAAAAAAATGTCTCAATGCAGACGCGTTTTATTGTAATTTCGCTGTATATTCCGTGAACTATGGTCATGAGACTCAAATTTATTATCTAAAACCTGCTGAAAGTTTTATATTATATATTCCTACTGTTTATCTCAACAGGATATGTATATGAAATCAAACACAAAAAAAAAAATCGAAACATTTTTGCCTTATTATACTTAGGTACACAAAATAACAAATCTTTTGAATGAAAAATCACTTCAATCATGATACATATTCAAGATTTTATAGCTACAGCTACTACATTTTTTTCTCTCAATGTTAATTCACTATTAAAAAATGATAAGCTAAACGATAAAATTTTATAACATTAAAGTTGAATGCTCGTGTGGTTTATACAAGAGAAATAAGTCCAAAAAATTATTTATAATCCATAATTCCGAAGTCTAGACGGAATTCAGTCAAGCAGGATCGCCTTGCAAATCGATTTATCAAACAGTGACATTGAAAAAAAAAAAAAAAAAAAAAATTAAACAGACATATCGTGAATTATGAAAATATTCCTAACTGACTCGAACAGATGCTCCATTTGTAAACTTACCGTCATATTACGTATCGAAAATTCAGGTCAATATAACTCGTATATAAGATTTACATAGCTATCAATGATTATGTCATTTCTCAAAACGACGAATTTCGGCAAACTGTTTTTGCTTATGCGTGAAATTCTGTTTATATTTTATCTGCAAACTCTGTGAACGAAAAACAATTCCTAGTTTTATTGTTCATGTGAATTAAATGGGATAAGCGATCAACGTTTTATAATAGTTTCACAAGAAAATTATACTTTAATTTGGTTTTAATTTATTGATTTACGCGTTAGATCTTTTATTAATTATTATTGTAGTACGTGTGAATGTGTATTAGTTTTTTTATCAAATGATTTGATTATAATTGAACACTATTTTTTATCAAAAAAATTGATGCTTTTATAAATCACAATGTCAAATAATATCACAATAATTATTATGATTGTACACGTAAAGTCACGTTTTACCATCCATTAAAACAAACCACATTGAGGAATTTTAAGTTATCGCTGCCGGAAATTTAAAAAATTGATGAAAAATAATCATTTAATTTTTATTTCTTGAAAATGATTACATATTAGGCTGATTAGTTATAAATATTACGTCGCCAATTTTTATAATTTGATTTCCTACATTTTGTATCAATATCGTAATGTAATATTTTCAAAGATAGAATTTGTTACATGCAGCCAGAGAGTACGGTAAAAAGAGTGATGAAAAAACAGGTAAAAAGGAAAGTTCGGAAGTTGAGAGGTTACTCGGATTCAGAATCGGACAACGATGAGTATGATGGCGATCTGGTAAGCGATATGTAGTAAAACAAATGCCAAATAATCAACCATCATCCTCATTTCCTATGGTAGTACGTAGCATTATTAAAATTTATATGAGTTTTGTCCATTCTACATCAATAGGAAAATTATAAAGAATTTATTGATCCGTATATATTAAATACTAATACGTACAGAGTATAAATAAAAATTGTAATGCAGCTGTATGTCATACCAAAATTGATCCAATTGATGATTTGTTCAGTAGTAAAATAAAAATCGAAAAATAAGTTGTATTGATAAATACAAGATTGAAATGGGGGAAAAAAAAAATCATAAATGTGCAGCAAACTAGTATGATAAATTTCCAGGCAGTCGCATACTTCGATAGCAAGAATTTGAAATAAAATGACAATGTCACAATAAGATACATATGATCGTAAAGCCATGGACTATGAACTATGTTATGCAATTTTAATAAAAACTTCGACTACAGAGTTTGTGCTGAGGATGTTGTCTACAATAGTATATATATGATATAATTTTTATATAGCACACTCTTATGCATACATCAACGGTACAATATGCGTTCATCATCATCATCATCATCATCATCATCAACATCATTGTGACTGCAGTTTATAGCTCAATTCTTTTTCTATTTTTTATTCCATCTCTTGGTAGCACACACTTTACGATATATGGCATTTGTATTTTGATCTTAAGTTTCCTGAAGTTCTCTATTATCGTCCTTCAATTATATTCATCATTATGAAATACTAATGAGTACTCGAATGCTAACTATTTCAATTAAAAATAATACAGTACAATATGACATATCATTTAAAACTCTACAATTAATATTTTTATAAATTCATATAAGTATTTGCAGAAAATACTGAAAATCAAAATAAAACAATTAATAAGGAAAACTTATTTGTATTTTAAATTCAGTACATTATATGTTACTTGCAAAATGTTATTTATATCAATGACACCAATATATGATGGATGACATGTTTAGGTGTTGTCCAAAATGATAATTTAACGGAATGATATATCATTTATATGAAAAGTACATGTCAATCAAAGAGGAAAAACAAAAAACAAGTTGTATTTCGTACTTACGTATAACAACGCAATTTATTTTATAGCTCGAGGTCAAAACATATCTGATTGACTAATAATTAAAAACTTAGTAATAGCATACTTGGTAATGAAATGATATTGATTAAAAGTCATTAATACCAAGTCATAGTACGATATGTAACAGATGCTAGCAAATTTTTAAATCTAATATTTGCGTAAATTCACCGTACAATAATTATTTATATCCTTGGAGATGTTTAACGTATATAATTCACAATCGTCCTTGATATTGCTGCAGCAACTTATTTTACGTTATAAACTGTATGCTGATACTTAAACATTCAATACTATATCAGGAAGAATAATATATTTTTTTTATTTTGACATAAACATAACTTTAAATAACATGTGCTTTGTCATGCTTTTAACATTAACTCTATTTCTCTCTTATTTTGAATGCATATCAACTAACATACAATCAACCGGCAGAGCGGACTTCCATTCTTGTCCAAGGTAAGAATTTATTCTGAGTAATAAAGTGTATAAAAATATAATATAAATTATATTATTTTTGGTTATTTTTCTTTATTCATTGTACAAAAAATTTCAAACATTCATTTCATTATAATCAAATATTAATTCAGAATGTATAAAAATTGTAATATGTATCCATAATGTAGATATACTGCTTGAATATCATTGGATGAGTTTATTAATAATCACAGCAATATTTAATGCATGTATGGTCAATTTATTATTCGATATAACGTTAAAAACACATTTGTCACTGCATAATAATTGGGATTTTCGTCTAATTATGATAATATTACTGATATTAATACTCCAAATTTATAATATGAAAACATGAAATTATCGTTATTGATCATATTTTTAATAATTAATTTTTTAGATACAAAAATTTCATTTGTTGCAATATTTAATTATGAATGATCATCTTGAAATAGTAACGATTATATTTCTATGTTTGTTTTCATTGATTGTGTTAATTATATATATAATAATCGATATTTTATTCCGTTATTCTTAGGTAATGAATCAGGAAGTTAAGAAAGAGAATCCACTGCAATTCAAATTTCGTGCGAAATTCTATCCTGAGGATGTAGCTGAAGAACTCATTCAGGACATCACTCTTCGTCTTTTCTATCTACAGGTAAAAATATACCTAATTAATTCATTTACACATGGTGAAATTTTTAATAACATTCATATGAAAATGTTTGAATTAATCATTTTCATTTATCATCATAGGTTAAAAATGCCATTCTTTCGGATGAGATATATTGTCCGCCTGAGACTTCTGTTCTCCTGGCTTCATATGCCGTGCAAGCAAGACACGGTGACTTCCAAAAATCACTTCATATTCCTGGCTATTTAGCTAATGATCGTCTTTTGCCACAAAGAGTTATGGATCAACATAAAATGAGTAAAGAAGAATGGGAGAATTCAATCACTACTTGGTGGCAAGAGCATCGTGGAATGCTACGCGAAGATGCTATGATGGAATATCTGAAAATCGCACAAGTATATATCAATAGTTTATTTATAAATTATAATAAGTTTATCATTTTATGAATTAATTTATTTAAATTTGTTTATGTTCAATTAGGATCTTGAAATGTATGGTGTGAACTACTTTGAAATTCGAAATAAAAAAGGCACTGAACTGTGGCTAGGTGTAGATGCTTTAGGTTTAAATATCTATGAAAAAGATGACAAATTAACACCGAAAATTGGTTTTCCCTGGTCCGAAATCAGGAATATTTCATTCAATGAAAAGAAATTCATAATCAAACCCATTGACAAGAAGGCGCCAGACTTTGTATTCTTTGCTGCAAGAGTCAAGATTAACAAGAGAATCTTGGCACTTTGCATGGGTAATCATGAATTATACATGCGACGACGCAAGCCAGATACTATTGATGTCCAACAAATGAAGGTACGTTTATTTTCACATTTTTAATTCGAATAATGTTATTTCGAATTGAATAATATTGAGTTGTATTATATACAATCAGGCGCAAGCTCGCGATGAAAAAATAGCAAAGCAGCAACAACGTGAAAAATTACAATTGGAAATCGCAGCGAGAGAACGGGCCGAGAAAAAGCAACAGGAGTATGAAGAGAGATTGCGAAATATGGCTGAAGAGATGGATAAGCGACAGACAAAATTGAATGAAGCTGAAGAAATTATTAGACGTCTTGAAGAACAACTGAAACAATTGCAAGCAGCAAAGGAAGAGTTGGAGGATCGCCAAAAAGTAATGTTTTCTATTTCAATAATATTTAAATAACTTTAGCAACATCATGATTAGTCATAATTAATTATGGATATTATCAAAATAATAGGAATTAACTGCAATGATGGAAAAACTTGAACGTTCACATGAAATGGAATCTGTGGAACGAGCCAAATTAGAGGAAGAAATCATAGCAAAACAAAAAGAAGTGATGCGTATTCAATCTGAAGTTGAATCGAAAGACGCTGAAGCTCGACGCTTACAGGAAGAAGTTATAGCTGCAAGGTATATAATTAGTTGATAATTAATAAAGCATTTAAAATTATAAAAATCAAATAGATAAACATGCATGAAATTGTAATGAAATATATTTAGATTGCAACAAGAGGAAGCTGGTAGAGCGTTACAAGGTAGTACCACCAATCTACATCATGTTGAAGAAAATGAAGATGGTGAAGACGAAGGAGAAGATGAAACATCGCATGGAGATGTAACTAAGGATTTAACAACTGATGAATCAATTATCGATCCTGTTGAAGAACGTCGTACCCTTGCGGAGAAAAATGAACGTCTTCATGGCCAGCTTAAAGTATGTTAATTTATTTAATGATAAATTTGATGCAACTTTATTCTTTGATACTATTGATCCACTTTAGTATCACACCAAACAATTATCATTTGTTATTTATTATTTTACCCATTCATTATTATTTTCCCGTATAATGATTTCGTATTTTGATTTTAGGCATTGAAACAAGATCTTGCCCAATCGCGAGATGAAACAAAGGAAACGGTAATGGATAAAATCCATCGAGAAAATGTTCGTCAGGGACGTGATAAATATAAGACATTACGTGAAATTCGTAAGGGAAATACCAAACGTCGAGTCGATCAATTTGAAAACATGTAATATTGTATACACTCATTATCCTTCAACATACGATCGCTATGAAAATCCACATATATTGCTTACCTATTATCCGACCATGATCCAATGATTGGTCTATAAAAATCAGATTTATCAATGAGCAATTGAATATACTTGGACAAGTTGAAAAGTGTATATATACTGTATTGCGATCGTGTTCAGATCAACGAAGGATTATTTTGAATTGGCACTTTCAATATGAAAATGAAACGAAGCAAAAATGGGCGAATTATTTAGTATGAAACATTCATTTATTGAATATAGCGTCTTTTCCTTAACAATGAGCATGTTTTAATATGGATAAAAAGTAATACAACAGTGCCTCATTTGTCTTATGAACTATAATCAAAAAAATAATTTTTTTTTTTTTTTTAATCTATAATTCAATTTGTTAAAATCTTAGTGGCAAAAAATGAATGCAACAATTTTGGTTATATCGTATCGTTGACAATTATACTCAATTATCGATTATTCACTTAAACGTCACTCAATCCATACCAATAATTATTCCACCCGTCCACTTGCATATCAAATTCACTGATCTGCATTCATGCTGCCACGCAGTTTATCTTTAAATATTAATGTTTACATATATTTGATTCCAAACTGTTGAATCTTTATATAATTTCCCTATGTCCTTCAATTTAATTATCACACATTTTTGATATGTTAAATTTACCTTCCGTATATATTAAAAATGTGATGATTCACGGAGAATTAGAGCGGAAAAAAAATTATCTGTGGTGAATCTTGATTGAAACAAAATCATCAATTCATATATATTAAATAAATTTATATAAAATCGTAACAATTGCGTTATATACCATTTTCAAATATAGTCCATGTGACTTAAATTAATAATTGAAAACTGGATATGGCATTAATAGTTAGTGATTTTATACTAGCGAACATTTGTGGCCTTTATTACTAAAATACATGTATATCACGCAACTCAAGTATATAATAAGTGAATTTCATTCAAGTATCAATTCACAATCTATTTTTTTCTTTTCTTCATTTCATAAAATTCAAGATATAAATAAATAAGGTTAATTGTCAAGGCATGAGTGGTTGTAGTTAACAGTAAATTATACTGTGGAAAAATAATGTTACAAATGAAGGAAAACGAAGAAGGTATTATGGTGATATGGTACCTTGTATCTTCTTAAGTTATTATTATTTTTATTTTTTTTTAATGAAAAAGAAATCAATGACCAAAAAGCAAAAATGAAATGGTGCATGTTAAGCATTTAAATCCTACCAATTTTCTCGCCGCGAATGAAATAACAAATCAAAATTTACCATAAGCAGTTGAATTTTTATTTTTAATTTTGTTATTAATTAATATTATTATTACTCTTTCTGCTTTCCATATTTAATCCATTTCACCATATTACAATCATCGTTTATTCTGATATTTAACATTTAATAAATTCAATTGAAGCTACAAAACATTAAAACATTACTTTTCAGAGATAATACTATATACATATAAACATACAAACATAAAAAAAAAAAAAATAACTGGCCTTTCGAGAGGATATTTTTTGATTAATATTTAATATTAATATTTACAGGTATAAAATAGTGTTGTATTGATATTTACCATTTAGTAGTATTGTTATATTTTCTATATAATATTAACTTGTGACTAAAAAACAAAAAGAAAAGATGAAAAAAAAAAATAAAATAAATACGTGAGGCATTATTGGCTGCATTTTACACAAAGTAATAATGAAACTTGCGTAATTATATGAATATGAATTGATTTTCACAGCAACTGTCTCTTCAGAAAATCATAATTTTATTATAGCACATATAAACAAACATCTGTGGAAAAAATGGATTCTCATTTAACAAAAACATTGTTATAAAGACATTCCAAATTAATTATGTTCATACGTTAACTTTGTTATATAAGATTAAAACCAATATTCAAAACGATAATTATTAAAATGCAACAATATCGAGCGTTCTGTGAGTAGTTAACCGCGATTCAAAAGCAAAGGTACTTAATGAGTTTGAATATAATTATAACTTATTTCTTAATTTTATAAATAATTTCGCAGTTCATATTATTAATATCATTTGTGAATGCTTTCTCAAAGGTATTAAAATAATACCATTAAGATACATTCAGCCATTTTGCTTCTGATTAGTATTTTATAATTTCCGAATAATATTTCATTAATACAAAGCCAAATAACAATGTATTACATAATGAAATATTTGTTTATAAGATTATTTGGCGTTTTTAAACTTCATCTATATATTTCGTAAACTATTAAAAAATATAATTATATCCAATATATAATAATATATGACCGAGAGTTTTTCATTGGTTTACATCTATCTGATAACATTGAATTTGTCAATGAATTAGATTTCGCAAAGTCTTCCCTGTTAAATCCACTGCACTTGTTTTGAACATATGAATGAATATAAGCATTGTATATTGTTAAATAAATTCGTGACAACAATTTGGATATAACAAGTAATAATATCTACTTGTATTTTACAACATGTTAGATTTTGTTGGAATAAAAATCATATCAATAATATACATGACGATGTCGAATGTATCTTTATCTTCAACTGCTGATAAATATGTTCACAATAAATATAAGTTTTTCACATTATATTAATGAATAAAAAGCACACAAATTAATCAATCCGGTTACATATCTGTAGAAAAAAATGCACCAAGTAATGCATAAATAAATTGATACAAAGACATTTATTTATATGTTTGTATATGTTGAATAGATGACATGTTTGTAGTACAATCTCTACCGAATGTAGAAGAACTTACCTAGATTAAAATCACATTCATGGTGCTTTTCAACAATCCTCCTTCCATTAGACATGAAAACTATAATTACAAAAATTGGTATAATAAATTAAAACATTTCTAGGCATGAAATTACAAATCAGGGGTTGAAAATAAATTTATTCGATATATTTTGTTTATATTTGAACTTTATTAAATAAATAAACAATCGCAAGATTATGCATTTGTTCATTTCATCTAAAAATCAGTTATCAAATGATCTTGATAATTCAATTTGAATAAAATTTAATGTTAGTTCAATTCAGTTAGACTCAAATACGTTTCATCATTAAATAAATTTGAACTAAAATTGACAATTAATGTAAATGAACTTAAAATTGTAAGTTTTTTTTTTTTTATATTCTCGTATCATTCATCAAAATTTTTTTATTTTTCGAATATACATAAAAAGAGGCACATATCTCTAAATGCCATATAATTCATCTTATATGACAGCATTATAATGTTACCGTCATATCAGCACCGAGTGTATCATAGTATGACGCCCTTACTAATCAATAATTAATTCATAATAAATAACTATTAAATATCAACAATAAATGTTTAATGAAAAATTTAATACTTCCATGAATTGGAAAAAAATGACTGCATATACCAAAAGTTATGCTACAGAATCACGATCCCCAATTCGTTCCATTTCAACAGGTCCACTACCCCAAATTTTGCGATTTTTTGTATATGGAATTATACCCATGAGAAGACCAGCTACTATTATCCAACCACCGGCCATTAAAAACGAAAGATCCCATGAGTCAGTAAGATCAAAGATCCATCCTGCTAGCGGTGGTCCAAGAAGATTGCCTATACCCTGACACAATAAACTCAATCCGTAAGCCGTTGTGAATCTCTCTAATGGAATCAACTCAACGAGGATGACTGGTGTAAAGCTGAAATTACTGGCGAAAAATAATCCAAAGAGCGCTGAACTAATAATAAGAAGGATATAATATCGGGTGAATATGCTCATGAATATGGTTGCAATACCACACGCAATTAGACATGCTGTATAAGTTTTGCTCACGTTCATCCACGATTGATCGCCCGCCCAACCTAAACCAACCTGTTAAATGAATATAGGATAATATGTATATACATTTATATATACATTTTATTGCTAACTATTTGGTATTTTCAGCTACCCTTACCATTCCTACAGTGTTTGTGATGCCGATAATGCTCAACAATTGAGCGCCATCTGCTTCAGAATAGCCATTTCGCGTTAAGTGTTCAGCAAGATAAAAATAAGGCACAATGAACCAGGTAAATAGCAGAATCGTTGATAAAGAAAGTAGTAAAAAGTGAAATTCCAGAAACATGGAAAAGTCCATCATGCCTCTCAACAAATCCATCAGCTCAGTGTACCATTTCTTATTGGATATTATGTAAATAGTATTTGAATTTATTTCAAAACTGCACAGTTTAATTGTAAAACAAATAAGGAATAATAAATTCCAGACATACCTCTTCAGACTCTTTTGCGAGCGTTGTCATACTATTTTTATAAATATTAGGACAACTACTAGCTCGCAATCTGTATTTGTGCAAATTAAGCACTGCACCACGGTACATAACTGAATTTCGATGTACTCTTATGTCCTTAAAGTAATGAGTATTTGTACTGAATTGTCGTCGAAGCCATGGAAGAGAGTCTGTTCTCACTACTGGTCCACCGATTCCAGTAAGACGTCGTGAATGATTTTTTGGAGGTTTTTCCTCTTCATCTATCTTTTGTTGAATTGATAAATTAACAAAGCATACTGAATCATGTTCAAATAATTCAAATTCTTACTTTTAGGAAAGTAGGATTAATCGGCTCATTAATGTCCATTTTCAATATCTTATTGGGAAGAAATGGCTTCATTGAATTTGCAATCAATTCAGGATGATTATCATTAATGTTTAATGTTGGCAATGTATTTTTATCCGTTGCTTGTTTAATTCTGTAATAAATGTTGCATTAATATTTATTTTTGTGATAATTCAATAATTAAAATTAAAAATGATAATTTAAATGTAGTTAATAATTCATAATATCAAACTGATATTAAAACAATTATTAATATTGAAAAATAAATAGTAAACATAAACACAACTGTGCTAAAAAACCAAACCAGCAGTTTTATATAAACCTCATGGACATAGTGACACCAGTCTTATTGGTAATTTCGCCAGTAGGAGATTCATCAAGTTTTTTATCGGAAATACTTCTGCATAACAATAGAGTTGGGTAATTTTCGAGGATGACATTATAAAGCCGGGAATTGGCAGATAGCGATTCAAGTACCTCCAATGGTACCTAAAAATTAGGTTAAATTAGGAGTTAGATCATATCAAATTATTCATAATTTTTTTTTTTTTTTTAATAAAATGATTTGTATGATAAAGAAATTATTATAGAACTAACTTTTTCACTTTGTCTGACGAAAGTAGGAAGATTAACAACGCTTCGAAATCCTGAGCATCCTCTTGAAGAAACACCTTCATTTTTGTTTGGAGCTTCAATACTTGTTCTCAAACTTTGTAATAGATATTCAGGTGCTTTGCCACTTTTTAATAATTGTCGTAATTCATCAACTCCTGGAAATTCTTCAGTACTTATTGCTGAATATGATCTTCCAATATCAGATCTGGCAAGTGATTTTCTTGGTGAACTGATAGTCTGCTGTTTATTCTGTTCAGCAATCCACCACTCAGGATCTTGCATTATAGCGCCACAAACAATAAGATTAAAAAAACTTCCAGCCAGTAAAAGACATGTTCCTCTCCAACCATATTCTTCAATAAAATATGCTGTCATTGGAGCATAAACAAATGTGCCTATACCTGTGCCACATGCACCTAAACTTACAGCAAGAGTCCGTTTTTTATCAAACCAATATGCAATACTCACAACTGCTGTAACATAGCATAAACCTAAACCCAAACCAGCAAGTACACCAAACGTCAAGTACATTACTTCAATCGAGTTACTGAATGAACTCAAGACAAAACCAAAACCAGATACAAGACCACCAATAATTGTCATATTACGACAGCCATATCTGTCAACTAGAGCTGACATTACTGGACCAGATAACAGAGGAACAGCCATAAATAATGATCCAATCCATGCTGTTCGAGCTTTTGATGCTCCAAATTCATGAAGGAATTCAATATATAATAAACCAAAACTAAATGACACTCCATCGGCTATCATTGAAATTATTAGAGATGACATTACCACCATCCAACCCCAACCACCATCTGGTATTTTTGGACTTGGTGTTCTTGTTTCATTTCCAATATCTCTTGTCTCAATATCCAAATTATCATCGATAATATCATAAAGTATACTTTTGCTATTACTTTTTTCATCATTATGATTATCAATTGTATTAATAATATGTCCTTTTGATGTATTAGCATCTGGTGATAACCAACTATCACTATTATATTCCGTATCATTTTTTTCTGATGAAATAGTTTCAGCGCTTGAACGATCAATGCTCAGTGCCAAAGTTGAGCCCTTATCAATACCTGAACTTTTGCTTGAAACAGATTTTTTATTATCTCTGTTATAATGAATAATTTTTTCCTCTTTTGTATCATCAAACAGAGTTGTTTCACTATTATTTTTTGATTTCATTGAGCAATCCATTTTCATGGGTGATTCTGCATTTTTCAATTTTCGTCTTTTATCATTAGTATTATCTATGATGATGCCATCATTATTATTTTTATTCATTATCATTTTATCAATATCCTCTGTATACTTACAGTTAACATTTGTAGCAGCAGGAGCAACAGCAATATCAGTCATGGAAATATTACTGCTTGTAATATTATTATTATCATGAGCTGATCTATCCTGGTTGATTACTTCTAAGCCATCACATAGTTCATCCTCTGCTGTTATATAAACATTGTATAATTCTTTGTTTTCCATTATTCTTCTAAATATAAGTGCCGCTACTCGAGTGGCTCCAACGACGTGGCCAACCCTTGAGTTCTTGGATATTGTTTGAAATGATACAACGACGATGTACCGCTTTACCGTACATAGGGATTTTTCTTTGGCACGCCGTTGATCGTTCGCTGCTCGTTGGGCAGTGGCTCAGCATACACCCTTCTTGATTATCACTTCGGCTCCTATTAATCATCATCAATTTAAGTTTCAATAAATTTATCTCATTTAATTAATATTAAGTCTTATTATAAAACATTTTACAAATTAAGCTCAATTGAATAATTTTATTTTTCCAAGTTTTGATAAATAATTAACGTAATTATATTTTTATAATAAAGCAAAAGGATTTTATATTTTTCTTGTTCTAATTTATATTATGTCCAAGTATCTATAAATAATGGAACTGGTCGATTATTTTTGTTTCACATCATTTTAAGAGGCCTTGGAAATTCAACTACTCACGTCATAGTTCACCTATCCACACCCTCCCACCCTCTTTCGACTGCGACGAATTTAATGTAGAATTTTTATTTAGTCAATAACTACAAATTAATGTGCTCACCAAGTTTCGCCATCATTCATAATTCTTGCCAAAAAATTTCTAAAAATATATTTATGTATAAATATAAATTTAATTCAATCGATTTATTATTTATTAAAACCGTTTATGCAATTAAAACTTATCATATCAGCGATTCTATATGAATTTATAAGTAAAAATTGAAAATAGAATATGATTATGAAATTTATTATCAAGAAAAAAATGTGAATTATTTCTCCTATTATTTTGATCATTAAATGCATTTGTAAAATTAATGAATATTGTAATGTCAATGTTTATAAACATGTGTTTGTAAATTATTATCAATATCATCCTGTGCCCTTGAATACAACAGGGGAGTATTTACTGTTCGCTAACAGCGTTACTATAGATACCGACCAATCGATTGTTGAGAATTCAGTTGTGTAATTAGCAGGCTAGCAGTCTTGAAGTTTTTTTTTTTTTTTGCTTCAATGTAACATAGCAGTCAAGGAAAACCACTCGTTGACTAGTGCGTTCATTCAGTTTATAAATATGTTAATATTTATATGATTTATTCAATTTATTACGTTATGTATATTGTATTAATTATATCAAACGCGATTGTGGCAATATGGCCAAATATAATTCAATCGATAACGCTTGAGTAATATTTCTTCTGACATCTTGATGCAAACGCACAATATCGTGCATATTATATTATATTATTGGATTATCAAAGTTTAATTTTAACAATAATCACAAAAAGTTTCTATTAATATATTTGTATTTGTATATACTTTGTGTTTCATTCATTCAAACATGTACATATCATATATTTGCACATCTATCTTTAGACTTTGCCCAGTTTTTTCTTATCTTTATACTCGAAAACTTACCGTGGAAAATGAAATTCGTTAAATTCGCCACTTGTTGACCTCACGATGAATAATTAAGTCGAATTATCATACACAAAAATATTAATTATAAAAAATTGTATGCGCTTGAACTGTTAAAATGATGAAAATGTTTAATTGAATTATTGTGCGACCTTCAACTGATTAGTATTGATATCTTAAGATTTTACTCAAAAAAACTTTGGAAAATTGTATTAACAATAAGGAATAATCATGAAAAGATTTATAGGAATAACAAATGACCACAATAATTAGCCAACGAAATAAAGGCACAATTTTTCCAGGAACAATGAAACAAGTGCTTGGAATACTCTATCCCAATGGTTGCATGTTGTAAAAGATCTTCGTGATGACTAGTCGCGCATGTGCTATATGCTTTGGAACTCTTGCGCATTCTCTACAATTATTCTTATACATTAGTTTTTCATTAAAATTAAAGGATCTATGAATGTAGATATGTACATAAAAACAAAACGATTATATACGGACTTGGATTTTTTTCTATTTCTTGGTAATAGATATACATCAGAATTTTCATTATTTTATTACATATCTATATATGAAATAAATTCCATAATTCCATATGATTAAATGTCATGCGTTTTTTATGTTTCGAAGAAAAGAATAATATAATTTTCTCAATTTTACTATACAATGGGATTTGCATTTGAAGAAATTCACATTATCCCAATTTACTTTCTCATATTGATCAAAAAATTTAGGCATACAATATCTCAGATCTAGTACAAATCAATCAATTGATAATATAGTAACAAATATATTTTGCACCATTTATTTGTATTTTATTAGTGCGCTTGTATATGATTTGAGATTATAATTGTATCATGTACATTATATTAATGTATCAAAACAATACCTATCAACCGCGTTTCGCCTAAATAGTAAAAAAATATTGCTTCCATTGTAGACGTCGAAGGCCGCTGGCATTTCTCTATTAGATCATTTCTGACCTACATTCCACCATGTACCACAAAGATAATAGATCGACATGAGCTAAAGATAACAGTAAATTATGTATTTCTGTTTCATTATCATCACAGAATAACCGCTATCAGAATATATTTGTGATACAAATGCACATTTCTTTGGAATCAAATGCATATTTGAAAAATGAACTTATCTGTGTACAGATAAAATAAAAATTTTCATACGCTGCACATGCATTCGTATAATTATATAAAATATGTTTGGTATGATAGAACGATTTAATTATTTTTTAGTAACATTTACCCTACAGATAGTTCTAAATTATTTCACATTATTGTTATAAAAAATTTGAATTGTTATTGATTTGTTAAATATTATTTTGTCTTGGAGAAAACAGGCAATTATATATATTACCGAAATTATTAATAGCTGATGAATAATAACTAATTATATTATTGTTTTTCAATTCGGCTAATGACACTGCAATATACTTCACACCTACTGTATAATTCATTATAGCAGCATCATTTGATATTACGACACAATTCCATACATGAAGAATTATCAAAGCTATTAAAGTCTTTTTACGACAATCTCTAATTCATATAGTTATTATACATTACAATGAAGTTTTCTATAGAATCATCAATTATCGAATTATATTTTTAATAATAGTGCTATCATCCTGAGATTCATAAATCAATATAACTGGTAGTTAAACGTATATAAATATACAAGTGTCCCATTTCAAATTAATCCATGAAATAAATCGGAAAAAAAAAATCACACAAAAAAATGTTTCATACAAAAATCTTATTATTACATTGATATAATTTTAAAACTTTATTTGTTCCTTAACCTTATTTATCAGTATCCGAGATATATGCCCGATACTTTTTGAGCCAAAAAAAATTATACGTTCCCATTAAAAAAAAAAATTATTTTGAGATATTGAATTTTTTCTTTTCGTAACCATAAAACTTTAGTACAAAATATTTTTCATGTGCAATATCATTATCTCAACTCATTTCGCTGTATTATTTAAAATGCGACACCCTGTATATATATGTACAAGTTTATTTAATATTATACGTTGTCTGTTCCAACAAAATCTACATTCGTTATATTAACATTATTTTTTTTTGTACACTTTTTGTAGAGCGAAATTAATGGCACCACCATAAGAAGAACGCCACTTAATGCAATAAAAAATCCTGCCAAATAAAATGACAAATCGTATGTTCCTGTGATGTCGTATAGCCAACCTACAAGTAATAATAGATTATAACTATGGCCATTATTACCCTTATTATCCAAAAATATATACATTGAATTATAGTATAATTCCTGAATTATAATATTAATAAATTTATTTAATTATAAAAAATTATTTAAACTCACCGGCCAATGGAGGACCCATAAGATTAGCAATTCCCTGGACAAGAAGAAGAAGACCATAGGCATTGGTGAAGCGCTCAAGTGTTATTACTTCAACAAGAATGATACTTGTCAGGCTATAATTTGCTGCAATGAACATACCGAAGGCACCTGACACTGAGCATAAGGTATAATAGTTAAAGACAGCAAGTGGTATCAAACTAGTAATCGCACCACATATTATCATGCAGATTGCGTATACTATTGATGCATTAACACACGCTATATCACCAGCCCAACCAAGTAATATCTGTTAACAAATAATTATTGCAGCAATTTTATTAAACAAAATATAAATTTTTCTTATATTAATTATTTATCAAAAAATATAATGCACACCTCGCCAAACATATTGGCGATGCCAATGATAGAAATTAAGATGGAGGCATCCGTTTCACTGTAGCCCATTTCGATAGCATTATCGGTAAGATAAACGTAAGGCACGTCGTACCAAGTATGGAGAAGAAAATTGCTGATGGAAAATAGTAGAAATCTCGAGTCCGCAAAGTGCGAAAAATCCAACATGTCTACAAGAAGATCCCAAAATTCCCATAATCCTGAATACCATACGAGTTTTGTTTTAGCATTAGCGCTTATTGAATTTCTATAAATATCTGGACAACTTGAGGCTCTTAGTCGATATCTATTAATGTTAAGCATCGCACCACGATATGTTAGACTATGTCTTTGCATTCGCATATTATTTAAACATGGTGGTGGAATTCTTCGCTGCACTTCAAAAGTAACTGCTCTCTTGAATGAATTATCCATTTGCAATTTATTTAACCACCAATGATTGGCAGTGATCACATCATCTCGATTATTATCACCTATTGTCTCAATATCATTCTCATGATGATGATTGTTATTGTTAAAAGTGTGAGTGGTAGTGTGAGTATCATTATCGGTGATATTTTGACACATTGTTTGCGTTTTATTGAGCTGTTCTGTTTCAACAATATTTGGATAATTAATCATTGCATCGGTAATCGGTGTGGATTCACTGAAACTCCTTGAAACAGTTAGAAGTGTTGGATAATTATGGAAAAGAACATTAGAAACATCTTTTCGCATTGCCAAAAGATCAAGAACCTCCACAGGCACTTGATCACCATTCTTTATGAAAGTTGGCAAATTAAGAAGACTGGAGAATACTTTACTGGCATCATTTTCAATATGAATCCGTTGGACTCCATCTATAACCAAAAAAATCAATAATATAGATAATATAATAATACAAACAGAGAAGATAATATTACCAAATTACCAATTGTTGTAGTATGTAGTGTATGGTGAGTAATGTTGGCGGTATTGGCTGATGAACTCGCTGAAAATGAATCAACACTGGAACTTTGGATCTTAATTGTTCTTTTTTTCTCTCTATTACGCTTACGCTCTTCACTTTTTGCCTTGGCTCTTACAGTAGTCCACTCGAGATCTCTCATCAAACAGCCGCAAACAGCGAGATTAAAAAAAAATCCAGCAAGAATTAAAGTTGTACCTCTCCATCCATATTCAGCAAGAAGATATTGTGTTAAGGGAGGGAATATAAATGTTCCAATGCCACTACCACAAACTGATAATCCAGTGGCAAATGATCTTCTTTTGTCGAAATAATACGCAACAATAACAACTGCAGCAACGAAACACAATGAGAGTCCAAAACCAGCTACCACTCCAAATGTTAATATCAGAACTCCCATGGATTTTGTAAAGGAGCTCACAACAAAACCGCAAGTTGCAAGAATACTTCCTGCTATGGAAACTCGTCGACAGCCATAGCGATCTGTGAGAAAGCTTGCAACTGGCCCTGACAATAAAGGCATTGCCATAAATAATGAGCCTATCCATGCAGTTTTTGATTTTCCTTCACCAAAATAATTTAAAAATTCAACAAATATCACACCAAATGAGAATGTAATACCGTCGGCAATAAGATTCACCATGAATGAAGCAGCAACAACGACCCAGCCCCAACCACCATCCGGCGGTACTGCTTGAGAAAATTGACCATAGCTTGAATTGTCCTCTGAACAACTACCGTCTGCTGATGGTGAGGTACTGTTGGACGTTGAGATGGATAATGGGCTTGGTTGTTCTGCATCTTCACTATTCCGTCTTTTAGATCTTAATCTTGTTGCACTTTTTTGTGAATTAAATTTCACACGTGCACATTTGCCACCTTTCGCAATTATTTCTTCATTTTCATCACTACTTTTACTTAATCCTGGCTTTCCATACGAACGTTTTGAACTTTTTACTTGCTTCTTCTCTTGAGATTCATCCATAACAGTATTGCTATTTATTCCCGGGCTTAATTTTAATTCACATTTGTCTAAATTTGAATTTTCCCTCGTAACAAATATTATATCATTATCGTTAGCATATGTCACACTCAAATTATTTTCTGCATCTTCTCGCTCGCTTTCATCGTTTATTATATTATTCTTATTACTTATCTCATCTTGATTCACATCATGTAGTGGTGATGTTTTCTGCACTTTCAAAATTGATCGCACATCCATCTTTGCATTTCTTCCTTTCTCACTTATTTTACCGTCAAATCTATTATTATCTCTGATTGACTTCTCATCAGGCATTGAGCAGTTTATATAATCATGGTTCATCTTCAACTTTCAATATATTTTTTGCTAAACACCCAATAAACATTTTTATTTGTTTCAATTTATTTCTTTGCCTTTATTGATATTTTTTTTTCTGCGTTCCGCTTCATTCAACATTCACAAATGTGTATTTATTTAAACCTCAATTTGAACAATAGTTGAACATAAGACTCATAATGATCTGTTATTAATTGATGATAAATCACGATGAATATTTGGGAAATAACAATGGCATAAAACATAAAAAGCCAAAATAATTAAATCCAACATCACCGTCAAATGTATCGTGGAGTCTGATAATGACAGAAGTAATGATCGTGATAGTAATGGTCGTAATAGCGATTCACCAGTCTGAATAGATATAACTTGAAATATTTTACTTGTTGTGGTAAGACATTTTGTCCACGTAAATATATCAGCATCGCAATCTTGAATGGTCCGTCGTCTAGTTCGAATTCGTGTACGAGTACGTACGCGTGTAATGCGTGTACGTCCGCTTATTTTCCAGTTCGCTTTCAAAGCGCAACTATTTTTTAAAATCCTCTTCGTCGCATCGACGAAACAATGATCAACCCAGGCACCCATACGTTGAGTTGTAATTATTCCACTGTGCTTCTGGTGTAACCTAAGAATTAAAATATCAAAAAAATTTTCATTAACTACAAAGAAATATTTTTATATAATAATTAATAAATTGGAATTAATTTCGTTATATGAAAATATTATATATTTTGTAAAATCATCAGGCTGCTGCTGAGAAAATGTTTGCTTATCCATGACAAATATCTACCTAGTATCACGAGTTAAAGCGAAGAGATATTACAAATGACTCTCATTGTATATGAGTTGTCGTCAATTTAATAATATAATAACCACTACCTACGATGACGAGTAATCCTCGTGTTAATATCTGATATACTTGGAAGTTATAGTCATAATTTCAACATGAGAATAAACATTTTTCAACTGCCTTATACATACATACATACATTTGTATATGTATCACAAATTCATACAATAATAATTGATATATGGAATAAAGATACATTTAATTAGTAATTTAACTATTGCCTAACAGTATTTATTTTTTTATCAGACTGAAATAATGATATTTAATTGCTCGAAATTATACTGGCTACAAACCCAATTATTTTTTCATTATTTCATATGTTTGTCAATATATACAATATTGAAAACAGCCACGTGTACACTTTAAAATATAATCATATGTATTTTTTCCAAGTTATTTATACAATAAATTTAATATTTCATTATGATAAAAAAATCTTCAAATGTACATTCAAATTATTCTATCAAATATACAAACATCCAGCGCACAATATATTTGTTTATCAAAGAACTATTGTTATACATTTTATTATTCTCAATTATGAATAATGAAATATAAACGAATTTAATTAAATATTAATTTATGTAAAATGAGCATTATCCACTGACTTGGACATATTTCCTTTGATTTTCTTCCATTATGATGATGATGATGATGATGATGATAATTAGTTAGTGAAAGGCGCTTGATTGAATACTGATTAAGGTGTCAACTGATCAATCAAACCAAAAGAAAATCATACGATGACCAGTAAGTAACATCATAAATAAATTATAAATCAATCTCGAATTACCCACTCACGTTTTCATTCATTCTAGCACCCGAACACAATTTTCTACTCTTTCCTCAAATAATATTAACTTGATTCAAAACAAGTTATCCCTACGAGCTTGCTAATAATGTAGTCTTTATGAATATACTCAGACATCATTCCTTGAGGATTGCTCGACGAGAACTGGCAAGAGATAACCGCCGCTTCTTTGCCCTCTGATGTCACATTTAGTTCTTTGGTTTCGCTTATCCATAAAATATAGATATACTTAATTGTGCACCACTTATGTATCTAACATTTTCATCAACTATATTTTATAATGTGTGTGTATTGATGTGAACAAATTTAATTTCATCGAATATTATTTTTCACTCATAAAAACATTCACTCAGTTTCTTTATACATAAAGCCTTATTCGACAATTAGAAGACGACGAATATTTCATGAAAACAATAATATATAATTTACACAGTTTATATGAAAATATTCAAGTTTAAGAAAATATAATAATTCTCAGATGTGAATTTTCATACTTAATAAATGTGTAACAAATATACAGTATACTATTTTAAAACAACACTTGTATAAACAGAATTGTTATTGAACATTGAATGAATTGATAATTTTATTAATATTGAAATATTATATGTAATTTAAACGTCATTTCTCCGTTTCATTCACATGACTTTTCAGAAAGTTAATGAGAAAATTATAAATATGAAAGTAACTAGTAACTGTACATTGAATAAATAAATAATTATCCATGTGTCTACATATATAAATGGACCAGTATGTTTGCATATAAAATTAAAAAAAATGTTAGATAAATTCCAATTGACTTTAGTATCATTTTTATGAATCCAACAGGTTTTTTTAAATACAAGTTCCATTAATTTGCATACACATATCTGAACAATATCTATGAAATAAATATATATTAAAATTAACTATAAATATATACAATATTAGTTATTCAATATCAATTACAAAATTAATAAATATATACACATACATCAGTATAATAAACAAATATATAATGTATAAATTTTCAAATCAGTTTCATTAAAAATTTTATCGTGCAGTAAATTAAATATTAACAAATTAACAAAATGTTATTTGCGTTTGACCAACAGGCTTGAAAATATATACATACAATAATGTACATAATTCATACATACATACATACATACATAGGTACAAGCAATTGTTTGAGCTTTACTGAATAAAAAAATCAGAATGGCGTTTATTTAATTCTCCGGAAGAGCTTATTTATTATTAGATTAGTATAAAATATTATATATGATGATAAGACAAATTGGGCAAGTTCATTATTCCCAAAAAGTTTTATCGTCACATTACTGTGGCAATTATTTCAACGCAACTCACCCAAAAATCAAAGTGTAGTAGAAAGCGAATGCTAAAAAACTTTGTGATACTGCATTTCTTGTTTTTTTAATATTAAATACTTTATCAATGAAACAATTCAAGATATATATGTAGATGTGTATTATACATATAACACAAAGTATGAACTATCAATTAAATATATAATTAATTGAAATTCTTCATCCACTGATAAATAATACTTTTCAACGTAAAATAATTTATGAGAGTGAATCAGATACTCTCAAATTACTGATGAAAACTGATGTTATATAAATAATTGAATATTATTTTGAAATACGTTTGGAATGAATATCAGTTAGCACAACAAATGAAATGGCTATTTTGACAAATAGAAATCTTTATAAGGGTGAATATTTTACAATACGCATGCGCTAGCCTTGTTGCTGATGCAGGGTGGTGAAACCAAACGTTAAAACATGCCATGTATATATGTATTATGTGGCAATAATGTGTGGATATATAGTGATGTAGTCTGTGCGAACAATATTGATATAGAATCACTTTTGTATTTCCATCCAATCACCGAATTTTTTTTTTTTTTTAAATATGGAATAATCGAACTCGAAATTTCACCTTCGATATATTTTATCTCGAAACCTTTGAAAAAATTCAAATCAAATATTCAAAGCAAATTTATTGATTATAATATGTCTTTTATGTAATATTTAAATCGCATATATATATATGTATATATAGTTTTGCTTTTTTCTATATATCAACGTAATGAAATTATTTTCTATTCTAATTATAAAATTATCTATGACTAAAGTAAACATAACCTGAAAATGTCACGTCCTGAACGTGATTGGTCAATTGGCAAGTAGCGCCGCGGTGAACGGCGGAACTTGAGAAAAAACTCGGTTTTATTACTCATAAAGAATAATAGAGGGCAGGTGATCTATTTCTATTTTTTATACCGGTAAATCAGACGCGTGGATATAAAACACCACTATGATAATAATGTATTTATCACTAGAGTTTATATTATCGACTTTGCTTTATTTTTGAATATTTTTCCATGCGGATTTTTTTTTACTTTAAAAGAATTCGCAGCTACGATACATAAAAGCATACATTTTATGTAAAGAGGTTAGAGAGATATATATTAGAAATAAATAGACCTAATATAATAGGCGAGAGTTGTCTATAACATTTATTTAAATAGTCAACAATACTCTAATTCTATTGTTATTCTGTCAATTCACAGGTATATGTTCAATAACAATTTATATACATAACTGAAATATTTTGCAAATTGATTGAACTCGTTATATAATCAATGAAATGACTTTATTGTTATCAAAAATGATATTAATGAAAACCAATTTCAGCATCGTCAAAAATTTAATTTATAAAATGCATAGTAATGCGTCAATGATATCAGGCCAGAATTTATCTGTCAAGATTCTTCCAGCTCTTGATGATAATTTCATGTATTTGGTAAATATATAATAATCATATAACAATAATACTTTATAATAATTTATATATTCAAATAAATTCAATTGTTTATTATAATATTCATTGATTAACTAGATTATTGATGAAAAGACAAAAGACGCAGCAATAGTAGATCCAGTAAATCCCAAAATAGCATGTCAAGCTATTGATGAGTCCAAAGTGAATCTCAAAAAGATTTTAACAACTCATCATCATTGGGATCATGCAGGAGGAAATAAGAGTATGCATGAAAAATATAAAAATGTTGAAATATTAGGTGGAGATGAGAGAATTGAAGCAATCAATCAAATAGTATCACATGACGACACTTTTAATATTGGAAGTTTGAATGTAAAATGCTTGGCAACGCCATGCCATACGTCAGGACATATATGTTATTTAGTAACTGATGATGCAGGCAGTGATCCACCTGCTGTATTTACAGGGGATACATTATTTATTGGTGGCTGTGGCAGATTTTTTGAAGGAACACCTGGTCAAATGTTCAAAGCTCTCAATGAAATTCTCGGTTCATTACCTGATGAAACAGTAAAATATTTCTTACAAATTATTTCATATTATAGTTATACATTTATTCATGATAAATATATTTTTAGAGAGTTTATTGTGGACACGAGTATACTTGTAAGAATCTTGAATTTGGATTGACGATAGAGCCAAATAATGAAGAAATAAAAAGTACGTTAAAATGGGCAACGGAAAAACGAAACGAAAAATCGCCAACGGTGCCAAGTACAATTGGAAAAGAGAAAAAAATCAATCCATTTATGCGGGTTAACACACCATCAATATTGGCACGTACAGCAGTACATGATCCTATTAAAGCGATGGAGATATTACGTAAGGAAAAAGATAATTTCTAAAAATCTAAATATAATAAACTTATATTATTGTTAAAAGAATACGAAGAGCTATTAATGTATTGGAGAATCATTATTGCTATTTACATAAATTCAGCATAATAAAATTACATAAAACCACATTGTTTTAATTTTATTTAATTAAATACTGTCAAGTACCCTATGATGTACTCAATGGAATATGACTAGGTGACTCTTCATTTTTCTTATTGTATATTTGCATTTCTGCAACATATTTCTCTTTAGAACGTTCATACATATCATAATATACCTAAAAATGATATAATTTATTAATTAGATAATACTCAACGGTATAAACTTGAATATTAGTTGAATTAAAATGAATAAAAACCTTCTTGTCATCAGAACTTAATGATTTCCATGTCGTGGCCAATTGTCGTGTTAATTCTTGTTTACTTGGTTCTGGTTCACCAGCTAATCTCTCCATTACACGAGGTCTTTGCTCTTGACAAAATTGAAAAAATGGATTTGCTGGACGCTTTGGAGCATTTGGATCAGTTTTAACACTTTTTCTTTTTGAGCCTTTTTTTAATTTTTCTTCTTTTGAAATGTGTACTCCAGTTTTATTTATCTTATCTGACTTTACTGCAGTAGAAAATATACTATTTTCTTCGAGTACACCCATCGGTGCTTCACGCCAACGGTCTCCATGAAGATCCAAACGACGTATTAAAAACCTGAATGATATAAAACATTTACAAATGGTACAAAAATTATAATTTTAATCTCTACATACTTTTTTTCTTTTCTCGTTCGTTTTAAAAGCTTCCTTATTTGTTGAATACGATAAACAAGTCGTTCATTGTCCTTAATAAAATTATAAAATATTTAAAATCATTTCCAATGCCATTATTATTTTAATTATGTATCTTTATCTATGATATTATTTTCTATTTATAATTCCGATGGATAAATGATAATACCTGCTGCAAAACTTGACATCTACTAAAAAGAAGTTCGTATTTTCGTTTATTGATGTTATACTCAACAGTTTCAGCATCATACTCTGATTCATCGGACATTTTCTTTAGTTTAATACAGTTTTAGAGAATTTAAGGAGAAATAATTTATTGATTATTCATTTGTACGTAATTCATATTATATTATAAAAAATAGAATTATGAATTACAAGTTATGAGTATAAATAATGTTACAAATAATATGATTTTAAGGCATATTTTCTGCACCTTGAATTAAGTCAATTGTGAGAGTAGAAGTCAGGTGTTCTGAAATTTGTACGAAGCTCCATCTGTTGGAGAAAAAATTATACACATTTCAAACATCCTCATGGCACGAAAAATTTTATTTTGCAACTTTTGTATTTTTTTCCCCTTTTATACAGTGCTGTTTCCATAATTTATATACAAATAATTTTGTTTAAATTATAAAGTGTAATTACAATATTATTTCCTTTTTCTATTTTCATAATTAATTTAATTTAAGGCTCAAAAAAATTTCCTCAAAGCCGTAATTATTTGTTTATTAAAGAAAACGAAATATACAATAGGTTTTATAATTCAATGATTTTTATTCTGACTTATTTGTATTTGGTTCACTTAAATAACATTGACCTTTTGCTTTCATTTTTCCTTCTATTATGCTTTTTCTGTTTTGTGCATCTATATATTGCATACGCGCGTGTCTTTCAACTGCATGATCAACTTCATGACTCAATTTCTTCACTTTTTCCTAAAAATATCATATTATTTGATTTATTCTGATGTAACGTGAAAAAGATTTATACATTTTAATGAAACTTACAAGAATTTCTCTCTGCTCTTTGATTCGAGCTAATTGTCTGACACCAAAAGGAGTAGGTCTGCCATCAAGAAACGAATAATCAGGTAAATTTGTCAATGGACCAAAGGCATTTGGATTCTCTGGCAATCGTTTTCTAAAAATTGTAACAAAATTTTGAAAAAAAAAAAAAATTGATAGCAATACAATGAATTAAGACATAGTTTTTTAATTTTACTTTTGTCGCCATCGTTGATTCAATTGTAGTCTTGATGAAGAATGAAATCCATTAGCAATAATATTTAAATCTACAAAATAAAATTATTAATAACAAAATAACTTCTAAAAATAAGCCAATAAGATGATTTTAATTTTACTCATGTAATGTTTGATGTTCATTATAATTTGTCCATTAAGCGCCATAATTTTTAAATCCTAATGGTTTTATTCAATTCTTCAAGTTAATTATCTTATTTCATTTATTTAAATCTGTATTATAATATCTTTTGGCACCGTTCTACGATGAAAACAAGTGAAAAAATTTTTATAACGATTGTATACATGCAAGACGATTTATGGTTATCTAAGAACATAACTCTACATAACCTCCAAATAACTAGCGCCAGAGATTAGAAAAAACACTAAGAGTGGCTATAGTTGGCGTAGTTTTTTCATTTTTGTTTGCTGTGGCAGCACTGGTGTTTCACTATGTGATGTTATTTCAATTTCGACCCGATTGAAAGTCTTCCAACTTCACAATGAAAAATCGTTTTAACAACAAATATGTATTGCGAATATCTCATCAGACATCATCGCGCGAGTCTCAAATGATTTCATATAAATAGAGTTGAAGGAATAAACATATTAATTAATGAATTTAACATAAATATACTTATCGCTTTTGAATTCGATTGCAGCGCCAATTTTATTTACTTTTCGGAAGTTACGAAAAACTAAATATGGACCAAATTTATTGCATTGTTTGATGTTCTGCATTGCTCTAAAATTTCTCTAAAGCTTCTACAGTTTCATTAAAAATTCCTCCCGGCATTGGCGGTATCCGAAATGTATAGACTATATGATATTAACCACTATTGTCATTATTGTGAGAGGGCAAGAAAATGAAAGTGGTGAAAAATTGAAGAAGCCATCGAGTATTTATTCATATTAGGCCAAATTCATGGTGTTTTATACCATTTTAAACAAATAATAAACGCAATGGCAAAACTCGTTGATTTATGTGAAAAATATTTTGGAAGTCGTGATTTTTATGAAGTTTTAAAAATTTCAAAAACAGCAAATGATAAACAAGGTATGCAAATAATATTCAACGCAATAAGAGACAATAAAATAACAACAACAATAATTATAATTATAATAATAAAGGTTAAATTCAGATGTTGATATATTAATATTTATATACATTGGTTATGTATATAAAATTATGAATTAATGCATGGTATTATAAATAATATTTATTTGAATAATTATTAATTATATTATTAAATGTTTTATTTTTCAGTAAAAAAAGCTTATCACAAACTATCATTGCTCGTTCATCCTGATCGTGTTGATGATGACACAAAAGAAGAAGCAACAGAAAAATTTAAACTTCTGAGTTTTATTCATTCAATTCTTAGCGACAATGATAAACGAAAAATTTATGATGAAACTGGACAATATGATGAAGAGAGCGAAGAAGTTGTAATGCGAAATTGGGCAGATTATTGGCGAACATTATTCAAACCAATTACCGTCGAAGACATAAATAAATATGAAAAAACATACAAAGGTTCAGAGACGGAAATTAAAGATTTGAAACGTGCTTACATGGATAGTAAGTGAATAGTGAACATTATTGATTTATTGTGTCATATTATTTTAATTTTTCCTGTTGGGACTTTTAAAATTTATTTGTCTATTTATTTTATTTAGGTAAAGGTGATATGGATTATATTCTTGAAGCTGTACCATTTACGCATTGCGATGAGGAACCGCGTCTTCATGCAATTATTGAAAAGCTCATTGAGGAAAAACAAGTTCCGGAGTATAAATCTTTTACTAGTGAAGATGAAAAGAAAAAATTGCGAAGGAAACGTAAAGTGAGTAAAATTGAAGTCAACATTGCGATAACATGATTATTTTGTAGGCAAACATATCGTTCAGAAGTAATTTTTATATGAGACATACTGGGACGATGTCTCGCTATTTTCATTCTGATAGGCCGCTGATCCCCTCTATTAGCTACGATCCCAAGTTGGCATAGAGGGGGAGTAATCGAAAATTAAAATAGAAGGGATAACATGGGTGAACGGTTGATGTACGAAAGAATAGAATCCAGTCAGTGATTCGCGGAGTATTCTAATTGTCATTTGCTTTTACTTTTCAATTTAAATTCATTCCAAGATTTTATTTTTTTATTTTTTACTTTTCATTACTATTGAAATAAATCCTTTTCAAGTTAACTTTCACATGAATAAAAAAATCATGTGTATGAGTTGATGTGTCAAACACATTTCATTTCGACAAATTTATTTCATGCGAAAGTTATTTTAAAATACGAACAAATTTGAAAAAAATAATATATAAATAAAAAAAATGCGTGCGATAATTGGAATAATTTCCATAGTTCTTTTTGTAATTGTAAAGGATATTTTTGGCGCGTGTATTCACGTGCCAAATAATGACATGATTGAATACTCGTGCAACAGAGGTAATCCAAATGATTTAAATTCGATCCCCGAGAGAACGGAAAAAATTCAAATATCAAATATGAAATTATCGCGCATAACGCGAGAAACATTTTCTCGATTTGGTGATAATTTATGGGTTCTTGCGTGTTCAAGTTGTGACATTGTCGATATTGAACCCGATGCATTTAAAACATTGACCAATCTTCAGCAAGTACGTCTGGATAATAATAAACTTGGTACTGTTAAAGCATCATGGTTTGAAGGATTAAAATATCTCACATATCTAGATCTCAATTATAACGAAATTGAAACGATTGAAAATGGCGTTTTTACCAACTTACCAAGTTTAGTTGATCTAAGAATTTCGGGAAATAAATTACAATGCCTCAATGTTGATGAACTATCGCAATTGCCAGATTTACAAAGAATGTTTATCAATCGAAATTCGGAATTTAAATGTCCAAATGCTATTTCAAAAGTTTTAAAAGAAAAAGAAGTTGATTTCGAACGTGATCCTGAATGGAATAAGATCATTGAGGATTTAGTAAAGCCAGAAACTACCAGATCCTCACAATACGTAGATTGGCGAACAACACCACGAACAACAACATCTACAACTCCAATGTATCGCGAAAGATTAATTATAACACGACCAACAGAATCACCAACATATAAAACTACTACTGTCAGCTATCCAACATTTGTTTCTCATCCAATTTATATTGAATCTACTGAATCATCACGACAAGACTGGCCGCCAAAACCTGAATCTCCCACATCTCATGCCACATGGTGGCCTATATCATCTTCAACACCTAAAGTAGATGACTACGACACGTCACAATCTGATTTGTTTCCATTGCATAATGAACTTTATTATCCACCACAAGTGCCATCGTCTTCGAATGTCGATTCATACCGGCAAATAGCCGAAACAACGATGCCAAATGCTCGGTCAACTGCACGGATTTCTTGGTCGCAGGGCTCTGACGAAGTGTTTAATGAAACTGAATTTCCAATAATTGAATCATTAGCACCAATTCATCCGCCACAATCAATCGAATCGTCACTTCATCATCAAAAAAATCCGGAGGATTATCAAATAACAGAGCATGATATTCAATCGTACTCCTATCCACTGGAAAATTATCAGCAAATTGATGAAGCTGCAGAAGCAACAGTTACACCAACAAATATCCAATCAGTGGATGAACCATTGCCTATATGCAACAATTCATCTTCATCAATAATACTTTCGTTTGGCATCTTCATTTTGACAATATTCTGGACAATGAAAAGAACATTCTAATTGAAATATTAAATCACTCGGGTGAAAGGGGATGAAGGAATAATTGTTAGAAAACATTTCTTTTGAAGATCAGGATAAAACTTGATCAGATTTATTTCAATTATTTAATTTTTTTATTCTTCTAATTTTGCGTCTAACCTTTTCCAAGAATTCATATATCATTAATAAAATAATAAATTTAAGTATTTAATGGATAAATTAATCAATCTATCTATCAGCTAAATCATTCATACGGACGGATATAAAAATCAAATTGAAGTTCATCGTGAAGAAATAAAAAAGTATGTAAATACATCTTTCTATACTTAATAACTATATTTGGAGCACACCCATAATTGACCAACAAAAGATGGAATGTTTTGCAATGAAATTGAAGATCGGCGGTCAATTGTAAAGGAGTTCTCGGTTCATTGACAATTGTGTACGTATATGTATATACATATACATTAATATATAAATAACAAAACATATACAATCACGCACATATACATCATATAATATTTCACCACAATCATATGTGCGATCATAAATATTAGTCATGATAGATTTTGATCAATAATAAATTTACATTAGGCACGCAATGTTATAAATTTACGACCTTTTTGCGCCTCCTCGTGATAAATATTTCAAATATGATATCTATGATAATTGAAATTAACAAGCTACGAGGGTCATTCAGCATCCGCAGTGTTAATGAAATAATTACCAATACTACAAATGTAACCTACTACTTTAAATTATGCAACTACATTATATTCGCATGATAGCAATAGCATCATCCATAAGCACCAGCATTAGTATATATCACTATTCAAAGTGTTGGTATTTGCAGTAGTGATAGTAATATGCTTGATTGCATGTCCTAGATGTTAATTGAACCTCCTCTTCTTGATAATAATGACGATGATGATCATAATCTTGGTGTTATCATAAAATTGACATCTAGAATAATATAGACTATTACTTCACATGTAGATATGTATAATAAAATTGCAGGACTCTTTATACAATTAATATAAGAAGTAAATGATGATGTTGATGAATATTAGTGGTTGTTACAGATGATACATCACGCGAGGACGCATGGTCATATTGTCATGCCGTGATAATTTATTGTCCCATATGATGGGTCCTCACGCACGACCTTACATTTCTTCGGGATTTTGACGCAATTGGCCATTAATAGTAATAACACAATCGAGTCATCTATTCATTACCTTACCAGACTATTTGTCGAATGAATAAAGGGACACGTTGTGCGATGGCATTTCTCGTACCATGTCTCAATATAATGCAGAGCATTGTATCTATGTATACTTATTATACATATACTTATCCAAACTACTTTGGATTTTCAGTGAATTACATTTCTACATTTTTTTTTTTATCGTGTATTATATCATTAATTGGATATTATTCATAATTAACTAAATATTTTCTAGATTATTATATGAAATGCACACGAACTTGTTCGTGTTTTTTGATGACATTGTGATCTTAATGAAAATTCCAACACGAATTTTTTTTAAATTACAAGATAAAATATAGGATATGTATGAATGTTTTCACGATAAATTCTGACCTAAAATTTTTGGAGCTCGTAATTAATTTGATGAAATAGGCTGAAAATTGTGACGCTTTAATTAACTACAGTTTAAAACTATATTTCGTTGTTATTTATCATGAAAAATCTGATAACAATCAGATATATAAATATACACCTATTTTGTTTTTTAATACAATATAACATTTTTTGGATGATATACTTATATTAAGTATAGTCGGATTGTTTGTATGGTTGTTTTGTAATGCTTTATTCTCTTTCTTTGCTTGTCTTTGAATTCACCGCACATTCCAGGAAAAATTAAATTGAAACAAATAGGGATTAATAAAAATTCTTCGAGTATCGCGTAGAATAGTAATTCATGAAGAGTTCTCGCCCCTTGATTTTGTCTGCTTAATCATGGCAATTTGAATCAATAAACAGTTATACTAACATTAGTACATCTTGATAAGTTACATTTAAATTAATTCGTTATCAAAAATAACATGAAACGAATTATCATTAATTATACAAAATAAATATTGTCATAAAATATTTTTATTTGTGATACATATGTGGCAACGTTACAAATTTCCATAAGTTGCTATTGATGATTGTCTGTGTAGAAATTTTTCCTACGTGTGATATATATAACAATTAGAATTTGTATCATTACGTTCATATACCAAACCATCTGCTTGTTAGCATGTCATAAGCTACTCTACTTGAGGCAGAAATCTATGTTATATAATGGGACGCTGACATCAAGTCGGTGACCAAGATAATACTTGCCAGGAATTATAAATATCGGAATTCGCACGAAATAATATAGGTGTCCACACACCCGTGGATTTCTTGGCTTATGTGATTCTCGATCTTGAAAATGGACCGAGCTGTCTCGCGTCATTATTATATATACATCTGTTGCTGATCACATCTTGGTTTTTTTTTTTTTTTTTCGTCGTCAAATTTGTTCTCTTGCGATACAAAAATTGTTGACATGCTTGCAAGGTTTGACATTTAGTTCAAGAATTTTATCAACAAGAAAATATTTTTTGACGTTCTGTCAATTTGACCGTGTTGGCATTTTGTTTATAAACATGCTCATATTTTCCTTTCAGTTAAATGAGTTATTTGTATGTATATGATGACTGGGTCATGCTTGATAGTATCTTAAAAATGAGCGCGTGCGCCAGAATTTGAAAATAGAATAATTCTCTCTATCGCCGGTTCTTCACTCGTGTTATTTATATTTTGATTTATCTAACACACCCTCTATTCTCGGTAAAATTATTTTTCTCTATACAATTCAAGTGCATATATAATTGATGATTTTTCATAAATGAAGTATGCTATGTAATCATTTTGGTCTATTAATTAAATTTATTTTTGTGTTCGGATGTTTCAGTGGGCCAAAGAAGCTGCGGAAGCCGAGCGATTAGAAAAAATGAGGGCTCTTGAGAAGGAAGATGATAATGCTTCATCGATGAATGATTTGGCATTAGCTATACAAAATCGTAATAAAACACGAATGGCCGAAGCTGACAGTTTTTTCGATTCATTGATCGATAAGTACGCAAAGAAAGCAGAAAAGCCGAACAAAAATACGAAAACTCCAGTCGCAAAACGAAAAAAATTAAATAAGTGAAAAATTGATGCAGCTAATGAGCATTCAAGATCTGGGTGAAAAAACGATGACTATAAAGAAAATAAATATAAGAAACGAAAAAAAAAAAAAAATCAAATAGTGTCGATGAGAAAAAATTGAAAAGAAATTTGTCATACTCTTCCGTCGAACTCAATCGTGTTTTTCTTCATAATTGTTAATTTTCGCTACGCATATACATTTTATTATTAATAATTTTCTTCAAAAATAATAATCATTCTATTAAAATATTGGTTAATTTATAAAGCATTGGTTGTTATGTATCTTTGAATGAATGTGAGTTGCTATTTTTTAAATAGGAATATTTGATTTATTCATGTATTTATGAAAAAATATTTATTTCAAGTGAACCTACATCAAACATGAATTTTCCTTCGTTTGATATTCTTCATGGAAGTATTTAATAAAAATTCTAAAATTCATCAGTCAGTGTTTCTAACTCCAAGAAAATTTAGCTTACATCATTTACTTATTCGTCAACTTTTGCGAGAATAAATAAACCGTTAAACGCAATCAAATTTCTTAAAATACACATGCACTAATAAATAATCAGAAACATATTTGTGGGTAGAGCTCTGCTCTACAATAGCTATCTATAAATATAAATTTTTTGAAATAAAAACAATAATAAAAATTACATTTGCATCATTGTAAGAATTCTATTGATGAATCAAATTAATTAATTAATTTACACAAATAATAGAAGACATTTATCATACAAATAGGTTTGTTTTTGGATTAAATTAATAAATATTTTCCAAGAAGAATAAAACTTATTGACTACTGAGGATTTAAACTCGGTCAATCTAAATATGCGCCAACTTTTTGAAGTAGAATATATGCTCAGAAATCGAGAGTGGTGCTATCTAGAATTCTGAAGATTTATATCCCAAAAAAAAAAGCTTAGATTTATAAAAAGTCATAGCGGAGAAATATGTTACCAAGCCATTATTACTCACAGGAAGAGGAGCATCATTATAGAAAAAAATTCACACAATATATGTAGCCGGAAACTCTTCCGCGAGATGGCGTCCCACGCCACAGGTGCTGCCACCAAAAACGGTGCTTTTTTCCCTCAAATATAAATAGGTTATGTTATATACTGTAAGGTTAATAATATTATTTTTCCTTGTGCAAATTATTGTACTAACCGGGAAGCGGATCTATCCGCCTATTAAACAGTAATGAATTACTGTCTTAACCACTCGACCGATTGATTACTTAATTTATACAAGTAAATATAATAAGAACAACAACTACAAAATCACAATTGAGTTAAATCATTAATTTAATAATAATCAAAATACATATAATGGTTAGTTCAAAAGCCGTGTGCTCTATTTCGAGTTGGTATCCAGAATTTTCAAAAGATGCACTTGATACAGTAATTCTTCCATTATCAGATGATATTTTAAAATATTTAGAACATGATGCTTTTATTTTACCAGTAGAAGCGACTAATGATAAAATTTGTGAGTCAGAATGGACAGATGGACTACCAGTTAACCACGATTCACTCGAGGTGAAAATGATAATTACATCATTGATTTGTTTACACATGAAAAAATATTTAAAAATATTTATATACAACTTTATTTAATAATATGAATAGATAGTATATTTTTTAACTGTACAAGGGTGTATATTTTATACATTTTTTTAATTTAATTCAGTCACAAGAGTCTGAAGCCCAACCGACATTTCCAGAATTTAGTAAAAAAATTCAAGATGTGATTGATGATTTTGGAGCAGTTTTCATTAAATCAAATTGGCGAACGCCTTTGGTAATTATTAAAAATTTTTTTCTTTCAAAAAAATATTTCAATATATTATTTTGAAGTTATAATCAATTTATTCATGAATAATCAATTAATCAATGAAATGTTTTGAATTTTTTCTTGTCTGCAGGATGCAACGTGGGTAGCACCAACAAAAACATTAAAATGTACATGTTTAGAGGAAGTATATTTACTTTTAAAAAGTTCAGATCGTATCTCAGGTGATATTAATGCAGTGAAAGAGTTTTCAACTCATGATCAAACCATCTCACCATGTTTGGTGTTGAAAAAATGGCGAGATATAAATCCATGCACAGAATTCCGTTGTTTTGTCGTACACAAAGAATTAATTGGTAATAAATTATGATGAATTCATTTTCTTTTTACTGCATTAATGGTCAATATAAAGATTTACCTATTCATAAACATTTTTATTTCTGAACTGATTTTTGTTTGTGACAAGGAATTTGTCAAAGAGATGGCTCGCAGTATCATCAATATATTGAGTCAGAGAAATATAGTATTCGAAAGGATATTACGAGTTTATTCATGGAACGAATAAAAAATCGATTTGGATTAGATTGTTGTAAGTAATAATATATTGAAAGATATATTAAGATTTTACAGAGGAATATTTAGAATATTAATTTATATTAAAACATCATTTTGATATTTTATATAATTATTGTTGTAAATTTAATTTAAATTTTAGATTCATTTGATGTTATACGTTATAAAAAGGATAAAGTAAAGATTATTGATTTTGGACCGTTAGATGAATCAGTGACGAAGGGTACACTGTTTACTTATGCAGAATTGCATGATTCCATAATCGAACCGCCGGAATTCCGATTTATCGGTGAAAATATGGGAATTCAACCGAATAATAGTAGTCATTTTTGTGTGCCACAAGAAATTAATGAATTATTCCGCGCTGCGGGTGAAAATTCCATAATGGATCTCATTCGAAGGGTAATTATGCAAATATAATACTTTAATATTCTGGCGAGATAGTGAAAAATAATGGAAATTTATGTATATGTAATTATTGCTTTCAGGAGGTTGAAAATCAAACAATTGAATAATTCCATAATTTTATCTGTTAAACATTGAATTAAATAACAAATTGTTTAAGTAAATTTGTAATATGAAAATAATAATAAATAAAAAATATTATTAATCATATTAGAAAAGAAAGTGAAAGAATAATTGAATAAGTAAGGATTTAGGAAGTCAGGATATGAGGCATGAAAATATATTGATTGGTGATATATGTATGTATAAATTCAACCATATAAACACAGAATTTTCATTTATATTCTGCCAGATCTTCTTCTATATTTGATATACATTACATAAACTAATGAAACTAGCCTATGATTTGAAAGAATTATTATATAATATTGCAATATTTTGTTGGAGCGTCGAATCTTTAACAGAGAACGACGTTACCTTATATAGAAAATATGTCTCGTTTATTTACAATATGCAACCCTTAATACTTCCGTTTTGCAAAAGGATTTTTTTTTTTCTAAGATTTTTTTTCTCGATATATGATTAATTTCGGACACTTTTTTTCAAAACGCTGTACAGTCATTTAATCCTCAGAGCATTATATTTAAGTATTTATTTTTCAAACAAATTACTTTTCAGCTATATTTAAAAAGCTTTAGATTAAATTACTCGCTTTCATTTTATTTACTTATTTACTTTTTCTCTTATTGATGTCTATCTTATTCGAATGATGCCTCCCATTATTCAACTAATATTTCAATCCATTCTGATTGTTTATTTTCATTATTAATATACTTGCCGTTTTGTGCATTGGTTTTTTTTTTTAACATTCATTAGTCACTCTCTCTCTTTCAAATACACATAAATATTATTTGTTATTCTTGTTTGTATGCATTTATTTTTGTTCAATCGACTTCAGTATTAATTTTTTTTTCCAAACGCGTTCATTGCACTCCTATAATAGATTGTAAAAAAAAAATTTTTATTGCCACGACGTTCACATCGTCATATCATTTTGTTTAGACATTTATTTATTTATATTTTTCTTCTTGTTATCTTCAAAAGAGTACAATGATAATGATGATTCTGAAATATATAATTCGAGTTTATCAATAAATCTTGGCGCAAATTGATTTAATTTTAACTGACACTTTTCCTCGTGATAATTACAGAGTGATATTGAACGCTATCATACATGTTCATTAAATATTTACAGAACATCAAGGATTTACAAACTGATGAAGTGTGTGTAGATGTATGTCTGTTTTTTGTGTGTGATATTCCACCTCTTCACTTAATCAAAGATTAATTTATTTTTGTTATTTGTTTCTTATTCACGATTTTTTTTCTCTCTTTTTCACATTCATTTGTGCTATTCGCATACAGACATTCTATTCCATTGAGTACATTATTTTATAATTTTTTTTTTGTTAATCATTACGAGACTCATTAACAGAGTGAATATACGTCATTCGTCCGTAATATTGCTGCCGCAACATATACATTTTATTTATTTATTCTTGAATACTGCTTGAGTGCTAACTGACAAATTTTCTTCTTGTTTTTTCCCTTCATCTCTTATAAATGTACATTACAAAAAACTCTTAAGTTATCTTAACGGCTTTTTAAAGCAGCTTTAAGTACCTGGAGTTAAACTTTGGAAAACTTGATTTTATTTATTCATGTTTTCGATATTTTTTTTTCCTAAATTTTCTTAAATGCATTTGGTACGACTAAATGGGTAGTCTTGATGCCAGGCTAACAGCCAATCAGACGAAAAAAAAAAAGAAAATAAATTATTAAATTGTGCAATATATAATTTGAGAATTTTTTTTTTTCTTTTCTCGTTCATTATAAAGTCAATGTTGAAAAATACGAATCTATTTCGTGCGAAAATCGCATGAAAATTTACATACAATGGATGCTAGCTAGCTATATAAATTTACAGGAAGATAGAGATTATTCTTAATTCAACGGCACAGATAGTAAAAATGAGGTTGTTCAAATTATATTCATACGATTTCGTATATAATTTTGTTTTTCTTTATATAAAACCCAACATTGAACAAAAGAAAATGTTACACAGGCAAAAAAGAAAATACGGCAGTAGACTCTTTTATATTACATACATTGATATAGCAAAAATAACTACGCATTAATAATCAAATGCAGAATAAATATCGAATGAAGTTATAAATTCTTTGTATAGGTAATTGCACGAGTAAAATAAGCCGCAAATAAGTTCGTATATAAATACGTAGTTTATTGAACTAAAATTTTTTTTTTCTTATAATGAGATCAAATAAAATTAAACAAAAAAAAAACAATTAAAGTACACATGATTCAATGTATATTCTACTTCACAGTCATTACAAACAGAATTTGTTTATATTTTTTTTTTTTTTTCGTTTCATGAACCAAAAAAAAAAAAAAGGGAAAAAAATATTCAGACAATGCATACGACAAGTATCTACATTTGCATGATGTCTCAATTATAGCGTATTTTTTTCTTGAATTTGTTCATTTTTTTTTTTATATATTTTTGTATTGTAATTTTTTTTATTCTTATCTTTGTCAATTATCATTATTATTTATTATCCATAATAACTAAGTAACAAATTATTTAGATAGAAATATTTATTTTCTGTTACGATTTCTGAAAATTTTGAACAGTTTTCTTATTATTTTTTTTTTTTTTCATTTTATTTCATCGCCCATTACAAAAAATTACTTCTCTTAAATATCCACACACAATTCTTTACAAATGCAGTAACACGTTTAATAAATTGCAGGCATTCACGCTTCACCGCTCAATTAAATACGGAAAAGGATTTAAATATACCTGCTCAGTATTCAGAAATAAGATGAAGCATTTTTGTACTAAAGTGCAGCGATATAATATGATATTTTTTTTCTCATCATTTTTTTTTTTTTTTCAATGTCATTACCTACAGAAACTATTCAATGTACAAGTATGGATTTACACATGCACAGGGGACAATCAATTAATGATTGGACTAAGTAATATCAAATGAAAACAATTAGAAAAAATTTAATTATCGGTAAAACACTGAAAAAATTTTTGCATTAATTACAAAAAAATTTACTTCCACTCACATTTATTTTTATTATAAATTGTTTTTATCCCAAATAATAATTTTATTATAAAGGATGGACACGTCACATTATCAATAACTCTGCGGAAAGTGTTATATAAATCAGTTCATTAAAAAAATAATAGTAATAATAAAAAAAAAATTGAAATGAAAATAAACAAACAAATCTCGTTAGGGTATTTTCTTTTCTTTTTCTTCTTCATTGCCAAAAGAAAAATTTCAATATCTCTATGATCACTGATGATCACATGTGACTTTGTCATAGGCGCAAGTAAAGAAGAACGGTAGAGCACAATTGTACGAATTGTATATAAGAATAATCGTGTAGTCTGTGGTTGGCCCGAGAAATGCCATGTAAAGAATGTGTGCCAATACAATAATATTCTAGTAATGATAAAGATAGAGAGATAGAGAGAGTGAGAGAGAGAGAAAGAGAGAGAGAGAGACCATACATATATGCAATGGAATTTGGTCATCTCTCCAACGATACTATTTCGGTATTTCATCACGTCTTTTTCTTATTTTTCTTCTTAATATTCTTTTTCATCTTTCAAAATTTATTTTCTTGCATATTTGTATATTATATCTCGACCCCGAGCCTTACCAGTTGACTAGATTGCGTTTTATTTTTTGTCTAATGTTCATTAGAAGTTTGTTTTTTTTTTTATTTTCAATGTTTTTAAATCTAAATATGCCATTTATTTACTGATTCAGACTACGGCTAGAGTCATTTTTTGTTTCACCATAACACCTAAAATTAAAACGATAAATCTAATATTTTTAATGAAGAACGATATCTAATAATAAATTCTTCTTCATTCGTCCTCATCTTTATTATCGACTAAATTTAATATTAATTTTATATCCATGAAGAACATCATTACCTATCATGTGTTTTATTTATTATTTAGGTATTTTTAATTTATTTATTCATTAATTTTTTTTCATCGTTTTTTTTTTTGCATTTATTTTTATCCGGAGCACATTTGCTCCAAAATTAGCCTGGACGCGTGAAGCCTGCTATACAATGATCAAGCATAATATTATTTACAACATAATAATAAAATCCATTATAATTATTGGATTACGCAAGGTGCTCCTCCCCATGTAGTGATTTACCATTTAATCATTCAAGCTTCTACCGTTTCTCTCTAAAAGTATCTTTCTCTCATGTTTATTATTTTTCTTCTCTTATTTTCTCATCAATAATTGGCGCATTTTTGCCGCTTTGGTCACGTGATCAATGGTTCTAAAAACCATATAAATTATTTATATAATTATGTATATATATAATCGTCGCAATAGCCCGAAAGCAATTATTAATTTACAAGTAATATACGACGTAATACATTTATTAAGCGAGAATATGATCGCTAAGACTATCTCTTCTTTCCCAATTGTTTTGTTACCAATTTCTTCTTTAATTTATGATCAATTTTAATGACCTTTTTTTTCGGCCGTTCCGGTGAACCATTACAACATGTACAACCTTTTTTAACATGTCCACGTAAACTCGATCTTCTTGCGCGACAATCCGGTTCAATAAGTGTTGTATGGCACGTTTCATCATCCGAAGGTTCAGAATTTTTGTCACTCGACACAACACTCGTATCATTTAATGTATCACTCTTAGCACGTTTGGTAATAACACCTTTTGATTCAGCCCGATTCAACACAACACGCGCATTAACATGTAATTTATCTTTTTTCTTTAAATATGTGCAGCGTTCCGAGTTGGTTTTAATATTTCCCATTTGCATACTGTTATCATCCAATCCATTAGTGATAATATTGTCCTCTGTTTGGCTGCTAATTGATTCACTTATACTTGAATCCTCATCATCACTGCTTGATCTTGTACGCTCTGATATTGGACTTTCCCACGAGAGATATTCAGCGCGAAGCGCTTTTGATGTTGAACGTTTTTTGTTGACATACGTATATTTGTGCGTTGATAATAAAGGACCGGCAATTGGTGATAATGGCGATGGTATTGTCACATCAGTTGTATTGCTATTCATTATTGCTGAACTTTCATCATCGCCTGAACTTGCAATTGATGTATTATTAACATTTGTCTCAAGTGGTAATGATTCTGAATCCATGTCAATATCTAATTTAATATTGGATGGAATGCTCGATACACTGCTGGGTGAACCTTCCTGAGATCCATTTCTCGATATAATTTTAGCATTATTTGTGTCCTTTGACGAATCATTATCCATCAATGGCAAATGTGGCGGTGAGAGTCGTGACATATCTGAATTGCTATTAGAAATATCGTCTTGACTTGAATTTTCTGGACTCAATCTAATGTGCTTTGCTGGATTCTCTAATGGATGTTCATCATTTTTGTCACGTCTCGATCTTTTCATCGTTTCCTTAGCTGATCTCGCACGTTGCGGAACACTTTTTCTACGTTCATTGACTTTAATATCAGCAACAGGACTTGTATCTCTGCTACCGCTTGAAGAATCTAGTGGGCGAAAATACGCCGATGAGGCATTGTAAAGTTTCATACCGAGCGGTTGACTGCACGATGCGTCTTGTGATAAATGATCAAACGATGGTGAATGATTTGTATCAAATAATAAATCGGCTTCAGGAAATAAATCACTTGTACTCGGCTCATCAACGCCCAAATCTTCACATTCCTCTGATAAACTCTTTTGTAGCCTTAATTCACGCTCCATTGCCGCACGATTTCTTTCAATACGTTGTTGTACCAATTCACGCTCCAATCTCGGATTATTTGTTTGATTCTTGATAATATGAGTTGTTTTATTTGTTGAATACTGCTGAAATGGCTCAAGTGTATGATTTATAAAATACTTTTTTGTATTTGTTTGATATATTTGACCGCTTGCCATTTCAATTCCCTGCCCTTTATTTATTATTTGCAATACAGTTTGGGCATTTTCAGAATGCTCCCCGTCACGTGAATAAACTTTTAATGGCTCAATGCCTAATTGATTTGTTGATGTTGGTACATATCTCCATGGTGTGTCTGGCGACGAACGTTTTTCCGGTTCCCATGCCTCTTGTAATCGTGCATTGCCACATAAAACACCATTGCCAACTTTACATGTTGAATCTGTGTCAGTCGATTGGCGCAAAGTGGATTCCTGACTGTCCGAACCATTGGGATCAGCAGTAACAAGAAATTGACTCGAATTATCCATATTTGACATGTGTTTGGCAGATACAATTGTCGTTACTGAAGTTGGTTCTGTAATGATAAAGTTAATTTATTTATAAATTTAATTTCATCAAACAATTTACTAGTGAAAAATTTGATGGAAAGACAAAGTGTGAGAACAAAATTGATCTTACCTGTTTTCAAATCATTTTGAATTGATGTAACGACACTCGATGATATTATTGAATTAGCAGTAATAAGTGACTTTGATATTTTGTTCGGTGATGTTTCGTCGATTTTTCGTTTTACAGTCTTTGGAGAAAAAACTTTATCGCTCGTTATTATTTCCGTTGAAGCTTCACGCGTATCTTTTTGTTGATGTGATTTCGATTGTTGCTGCGGCATTTGCGATTGATGCTGTTGTTGATTATTATTCATTGGTGAAATATCAGACGGTGTTGCAAATGCAAGAGCTATTGTTGCGCCATGCATTGAAACTGATTTTTCAGTTTGAATTTGCTGTGATTGTGATGATTTTTTTTCTGGTGATGTACTAGCTGCTGTCAAAATAACCCCTTCTGTCTTCATATTACTACCACTACCACCACCACCACCACTTGAAGCAACAGTTGACAATTTCCCTATTGTTGTATTAAATAATCGCGTACTTTGTATAGCCAAATTAGCGCTACTTGTTATAACACCACATATCTGTTGGTTATCTGTAATTTCATTGATATTTCGTTGAAGTAATCCAATCGTCGGTGATTTATTAACTAAAATTGTATTTGATGACGATTCAGTGGTGGCGATTGTCGTTGTAGCGTCACTTTTTTTCATTATATCACTTGTATTTTCACTTTTATTAGTCTCGGTAGTTGATTCACTTGAAAATTGTGTACTTGTACTCGTTTGGGGTATTATAACAGAAGTAGTTTGAACATTTTGCGTTGTGTTCAATGTTTGCGCATTGGATAATGTTTGCAAACTCGGTAATTTAACTTGTTTCACTTGTGCGGGTTGTGAAATAATTTTTCCCGCTTGATTCAAAAATGATTGCAATACAAGTGCATTAGAAACACCAGTGCCACCCGTTCCTCTTACAGTTGCCGGAACAGTTGCAAGAAGTTTTGAACCACCCGAGACAATTGTAAATTGTTGTGTGCCTTTAACGAGATTCATTGGCAAAATGTAATTAGTGCCGGGTACAAAAACAGCAGTACTACCCATTTTACTTGTTACAGACGCGAGCGCTTCACTTACACTCACTGAAGCTGTTGGCATCGTTTCCTGTACAATAACCGCTCGCGTTTGTCCACTGCCTGGCTCGGTAAAAATTAAATTTCGTCTTTTAACATTTACTTCAACGCCATCGTTTGAATCATTCGTTAAATTTCGCGTTTCATTAATAGAATCAATTGCCGAAGTTGTCGTAGCATTTTCATCTTGTGCTGAAAAACCCGCAGGACTATCTTGAATATGTGCAACACCACTTGATGAATCTTCACTGCCCATTGTTCTACCAAGATCGTCAGCACTCGGACTTAATTCTGATGTTTGTTGTCCAGACGGTTTAGATTTACTTGAACCCGATTTTTTACGCTTAGACGATTGACTAGGATTTGTTGGTGGATTCGAGCGTCGTCTTGGCGCTGGTTTATTATTTAAATCCGGTGAATTTCTCAATTGCTCCGCATATTCTGCTAAAATTGTATATATTCTCTGAGTAGTTTGTGCATCCTCCTGTGGCTTCTGTTGTGGTTTTGGTATTGGCGATGCCTTTGATGTATTTGTTGCACTTGTTTTAACAGCTTTAGGTACAGATTTTTTTCCACTTTTTGGTGATGGCGTAGGCGGTGTTTTTCCAGCAGATGGTGTTGTCGCTGGTGCCGGTGTAACACAAGGACTTGATGAACTTTGTGATGTAACACTAAGAGCTGGTGACGCTGCCGGTTGACAATAACTCGTTGCAACCACCACTGGCGTTGAGTTATTAACTTTTTGTGGTGTTGTTGGTGCACTTTGACTTACATATGTTAATGAAACTTTTTGCGGAAATACTTCTTGTTGAAATGTCGCTGTACTGCCATTACTCGAGAATTCCGTTGCCGTCGATGACTGTGATGAAATTAATAATTGCTGAGCAAGTGTCGCAACACCAGTTTGTTGTTGCTGTGGTTGTTTAGCCTGCGTTGGTTGAGTTGTTGTTTGCGTTTGGACTGTTGTTGTAGTGGCATTTGACGTCGATTGATGTTGCGGTTGAATTGTACTACGTTCTTTAACTTGCTCTAATACACTTTCGAATTCACGCAATTGTTCCAGTGTCGTTGAACTTACTTGATTAGGGACTTCAATTGGTGAATTTAACAGTGCATCAGCTCTAACTGTTGTTGGTTGTTGTTGACGTTGCGGCGTTTGTGTTTGCTGCTGTTGTTGTTGTTGTTGTTGTTGTTGTTGTTGTTGTTGTTGTTGTTGTTGTTGTTGTATTCGTGGTGCAGTAAGTGCAGCCTGAATTACTTCCGCAATATTTTGCTGTCTTAATGGTGTACCAGCTCGAATAAAATTTAATTTAACAACAGGTGTTCTACCACCTGGTATTGAATTTGTGTGCGATATTGTCGGAATAATATTCAATTGACTTGGATTTGTTGTTGAAATTGTAACGGGAATTTTGTGCGTATATATAACACTAGGCGTTGAAGCATTTTGAACAAGTTGAGTAAGTGTTTGACTAGCATTTTGAGGACTCACATTTGTATTTGAACTTGAGCTCTGAACTATATTTAAAATCTGTCTGCCACTAGATAATTGTAAATTTGGAATGTTTGTTATAGATTGTACACTGAGTCCAGATGAATTTTGTTGATTATTCGGTACGGATGTTTGCACGGCCTTTGATAAATTTGTCGTTTTTTGTACGCTCATTGGTTGCGTTACAGTTTCAGTTGTTGATGATGTTGCACCAGTCGTGTCTGTTGACAATGTATAAATTGTCCTGCCAAATGCTTGTTGAAATTTTGGCAATCCTGTATTTTGGCCTTGTTGTTGCTGTTGCTGCTGCTGCTGTTGTTGTTGTTGTTGTTGTTGTTGTTGTTGTTGTTGTTGTTGTTGCTGCTGTTGTTGTTGTTGTTGTTGTTGTGATACTTTAATTGGCGTTGTTCTTTCAAATGTTGTTCGATTTGTAGTGTTTGATGACTCTGGTACTCGTTGAATATGCCGTGAAAATCCAACACTGACATCATCCAAATTTTGTAATGTCAATATATTGCCTTGTGCTGTTATGACATTTGGATTTATTGAAGCTAATTGGTAAGTCCCATCGGGTTTACAAACAATTTGTAATTGTTCAGTGTTAAGAGGAACGGTTGTTGCTGTTGCTACAGTAGCTGTTGCCGTGGACGATGGTGATTTATTTGGTGAATCATTTCGACTTATTCGTTGATTGGTTACTGCTTGCGGGCTATCCGGTTCTGTTGTTGACGCATTTGTTGAACTCGTTGGCGATGTATCAGGTGGTTGATTGGCTTCATCACCGACGTCGTGCAATACCGATGATCTTGGAGGTGGTGTTTGTCCAGCTGGGCTCATACCAACACCACTATCATGACCACCGGACGATGGTGTTCCAGGCAATTGAATATTTCCAGCAACACTTGACGTACGATTTCGCGGTGGTGTATTGCCACTATTAACCGATCCAGAATTTGGACTTTGAGGAATGTTACGAGATATTTGAACAACATTAATTGTTTGTTGAACTGGTGGTGGTACAATCATATCCCATGTATTTAAACCCGGTACTTTTTTTGCCAATATATCACAATCACTCACTGTTTTTGACGAAATATCAAATTTATTTAATTGATTTGATTTAATTTGTTTACGATTTCGTTGATTTTTACTTTTATCATTTTGAGAATCGCCTTTACCTTTATGATAAGAACCAATTGAATTTTTGTTCCCCGCAAATGGCATTGTCTTTTGAATATTCACTAATTCACTTGATAAATCACCAGCGCTCAGTGTTGACTTTTTCGATTGTAATGATTTTCTATCAATTGCATCAGTTCGTCTTAATACAATTTTTGGATTCAAATTAAGTGTACTGAGCATTGGCGCAAATTTAGCACCGCTACTCACATTATTATTCACAACATTATCTTTATTTTTATTATTTAATGAATTTTTTGGGATTATTTGCGATAATCTCGATGGTTTTTTTGCATTTTGCAGTCTAAACATTCGTAAAGATTTTAATACAGCTGGATCACTACGTTTTTCTGATATAATTAATGGTGCCGCAGCTGTGTATGCTGAACCTTTAATTGTTTCACGTTTATTTTCATCCATATCAGCAGAAAATAATGTAATTATATCATTGCTACTTACATCCGAGCCACTTACATCTTCATTGGGTCGTCGCATATTTTCATCAACTAGCATATGAAAATGTGATACTGTTTCAACGGTTAATTTCGATTTACCACGTTTCTTTGAAATTTCTTTATTGCACGATGATTTATTCAATTTACTTTCTTGCCTACATCCGTCACTGCCCAAACTGTCTGTTTGACTGTCTTGTGTATTAGTATCTTCTGTATCTGATACCGAACTCGAATTATTATTTCGAAAATGCTTTGATTTTCGTTCATCACTATCATAATCACTTTCAGATGATTCTAACCTGTGAATTTTTCGCTGTCTCGCTGTTCGACGAATTCGTAAAATACTTCCACTGTCAGAATCACTACTGTCATCCAAACTGCGTCGTGTCGACGATCGTTTATATGCTCCGGCAGGTTGAAAACTGCCATATTGATCAGAACTATCGGATGGTACATCGACCCACTGCTCATAACCCTTTTCAATACCAAAGAAAACATCTTTTGTATCGTCATCAGATGGCCAATCTTTAAATTGCGAATAATCGATATTAAGATATTTCAATTCTTTATTCGTATTGCGCATCTCTTCAGCATTCTCTAAATATCTTTCGCATAAAGAATTTAATTCTTTCCAATCGAGCACCCAACTTAACATATGATACCGTGGACTGCTCAATACAACAGCCAAATCATCGCATAGTTGTGGCGACAGTCCAAGTTCTTCAGCATCTAAAACCTGATTTGGCACAGATTTTTCATCATAATTTGCCGAACAAGTTACAGCATCGCCTTTTATTAGTATAAGTGCATCCAAACTTCTCTCAACATTTGCTGGTGCCGTTGGTTTAATTTGTTTTTTATCTCCATTTAGTGGTGAAGTTCCAGTGAATTCACCACAATTGAAGCAAAGCTCACCTAGTGCTACTTCACCGTTACAAGTAGTTCTATTCGAATGTAGTGGACACATATTTTTAGACTTAATAATCGCATCACTTTTTTTCGGTTGTGTCAATAAACTTTTCAACAATTGATTTGTACATTCAAGTTTAGTTGACATACCTTTCACTGATTCCAGACCACATATTTCAGTTTTCATTGGTAACGCAACGAATGTTGACGATGCTGTTGTTGCTGTTGTTGTTGTTGTTGTAGTTGTCATTGTCGATGATGATATTTTTGTTGATGAAGAAATAGGTTCACTTGCATTGTTATTGCATAATGTTTCACGTGATGGTGATTGTACAGTTGGTAACATATGGCTATTATCAGCGATGTTCGTTGATGTTGTTAACGTTGGCGTCGTCATAGTCGCTGTTTTTTCAGTTGCTAGCGTCATCAGCCTTTCATTTTCCACCGCAATAATATCGTCAACATTTTCAACCTCTTGTTTTATTTTACCACATGCTATCGCCATTTCACGTATTCTATCGTAACAAATACGCGTTGGATGTAATGAAAATGCAGTGAGAACACACTCCCTAGCAATACCAATATTGCCATGTACAACATCGGCTAACTTTAAAAATTGTGTACTTAAACGCGTGACTGTTGCGCGTACATTTTCCTTATCAGATTTGGCTTTTTGCGTTTCCAATTCATTCATATCTGTCGTCAATGCACGTATGTATAATTCAATAGCCAATGGCTTTATACTTTCTCCAAACTGAAAAATAACAAATTTTTTTCAAATTATTATTTCAATTTATTATACATATTATGTTTCTTTTTTTCTAATGTTAGAATAGTTAACTTACATATTTTAAAAGCACTGCACAGAAAATATAAATATGTTGAGCGCTTTCTGCAGGCTCAATTAATTTTCTAATCATCCCAGGCAATGTTGCATTATCATATTTCAATTTTGCGTGCAATGACGCCCATGAGTTTAGAATTTGTTCTAATACATTAGCCCCAGTTTCTGTAACAGGTCGGACCATGCCCGCTGTAACTAGATACTGAGCAACTAATTCAGCGGCTTTTATTGAATTTCGCCAAACACGCGCAGTACCGTACTTTGTAGGTTTCTCACCGCTTAATCTTTGGACTAATTCAAGTCCATCATTCAGGTCCATTAATTTTAACTGCACATAAAAAAATATATAAAAGTGCTGAGTATCGTTGAATTATATAACAACACAAAATAATTTTCACCAATTATTTCACGAAAGTAAAATCAAAAATATTAAAAAAAAAAAAAAAAAAAAAAAATGTATCTATAGTTTCACGTGAAAAATAATTAATTAATACATTTTAATATCAACAATAAAACTTACTTGAGCGAATATATCTTGCGTGCGTTTTAGTTTGTACAGGAGGACAATGTATACGTCAATCATGAAATGAACATGCTGAGGTTCTGATATAGAGCGCAATTGATCGCTTCGTCTCAATGAACGTATGCATGCTGCTGCGAGGTTTATTGCAATATCCTCGCAGCGATCCTCACAAAGAATTTTTAACCTCATTGTCAACAGTTCACCCCGTTCCGAGCAACAAAATTCTAAAAGAAACCAAAAATATAAAATAATTAACATTAAATTATTTGAAATAGACCGTATAAAAAGTCTGTATAAATAATTAATACATACCCTCTTCATGTTCAGAATCTGGTTGACCGTTAAGTATGCGGTCGAGCGCAGGATGAGCCCATGGATTGTGTACAAGTGCGATCAGTGATGTACATTTTGGTGTCGCCGGATGGTGTCCCAGGTGACTCGCACACCTCTGCAACGTTACGCTGAGGTGCGTCTTCGTAGCAGGTGATAGCTTTGGCCACTCCCCGCGCAATACCAATTTCAGCGTGTGCCTAAAATAAAATATATAAATATAATATAAATAAAAAAATAAAGATGCAAAGAGTAAAATCAAATATTGTAAAAATAAAGAAAAAAAATTAAATGAAACAACAATAAATAGCAATTGTTATTTCTTATGTAACTAAATTTTTCTATTCATTCATATACACATAAGCAAAGAGCAAAAGAAAATGTTATTGAAGGTGTAAAGGAAAAAAAAAAAGAATAAAAAAAAAAATGGATTTATGTGCTCTCTATTTCAGCTACGATCTCGCGCGCGTACTGTGCGCTTGAATGGAACAGCGAATACGGTTTTTTGCATAATGTAATTGAATTCAGAAAAAATTTAGCATATCAAATGAAACGATTATTCGTTTCTTAGTCTTATGAGGCGTTTTTTTTATTTTTATTTATTAATTTTTTTACATTCACTTCATCATTAAAAACCATATTATTTTTTCATTTAAATATATTTCACATTTATTAATTCATTAATAGATTGATTGATTTTTCTTTTGTATTTATTCAATTGATAGTTTATTATTATTTGTATTATGGAATTATAATGGTATTTTTAATGTTTACTCACCTGTGGACCCATTCTATGAGAGACTGGGTGGCCTCTGGGGTTGCCGCAGGAATGAAATTGGTGACATGCTCCCAGGCAGACAGAAGTGCATTCACCTTGTCGCCGTACTTCTTTTTGCAGTCACTCAATGTCGCTTCAAGCCCCTACAATCAATATGTAATAATTAAATAATAAATGAATAATTATTAAATAATTCATAAAACACCATTACATATTATTAACATTTTATTATTAAACATATATACAAGGCATTTGTATATATACACCTGGAGGAAATGAATTTTTAGTAATTATACACATGTATTTATATACATGATACACGCCGTACGTATGGCGAACATCTGGAAATAAATACAATGTTGAATTTCTTCACGAAAAGAAAACCACTTTACTGATTAAAAACTCTGGACTCGAATTTTTAAACAAACCACAATAATATAAAAATGTATTCAAGTATTAAATATATTGGTGAAATTAAATAAATGATAATATTCAGAGTTTCATTAACGATGAAAATTTGTAATTAAAAATAATTATTATGTCAACAGGGAGAAATAATTTTCCGTATATTTTTTTTTTCTTTTCTTATTATTTTTTTGTTCTTCTTCATCGATGGAAAAAATTATATAGGGACTATTTAGCGATATTGTCACTCTTTTCCTCTATACCTTCTCCACTATTCCATCCAATCTGTTACGAACTGCATGAAAAATCTTTGATTATTTTTTTGTTCAATATAAAAATTAATATTCCCAGCCAACCTTAATTATACGTATATATATTTTCCCATGTATATATATACATTATTTTCTCATTCAAGTGATTTGAACCGAAATTAATGATAATACAAAATAATCTATGAACAATATATGTTTACACATATATTTTAATTGAGCTGGCGATATTAATATCGAAATATGTCGCATAAAGCGAATACAAGTATATAATGTACGTTGTATTATAGTGATGACTACGTGGTTGTGTTGCCTATTACAATCAACGTTTGCCGCGATGTTGCTGTCTGCCAGAATAATATTCCGGACGACCGCAGAATTTCCTGACCTAAAATATAATAGTATTAAGACCGAGATATCACAAATACCATTACGGGCACTCCGTAACAATGCTAATTCAACCCTAAAGCAAGGGAGACAATTATTTAACATAAAATGAACAAGAAATTCACAAGAAATCATTTGTATTTTTAAATATAACTTTATATTAAATAATGTTTCTCTTTATCCGAATTGATTTAACTATCAAATTCAACTGAATTTTATGTTTAATATTTTTTTTTTTTTATTATTATGCATATCACATGTACGTAAACTAGCGAGATAGCGAGTTAATAGTAAATTAGTCAGACTGATTACACATAGAAAGACTTTTCACAATGAAGTCGAGAGAGGCATTGGAATAAAAATAAAAATATTTATACACAAATAAATACAAGAGGTTGGAAACTGCCACTGAAGATTTTATATGAAGAATTCCCATAAATATTTTTCGCTTTTTCATAACTCTAACTCAACCGATATATCTTACATACATATATATATATATATATATATATATATATATATATATACATGAACACTGACAGGGAGATAGATACATATTGCTTCAGATTATTCCTGTATAACCAAATGGTATTTGGTCCATGAATTCCCAACAAATTTCCAGATGCACGCGTGGGATTTGCGGTGAGAATATATATACGTACATCGTCTCCTAAAAACCACAAAAGTCCACAAGATAGTCTTTCACTTAATAACTTCTCATGAATAATAATAATAATAATAAAAAAAAATGAATGTATAAACATCAGAATAAATTTATTAATATTAAATAGAAAAAGAGGAGAAAAAATATGAGAATCTTTATATTGTTTTACTATGTATAATTATAATGATGATACTATTGCATAATAATATAATGATGTAATTAATTGGACGTAATCTTGACCGAGAGATAGGTACGAAGAATTTATAGACATTGAACATTTGCAAGCATTGAGATAACCATTATTGAAATAGTATGAATAACTCGGTGCACTTTACTAATCGATAATCAATATGGCAAACAGAAAGAAAAAAAAATTGATATAATAATTAAAAATTGTTATGATTTTTTTTTTTCGTTATGATATTATATTATATGTATTTTTATTCAACTCCACATCTTATATGTATATGGAAGGAGAGAAATTGTCAATGCAATATAACGGAAACTGTATAGAACTCTCAACAACAGTAACAACAAACTAGCTCTAAATATGTATACCAAGGGAATTATGTGTACTGTGTGACTATTCCGGAAATGATGTTTACCGTTTCTATTACTTGTAAAGTAGGAGAAATGAACAGAAGCAACTATAACGATCAAGTTTTGCCTGTCTCTCTCATGCTCTGACAAGTTTTGGGAATGTGAATTTGACGTATTTCAGTTGACTCGTTGTGAAATTTTAATAGCCACAGTTTAAATATTATATTCATCGATGAAACAGGATGTATAACATGAATAAGGAATAAACAATTGAATTTTTTTTTTTTTTCTTTCGTTTTGATAGGAAAAAATTGTCTTTGAGGATCCGATAAACATTATTGACAAGTCAAATAAACAAATTAATAAACAAAATGATAATGATATATGAGTAAACGTAATATAGGAAATTTTAAATAAAATAAAGAGATGAAATCAAAATGAAGAAAAAAATAATTAGGTGAAAACAAAAAATAAAGAAATGCCTACCGCGCAAAATGGAACCATTATTATGATGATTGTTTTGCGTACGTTGTAGTACTTTTCTTGCGATGAAAACGTTCCGTTGTTATTCTACCACGATAATCCATTGTGCGTGCTCGCCGATCCTTTCGAGAGCTTACGCTAAAAAAAACATATATGTAACCAAAAAAGTAAAAGAAAATTTTCAGAATTTTTTACACCTCACTGATAAATAAACAAGGAACAAAAAATTAATGGATGAATGAATGAATAAATAAATAAATAAATAAATAAATAAATGAAACACGGAAAAAAAATTACAAAATAATTTTTCAATGAAGGAAAAAGGAAGAATAAAACTTTTGCGTTCGAGTTGAGTTTGGCGTTTTGCCCAGCCATTTCACCATTCCATGAACTACTTCTCTTCCATTTATTTTTTTTCTCTATCATCGTATTGTTTTTACTCAATATAATATCTACATGAATCCTTGAGTTCAATTGATTGGAGAAAAAGATAAGAAGATCTTCACAATTTTATATAATCATTTGTATTATAGAAAATGCTCCTGCAAATCATCACTTCAGATAAAAATAAAATGAGTAAATAATTGATCGTTAAAAAATATTAAAAATCTAAACCAAATTGTATTTTTAAAATAAATAATTTAATAAATAAATTATTTCCCTGGGATTAGATAAAATAAATGTAGAAAATTCATTCAATTGAATCAAGTGAAAAATATATTTTTCTAAACTTGTGAATAAATGGGGAAAAAATACTGACTAAAAAATCAACGAGTTTGAACAATTTGAAGAAAAAATAAAAGATTCCTAAATTTATTATTCATCATTCTTTCCCCTTCTACTTGGCATCAGACTTGATTGTTAAATCTGGAACTAACTCCACCATACAACAAATAAAATAAAAAAAAATGAAGAGCGAGGAATAAAAGAGAAAACTGATGAGAAAAGTGTGAAAGAGTGCAAGAGGATAAGTAAAAGAAGAAGGAAGAAAAAACAAACAACGATGTCGTCGTCGTCGTCGTCGTCGTCGTCATCACCATTTTCATCCTCGTCTTCGTTGTCGTTCGTTCAATGGATGGGACCATACTACTGGACTTGTGCCTGTAACTTTTCCCATTCGCAAAAGTTTCCAAGGTGCGAGAAATGGTTCTCATCGACTGTACTGTGAGAGTTGGCCGTTTGGAAAGACCACCACACATATATACATACATATAAAACTCATTCGCCAACTCGATTTCAAACCCAACTATAATCGACGCACTTGACTAAATCAACTTTTTTTATTCCCTTTACTCTTCGTACAATATATTATTTTACGTATAATAATATTCATCAAATTAATACTTTCTATCATTAATTTGATAATTTATTTCCACCAAAAACTAATCTTCATTAAATAAATTTTAATTAAATATTATCCCCCAATTTATTTTCTGAAAAGAAATATTGATAATTTAAAATAATTCAATTTAAAATATAAATAAAAATACAAATTCTTACCGCACACGACTTTTGGATGTGCGAAGACATTCAGAGTTGTAACGTACGCAGGATTGATTTATCCACGGCAACAACAACTGATCTTCAGGAGGCGACCACTGGGTCAAGGACGTTAATTTGGAATTGGTGCGCCCGTGACACGGCCCCAGCGGCAGCCTCGACACCGTAAAAACAGTGTTGGGTAAAATGATGATTGAAACAGGTCCTGCCGTGTCTCGTCGCCGCGAGCACCGTCCAGGAGCAGCAAGGGCAGGACTCGTGGCGGACATCAGCAACTACGCTCGAATGTCAGCGCCTACGATGTCCTCACCCGTCCGAGAACTAAATTTCGCCAGTTCTTCTGCACAAATTAAACCTCACTTGGTTGTAAATATTTCTATTTTTTTATTCCTGTTTCTTCAGTCTCAATTTTCTCAAGATATAATTGAACCACCTCCGTCTAAGATGATTGGATATAATTCTGCAACAACAATAAAAAAAAAAAGATAAATAACAAATAATACTACAAGACAATTAATTTTGGTCTACATGGATGAAATACAAAAAAAAAAAAAAAAAAAAAAAGTTTATTGAGAATTTTTCTCTATTTTTCATTGATTGTTATTGTATGTCAATAAAGATTGTGTGCGATTAAAGTTTGCTATTGGAACAAATATTATAAATAATAAAAGAGACAGCTCGACAGAGTATGAGACAGTAGAATTTTTCTCATCGTTTGTGTATCTTTATTTTTTTTTTTCTCGATCAAGTTCTTTTCTGTCCTCATCTCTCTACCCCTCTTTTCTCATTTCGTTATACCAAAGATCCCTTCCTACCATTTTTCCACTACTCATCGGAGTTATATAGTAATAGAAATGGTATAAAGAAACAACTCTCAATCCTCTCTTTGCAATTTTATAACGAGCCGAAGAGCAAAAGTCTCCCTTGCTACGACTTTGCCCACAGAATTTTTTTTATTTTTTATTCACTTTTACCAACTCATCCACATTATACATATATAAATACTTATATACATACACTATATGTGCATTTACTTCCGCCATGGACTTCCGCCTTCGATATTTGAAAACTCTAATTGGCTAGACCTTTTGACATTATTTTTTCTTTTTTTTTTTTTTTTCAATGCAACTTTTAATATTACATTTTTATACTGAATATATTCACATTTTTTTTTTTTTTATGTCATTTCATCCATTCTATATTTTTTTCCATCCACATATACTCACAAATAAACTCTGATAATTATTAATAACTTTTATTCTCTCTCATTCTCTTCAAAATTTTTTTTTTGTTTCATATTTTCACTACGTACGAACAAAAATAATGAGCAAAGTCCGATAATTACACTGGTAAAAATATTATCACACAATTGGCGTAAGTAATGCGAATAAAAAAAAAAAAAAATATTATGAAAAAATTCACGTTCATTAATTTTTGGTAACGAAAAATGTTGGATAAATGTGAAAGTGCAGATGAAAAGGAAAAAGAGAAAACGAAGCAGACAGACTATAAACCATATAAATAAATAAATAAATAAATAAATAAATAAGCAAATGAATATAGATATATATAAAATAAAGTCTCGGCTCGATCGGATTTTGTACAATTTTGAGCGATAATTTACATTCGTATAATATGCGCCCCTGCACCTGGCTCGCGCCATCTTTTGCTTTTCATTCCCCATTTACTTCCGGGAGCAGACACGAGGGGTTGCAGTACTAATTAGCCCCTCATCCGTGCAAACATTTGAGACTCTACTATACTCACTACACATGATGTATACATATATATATACACATACACACACAGACAATACGACTATATCCACGATCATATTAACAAAATTTTCTGACGCGCGTGATGTAGGTACTTCTGTATCGCTATACATAACCCTCTTGCAATCTCTTCTTCTCTGTATATGTATGCATATTGAACGCCTGTATAATTTCTCATGCTCCTACGCGCAATAATATTACTCGGGAAAATCTCTTGAGGCGCAATGATGTTAATGGAGCAACACATAAATGTTTTAAAAAAAAAAAATTTCAATGAGAACTCAGATAACAAAAATAAAAAAATATTTAATATAAAATAAAAAAATGTAAAATAAAACCGTGAATTAATTTTTACCAGAAATAATATTTTTCAAGGGATTCTCTTCAAATCTGTATATTGGTATTTGTACGGATATGTATTTATATATACATAATTGTGTTCGTGGTTATGTGTATTTGGGGATGAGAATGGTATATGTGCGAGGGATAGAGAGAAAAATTGTGGGGGGATATAAGCGAAAGAAGCCGCGTGTGAAGGCCGCGCGTCGTCTTGCGGTGGGCGTTTCCCAATGAGAGGTGAAAAAGAAAAAAAAAAAAAAAACCAGCGAGAACTTTGGAGGAAAAGTTTCTGCGGAGGTTTGCGCACAAGGCTCTTCGCTACTACTGTTTCTCTCACTCACTCTTTATCGCGAGTTTTTCCACTAACTTTCGGGCAGAAAAATAATTGCCATTCACTTTTTCGTTAAAGTAAAACGGCCACTTGAGAGGGCGTTCGTTACATATTTCTTTCCTTATTATTTTCCTTCATATTATTTCTTGCTTATTTTTTTTTCTTCTCCTTCTTCCTCTCTTCTGCTCACAACAACTTTTTTTTTTTTATATATGTTTATTCGCTCTCCTCTTTTTCATCTCAAGATCTGACGCGTATATTCCACCCAAGCACAAATAAAGTTGGTTTTGAAGTAAAATACAAGCGTTTTCTCCAATAATTGAACGTCATATTTGCATTGCAATCATTTTAACTTTTTTTTTATCATGCCTCCTATTTTTAATACCAAAAGCATCCTATATATATATATACATATACATGTATAAAAATATTAAAATAAGTCTTGTTAATTTGAATATCGATAAACAAAAAATATATATTAGCGTAAATGTAAATTTTATTTTATTCTATTTTAGTAAATAGAAAAAATAAATTTAATTATGCAACATAATATTTTTATTTTTCATCTTTCTATTCATCTCATTTTATTACAATTCGCGCCCCGCTGACCTCTTTCATCAATGACGTAACTTATTTCAATAACAAAGAACAATATAATATTCCAAGAAATAATTCTCCATCGCTGATTGATGCTATATAAAACACAGTTCATTTTTCTTTTTATTTTTCATTTTATTTTCTTTTTTTTTTTTCAATTTTTTCCAACTTCACGCTCTTTCACTCATTATGAAACAATGTCGGAAATGTGAAGTATACAGTATATATATAAAAGCACGCGTTATATGTTCACCAACAGCATGGGGAAAAGAAAGGCACGCCCTTATGTACGTAGAGGGTTTCCAAAATATATACGTTCTTGTGTCTCCATATATACATACCCATATATCTATGTATATCTATACTCTATGTATACATACATATATACATACCATATATATTTACATATATACATATATATGTATATATACATGTATAATATAATTTTACATAGCTCGACAGTATGTAAAATTTTTCTTCTATTTTTTATTTTTGTTATCTCTCATACACTCGGTGCAAAGTGTTACGACTCTCAACGCGTCATGTTTACAATTTTTCTTTCTGCTGTAAACACACGTAACATACATATATACACCTGCACACATTATATATAATTTGTTTTCTTTATATATACATCTATTTCATTTTTTTTTTTTTTTTTTTTTTTCAATTTTTATATACATTTATATATTTAGGTATTATTATTGTTTCAGAGATTTTATTTGGTTCATTTAAACGCTTGTGCATGGTTTCTGTAAAAAATTTAACAGGCGTATCAAAATGTAGCGGGTAAGCCAGATGAAATTGCTGTAATTTGGATAACGCTCAGTAATTGCCAATTACTATTCGCCATTTATGTATATATAGATTCTCACTCTTACCCATAGGTATGGATATGTATATATGTGCATGTGAATACCTAGTGTATATGTAAACGCATCGTTGCGTTTCACGATGAACCGCGCATTTTGTATTATCACTGAATAAAAAAAAGTGAAATAAAAAAGAAAAAAAAAAAAAAGTACTTTTTTATGTGACATTATTCCAAGGTGGTAATTCAATTTTCATCAAATATAAAATAATAAAATAATATAAAAAGAATACTCTAGAATAACGATAAAACTTTTTTTCTTTTTATATATCAAATTTTTCAATAAAAAAAAATTTTCTTTTTTTCCTCTCGAATATTTTTCATTCAAATATTTTTGATTGATTGTGTGTTACATACATCTCGATTCCTTTCAATTTTTTTTTTCTCTCGCTATTCACCTGTTTGCTGTATATGTCTGTGTATATATATATATATATATATATATATATATATATACCACCATACAATTGTATTCATTTAAATCATGCCCTTTAACATTCGACCCTTATTTTATTGTATTTCTATAACTATATAGCTATGAGACACAGCGCGGATATCCGCCCTTCTTTCTTCCACCTCGTGTCACCCACCGACGTCACATATATGTATAAAGGGAAGGAAAAAAAAAAAAAAAACGAAAGGGAGAAAACACGCATGCATGAAGTCTACCACGAGGGTACTTAATCCCATAACTGCCGCTCAATGAAAGCAGAAGAAAAAAAAAGCAAAAGACAGAAAAATAATAAAACGAAAAAAATAAAAAAATAAAAAAATAATAAATAAATAAATTGGAGTATATATATATATATATATATAACTCAAATATATTATAATTGGTAAATGGATATGTATAAGCTACATGAATTGTAAAGTTTAAACTTATATCGGTATTTACACCAAGAATAATAATTAAGATGATAATGAAAAGGGTTATATGACCCAATTGTTTGGGCGCATATATATATATATATATGTATATTGTATGTATATATATGTGTATGTATACATATATATTCATAAAAGGGCAGTAATAATATATAAAAGGCAACTGTGTGCACCGATGACACGTGCGAATTATATGCGTCCTAGTGAGATTGAAGTTTCTCTATGTACATCTATTCGCCGTACCCAACAAAAAGGAAACCCCTAATACATATAAATATATATATATGTGCATGTATGCCCGTATGTACTGTGACTTTGGCTCGTGTCGCGTGTCTCACGCGAGGGTCAGAGCTTGTTAAAGAGCTTGGAGTGTGAGTTTTATATCACAAGACGTGTTTGGAATAATTTTTCATATTACGTACGTATATATTTTTTAATTCTACATTTCTTATATTTTATTATTTTTCTCATCCCATGAATTTCAAATAAATTTATATTAACCAATTGAATTAATTTATAAAGTGCTAATAATATAAAAAATAATTTTTTTATTTTATTTTATTTAATATTTTATATTTTTAATTCGTTGGCACACTTGATGATACTTGAAAATTGCTGGCAGAGGCGAATGAGAACTTGCCAAAAGCCCACAAATGTAATGTACGTACCAGCACATATATATATAAAAGCACACACATCACAAGTTGCCTGGGTAACGTGAGAGAAATTCTCTCGTCGTTTCAAGTCTTGGAACTTATCGTCCATCCAAAACTTTGTTCCTCATACACATTTACATACATACATTTATGTACATATAGACACATATCTGTTTATATACACACATATATATATATTTAACTTCTTCGTAAGTATTCCTGCAAACGTTGCACGATTAACCGTGAACTATATACATAACTTACAAAGTATTTTGTTCAATAAACGAAAATTTAATTGCAATTATAAACGCATTTTTTCATGACATATCTCAAACGTTTTCATTCACCAATTTGCCAATATAAATATATTATTTAACACTATACGTATATATACATATATATATTCATTGTTTTAATTACAAATTACAATAATAGTTTCAATCTAATCCAATAACAAAAACAAACAATGGTATTATTTAAAGAATTTTATTTTTTCCTATTGCAATTTGGAATGTATAAAACGTTTTGAGAATTTTTCGTAGCAGAAAAATTTCCATTACCGCGCGTCCTTTCATTTTTGTTTTTCTCTCTTTCATCGCATGTATATACGAACATACTTATATATATATATATAACTATATACCTATGTACATATATACAGCTGCTTGTCTCATTTCTATATATCTTTTACTCTCGTGTCGTGTCGCCACACTGCTCTCTAGTTTCCGCCTCGCTCCATTTACTCAAGTGTGTGTGTATATATATTTGTATAATATAATGTAGATATATATATATACATATATATATGTATATATAAAAATATATATCTGGATACACTGTCACATATTTTTGTCGTCGTCATCGTTGTCGCAATATCGCAATGGCGTCGTCGTCTTTTCACTTCACTCTCGGTTTTATTTCTTTCCACAATCCTGTTGTGAAGTAAGAGAACAATTTTGATGTTGTATTACTTGCACAAGTTACTACAATGTCTTTGCGAAAACAACTTCAGTTGAGTATAAACCAAAGTAAAATGTTTATGCGCGCAGCGTCCTTGTCATGAGAGAATAAATAAATATTTGAAATTAAAACGCATGACCAACTCTGTTATATTATGATGTCTATTTTCGTTTATGAATGTGCATGTAAATATGTATTATTTTTTGTCATTAATTATTTTTATATATATATCAGGAAAAAATAAATTACTAAATAAACGCTTTATATTACCTATAAAAATGCTATAAAAATAAAATAATAAATAAATAAAAATATAATAGCAAATAAAAATATAATGAGCTCGTTGTACGAAAAAATTTTCCAATAATTCCCATATGAAAATGTGTGTATCTATATATATATAAATAAATTGTTGAATTATTCAAAATCATCGAATATCGACAAAGAATTTTTAACACATACACATATCCGCATATTTCTGCATATGTATGTGAACTATTAAAAATTACTCGGTAGCTGTGAAACGCGATGCCGTAAATAATTTTTCGATGCAAACGCGAATGAACAAAACAACGAAAAAACAATAATAATAATAAAAAATATAAATAAAAAAAAAAGAAAATAATCAAATTCCAATAGGTTTATATTTTTACAACGGTGGTAGGTACGATAAAAAAAAATATATAAACTCTCCTTTTTTTTTTTTGCTTTTTTTTTCTTCTTCGTTTTATGATATTCGCTCCATATGAAACGAATGCGGTGACATGAATATGACATATAGCGACATGACATACGAATGAAAGAAAATACATATATACAAATATATATACATACTGCCATATGTAAATGTTAAGATATCCATATGTATGTATGTATGTATGTATGTATATATACGTATATATGTAAAAGCAAATGAGAAAAATATGACATCTATCCCCTTTAAAAAAGTGAATTCGTCCCACGTGAAGGCCCCCAAGGCTGCCGTTAAATATCACGCCGCAGAGAGCGATTTCATCAGGAACTTTAAAAAGACAATGCACAACGTCGTGGGCGACGGTCAAAGAATGAATATCATCCGTACGCGGAGTAAGAGGAGATAAAAAATAAACCAAGACAAGGGGGAAAAAAAAGAAGAAAAAAAATAGCGCAAGGCTACAACACACCACGAATAATACAAAGTGTATATTGTTTGTCTTTACAATTTCTCCAGCTCACAGCAGATCTCTTATCTAAGTGCAAAAAATAATAATAATAATAACAATAATAATATACACACATAAAAGAAAAAAAAAGGGACAAAAAAAAAAAAAAATTCCCATTAGTTTTTCGACATATCCGCAATGTAATGTCCAAGACTCTCTATTTTATTCAGAATGTTTTCTCTATGGCTCCTGAACTATTCTCACGTATATATCTATATTTATAAATCGATTGTCGTAAATTCCCGACAGAAATGATGAGGTCTCAAATCTCACAAAGCTTATAAACATATATATAAGTTCATACCAAACGTAATTTCGTTTTTTTTTTTTGTTTTCAAAATTGAAAACAATCTCCGTGACCTTTTTCGTTGAAAATATAATTTTATCTATCGCGTACCTAAAACTTTCAAATACCTACCCAACACACATACACTGCATAAATATACATATATGTGTGTATATATATACATATAAATGTAAAACTATCAAAGGAAAAAGCCCGCGCGTTGAAATTTAAAGGCACGTCCTTTTCCTATCTGGTTGCCCGATTCCCAACGACACACGAGGGGTGATGATGATACATATATATAAAAGTGACATAGTAGGGTGAAAAAAAAAAAAAAATAAATAAATAAAAGAAAAGATTTGCCCTCTACAGCACATGAGTATGTCCCCTTTAAGCCAAGCAGGCGGGTGTGTACAAACACCAAGGTGGGATTATAATAAAGCCCAGCAGTAGAATCCAATACTTTACGCGCACAGACAACATAAAATTGCGCGCGTATACATATCTAGACCAGTAATAGCAAACACATCCTGCATATAGCGCTTTGCAGTGATATAACATGAAAAAGCATGAAGAGCTAACACATATCAAAATAAACATAACTATACATAAAGACATCAGTAGTGTATTGTACAGTATACTGCATATAGCATAGAATAGTATAGTATAATATTTTGCTGAGCATATATAAAGAGCACGAATGAAACAAACTCAGAGAATAACCGCAAAAGCCTCGACGTTTTGCTCGAGCACGATTGCGGTATTTAGCTGGCTGACGTTGGCACAATCCTAAACCCTAGAAATTTGCCATTATATTTCTACCCTTCTTCATCTTCTTCTTCTTATTCTTTTACATCTTTTTCCTTCCTTATTTTACCTCATTGTAGATTACGTGAATATAAATGCCTCGATGAAAAATCATTTTTTCATTATTTTACCCAGAGAGAGAGAGAAAAAAAAAATGTTACACATAAAAAAGAATTATAAACTGAAGAACAAAAGAATAAAAAGAAGAAAAAAAAGTGCATTCACATTAATCCACAGTGAAAGCCAAACAGGATGAATTAAAAATCATTGAGGGTCGGTGAGGGTCACGTTGGGCCGCGTGAGTGGGAGAGTTAAGAGTAAAAGTAAATCGTAGAATCGTGGAGCCGTAAATCACGCAAACTCGGCAGCACACAATTTCCCCTACTATCAAACGACGACTATGTATTTTTTATATTATACATACATGTACCTATACATGTGTGGATTTTATACATACATACATATATATATATATATATAATTTTTCCCTCTCTATTTCTCTCTTTATTCTCCTGTTTTGTCTATACTTCCTCCCTAAAAGTTCCTGACGCGCTGTCTCTTACCGCGCGGAGAACGAACCACCCTACATCCGCGTACTGTTTCCCCAGGGTCGACTTCGTCCCTCCGTCTCTTCTCTTCTCACAATCCACCCTTCTTCCACAACCCCTCTATACTCTATCCCCCAAAAACTTTACTCGTGCGCTAACTCAACCCCCACCTCAACAACACATTTCAACCCATAGTTCCACACTCCCTGTTCCTCTTTCACTTCTATTTCAACTCGTATCTCGACCACGAACCACCACCATCACACCACCACTAGTGCATGCAACTCGCCAACACAAGCTGATTGTATACGAATGCATATGTATATATATTTTATGTGTGTATGTATGTATGTATAAAACCAACCCCCTCTAATGTCCAGCTGAAAACACATGGCGTCATCGGTTGTGCAACAAAACATATGCACTTATAGACCCCTGTGAATGCGTGTCTTGTATATACATTTCACGCCATACCGAGATAGATATATATACACAATTAGAAAAAGGAGAAAAAAAAAAAAAAAAATATTGAAAGGATGAAAAAATAAAATGATCGGATATCGCAAAGAGAACGAATTAATTTTAAAGGGAGAAAAAGTAAGGGAGAGAAACTGAGACAGAGTATAAGTGAATGAGAAAGATAGAAATAGAATTGTCCCCGTGGGAGAAACGAAGAAAAATATCGAGAACACCCCAAGGGACCAGTAATTTCCCTTGAAAATGAATTTAATAAAATTTCACCCGCCATTTTCTTATATTAAATTTTTTTTGATTCCTTTAACATTTTATTTGTTTAAAAACAAACATATACATATTTTTTTTTAATTTATAAAATTACTTTTTCATATAAATATATTTTTATATATAAATAATAGTAATTTAAAATTTTATATTAAAGTAACATTTTAAAAGACAATATCAACTCGGTTTTTTAATGACATTAAAATTTATATATGTATATAGAAGAGAAAGAGGGATATATAATTTTTAAACACTTGAAATACGACAAAGTGCAATGTGGTGAAGCAATAGTGGTTGATCGCACGTGAACGAATATTCACAGTGAATAGCATTCTTTATTTTATTTGTCCGACAATGCGCACATTCATCTCTTTGCAACAGACAACAGCAACATCAGCGGCAGAGTAAGAAGAATTTCATACGTATACACATAGACAATAATAATAAAAAAAAAATTAATAAAAAAAAAAAAAAAGATATATCAATCGTCCATCACGATCATCCAATTCTAACTCATCCATCTTCAATTTTCATCTACATCATTGATTCATAAAAAATTCCCAAATATACCTATAAATACAAATAAATAAATAAATATATATATATATATATATAGGTATATATATATTTCACTTTTCCATTTACACGAATATTTTATATTTCTAATTCTTTCATAAATCTCCAGCTCTCACTTGAACTCAAAACAATTTTCGTTTATATTTCTAAAAGGAAGTACTAAAGAGTAATATACATTCAAACACGCGAGAAAAATACATATACACAACCATATATATACATATATATATATACCTATATAAATATAAAATATGAGAAAACTAACAAGAAGATGAAAGAGAGACCCGATAACGCCATACCGTCGTTGAACATTTTGCAAGCTGGAGAGGACATAGTAGCAGTATAAAACCCCAAGCGAAAAAGAGAAAAGTGGATATATATAAAGTGAGAACAAGGGGAAAAAGATTTTTCATCCTTTTCTCGTTCATTCTTTGCCCTCGTCTTCTCTCACGTATAACACTATAGCCATAAAGGGAAAAAATGCAATTACCGCGTGTCCGAACAACGACGAGCTGAGATATATAGACGTATAATATGTCAAGAATTTGAAACGACGATTACACGTGTCTATATATAAAGTAAAACGATTTTACACAAGAATATAAACCATTCTTCAATCTCTATATATGATAAAAAATAATAATAATAATAAATTTGTATATAAAATATTAAATGGATAAACCATATTACTTCAACTACCTAATACACGATCATTAATATATAGCTGCCGAGACTACAAAATAACAGCTGACGATGGATACACCCAACAATTTAAATGTCGTCATCAAAATTTTCAATCGTCTTTATATCGTAATGCTGTATATATATATATATATATATATATACCGGAAAGGAGAAAAGTGAGAAATAAAGAGAAAGAGAACTTATAGAGAATAGTAAGATTTACGAGTATATAAATGAACGTGTTTTTGTATATGTGTATATAATATGTATATATATGCGCGCGCGCCCTTCTCATTGTTTCTATATACTTCAGTTGAAATTCATGAGAGAATTATGTCAGTGAAAGGCATTAAAATTGCGCTCTATATAGTGAAAATTAAAATGCTTTTGCTCGCAAGCATTTCAATTGAATATTCGTTCGAGTTGAATCAGTCATGGTGAATCACTTTTTGAAATCGTGCAATAGTATAACGTCCATCCAACTTTCCTCCTCAATGAATAATCTCAATTGGATATACATGAGACGATCCTACGATGACATTAATAATATACATGGATACATTCTACATCTATGTATATATATAAAGAATCAGAACGGAAAGAAGAGGTGAAGAGAGGAAAAGAGAACGAAAGATATGAGAAAGGGCGTAGACTATAATCCATGTGATTGGATCGAGTCCTTCGTTGGTAATCCATGTTCAACATCGTACACTTCTCATATCGAAAGTCTTTTCACTTCGAAATTCATTCTAGGTTGAAAGAAAGAGTGAGAAACGAAGAGGAATATAAAGAATGATACGAAAGAAGATGAAGATTGCAAGAGATATAGATAAAGAAGCCAAGCGTATATACTTCTCTCAAGGACTGGAATATATCCTTTTGATTATGAAGTTTCTTGGTGACCATAGAAATGAAAATGATGCAACCGACATGAGATAATTTTTTTTTTCTTTATTACATTTATATATTTACAGCTCGTGGTGGGTTTGTATAAAAAGTGAAGTGATAAGAAGAATAAAAGAGAGAACGTGAAGTTTCTCTTATAATGATGAGAAAAAGATGACGATAATAAAACAACGTTGGATGTTGTTGAAGAGATGGTTGTGTATAGCAACGATGAGTAGTAAGAATATTCTTGGTATATACGTCTATTATATACAGTGATTCATATGTGTATATAATATAATATGCTGAAATTGTTGTGTGTGACAATGAGAAAAATAATTTTAATACCATTGTGACAATATAATTTCGACTTTGGTGACATAATTGTCTTGTTTTTTTTTTTTTTTTCCTATTTTATTTACGGTTATAAGTTCTGTTGCGTGTAAACAAAACTTTGACGCACACGAATGTGTTGCGAAGGGTAGATGTATGAAACTAGATCGAAAGAGGGGAACAGAAAAAACATCGTAGCATGAAAAAGAGAGAAATAAAAAGGTTGTGGTGGCGGTGGGGCGACGTATATGGTGATTAATTGAAGATGTTTGTGAAAGGAACCGGGTGGTTGTGAATGGAACGACCGTGGAAAATCGCATTTTTGGCAACGAGATGATTTGTAGAACGTAGAAATACTCAGCTGTATATATATTTACGTGTCACCAAAAATAAAAATAAAATAAATAAAAAAATTCATATCTTTTATAAAATTTTGTAAAGAATATTTTCTCTTGGATTCTTCTCATATTGCCTACATTGATAAAATATTTCTAGCGTATATTTTCCTCACATATCTCACAAAAATGATTATTATTCTCCCAGTAACTATGCGAAAATAAAAAAAAAAAAAAATTATCAATACCGTTGATATGTGACAATTTGTAAATGTTGGATTACTATCAAACATAAAATCTGAATTTTATCCTAAGACATTAATGCTATGAAACATCTATATATTTTTGATGCTTGTCATAAAGAGATTATGTTCTCTTCCATATACACACACACATACAAGTTGCAATAATTCAGATTAAAACGCGCATGTAATAATCATATAATAAATTGGACCAACATATTAATAAAGAATAAAATAAAAAATATTTTCTTTTCCTATTAAATAATAAAGATAAACTAAAATAACGCGTTTAAATTTAAATCACTAAACGGAAATAAAAAAGAATAAATAATTCGCTCGCATGTATGAGTCTCATGACAGCTCATATTGCAAATAAGCGAATAAAAAAAATAATTTAAAACCAAGCACATTTGACAGTTTATAAGAATCAAATATATAAATAGGGGTTTGAATATATCGAAGCGTCAAGGTGGTGCTTGTTATCTTCAATATGTACATACATATTTGTATCTATATAAATATATTGTTTCTATATTCAAAATCATAAAAACGGATATGATATGACAGAGAGAAGAGAGAAAGACACTCACATACGATTGTACTCACTACATAATGATTATATTCGTGTGAGATTAAAGATGAAAATGATTTGATGTGCCTCGACCACCAGCCGAAGTAATCGAGGTCGACGATGATCGGACAAAACAACAAACGTCGGTTCGCCCTCGACATCAACGTCGTCGCCGTCGTTGTCACGTCCCTGTTGGTACGCGTTTACTTTTTTTTTACACGCACTAACTACGCGCACCGTCATTCATCCCAATCGTCAAATGAATAATTATAATCGTCAACAATAAATGCATAGACAAACGCTTTGTATTACATAAACTATCCATGAATTTTGCTACAGAAAAAAAAAAAAGTGCTTTTTAATTCGGATTTATTTCTCCTCTCTCACTTTCACGACCTTTCTTCCTCGCTCTCTCTTTCTATTCACCTCTATTTTTCTTCTTCCTTTCTCTTTCTCTCTTCCCTCCTCACTTTTTATTCTCTTTTAGTTTTCTCACTCTTTTACACCGCCGAAACTTCAACGACGGCGGGGCTCCAGATTAATATGGCCGTCCGTTGACACGAAGTATCGTGTTTGTCGAGTGTATGAGTAAAACTCTATCCATGGGCGCCACACAAACAACGATATTATTATCCTATATAAATTAAATTAAAAAATAATAAAACAAAAGATTAAATTATTATCAATCACAAAATCACACACTTTATCTGTAACTCACTGAAATTTATTAACACCCACGTATATTTTGTATTATTATCCTTGTTATATACGCCTGGGCACTCACCTCACTTGTCGTTTCTTTGCTTCACCCTCGTATACCAATTCTCTATCTCTCTCTTCCTTGTTCTATATATGTATATCTATCTCGCTTTTTTTCATGTATTTGTAGAATTATTATTGATGATTGGCTTTTAGCGTTGTGTTAATAATATGACACTCACATATATTTTGCACTATGGCACAAATTTATTTAATGTCCCGCACTCGTTGATAATTTATGTAGATAAACTGGACGCGAGTTGATCGCAAACGACGTCAACATCACCACCGTACGCTGTCGTGGCGGCCATCTTTTCGGGGCCACACGAATGAAACGCCGCGGATTTGATGGTGGTACCGACGACTAACAATCTACGTAATATTATTCTATATATTTCACTATAAATATATTGATGTGTGTGTGTGTGTTCGTGTGTTTAATAGTGTAATGTAACGTGAAGTGCAGAGAAAAGGTTGCGATCACGGAGAGACGCTGTGTACGAAGTATGTAAAAATAATAGAGGTTATGTTTGTGTATGTGTGAGATGTATTTATAGATTGTATTCGTGTGAATAGAAGTGAAGTAGTGTTGGTGGATAACATACGGTGAATACGCTTACTGTGAAAGATTTCGCGGAAGTGGTAGTGTGTACGTGTTGATGTAAAGTGGGATCATGGCGCCGTATATGATAACTGTCGCGCCATCTGTATGTTGTATTAGAAAGTGGGGGATTTTATAGTTGCGATGTGAAATTTGAATGTATGGCGGGAAAGGGGAATTTTTTTGACATGCAGAGAAATAAAAGAAAAGTGTAGAAATAATATAGCGATTTTTTTGTTTCAATTAATAGTTGTATTCAAATCTTTATTTAACAATCATATGATTAACAATATATTTCCTGGTTTTTTTTTTTAATAATCTTCCTGAAAATCGTTATTTTGTTTGTTTGAAGAATGTTATAGAAAAATGTTTGAAACATGTTTATAAAATGTTATACATATAAAAGGTGTGAATCTCTGTAAATACCAATGACTATTTAGATAATTAAGAAAAAATAATATATAAACTTTCTAACCATTTTGGTCTTTTGTACGATATTATTAAATGAAAAATTGAGCTCATATTTTCTGGATATTTTTTACCACGGAAGACTTGCAAAAATAGTTTTAAAAAGAAATGCAATGGAATGTCGTTGATTGCAGTATGTTCACAGTTGATAACTGACATCAATTTAAAATTGATTGTGCGTTTTTTTTTTGTTTCTATTTAATTTAATGCTTAATAATTTCTTCAACCGCTGCAATAATGCTGCGTGCACTGAGACCAAATGCATCAACAAGAACGTCTGGTGGTCCTGAACGTGGTACCTGTGGTACTGCAAGTTTTTTCACAATTATATTACGTTCAAGAGCAACTGCAGAGGCAACAGCTTCGCCCAATCCACCCTCGGGGTAATGATCTTCAACTGTGACAATTCTACCGCCACATGCTTTAGCATTTTCAATAATTGCTGCTGCATCAATTGGTTTAATAGTAAACGGATCAATTACACGAACATTAATTCCAGCGGCAATCAATTCTTCAGCAGCTTTTACTGCCTCATGCAGTGTTATACCTGCGCCAATAATCAAAACCTGATCTTTTGGTGATGATTTTACGATTTTTGCTTTACCAACAATAAATTCCTCATCATTTTTATATAAAACTGGAGTATTTGGACGAGATGTACGAATAAAACATATTCCCTTTGTGTTAGCAGCTAATTCAACAGCACGTTCAGTTGACACAGCATCAGACGGATAAAAAACAGTTGAACCCGGAATTGTACGGAACATTGCAATGTCTTCTAAACCCATTTGCGATGGACCATCTTCACCAATTGATACACCGCAATGGGACCCAACGAAATTCACATTGGATTGAGAAATGGCACCCATACGAATCTAAAATAATACCAAAGAAAATAAATAAATAATTACGATTAAAAATATTAATTGCCAATTTTATTTATTAAAATTTTTACCTGATCGAAAGCACGAGTGAAAAATGTGGCAAATGCCGAAACAAAGGCAACAGTACGATCTCTACACGCAGCACCCATAGCAACACCAACAGCATTTTGTTCAGCGATGAAACACTCAATAAAACGACTGGCATCAACAGCTTTTATTTTATCAGCAAACGTTGAATTTTTTGTGTCTCCATCAAGAGCAATTACTCGTGAATTATTTTTGGCAATTTTTGCTAAAGCAGTACCGTAAGCTAAACGTGTAGCGATTTGTTCGCCCAATTTATAATTTGGTGCTGTGTCTAATTTAATATTAGTAATGTTTACAGCTGGAGCGTCATCAACCAGTGGCTTTTGTGGATGAAGAGCTAATGGTCCATTATTTTTAATCAAAGAAGTTAAATGAGCAATAACTTCATCAGCTTTATTACCAAGAGCTTTGCCATGCCAATTTTCCAGATCCTCAATATTAGGGAAATTTTTTCCTTTAAATGTTTTAGCGAGAATGGCAGTTGGACGATCTTTTATCTGTTGAGCTTCATAGAATGCCTGAATGAAATCATAAATAATTTTATTATTAAATATTCAAGTGTGAATTTACATGAAAAAATATTGATTGAATTATTGCTACCTTTGCGAGTTCTTGTACATCATGACCATCAACAACTAAAGCATTAAATCCAAATGATTCCAGACGTTTACGATACACTTCCATATTATGTTGAAGTGAAGTAGGTTCACTCTGACCAAGTCGATTGATATCAAAAATTGCACAAAGATTATCGAGTTTGTAATACGATGCAAAGTGCAATGCTTCCCAGATAGAACCTTCAGCTGATTCACCATCGCCAATTAGGCAGTAAACACTGATGAAGAATAACAAGATAAATGAAGATATATTTTTATAATACGAAAATAATTGATCTGTCAGTGCCAGAGATATTCACCGATAGCTTGCTTTGTCGAAATTCTTGCCGACGTATGCCATACCAGCGGCAACTGACAGACCCTGTCCCAACGAGCCAGTTCCAACGTCAATAAAATTCAATCTTGGAGTTGGATGTCCTTCCAAATCATTGTTGTATTTTCGTAAATTTTGCAAATCCGCAACTGGGAATAAACCAGCTTCAGCCCATGCTAAATATTTCATTCCAAAGTTAGTTATTGCATTAATAAATTATGAATATTATTCTAGAAAAAATTAATTTATAAATGATTTTACCTGCATATAAAATTGGAGCTGCATGGCCTTTGCTAAGGATAAATCGATCGCTGCTTGGATCACGTGGTGCAGATAATTTGTAACGCATCGTATGGAAAAATAATACAGAAAGAATTTCTGCCATTGACGAACATGATGTTGGATGTCTAAAAAACGAAATGAATTTATAAATAAATAGAAAAATGGATGAGAGAAAATAAATTTATATTTGTACGATAAATAAGATTCTGATAAATGTCGAGGACTATACCAAAATTGTAGGGTGAATTTCGGGTTTGAGTTACATGGGAGAATACTATTGATCCATATTCTTATATGAGAGACATTCAAACTCCTGATAACACGGAAATAATCATTACGAAAATTATATTCGAATAAAAAACTTGATATCATTGTGTCGTTTTTAGAGGGAATTATAAATATAGTTAAGTTCAAATTATACAATTAGAAGAAAAAAATACAATACGATAACGTGCACATGATTTCATGTCAATATCAAAAGGTCAGATGATTTAATGTGATAGATTATAAAGTTTCGATACAATGTACTGTAGCTAAGTTATTCGGGAATATTTGAGAATAAAAATATGTTAAAAAGTCTTTTTCATAGCGAATTTCACAATTGGATTAAATGAAAAAAATAATATATATTGACATGAAATAAATGACAAAATTACCCGCTCTTAGAAGCTTCCGTTGCTTTAATACTCAAAATACGTAAAATTTGTGCCATGTCCTTTAATTTTTGTACTTCTTTATTACTCGCCATGGTGTGATTATATTTAACTCAACACTAATTGAATGTAATTATGATAGCTATCGACTGTTGTCCACGAAGGTTCGATACGAACTAAACCATATACGTTTTCAATTGCGTTGAACGTCGCACGCGACAAACCTTGATGACGTTATAGATATCGAACGATCACTGCTCGTGAATCAGCTCATGTTGTGATGAAAATTTCCGCGAGGCGCGAACATTTGCAAGTTTTAAATTTTCCAATCAAGTATTTAATAAAATACATGAAGTTTTTTTTCCTCTGCCAAGTTTCAGAGGTCATGAAAAAATACAATCGTTGTAAAATTATTATAATGACGGTATTAACAAGATTGCATAATGAGTTTAAATATATATTGACAATTCTATGATAATAACGATAAGAAAATATTTATAAATAAGCGTATTTAACATGAATTATTTAATTCATGCAATCGTGGGAATTTAATTCTTTTATTCCCCGATATATCTTAACAAGTATATATGCTCATTGCTTAATGAACTGTAGACCTAAAACATTTCCGGTGACGAATGCATAAACATGAAAAAAAAACCGACATTGTAATTTGCCTTGAACTAAAAATCCAATCGAGTAAATATTTTACGTTCTATTATTAAATTATTATCTATTGTTATTTTAATAATGCGAATGAACCAATAAATTTAGAAGACAATTTTTACTGATAAATTGTTCATAAACAAATAAAAAACATATTGAGCGCCGGCGCAGAATCTCAGCTTTTCAAGTTTCATTTGAGCCACGTGGGTCGATTCAAACAAAAAAACGAAATTTTGAAGGTCATGCCGGCCGGTTGAATTTTTTTTTTATGCCGGACATATGTATTCTGAAAAATTTCATAGAAAGAAAAATGATTTCATATTACCATGTAAAGCTTTATGACATTATTCGAAAACATTTTTCAGTGATATAATTAATGAGAAGGATAGATTTTTTCTCATGAAGAATGGGTACTTAAATATTTATGGCGATTGTGGTGATCTAGTTTTTTTTTATAATAATGGGTAACTCACCCGGATTTACTGGCTTGTGTGGCCGTGACAGAGTCAATTCTTAATTTATTTGCGATGTCTTTCAATTCCTGAATTGTTTTTGATTCTGGTTTGTGATAATTCGCCATTATAATAAAATAATTATCGATTGATTTTAAGGTTATAATTGGATGCTGGATACAATTATTCAACAATAAATTACCAGCAAACTAGTGAACCACAAGTAACGGAATTGAACGGAATATACAATAATAGATTTTTATTCCATTTGAGAGAGATCAGGGATGCATATACAGCCTCTAGCGGCCAGTAGCTAAACGACAGAACTTTGAATTTTCAATATTATTTTTCGTCGATACTAATCTCTTTTCATATAATCTCGATAAAAAAAGTTATTTCTCATGCAAAATTATTGTCCAATTATATCTAAAAGGTTGTCTCATTCAATAAAAAAGATACTTTATTGTCTGAAAGCAACACATCGGTTGAATAAAAGTAAATTAGTTCCAAGGTTATCACATACTTGACACAATAAGTCATGATAAATGGCGGACAATTAGAAATTCAAATGAATGCCACTAGGTGACGTTGTTGTTTATTTTTGTTGTCGTCAACAGTAGATGGCACTATTCTCCAATTTCTTTTTTTTTTTATGATTTATATCAATATAGATGATTGTTATCATTCACTAAAAAATGTGACAATTGATTTGACAGCTGATTATTAAAATTATTTCAATATTGTATTTACATATAATTATTAATAATTCTGAATATGATTCATTACAATTATTATTAAATACAAAACCATAATAAAACTCTAATTATTTGGGAAATATTTATTATTGTTTATATATGTATAATTGAATTTTAATTGTATTAGTTTATTTTTTTGTAAATATAATTGATATGTATGATTTATTAAATTAATTCATGCTTCCCATGGTGAAATAGACACTTCCAATAGTAGATTATTACAATATATAATCAAATTGAACTTTGAACGATGAATAACCAATTTATGATTGATAGAACACAAAATAGGACAATAATAGCAACAGTTGCATAGTGTAAATAATCATTATGGTACAATGAGATTGTTATTTAGTCTCAAAATTGATCAGTGAAATATAATTTGAGAATATTAAAGATATTATTGTTGTTAAAAGTATTTTGGAAATGATATTATTTCAATAAATTCTTTGAAGTGAATAAATTGAATATAAAAATTCATTTACATTGAATTATCAATTGATAACTGATGAAAAATAAATACATACAATGGAGATGGTTGGAGGAATTCCTGTTGAATGCCTTACTGCAGGTGAACTTGCTGGTGTTTGGTCAGGATGGTCCACTATGGGCGATCGTGAAGTTGTTAGAGAATCATCAGCTAAAGGGACTCATTTAAAATTAGCACATAAATTTTTGGCATGCAGAAGAGGTTGGACAATTGGCGAGGCACAAAATTATTTTTATTCTGAGGCAGAAGTATGGATCAATGAACTATTAATGAAACGCCAAATTCATCGAGCTGGGCATATATTAAAAAATGTGGTATGATAAATGTTATTATTGTCTATGAAAATTTGATTTATTAATGGTTAATAATATTTTTTTATCTATTTCAGGGGAAAGATCCATTAGTTTATATTTGTAAAATTTGCGTTGAGTCTATGGAACCTGAATTGAGAGACTATTTAGCTAATTATGTTGCGAATAATAATGGTTTTACTGATGCACAAATTGAAGCATGGGAAATTGTTAATTGTATTAAAAAATACGAAGAAAAATACAAGTTAGTCTTTTTTTTTCATATTGTCTTTAAATAAGAGAAATAATAATAAAGAGAAAATTTTTATTTAATTCTTTATTGCAGTTTGAAAAATAAATCAATTGAAAATATTTCTATAGAAAAAATATTGAATTTATCGTCAAATGTAAAAGATCCATTACTGACAGAAATATATTTTCATATTTATGACTCTTGTTTGTCAAATAAACTCAGGAATAATATTGTGTGGGAGTATTTATTATCAGTTGAAAGAATTGAATTATTAATTGATTGGATCGATCAACAATATAGCAATGACAAACGAGATATTATTGTGGATGAATATAATCTTACAAAAACATTTGCAAATCTTGAAATTACTCAGGAAATGATTGATGAAATTGATCAATCAAATGCATCTACTCCAGTAAAAGAAGTATTGCTCAATCATTTATGCCAGTGAGTAACTAAAAAATATGTAACACAATTCACAAGACAAAAATATATTGATAAATTTGTTGATTTAACGAATTTATTCGTTCATTATATTTTAGATATGGAGTATTGAATAAAAAAGAACAGCACGATATAAAGCTCACTCTATCTCGTTTTATCGGTGCATCAGTTACACCATCACAATTTAAATCAATTCTATCAAAGCAGTCGTGTATTTTGAATGCTGATGATTTTACAGAAAAAATTCATTCAATTTTGTATTATCAAACTGTGAATAAAGACGAAATTAATCATAAATTATATCTGAAAGATAGAAAATTATTGGATATATTTCACAGTATACACGAGGTTGAAACTATTGATCAAATTGTATTCAATCGTGCTATTTGCCAAACTATTCATCATGTATCGGATAATTTTGATCAATTTCTTGAAGACAATCCATTGATTACACTATACCTATCATTATCTGAATGCAAAAATAACTTCATGAAAAAAGGAGAAAACAATGGAATAACATTACCTACATTGAAAGATATTATCAACAATGAAGATGGATTGATAATTGAAGATTACACAATTAATTCAGAAATTTTGGGAAAATTAAAAAATTTGCCATATTTGAAAGATGCAATTGAAGACATTTCACAACGTGAAGATATTAATATGTATCAATTCCTTCATGGATACAAAAATTTAGATGTACACGAATTATTTAAATGGCGACAAAGAAATGATACAATACCTAATTTTACAAATGAACATCTCATCAAAAAGTATGGTCACAAGGAAAAATTGACATATAAGTATTATTTAAAAGAGGGAAGGCCAAGTATGGCCGCGTACATTTTACAAAATTCTCACAGCAAAATGCGAAATAGTTTGTCCGCAAAAATGTAAATATTTGAAAGCCATTTTTATTTTCAATTAATTTAAATCACTGGCGGTTATTTAAATAATTTTCTTTTTCAATCATCACAGGAAAACGCAAATCGCATTTTATACACATATATTCGGTCTGAAACACATGAATAATCGTGAAATAATAAGTACCTGTATAACCTTCATGGAATTTCTCGGTATTAATTCTGAATGTCTGAGATTTCACACTACCGCAGTGGATTACGTACAAAATGAATTGAATATTTCAATAAGTAAGAAGAGAATATAAATATTTTCATTCGTAGCAAGAACAAGCGACGGCCTTTATCTCAATTATATATACATCCGATTGATAAAAGAAAAAAGTTATATACTGTATATTTTTTTCTCTTGAACTTTCAGATGACCTTCTCGAATCAATTATATATTATCAAAAACCAGAAGATTTAGCAACCATTATGACTCATCTTGAAGACAGTTTTTACAATGAATTTCCAAATGCATCATTGAATGATGTCTCGAATTTTGTTTTGGCTCTCAAATCATGGTATTTTATTATTCGTTTTGCAATTATACACAATACAATATTGCCATCTAAATTTCTAAAATACTTTGCAAATAATAATATGTGGTTAGAATTTGTGTTGACTTCGAATATTTTCAAATATCCTTTGGAACAAGTGAGAAATTTTATTGTTTTTATTTACGAAGTAACGAATAATTTATATATAAATAAAATATTAATCATACTTTTTTTTAATTTTAGGTTCTTGATAATGTTTTACAATTCAAGGACAAAAATATCCGTGAACATTTATTGATATCTTTAACGAATTCTCAACTACTTGCGTCAAATTTTTTGTGCGGTAATAAAAAATTATCATCACGCGAAGGAAAACAATTAACTTTACCTAAAATGAAACAGAAATCTAATGCAGATTCTACTTCACCATCAACACCTGCACGTGAAATGAATGAAATTGGTGAATTAATTACAAATCCTTCAGAATATTTTCCATTAAATCAAACGACATCACCATTCAATCATGATTTGTGGTTGATTATTCTAAAATGCCATCAGAGTCAAGATCCACCAGGTGCTTTGTTGAAAGTATCACGTCAATTCAAATCATCAATTTTTATTGTATTAGCCGCGTGTTATGAGCCATCATCAAAGCCAAATTTTTGCTACTCTTGGCTTGTAATATCTACGGAAAATGACAAATTAATTGAAGATTACACTGATTGTTTGAATGAACAAGTATGGTCAGCAAAACAAGTGTCTAATCTGTTTCGAAAAATTATTTCACTTGGATATGTGGATACAATTAGAAGAGGATTGGAAATATTTATGCCCGATAATCCACTGTGTGAATTTTTTTTATTTTTAGTTCAGTATACTAAACATCATGATTTTGAATTATGTGAAAAAAGCTTGATTAATTTTGTGAACTCATGCTCTATATTAAAAAGTAATAAAATGATTGATTGGCAAGACACAGAGACCACATACTTGAGCAATGAATATTGGATTGCAATAGTTGCCATTGAGTGTATATTATCAGTACTTGGCACATGTTTAGACAGCACTCATTTACAAATAAAATTTCTTAATATTCTTATGGAGCACGATTTCAACAGAATACTTCACATTGATAATCCAAATTTTGTTATATTATTAAAAATCATCAAAATCCTTGCGGAAACAAATATAAAAATTGATTTTGCAGCTGTGGAATTCTCAGCTGGCGAATGTGATATTCAAAAACAATATCAAAATTGTATTCAAAAACTTATTGAGAATAAGGATTTTACTAATGCATTGGAATTATCAAATATTACGAATTTACCCTGTTCAAAAATAATTCTTGATCAATATCGAAATGAATTTGCACGTAATATTGAAAAAAATAAAGAAATCGATGTTTCATTCTGGAATAAATGTGCCTTAGATATCGAAAAATATAATGTTGGATTTGAAGACGCAGCAGAATTTTTCATTGAACACGCTGAGCGTGTGGCATCATACAAAGAACGTTATGAAATACTTCAACTTGCATTGAAAACTTTGAAACCAATTTCAACTGATCAACAAACAATCGATACTGTAGAAATGGCTATGTGGAAATCATGCATTCTTGCTGGTCCTGAAGCGATTGAAATATCAAGCAAGCGAAAAATGTTCAATAAATTAAAAACTGAATTACTATCAGTTATAAGTAATTTACGTGTTAGTTGTATTTTGAATGATGAAGCGGAACAAGAAGCAGTTAAAACTTTGATCGATCGTTTTATTGACGATGAAGATTTAGAAACTGCTTTACGATTAAGCGCTATATTTAATTATAAACATCATGATTTAAAAATTCTATTGCTGTGTTTAAGCGTAGCTGAAGGTGAAATCTCACCATATAAATTGAATTCACAGCAAAAAATATTACTTGAGCCATCCAATAGTAGAAATCAAAAATATTTAACTTTGGAAAATCATGGACGCCGAAGGCATAATTCAGAATCGTCATTGAATTTGATAAATCTTTCATCGCCTGCCAGAAATATTGCGATTGCCACAACCGTTGAAGATAATTCAATCTCTACACCTGCTATGCAAAAAATCCAAATGGATTGTATAAGTTTATTAGAAAAACTCGTTAATAATCTTCAACATGGAATTAATGTGGCTAAAAAAATTTTATTATTGTACAAAATTTCAACGTACTTGAAAAAAAGTTATTCATCATTATTGATATCACAAAAACCCATGACAGTGCTGTATGAAATAACAGAAATAAATTCTCCAAGAGTACAAAATTCTACTCTGATTAATGATGCCATTGCGGCATATCGTATAAAAAATACTGAAATTGTAAAATTTTTAGTTGGCGAATGGATATTACATATTACACGTGAAGTTGAAGATGATATTCTTGGTGATTCTGTTTGTACATGGGGTTATTCGAGTAATGCAAACTTACATGAAATCGCTAATGTTTCGGCCGATGCAGCAATGTTAGGCTGGGAATTATTAAAAAATGCAAATTTACGATTAGGACATTCACATGGTGCAAAGCGTGATGTATCAGCATTAAAAATCATTATTGAATTATTCATTTTAGCGCATGATTATTTTACTGCTGCATGTAGTATGGAAGGAATTGCGTCTGTATTACGTAAAAGCCAAAATCTTGCAAATACATTGCAAAATTCAAAACTTTGGAGTTTACTCGTACGACTTGTGACGGGGATTGGTCGTTTTACAGAAATGAATTATATATTTGAAATATTGAAAGAGAATGATCAATTTGAATTTTTATTAAGAAAAGGATTGGATAAATTTTCAGGATTAAAAATGGCTTTATTAGATTTTTGTAAGAAACAATGTCCTGAAAATAAAAAATTATTCACATTAGTTGCAAATCATTTTCAATTGTATAATGAAATTGCAATTATGTGGGAGAGCGAGGCAAAAACTATTATCAGAGAATTAATCAAAGAAACCCGCAGAGAAAATATTAAATTATCAAGTTTACATTGTGCAATTAAATTCATGAAAAACGACAAGACAGAAAAAATTTTACAATTGGCTATGGATAATTTTACTCATGCAACAGAATATTATCTGAAAGATAATAAATTAAGTTTGGCAAATCGTTGTGCGTGTCAAGCGCAATTAGTTGCATTACAACTATCATTACTTAACAATGCCTCACAAAATCATGAAATTATGAGTTTACTCAATTTAACAACTGAAGAATTAAATAAAGCAATGTGCCAATCATTATCATTTTCACAGACATTAATTCTTATACAAGCATACAATCATAATATTGATTGGTCAAATGTATTGTATCATCATATAATTCTGAATGGAGAAATACGATTTTTAAAAGATTTCTTAACTTGTAAACGTCTCACACCGGCTATAGTTAAAGATTGTGCGTGCAGGTGAGTTTAAAAAAGTCATTTACTTTACCAATGTATTTAAATTCTTCGGAATTATAAATTGTCTTTTGAAACTTTCTTCACAGATATCGTATGGAAAAGTTATTAACGAAACAAATGACAATAAATATGCAAAGTTTGATTTCCGAATTGGATGACATCGAATGCAAATATGTATTGGCATCGCAGCTTGGATTTAAAAATATAATTGAAGTTATGATATCAAATTCAACTACTGGCGCATACTTGCGAGATACGATTTGGAAGCAGGGATATCATCCTCAGGAATTTATCGGAGAAAATTTCCGTAGTTAAATTCATGTATTAAACAAAATAACTTGATAGACATTTTAATAAATTTATATTGTATAATAATTAAAATATGTATACATATATATATGTGTGTATATATAACATGAATTATTTGTGTATATGTATAAAACATGTATTTCATTGCGTAAATTTTTATAATATATAATTTTTATTAATGCCCTGCATTTATATACCTATAAAATTTATAATCTGTAGTATTAAATACTTGCACGAGGAGGAAGGGGAGGAATACATCATGATTATAGCGGTAATTAAGCTGGAAATATTTTCTAAATTAGTAAAAATAGTTATATAACAAGTACGATAAAATAATCTTTAACACGCAATAAGCATTTATGTTAAAAAAATTCATTATATGTATATAAAAATCTTACGCGCCTCTATCACAGATAAATCAATCGGCACGCCAAGGCAAAATGGAGATTTGTGAAATATATAAATACGATAGTAAAAAAAAAAAAATATATTAAATTCAATCGGTTAAATTTAAATAATTACTAGGTACGTAACCTCTATTTCTATCACGATCTTCCATTAGCCACCACGAGGTATTTTTTTTTTCATCATACGGTCGAATAAGTTTTAATGCTTGACCTTTCTTTATTGAAAGTGTACCAGATATTTCAGCATCAAAATTATATTGAGCATAATAAAATTTAATTTCTCCAATATTTTGATGTCGTTTCTCTGAATTAATTGATAATGATTCATAATTTTGGGTATTATCAATATTTGAATACAATGACGATTGAGAATTTTCGAATGTAGATTCAATAGATTCTCTTAATGGACTATCAAGTGATATAAGATTACTTTTAATTTCTTTTACAGGTGAATCCAAGCACATAAGATCAGGTGTACTAGTGCGAGAATCAACAACGTCATTGTTGTTTTGTGTTGAGCCACGAAATTGTTGAGAGAATGGATCTAAGATATTACTTGGTACAAAACCTTTTGTTGTGCCATTATCAACGAACCATCGTGAAGAATCTCCCGTAGGATCTTGTCGTTTAATAACAGCTACAACAGTGCCTTTTGTTACACCTAAATCCAATGACGATGTACTAATTACATTTTCTCTTGCGATGAATAATTTATCGGGCGAATTTTTTGATATTAGTATTATTCTTTGTTCATCAGTTTGTGGTAAAATATCAATTGTTGGTTCTGCTACATTTGGACTGACGCCCGCAAAACTAAATCGCGATATTTGATTCCATAATAAATTATGATTAACTAAAAATGATTGATGAATATCTTCAGGTGTTACTTGAGTTGCTGATTCTGATAAATTCAAATAACGTTTCATTATTTTACCGTAAAATAATTTTCGTGCATTTGCAAAAGCTGCAATACAATTGGCGGTAATATTAGTTGCTGCGTCAATTAATACTGGCAATTCTTCAATTAATTGTTGATGCAATGCCTCATAATTATTTTTTGCCGCTGCCAATTCTTCTTGTATAATTCGATTATCTTTATACTTTTCACTTTTTGATATTGCATTGTCGTAATCTAATAATTTATCATATCGTTTAGTAATAAGTTTGGCTGGTCCCTCTAATAGTGTAATCAATGAATTAATGGGTTGAATTACGCGTTGGTCAATTGTAACTTTCAAAATTTTCATAAATTCTGCAGAAATCAATACTCGTGTTTCATTATATTTTTTCACTTCTTGAACACTGATACCATAATGATATTGATTTAGATAGTCTGATAATAATTCACCGGAAGTAGCTTCATTGTTTAAATGAGTAATGCAGTGCTCAACATTCTCGGATAATTGCGATATGCATTTTTCAAGTGATTTAAATTGTCGCTCGAGTTCGTCAAACTGCGGATCCGGTGGAATATTTGTAATACCCAAAGTTGCAGATAATTTTGCACTCAATCTACTAGATTTTTTTGCCACTGAATGCATATTTAATTTCGACATTTTTCTCCGCATTGTATTTTCACTATCGAGATACTTTGATACAATATCTTTTCGTCTTTTATATTCATTTATGTATGATGCCACAGCAGTCATAGCTCTCCATGCTTCTTCAATACCTACTTTATCTGGATGATTATCCTCTGTACATTTAGTTAATTCATATAGCATTAATGGATATTTTAAAATTCTCTGAACTGGCTTAATTAAAATTGAGCTCATATCAAAACATGCTACTTGATGACGTAGAGTTTCAATGCCTTTATCAAATATTGTCATGATTTCTTTATTTTCTTCATATTTATTGAGAAGCGATAATGCTGCTTCATGATTACCACAATATTTACCATAAACAGTTTGTAATTCATCAGCCATTTTTAAAAAACATGGTGATATCATTTGTTTATTTTCGTCGCATCCTTTCATTGCGCGTAATATTGAATCTAAAAGTTTTTCAGCTATATGAATGATTTCTAAAATATTTCCAAACAATATTGTAACATCAATACCACGCACTTCCAATGCACTTGGATTATATAAATTAAATGTTTCATATGTAACTTTTAAATCGCGAACATATTCTTTTTCAGTTATTACCAATTCCGATATAACATTTTGTCTTTTATCAGATCTTTTTTGCTTAGATATTTCATTTTCATTTAATTCATCAGTTTCATTATTTGATTCTATTGAATGATTCTCCTTATGTATTTCGGCTGCCGATTGTTTTTGTAAAGGAACAGAACCTGGGGCTGGAGCTGGTGGCGCTGGACGATGTGGTTCAGACAATCGTTTAGGTCTTTCTTCTTCGCTGACACTTGGACTTTTTTCATGATTTCTAATTGTTACATAATCATCATCGATTGGATCACACTCAGATGGCTCCTCATTATTTAATTGATTATCACGACTGAGATAATCGCGTGGACAAAGGCCCACTTCATTACATTTATTTCTAACACACACCCAATCATCATTTGGCATTTCAATAACAGTAACAATATCACCTTCAGTTACAGATAAATCTCCATTCATCTGCGCGTCAAATGTATATTCAACTCTAGCTAATTCACCAACGTGCAATTGCTCATCATTTGTTAATGCTTGATTGTTTTTTTCAATTTGTTCTACATCAGAATCGGAACAATTTACAATAATATTCACATATGAAGTCGGAAATATTCCTTTTTTACCATCAATTTCACCTTCAGCCCATTCTGAATCAATATGTTTAATGAGATGCACCACTTCGCCTGCATTAAAATTCAATTCATTATCATATTGAGCATTGAATGGATATAAAGTTATCGCATATGGATTCACACCCAATGGATTTAAATTGTCACAGTCATTATTTGTTAAAGGACAATCATTTATTCTTATTTCACAAGAAGATTTTGCAACATCAGGAAATAAATCGTAATACGATGGTGCCGGTTCTTCTTCAATATAATTACTCTCTACAGGTTCACCAAAATCTTTGTATATTTTTCCGCCATTAGCAACAGAACTCGGAAAAGAATTCATATTTATTTCTAATGCTTCATCAATTTCATCTGTGCAATCATCTTCGATGTAACTTATAAATCCCTCGGGGAATGTTCCTGTCCTACCATCAGCAGTGACTCCAAGAACCCAACCCTCATCAACGATTTCTAATACTGTTACAATTTCACCTTCAGTTAAATCTAATTCTTCATCGAGTTGTGCTTTGAGCGATGTATTTACTTTGGCTTTTTTCTTCACTAATTTTTTGTCTGTTGGTTTCTGTAAAAATAATTTGTAGGTGAAAATTTATACTCAATGTAGAAAAATATATTCATTATGATTTATAACGTATGAATATTACTAAATTGTAAATAATTTTAATTACTTTAAGTATTGATGGATCCAATAACCAGACATGAGATAATGGAAAGACTCCAGTTCGTGAGTCAACGTATCCAGAACACCAACCAGGTTCAACGTCCTTTACTCCAATAATAAATTCACCTGTTAATTAATTATTCATTGATACACTGATTATTAACATATGAACTTCGTTCATGTCTATCAAGAAATCTATATTTTATATAATAATATTTGACGATTCGTTTACCTTTACCAAATATTAAATCGCCGTTTTGTTCACCTCGAAAGGCAGCAATCGAAATGAATAACTTTTCTGAATCTTTTATATTGGGTATATCGATTTTGTGTAAATAATTTGTTGGAAATTTTCCTTTTTTTTCATACGACTCTCCATAACACCAATGTTTATCAATAACGTTGTGGATCTGATAAATAAATAATCATCATATTTTTTATTGACTAATGAGTCGTATTTCATTATGAGAAAATTACGATTACTCTGATTCATAAATAAATGAAGTATAATAATACCAGAAAATATTCGCCCTTGGACAAACACAATTCACCATCGACAGTAGTGAGAAAATCATGGATAACTTTTGTTAAAAGACCTGATTCCATTATATCAATTGATTGTTATGACTTGAGACAGACAATTGTTTGCCGTGAATACGTAATAATATTTTTGTTGCTGAAAGTGGTCGACAGACAGAATATGATGTCAATTCTCTTATTTATTGGATGACGTAAATGAATGGGTATGAATTCGAAGTGAGAACGAATTATGTATTATAAATATATATTTATTTATTTTTACCAAGTACAAATACATACTCGAATGTAGATACAGAAGATATTTTGAGGTTCATTAATAAGAATTATAGCCGCTACGAGTCGCATGAGTCGTCATATAATATTATTAACTTTCAACACATACAATTTTTGTGTGCTTTGTTATTTTGTGTACAATATTAATTATTGGTTTATTTTCGCTGTTGGGAATAATAATTTAAAGTTAAAATAATAAAATCCATAGAAAAAATTTAATTTTGATAAAACTGGTAATATCAAAATCATTTAGTTATTATTGGAGGTTAAGCACATGATAACGTTACATAAGTCCAATTACTTACAATTGTATCATTAGTAATCAATTGTTAAGTTTAAATATATATGAAGATATTTGGAATATAAAAATATGACTACTGATAATAAAAAAACAAAAATATCAGAAAAAGAGTATCAAAACAAGATAGTTGATACCACATATTATGCAATAAGGTCTGCAGTGGCTACCGCTGTAATAGGTAAATATACATCTTGAATAAAAATTATAAAACTCTAGAGATTATAATATTAGCTAATTAATTATCTTATAATACAGAGTAATTAATAATTACATTTTTTATATTTTTTTTTCTAGCCACATTTACACTTCCAATTATCCTTTGGAAATTAAAATTCATACCATCTACTATCGAAGTTAGACTTGTATCTGGTTTAATTGTGAGTTTGCCTGCAGGATACTTCGCAGGATTGAATACAAGAAAAAGTTCCATTGAATATATTGAAAATAATTATACGTTTTGATTGGATTATACCTCACACTTTTGTATATATGCATATATGAAATATCAATGATACAAATTAGATATGTCTGTACTATTTAATATTTCAAGATTGAGACATTTGGGGAAGAGTGACAGTAGTGTCTTTTCACAATTTCTTCCACAATGTAAATTACTATTTTTCAAAACATTATGCACAGAAAAGTCTCAACGAGAATCAAATATTATATCAGCAGTGGAGCCTGAGAATGTTGATATTGAATATAGCGAGTTATCACATCAATATTTCAATCCATCACATAGTGGCCACGGTGTGTTAGTACTTCAGCCATATATAAAATGGGGTGTACATAAAAAACGTAATACCACGCCTCAGTTACAGCTATCTGAGGCTGAAGCTTTAATACAAACATTACCCAATTGGAGAGTAATTGAATCAATGTGTATTTCATTGATGTCACTTAAAAAAAAAAAATTATTAGGTAAAGGAAATTTAGAATTATTAAAGAATAAAGTTAGAAGCAATTACAATATTACCGCTGTATTCGTAAGCGTAAATTTATTACGGCAGGTGCAAATAACTGAATTAAAGGAACTTCTTGGTGTTCCTATTTACGATCGTTACTCAATTGTGATACAAATATTTCGTGCACATGCGAGAACATCTGAAGCGAAATTACAAGTGGCATTAGCTGAATTACCGTATATTTGGAAAAAATTAAATTGGACCACGGAGGATAGTGGTGGTAAGATTAATTTAGCTGAAAGTCGAAAAATGGTTTTGCATGCACGTGAATCAAAATTACGAAATGCGTTAATTAAATTAAAAGAACATCGAAAATTGATACGTAGCAATAGAACAACGATGAATATACCAACAGTTGCAATTGTTGGTTATACAAACGTTGGTAAAACATGTTTAATAAGGGCATTAACCGGTGATGAATCATTAACACCGGAAAATAAATTATTCGCTACACTTGATATAACAGTGCATGGAGGTATTTTGCCCTGTAAATTAAAATGCTTATATATTGATACTATTGGATTCATCCAAGATATTCCCGATGGTTTAATGGAGCCATTCATAGCTACATTTGAGGATGCAATGATTGCCGTGAGTAATTCAACATTTATTAAATAAATACGTATTTATTGAACTGAATTATTTTTCATGATTTATTAAATTTACAGGATGTAATTGTGCATGTTCATGACGCCAGTCATCCGGATAAAGAAGCACAATTATTGCACGTAAGGAACACACTCACAAATATAATGACGGAATTGGAAATAAATAATAAACCAATAATAGAAGTTGCTAACAAATGTGATGTCGCTCCTAAAAATAGCGTACCAGAAGATGTTTTGGCAATATCGGCGATTAATTCCACAGGTTCTTATCACTTCATCATATTTATTATTCATTTAACATAAATCTATTTTAATAAAATTTATTATTATACACATATAGGTATTGATTTATTGCGACGAGAAATAGAACAAAAAATTTTAGAAGCGACTAATCGACGTGCGATTAAAATTCGTGTTCGATCTGGAAGTACTGCTGCGTCTTGGTTATACAAAGAAACAACAGTAAAGTTTGCTGAAGCAGATCCTAATAATCCACAATATTCATTACTATCAATAATTGCAACTGATTTACAAATACTTAGATTTCGTCAATTTTTGAGTGAATAAAAATTTTTTTAAATTACATTCAGCGACAATTATTGCGAGAGGTGTATACATGAATGATATATAATTTATAAAATCTATGTGTACATATGTATGTTTAATTGAATTGTTTTGTTTCATACTGTAAGGGTAACAGATAATTGAATGACGAGAAACATCGGGAATGGCACGTTCTCTCATGAGAACTCGTGTATGTTCCCTTTTGTGAATATATGTAACACGTGCAGAACACGTGTCACACTTTTCGGAGCATGATGTGAGTTTTTAAATATCAAACAAATGGCACGTGGTTGAGCAAAAGATTTAACATTCTTTTTCTTTTTCTTCCCCGATGAATATAACTTTTTTGTTACATTTTTTTTATTGTTAATGATACAATGAACAAAGGAAAAACTATCTGTTTATAAATATATTTTGAAGTTTACAGATTCTTATTATCTTTTTCTTTTTTTTTTTTTTTCTCCTTGCATATATATGTTATGCGACACAGTTTCATTTACCAATTATCGATTCCAATAGGCTGATTGCAAATCAACGATTTATTCAATCCATTGCCCAATAATTGCTTGCATTATTGGTCGTTATTTCAAGCTGTATAATACCTAATGATTTAAAACACTTAATTGTTTTTAAATTCATTGCACTGACAATGTTTTGCCGCCACGGCTCCTAACATTTAATTAATTATCGATAAAATCAATACGTATATTTATAAATAATCCATCATATGATTTGAATAAATCAGTTCATTTTTTTTCCACATTATTTACTCTCATATATATTCTACGGCAATGCAAATAAAAAAAAAAAAAATGAATACGCCGGTGCATTTTCTCAAGAGGTAGGATTACTGAAGGATGAGCAGAGAGGATCGGGATCGAGAAAGGATCTGCGCTACGTGCCTTCGCAAATCGACAGGGCACATCCGTCTTCCATTCTTTTTTTTTTTTTTTTTCTTTATATCGCTTCTCTCTTTTGCGCATCCAATTCTCCCCGCGAATTTTTATCGTTTTCCCATTTTGCTCACACAAGGACGACCGCAGGCGTGTGTACATATAAATTCCCTTTACTTTCGAAGCCAAATGTATGTATACATAAAATGGATCTTGAATCAAAAAAAAAAAAAAAATTCAATACTATAAAACGAAATAGACAATATAAAAAATAAAAATCAAATACACTTTCATTGTCAACTCCCTCTCAAATTCATTTAAAAATTTAAAAAAAAAAAATTCATTCTCTGAAACAGAAAAAATTCAAATTTAAATAGAAAAATTTACGCCAATAAAAAACATAAATTAATCCGCAAATACATTTGCACATTGCACATATCAACAGTGCGCGTATGTGAATGACAAATGGAGGGATAAAATGAGAAAAATACATTGATATGATTGGCCGAGTTGCTTGGCGTGGGAGTTTTAGAGAGAAACATATATATTTCTCCAGTCAAGTACTGTATCGCTTTATCTCACTCTCTCTCTCTCTTACAGTCTTTCACCCGAAGCGGTAGGTGGTTTTAGGTTCGTCGAATTCAACAGAGAAAGATAGACACCAAGTTAAAATTACGCAGGACGGTTAGTACATTATCCAGAGGGTAGCACTGGAGCAAGCAAGATAGAATAAATATGATAGGCAGAAGCGGGGTGTGGTGGAGGGGAAAAAGAATGGTGGGGTAGACCAGGCAGACAGTGGCGAAGACGACGGAGCCCAGTTGAGTCCCGTGAGTGGTCCGGGCAAGCACAAATATATATGGTGTGACGTGTTTCGGGCGATATATTAAAGCTGCCATTGAGCGTCGCGAGGGTGCAGCGGGGTGCTCGGAGAGGGTGTGTGTGTGCGTCGAGATAGAAAAAGACGAGCGACACAGAATGAGATAGATACATACGTACATACGGATATACATACATATATTCATACATATATACATAAATACATAGATAGATAATAATTATTAGTAAGTTATAATAAAGGACAGTCTATTGAATGAAGACATTATTGTGATGGAATTAAACATTGGTTTATTGTAATATGTGAAGAGTATTTGGATTGCGTTTGTGGGCTTAACCTCTTTATTCTTTGTGACTCGTCTTGTACGGTCCGGCGCGAGAGGCTAGCTGTCACTTCGATCGCCATTTTAGCGCCGTGGAAGTACGGGAATGCGCGCCGCCGGCGGATCCAATCCCGACTGAGATACCAGTCAACGTTCCACTATTTTGTCGTCCAGTTTTATATGTGTATTATATTCCTATAATCAATTTTTTTGTATTCAGTCAATTTATTTTTACTCGTGGCTTCAATTCAAATCAATTTTAATATTCAACAACGCTGGATAAAATTAAATATGAATTTAAGCCAGTGAACAATGGTTGGATTAATATAAATAAATCAAGAGAAATTAATTTTATTAATGAAATAATATTTGTTGAGAGGAAGAAAACTCAATGTGAGAGTCATTCACTTGTAGTCATCACATTTAACAATTTAAGGCAGCAACACACAGCTAGAAGAAACGAGACAAAAAAAAAAACAAAAGGGAGAAAGTATAGTATATTGTGTATATTATCTATATACACATTAATATACGTGTATATTTCATAGAAAAGTGTGTGTGAGAGTGTGTTTTGTGTCGTGGGAGGTATCAAGGGCTACGCCGTTTTCTTCAGGCACGGCCAGTTTTTTTTTTCCCTCCCTTTCCATCTCTCTCTCTCTCTCTCTCTCCCTTTTATTCTACATTTTCATTTGAATTTCCTTTCTGTTACATTCTCTTCTCTCGTCACTTTCCAGTCCCACCATCCATTTTGCCCCTGAATTTTTCCTTTTTTTTTTTTTTCTGTACCTCCCTACCGAGCGCGCCCTCACTCACTCCCTCACATAAGCATTCAAGGGACATGTTAAGACTTGAATATCATATGTGAATAATAATACACACAAGAACACCACTGTGAATGACATAATACAAACATTATATCGAAGAATTTGTCATTGATATGTTAATTACAATGCATGAGATTATTAATATGAAAAAAAAAGAATAATTAAAGAAATAATTATAATTAAAAAAAAATAATAATATTGGTGCCATTGACTTATGTTTTAACGTCGATTGTTTTTATCATTGTTTAACAACGTGCCTCGACGACGATTTACGTATTTTGTTATACGTGTACATTTCGTGTTTTAATGAATACACAAACACACACATATAAATATAAATATATATATTGAGTTCGATCGTGGGGTGAATCGACCTTTATATCTTGCTGCATACACTGTCGGTGTTGCCGTTGTCATAAGCACGAGGAAAAAACGAAGGGAGAGAGAGAGAGAGAGAGAAAGATTGGATAAAAAGAATAAATACATACACATGTATGTATATTTATGAAAGTGATTGTAAAGTGTGTGCATATCTGTGAAACGTTTTGTAAATGAATACAAGTTAATATCATTCATTGTGTCATTATCGCGAAGTGAATTGCACAATTATATTTCAAGGGGGAGAAAAAATAGAAATAACAAAGGATAAAGAAATAAAAGAAGAAAAGAAAAAAAGACAAAACAGAAAGAAGTAGACTTACATACAGAAAATACTTTGAATACAAAATTTGTGATAATAATAACGAGCAAAAAAAAAAAATAAATAAATAGAAATAAAATACTGTAATGCGATAAAATATCAACAGCAGATTTTACTGTTGATGAAATTTTTATTTATCATCACGTAAAAAAAATATATAAATATAAGCAAAACAAAACTATATATGAAAATAATTATTTAGAGTGTTTATTATTGCTTGAAAAACAGCAGGAACACTTTGGCGATTATTGGACACATTGATAAAGAGAGAAAGAGAAAAAAAGTGTGTTTGTATATGTTGGAGAGACATCGAGAAAACGAAAAGAGCATAGCAAGGTCAAGTTAGTGGTGCGCAACGAGGGAGAAAGCGAGAAAGAAGAAATATTTACTGGCTTACTCGAAGGCATTTATTGTGATCAGTTTATGTGTGTGCGTGTGCAATACCGGTCGAGCGGCTCCAAAGGGTCGTGTGTTATCGGCCACGCGAAAATATCCTATGGTAAAAGTGGTTAATCAGCTCCGTGGATAAGGGGGTTGTTACCGTTTTTTCAAGTGTTGCGAAAAAGGGATCGAAGGGCAAAACTGGGAAGAGCGTGGGCTCGAGATGATTCTGCGCGTCTAGATGAGACGGGCGTGTAGGGTGTAGAGAAAAGAAAGTTTTGATAGTGGTTGTTGCTGCAGTGGTGTGCCTGTGTTTATTCTTTGTGTCTGTGTATTAAGGGAGGAAGGTAGAAAAATAAAAAATATTAAATATAAAAATAAAAAGAGCTTGGAAACGATCGACGTTAGAGTGGAAGAACTTGACGAGGAGGAATCGTGGAGGCCACGAGAAACACGGTAAGACCAACAAAAATTTATTAACAAAATAAATAATAAATATAAAATTATATGCATGCAATTAAGATATATATGTTTTTATCGATTGTTTTTATTAATAATGTGCAAGAGATACATGATGAGCACACGAGAAACAACGAAAATTTTTGTGTCGTTGCAACTTGCGTTATTCTCATCGTTTATCTTGTTCAACAATTTATGCACAAAATTACCGTTCTCAAAAACGTCTTTGTGCTCGTATACCTGCCTTGAGAGACAGTTACCTGTGACTTGGGGTGGACCCAAATGTTATAGGACATGTATATAAATCTATATAATAATAAATGGTGAAGGACGACTCGAGTTTATCGTTGGTCGCGCGTAGAAATATAAGTATGAGCTTGCTTGTTACTTTCTTTCTCTTTTTTCCATCTTTGAATAAGGTATGCAGGCATAAAAAGGAGTTATACAACACGAGAGACGAGGTGAAATTTTTGGCCAAGAGAGAACTTTGTGAAACGAGCTCTCTGCATATAATGTTGAAAGGGGGTTGTGAGCTATTGAATCACTCCTGCCATCTATTTCTCGCTTATATATTCACGAGCTTTGAGACACGCGAAAAAAATTTAACATTGAATCTTTTATTTTTATTTATATTATTATTTCATTTTTCTTTTATTCATATAGTAAAGTGTATTTTTTATATATACTTTTATTATACATTCATGATATCTTAATTTTTCTTATTAAATAAAGTGGACTCTCATGATCAGGGTCAAATAGAGACGTTGACTGTATACAAATATGTCTATGTATATGTATACTAAAATAAACGGACTCGTTGAACGACCTCTGACCGTAAAAGAATGTTTATTACACTGAACTCACCGCACCATGTTTCCTGTCTAAAGTTTTATATATAGAATTTTCAAATTTTACAAATTCCCTACGTTATATGAAACGTTTTCTTCAATATAATCTTCTCTAATATTGTCGTTTATATATATGTATATATTTACCCCCCTTTCTTTTTCGTAAATTCTTTTTCTCGATATGGAATTCGATTAATCGGTCGTGAAGATCGTCTTTATATTTGTGTGTGTGTGTGTACGCGCACGGCGCGCCAGTTATGTCTGAACAAACTTCATTCTCGCCTGCGACCTTCAGCATTTGAAAGAAGAGAGGCGGCGATTATTAATCGATCGTTTATCCGACGGTTTTCGATTCAAACCTGATCGCAAATTGGTTTGAGAATGCCACACAACCATTGAGACAGTGAGAGGTTGTGTAAAGTGTATATATATATAGAAGTAAAACTGAACGTCAGCGGCGCCTCGAGGCAGGGCTGTTCTGAAATACGGCCAAGCTTTCGTGGCTGCCGGCATTTAAGGCCGCACCTTCGCCCCTTATTTCCCTTCCTCTCCTCTCCCCTACACTCCAATTCTCATTCTCATTCTCTCTCTACATTTTTCTTTTATACCCTGTGCCTATATAAACCCTCCGTTGCTTTTGCCTCACTATGAATGACTAACAAAAACTCACTCAGGATAGTTTTAAATGCTTGTTGTACTTCTCCAATCGCTTGTACAGACCCTTCATTTTATTTATCTGGGGGGGATTTTTTTTTTCACGCGCAGAATATAACGAAAAAAAAAAATGAAGCAAAATTCGAAACAAAATTAAGTGAAGAAAAAAAGATTTACTCGCACGTGCGTGATGAATTTGGAATATTATATTTTTTAAATATATCAATAGATAAAAGAATATTTTTTATTTCATGTGTGAATTGCTGATTAAATGCATATTATATCGAGTTAATAGCACATAAATTAGATGTGTAAAAAATTAAATAACGGTCATAGCGACACAATGGTAAACTTAGTTGTTCAGTTTCTTGTCCAACTATCAAGTAGTTCAGTGCGTGCCACGAGGAAATGTTTATTAATTACATTACACTGGTGTGTGTCGGCGTGCACGATTATTGTCCAGGTCCCGGACATGCTCGCCAGAGTGTGACCGTCGTCACTTTTATATTTATTTGTAAATATCTATATTGTATAAACACGTTGAAACATATTTAATGCTGATAATAATATAGAAGCGAAAAAAAAAAAAAATGAATAAATATATATATTAATATTATTTAGAAACATGAAATATGTAACAAAGTTGTTAAAGTAGTACGAGGAGAAAAAAACAAGTCGATTGAGAACGTGTTGTAGTTTATTATTCTTCCCACAAAATAATCTCGAGTTGTAGGTTTATATAGAGATATGTATAAGTATATACAGCCATGTACAGCAGGGGGTATTATTTTAATGCGTATTGCACATGCGGTTATGACGGAATGAAACGGGTGCAGCGGTGAATGATTAAAAAATACAAGAAAGAAAAATATATAGTAATAATAATAATGAATGAAAAAAAATTGTAAAAATGTGCAACCAACCAATTTTGTTAGTGAACGAGAGAGGGGATTACATGGGTATACCTGAAATAACATGGAAGATGGATTATCCAACGAGCATTTGTTCAAGGGAGTGTAGTAAAATTGCACACTAATACTAACCCAGTTTTATTTATTTTCATTTCTCCTTATCAATTGCTCGAAAATTATTCTACAATACATTCTACAGTATTTTTTTTTTTTTTTTTTTCATTTCTACTATTTATTTTATTCAATAAATCTACATGATTTTTTTTTTTTTCACTTTCATCTTTGGAATATTATACATTTTTAAATCAGTTCAACGAATCGAATAACATTATATAAAATAAGAAAGAAAAATAATGAGATTTTTTTATTATATAATTATCAGAAAAATAATTTTGTAAGAACAATATTGTGTATCAAATAGATTAAATGAGATGACGCAATCGTGAGTGAGAGGAGGAGAAAAAGAGAGAGAGAGAGAGAGGGAATATGGACGTTAGAGAAACTCATGAAGCACGAAGCGGTTGGATATATAATATACAAGGATGAAGAAACAAAAAAAAAAAACCCTTCCTACTCCTTCGCTTGAGAGTCTCAACGGCGGCGGCGTCCGTGATGGTGAACCCTCACCGTTAAACATATATGTATATATATATATATATATATATGTACATTGCATATAGATGGTTGGAGTCCTAGATTCTTGAATTTGTATCCGTGAGAGCGAGAAAGAGAAGCGAAGAAACGGCAAGATCTTCGCGGCAGTCCCACGGGGCCCAACAAGAAAAGTATATATGCATATATACTATATGACCACAGAGACCTATTGCTCTCTTACTCATTCTTTTTAAACATTTTTATCTCTCTCTCTCTCTCTCTATTCGTGTGTTCTTAGATGCCTCACCTCTGTCGACCGATGGTGAGGCAACAGAGAAAGAGAAAGATCCTCTTCTCAGTTTCTCAGTTCCCTTTCTCTCAACCTCATATGTATATATATGTATGTATAAAATTCCCCGCGACTCCTCCTATTCCTCTCGCCTTGATCTCCCTTTCATTCTCGCCTCGACAATGCATTTGAATCCAAATAAAAGCGCTGAAGACGGAGGTATAATCACGATTCTTTTTGAAATATAGATATGTATAATGTATGTATATACATACACATATGTAGGATATAATATATATAATTTTTTTTTTCTTTTTATTTCTTTTTAAATATGTTTAAATATTTTCATGGGAGTCATAACACACACGTGGACTGTAGTGAGGGGTTTATATATAAATTCATATGCGAGTGCGTGCGAGAATGAATATTATTTATTCTTTATATCTTTTTTTTTTTTTTTTTATATCTTCTATAACCTATACTTTGTAACAATGTATTTGATTCCTCATTTTTTATGTTTAATTCTCTTTTTTTTTTTTTTTATCTTCATTTGCTCTTTCGCTTTCTTGGTGTCTATTGAATTGCGTCACGCTCGAATACCTCAAGCCATCGTGTCGACCCTGTTTCTATATTAGTATTCGCGAGAATTGCTCTTGAGGCGAAAGGGTATTATATGAATTGAGGAGGAAGTAGTGGAGATTGGTGTGGGGCGAGGAGAGTAACAAACAATTTGACCGAAGAATATAAGGAAGAGAATGAGTGAGAAGATACGAAAAGAAAGGGTTTTTCAATAGGCACCAGGAAGCCGATCGACTAGTGTGTGTATATTCTTGAGAGAACAAAGACGACCCATCATGAGACATCAAATCGTGCCAGAGAGAAATTATGAAAGACTATATAAGAGGAAGCTCAGTGTAGAGAAGGAGAAAGAGAGAAGGGCTTTATATGGACATTTGCACAGTGACTGCAGTATATTTTTCTCTGTCGATATATTTATGTATGTATATCTTTCTTTCTCTTATTCGCGTGTCTCAACGTGCATATACTCGTCAAGACGCGCCTCGTCCTTGGCTTGGAATTTATTTTTTTTTTTTTTTTTTTCCATTAAAATAATTATTTTTTTTTTTTATTCTCTGCTTCTGTTGTCTCGTCGTTCTCCCAACATTCGTCCTACATCAGACACACACGCACACACACGTGGTATGCTACGAATTCTGGACATTGCGTCGTATCCTCTTTCGTTGCATTCCACTCGCTTTATCTATCCATCTCGCTTTCGCCTGCTCATTTATTTTTCAATTTTTTTTTTTTTTCATTTTTGTTTTTTGACTCCTCGATCTTCGTTATGCCTTCTACGTTCTCGTCCGCTTGGTCGGTCGTCGCATCCTGTCTCGCATACTCCCTTGGGATTGCTGGCCGCAAGACATCCTTTTCCCTCTCTTTCGTTATTTTCTTTTTTCTTTCTATTTTTTTTTTCCCCTTTCTCTCACTCTCTTTTTCGCCTCGTCTCTCACTATCTCTCTTTCATCTTGAAACTTTTCAGTCCCTCGAAAATTCAGCTTCGTCGGCCGCGCACCCGCTCAGCCGCGCCCTCGGGCTTTCCAAACTTTGCCATCTCTCGGGCTTTAAAGACGAAGTGCTGTCTCGCCGACTTCTCGGTATACATATACTCATTCCACCTTACGTTCTTTTTCTCATTTCTCTTTCCTCTACACATCTCTATGTCACTATACTTTCTGTACCTAGTTCTCTTTGATATTCCCAAGACACAACCGAGATGCAGTTTCGTCTTCGCACCTGAAATTCTCACTTCGAGTGCCCTTCTTCATTTTCACCAAACGCCCAAAGGCATAAACTTTCCAACGGCAAGTCATTATATATTTATATACCTATATATTTAAATGTATATTTATATATATACTATAATGCTAATACTGGATAATATACATCAGTTGTATATATATTCTCGTGGCCCAATCAACAAATTAAATTATAATTCCTGTCACGATCTCAACGGAAATGAAATAATCACTGTCTTTTTTAATGTAACCTTTTCCATTCAACTGTCCAAATCCATCATATTTTATTTTTATTTCTTCGTTATCACACCGTGGAATAAACACATATACATAAATATAGATTTAAATAATATGTAATGTACATAAATATAATTGGCGGAATAGAGTAATTATATATCAATGGACAGGCTGAGAGTGATGCAATGCCAAGAGGTGCGAAGAGTATCACTCAACAAAAATTTTTCATGGTGCGGTAGGAATATATGATGATTGATCGGGATATATAAATAAAAGGCTAACGATTTAAATTACATTTGGTTATGATCGTTAAGATGTAAACAGTATTATATAGTTATGATCTCAATATGTATATAGTGAATTCTTCATTCTCACGTTTCTTTTTTTCTCCTTAATTTTTTTTTTTTTCTTTTTTAATTTTATGCCTAACATATATATCTTTTTATTTTCTTTGTTATACTCTTGGCACATAAATAGACTCGTCTCACGCTCGATAAAGGTATGACTAATCACGCATTGCCATAACTCTCATTCGTCGTGTTTCTCATTCACTCTTCTTTATTTATTTATTTATTTATTTTTTTCTCATGGCAATAATCAATCTCCTCCACGTTCACTGAGCGATTACACTCTCATCGATCGAGTTGATTCATCTAGATAGATTAATTTCACAGTTATGATGCACAAACAAGAGCGGCTCCGTGTGAATATACATGTATGCACGTATATTATGATATATATTGCGCGCGACGTGTAAAATAAACAAGTGTGGTGAAGTAACGAGATATATACGAACAATGGAGAATTTTGAAGTGAAAACAAAAGCAGCTCAGAGTATAAAAGACAAAAAAAAAAAATAGAAATTAAATATAAATTCCATGGAGAATAATCTACGTTGGCGCGTTGTAATAATTGTTTGTGGTTGGCTGCACATTGTATTATCGTTTAATATTGGATTATTGAAATTTTGGACCACATAAAATTCATGGCGTGCAATATTATCATGAGAAATTCATAGGCAACAGTGAACAGTATTAAATATATATCCACATTTAAATTTATATATAAATGTAGATTTGTACGTGTATATATTTTGTGTATAAGGTAATTTATCCGCCCAATACGTGATGTAAAATTGAAATTTCATGAAAGTGCAGGTATAAAATAAATCTGCTAATTGATTAAATAGTCGGGAGAAGGGATTATTGTTTTCCGTATTAATTTTCAATTAAATGAAACCACTTTATGCAATGTAGTGTAACTGTCTAGAGTCGTTTATGCATATATATAATGTCTATAAAAAGTGTGTATATTATGTAAAGTTGTTCGTGCAAAAGAGATTGAAGAAGAGAACTCGTTTCTCTTCACGTCAAGTCTTTTATTATCTTTTTTTTTTGTAGCATCTTCCCCTTTGTTCTTTTGCCGTCTCTGTATATTCTCTTTTTTTTTTTCATCTTCACTCCTCACATGTTTTTCTACATACTCTTTTGGAATCGCGAACTCATACTTAATGGTAAAGAGGCTGCGCTTTGGGTTGTTGTTTTGTCACGTGAGTGGACTTTACGTTGTGTGCTTACAATATATGTACACTTCCTCGACCTGTTTTTCTTTGCGGAAAGATTAACGCAATGTGTCAATGGAGATAGAGAGAGGGTGGTGTGTAGGATATATAGGGTTAAAAAGGTCTCATATTTTTTTTTTTTTTTTTTTTTTTTTCATTGTTACGTACATTTTCCTCTGTCGTCACCATCAGCGCTAACACCCTCTCTATTAGTAGTTCTCTTTACATTCTCACTCTATTTATTTTCCACAGGGATTTTCCAACATTTTTTTTTTTTATTATTCCCATTACTGTTGGCTTTGTAGAAACATTTTAAAATTTATTCAGCAAATAAACATACCCACACTGACAAATAGTGTTCAAGTAAAAATGACTGATATATTCGCTCAAATAGCAATTGAGAATGAAAGATAAAAAAGATAAATAAACAAAAATACATGGTAGAGTAAACGGTAAAAATATAAATAACTAAATAAAAACGATTGCGAGTAGGAAAAAAAAAATATTTGCGTGCACGGTCAAAGCTTTTTATTTTTGCTTTCATCTCTCGACTTCACTTAATTTCCACCGCGACCCCACAACGAATAAATAAATTACTCGGGCGATCAAACAGCGTAGAGGGACTCATAGGTAAAATCTCTATGTATTTATACATATACATGTAATGTTTATATATGTATAAAATATATGCTGAAGAGAAAAAGTTGGTTTGGGCTGAGAGATACGCGACGTGAATCTCTCTCTTCATGGCGTAACTTTGTGCCTGCGTTGCATTACTCGATAAACTTTACGGTTCTACATAAGGGGAAAAAGGAAAAAAATACATATACATATACACACACGAACATGAGCGTAAAGTATGGAAGGCTAGTATATGTGCAGTATATATACATGTACATTCGTTGCTAGTGAATATTTAATAGGAAGAAAATTATATTAAAGTATGTATAAAAAGTGTAATAAAGTATACATAATATTTTTTTTTTTTTTTTTGCATACATTATGTAGTTGACATCGTTTGTCAGTAATTATATTGAGTGTGAAGAAATCAAATTAAACCTGCAAATAATGCTTGATCTTTAATATTATTACTCTGAGAAATATTGGAATGCATAAAATTCAGTTCACATGCGTTTGCTCCGGAACTGTATTAAATTGCTATAACGTTCGCGATCATATTACACATGTCGTCAACTCACATTTCTCAATATATAGTATATATGTATTAAGTATATATGTATGCAAATATGCATACATTCACGTTTATGTTCATATGTGTCTAAATATGTTTTTTTTTTTCTGCCATTGGTGTGAGTCTCTACTGTTTCATTCATAACGAGGAATGCTAAAATTTGCCAGTTAATTTAAATTGCATATGAAAGAGGAAAAGAGAAGAAAAAAAAATCACACATACAAATATAAATGATTGCACAGGTGAAACAATTCATATTAATTTTATTTTATGTAGCCATACAAAATATTGGTATCATATATGAGTGTGTGTCCATGGAAATTTATTTGAAAACACGTCTTCAAAAGTTTTGATGGAAAAAAAAATATAAAACAAAAATTGCTGAACATCGCGCATCAACGCCTTCTTTTACATACACTCACCTCGCTCAAAATATAAATACAACTTATGTGCCAATGTATTCATTGTATTTATATAGATACAAGTGAGCATATGTGTGCATCAGCTCTAAGCGTAAATATATGTATGTATATATATTTGTATACTTTGAATCGTGCGCCGGAATTTTCCTCCTGAGATTTATGATGCCGCCGTTTGCCACGCCGCTGTTTCCGAGTTTATCGACGCGTGTCGAGGCTCCTGACGAAGCGACACTGAGCAAAAGTATAGCGAGGGGATATTGCCTGAGAAGAGGGTCGTATATATGAACGTATATGACCGTGTGATAAAGTAAGAGAGAAAATGGACGAAAGGAGAAGAGAAAGTGAGAAAGAGTGAAGAAAATAGGGATGAGGTCAGAATAGGAAGGAAGGAAGAGACTGTGATGGGGGAAACGCGGTGTTCGACGATCGATTGTGGGCCGCACGTGTTGCCGCGGGGATCCGCTTCAAGATGCTCGTGCTCCCTCTTCTTGTCTCATCTCTTTTGCTCTTGTTTCGTGCAGCATACACCGAGGGGCGTTATTTCCAAGTGTATCGGGGTGTGTATCGTCGACAAGGGGCGAGGTCGTGCGCATGGTGGCGGAGAGAATAAAGAGAAAAATAAAAAGAAGACGTAAAAAAAAAAAAAGAAGAAAATCGAGAAAGGAAAATGTCGAGGGTGCGCCGCGCCGCGTTGCCAAAGTGGAATGCGTTCTGGATCTTTATATCCATCTATCTATGTATGTATGTATATATTCTAGTGTTTATATATATAGTGTGTGCATGATGTGGCGAAGGATGTGCGTGAAAAAAAAAATGGAGAAACGAACGCATCAGCAAACATCAACGACCCCTGCACCAATAGAGCGAAAGCATGCGAGGCTTCGTATACTCTCTCAACCCTTTTCTTTTTTTCTATTTTTTTTTTTTTTTTTTTTCACTATCTCACTGCAGGAGATAGCATGTACTACAACCCTATTGTAAAACCGAGCAACGAATACATATATATATATGTATTGGGGGGGGTATTTATGTCATGTATATGTTTTATGTAGATGTACATGCTTATATATGTCGCACAAGGATGCAGGGCGTTGTGTGTGCGTGTGTATATAGTTTCGACTCCCCAAGCACTAACCAAGTACTTTTCCAACGAGAGGGTAAGAAATAGAGAAAGAAAGAGCGAGAGAGAGAGATTAATGGGCTCGTGAGAAGAGTTAACTTGTCTTGAGTTGATAAGTTTTCCATACTCTTTGTGCACTATCTATATTTATTGCTCGCATAATCGTTTAAATATTCACATTTTACTTTAGAGAATAAAATTTTTCTTCATTTTGTTTAAATTTTAGTTGATAATCATTTTATTTTATTTTTTTTTTACTTACGGAAATGTTTTTGTACCATCTTTGTCTTGCGATAGTATTTCGAAGAAAAATAATTGGAAAATACTACAGGCATATATGTACATATTTATACACATAATATATATCTGGGTATATAGATATATATATTATATTACTTACATGTGGATATGTATATAACCAATGTCTCGTATTACGTTTTTGGGTCAAAGTTATGCTAATGTCATTCCGCCCTTAAAGTCTATCTGTCGGTGTATATATATGTAAGAAGTTAATGTTTCCAGCTGACTTAAGGATATGGTTCATCCTTCGTAGTAGTACTATATACTTCTCCATATGTATTTCTCATGCTGTATATCCTTAGTACAGTGATGAGATCTCATTGATGCTGCAAATGTGCATGCCATACATTATCCTGAAATAATATTATGTATGCAAATAATCATCTTGGCAATAATATTAAATTATATCAGAATTTCCCCAGCACAATTATTCATTGACTTTTGAAATCATTATTTCATTTAAAATAATAATAATAATAATAATAATAATAATAATAATATTGAATTAAATTTGATTTATTCAGTGAGAAAATATGCTTAATAATTTACCAATGAAAGATTGAATTTTATTTTTGTCTGTAGATTTTCAATAGATTCATATATATTTTCTTCTCGTTCATTGTTGCGCAACGGTTGAAAGAATATTATTTGAAATAGAGTCGCGGAATAAGAACGCGAATATGTCCATATCATATATACATACATAGATATATATACAGTAATGTATTATATAGAAGACTATTCCCTTGTGACACAAGTGGTATAATGGAGTCATTGAGATTTCGAGCACGAGGCAGCGCGACACTCGGGTAATACGACAAGTCTGGTCGTGTTTCATTGACGAACGCCGTATGAATCGAAAAGAATGTATGTGCGCGCGCTCGCGCCTCTCTGTTCTCTTTCTCGCTTACTCATATACGATCTTTTGCTCTTCAGGTCGTGACTATATATATATTTTCCCCGGCTATTTTATTCGTACGACACGTAGGAGTTTTACACCCTTCTATAGTTCTTTTACCCTCTCGCACCCGCATTTCTCTTTTACATTCTTGCGCTTTCGTGGGTTATGACAACGAATTGAACACATATTCATGTATATGTACATGTATATGTATATACATTTGGTTTGTGTTGCCGATATCCTCGAGAATTGAATTTCCGCTTACTGTAGATATATATACGCACTCATATATGTCGGCAATTTATTTTATTCAGCACGGGTTTGTTAGTTGGATTAAATTCTCCACTACAAATGCGATAATACATTTATATTGAATATAGTAAAATAATATACATACATATTTTTATTTACGCATGAGTTAAATTATTGATATAAATATTAGTGAGGATCATATATTATTTTTAAATAATTTATATGTGTTTATTTTGTTAAATATAATCTTTTGATTCGAATTTATGGGCGTTTTTTTTTCGCAATTAATCTATATATTGTCATGAATTTGTCTGTGAAAATTGGCATCGCTTAATTTCCTCCATTGACATCACGTATACATCTCGTTATTCTATGTAACACACAGTTGTATACAGTATTAATAGTTATAAACATGGTATGGTGTGTATATTGCCGGAGGCAAAACTATTGAGATGTCTCTCTTGTATCAAGTTGACGTCGAATCGATTCTCATTGATCGCACTTGTCCATCGCTCGACAACTCGGTTATGGAGTTACGGGATAAAAAGCTGTCAGGTACATACATATGTAAGCATGAGATGCGCGCATATGTATCAGGCAAACTGCCGCAAGAGCATCTCCAATATGTATGTATGAATAGAAAGAGAATGAGAGGCGTGCAAGGGAGTATATATACATAGTAATATGTGTATATATATATGTATACATATATTTGAATTGAATTGATTTAACCATCGAAGCGACGCGAAACGTTCTTTCTCTTGGTTTTTTTTTTTTCCTCTTCTTATTCTTTCAACTTTACGTATTTCTTTTTTCTTTTTTTTTTTTTCTTTTCCGTCCCTCACTTGCGACTGAATTATTACTGGCGGTGCGAATACGATCGTTGTCGTTGGTCTACCGAGGGAACACAATAACACATGCACGCGCATACATACTACTGAAAAGTCGACGGCAGTTTGCGAATATTAGTCGACACTATATCGATCAGGTAAAATAGATATATAACACACACGCCCCAAGAGACTGTGGTTATGTACTCACTGCGGTCACCAGAAAATAATCGAATTGTAGTGCGTGTGTATTCAAATAAAGTGTTCACATAAATTCATTTTATTTTATTACTATGTTCTTTTTTATTTTTATTCGCAATATATTTTTTTATATAACCGTAAATATTTAGAAAAAATACATAGTCCAATAACTTTTTTATATTTTTATTATTCATCCACCGAAAAAATAGTGTGTGTACATATACAATATGGTGGCATATATGTATTTTATTAATTATATTTGACGATATATATTTTTTTTTATTTCGTGTCATTTTTTTTTTCTTGTTAGTTAGGATTGAGAGTCATCGACAAACTTGAAAAATGGCTGTAATTTATTATTTTGGCGAGACTCTAGGTCAAATAGGACAAAAACATTTAATCTGTATTTTTCGTGTTGGTTCTGATTTTTTTTTTTCAATTTTTTCTTCAAATTTTTTCTACTTTATTTCACCCTCATGAATGTACTACAATAAAATATGTATATAGTTTACGTGTTATTTTTAACGTTACCACGTCGACGAACTGGCGCGGGGGAAGCGCGAAAAAAAAGATACGTCAAGGGTGTATGTGTACAGTATGTTGATGTGAATATAAATGTATATATATATATATGTATATACAAGACACGCAAGACGCAGAGGCGTGGAAAATCCACGCAAGGCAAAGTTGAAGCGCGTTAAAATAAACTCAAGAGGATTTACGCGGCACTTCTCGACCCTGCAGACTTATATGCTGAAGGTCTTGTAATGAACGCGCGCGAGCGAATACACACACTCAAACACATACGAATAGATATATATAAATAGATGTGTGTATATATATGCAAATGTATAGAAAATGAAAAAAGGAAGATGCGATATTACGAAGTGAATATATACTTGAATAAGAAAAATGCGCGGGCCTATTTTACCTGGAAGAATGTCGAGACATTCCTACGTGAGTTGTGTATGAAGAGTTGAATATGTATAAAATCTTTCATGGTGTATATGTGTGCATAAGTAGTGACGGAAATAATTCGTAGAATTGACGAGTCGTCGAGGTTAATGAATGAATTCTCATAAATTCTACGAGTACTATAATAAGTAAATTTTTCAAACTTATATATATTTATGTATATTGTATATATGTATATATATGCTGACGATGCAAAAGTTTGAGATAGATATATAGATATATTTATTTAGTTTCGATGATATACGATATCTTTTGTAAAATAATAAAAAATGAAAACGATGACGATAACAAGGATGAAATTTAACGACTTGATGTATATAAAGAATTTTATAGGTAGGTTATGTTATGAATGACAAAGTTTAAATGTCATTCACGCACATTCTTACCTCATTTCTATTGTTCAATATATATATATATTTATTCACATTAATGTGACCGCGTGTCTTCAACTACTTTGGCGTTTTTATTATCTCCTGTGAAGTTGTAAAGTTTATGACAGTCTTTGCTCGCGCGAATTATCGTCCGTTAAAATCGTATCTCGAGGTATATGTAGAGTAGTAGGACAGTGCTTGAGAGCTTTTGTGAGACACGGAAAGAGGGTTATATATATATGAATGTATGAGAAGGGTGAATGATGATGGGACAGGAAGATTTCAAGACACTAGGGACACACGATTTCCACTTTACTCTCATCTCAAAGTCTTGAACGTGCAATCGCAAACTGCCAAAATCTTTAGTATATGTATAAGTGTATAAATGTATGGAAAATTCATGGCAGGTACACGGATATATAATGATAGACTTCATGACCACTATACCCGACCGTTGGAACTTCCGGTTTCCGGTCCCCTGCGAGTTGTAATAGTTGATAGTAAATTTATGGTGACTTGAACAACACTAAAATGACAACTTTTAATTATCTCCAGTTTCCTAACTGCCTTCATGTTCCAGTTATTTTCATAATATAAAAAACAAATTATATATTTTAATACATTAATTATCTATAACTATAAACATTTATATTTTCACTATACATATATGAATATATTTATTTTTTTTATTGAATTTTTATCGTATAGCTCAATAATATTTTATTTTCTGTGTATATACTGTGTGCAAGCTTTCACAGCTTCTCGCATCTGATCTGATCAAAAATAATCTAATCACATTAACTTTCTTTTTTTTTTTTCATCATGATGATTTATGAAAGAAGATTATAAACTTATGGGCGATCTCATATTACCGACCCCATGACTCTTACATATATATATGTATATATATTCTTTTAGGTTGCATAAATATACGGTATGTATATATGTACTTGAACAAAGTTAAACGACGGACTCGCGAGTTTCTCTACATAGAAATTTTGCCATGCGACGTGATCTCAAATATTTGCCAAGTAAAATACTTGTGCGCTCGTTAGATGCCCACTTTTACTTCCACAAGCCCGTACTTTGAACTTCTCCATCCAATCGTCCAGTTAGTAACATCATGATGACATCATAGATATATAAAATAAAGAAAGAAAGAGTAGAAAAAATTTAAAAAGATAAAAAAAAAAAAATAAAGACGAATTCCTCGTATAGGTAAACAAGTTTTTAAATTAATTAAGATATACATATAAATTATATTTATTCTTAATTTCATTTTTTTTTTCTTCTGACTTTAATATAATTATTTTTATTTTTTATTTCTTTTTTTACATCATTTTATTAATACATCTGTAATAATGTGTCATATAAATCCTGCGACCCATCTCCACCTTTGATTCTCATGGTATATATATATATATACCTATACATATACATACATATAATAGAGGAAATGAGAGTTCGTGTCATCATTCGCGATTACTTCAATCCAAGTTTGTGCTAGCTCGCGACGAAAGCGAGTCCATCATCCCGTGAGATTCCCTCAACTGTGTGTACTGCTCTCGATGTCGTCGGTTCGTGCTACGCGAGTTGAATAATTCGACAACGAAGACAACCATCCAACAGAAGACACTCTCTTTACACAAAGAGACATACGTGTGTGTACAATACACATACCTATTGTACGTATATTTATATAATCCAAGTTTCTTTGGCCAGTATAGTATTGATGCTGAAGCGGTTGAGCCACTTGGACGTGAGGACACGATCGACGCGCAGTGAAGGAGGAAAGAGAAGACAACAACAACGTCAACAACAAGAGCGTGAGTGACCGAAGAGGAGGATGAGGAAGAAATAGAAGGAGGTGAGACGATGAAGAGGGAAGAGACGGACATATAGTACCATATATAACGACAACGAGCGAAGGGGATACGAGTTCGCCTTGCCACAGCCTTGCACGACTGGCCAATGACCGTAATTTTACTCTCTTTCTTCCTCCATCTCTCTTCCTCTTACTCTTATACATCAGCATCAAGCTCTTTCTTTTTTTCATATACGTATATGTATGGATATATTCATCCTTTCGACATTCAAACTTTTGTACCAATATGAAACATATCTGTATGCATGTATGTATGTTTGTATATGTATGACGTCCTTTCGCTTTTTTTTTTTTTTTTCTTTGTGTTTTAATTCCAACGATGTCCTTTCTCCGTCGAAGAATATCTTACATTCCCGTGAACCTCGTAAAGATCACTCCAAAGGACTCTCCGATCACTCTTGAAATAATTTGTGTGGAGAAACGTTTGAATTTGTGAAAAGAACAGACGACTTTGACTCTCTCGCTTGCCATAGTTTATAAAGGTAGTTGTATATGTATATAGTATTATATGTAAGTGGAAAGGATAGAAATTGAAGGAAAATATAAGAAGTTGAAGAGTATAAAAATATAGAGGACGATTCGAGGTGACTGTTGGATAGTCGAGATTCCTAAGTGAAATTCTTTTTTATCTCGTTATTTCATTTTGTTTTTCCTATTTTTTTTTTTTTTTTTTGTATTACTTTATTATTATTTCTCAGACTTGCTGCTTTCTCTTTGATAGATAAATAAATTATATATATACAGGAAGTGAAAGATAAAAATTGCTGACAATTCGAACGAGCATTTAAGCAAATGTTTCAATTGTGTAATTTTATGGTTCATGTTAAAATCAATATAGTTTATTTTTTTTTCTTCTTTTTTTCTCATTCTCCATTTAATCTGATTGCATATATTTAACTATAGAAACTATAATAACAGTGCACAAGAATCAAACTGTTATCTACATCGACCCAGGTAGAAATTGACGATGGGGCCTATATTGGCCCTACATCGGCATGCTCATCATATATATGGGCCCATGACCCTTTGCCTATAACGGCCCTGCATCGGGATGATCACGCCGGGCCAATATGGGCTACACCATTGGGCCCAGTATGACTGCCTACATAGAGCCAATATAGTGCCAATACTCCAGGAGTATGGGGCCTATGTAGAAATCGTCGTTTCGCCGTGATTGGGCCAAGATAGACTCTTTATAATACCTACATCGGCCCACGATTCGCAGCCAATATTAGCCCTCGGTCAGAATGATCACGTCGGGCCTATATTGGCAAATGCCATTGAGCCCAATGTAAAGCCAATATAGAATTGCTATATATATATATATATATATACATAGTACACTATCATTTGTTTAAAAAAGTAAATAATTCACTGAGTGCACATAAAAAATATATGTATAAAAAACATAAAAAATGGACATATTTTGATTGAAATAATGAAAAAAAAATTATTTGTTTTTTCTATATTATTATTATAATTCGAGTTTACTGAAATAATTAAAGCAGCGTTCTGATTGTCACATTTTAAATAGCGAATATTATACGTGATACATGGGTAATATGAAAATTATTAAACATTTATCAATAAACACAAACAAATAAAGAATATACATATAAACATATACTGAAAACATAGAAATATATTTCCCGAGGTGGGATTTGAACTCGAACCCTTTGGACTGCCAAGCTGCTGCGTTGCCAACTGAGCCAGCTAGCGCATATATAATTTGTACTGCATAGAATATATATATATTTCTTTGTGCGATAATAACTTGACGTTTTCCTATTTAATTTATGTGATTCCACTGATATAATTATTAGCAAGCGTAAAAATATTTTTAATGTATATTAATTACTATATTATATATATACATATATATATTCACATACATATGCGTTCTTGTACGTTGTGTGAATCAAATAAAAATTAAGAGCTGCAGCATATGTAAATATGTTGAAAAAATTACTTGACGTCTATACTGCTTGATAATGACTGTGAATACTGAATATGATTCATTGAACTTTTACTTTCGCCATCCACAAATATATATCTATACGTATTTGGTCAATTACAGCTTTCAGTTACAGCTACTTTATAAGGGCTCAATGTAGGGCTATAATAATTGTTGTCGCGTCGGTATAAAACTATAGTTAGACGGGTGAACCATTGGCCGATCATTGGGCTAATGTAGGCAACACGCATAGGGCCGATCATAGGCAATATTATTGGCACTACACAGGCCCCATCGTCTATTTCATATAGGGACAATATAGGCTACGTTGTCGCACCGGTATAAAACTATAGATGGGCGGACCATTGGCCGATCACTGGGCTAATATAGGCAACATGCATAGGGCCGATCATAGGCATTACTATTGGCACTACACGGGCCCTATTGTCTATTTTATATGGGCACAGTATAGGGTACGTTGTCCTGGCAGTATAAAACTATAGATGGGCGGACCATTGGCATATCATTGGGCTAATATTGGCAAAACGCATAGGGCCGATCATAGCCAGTACCATTGGGTTTATATTGGCCCCGCTCACTTCATGCATATCGGACCTATGTAGTGCCTATGGTCACAAATATATATGGGCTTTTACGATGGGGCCTATATAATGCCAATGGTATCATCGGCAGATGCCGGGCAATTTCTACATGGGGAATTGTTTCTTCTATATTTCTTGTTTCTATTCTTCGTGCACTTCTTGGCTTTTTGTATTGTCATTTGTTTTATCTATTCGATTCTTGTGGTACGCCACATTATGGAATCAGCAGTGTGTTACAATAATAAAGCGAAATGACTCGTTTCAAATCCAGTCAAGTATGTACATACATACACACACACATATATATATATATAAAATCATTACAAGTGCAAGTGTTCTAGTTCAATTTAAGAAGTAAAAAAAAATAAATGTAATAATAAAAAGTAACTAGAAGGTCTCGAACGCAGGTGCATCCTTGGAGCGAATTTGGAATACACAACCATGTGATGTGTAAACATATTATCTATATGTATATATATATATATATATAAATAGCTGTGTAGCAGCGATATATATGTATAGATGGGATGGTGTTGTATACTGCAGAAAGAGGCGTGTGTGGGTCCGTTGCCATATCGTGTATACGTCCTATCCTATCTAATGTACCGACAACGAACGGATGTCGCGATAACACGTTTCAGAGAATGTGCACGTCATGAACAATGAACTGCACACGCAGTTGTTCAGTGGGAGGAACACACAATATATATGCGTTATGTATATATGTATGTATGTATGTATGTATGTATATATATATATATAAGTATGTGTACTCTCACTCTCAACATTACACCCGCGTACACTTCCACTGACATACATATATAAATGCCTTAGAATATAAATTGTGTGTGGGTCGCATTGTGAAGGTATAATTTTAACAATAGGTCCAATTTTTTTTTTGTTTTTTTTTTTTTTTTTAAGAATTTTTTTTCTCCTTGAATTCTTTACAATTTTGTGGAAAAACATCAGGGGTTGATTTGGCTTATACTTTTCTTTTGTACGAACACATTTTTATTTTACTTCAGTTCTTTTATTATTATTTCATTTTATTTTTAGGGATTTTATTAAAGTCGTATAATGGTAATTATTATTATTAGTATTATTTTGGGTATTTTGTTTTTTGTTTGATATTGTTAATTGTCAGTCTTAATTGTATTAAAGGAGATGAATGTTTGTTTGATATTTGAAATTTCGGGGAGTGTTTGATAAATTTTGAGTTAATTGTGTAAACTTTAAGTTTGGGGATTGTGTTTATAATAATGACAATTTTCGTCCCACGAATTTCAAATTTATCATTCACAAGGGCGTCGTCTTGTTATTTGAAATGTTTTCAGACAATAATACGAAGGACTTTGTGAAATTACATCGTAGACTTTTTGAATAAGTATACAAATTCTCCTTTAGTGTAAGGATATACTGGGCGTGTTGTAAAGTTGCGTGTTTAAATTTTCGTTTTCTCTTCTCAAGTTGGAAAATATCGCATTTCTCAAGACTTCATTCCCCTTGACGTTATTTCTTGCTGTTGTCGTTGTCGTCATGTCACATGACACTTCGTCTTTTTCATCCTTATATACTCACACTTACTTCTACTCATACACTGCTCTTTCACGTTCGAGGAAAAACCAGATGACTGAAGAGAAGTTTTCTATAACGTTATTGCACTACGCTCCAATACGCCTCGATGATTTTGCAAGGCAGTTTATATTTTCTATCTCTACAAATTTTTTTTTTATCTCTTTTTATCCGTATCGCTCATCTTTCACTATACGTATACGACGATTAGAAACTCGATCGCTCCCTGTTTGCAAAGAAAAATCATTCACTATATCAGAATTCCATCGACAAATTAAAAAATGTAAAAAAAAAAATTAAAAATAAATAAATTTATATACATATACATGTATATTTGTATATACATGATGAATATTCGGATATATATACAGTTGATATAAAAGTTGGTATAAAAATGATGCAATCACTTGATTTAAATTTTATTTCGTGTTCCACTGATTATCGACTTTAATTAATCAGAAATTTATGTCTATATATTATGCATATATAAGTGTGTCTGTGTCAATATATATATAATCGATGTGAAACTAGAATAGAAGAGATAAAAGTAGTTCATGTCGATTATGAATGCGGTACGTGTGAATCCATCATACACACGTCAAGAAAGCGCGACGATTATTGTCAGCCGGTTTTATTATTTTCTTTTTTCAAATCTATCCATGTACAGTGTAAACATATATATTATTTTTATTTTTTACTCTTGAATATATGTACAAACAAGATGTAGTATGCTTTCAAAATATCGCATTACTCTTATTCGATATGGATATAATCAATCCAGGGATTAATCTATCTGTCGGTGAGCGTCAACAAAACTTAAAGGCAGCACACGCGACTTTACATATTTTTTTTCTCTATTGAAAAATAAAATAAATAATATAATGGATGATGCGAATGTGATATTATTTTTTCTTTTAGCATAATTATTATACAATACAGCAAGAAAAAAAAAATTAATAGTGATGAAATAGTAATAAAAATATAATGATAAATGATGGAAGATTAGATGACAAATTTCGACGCGTGAATTTTCAATCAAAGCGAACGGAAATGATCAAGAGGAATGTATAACTCTCTATGGATATTGTGTTTCTCGGACTGTTACGCGATACCACGTTCGATCGTCTACAAAGGAGGCTATATAGTGTAGAGAGCAGCGACCAAAAGATCCATATAGTCATACAAAACTTCTGTATATGTATTATACATTCATGCATGCATATATTAATGCTACTTCTCATATGACAAGGCAGACGACGGGGGATAGATATATTTCAGTTGGAGGTATTATAGTGCAGGAGAATAATTCTGTGGCCGAGATTCGACAAGCGCATGCGCAATAATGTACATTCATTCGTTGCGCTAAGTCAACGAGCCGAGAGAGTTTATTGCTTTTTTTTTTTCCCTCTTTTTTTTTTTTTTTTTTTTTTTTATATTCACGAGTATCTCTCCAACCTGACTCATCCACGTTCTCGCATTCATTCCACTAGTCTACTCGTTGTCATTACGTGCGAGTGAATGTCAATCAACAGCTCTGGATCGTGTCCCGGTTGTTCGTTGAATTCAAACACAAAAAAAAAAAAAAAAGAAAAAAATAATATTTTTCTCCTCTTTATTATTTTCTTGTTTAATTTTTGTTTTATTTATGTCATAATACTTTGCATCGTTCATATTAAAGTGCAATCAGAGGAAGCTTCACTTGATTTTTTATATAAGATTTCCGGTGCATAATGAGAAGAGTCTTATGTGCTGAAGAAATAAAAAAAAAAAAAATCTTGTGGTTATATACACATATAAACATCAATATTAATTTTAATAATACACTTTTAATATTTTTGTTTAATTTTTGATTGATCTTAATGGAGAAAGCAGCTATTGTTTAATTGAATTAAATATAAAGTGAAGTGATTGACAATGGAAAATGGTTATAATGTAATTTTACAGTACCTTCAAACAATCACAGACAATGGAATATTAATAGATATGGTATATAGTATATGAGTATATATATATATAAATTGGTTTAAGGGTGAGTTTCCTCTTGGTGTTTTTGGCATTTGCCAGCACCTCCGCTTGTTTTGCCGATAGAAATGGTCATCCATTTAACCAGTCCGTTTCAACCGCGCGTGTGTTATCTCAAGTGCGATGGCACTCAACTCACAACCTTGCCATGCAGCTTCTAATTCTCTCTTCCTCTTACTTTGATATTTGCCTTACATATATATGTATGTATATATATCTCTCCCTCTCTCACTTTACTATAATTCTATCTTTGTTATTCTCTATCGTCATTGGCGTTGATTCGAGTAGATCACATCGCAGATCCACTCGAGATAATTCCATCGTCGCTTTTGTCCTTTGCCTTTCTTCCTTCTCATCACAGTAGGTATTATTCGTTAAATTCAAGTAACAAAATAAAATCTGTTGTCACTTCCGTTGGCCGCAAATCAAAAGAGTGCAAAAGCCAATTTTCAATATTTATTTAGTTAATCCATTCCATTATTTGTCTCCTCTTCAATATCATCAACGCCTACGATATTTATTTTTCTCATTTCATCAATTACTTATCCCTTCAATCCAAAATAAATTATCATGTAAAATATATATAAATAAAAATGACAAATTTCTATATATTAACATTGATTTAAAATTATTTAATTGGAATTAATTATACGCGTATATTTATATGTATATTTATTAAGTGTTTGTATATTTGTCGTTGAATATATTGAAATGTAAAGTAATTAATCACAATTAGCTACATAAAATTCATACACATTCATTCATGTATACATATATAAACGTATTATAACGCAAACGTTATAGCATTTAATTTGCATAAAGCCCTCGCCACTGTTGTTGTGACGCAGTAAAGGAGAACGAAGGAAAGCCCAAAGAGGTAAAATAGATATAAGAGATTAACCGTTATTGCAAAGCCTCATATATGTACATCCTCATGTGCATGTACCTATATAATAATATACATATATATATAACTTAAAGTGTAAAATAAGCGAATGGATATAGAATATATGTATCTTAAATTTATACGTACGTATACGTTCGTTGAAAATATATGTATAACCAAATTTGACGAGTACAGTTAACTATATACAGAGAAGAGGTGATGTACTATAACGGATATATATGTATATATATATATATATAATCCGTTGATTAGACTATAGAGACACTGGGTTCGCCCTCTTTGAACAATTACAGCGGGGATTGTCTGACACTTATGGCGAAGCTGATGGAGTGCTCGTAACGACTGTGACAAACCACTTCACCTCACTATAATTCTCATTGTCTCTGTCTCTCTACATATTTATCTATTATATTCTCTCATTCGGCAAGACTCCCTTATTCACATATAATATGAGAGTAAAAAGAGACGTATGTATATATATGTATAAAACTCGGAGGATCATCTCAAAATTTATGAATGCAAATCCATGAGAAATCCGTTGGAACATAATATCACAACTATTTCCTCGCTCTGTTTTCCCATAACCTCATACACTAACTTCATCTCATTTCTTTACATTAAATTTCTACCTCTCATTCTCTATCCATATATATATATATATATATAGATAATGTGTACATACTGTGTGTATGTGTGTGCACTGTATGATTCTGCGCACAGTTCACTTGCGAGCCATTACATCACAAATATATAATTCGATAAGCTCAGCTCTCTCTTTCAAGTCCGCTATGATTATTATATCTATTCTTATATAATATATCTATATAATTTTATATAGATAAGTTGAAATGCAGTTGGTGTAGAGGGATGAGATGGTGGTAGTTGTAACGAGAATGGATAAGTGATGGGGCGTTTCCATCGTTGAAGAGTCACAGGAATAAATCCGGTTGAAAGGTCTCGACTCTCCTGTCCCATTATCTCTCTCTACGTTTCTCGTCTTTGCAATGTCGATCCGATTATTAGCTTATACCTTCAATATAACTCATGCGCGCACATCTCTCTGTATATATATTCCTTTGACAACCACCATCATAGTCATAACTGTCATCCCTATTGCTCCAAAATGCTATTTATCATTTATATATGCCTTTATATATAAACTTAATTTATATATATACATTTGTGTGGGTGTATTGTATTTATTACTCGTCGAAAATGGCCGATTATTCTACTTGTTAGTGCCTGTATATCTTCATTAGTGTCGAGCCGTTAACGTGAGCGTATTTACCCTCTTATAACCAACCAAATTCCTAGAAACAAAAAGAGGTGTATTAATGTTTAGTTAACCGCAAACTCAAATGAGTTTAAAGGGAAGGGGAGATAATACAGTATATAATTTCGTGTTTTATTGCTATTAAACTATGTATATTTATGGTGTGTAAGTAGATGAGTGTACATATATAACTTTCTCTCCCTCACTTTTTTGTTATCTTATTCTCTCTCGCACTTGATGAAGATAATTAATTACTCGTTGGATGGTAATTAATCCTAGAGGATTGCAAGTCAAATGCGTGATTTGTCATGAATACATTTGTGATAGTTTATATATGTATATACATATATTCATTCTGAGATATATAATAAAGTGAAGAATACTTTATCATTGTCTGCTTTAGTCATTTTATCATGTATATTTTTGTGTGTAACATGCTTTCTAAGTTCAACGTATTGTAGATAATTATTTGTTCATAATCGAGTCATATATGTCTCATTAAGTGAAGAATATAACAATTAAATGTTTTCTCAGTAATGAAAGGGGCGAAAAAAATAATATATAAATAAATGAATATATAAAAAGAACGAGAAGAATAGTGGATGAATAAAAAAAGAGGAATAATTATTAGAAATTTATGTTCTGGAAGTATAAGACGATTAATATGAGATAAAACATATTTTTTTTTTTTCTTCTTTTATGCGTCATTAAATAGACTGGAAGTTGGTAATTCAAGCGTTATACTCGTGTATTCTAAAATAAAAATAAGTGAGCTCATCTCAACTCTTTCATTTTCTCTCTTGTCTCATCGCACGATGGTTTATATACGCACGGTCATTAGAACATATATCACGGTGACAAATGGAAGGACGTTTGTTCATTTGGGAAATTCTAACAACTATGTATATAATATGTATATATATATGTACACGTAGAAGCCTTAGATATATATGTCAAGGTGAAAATAAAATTAATGGTGGGACAAATAAGAAAAATGAGTAAAATATAAAATAAAATAAAATGAAATAAAATAAAATAAAATATTATTAAGTGATAATAATAAATAAAAGTTAAGGATATTTATGTTAATTTAATATTTCATTATCAGGGAATTATCGGTAGTTACTATTTTATAATATTGATAATCAATTGTGACACATAGTGACAAGTTTCAATGCTATTCAGCATATCATATACAAGAAATTTATTTATCATACTCTAAATATATAATAGATACATATAATCGTGTTGTTTATATTGTATCTATGTATAATAAAATACTTTGTAACATTGAGTGTGTGATAGTGAGCATTATTGTTGGATTATTTACGTTGGCTGTTAATAGAGTGAGTGTCTTTATACTCGCAGTCGATTGGATCGCGAGAGTGATTCAGATAGTCGTGACTCGACGATCTTGCTTTTCTTGCTTAAAAGCACGTGGTTTTGATCATCTATATACATATTTAAATATACACATGTGTAAGTGCGTGTATATATAAACCATACATATCTTGTTGAACAAATATCCACATTCTTTCTCGATATTATTTGTTGTTTTGTTCAACACCTATTATACTTAAATTACGTTTCACTTTAACATGTTGATTCATGTGATGTAAAAAAAAATTATTTTTTTTTTCCTCGTTTCAATTCCACTGACACATTATCTGATATAAATGACTGAATATTATTTTATAGTTTACATTGAAAATATTTAACTGAAATTATGAAATAAATATTATGTCTGAAGTTTATAGAGATATTTATTTCAAATGGATTCAAATTAATATCAGTATTAATTATTTATTATGGATATAATATCAATGTGTGTTCTTAGAAGTTTGTTGCTTTCTTTTCTTTTTTCTTTTTTATATTCAACAAACTTGTGGCATCTCTATAGTATCATAACGAAGTAAATTATCCTCCCATCAGTGATTCTTGTGAAATTTCATGACAAACTTGGTTTGAAGAAGGGGAAATGGTTATGCCGCATGAAGGTAATTTCATCTTCAAAGCCAGGGAGCTAAGCCCGATTCCACTCTTCTCTCCACTACTTTCGCCAAAGCTTTATCCTTTTCTTTTTCAATTTTTCCCTGTTTCTTTTTTTTTATTTTTATCTTATTTTTATTATTTTTTATTACTCTTTTACTTCTTCAAAAAGTCCTGGGCGTAGTAGGCACTGTATATAATAGTTTCGATCGTTCTCTATTCGCTTTCTCTCGCTTTCCTCATGCCAATAGCTCTAAGCTTCTTATCCGAAGAACCGTGATTACCTAACGGTGGAAGAGTATATACCCTTTCCTCTATATTCACTCGTTCCCTTCATTTATAGGTATATCCAGCACCGTCACTATCACCCGGCGGCTATTGCGCCCATCCCTTTTGTGTCATCGTCCTCGTCGTCGTTTTCTTCATCCCCATTTTTTTTTCCTCTACCTTTTCTCTATATATATCTCACCGGGGTCGACTAATTTCAAACCCCAGCAACTCGACTGCAGGCAGCAGGCTTCTAATCTCAACCCCTACGCCCTTATTTTCAACCCCTCGTGCATAAGATTTTTATACACATACCGTAAATATGTTTTTTTTTCTCTTCATTTTCCCTTTGTTTTTATTCATTATTTTTCGCGATGACAAAGTAAGCAAAAATCCAGTGCGTATTATGACTTAATGAGTTAATAAAGGGAAACATGCATTGACCTGCATTAAAATTGCTTAAAAAAAAATGGAAGTTACATTGTATTGATCGCATTAAAGTTTTTACTTTTTACTTCCCCACATTCATACAACCTATTTTTAAACATTTTTTTCTCCTACGTCTCCTTTCATATTTTTTCTTCATTGTTTATTTATTTATTTATTTATTTTTTGTCCTCCTTGAAGAGAGATGAGAACTTGGTTTACACCTCAAAGACCATATTCTCGACACCTTTCATAATATAATACCTTTTCTGCTCTCCGTCTTTTTCTTTTTCTCTTTTCATAGTGGCCTTCCTTTTTTATTTTTCTCTTGCTGTGTGCCTCGCTGTGTTTTGTTCTCGCTCTCATTCTGTATGTATCTTGTGTATATACATTTTGCCTTCTCGTTATAACGTAATTGACGATAATTATAATACCGTTTGCCTGCACCGCTGAATATCCGCTCCGGTGTGCTTCGTGTATATGTATATGGTCGTGTCTCATGTAGAAAGGAGCCGCCGAGCCGTGAAACGCCTCGACAGTTATTACGAGGCGAGACATTTTGTTTCCTCACCCTGTAGTGTAGCTGCTGCTGCTGCTGCTGTTGGTGGTGCTTGTGTATTGCTGGTCCTGTTATTGCATTGCATATAATCGTGTGTAGAAAGAAAAAAACCCAACGATGAGGGAAAGAAAAATTTATACATGTACATATATGTATATTATGTATATATAATATACGTATGAAAAGCGGGTGGATGTGAACAGAGGAGAAAACACGATATGAAGGTTTGCTCATGCCGCAGGGTTAAATTCCTTGCAGGTTTTTTTATATCATAGTTTAAATGATGAAAGAAATTAAAAAAATAAGTAAATAAAAATGTGGATCTGTATGTGAACCGGACGTTTCTTCCTGTGTGCTACCAATAAAATGCCGTTGGCCATGTAAAAATATTAAAATTGCTCTCTGGAATTTCAATATATGAAAATGAAAAAAAAAAAAAAAAATTTTTTCCATAACATTAAGATTGATAAAAAAAAAAAATAATTCTATTGCATTTGTTGAATATTTTTTTTTCTTTCTTTTTGCACTCTGATTCTCGTTCTTACTCTTTCTCTAAGGGATGTTTGTCACGTGTTGTATACATATACACACACGGAGCAATTTTCATCGAGCTGTAAAATTGTTCGGAAGATGAACTATTGCCACATATATATTTAATACAGCTATATACATGTATATATAAACGAAAAGAATGAGACGGAGAAGCAGATTAAATCCGAGAGTCTAGGCTTTCTCATGAGATCGCGTGGATGAGAATGAGAAGGAAAGATACTTCCGTTCTATACCAACTACTCCCAGTGGTCCTTTATAGTTCTCTTGGTCGCGCGGGAGAGTCTCGATCGTGCTCAAGAGCTCTGTAGTCGCGTCGCGAAGAGAAAGGGGATAGAATCGATGAAGCGCAGGATGGCTGGACAGTTATTACGACCGGAAGTGGTGCACATTCTTTTTTTTTTTTTTCTTTTTTTTTTTCCACATCTCCGCACGATATATCTCAACTGAAGCTTTACGAATCCACTGTTGTATACATGTATACCTACATACCCGGTTCTGTACATGTCCCTTCGTTCTTTCTCTTTTTCTCTCCGGACTTCTTCTCGCGCGCGCTAATAAACCGTTTTCCCGTTCTATACCACCAGACGTTCTACGTGACTAGGTGCCAAGACGGATTACGAGAAACCGTGAGAAATTATAGCGAGAGTCGAATGATTTATTGAAAACGATCGCGTCGTCTTTCAACTTTTATTTATCGTATTATTTTTTTTTTACTTCATTTTCAATTTTTCATTCCAACAGAACATGACTTTTCTTGCACAGTGGGGGTTTAGATGAGTAGATTATTGCAATAACTTCACGACCCCGAGTATGTAGTAGAGAATTAATACGTAAATATCTCTGTATGTTTCATTTATACGTAAACATTTTTTGTATTATATTTATTTGTATAGACTATTTTCTCATTTCAATAATGAAAAAAAAAAAAAAAAAAACATCCCCGTGTTCCATTTGTTCCGCACCGTATGAAAGTGAAATGTCTCTCGGCGCCATTTAAAAAGAGAATAAAATGGCAACAATTCTTATGTACATTCGTCTATGTATATGTATATACATGCCAATATAATTTTTTATTAAATCTTCATAAATAACTTATGCATCGGTGAAAGGAATTGATTATAAGAAAGACGTGAAGGTATTTAGGAAATTAATTGGATTTTTCTTCTCACCATTTACACACCAAACATTTATTTATTTATTTATTTTCTTCATTTTCAATCAATTTGCGTTTAGAAAGCGGTTGACACCTCCTCTCTACTGTAACTCCATAAATATACGCATCCACTTGAGAACTTTATAATAATTTATTCACCAGTCGTTCTAGAAAATTAAAGAAGAAATTTTCCCATAAAATTTTTATTTCAATTCCAATTCATGCATGCACTATTTATTTATTTATATTTTCTTTTCTTTAATAATCATATCATTTGCACTTTAAACATTTGTACGTCTTCAAAAACGACATATTTGCCTCATAATTGTCGTTGCCATGGAAAAATATCGCGTGTCTAAATATCCTGTCACGCGAACTTTAGAATACATACAAATATTAGTTGAGTAAAGTGACTGAGTAAGAGAAAGATGAAATAAAAACTAAATGAGAGCTCTCTATCTAGATATATATGTATAGAAATAAGGGAGACATCTCGTGTGGAACGCTCGCGCGAATAAACTCGTCCAGCTGTATGGCAAACTGCTTAAGGGCAGTGGGCCAAACATTATACATGTATATGCGCTTGAAACACAATGGCCCCGAGCACACGATAAACAGTTGTTTGACTATGTGTACGATAGCTTGGCTATATTCGAACAAGGTAGATATATGTGTAATACTAGCAGCACAGAGCATAATATCGGTATAGAATTTGTATTAGGATAGTGCGCCAAAGCCACCAATCCAACGTCAACATATAACTATGTGTATTCTATATAACATTTATATCCATATAATTATTCCTTAATGTTGGTATATGGTCTTAACCGCAAATATTCATCCAATATACATTGACCATAGAATAATTAATATCTAATAGCAATCGATAATAATATATAAGTATATCCCCAAGTCGAAATTACGTTTCTTATACTGTTTAGACCTGCATATAGCTCGTTTTGTAGCAATTGATGGTGTTATTAAGGATGAGTTGTTTAATTTTAGTCCTTTTTAAGAGCTTAGAAATGACAGATATTTCCATTTCTTCCACTCTAAGGTATAAAAAAAGGAACAAATTAGGAAAACTAAGGAGTTATTAAGTTTCAAATGAATTATATATAAAGGATATGAAAGATATTGGGAATAAGTCACTATTTAGGACTCACGAGGTACAGTAAGGAAATAAAGGTCTAATGTAGGAATAAAATTTCGACTCGGATATCATTTGATTATGTATTAACAAAGCATAATGACAGCAAATCCGATAAATGTATAAAAGGTCATTGGGAATTAAGTTAAATATATTACAATAAAATCAGTATTGTCTAGCATTTATTTTCTCACGATTAAATATCACAATTGCCTCATTGTATATAGTATGTGTAAGCAAGTGAAAGAATAAATAAATAAATCTTTATATTTATATATTTTTTCTTAAATCGTTGTTCATTTAATATTGTACACTTCAATTAGTCAATTTGTGAATAAATTTGTCAGGGATACACATATATCTACACATTCTAAAACGTGAGTTTGTCATTAACTAAATGTGTTGAAGGTACAATTGACAACAGTCGTATATATCAAATTAGAATGTGTATGTAGAATATGTTTGTATGAGAGAGCTATATAGCGAGGGAGAATATTGTCTCTCGATATAGCAGCGCATTGCTGTTGTCTACTATATATCTCAACCAACTCGAGTAAACAACGTAACAGTCAACGCGCGTGCATTTGCCCGCGCTGCTCGAAGCAGTGGGATTTCATTGTGTATATATACTCACTAGCAAGTTGCATTATCCAACGAGTGCGTTTGCCTTCGCGGTATACCTCAGTACAAACCGGATGTATAGAGTTTCACGCGTTATAGTCATTGCCGTTGTGTGTTACGTACGCTGTTGTTGTTTTTGTTGTTGCGTTGTTGTTGTTGTTGTTAGTGAAGGTGGTGATGGTGGTGGCATAGTTGTGTGCTGATGTTACTCTCTACGTTCTCTTGGTTATAGCGTCGGTGTTAGAAACTGATGCACTCATCTTATCACGTTTATCTCAAAAGCTCTGCACTGATGCTCTTTCCACGTTCGCAATATATACGATATAATAAATTCCATGTATCTTTAATGTGAAATCTCTTCCGGAATTATTTTATAATATGTGATTTTATTGGATTGTTGGATATAAGGATTGTTGAAAGAATGTCAATCAAAGACATATCAATTAAAGTTTCAAACAAGTGTTCACTTTTGGTTCGTATAAATAACGGGTTATTGTATGAGGTTTGCTTGGCTTTATTTTTATTTATTTATAAACGTTTTTATTCGTTCATTCTTTCTCACTGTTTGGTGCTGCAGTTTGCCAAGCAGTACTGAAGAAGTGATCGCGATTGACTGGACAGGGTAATTAATTGAAAAGGGCGAAGAACGGTAACTGCAAAATCAGAGAGAACAAGTTGTTAGTTATATAGTGTTGTGTGTATATACATGTATATATGTAGATGTGAATTTGAGAGGAAGAGGGAGGACAGATATTCCTTCGTTGTCCCACCGTGAGTATATTCTCTGTATATATCGTGTCTCGATGTTTCCGCATTACTTGTCCCCTTTGCCAATGCACACACCGGCTAAATTGTAGTTGTGCTATGTAGTAATATATGTAATTGTAGTGGTGGCGCGTTCACTGTATATATACATGTAGTACATACAGTACGTGAAACGTGTGCTTGGTCGGCAAACGTATCCTCCAGTTCTGGAGCTAGCAAATGTCGTATAGTCGATTCTCTGATGGTAACGATGCAAACTGTTATCTTTATTTTCGCGGAAAACGTTCTCCCGGTTTCGTTCATGCTCATCGACTTCGGTCTATGCTATTTTATTTTATTATATATTTCTTTTTACATTTCAGTTTGTTTTTTTATTATCTATTTTTATGAGTAATATTAAACGGATATGACTCAGCGATACGTGAATTTATATTACTGAAATTATAATTTATTTATATTTTATTTTATTTCTTTCTCAGTTTATCTTTTTTTTTTTGTTATTCATCCCAGCTTGTTTGTTTATTTTTATCTCTCCCGCGCCGTCAACAAATGAACTGTCGGCGTAATTATTTTTCTTTCGCGCTCTTGTTTTCTTTTTTTTTTTTTCTCGTTTTTTTTCTCTGTTCACAGATTGCTCACAATCTTTATTTGATTTGCTATTTATCACGCGTGGCACCTCCGGAAACCACAGCCACTGCGAGATATAAAATGTGATGAGAGAGAGAAAAAAAAAATGAAATAAAAGTAACGAGGCAACTAACACGAGAAAGAATGAAAAATAAAAATAATAATGCACACACGCTTTCGTCTTTTTCACGGGTCAGACGACTTCCGGTGCCGACGATAATTCCGACCAGTCTGCGGCTGACGTCGCGTTGACCTTTATATACTTACATATATATACATTATACACATATATGTATAAATATCTGTAGAAATGCATGTGCATGTGCTCTTTCGCTTTTTCACTCGCACTGGGTTTTACTTTGGCCATCATGTCCTTCTCCTTTTTCCTAGCAACATTTACTTCTTTTAACATCGCCATGAGCTGCAGAACGCGCACACGTCGTCCAAATAGCTCGACGTTGACCAAGGCATTAGTTTTCCCCCAGGCTCATTCTCTCGTCTCTCGTTGTCTCGTACTTTTACTTACTCACCTTTATTTCGTTATTTTTCTTTCTCTTTTATTTATTTATTTTATTTCTTTTTTCTTCGTTTCCTTTCCTTTCTGCTTGTACAAGGTACATATACCTCGGGTTTCAACCAACAAATGCGCGCATACAACCAGTATTGCGCGACCGTAAATGTCCTCTCATCCTAGCGAGCGACCTCTTGCTATTAAATCTAAGTGGCTCAGGTCCCTAAATCCCAGTGGTAGCACGATAAAAATACCGGAAATTACTTCGCACGACTTTGCACGGATATTTAATGTGCCAGAGACAAAAATTTTACCATCAACTCACGCATCGTTTTATATTGTGTATATTATCCCAAGGCGGATAAAATTCTACAATATATGACCAATAAATTTTTGATTAAGTTCCTTTGACATTCAGGAAATTGTGAATGAACATAATTGAAACAAAAATATACAGCTGTTGCTTTTACTTTTTTTATATTTTATATCTCTTTTTGACAAACCAATAAAATTTAATTAACAGATATTATAAATCTGCATGATTATATATATCTTATATTTTATACAAATAAAATATACACGTGTTTTGAATATTCAATATTAAATTTAATGTATATTGATATGGATTATCACTTTTTAAATAACATTTTACATTTATCCAATGAGTACGATTTAATTATGGAAATTTAATTCCACCAACGTATTGAATACAAATCATGTACGTTTAATCAAGTCGGTAATCCTATTTCGATTAAATTTATTTACATTTTTAGTAGTTTATACAAAATAAATCTGCAATGGGAAAATAAAAAACTATTACAATAAACATATATACACGAACGTACACAAATTATCTATTGTGATTAAAATCCCTCAAACTATATATACATACATATATACATGTATCTTTATATAAAAAAAAAAAAAAAGTAATTCATACACAAACTAATTCCCTTATGGATGGGGCGACGTATGACACGTCTTTCAAATAAATAAGTGAACTAACACACAAAACGATGACAGTTGTCATAGAGGGTTCTTAGTCCCCCTCCTTTTTATTTTTCCTTCATTCTATTTCTCTCTCCGAATATTGTATTGTGTATGCGCAATGAAAATAAATAAAATAAAAGGACCCACCACACATATTTGAACTGTCGTTTGAGCAATGGAGTACAGACAAATGCGTATACATACAATTTTTTTTTATTTCCATCGTTTTTTTTTTCTCTGGTGTCGACAGCGCATTATTACAAGATGGCATCGACATGGCACCAGGCATAACGTGACGATTCCGTCGAATATAAGTGACAGACAATTTGGATGATGGCGATTGCTTCTAGGCACAACTATATATATTTCTATATATGTGCAGCATTCTCACCCTTGTATATATGTATATCTACATTTGTACAATGTCCAAGAGAATGAACTCGAATCTATACTGAGCGCTGAGGGGCGAGAGAAAATGTACGTGCGGCAGCGGGGGAAAAGACTGAGTGTGCTCGATGAATGTCCAGGGAACATACAAACGAAAAAAAAAAAAAATAAGAATAGACGGAGACACAAGTGTAAACACCCCAGTGTGCCCTAACCTCAATATCCCTTGAGATCTTTCGATCGTGTTTTGTATATACATGTGGATGTGAAACTTAACAGCTAGAGTGTTTCTCCAGGTTTTATTTATTCTTATATATATTTATTTATTTATTTTTTTCCTTTTTTCATTCTCTTTATTTTTTGTTTTGTTCTTTACGTTTCATTGTGAAGCTTCTGCGATATACACACATTACTATCCTCATGATCTGCTTGCCAACTGGTCCAGCATATTATTACTCTTTTTCCCACTATCTTTTTCTTCTGATTCGCTTTCTCTGTACATACATATACTATTGGTTTTTTCTCATTTTCTGCACTTGGTATTTATTTTTGGTTTTTTTTTTTTTTTATATTTTATTCACCGCACGGACCTTGGAAAATGCTACTCTCGCTTATTCGAATGGACGCACGTCTGTCTGTAAAACGAAACATCTGCTCTCACACGGAGGTTGAGCACGAATTGCGGAAAAATATATATTACGTTTATACGTATATCTATATAGAGTATGTACGAATATCGGATTTTTTTCCTCACTTCTCCCTCTGTATGTAGAATTCTGCATATATATATATATATATATATATTTATATATACAGATTCGTGCTCTATGCTTTATTTTGTGGTGAGAAAATGCCCATGTCACAACTCACGTCAGACCTCGGCAACCTCCCTTTATTCTATATACAATTTTTTTCTCATTTATATATTTATTTATTTCTCCATTCTGACATTTGACAGAAATTTATCAGGGATACTTTATGTTGGTTTTTACGATAATAACAATGAAAATATATTCGTCAATATAATCGCAGAATAAATGGCTATACGTCTGGTATATAATGCAATAAATAAAATATATATATATATATATTTTTATTTGTGAATAGAATTCAAAAAGAATTATCATGTTCATTGTATATGTATATAAATATATATATAAACAAATATACATATATATTTATATGTATTTATTTATTTTTTGTTTTAATTTTATTTTACTTCGTGATTTGTAGTAGTACATTTATTGCAAAAATATGTTATTAATAATATATTAATAATAGTTATTGAGTATACAACGTGTTTGCAATATATCGATACTACATAGTACATATGTACATATACATAAGTATTATATACAAATATGTATCCACCAAAAGACTTTGAATAATAATCACAAGCAAAACTTATACACGAATATACATACCTGCATATTATATGATACATAGTGAGGTGTACATATGTATTTTTTGTATATATGTATATGTATACCTCCGTGCACGTTCTTTCCTGGCAACGGGGCGGAGTACAAAGAAGTCCACGTAACCGAGGGAACGAGACATCCGGCTTTGTAGCTGCAATTAGCCTCGAGTACTCTATCCTCGATTTTAAACAATAACCAAATGGACGTTAAGCGCAATGTCGACTCCCAGCAACACCCTCAGGCATTATTATATACATGTATATATATATTTATATGTATATACATGCTGTATTAGTGTTGTATAATAGGGTGGAACTGTTGTCTACAAGTCGAGTATTATTTTGCAAATTTTTTTTTGGTTTTTCATAATTCTTTTACAGAATAAAAAATATAAAAATTTGTTTTCTTTTTGTTTATTATTGCGGGATTTTTTCTCTCTTTTTTTTATTAAATTAATGGATATGTACAGTTTATATTTATATACTTCTGTATGTTGTGTACCATGAACAGGAACCAATCGCGTCGTTATTATAACATTAAGTTTGCTGCAACTAATAACGAATGTGTTCTCGTGACGGAATCCAGTGGATGCGAGAAACGTCTCCACATCGTGTAGTATAGGCACTGTAGAATGTATATATATACGGACCCAGTGAGGCCCCGGGCACGCGGGGACTTTACCACTTTATCTCCGTCACGAACGAATGGCGCGCATGTGCACGTCGCGACACGATTTTACTTGAATGGTAGGGCGTAGGATCTCCACACAATGTGCATTATACATTATAAGTATATATATATATGTATTTTTAATATATACACATAGCTAGTAGGTTAACGCTGTGAAAAGAAAATTATATAGCGACGCTGATTAACAGTGCGCTGCAAAAGTCGGAATTAAAAAAGATATCTCGAAGATAAATAAAGCTGGCTGTGAGGAGGGCGAGTTGGTGGGATTGGGACAAGTCTAGGAGAGAAAAAGAAAAAATTAATGGAATTCATTAAATACATCTAGCCGCTTTTGGCTTTGCTATTGCGTTGGTATATATTTTTATTTTTCTTTATCGTAGATATATATATCCACGCGCCCGCTAGAAAACTGCTTTTCGCTTTGGGAAAAATAAAGTGACGTTTTGTGCGGCTGGTAATGGGGGAAAAAAAAAAAAAGAAGAAAGAAAGAGTTTAACTAGCAAGCAGGACATACAATATGTATATATACAGATATAAGTATATATATAAAAAGGAGGGGAATGGCCATCAGAGAGAGGGAAAACCGGTTGCAGATAGTTCGCCCGTGCCTCGCAGACGATACGGTTAATCTTCGCGCCAAGCTCTAAATAAGGAGATTAAACCAAAGCGAGGGAGGAGAGTCACGAAAAAAAATTATATAGAGAATATATATAATAAAAAATAAATATAAAAAAAAAAAGTGTAGGTATATGTAAAAGTGAACATGGGAGAAAGAGTAACATGGGAAGATATATAGAAGACTATACTCCTTGTGTTCTTCCTATGTGTATACATATGCGCGCGCTGGAGCCTTATCGCATTTAATAAAACTTGAAACCGTTTCAAGCGACGTTTCCGGAAGTGATCGTTGATCACACGATACTTCTCTCTTGCCTTTATATATAGATATCAGGATTGTTTAGACTTGTTAACGATTGTTCAACTCATTTGGTCATTCACTTGGTTATTTTTTTTTTTGCTTTGTTCTTTTTATTCATTTATTTTTTTCCTTTTTTGTATTTAAATTATTATATCATTGATAATCTTCTTGGTGTACCAGTAACTATTATTTTTCTACTAGTTTTACTATTTCAACAATTTTTTACACGTGTGTAGGTGAAAAATTTGCCTATGTATCTTCATCAGCAAAAGACATTTACTTACGCTCTTCAATCTAACTCAATTTCTCTATTTTTTTTTTTTTTCTTCAACTCGTTTCCTCTTTTTCACCATAGAACTTTATATTGCCTGAAGCTTAATCCAAGTTTCTCGTTGGCGTCTCACGTTCTTATTCTTTCTCCCTTGCGTTATACTTCTTCAAGAACTGGTGGCGCGCAATCGTATTCGTTACTCGAATCGCTATTTTAAAAGGCAGTAGTTTCCCTCCATGGGTACTTTACACATCCATATAACTGTGCCACCGATTCTGTCTTTACTTCCTCTATTTCTTTGGCTTTCTATCCCTTACGAATACGTATACACATATTACTCCACAACTTATTCGCAGTGCCCAATCGTACAACTCTATTTCTTACCAATTTTTTTTTTTTTTTTTTTTCCTTACAATTCGTACACTTTACTTTTTTTTATTTTTATGTTTTCACTCTCTTTTATACCTTTTTAGCATCATGACTTTTTACGTTTCTATTTTATTATTATTATTATTTTTTTTTTTTTTCGTTCACGGCACTCTCGTCTCACCTTTGGCCCATACCACACACCGCAACTATACACACACACACACACACACACACACCGCCACCATTTTCCCAACCACACCGTGTGTGCTGCCACACGTAACTCGCTTGACCGACGAAGTCATTTAAATTCCATACTCGTGCAAGAGAAAACTTTCGTTGGAACTTATATAAATGTAACTGCCGAATATATTTGTGAGCTCTTTTCTTCAAAACTCTCTAAGGCGAAAGTCCGCATATAATATATTTATATACATCTCCCTATCGCCCATTGCACAGGAATACTCGTGCTCGCTTTTCTTCTTTCTCTCAAATTTTTTTCTCTTATATTTTTACTTATGATAAATAAAATAAATCGATAAACTGCAAAAATTCTCATTCAACAATTTTTATTTCTTGTAGCAGATACGATCATCAGACTTGAAGTGTTGAGTAAAAAAGTTCTATCTCTGTGATAAATCTCTAGTATCTCGTTCAACAGCGTTATAAATATATAGACATGGATGAATGTGAAGAGCATTGAATATTTTAAATAAAAACGGCAGGAAGAAACGAAAGATATATTCAACAGAATGATACAATTTTCTGAATTTTATATTTAGACAAAATGTGATGTATTAATATATACCTTCATTTTACTGATTATTTCATCGCGGTTTGTTCACGACATGCACATGGCACTTGCGGGCTAATTAGCAACAAAGGTGAGCCTTAATTAACGTCATGTAATGCGTGCGCAGAAAATACTCTCTGTATAGTGCGTGTCAGCTACATTCGACATTTAACTACTGTAACATCTAGTTAAGGAAGTGAAATTCACTATATGCATGTTTATATATACATATATACACATGCATGTTTGTACATATATACCCTTTGACTTTGATGTCGATACCACAGGATTAATCCTCAACAGTTAGATTAATCTCGAGAACTAATTAACAATTTACTAATAAATAAATAGAAGGAGAATTTCATTATATATTTAATATTAGTAATACGCGTGTGTATATGTATTTATGTTTTCTTTTCTTGTTTTATTTTGTTTTTAATGATACATATCAACGAAATGTTCAAGGTAGACCTCCCTGATCGTTGAGCTCTTCATCGTCATCTTCGTGTTCAGCGATGAATAAAAAAGAAAAACAAAAGGTGAAATCACGACTTGGTTATACTTGCATTTAGGTATCACAAAAATATTCGAAGCGTCAGTGATTGCACATACATATATAAATATATATGTGTTTGTATGTATCACGATCCACTTTCGTTGGGATTCTTTTTAACCCTCTGACCTGGCACTCGAGTGGCAAAGCAGCAAACACTAACACGACGCGATGCGCGCTGTCTCACTTCTATATCTCTGGCACGTGCTCGTTAAAATTGTACATGTATTGTATAGATATATGCAAATACATAAACATATACTGAAATTTTGAATAGGAGACAAGTGAAAAATAGATGAAAAAAAAAAAAAAACCAAAAGCATCAACAGAAAAAGGGAAAATAAAACTTCTTTGTATTTCAGAGATGCGCATATATTTTTCTTTTTCTTTATGCGAATATGTTTGAATATGAATTCACCAACGTAGCTGGTGTATGTCTCAATTCAAAACGAGATAAAACATAATTTAGAATGAAAAATAAAAAAAATAAATAAAAGAAAATGAACCTCGGGAAAAACAAAAAAAAAAAAAAATAGCGAAATAATGCAAAGTAAAATAAGAAGACAGATAAAGAAAAATAAAAATGAAATTCACCTTAAAGACAAAGAAGTTAAGTACATTTGTTAGGAATAAGGAGAACGAAGTTATTCGTCGTAAAAGGGTGGAATACCAACGAGAATATAGTTGGGTTGCGAGTTGGAAGACGGTAATAAAAAACGTGATCCACCATTTTCCGTTTTCTCTTATCCACCACCACCGTCACTGCTGCTTCTGCTGCTGCTGTTGCTGCTGTTGCACTTTGCCCCATGTAATCCCACCCACCCATGTTTGCTATCATCAATGTGAGTGCGTTCGTTCATAAGATCATATAAAAACCTGTGCCTTTCATTTTGTTAAAAGATGGGAAAATTATATATGTCGTGTATATACATACACACATTTATCTCTTTGCTTCTCTTTCCTTTTCTATACATGTATATATATATATATATATATATATATATTCTTTATAGAGTCCGGAACACTGCGTGCTGCCTAAGGCACCTGGGTACCCCGTCGATAAATCGCCGTTGCTTCACGAGCTCGGAATCTTCTCATGTCTTCCTTTATCCTCTTTATATAGAATATATACAGTCTTGTCATTTCTTCATTCATTTTGTTTTTTTCTTTTCAATCTTGCTTTGCGTCCTTCCGCTTCCTTTTTCGGTGCGAAACAACGGCACTAAGTATATAAGTATGTGTACCCAGTCACATCTTAATTTTTTTTTAATATATATTATTATATCATGAAGCTGGTTTATCGACGAGACATTTTATACATAAATAATATAACCAACTTAGTGTCGTAATATAATTGAGAAGGAGTGAAAAAAAAAAACTTTCGCCTTCTATCGTTCTCTAATGAATTTATCGATCTTCCTAAAATGTATAAAGGACTTTAATAAAATCCTAGCTGTCACTTTTATAATAAAAAAAAAAAAAAAAAAATACAAAGATAAAAAACTATCATAATATTTTGCACAAAATATATATACACATATAAATAATTAATGAAATAATAATAATATATACATTGATAATAGTACTGAATCAAGTTCAATAGTCAGCTTGTACAACGTGAAAAGATTTATCGATCCATGATCCCTCATGACCCTGCTACATACGTCAAACGTCGCTGAATGGTTTGTTGATATGAAATCATTCATTGAAAATAAAAATGAATAAAAATAAAAAAAAATATATATATATATATCTTATATATATATACATATATACTTAGGTACATGTATATGTACAATTTGAAAGAGTTGAGAGACTTCGTTAGCGTCAAGAGCTGCATCCTACGAGTATATCACCGTTGATATTGTGGCAAGCTGTCGATCAGGTTGGTCGCACAAGCATCTGGGCAGAAGAAGTGAATAAGGAAAAGTATATATGTATGTATATATGTAAACAATCGTTTTTCTCTTCTTTCCTCTTCTCTTCTTCTCCCGCCAGAGTAAACGTATCTTGTCTGTTGGATCTTGGCGGCGAAAGAGGTATTCACATCGACTGGTCCTGCATCGCGGGTGGATATTATACTTATGTATATATATTCTCTATAAAGAAGAGATTGATAAAAAATGAAAGAATATATACATATGTAAATATATATACATGTATGTATGGGAATGTTTGTGTGTGTTTATACCTACTACAGTCAAGTTTAAAATTGAATGTTGAAACGTATAAACCAGGGGAGAGAAAGATAGAGCCAGTGAGAAAGACTTAACCAGCCCCTGAGGCAATTGCTGTACGGGTACCAGCTGAAATCAATCCAAAGTCACTATCGATTCCTCTCGTCGTCGTCTTTGTCGTCCTCGTCGTTGTTCCACCTTCGCACAGAGAAGCTTCGTTAGTACACTCGCCCACGAGGACTGGTCCTCGTTAACTGTATACACTCTTTCTTGTATACTATCTATCTACCTTGGCCTGTGTTCTATACTGATCTCTCTCTCTTTCTCTCTCTCGTTTTCTTCCTGTGCATTGCCCTTAAGAGTGATCACCCTCAAGCGATTTAATGTTGAAAGAAAGAAAAGAAGAAGAAGAAAAAAAAAGGGGCAGAAACTTACTCTCGAGTCTCTCGATCATTCAGCGTCTTTACTGATGAGTTTTATTCAGAGATTAAAAAATAAAATGAAAAGCACACAAACAAATAAATAAATATATAATTAATACAAATATACATATATATATATATGTACAATAGTATTTCATTTATCATTGATTTGTGTAGTATTTAACGCTCTTCAGTTGAATTGTTATCTTTTATATTTGAATGTATTATAATAAATGTAATTGTGACTAATGGCGTATTTTTTTTGTTTCTTTGATTACAGGAGTACGAGGTGGACCCAAGTAGTACTCATCAAAGGGTGGTGGGGGGTGGCTAAAAATCCCCCGTCCCGTAGGATAGAATAGTAGTGTAGTTTTATAATTTTTTTTATACAATTTTTTTTTGTCCATTCGGTTTCTATTGAAACGGTGCAATAAGTGTGAGTGCGCGAGTTTTGATTTATTTATTGAATTAATTTTCTATCGTGAGTCAAGTTGAGAAACTTCGTGGACCAAGAAGGACAAAGCAGCGATGACGGGTTTTATCACACGATGTCGGCAGCTGCCACTTGTCCTTCCATCATTATTATTGCTTCATATAATTTTGTTGTTTGAGCATACGGTGTCGTTAACAACAGCAACGTCATCGGATATTATTTATCAATTTCATGATCCAGAAGTGCGAATGAATCATTTAGTTGTTGATAAAAATACTGGTCGGGTTTATGTTGGTGCTGTCAATAGATTGTATCAATTTTCACCGGATTTACAATTGGTAGTTAAAGCAATTACTGGACCACAAGAAGATGCGTTAGATTGTTCAAGTTTTGATTGTCCACGTGAAACAGTTAAACGCCAAGTCGATAATGTTAATAAAGCATTGGTGATTGATTATACAACAACTCGACTAATATCGTGCAACAGCTTGTTTCAAGGCACATGCGATGTGAGAAATTTACACAATATTACGGATGTAGTTCAGAGGGTGAAGGATCCAGTTGTAGCTAACAATGCAACTGCATCAACAGTGGCATTTATCGCTCCAGGACCACCAAATCCACCGGTATCTCAAGTAATGTATGTCGGTGTGACGTTCACTGCAAATTCGCCATACAGATCAGAGGTGCCAGCGGTTAGTTCGAGATCCCTCGACAAAGACAAAATGCTTAACATTGCCGAGTCAGCAGTCACGACTGGAACAAGAATATACGTAAATTCATTGTCAAGAGAACGATATCCAATCAACTACATATATGGTTTTAGCAGTGAGGGCTTCAGTTATTTCTTTACAACTCAACTAAAAGATACTGAAGCTACTATTTTTATCTCAAAGCTCGTTAGATTATGCCAGGATGATATGCATTATTATTCATACACTGAAATACCGGTTGAATGTAAAAATGAAGAGAGAAATTATAATTTAGTTCAGGCTGCATATGTTGGTAAAGCTGGATCAGTATTAGCTGGTGCACTTGGTATCACCGCCCAAGATGATGTGCTTTATGCTGTATTTGCTGAGAGTGATGATCCAAATAGTCAACGACCAGGCAATAATTCAGCGCTTTGTGTTTATACACTGAAGAGCATTCGTCGAAAGTTTATGCGGAATATACAGAAGTGCTTTAGCGGAGATGGTCAACGTGGACTTGAATTCATTTCGCCAAGTCATAAGTGCGTCCTCACGGTGAGTCAACAAAACATAAATATATACATTCCTTTATTTCACAATTATTCATTTATATAACATGCAAGAAATAAAAATCTCATCATGTTTCTGAATAGGATATACAAACGATGTTTAATATTAAATTCCGTGGGAATAATATCAAGTTACACTTGACATAATGTACACAGACATTCATATAATTCTTTTTTTTTTTTTCAAGTATAGTCATTGAACATTCTTTCACAAAATAAAAAAACAAAACACTGAATAAATATACATGATAATAATGTATATCTTATTGATTCTCACCTTTGAATAATATTGGAATGTTTGATTTTCTCATGTAAATTGTTTTCTTCACGCGTCTGAGTATTTTATAAAAGAAAAAAAATAAATAAATAACTTTGATTCACGTCCTTGCGCGTGCGTCCATTAGCAGATAAATCAATTGGTGACGAGTCCCGATGGCTTTTGTACATCGCGATATATACTTTTATATAAACCTCTTCTTCACTTGTACATATACATTTTACGTAACAGGTGGCATTGATGCAACCAACTATCCAATCGTTTGTATATACATGCATATGCATGCCTACATGTGTACCTGGGATCTCTTTTTCGCATTGAGTAGCATTTCAAACGTCTCAAACATATCACGCCATATGCTAGATCCATTACTTTGCAACATATGCTCAAGTCTCTGTGTATATGCATACATTTTATAGTTGTATGTATTTTTATTATATGCATGAATATCATGACGAGAGTTTGTGATTTGCGTGACGATACATTGCGACATTAAAAGTAGATATTGTACAGTATTGGGGTGTTGCAAATCATTTTTGCTATGGCGCCAACAATTCATCTATGAATCAGCTAAATCTTCACCTTCTTCAGACAACTATTATCAATTATCCATTGGCTTCACTGTGTAATTTATTATTGTCAACAGTAGGTATATACAGGTGAATAATTATGTACCATTGTTCAGCGTGAATTATTTCGTTCCATTTTCCATTTTATTTTACTTATTATTTTTTTTTTGCTTTATTTTATTCAACAATCATCGCTTATATTGGCGGCATATTTTTAGACAGAGGAATTTTTTCTTTTTATTTTTTTTTTTTTGGGGAGCCGGAGGAAAAAATACCACCTGCTACATACAGACGGGCTTGATAGAACCAGAGGGTGAGCGAAAACGCAATCTAGAGGGTAGACAAGACGTATCGTCAGAGGAAAAATGATTCTATATATAAGAAGAAAAAAATATTATATTTACACGTCTGTGCTTTTTTCCCATTTATAAAATTTTCTCTTTTTTTTTTTTTTTTTTTTTCGTATATGATGGTTGAATATAGATGTTTTTTTTTTGCTTTGTTTTGTTGGCTTCTGTTCCACGCGAGTGACTCTTCCATTAGATGATTCGACAACTAGTGGAGGCATTTATTTATTTATTTTTTCTGTTTATATATTATTGACAGCAAAATTCTCCGGGTCATGACAGCGCAAGCATGAACCAGTCCGTCGCTTCTCAATTTGTTTCGGAGTATCGCGTTTTCGATTATTTGAGCATATATATACATATACCAATGTATACAAGTGCTCGTGTGTATTTATGTGAATGAGTTTTATGTTTAAATTCCCACGGAAACGAAAAACGACGAAAAATATATATTTTATTTGTCCATTATATCGACGAAGCGCTGTTAGTAAATAGCTCCTGAATGAAGAAGAAATATATAAACTAGTAATACGAAAGCAGTGATGCTAGACGTGAAGGAAATAAAAAATTACAGTGAGGCATTGTAACAAGCGCAGGATAATAATAAAAAATAAAAATAAATAAATAAAACGTAACGAGACACATCAAGATTAAAAAAAAAATGTATAATCAACTGTAGCTAAATACGTTTGAATTAGTAATGGACATTGTTTATTGATGACGATCATTTATTATCAATCATGATGATGCGGATGTTTATTATTTAATGTGCATTTTAGTCAGAGATATACAATTGGATCATGTACATGACGTCATGGACAATCAACATGAAATTATTCAGGTGAAAATGTGTAACACGACAATATATATTTTATTTATATTTGATCCACTTCTATACGCATAAATGTTAATACATTATATTCTGTTTGGGCTCCACTCACAATCCCTCTCTCGATTTTTTTCCACATTGCGTGTCCTCGCTTTACGTAATTCACCAACTCGTTGTTCGCACCAACAGCATCAAAAGTATACTGAATAATAAATGAGACGCGTGCGATAACTAAAACGTTGGGGCGCGAACTAAATTTGAGATTTTCCAAATTATTTACGAGTTTGTCTACATTATAATTTATTTATTGCAATAGTTTGGCTAAAGAAAATTTCATATAACATTTATATATGTATATATATTTTGTAAGTAATACATAAATCAAGTTTTCCCTTTTGCCTACTAAAGCGCAACACGAACGTCGTCGTAGCCCCGGGGAAACCTTATCTACTTCGATAACTCGATTAATTCCTTGGTGAGTGGGCGTACTAGGCGCTGCCCGCGGATATTTTATATTGGCAATTCGATTTGCGCCTTGAAATTAGATATTCGCTAAGAGAATCCTCCTTGCTTCATTTCGATTATATATAGATAATTCTCATTATATTTATTCGTGTTTTTTCATTTCGTATAATTTTTTCATCGTTTATAAATTCAAATATAATTTTGAATATTTTAAAAACGTTGAAAATATAATATTATAGAACATTTTTAATGTTCATTACATATTTCATCATGCAAATCAACATTTCATAGTTAATTTTAAGGAATAAACTGTAAATAAAATTATATAAATTTTACTGAAAAGTTAGACGGAAATATTTGAAGTGATTATATACATGTATAATCTACCCTCTGTGTACTAATGGTAAAATGCACGGGTGGTAGTGTTTTTCACTGTAGCAACGACCAACCTCAACATTAGTCCACGGTGAGACCAATTGTTTGCACCAGTCGCATTTAATTCGTCCGCAACTGCAAAAGGAATCGGACAAGTGCACGAGCACCATAATGAAAAAGTTCGTGTCGAGAGGGATAGAATGAAAGAGCGTATATAGCAGTAGTATAATGATAAAAGATAGTGTAAAAGGTGTGCTGTTAGTACGAAAAAGAAAGAAGATATATAGAATATGAATATCTATATAGAAAGAGAGAAAAAGAGAATGATGTAGGAAACTGTAGAAAAAATGCGCGATGAGAGAAAAAGGGGGTCGCGCAAGTCATACGTTTGAGGGAAAAGCCATCCGCACAAATTGGATGGCCCTCTTTTCTCTTCCTCTTTCATCCACTATATCCTCTCTCTGTTCGGTACCTATGACAAACTCTCAGTTAACAGAGATAGCAAACTATATGCAATTAAAAAGTTTTCATTGGAAATAATAAAACAAAAAAAAAAAAAAGAATTTGCTTGTGCACCTGGCGCACGAGTGAGAGATTGAGATTGGAGACGATGTGGGCGAATACTACGTATATATTTTGCATATAATACGGAAACGTAATTCATTTTATAGACACACTTCTATCCGGTGCAATGACGGATGAAAAATTGATAAAAATAAGAAAAAAAAAATAATTTATTGAGTTTGTCCGGAAAAATTTTTAACCGTCAAATATTTTGTGATGAAAAATATCGTATATTAAAGATAAATATTTGAACAACAACTGAAATCTTTTTATCACCTGAGGGGATATATACACTCATATGTACTGATCTATATGTATATATATATATGCATGTATACATAAATATCAATTCTGTGAACGTCGTCGAGTCGATCGCGTCGCATCAGTAGAGCTCTTGCGCGCTTTCACTTCTTACCAACGACGAAACGATGGCGAATCGATATACAATGGCATCCGCCATCTTTGATGTATATATGCGTGTGTACTTATATATATAAATGTATGTTCGACCTCATCAAATTGTCACCACAGCAATTTTAAAGACAATTCATAATATCAATGAGGTTAAATTATTTTCTCATGTATAAAAATTTATTTTATTACATCGATATAACTTGAGAATTTTTCTATTGATTGTCTGCAATTATTTATTTATTTATTTATTTATTTTTTTTTTTTTTTTTGTTTTCACCGCGATAAGATCTTATTCTCAAGGTATAATTACAATGAATATATTAATTGTTTAAGTGAATGGCATACACAGTGAGCGTGTATATTGTAATGTACGTTGTAGTTAATAGTCCGATAGAGAGGAGGCGCCGCGCGTGTCACTTCCGCTCAGTAGAATAATCTTGATACAGCTATGAGATATCATTCAACATAACATCAACAACAACAATAACAATAACAAGTTGCGCATGGGCGTGTGCGATGTGTGCGCAGCACTATTAAAGTACACGATATATTTATATTATAAATACTCAGAAAACCGGGTTAGTTTCTCTGAGAGTCGGTTAAAACTGATGTTGAGACCATATAACGCCCGCGCGCGTGCATTATGGCGGCTTTCACTCGCCCTTCGAAAAGCCGCGTAATGCACAATGCGCTGTCTTGAATTTTTATTTTTGCTCTTGTTATTTTTTTCCCTTTATTTATATTTTGTCTTCCTTTTTTTTTTCGTTTTCCTCTCGTTGTATTTCTGTGCACTCTCGCGTGTGGGCTTATTATAAAACCTTCAGAGACTTTCCATTGTTGTTTGGCAGGGAGATATGTATATAAATATATATATACATATTCCCTCTCAGCCTCCCGCCTTCATCGTTGACCGCACATATGTGTATATGTACTGCCTCTTTGACGATTCAAATCTCCTTAGAATATTTTTTATTTTTTTGCATTTTTTTTTTCCTCTTCATTTTATGCTTCTCAGACTTTTTTTTTCTCCATCGATTTCACAATATTATATACATATATATACATATAAATAAAATAAATAAATCAAGTATGGTGAATGCTGAGGGAAAATTGAAAAAAGAAATATCTTGGAAATATGTTGAAATAAAATTTGTCAGAAGATTTCATATTTTTTATGTGTATGTTCACAGAAGAAAATATAATTGTGGTAACAAGATAAGTAATTACTCTTTTATTACGGCGTTTACAACTATTTTTCTTATGGTTAATGTTATTTTAAATTTTTATAAAATACAACAAGATGTCAACGTGATTATTCATTTAGTTCTTATAATCAACTCTTAACGAATCATCTAACTCTATAAAGAGTAGTCAACTAGTCTACCAGCACGTGGTAACTATATTTTTTATTTATGTATATTTATGAATAAAACATGAATAAAAACATAGCTATCAAGTGTAGTTTGTTCATTAGTCAACATCGGATAATTATTAAAACTGTCGTAATAGTCAACTGAACTAAATAGTGCCATAAACCTTGCTATAATGTAATGGTTGTTAGAATAATATTATATGGTTATATTGTTAATATACCTACAACTTTAATAGTTACATTAACTATAAATCATAAATTCCATTTGGGAATTACTATATTTTCATTTACCATGATCAGAAAATTTTTTCAAGCGTGAGTTAAAAAGAAAAAAATTATTATTGAATATATTATTTTCTTTTTTCACCACAATATCTCCAAACTCTCTCAAGAATGGAGATTCCTGCAGCCTTGTTATCATAATAAATTTTTTTTTTAACGTCTCTCCGTTGCTATGACATGACATTTTATAGTATAACCCCTCAAAACTTTCTCTCGTTCATGTTCTATCGCGTTTTTTTTTTCTTCTCTTTATATATATATTTATATATTTGTCATTGCTCGCCTGTTATGGAAGGAAATTTTGCGATAAAATGTCCAAGGCGATTCACGAGACGACTGCGCGTGTACGCGCGGGAGCTTTGTAAGTTTCTTTTTTTTTTTTTTTTCCTTTCGGTCCTTAGGGGGAGATCTATATAGTGCAATGTATGCTCCGCGTATACTTTTCCTCCTCTCTTGGCTTCTCGTAAATCAATCGAGGCGCTTACCATTTACCGCAACCCTTAAGCCCCCTCGTGTGCGCGCCGGCCATATCCCGTTTATGTCCTCAGATGTGCCTGTATAGTATAGTATGGTATGGTATATAGTATATATAGTAGTAGTTGGTTTTGAACATTTCTACTTCAAGCTGTGCCGACTACATCTCCTGCGCAACGTCTCTTGTCTCAATATATAATCCCTTCTCTTTCATTCTTTTTATATTTAGTCTTTATCAAAATCTATGTATTTTACTTATGTACACATTTATGAATATCATTTTTTCTCATACAATAAATTAGAATCAACGTATTTCAGCCAGTTACGGTTATATTAAATATATCGTAAATGTATAATATATACATAAGAATTTTATAAATGAAAAATATTTAAAGAATTTTTTGAGACTAATGGAATATTGAAAAGATTGAAAGCTATCGGGAATTAGCTCTATTAATTATTTTCTCCTTCATCAATTTATCTGAAGACTTGTTTTAAATTAAAAAAAAAAAATATCACAGAAAAAAATTAAGAGATTATGCATCTTTAAATAAAAATTAAAAAGATGAAACAAATTTTTTTTTTTTTCATATGTCACAAATCGTAAAAGCTTTTTTATGTTGTCCATTTGAATTTGTGTCTCATTATTTTTTATTATAATTTTTTTTATTCGTCATTTTGTATACTTTGAATATCTTCCCTATATACATACGTATATATATGTATATATACTATATAGGAATGGTAAGAATTCGACGTACAGCTCAGAGACACCAAGTGAAATTGAGCCTCGAGTATCTCGCGGTGAAATTTTATCCGTAGAAATCCGAAGGTATCCAAAAAAGAAGATGGAGATTAAAAAAAAAAAAAACAAATGTCTGAGGGAAGAGACAGAACGAAATGAAATAAAGAAGCGCGAATAGGAATAAGCATTCACTATATATATGTATATACACTTGGCATGTGTTTCACTTGTTACAAGTATAATATTACTATATTTTTACTACTCTTTTTTTACTTTTCCTCTACGTGCAATTTATATAATTCACTTCTAATCTATTCTATTGTATATTCGCACCTGTACTTTTCTTTAATGAATTTACACTCACCAAATCTCGTAGCATTATACTCGATCTTATCTTTATATATTTAAACATCCGATTTAAAAGTATATATTTTTATTTTCATTTAAAAAATAATGAAAAATTCTTTAAAAAAAAATTTTTCCTCAATGAATTATCTAATATCATTATTACGTTTATAGTATTATATAATATTATACATACATAGAGACAATATTCAAGTCTTGTTTGTGCGATGATATACCTGAAATTGGCAATAAACGAAGCGCATTTCATCCGTGATAATGAAAATGTACTCTCGTATAGTTGAGATAATTAGAAGGTGGCCGAATGAATTTTGAAAACCAGACTATGTAGTTATATATAATTGTATTTAGTATTTGTGTGAGTAAATATGTGTTTAGTTTATATATACATTGATACATAGATAATATAAACGTAGTGGATAGTGAACAACGTCAGGCTGACGATGATAATGCCAAACGATCGAATGGGGCGAACGCAACAGGCCGGAAATATTGTGAAATAGATATACAGATTGTACTACGATAGGATTGTTGCGCGCTTGGGTCTTTTGGCCCAACTATATATTCACTTCATATATGTGTATATAAAGCAATACATATATATAGACGTATCTACAATGATCCAAGCGTCTGCCATTGGCTCTAGATTTTGTACATCGAAAATGAAAGTATATATTGGAACATCACATTGATGTTGCGAACGAGTATCAAGAGAATATAAGCTGCTGCTGGGTGTTGATGATGGGGAGAGGAGTATAAGGTGAAATGGGATGGGTTTGAGGACTGTGCGATAACGAATCTCGAGACTCGCTTCCGGTCGAATAAATTCCAGACTTCATTTTCCACCCTTTTGTTTAGATCAATTGATTCGTGATTTTCAATATAAAATAAAAAGGGTAGGAAGAAACAAAAAATGATACGAAGCAAAAAAAAAAAAGCAACGGCAGAGAAAAAACAATACGAACAAGAGATATATAATTTTCTATTAGTTTTTATTTTTTATTTTCATCAGACAAAGATCTTCGTTAGCGACAGTGCAACGAAAAAATTATCAATTTCAATTGATTTTGTGTTTTAATATAAACTAAAGTTTAAGAATTATTAAAAATAATTTACTATCATACGAGATTGATGGACACTGATCATATTCCCCTTTTGATATATCACAAAATATATACTGATGTATATATAAATTGTATATATCTATATACGTATCTAAAATCTACGCGCCCGCAGGAAATTGGAATAATCGTTTATTCATGAGGATCGAGTGCGGGAATATTTCGTTGCGGAAATCGATGGACCGGTAATTTATAGAGACGCACATTGGAAAATGTTAGTGGTGGGAGTGGTGGTGGAAACGGGTCTGGGAAATTTCCCGAGCAATCCCGATTAACCATGTTTCTCGCTTCTGTTTCAATTCATACATATACGACCCCACTATTTGTTTGACTACCTCATTCTCTATACCCTCACTTTCACTGGCTCTCTCGCTCTTTCGCCAGTTTACCATTTACTTTATATATATACATGGCACATTGGTGAAAATGATTCGTGCGTCCCGCAACGCCTCGGCAAATCCGCCCACCAATGTAATCAACTCCCGATTTACTTCCGCGAGTTTCTAATTAGGCTCACCCCCTTCTTGTCTCTCTTCACATCACCAATTTTGTATATTTCCCTTTTACCTCGTATGGACATTTCACATACAGGATAAATATGTATATATATATATATATATATGTGTATACTATATATAGTCCACAAAAGCCATAGTATCACCGCGATTCTATCAGACACGCCACCACTCTTTGTATATACCCAATGGTGTATTAATCCCGTGTAATCGCAAAAGCATTACGTTTACGTTGTGCACGCGCGGTTTAAATTTACTCCCATTGCGTCTCTTTAGTTGCATCGTAAACTCATCGACAAAGCGCACGCACGCACAGTAAAATAGATCGTTGGTATTGGATGGTAGATATTATGTATGTGTGTATGTGTGTGTGTGTGTGTATATATGGGTATAGAGTTGGAATATGGCGAGGAAAAGTGGGAGAGATGAGCGAGCAAAAGGCGTGTGTGCATTATATGAGTACTGCGAATATTCGGAATTAATTATGCTTCGGTCGCATTTGCGTTTTGTCCATGTGGCGATGATTAAATAAATCCACTAAATGAGTTGTGCAAAATGAGTACTATTCATCGTTGACGAACCGCATTAATTTCTATATGCACGCGTATATTTTCATGATTATATACGTGAGGTAAAAGCAGAAAATTATTTTATCCCGATGAATTATTAATTAAATTCATTTTTAATATTAAAATAAAGTTGAAATTGTGCTTTATTTCAATTAAAGATTATATGATTAATTTTTTTTTACATTTCATTAAATTAAATTACATATTAAAAATAATATTATTCCATGGTGGTATTGGATTATTTTATTTTATGCGGATGACTCGACATTTTTTGAGGAGATATATATGATGATAGTTGTATAAGAAATGAGGAAGAAAAAATAAAAAAAGGAAGAAATACGTGCTCAAAGATGATAAGACTCACTATATATATATATATATATATATATATATATACCATTATCCTACCCTCATTCTCTCCATCTTCCTACACTCTTTGTCAATGATATTTCATCGTTCACTATACTGCCACGTAATTTCCTCTCAGTGGAAAATCAAGATCTTGCGCAGCTGAACCACCCAATATCGTCAACGATCTGCGGATGTTCACTATCGCCATTTTGCCTTCACGAATAAACGTCGTCACCGTCTTCGATGTCGTATGGGGGTTCTCGTTTCTTGCCTGAAGGCTGTTACCCCAACGACGACAGTAGAGGCGTAAGTAAGAAAGAAATAAAGATGCCTGGCGGTAATTTTCAATTTCAATCTCTTCTATTTCCGAATTCTCAGCTGTGCACCGTGAGAAAAAGCCGGAGGCCCGTATGATTGCCAAAAAAACCAGTAAGATAGAGAAGAAAAAATGCCATATATAACGCACTATACAACGATTTTTCTCTTACCAATTTTGCTCGTCGTTGTATGAATTTTCTTCGTCATTCGTTATTCGCACATTTTCTCCTCTATATTTAGTTCTCCTTTCACACCCGCTGTCGATTGTCATCTGATAAATTGCCAAATGTGTCTGCCCTACATACAAAAAAAAAAATTCAAATTTATTTTTTTATTTTATCATCGCCCTCCTATTTTTTCAAAAAATTTCTCCCTCTTACAATAAATTAATCAAATAAATTTTTGAATTATTATATTAACCTGAATATAATCAACACAAAATTTATTATCAATAACAATTATATTACCCAAACCTTTCTATATAAATCCTAAATATAAATATGATAGATAAAAAAATAAAGTTTAATAATATAATGATGATTTCCTTCCGACATACTGAAATAATCTATTGAGGTTTTTTCCATTGGTAGCGATCTCTGTCATAAAATTCTTTTAGCTGATGGGATAAAAGATCGTCAACGTTCACGACATTATAGCGGTCGCGGCAGAAAGAAAGACAGTATAGCAAGAGCTAGTATAAAGTACCCGGACGTAATAAAAAAAAAAAAGAAAATACAGAGGGTCTAAAGTATAATAGTTATACAGATATCTATAACAAGTGAATTGTAAGATGAAGTATACATCTTATATGTTGAATCGAAAATCCGCAACAGGGCGAAAGTACATAGGAAACGGATAAGACATCAATAGTATATTGAATAAGAGTGACAGTATATAATAAAATGAGAGAAAATATCATAATATATATTCATCGATATGAACGAAAAATAAGTGAAACTTTTGTCAATTTAGTATTTTTAATGCCTATACCATTCTTTTCATATTCTCATATCTACTTACATTATTCGGTGTATATATATATTATATATGTATTCATGTGATGTGCACACTTGCGATCTATTCCATAAGCGAGAGGGAGAGAGAGATAGAGAGTGGTGCAAAGCACCTAAACAACAAGCTTGATATTTCGCCACGTACTTGTGCATAATACATAAGCACATATTGGCTCACAAACACGCACATTATTTTCTTCATACGAGCATATAAATTTATACATATTGTATAGGTAGATGAGTGTGTGTATATATGTATATATGTATAGTGTATAACGTGACAGTTACATATATGTATAAGAGTGTGCTCTTCACACGTGTAGAGTAAATAACTGGCGCGTAAAAGTGCAAATACGAGTATATTGTGAGATCGATCCAGCTATATCCGCACTTACCTGATATACAACATTCGTTTATGGTCACATTCAACTGTCACGAACACACTTAGTTCGAGTCATCCAATAGAACATTTTTAACGGCGGTTTTTTTTTTTTTTTTTTTTTATTTTTTTTTATTATCTTTTAGCCTTATTTTATTACGAAAAATAAAGAAAGAGAGAAAATGAAACAATTATTCTGGAGTAAATAATTCATGAGCCTATTAATTATTCTATACATAAAAAAAAAATTAAATGATTATGAAAAGTAATAGTGGAAAAAAAAATTTTTTTCTTTTAATACTAGGGTTTTATTTGTTAATAATAAATATATGATATGGTTGGAAGCTTCGTGCAATTTACATTGGTATTGTGTCCGTTCATAATTTGCTGAATAATAAAAATGGATGAGAAAGATTGTATAAGATAAAATAAATAAAGTCGTTCTGTTAATTTGTATTCTGTCATCTGAATGATGAAAAAAAAAATAATATAATTATCGTGTATTATTGTATTTAATTATTGTCATCACAATTGTATGAAGATAAATTAAACATATACCAATACTTTCGATGCTTAATTAACATTCTATCGATATAATTTGTTTATATATAATCATACAAAAAAAAATCCAGATGTTTATTCATATCAATCAGTTATCGATTATTTTTTACCAAGTAAATTAATTTATAGTGCCGAAAAATCTCAATAAATTTCATTCAGCACAGCACATTAAATATTTAAATATATACACTTGTTAAATAACTTGAATCATCATTATACTACAAATACCGCATTTATACATATTATTTCCTTTTTAGTCACAGCCATACAGAATTGATTGTGTTTATGTGTTATGTCAAGGATTTACGGTTTCCCTTTATGCTTAATTCCTCTCCACCGCCTTTGAATCAATATATCTATACACACTACAGCTATACATATAACACAATACTATATACTGAACAATTACCACCTAGAATCTAGTGGATATATAATATATACAGAGATCAGACGGGAGTTTGAATTGGGCTTCAGAGAGCAAGAGAGAACCTAAGTAAATGACGTTCGATCACTGGCACAACGGGTGCATATATGTCCTCCCTATACTATATATTACATAGCCTAAACATATATATATATATATATCCAGTAATATATGTTCATATACACTTTATATATATGTATGTAAACGTTGGTGAGAGCACGTGGATCTAGTAGCAAGGATATTCTAACATCAAGGGTTGAATGCAATTGTACTCAAGTGAGTTACTACCTTGAGATCTGTATATACAACTACGTAATAGGCCGTTCAACTGTATGTATATACATATATATATTTATATATATTGCAATGTCATCGTGGCAGGTGATATGAGAAACTGTGAGATTGGTTGGAATAGTTCGTAGTAGGTATATATTGGAGTCTGTAATATATGTCGATGTCGAGAATATGAAGGAAGTCGATGTCTACCACGTGATAATGATCTCTCTTTGTATACAAGTGTATATAGATGATTATACATATGTATATGTGTATAAGAGATAGAGAGTGGGTGGTATGTGTACATGTATTCACATTTCCTACTCATCGTTATATATATATATTATTTCGAATCCAATATCGTATAGAGTCAATGAATCGGTGGAGAGAGGACTCGGTAGACGTGTGTATATGTTCATGAGTATGTACGTACATGAGTAGGTATACCTTTTGTTATTTCGTCCCTTTGATCCTCTACAGTATTGGCGAGTGAACGAACAGTTGCAGTGGTTGTTGTAGCAATGGCAGAGAGAGAGAGAGTGTATGAGTATATACATAAAAAAAAATTATCCCATTGAGTTCTATAAAGATTTTTTTTTTTTTTTTTTCGTCTGTCCCAGTCTCGCTTTGATTTCGAGACTATTTCAAACTCTGTGTGATACCATTGTTATATGATAGGTTACTTTTAGATATTAAATACACGTATAAAGCAAACTGTAGGACGTTATGTGTGTGTGTATGTGTATAAATATATATATTTAATGTGGGAATAGATAATTAAAAATACCGCATGTTTCAGTGAACTAGATTATTAAATTGATATAGAGAAAAAAAATTTTTTAAAAGAATTTTAGTATAGTAATAATGTGTCGTACGTGTATATTTCAACAGCGAACGTTTTTTTTTATTCGTCGTTGTTTTTATTACACACAAAGATAATTGATTGGTCGTACAATGTCTGTAATGTCTGCAATAATAATTACAGAAAATTGTTCAAGTTCTTGCGGTGCAGGATATAACGGTGGCAGTATGTTTATATATGTACGAACGTTGGATACCTCTTTATATTCCTCTTTCTCTTTTGCCCCTGTCTCACTATCATTTCCGCCTGCTCTCTTTCGCTATTGTTGAGAGTATAGCCATGAGGATATCGGAAATAATCGAAGGCAAACTTTCCAAAGTAGGTTTCTCACACCGTGGTGCACAGTTCGCTTATGAATAGAAACGGGTCGCGTCGTTGTTCGATATGGGAAGAGACCGCAATGAGAGAGTAAAGAGATCATTATGTATATACGTATATATAGTTATATATATAAATGGTAGAGTCTCGTGGGTATATAGAGAGAAACGGTGGAGAAAGAGGGTTAAACTCCCCGGGAACCGATTAATATTCATGATATGGCGATAAACGCAAAATTATCGATAGAAATCGGCGAATGTAAGGCCGCCTTATTCTTCAATATCATCAAAGTAAATCGAAAATGCATTTCGACCTAGTTTAAATTCCTTTTATAATATTATCGGTATATGTATACTCGTATATTTATTTTATGTGCAAGACTATATACTTATTTTCTATTGTATATATGATATATTGGTATATATTGCACACTAAGAAAATAATTTTCTCATTCTTCTTCTTGCGCACGTACTTAACATGACTTGTCCCCGCTCTAAATAACAGTCATTTTTCGTGATGAGTAGTAAATAACATCTCTGACGCTCATATATTTATGTGAGTGCATGTATACACAGACAAGCACAAATGTGAGGTGGAGAAAAATGGAGTAAGTACCTCTCTTTGTTCATATTCAACACAATGGTAATACACCTGCTTGTTTCTTTTTTTATTTTTTTATTTTTTTTATTTATTCGTTCGTTTTGTTTTTTGTTTTCCACTCTGCATTTATACTTTTTACATTGTAAAACATCACCATCAGGGAAAAACAATTTACGTATACGTCATTTTTTTTTTCCTTCTCCTCCTCCTCAATCTCTCACTTTTTCCGTCTCTAATTTATCCCACTTGGTTACGAATTATCTCGTGTACATACATCCGCTCGTAACTACATACTCTTTTCTGTCTTTCCTCTCGCGCGTCTCGCACACATATATAAAAACATGATAGACACCATGAAATGTATATATAGTACGTCGTATCTAAGAAAAAAAAAAAATGAATAATCGGGATAAATAAATCGTACAGTAGTGAAGAAAAAAAAAACGAATAAAAAATAAGAAAACAAACCATCACCACCAACAATCCACATTACTTTTTCTCTCTCTCCCTCTACCTCATTATTTTTCCCCCTTTTTTTTATTTTACTTTTTCGTGGCAACGTTTCGCATTTCTCGGGGTGCGGTGTAACGAGTCGCGTGATCTTCCGCGCGAGGGAATGGTGAAAGGGCAAAAAAAAAAAATCTCTCTCTCTCTCTCTCGATGATGGTACACAGTAACTATACATATATACATATATAAAACCACGAAGAGTCGTGTTACGGGTCGCCAAGGAGGGAAGATCACATAGAGGGCAATGCGGTAGATGGGATAGGCGGGTTATAAGGCGAAGAGATCTAGCAACAAGAGGCCATGTAAGCATCATGCTGTAAAAGCGAGATATACATTGAGAGTGGAAGTGAGAGAGTGGAATAGTACAGTAAGCGAATGTATAAGGATATAGCAACACATGGATCGAGCTGCTGTTACTCTTGTCGGGAGCTCGCGAGCTAACGTCGGCAGATAGGAGCCGCGGCAGCCGGCAATTACTAGCTGGAATGTCTGAGAACGCGTGGGACTCGATCTTGAAGGCCCCGCGCCACAACACACGAGTCAGTCCCTTCTCTCTTGTCTTTCTATATGTCTTGACCCCACCCGCTCCTCTTCAAAGCTTTATAGCTATCTCTCAACTATTTCTATATATGTCCAGTCTATTATGTGTATATATATTACATGGATTGTATATATATAACTATATGTGCGCAATGGAATTACCGCCGAGAAGAGAAACATTAGGATATGTATAATACATATTATGGTTATGTATTATTGTTGCTAATAGAGTTAGAGGGATTTTGCGCGTGGAAAGTGATTTTTATTGCATCATACGCTCGGTTAAATAAGGATCTATTTTTGAGACACTATATGATGAAGAGGCATATGAGAAATAGGTGAGGATATAAGGGAGTGTTAATATTGTGAAACCACCTACATGTATGTCCGGATGTTAAATATATATTGCGCACGCGACCTCGAGTAATATTTACAAAGGCCGTTTTGCGGTTGGATTATAAGCGATTGTTGATATATATCTAGTCTAATATAGAGTCTATATATGTATATATATGTATCTATGTCGATATATTTATTTGTGTGAGTGTTATTTCTATATAGATTCGATGAGGATAATTTATTTGAGAGCGTTGAAATATCGCGCGCGACTATATGAGCAATATCTCCCGGCGATGACTTTCCCTTCTGTTTCTTCTTCTTCTTATTCTTTGCGTTTATTTAAGTCTTATGTTCAATTTCTTATTTATCTTGACACACGTAAACGCCTACGCACGACGCACTCTCGAAGAATTTACTGTGACGTTTGCACGTGAGAGTGTTTATTTTATTTATTTATTTTTCTTTTTTTTTTTTTTTTTTTCGTATATCGGTGTTGAAATCGAAATTGGAAGAGGAAGAGAAAGGTGTCGACGAAATATAGAAAATGGGTAAAGATATGTGAGTGTCTCAACACCGAGGACGACAACGACGACAACAATAACGACAACGATCACCATCTGGCAGAGCAATTTGCCCTGAAGCCATTACGACACACGATTGGGCGCAAGCCGTGAAGATAAGGCGCACTGATTTCTTATACTCCCCTTTGGCCCCGTTTACGCTCTACATCCTTCCTCATCTTTTGAATAGGTCGTACAAATACACAGAAGTATATGAGCATATCTCTCTATGTATAATAATGTTTACAAGTTAGTGTAAATGTTTAAAGTTAGTGAGCGCGCGTACAGCACTTGTGTTTTCACCTTGCGTTGTAGGTATCTTTCATATAATCGCGCTTGCACGCGTCGTTATAATCCAAGTTTTATGAAATTGTTTTGCAACTATTGTTTCTTTCTTTTATACATACATATATTTATATATATGAGAAATAACTTGGTCAGCTATAAAAAATTAATTGCCATCTTTTTATCTTTTTACTTCTTGATACAGATATAACTAAAAATATTTTTCTTTTTTATTTTAATCTTACATTATGGAGCGAATATAATTTTTTAAAATTAAAGTTTAGTTCCACTGGCACAATTTGCTAGAGTATCGGAATATTTCATGCACAGATATTATATATAACTAGGGTTTGTATTCTGCAGTAAAAAACGAGAAGTTTGAGGATAAAATGAAAGAAAAAAAAAAAAGATACATAAGACAAGCGCAGCGGGGCACACGCGATTCAGTTTATTTTTTAATTTAGGTCACAGAGAGGCCACGTGTTTTATATTCGTTTACAATTGATCAAGTACAAGTATAGCACACGCGAGTGCAGTGCTATATCTTCAAATATATGTATACATAAATTCATTTGCTGATGCTTTATTGATTATAACCGATTGAGAAAAAAATAATGACGATAAATGAAACATTAAACAAATGATGAAAAAGAAAAAAGTGAAAAAATAAAACAACCAAGCGAAAAAAAAAAAATAAACAGATTGAATGCTTGTGAATTTAATCGCTTGCCGTAATCGCGATTTACAAAGTCATAAACGAAACACTCGCAGGAATCTTCAACGAGGCATGATCGACATAAGTCGACGTTGAACGGTAGATAAAGACGGAGAAAGAAGAGAAAACGAGTGAAAAAAAAAAAGTGTGGCTAAGTAGAGAGGATATTTTCTTAGTCCGGGAGAGGATTACATCCGGTTTGTACGGAAGCGCTGCTGAGAGTGCAGCGGAGTGAGAAAAATTGGATAGAAAAATAGTATAAAAAAAAAATAGAAGAAAAAAAAATACAGAATAAATAGACACGCTGTGTTTTAATGTACAAGAAGATCACACAGGGATGAGAATAGAAAGTGGAAGGTACAGTACATAGAAATAGCTTGGATATATATGCAGTAGATATATAGAATAAAGAATCGCTTGAGTAGGATGGTGTACGGGATAATATTACGATGCTTTAAAATGCTAATTAGAATATTCCAATTAAAGCGACGTTAGCTCGACCTTTTCCCCAACGTGGCCGGGCGCGGCGCCCGTTCTCGGGACTATTTCTTTCTCATTCTTTCACGTCCTTTGCCATGGATTCATATACGGACTTTGGGCTCGCTCATTTCTCCAACGGTGGAATAAAAATAAACGATGAGATAGAGAAACGAGACAGAGAGTATGCTAATAAATTTTTATTTCCAACGTTTTATTAAAAGGTTCACGTAATTTTCTTTTCTTTTTTTTCTCTCTATAATCGTTGGCGGAAAAGTTTTGTGTATATCTTGTCGTGACAATTATTCCGTCGTTTCTTCTCTTTCAATTTATAATTAAAAGTAGATGTATAATTTAATTTTTTCACAAGTTATCGATTGTTATTTTTTTTTCTTTTTTTTTTTCGCTTTATGAAAATATTTAAACACCATGCGACAGTGAGAGAAATTCTGGAAAGAAATCAAAGCAAGGCCGAATGTAAGTGAGACAAGGTCGTTGGGAGGACGAGAAAGTCGCGTCGAGTTCCCAAGAGTCACATTTCCCACGTCAGTATAAAATACATACACAGACATCAATATAAAAACATATATACATTTATATACATCATGCATGACAAAAGAGCGTTATACGCCCGAATGATTAACGATATGTCCCAGATACGATCGAAAATAAAACAAAAAATAAACAATAAAAATACAATTTAAGGGATTATAAAAAGTTAAAGTTAAAATATAATCTCAATGCAGAATAGAAATTTCATTCATACATATATATATATAACCAAACCTAATAATTCATGATGGAAAAAAATAAATAAATAAATAAATGAATAAATAAAAATCCAACGAGAGGGGAATAGTTTTTATTTCTTTTGGATCATGGACAAGTGCCAGTTATGTATACCTGAGCACAATAGAATGATGATCCGGGATCGATCACGATTTATTTTATGTACCAATAGATAGATATATACATATAAAAATTGACGATTCGTGTACATGAATCCAACTGTAATATATATTTGACGATGATGACCAAGACGTGATAATTTTTTTCTCCATTCACTATACATCATTTTTATTATTTTTTCTCATTGTTTCCATTTTTTTTTCTCTCAAACAAGTGTGAAGATGAATAATATGATGAATCCAACTATATAACTAATATATAATCTATCTCTCAGTTCGTCATTGATATCCTGTTTGCACACGATCTTTGCGGTATATAATATAATAGTCGTCGCGTTATTTTAATCCCTAACCGGGCGACTACGTGCAATTATCATATGAATAGAAAGAGCAAACGAGAAAACAGAATGGTATATATAGAAAGTGAGGAATAGTTGTAAAGCTCTTTGGGCCGACCAGAAGCTCTCCAATATTTAATCCTCTTCACTCCCATTTTCGATTAATGCGTTCTCGTTTGTGCATTCAGTCCTTCTGAATATTCTATCTCATTTTCCCTTTACCGCTCTTTCATTTAAATATACATCTCATTCGTTTATATATACATACATACATACATACCTACCTATACTTTATAACCTCAAAAAGCTTCCGCACTTATAATATTTTGCTGGACGATAACGTGAAATCACAAAATTTTCAACGCCTACTAATATAAATTCACTAAAGCGTGTTAATTACAATTTGATCAATTAAAATGCCAAACAGTTGATTCGTATATGTATATATGTGTGTGTGTGTGTGCTACAGAGAGGGGGAGGGACATGAAAGGCAAATGAATAAAATGAGAGAGAGAGGAGAAGAGAGAATATATAACCATACACGCATATAACACGGAAATGGATGATGGCTTCAATCGGATTTCCATCATTGCCATACGCAGCTGATAATTTGCGGTTAGACCCTTCTGTCTCATTCTCTCATTCTCTCCCTCTTCCTCTTATTGCCATCATCACTACTGTCACAAACGTATGTATATATAATGAGACAGAGAAACCATGCAGCACTCGTGCACGTAGATATTATACAACGGTGTAGTATAATACTTAGCACGTTTGTTCGTGTTTGAACCTGAAGCTTTGCTGTCGCCTTCGGCGACAATACGACCGACGCACGCACTCGTCAATATAAATATAGCTATACATATGTGTATATAATATAGCTATATGTATATTCATCAGTTCAAATGCAATTCACTCAACCATAAAGTTCATATGGGAATTATAATTTTATTATAATGCAGTTAACCTGAACTGCCTTTGTATGATTAATATATTGAAATAGGTATATATATTTGAATTGATGCAGAGTGTATATATTATAATTTATTAATTATATTTATATAATTTCATTTGTATAGAAATAATTTCTCTTCATATATATATATACTTTTTTTTATTTATATATATTTTATATAGCTTTAAATTGTATTTATATTTTATTTTCTGTCTGTTTTTATCTTCATCAGGAGAGAATTTCCAATATCCGACATCATTTCTCTCTTTCTTTTAGACTCATATAGAGGTTGAACGTGAAGATTATTAAAAATTCATTTCACCTCTTCAATGTTCGCGCGAGCGTGGCAAGCAACGCGTAATAATGCATCCTCCTACATCTTTTTATTCTGTCACTCTCATCTTTTACGTCTATAAGTTCTAGAAGAGTCGTCGTCGTCTCACAACTACGGCCACCTTTATTCTCTCATATATATATATATTATTTTTTCTTTTTTTTTAATATTTTCTCATCTCCCTCTCTCTATTTTTACTTACATATTTTTTTTCCCTCATTTCTTCCTGCCATCATGATAACGCACACAGTCGACGTGGCATTGACTAGCGTAGCGTATTCTCCACGCCAATATTACTCATGAAAACCGTAGGAAGTCGCTATATGAAAATGCCAACGAAATTACTCAGTGTCTTTCACTTTACTCACTGTCTTCTCTGTCCACTATTCTCATACAATCGCATACAATCTCTTACATATATTTTTTCCCTTTTCTTCTTCATTCTCATTCAGCTCCTCGATTATAATTCCAGTACATTATATACTCACCTAATACACTATACTACTCCACAGATATTATATTATATATCTACATGTATATTCATATATACATAAAGGAGATAATATCCGGAAGTACTGTAAACCGTGATATTATTTTCCTAGATTTTCAATATCAGCTTATTCACTCGAAAACATTCTCAACTGCGGTAACCATCCACGGTCGATTATCCAGGCGCAACCAACATATGTGTATATATATATATGTACACAGTGAGATTGGCCTCTTCATCCATTCCAAGCAGGCGTCAAAATGCAATCCATTGGCTCTCATCCATCGTGTATATATACATATAAACATGGATATACGTGAATATTTCCGCGTTTATATATGCATCTCGTATTTACTGGAATGTGCACCCAGTGCGCACGGATGCTGTTGATGCAATCGTCCTTTCTTGCGTGTGTGCTCTATACATCATCTGAATATATACATACATACATTATAAACATATCCTCTATTAAATTGTATATAGATACATAACATTATATATGCTCGTGAGGTAAACGAGCTATAAGAGAATATATATATAAGAGCTGGCTGGCAGTGCAGCGTTGTTTTGCGCAAATTTTAAAGGGAGTCCCGCGCTCACTCATAATATTGCTCGTGAGAACTTTTTGCGCTTTGCGGATCTTGCAGGAACTAAACGTGTATTATATGTATGAGGATTTATATATGTATATGGATAAGTATGTCTAGTATGTGTTTGGTAGGAGGATATATTATTATATGAAGTTGAAAAAGAGAAAGACGTATATCAAGCTTCATTTGTCGTTGCCATATCTGTAACTGTTCATCTCTTTTTCTCGTTCTTTATTTGTCCTGTCGAATGAAAGTGCAATTGTACGTGTGTGTATTTTTCCGGTCTTCTTCTCGTTTAGATATCTGTATTTTTTTTTGCTTTTTTATACTGTGTACTCTTTCATTCTTTCATGATGATGGAGTTTTGGGGATGGTCCACGCGCGCGAGTGCAACCGAAGCCGAGGCCGACAGTAATCCCTAGCTGGCCTCAGTGCGATAAGATTCAAGCTGATGGGCTTTGTCTAGAACTCTTTGAGTTTGCTCGATAAAAGCCTTGGATTTGTGCTTGGAGTTATTCTTCTACTCTTAAATTTTTTTTTTTTTTTTTTTTTTTTTTCACTATTTTTTTCTATATTATTTTATTTTATTTTTTTATTCTACTAACTCTTAACGTCACTAATATTTTACTTTCTGAAAGATAATCTTTCATCGATATATTTAATCTTTTTTTTTCTCTCCATCCATTCTATTAATCTAAAGACTTTTTCGATCTTTTATATTCACTTAATTAATTAATCTTATATGTATATATATTTAGTTGAATGGAAAAATATTTTAAATACATAAAGAATTTAAACTTTTCCTTCTCTCATTCTCATGAATAATGGATTAAACTTTAAATATATTATATATAAAATATTTTATAAATTTCTTAGAGTCTACAGTTAGAATTATTTTTGTCTTTAAATTTATTTCATATCCATTCTTTCATTTTCTCTTCTCTAAATATTTTATTACTGTCAACGTCTGTTGTTGTTGAGTACATTTCATGTGTGACGATGAAGCATCAAGAACATCGTAAAAACCCTCTCTTGTCACACAAGCGCAATGAGATTCTGAAGATATTTTCAGACATATTTATGCACCGAGAATAGACGAGAGACAGGTAAAAATATTTTTACAATATATAACGCATGGGTGGATGCACTTTTATCATATATAATATCTGTATATTCATGCACATCATTTTGTTGATGGTCAAACATGCAGATATACCTAATACATACACATATAAATACATATAAACATGTATAAATATATGTAGAAGAGGGATATATACATCGATGAATGTCTTTACCTTTATACTAGGCAGTCATACAGTCGTAAAAGCATAGTGCAAACAGGCCTGCGCACTCCTTACTATACGATATATCCCCAAGACACTACGTCAGGCAGTTACGAAATGGCTTGGAGTTTCCGTTTCTGCAACGACGACGTTTCCTTTCTCGTAAACTGTGAGATACGACCCCGGTGACGCGCTCTATATATTTTCGCTGGTCAAGAGTCTCGTTGTAAAACTCTTTACTATGTATAACAAATATATATACATAAATAATATTTTTGTTCATCTTCCATTTGATATTATATTTTTTTTTTTTATATATATATGGTTGAATATGATAACGGAAAATATTATGGTCCAAGAGCTCAGCTAATAATCACAGAAAATCATAAAAATATATAAAATAAAAAATAAAACAATTTTTTTTTTTTTTTTTTCGCTTTTTATTGTTTTTCATTTTTATTGTCTGGATAGTTTTGACGAGAGAAATTTAATAGTACCATCAATATGGACTACTGGATCACAACTGATGCTCCATTGAGTCGGAAAAAAAAATAAATATAAATAAAAAAACATTAAAAAAAAATATATATATATGCCCTGACAATAAACGAAATGAAATAAAATGGATAAATATAATATAATACATAAAGATAAATAATAACAAATATAAATTTTCAACATTGTTAAAGTATAAAAAAGATTTATTATATTTAATGCTAAATCTATAAAAAATATTTATAAATATAAAAATATACTTATATATATTATATACATACATACATAATGCGCCATGATAATAATTGTGACGAAATATTACTTTGAGAATGAGACGAAAATAAAAATTGACAAAAGGGCTAATGGGCGATAGAGACTCATTGTGTTCGCGAGCTAACTATAATATATAGTATTTGAAAAATGTAGAGAAGGGTCGCCGACCCGAACTGACCCGACATGGTATATATAGCACTCTTGACCCTTTATCTTCCTTGTTCACTCATCTCCAGCTCTCACAGCTTCACCTTCTTCATCATCATCTTCTTCTTCTTCTTCCACTACTACTACCACTACTATACTTCTTCTCCTTTATCTTCTTATATTTCATTTCATTTTTATTTTCTTTTATTTAATTCTCTCATCGTCGTCGTCGTTGTCACTTAAATGTCCCACGCGTGAAACTGCAGTCATCATGAGCCATGCACTCTCTACACCTTTCTCTCCAACTCATCAGCTTCTCTCGCGTTCTTCTCAATAGGTATATCATTACGCCCTATATATAGGTATATTAAATTTATATATGTATATATATACATCACTTCTTTTCTTGATTTAATACTCGTCGTGCGGTATCCTCTCTAACGTGCTACTGTAATCTCGCGCCGATATAAATCCTGTCCAACCCTCCAGGGCATTAATCCACGAGGATTGACGATTCGCGAACGCGCTCTCACTATAGCTACTACAACTCTGTGGGTGTTCGTGTATATATATATATATGTGTGTGTAATGTTTGGCACCCGCAGGGCAAACACCAGTAGAATGTTACGCACTCAGCGTATAACTGCGCGTCAACGAACGAACGGTGAACCTGTTTCGTCGTGTAGGATTAATGGAATCACGGGGATTATCCAGGAATTTCAAAAAGGGAGAGAAAAAAAAATAGAATGAAACGAAATAAAAATAAAACAAAAAAAATTCACCGTGTCTCTAATTCTATTCACTGAAAGAGGGAACTGCGTCCCACATTTGCCTGTTCACACGTAACATCAAATATATATCCATGGGTTATACATGTTCACAGTATATATAATGTAACTGTTGTTCGTCCACTCGATTTTCCAACACTTTATATCTTTCTCCCTCATTGCACCTTACACCTCTCTGATTTCACGTGACATTCGTGAGTCATCGGTATGAGATTACGTCACTTCTATCGCTCGTACAAACGCCCGACTGCATAATGGAATCTTTTAAATGTAGATATATTTTTTATATTCATATACCATGTGAATACATGTATTTTTTTTTTTTTTTTTTCATTTCTACATTCCTCTATTTATCTTCATTTCTTTCAATTTTTTGAAACCATACCAAATTTTGTAGTCGTACGTATGTCTATTACTATTTACATAATGGATTCACTGAGAAATTTTACAGACTTTATAGTGTATACAAATATCATATGAATTTTTGAGGATGAAGAAATAAAAAGAGAAGACAAAAATAAAAAAGAAAAGTATTATATTCAACTTTGTCACTATATAGAGTATAGTATTATATGCATCCAGCAATCCCGTGCCAACTACATTGTGGTTATATGGGAACTCGTTTACCTCTTTCTGTTCCATCTGCACTTTTTTATTTTACTTGTACTTTTATATATATGTGTTGCCTCGCGCAAACACACGTTTGTGTATATATGAACACAACTATATACGATGGAAGACACGCGATACAATTTGTTAAATCCAGCGTACACGCGTCTCGTTAGCACTGTCTTGTTGCTTACCTGGTTTTACAGAAAAATGAATAGGGAATTGAGATAAAATCATGAAAAAATAAAAATAATAAAAAAAAAAAAATGAATAAAAACAAGAGATTACAGTTGATACTGAATATATATATACACATTTACGTATATAGATGTATCATATGGGTTGAGTGGGTGTGGTTAAAAGAGTTTTAAAGTGCGGGCGTGCATTGACAAGCAAAACGATGACCTCTCTCTCTCAGGCCTTGGGACTGTAACTTTACTACTCTTCTCTCATTTTCCTCCCCACAATAACTACATCTTCTCGTCTACATATCTAAAGACATATATATATATATGTATAAACATATTATATATATACACATATACACGTATACAGTGTCGGTACATATAGTTATGGAGAGATGCCGGTGTATATACGCGGCGAAAGTTGCTTCAACCAGAGCTTCCATTATCTCGGATTCTCAATTCCCGTTCCGGGTGTGCCTCCAACCTATCGTGTCTGCCGCTTACTGTTGACATATGTATATATATATGTATTATATATATATATATATATATATATATGTATCTTTACAATATTTCTTCCGTTGTGTATTCATTGAAGACTTCCAACTACGGCATTGTAAATCACAGTCATTTTCCTCTCCTTATATATACTATTTTTTATTCTTATTCTGTTTTGTCTTTTACATTTTCAACCGGTTTATTATATAGATAAATAATAAATGAAAAATAATTGAACTGCATTTATATAAAAATGAAATTTGTAATATTAAATTCACATATACATGTACATACGTGTCTAGTTGTATGATCATCAATGCAAGAGTTTGTGAAGTTATTAATAATTTGTCAAAAGCGTAACTTTTGGAAAATCCGATAATTCACTCAACTTATGTTATATATATGTATGTGGATATTTCATGTGTGTTCAATGCTTGCAATAGTGTGATATGTTTGTATGAGGATATAGAGTATGTATGTATGTATAGGTGGTGCGACTTTATATGTATTAAACTTAACATACCGAAGCCTTCCGTCGCTTTAACGAGGCACTTGAGTCTCGCAACTCTCGACACCTCGATCGTCGATATTTCCTTGGAACTGCAGCCCAGGGAAGTCAGCTCTTATTGCTTGGTTTTGCTATAAGGTATAGTGTACTTTACTTCCCTTGGGCATGTACTACACTCTATGTACATTCAGAGTATACATACGTGTACATTTACATATGTATTCGCTAATCCATTTTTGTGTTTATGTATATAAATGCTGTGTATTTGTATGTATACATTTTACTGAATAGAGGTGCTTGTACTTTGACGCTGGTTTTCTTTCAACAAGGTGTTATATGTCTAATGGATTTACCAGGATCTGGACACGTTTCTTCTGCACGTTGTCCTCACAACTCGCGAGAATCCCACGACCTCTCCTTTCCCCACAAAAAAAAAAAAAAAAAGAAACGTCATAAGAAATAAAAGGTACAAGATGAAAATTAAAATAATAAAATAGAAAAAAAAAAACATGTCCAGTTATTTTCTTGTTAGAAACAAATTACGTTAAAGTATTCTTGGATCGTCGAAATACTTATTATAAATAAATATATACTAGTAACAAGAGAATGGAATTGAAAAGAAAGAATGAAAAAAAAAAACACGAAATAAAAACCACTTGATATTTTTTATTCAATAAAAAATATTTGTTTGTAGACATATATAAATAATTGTACATTTGAATGGGGAATTTTATTTCGAGTTCAAAGAAAATTTGAATGAGCAAGGGATGAATATCTATATGAAACCCTCTTTCAATCAATATGTACATAATGTTGAGAGGGGGGGTGAAATACGTACTCTAAATTACCCTGAGGATATATAACCAATGACCAGTCGACGATTAATATGACGAAATCGCGTTTGAAAGATTGTCGAGCGTGTAATGATGAAATTTTTATTTATTTTTTCTCTCTCTCAATAAAGAGACAGGTTTCTCTTCCCCTCTATGTTTGTACCTCACATAACCACGCCCCTTACCCCCATCACCCTCCGGAAGGAACCTACCCAGTAATTATATTGCATAAGCGAGAGTATTTGATGAAAGGTTCAAAGCCCATACAGGGCATATACGACGAGATAACTCTGGGAGATACCGAGAGATCAAATTAATTACACGGGGAGGAGATTCGATTGCTCTTAGTGGATTGCCACGAGGGTGGACAAGGGGCACAGAGGACTGAAAGGAGACTCGTTGAGTTTGGTGATTAGCCTGTCTCTTTTTTTCTTTTTCTCTCTCCCTCTCTCTCTTTCCTTATGTATCTCCTCTCCTCGACGATTCTCTCACTTTGTCTAACCTATATTTCCATACTGAAATATTTTACAAGCCTTGTCTTGTTTTGTATATATGCTTTTTTTCTTTTCTTTATCGTCCCATCGCACGCGACTCAGTTATTTTACTCGTTTATTTATTCCTTTTTTTATCGTCTAAAATTACAAACTCGCAATTATCATACAAAGAATTTCAAGAAAGTAATATTTATATACATATATATACACCTATTTAATAAAAAAGAGAGAGTTGTACATGTGGGGCAGACCATATTACATCGGCACGTGGGCGTAAGTATTTAAATTTGGCATTATAAATATATACAACTATATTGGGAGAGCGTCGATGCGCTACATAGGGTGAAGGACTTGTAACATCCTGTTAGAATTTGCTGGAGGGCGTGGGATAGGTATATATATATATGTATGAATGTGTACATAGCAGTAGCGAATGTTACACGACCGACCCTCCGCGACGCGCCACGTGAGAGTCGTGCGCTCTATCCTTGACGAGAGACCCCCTTCCCCATCACGCGATGTAGCTCCTCCACATACAGTATATTGCGCTGGTCGACGGCAAGAATATATATAGGAGGAGAGTGCCTTTGAGTTTTAGGTCTTAGGTTACGTTCGTGGGTTTGATCCTTAAAGGTCCTGTCACGCAAGCAAGGGAGACAATACATTTTCTCGTAAAGATCTTCACTTTTTCTCTCGACAACAAAATCTTATGTATATATTTGTGAATGTTGTCGAATTTTTTCTTTTTATTTTACCATTTACTCCCTAACATCTTCGCGCCTTTGTAAGTCACTCAAAGGAGTGAGAGAAAGAGTATAGTGACTCGATGTGTGTACATCAAAGAGAATGAAAGGAAGAAAAAAAATAAAATAAATGTTACACGCTGTATTTCTTTTCGTTTCCTTTTTTTTTTTTTTATCTTTATATATATTTTTATTATCATTTTCACAAGTTTCTTTTACACTTTCTCATCATACTTCTTTATCTTCTTTTATATGAGTGCTGATGTTGAACATATTTATTCATTGGGATTGTCAAAGTTCATTTAGAATTTATTTTTATTATTATTTTATATGTCTTTGGTTAGGTGTTCAATATTTATTTGATTTGACAGTAGAATATAAATTTGGTGTGCGAACTAAATGAATAAAATGCAAAGGTATATAAATATTGTATATAAAAAAGAGCATGCAGAGAATGAATGAATCAATGACTCACGTTTATATATGGATGTGTGTATATATGTACTGCATTGGTGAGTGGATAATTCGCCTCCGTTGCTGCTCCGTCGCGACGGTCGAGGCCAAATCGATACGACTATTTGTCCCGCGGGTGCAGCGCGCGACGCAGATGTATACGTTGATTAGAAACTCCATGTTACCAAAACATAATATATATATACGTTTATATAAACATTAATATATACAATGTATGCTGAGATATGAAGAATAAACATTTTTATTCATCATATTATGTTTCTATCTGTAGAAAAAAAAAATAGAGAAAAAGACAATTTTTTCAATTTAGATCGTCATGTAATATGTAGATGCTGATGGTATATATTTACCTTGGGATAGTATATATATGTGATAGGATCTATGTGTATATGGAGTAGATAGATATGAAAATTTATTCATAATTTCTAGTGGACAGACAAAAAGGATAATAACAGTCGGTTTAATGTAATATTTTTGTTGAAAATGGATCATCTGTCCAGTTGAAATTTACATCGTGAAGATGCATGAGAGTTTATATATTTAATATACATTTTATAAAGAGAGTATTTTTTCAACTTGGCTCAAGTCAATTTGTGTTTTATTTTTTATTTGAGTTTATTGTTGTAGTTTTATTGAATATAAATCTTCGACTTTTTAAATCCGCTTATTTTTCTGTGAAGTTTTTCTTACACACAATTGAATATAAATTTAATTCAATATTATATTATATTATTTCTCGTGTTTTTTAACGCGTACATGAACATATATATATATTTGTTTGTTTATAAAAATTGTTTTTCAGATTTTTATAATATTTTTTTATTTCATTACTTTTTTTTTAATAACTCGAACAAATTCCTATTTCATTCGTTTTTCACTCGACTTATGTGCAGTCAAATTGAAATTTTGCCACTTTCATTATATATATGGATATGTACCAGACTTTTAGTCTTTCTCAGTAGCACACAGAGGACTTCCGTAGTTGCGAGTACCAATGGACTCTTACGGTATATAGTGTAGACAAAGGTAGAACGAAAAAAGAAAAAAAAAATAAATAAATAAATGAAGGGCAGAAAAATGGGAAGAGTGAAATGTAAGGGATGGTGAAATGAAATTAAGTCGTTCCTACTGGATGACTGGCTGGGCTACTGTTGTTGCATACAGCGCCAGCGGGAATCAAGCGAGACGAAAATGAAAGGTAAAGAAAGATGGTAGGAAGTGAAGAAAGTTTAAAAAAAAAAAATAAAATAAAATAAAAATGAATGAAAAAGTAAAGAATAAAAAACAAGTAGAAGTAGATGAACTACAGTAACATTAGCTGGAGGGTGAATACACCATATAAATATACATTATATATGTACAGTCATCAACAAAATGACACGAAAAAAAAAAAAGAATATTGTGTATAAAAAATAAATTAACAAAAAAAAAATCCCACAAAGTCTTGGTGAATATTTAACGATGAATGATTGAAATAAAATTATGTTATAGTGGTCATTTGATGCGGTTATTTCGCCATTATGTGAAGATATACATACATTATCCATTGAATAATTCATATACATATATATACTTTACGTACAAGTATTTATCGCTTCATCTAAAAGACTCTGAATATATACACATAAGTATATATATTTGTATAATACATGGTGATCGAGGACATGTCACGACTTTGCACGAGCTGACGAGCTTAAGGAATGTCCAAACATCCGTAACTCGATACACGTGTGTATACCTGAAATTGATGCTAATCATTATATCGATTCGATTCCCCCCACCCTCAAATATATATATATATTTTCACCAAAGTAATTCTGATATTGAAGAATAATAAAGACAGAATTAAAAACAAACAGAAATTATTATTCAATTACTACATTTATTCATTTATTTGTCTATTAAAAATTCAGATAATAAAGAATATTTTCTCTTATCGTAGGATACACATTATTATACATTTATTTCATATCATATGAGACAATGGAGGTTTATTTATTATTACTCTCCCCCCGGGTAAAGTATGACGCCGCGAGTTGTCGATGACTGCAAAGTTGGCGTCGGAAAGGGCGCCACAGTTATCGACCCAACCATTATGTTGGCGGGCATGTATATATATAAAAATACATGATATATATATATATATATGTATTGTACCTGTATATAGGTACTACTACATATATATGCCTATATGCATTATCCATATATATGCGAAGTGAAGAGTTAGTATACTTTTCAACATCAGAGTACATATAACTATCGTGCAACCTACCGGACAACTTTTCAATGAGGAATATATATACACATGTATATATGTACTATATTTATATATGTATTTATCGTCACTGACACGGATATGTAAAATTTACGCATACATTTTACTGTTCGATAAAGTGCCCACCAAAATGAGAGTGCATATTTTTCAAGGGTGATCCAGTAGTCTATACGTAGACGATTGAGATATCCTACTTTGAAAAAAACCATCTGTTTCCCGTGTGCAAACATGAATTTTGTTGAAAACGAAATGCGCAGAGGTAATCCACAGGGAAAGTTTTCGCCTGCATACGGCAAACGACACAGGAGTTTTATATGTATTCTTATATATACATTATATATACGTTTGCATTTTCTCTTCTTTGCTTATGCATATGTGTATGTGTATTGGACTATATGACATGACGAAAATGTGACCCATGTCGTCATGAAATTTATCCTCTATAGAGAGAATTCACCAACTCTATTCTCTGGAGAATAAATAAATCCCTGGGCGGTAGTGGGCTTTCCTTTTATTTTTTATTTTTTTTCTTCTTCTCTTACTCCGTATTATCGTTGGTTATTTTTTTATTTTTTTTCACCACCATAACGTTCTTGATTCTCTCATCGTGATTTCTTTGTTGAACAAGTTGGGGGACTGGACAGAATTTTAATGATGGCATTCTGCCGGTGCGGGAGAGTTGAATTTTGTGGTGTATGAAACAGATAAAAGAGAGGCGGAGGCGGATTGAAGTTTAAGCGGATGTATGTATTGTCTGTTGGTTGAAGATAATTAGTTGGAGCAATTGAACGTAGTTGTCGATATGTCTGCGAGTGAAATGAGGGTATTATTATTAATATTATTACTATCGCTATTATTATTACTATTATATTCAAGATTTATTTTATTAAATATTTTTTTCAATTTGACAAGATCAATCTCGTTGATTATATTAATATTGAAATAAAAAATTTATTTCTCATAAAAATATGACATATCAAATTTGCGATATTAAATATGTTGTATATATACATATGAGAAAAGTTTGAAGGAAGAGAAATATAAATTTATATATTCTATATATGCAAAACCGCAAATATATATTAACGTAAAGCATATCATAGTCGTCAGGAAGAAGAGCTCAAAAATCAGTCGATATGACTCGACATTTCTCAACGACCCAATTTTCTTCAAGCACGCGATATTCATCCAAGTACCTTCATTCAAGAGATTAAACTTTCTTAAAAATATGAATAAATATATATAAGAAATATATTAAAAAACGAAAAAAAAAAAAAAATAAATGAATAAGTGAATGAAAAAATATATAATAAAATTTGGGTGAAAATTATAGTGTCGCCATATGTGAATTAGTGCTGACATCATTGAAAATCATATAAAAAATATATACATACATACATACATATATATATGTATTTTTCATTGTCAAGAACGCAAAATACTCAGTAAGAGTACAGCGGGAGCACACCGCGGGCTCATCGCATCACCCAGGGTAACGTTAGGGTCAAATTTATCATGGTATATACATTCATGTATGCATATATAACACAAATATATCTTGTACATATACTGTACATACACATAGATATACATATATACAAATACAGTATGAGATGCATGACGAAATCGTCGAGGGAGTGAACAGATTGGTCGTTGTTTCCAAGTTAAACCCCTGCAAGTTCACGGCACAAGTAGAGGAAAGAGTGAGAGACTGTCTATGTAGGTATATACATACATACATACATTCATCCATATATGTTTTATACATATTAGAGACAAAAATGAACAGGGGATTTTACTTGTGGATAGGCGGTTGACGTGGTGATATAGCAGGGTTGCATATAGCCAGGCGTGAGCAGAAGCAACCGGGAGAGATATAAAATAAGTGAGTGAATGTACGAGAGATGTATATACGGTGGAGCACAGCAAAGACAAGGAAGCGACTAAACTAAACTAAATACATATAGATATACGTGTATATTTAACCGGCTGCTGTGTACGCGACGCAAAAGAGGTTATATACATGGCAAGTGGAAAATGACCGGGAAGCTTGACATGAAGCCGGTGTAGACAACGTGGCTGGCACCTTCATGTGGTCATGAGAGTGTCACCGTAAACGCAAATTTGCGTGTGGCTTGATACACATTTGCACTTAGTATTCTATTCCACACTTATATACTAAAGCATACACCCACATATTTATATATCAACGGGATATACATACATATATATATATTAATTCTTCACTGGCGCATGACAATGCACGTAATATAATTGTACATGCGCGCAAATATAAGAGAAAAAAAAATTCTAGATGAATTTTCATGTTAAAAGCAAAAATAGAGATATGAGAAAATGAGAGAGGCGAATGATGATAAAGAACTGAAAGTTTGTTGGTGTGTTATATTCAGGGTTACTCTTACCACTCTCACACTCTCATTCTGTTCACTACAGAACTCACCCTCAGTGAAGGACACTCCAGGCTCTTCTCGACTCATCCATTTATATTACTCCCTGATACATACATCTCTTCAACAGTAAAATACGTCGGGTTGTTGCCTCGGACGCACCCTCGTGCCTATTGGATTATCCAAAAGGGTCGAGGAGAAAGAGAAGGGAAAAGGTTGCGTACATATATACTTACCAGTACATAATGTATCTCTGCAGCACGCACGCAAAGTATATGTTCCAAGGGGCGGAATAAGCATCTCGACATAGAGAATTGAGCGAGGGTAGGTGGTGAAAGCGGGTGCGCGAGCGCACTGGCATGAACCAGACGCTCGCGGGCACCAGAGAGGCAGTGCCGCCGTGAGCTGGTGCAGCTTAGCCGGTCTCTCGAGGCTTTACCGGTACATATATACATATATATGTATATCTATGTGTATATACCTATGTTCTGTATGGATGTATACATATGTATTAATGTGAATAGGTATGTATATATGTTTGAGTGTGTATGGAACGGTTCCATTCGTGAAAACCCGGACTTACTCGTATCTACCACGAGCACATCAACCACCACCACCACCACCACAACGTATTGCCTCTGATGCGCGCCCTCGTCGTTCACTTTCTTCGCTCCCCTGCGAATCAATAGTGCGTACCTCGCCATGGCGCCGCGCGCGCTACACGGGGCAGGACCGACGTCGACAACCGATCACGTCCGAGTACATCCGATTCTACCTTTATGCTTATGTGTATTTTCAGGTTGATGCCAGCGTAGTTAGGTGGAGAATACAAGGGTAGATGAAAAAGGAAAATTTGTATGGGTTTATGTGAAGTATAGAGGAGTATAGAAAGAACGGGAATGGGAGAAACATTAGAGAAAGGTATATTGAAAAAGTATATATGTATAATGTGAGGAGTATTCTTTTGTATAAATGATGTACGTCTGATTGACGAACTTTTAGAGATCGTTTTCGTTTGTGAGAAAGTATGTATATTTTTGTATATTTTTTTTTTTTTTTTTGCTTTATTATTTTTTCTTCATCTTTCGGTTGTTCGCGCGCGCTCTTTACTCTTCAGCTGATACAGTAATGCGAGCCAGAAGACCAGCAAGTAAATGAATGCAGTGGGAAAAAACATTTTGTAAATATTTTTTTTTTTAAATGTGTTTTTCTGTTTTTATTTTTTATTTCGTCTAATGTCTGAAGAAAAATATACGACGGTGGTAAATTTTTTAAATATACCGCTGATGCTTACATTTTTTGTTTTTTTTTTTTCCTTTCATTTATTTGTTTCTGTCTCGAAGGTTTTTTAATATAATGAGAGACCCGACAGAAATTTTTTCGAGAACTTTCTGTTTTTACTAATATTACTACTACTATCATGACTTTAATTTTCAAGAAAATTCCATCATCATATATATCTATATTTCAACCTTATGTATACATATATATCATTTCATTTACTGTATCATTTCCAAACATTTATATTTCTATTTATTCATTTCATTTACTAGTTTTATTTATTTATTTTTTCTCATAAATGTCTCTCTTTAAATACGAACTGGTTTTGAAGGGGGGCGTGCGCTTGTTCAAAGCCAAGTCTATATTCTATTCACTAAATCTGTTAGAATCGAATTGTACACTATTCAAAATGCCACCTGCATATGTATGAAACAGAATTAAAATATAGTAGTAGTACGGACGGGAGCGAAAAACGGAGTTCTCTTCTTTTTTTTTTCCCCCATTAAATTTTTCCCTCAATCAACTGCCAAAAAGAGTGACGAAATAGGCCGCAACCCTGTAGGTCATCAACATCAATGCAGACTATATACTGTGCCTATATACTGTAATACATCTGTAACCTCGGGCACGCCTTGCACACGCAGATAAAAAAAAAAAAAAGAAATAAAGATATATGTAAATGGCAGTAGTTACGGATAAGGAATTATACAGTCGACTCTTTGCATTTGGCTTTTAATTTTCATTCAAGCGCATGCAGTATACATGATGATCATGACTGCTGCATTACATACCTATATCCTTTCTCTATATTCAACTGATTCTCTGCTTTACTATTCATGCAGCTATAAACAAAATGCAATGCAAAACATGTACGTATATGCTTCAAGGCACTATTTTAATAATGTCTGGCACACTGCCCTGTTAATGTCCCCCAGGTCCTTATCTCACTTGCTATAAATGCTCTCATTCCATCAACTCAATTTCTCCCTCTTGTTTTTTTTTTTTTCTATATTATTTCCCCTCAAATGCAATTGTTTACCCTCTGGCCAGATACACGTATTATATTATGTATTAAATTCGTTAGTAATATGTTTTCAACGCATTTATGCGTTGGGTAAATAAATTTTGTAAATTATAAGAGTCATTTGAGATTGATGTCAAGGGGGCTATGCTGAGAATAATGTCCTCGTGGGATATGACTCATGTTTCTTTTATTCAATTTTGCTTTCTTCGTCTTTCTCTTATATACTGATTTGTTCTAAGGTTGGTCTCATTCACTCGACTGCTTGACATCGTCGTCGTCGTCGTCGTTGCACTGTTGAGAGTCGAGTCATTGTTCCATTTTCTGTGAACAGTTGCTTGGCACTCTGCCCCATAGTGTTCTTTTTCATCGCTCTTTTTCTATATGACAACTACTACTATAGCGTTGTGGACTACTATGTTTACATCGGGTGGGTTTTCTCATCGTGAAATTTATCTGAAGGAACGACGTACTTTAGCACTGCCACCGGTTGAACTTTGGCTCGTTTCATCCCTCTGTCTTTGATATACTACGAACTTGAGTTGCCATCAGCTGATCGTTATATGAAATTCCTGAATGAATTTTATTTATTTTATAGAATTAAATGAATACTGAATATTTTATAGATTATTTATTCTCACTTTTTTCTTCAATTCTGTTTATTTTATCTTCGAATCTGCACTGGCGTGTGATGAACATTAAACAAATAAATATAAATATATTTTGAGTATATTATATATACATCAATTACTATTTACATATGTGTGTATATTTCTTTTTAACATTATTATTTTTGTTTTTTTCGTTCACTTTATTTCTCGTTTGCGATTTCAGGCACGCACCACATTCTTTCTGTATCATTCACAATAACTTTTTTTATTTTATCTGTTTGTGAGCGCTTGCGCACAATATACTGATCCCCCGGGGAGATTATCCCTGGGCAAGTGTTCACCATCAAAAATACGAAAAAAAAAAAAAAAAAAAAAGAAAAAGTAAAAAAAAAATTATGAGAATTACCAGAAAACATATATAAATATATACCATTACAATTTTGTATATCCTGTCATATATGTATACACACTTTGAGTGAAATGAGACCAGTATAAGCCGAACGTAAAAATAAAAATGAAATATCAGATAAAGAAAGAAAAGCGCCGAAAATTTTCTTTCACCTTTGTAAAAAAAAAAAAAAGCAAAGAAAAGAAAATGTGCAGGAAGTGAAAAAAAATACGAAAAGTAATACGGAATACAAAGAAAGCAAGCTAAAGAAAGAGAGAGAGAGAAAAAAAAAAGGGTGAGAAGAGTGTACAGTGAGAGAAGCGAGATCGAGGCAAAGTAATTTGCGAAACGTCAGGCACGTCATTCCTTTCGACAGGCGCGAGTTCAATGTTGCGAAGCCCCTTAATTGCCGTATAACCCTCTTTCTCTTTCGTCTCATATTCCTCCCATCTCCTTTCCTAAATTCATCCCCTGTTAGAGTTCCTCTTCCCGCCCCAAAAAAGATCATCCTTTCTTCTATCGTCTAGCAATATACCCCCGGCGCGAGTGTTTCCTTGACGGCAATGAAGTCCACCGCGCGCATTCTTATACACACCAGTTTCCCGGCTTCCTTGTCGATAAATCGAAGCCCCTGAAGCAACTTGGTCTGTTGTGCTGTGCGCGTCTCAACGTGATATCGTCGGGCACCGCCTTCTTCCCAGCCAAAGTGAGCAAAGCTAGTACATATGAAAGTATAAATAATAAAGACAGAGATTTTATATAGAGCCATTAAAGACAAGAGAGAAGAAAAAAAATATGAAAAATCAGCCCATTGTATTTATATTCATTCATTCAATCTGCTTATATAATATAATGGAATGTCATTTTTACCCTCTCATCAATTTGATGCCAATGACAAAATTAAAATACTTTATCTTTTCTTATATAAGGATAAAAATAAAATTGTTTCTAAAGCTCCCTTAAGTGCCTATATATCCATAGCGATGGTATATAAGATCGAGGGAGGAATCGCGAATGGATAAGAGAGGAACATTCCTTGCGTTGTTCTGAAGGAGTATATATATATATATAGTCGTATGTATAGGGAGGAGAATAGTTGTATGGGGAAAAGGAGAATTAAGGAGAGCGGCTGAGTATATGGCCCATCCGGATCGGCTTCGTGGACTCAGCTCCCGGAATTCCGGCTCGATTTTCTGCATGAGCGTATATACCAGCGTGCGACTGCGCTCACTATAATTTTTTTATTTTCATTTCCAGCCAATCGAATATGACGATGTATACAGGATATACCGGCATACACCTCCAATAAATATACGTTTACATGAATATGAGAAGCATGCTTACAAACTATTTTTCCCCAAATATGCGGTGATGAATTGCAGAGAAGAGGAGGTAAATATCTATAATGGTTAAGCGATTTCATCAACGGGAACAAAGTCATATCTGTTCATACCAAAACTGCGTTATTGCCCCTCGTTTCCGGCTAAATCGTCAATCCGTCCACATTTCCGGAATGTCACAGGTGCAAAGGATAATATCACTGCTCCCTTCCACAACCATCATTTCAATAGTCAATATATATATTTTTTTTTTCTTCTCTCTATCTCTCTATTCTTCTCTCTCAAACACGCGCTCGTCTATTCGTTGAAGATTTACGATTGAGTCCATATAGGTGAAATGAAAATAAAAAAAAAAAAAAACATTAAAAAAAATTCGCAAGGGATAGAATGAAAAGCAACCAGTATCCACCGCCGATAAATCTGTTAAAATCGATTGGTCATTCACGATTCGTTTGAAACATACAGATTTACCTCTCCCTTTTTGGCAATGAAATAAACCCCCTCGCGACACGATACATCTACACACATATATATACTATATATTATTGTAGTGAGTAATATGGAAATAGTGCGTGTGCATACAGTGAGTGACGAAATGGAGTTAGTTTTTGGTTGAATCGAGTGCAGGCGCGTGTCAGCCATTTTCATATGTAGGTACATACTATGTACATGTATAGATTTTTTTCATAAATGTACATGCGAATATATTGAGTATATAAATGTGGAAGTAACTCACATTGCCTTCTGTCCCTCTTGTTCAGTGAGTGATTCGAGGTTATCCCATTTTCACGTGTTCGATAGCAAGCAGATTGGAAATAGAGAGATAAACCTGAGAATATATATAGAATCTCTGAATATATATGTGTGTATATGTATATATGTATGTGTGGATATTTATATAAAGGTAACCTTTCGCATATCCCCATGCCATCGTGGAACCCATTAAATTCCTGAATGCTTTTTTGTTGCCCCCTATTTCGTTGCAACCGTCGATGAAATTGACGGTTGATTGGAGGATTTTACCGGGTTGTGTGAGGGTGAGTGCATGGAGGAAAGGGGTTGGAATGGTGGTGGTGATGGTAGAGAAGGTCCAGAGAGAAAAGAATCAATGGGGAAAATGTTGTTGAGCGATTAATTATTATTGTCTCCGGCTATATTTTCGCCTTTAATAGATCCTATATAGCTTTTATATAGGTTTATACGCCCAGTTTTTGTTTTTCATTTTTTTTTTTAATGCGTTTATTATTATTGCTTTTATTAATATTTTTTTTTTTTACTACTAATTACTTTTTCATATTCATTCCCATTTTTCGATTAATTCACTCTCACGCTGACTATACATAGTATTTTAGTTTTTAGGTCGATATATAAAAAATATTAAAGCGCAGAATATATTTCAAAGCGTTTGTGTGCAGTTATTTTATAATTGATCGATCACCAACGAAAATTCATTTCGCCATTCAATTTTTTACATCTCGTAAATATATGTTTTCGATATTATTTCATTTTTTCCCTCTCACACTCTCATATTTTTTTTTTCAATAAATTTTTCCTCTACGTGCAAAGAATGAATGAAAGAACTGAAAATAAAATAAATGAAAAAAAAAAAATTAACCACGGGAAATATATTCTTCTCTCTGAAAAATTTTTTTTTTCCCCTCACTCTCCTCACTCTTCTGTATATACTGCACATATGTATGTATGTATGTATGTATGTATGTATGTATATTTTACTTTGCACCTCCAACACATTTGTATATCTTCTATTCTATTTCGTATTTTCCGTCTCGTTGCTTAATGGTTCGCCGTCATAATTACTTATGCTGGCGGTGAATTTGCACAATATAGAATAGAATATATATTCACCTGTGTCGCCAGAGATAAAATAGACCAAGAGATAGTATATATGTAAAAATATCTACATATAGATTTTACATAGAACGAAGTAAAAGAGTAGGAAAAAGAGTCGATCGAATCAACGAGAATGAGTCTCGAGAGGAAGAAGAGCTTTCTGTCTTCTTCTCATTCTCTTCTTTTTCCACTCGTTCACTTGACAGGGTGAGTGAACTTTGTGCGCAGGGGATGAAGAATCGCGATCTGGTTCTTTCCTGCTTTCCCCTCACGATTCCAATAACCTAAAATAATTCGTCAAACCTTTTTCTCTCGTACTCATCCCAGCTTTTTTTATTTCATCCACATCACGATCAATCTCTCTTTCTCATTTCCAACTCCCTCACTTGAATCTTTACATATATATATACGTATTTTTTTAATATAAAATCAATCATCCTCATGGTGACAATTCCCAGTACATCATCAAGTATATTAATATAATATAAGTACTCAATAAATTTAATAGCACTTAAATTATTTTTCATCAATTGAAAATCACATTTAAAACTTAATTGTAATAACTCTACAGTTAATTTTATATTTAATTATACATATGAAACGATATATATTCATCAAGGGAGCAAATAAAATTATATGAGGATATAAAATTATAAAACTCAGCCACATTAATAATAAAATAATATATGTATACATGAGCATGGATATAAAATAAAATAAAAATGAAAAAAAAAAAAAATATAATTCATATAGACGCGTATTTGTGAGAGCACCACTTGGTGGTAGCATTAAAAATTCGGAATAATCACTGCGAGAGAGTGAGTCTAGGGAATTACACAGGATTTGGGGATGGCACGTCGACAGGTTCAACGCTGTACCCATATACGTTCTATATATAGTACCGAGTTAATTCTCTTAAAAATACAAAAAAAAAAAAAATAATAAAACACGTGGAAGAGGAGGGAAAAATAAACTAACGAGAACACACGATGCCTAGTGAGCGAGAAACGAGGGCGACACTTGGGGCGGGAGAAAAATACGAAAGGAAGGGTGGTAGTAGTAATAGTAGTAGTAGTAGTAGTAGTAGTAGTAGCAACCCTCATTCGGATGGTGGACGGTAAGCTGGGTTTATAAGCCACGGGCGGGTCGTTGGAAGTCGACCCTTACGTTCAATACTTTCTTCTCTCTCTCAACATGTTTTTATTTCTTTTTTCTTTTTTCTTTCTTTTTCTCTTTTTTATTTTCGTATTACTACTACTCATATATACGTACACTCTTTATATCCGTCCGCTCTTTATCGAACCCTAAACATCTCCGCGTAACATGTATTTTTAATCAGCTCGTCGGCTTTCACATTTATTTATATATATATTTTGTTTTATTTATTTAGTTCTTTTTTTTTTTACTATAGAGATGTGTTGGTACAAACAAACTCTCATACATATACAGACATTTGTATGTAGTCGATCTTGATCTGAGGACTCGTCCACTGGGATTCGTTGAAACATATTCCCGGGGATTCGGATATATATATATACATATATATATGTATGTATACATGTCCTTGTTTTTCATTTCTCTTTTTCCTACTGTCTATTTCCCTCCGGCGAAGGGCAAACTCCCACAACTCGATATCACATTCGCAATTTCGCGACAGAGAGCATTCGCACACACATTATAAAGTTCTTTTCTGGCATCCATCCAGAATTGTCTTCTTTACCTTATATATATTTACATCATATTTTTTTTATTTACATATACACATATATAAATATATGTATATCTATACAAAGAGTTTCAACATGATTTTATAATTTCATCATTATATATTCATTTACATATATGCAATAAAAATAATGTATAATTCATATTTTATTTTTTTTTTTCATTTTTATTTATAGCTTTTATATTTCTAATATACTTGATGATAAATTGTTATATCTACACTGTCTCTTTGTCATCGCGTAGACAATATATGTATATATATATACATAATACGTTGACGTAACGTGTTTCTCGACACGTCTGTAAGCTTGGCAATTTTGCTAGCGGTTTCGCACGGCATCCCGGTGTAAATCCAGGCATCTATATTGGATAAATACATATATATTATATAGTTGCGCTTGTCTTTTTAGATGACGTCGCGCAGAGAACCGGAAAATATAAAGGATGTCGTGTGTACGTTATATATAGGTACCTATGGGCATTTTATTTTATTTTATTTTTTTTTTCTTTCTTTATTTCCTTCGCCCTTCGCCCTCTTTTACTCTATACACACTTATACCTATCATCGTATGTACTGCATAAATGTATAGTGTACACTAATACGTTCTCATCTACATGTAGATATGTGTATATTCTGAGAACCATTTGTGGTTCACTATTGTTTCGTGCACGCTTCTGTCATAAAGGCGCGTACACATAGAAAAAAAAAAAAAGAATGAAAGAAAAAAAAATGATAAAGACGCAGGCTCAAAAAATATCTCATTTGCCGGATGTCGAGAGATTCTTGCCGCTTTGTGTTACCCATTTTTTCTTTATTATCATTATCATTATCATTATTATTATCGTAATTTTTTCATCATGCCACTAAACTTTATTTTACTCTATTCTTTTTTTTTTTTTTTTTCTTCATATAACTCTTTTTCTTTGCTCTCTTCCTGTATTCTTAATGATCAAGAGTAGAGGATTTGTATTGGATGTTCATCCTCACGACAACGATAGTGTCTATATACGTATGTATGTACATATATACCTATGGGTAATGTAGAGTTTTTTATTCTTATTTATTTCTCTGGGTTTTTTTTTTTATTTTTTTTTTTACTTGCTCTCACTCAGAGTGATAGAGTATCTCACTGGTCAGCTGACAACAGCCAACGTTTTCCTGCATCCAATTTTACATCCTGCTATTTTTAACATGTACACAACTGTCAATACTTCAGTGTATATCAGTTTTATTTTTTTTCTTTTTAAATAAATATATTTTCTATGCTGATGTAATACACCAACTCTTTCTCCATCGCTTTTCACTGTCAAGTCACTGAGCATAAAGAGAGAATAAAATTCTCCAGCGAAAAATTGTCCGAAGAAATACACGCCGCAGGACTATATATATGTTTACTTTTGCTTTTGGTCCTCTCATCTCTTACTTTCTGTGATCTCCCGGGGATTCTTTTGCAGCATTCATCCAATCTCCTTCGCTGCTGCGTGTCTTGAAATAAAAAAAAAATTACCTGAGAAAAAATAAGAGGGAAAGAGAAAGAATAGTCGACGGAAGAAAATTATTCCAAGAATTCGTCTGGTATGAAAGAAAACGAGAGATCGTTGACCTGTCACGTTGACGGAATTATTTTTTTCTCTTTTATTTTTTTTTTCCTACTTTCATTTTCGCAAATCGCAGTATTTGAGATGAATATACCTAATTCAGCTGCTACCTAAAATCCCCCATCATCCTTAATATTAAAAATTTTTATTGTCATCTCATCTCGTAAAACCAATATCAGAAAATTTTTTTTCCCCTCTTCATTTCTCATTCTTTTTATTATTTTTATTTCATTCCTAAAAAAAAAAAAAAATTCAAATAAAATTTTTTCCATAGAACATCAATGTAAAATCCTTTTTTATAACGATGCGCTAATGATTTTATAACGACATTATTCGAATTTAAAACGAGCCCATGTATATATGCATATATATATATATATATATATATATATTAATTCCATTTAAGCTTGTCGCTTATATGAACAAGTGAGATGATAGCACCTAGTTAGTTGCAACGAGAGAGAATATAACCTTCGGAGCTTCACTTCAAGCATATATGTGCCTAGTTACATATACATAATATGTAACATAGCCTAACAATCGCTTGCTCCTCTTGCCCCCCTCATTTCACCCTTGTTCTCGTCCTCTCTTGTGCTGACGCGCAATGCCATTGGCATCTTCGTTAACCGGTCGTATTAGTTGGTCGCTCATTAAAATTGCAAGACCCCAAGAGCAACCAGCGCACTCGCACTAAGTTGAGAGGGTTGTGTCTCGTTTGGTATCACACCCCTCTTTGCCTCTCTACCCGTATCTCTCATCCCCGTTTCACTTTTCCCTTTTGCCCATTGAGAAACTTTGTCGAACACTTCGATACAGTCAGTCGCTTCGCTTCCGCAAACGACTCATTATGCTAATTAATTATCGTCGAGCGCACAACTTTACACTGCAGTCAGTGGATGCGAATATATATGTGTATGTATATTTATATGGGTGGATAAAAGTATGTATATGAATGTATACAGTCAAGCGTGTTAAACACGCGTGCATTTATTATATAGGTATATCACTATCAAGTTTGTTTTCACTCTCATTTAGTTATTTTATTTTATTTTTTTTTATTTTTTACACTGCCCTTTTTCTCGTAATACTATAAATTAATTTAATTTTTCTACGACACACATAATTACAATGTGTATAAATTTTTTAAAGGGCTTCGCTCTACACTTAAACGGTCGGCATTAACAAGTTTTATCTCCAACAAGAGTAATAAAAGTGTTATTAAAATCTCCATGTTGTGAGCTCGAGTTATTATACACGTTTGGACATGAGTTTTTAATTTGCACTGATAGTAATGTTTTTTTCTTCTTCAATTTCTTTTAAAAAATTAATCAATTACAATCACGAATGTATAATATTTTACTTTAATAAAATAAAAAATCAAATCTGAAAGAATTTTTCAAATATAAAATCGCGGAAATCGAATAATAAATAATGAAATGAAATGCAGCATTGATCTAACTGAAATAAAAAAAAAAAATATATCTATATATACATATAGAAATATGAAATTCCATATAGCATTGAAGAATACGTGAGTTTTAAAAAAATTCTTCGCAACTCAACCATGATATAATCATGATATATATTGTGTCAAATGATCGATAGCAATTCCGTGAAAAATTCCACGACATCGTCAAGTTTCCATGCATGCATGCAACCATATTCCCATAGGATATGTACAAGTAGACATATATATACCGTCATCACACTAATATAACAAAAAAACTCTTCAACACACATACATATACAAGAATGAACACGCACGCAAATGTACATATACACATACACCCTCTATATTCGACATGAGATGAGGAACAAAAGGTGGTTTGAATTGTTGGTGGAAAATTGCACAAGGCGATTTGAGACGATTTCCAGCACGACGAGTAGCCAATCCTCATGTTATATATTCCCACACACACATACATATATATACATACACTCTATCACATCTCCTCTACCCTATAGCGAAAATAGTAAACCGATGCGACTGACAGCCATTGCACAGGGTGGATAGAAATGGGGGATATATTCTCGATCATCTAAAATTGCATAGCGTCCTTTCCGTCTGCTACCTTCATACCATATACATACACTTAACATGTGTAGATATATATATTTTCCACTTTAACATCCACCTCATCTGTACATATGCATATATATATATCTTGTTCAACTTTGGCCTCACCTCATAATACCGTAGATATTCCTCTTTATCTATATATACCCATTCTCTCTCTCTCTCTCTTCATGGAAATGCTGCTGTTGATGCTTTCAACAGAGCATCGTGTATGGTGACGTGCGATATCAACCGACCAAAGACATTGAGTAAACTGCTGCGCGTGCCAATCGCTCATTTGCACGGCTTTTATTCACTACATAAATATATATTATATATATATATATATATATATATATATATATATATATATATATATATATATATATATATATATATATATATATATATATGTATATGTATTTATGTTTAAACTACAAGTATATTTAATATGAAAGTAAAGGCATAAATTTACCAGGCATTATGCTCTATTGTATTTAATCCCTCTCTTAAAAAGCTCACAGTCAATTACAAGATTATTTTGTTTATCTTTCAATTTATTACAAATTATCCTTGTACAATGAACAAAAAGAGGGAATGAAAAAAATAAAAATGTACAACAATGCTGTGTATTTTATGTATATAGTAAATTCCAATGTGTCATGAGAAGGAAAACAAAAAAGTAAGTAGAATAGGTTTTGTTTTTTTTTTTTTTTTCTATAGCTTTTTCAACAGACTTCTCCTACTGGTAATACTTTATTTTTTCATTCCATCCTCTTTCTCGCTCTCTTGCCTTCCCTCAGTTCAATGAGGTTTTAGTGGTCGCGCTCTGACATGGCTCTTCGACACCACACCAACACACAGCATGTCCCCGCATTTCCTTCAATACTCGTGTCTCATACAGAGTGGCTTTTCGACCTTCTCACCCTCTCATTCACTCGTTCTCTTGCTTCTATTTCACTATACTTGTCGTGTTTCCCTCTTCCTTCCTATCGACCTGCTCTCTCCCTCTCTCTCTCTCTCTCTGTACGCGGTTGCGTACACATCCCCGGGACTTTACGGTACGTTGGTTTATAACGTTAACAGCTCTTCGTAATACTCTACACTATCACAAATTTGCTTCTACCTTTATATATACATATGTACATATTATATATATTCACATACAAACTTGTGCACTTTATGTCGAATACGTTAATCAAGATCAATCGAGTAGAGATTGATTTATCAATATTTCAACACCTCATTCTACATTGAAATTAATTTTCATTAATTTTATCTAACAAAAATGAAGAAAAAAAATAGTAGATACAATTAATTTATTTTCTTTTGTCTGTTTATCGTCTAAATAACAATTATTTTATATACTTAATTTAATTTAACAGTATATAATACAATATATATAATTATTTGAGGGGAATAAATGTTACAAAATGAAATAACGTGGATCAAATGTAATTCCCAAATGCTTTTCTCACCTCTCACGTGTTTGTACAAGCGTCGAAAATATTTATTCCATATATATATACTCTGTATGTACTCTATATGTACACTAGAACATATATCCCCTGAGAAGGTAACCCTTGAAATCGACATCGGTATATTCTCTCGTACACATTTCCATATATATTTATAGATAGATAAATGTGTAGAGGTATATATTCTATTTTCATATATGAATATATATGTATATGTACATATATTTATATATGTGTTGAGTAAACTGTACACGCACATGTGTTACGTACAGCTTCTCATCCACTTGACTGCAGGCCCCTATACGCCACCGCGTGTGTGATGTTGCGTTGACGATATAAGCACGTGTAATCGCTCCAGTGCCAACCGGACAGACTTGGCGCGCGTCGCGTCACGAATTATTCCCTGAATACCGTAGTCCATTAGTGTCATGTCCAGTGACCCGGAGTATAACGCCAGTGAGAGGATGAGTAGAGTTTCAAGCATGATCGTGTCTCAACACAATATATAATACACGTTTTGTGCTTGGTGGTTGCTCTGTTGCGTTGGTGTCGTTAGTCAATTTTCAATTTGAGAATATAACAAGTGAATTTATTATACAAAAGGGAGTATATATAATTAAATAGCAAATAAAGAAGTATTTTCAAGACTCTATAGGGATTGGAAAATAATTAGAAAAAAAGAAAAAAATAGTATATTTATTATTTATATTAACGTTATGAATTTTTTTTTTTTTTTTGTCTCTTGTAATTTTGATGAAGCAATTACTCTTTTTGTCTTTGAAATTGTTGAAAGTTTTGGAGCATGAATTGAAGTTTCGCTGGAAATGAAAATACCCAACTGCTTCTCTCGACGGGTCGGTATAAAATATGAATATATATATATTGTACAAAGTAAAGTCAGGTTTGGTTATGTATATTGTATGTATATATATATACACATGTCTAACGCACGCCTACGCATACCAAAAACATCAGCAAATTGTAATTGAGTTGGTCGTTTCAAAGCGCGTGGCGTAATTATAAACGATATGCTGCATCGCAGCAATATTACAACTCATCCAGTTTTGCTCCTTCCACCATCATCATCATCATCACCACTGGGACTTTACCTTGCTACTTCTATTGCTTGTATCACTAATTTGCATACATACAAGTAGCTAAAAAAAATAAAATTGAATGAGAATTAATATCAGATTAAAAGTTATATAGAATAATTTAATGATAAAATTTATATTTATATTTTTTATTGATTCATTTATTTATTTTTTTATTATTTTGTATCTTTAAAATTAAATTTATCAATTTATTCTATATTTAATTTCAAATATATTTTTTTCACGTTTAATATAATGCAAATATATATTAATTTCCCATCGTTTCAACTGTGAATATGTTTATATAACACTGTTTATACATACATTCTATATAAATGCAATTGCAAACCGGTGATTCCTTTCACTCGCATACACATATGTTAACAATTACATGTATACAGTATAATAAATATGTATACTATACTTACCTACATATTCAAACCGATCTATGGCAAATACAGTAATTCAATATTCGGCTATTGTTCGTGTGCTCGCGGGCATACAACAAAAATGAAGTGGAATGAGAAAAGCGAAATTAAAACCCAATACGAACAAGTGAAATATGTCGAAAAAAAAAAAAATTTGATACTAAAAAAAAAAAACAATTGTATAAAATGGAAAGAATAAAAAAAATATATGAATAAACTAATATAATATTGAAGTAAATTTAAAATATATCCAACAAATTTAACAAATATATATTTGTATCAATACTCCATTTTATAAATACAATTTTCTATTCAAATTTTGAAAATAAATGTTTGAATGTAACAACTGAAATTGATTGACACATTTATAAAACATACAAATATATATTTATATATATACATATATCATAAATAAACTCATTCATTCATATACATATACATGTGAATAATTAAATTAAAATCAATTAAAAATGTGTGGTGAAAAATTAGAAAAAAAAAAAAAAGAAGATTATTGTGGAATGAGAATTTGATAATTAACAACGTTACTATTCAGCTTTGATATCGACACATAATCCTCTTAAGCGAACTCTGAACGTTTGTAACATGAACGTCCTTTAATCCATCCGACATTAATTAAGAATCGACTGATGGTGAACTCGTACGTATAGATAAATGTTCATCTTGTGCATACTTACAATTTTGTTCGATTGTGAATCCACAGCACGAGTCTCTCGTGAATGCGTATATATATGCATGGCATTATAAAGTATATATACGTGAGAATATATGTATACACATCTATGTACATATATAAATATATGCGCATGTCTCGACAGGCTTCGATGTCTTTCTCTCCAACGTAATCGAACGTCGAGAACACGCCTGTGAATTCTCAACCCCGCATTTGTCCGAACGTTGGAATCGACACGCGCCTCGGATTCTCTAGATAATTAATTATCCAGATTATACATGTATATGTATATGTATATAGTAAAGCATTTAACTATTATATTGGAATCTCAAATAATCTGTCTTTCAGTGAGAATATCACTGATTTAAACACGACACATTTATTGCCACGTATACGGTACAAAAACAAGTCTTTACCAGTTTTATAGGTATACGTGTATTGTATATATGTATTAAATGGGTATATATGTATTATTTGTCTGATGATATATATTTTAAAAACATTCTACGGCAATTAAATTAGCATTTATATATTTTATTTTTCCTCTATACTCGTCGAGTTTTTCCTGAAATTAAATCTCACTTTTTATATTTATTTTCATCTGTTCTTTTTTTGTTTTAGATTTTTTTTTTTTTCGTCATTCTTTTTTCAATCCTGTTGGAACGAAGCCAAAGCGGCGCAATCAAGTCATTATAATTGAGATATATACATTGAAAAAAAAAATATGTACATACAAATGTTTTCACACTTGAAAATAATTCAGATTTATTTAATAATTTTTATAATTTAATTTAAAAGGTGTAAATATTATTTGAGTACATTAGCGAAATGACTAATTAAGCCGTGTTTAGATTAAGGCTTTAGATTTTCTTTTATATATGAAAAAAAAAAAAATGAATAAAATTTTATTTTTACTGTCAAATATTCAAGACGAAATATTTACTCAGATTAAACTCCATCAGAATAAGAGAATGCAACTGATTATTATTCACTAGTGCATATTCATTCATACATATATAAAATGTAAATAGGACATAGTTGGCTCTCTATTTCTCTCTCTTTTGCCCATCTCTACCTACCTCACTTATTTTAATTCATATACACACATACGCTCGTGGATTGTCACGTGGATTCAACACTCGCGACATTCGTTACGCTTGTCTAATTTCACGTGGGTGTGAGTCATGAGTATTTTACTTTTAACTTGTGCCGGCGCCACCTCGTTTCACGTATGGTGCAATCACAAACGCACACGCGCAATTTTCCATTTTATCTCTCACTCATAAATATATATATATGTATCCATCTCATCCACTTTCCATACATACTGATACACACATACACACATGTATACACATTAACAAATCCCCAGAGGCATTATTCTACATTTTCCACGTTGCTCTTGTCGAATCATTCTGCGGATTAGTCGATCAACTTTTTTTTATTCTCTCATGAATATTTCGCAATTGAAATAAATCATTGTGGTCACTAATGTGTGGTCTATCCATTCATGTATACATATGTATAGATAGATATATAATAAATATACCTGAAGATATAAACATAAATTTATTTATTTTAATTTTTATGTTACAGAAATTGCAAACTATCGCTGAGGACTTTTGTGGCTTGGACGTAAATACGCCTCTGGGTGGACAAGAGCCAATGACAGCTGTTCCAGTATTGACTTTCACAAAATTATTGACTGCTGTCGCAGCAACATCGACCGGCGATTACACTGTCGTCTTCATCGGCACAAGCAATGGTCATCTAAAAAAGGTAAGATAAAAATATATATAAAAGTAATAGAAAAAAAAAAATCTATCACACACACAAATTTTATTTATCTCTCTATAAATAAATATAGAAATAAATCTTTCTAACCCATGTATGCTGTGTACATACAGAAACTTGAGATATATGAAAGCGCGAGAATAGAAATAAATAAATAAATAAATAAATTTCTACGTAGCAAATAACAATTTGCTACATATAAATACATGAGAGAACTGTCGGGCCGCGCTTCATTCGCGTCGACATTTTGCCTTGAAGGATATTCTCTTGGAGAAAGCCTCGAAGCCCTGATGTAATTTACGAAGGATGTAGCACACTACATAGATATATATATTAAACATATATCTTCGTCTTTCTCATTCTCTAAACTCTATTGCTCGTTCCATCACCCTTAGTTCACTCGTATAGAAACGCAGCAACTCGACTTATACCTACCTACGTATAACACACGCGCCTTCTTCGACCACCGACGTGATCTCTTCTATATATCGCTCTATTACAAAGTTTATACCCAACTGTATACGTGCTCAACAGCGACCAAGTGCAGTACAGAGACAGCTTCATGTTTTGTACTCTATGTATACACACACACACACACATACATATATTTTAACCTATCGTGCCAGTAGACATCCATGGGAACTGACAAAAACATCTCCATTAACGTCGCCCAAGAGAGTATACAGATGCCTAATGGCTGCTCCCAATAGTGCTTTATATGCACACCAAAATCGTTTATTCCCGTCCCCATAATCATCAAACAATCATTTATTTATTTATTTAATTATACATTTAATATATATTTAATACATCAATTAATAAATCTGACGTTTATCGATTAAATGCTGTCGTTATTGAGTTAATAAAATGAATAAATCCAATGGATTATATATAAATGAATGTATGTATTTGAGAGATAATAGGAAGAGTATGTAATATATATACATATACATATATGCAGAGAAACGAGGCGGAACGAGTGTGGAGTAACGTTACACGCTGATTACACGCACGTCGAAATGCTTAAAGCTGAAGCGTTCGCGCGCGTGAACGAGCCAGCTAGATGCTATATGTACATCTATATGTACCAATGGTCATGTATACATATAATTGTGTGTGTGATTGTGTGAGTGTTATTGTGGTGATGATGGTGGTGTATGTATATACATATATAGTGAAAACGCGGCGCCCACCGTTTGATTCATTGCCGCGCCCTGTGGGTAATCGCGAGGCGATTGTGATTAATTAACGAACGTGTGCGCGTAGGTAGTCCAGAATTGTTGGCATTGCTCGAGAGAGAGTATACAGTGGACTTTCTCGCTAGTTGTCTCGTTTTATCTATCGTATTCCTCCGGTATTTCTCGTTGATATATTTCTATATCTATTCTATTGCGCGCTTGCGTTAGTTTTGCATCCATGGAAAACTACGTATATATTTATATGTATATAAATGTACATATATATGATGAGAAACGAGCAATTATATTCAACGCCCATGTGGAAGTTTTTTTTTATTTTTTTTTTTTTTTTCATTATTATTTTTTTTTTTTTTATTTTTCTTTTTTGTAATTTTATTGTTGAATGGAGAAAATAAAGGGAAACGAAGATGAATAGTTGAGGTTATGTATATAAATGAAGAATGCAATTATTTACTCACGATATAAATATATATGTATGTATGCAGTTTTAATATTGATGATAATTATAGAATTATGTAAATGTGTGAGTATAACGGAGAAAAAAAATATTCATTTTATAAATTAAATTAATATTTTGTTTTTTTTTTTTCATTGTTGAATTTGTGACAAATATTTGAATTGTTTTGGTTTAAAAATGAAAAAAATAATCAATTTTAATTTATGGGCAAACGTCAATTTTTCATTTTTTATTTTATTTATTTATTTATTATTTTTTTTTTTTGAAGTATGGAACAAAATTTTTTTTTATGCGTACACATGCATACATATTGATATATGACTTACATATATACATCGTGCGCATTTATATATAGATTATGAATGAAATTCAAACTATTGTTGAATATTTTTTAATTTTTTTTTAGCTCTTTCATCACTTCGTCGAAATTAATTTGCTGTGGAAATTCATCTATTAATCTATCAGCACAATTGTTTGTAAATTATTCAAACATGATTGACATTATGTCATGTATGCTGCATAGTCTATGGCGACCCTGCATGATTTTTAATCATATATTTATTTCTTTTATATATCTATTTATTTATTTTTTCCTCCGATGAAAAATAAAGCACGAAAGCAATATGACAATTATGTGAACAAGATTCTATAATTCTATAAAACAATATGCATCAAGGCAATTGATCTAATGATTGATTGAAAGGTAAAAAAAAAAAATAATAACAGGGAATAAAATATTGACATTTCGCTCATTGCATTGATATAAAATCACTATTAAAATAAAGAAAAAAAAAAACATTCCACGTCAATTATTGGAAAATAAATTTAAAAAATAATATAAAATGAAATTAATAATTGCAGCGCATCAGTATGAGTAAAACAATATATAATACGAATATTATTAAACGTTAAAAATATGAATTCACAGTAAAATTAAATATGCCAAAGTGAAAATTTCCATACTAAAATTCAATGAATAATTTTATTAATTTCCAAATTCAATTTCATAATTACCAACAACTCTCTGTGATTGTGCATTATATGACGCTCATACATATAGTTTAATATGAGCAAGATGCACGAATATACCACGCTGTCACGCCCGATTTGATGCATAGTCCCGCATAACTCGTCCCGGAAGGATTATTAATTAATGATCGAGCCCTCTGTGTGTCTCGCTCTCTCGTTTGCACGTTTACTCTTGTCGTGCCGCGTGTGGCGCTCATTCGACCGCAAGTGCCGACTCATTTGGTTGAGCGGTGAGTTCACAGGTCACATGGAGATGCCACGATCTACGACCACATTCGATTCGACCTACGTGACCGTACGATAAAGTGTGTGTACATAGTGCATAGCTATATATTGCCCCGCGCGCCGCGTAAATCGTGCTGCGGCACATCCCGGATTTTGTTTGGAATCTCTTTCTATCGCTATTATATTCCGCCGCTATTTAACATCCCCATTGGTCAATTTTCTTCTTTCATTATTACACACGCGATAAATGCGAATGAACCACATACAATAATACACAATAATACATAAATGTATGATGTAAACAATATAATAAATATATAAAATATATATTTAATTTTCGATAATGACAAACATTTTATTTGTTTAGAGTTTGTTTTTATTTGCTTCACAGTATAATATATATTAAATAAAAATGCTCAATATATTTTTAAATCATATTCTCATGTACAGGTATACAGGCTATATGTGTATATAAATGTTTAAACATGTGTATATAAATATTTCTAAATGTTTGTGTGTATTTTTATATATGTGTAACACGTGTATTTGCGCAAACATTTTTCTTTGTCCGCGTCATCAGAGAGTTTTTACCCATTAGCGTAGAGTGTATATACATGTCACAATTTTTTCCGCATTCATCAACGTGTGTGGTGTGTATATAACACAATATATACATACATATATAAAGAATATAGTGGATATATATATGGATTGGGTGGTAAAAAGCGTGGAAGATAGAGTGAGCAAGGTGATTCGTTGAGGGGGAGGATGAGGTGACACAGTAGAGTACCTATGGTGGCTATACAACTAAAAACAACGGATGATCGATCGCATTCAAATGACTGCGGATTTATTTATTTTTTTTTTTCACTTTATGTAGATATATATATGTACATACTTTTTTTTTAATTGGACACGGTGGACACGCGACTCATTCGCATTTACGTCAGTATTCACAATTTTTTTTTCTATTCTTTTTCATTTCCTATTGAAATATATGTGCATTTGTATATAACACCTATATTTTTACATGTGTTTTATTTTAAATTAAAATTTTTGTCGGCTTGTTTCAACGCGTTATCTATACTGACAATGACGAGTTATATAATTGTCTCTATATGCCATCACACAAGGGGAATATGATCGATAATATTTATGTATATAGGGATGGATAATGTAGGAGGAGAGAGCTGGATCAAGAAAATGTAGAAAAAAAAAAATAAATGAAGGAAAATTGTGTTGTACAATTTTTAGATCGAATCTTTAAGGAACTCATCGTCCAATGTGAAAACACTCGTGATGTTTGCTCTCTCTCTTTCTTTCTTATATTTCTCATCCCTTTCTTTTCTTGACTGTATAATCTTTTTTTTCTTTTTTTTCTTTCACTGCTTTATTCCTCCGGTGAGATTAATTTATCCGTTGATCCTCTCTATACATCCTCTACCTTTTGCCGATCGTAGTCTCGAAGTGGTCCTTAAATAATTGATGCTCGCTCTCGGGCAGAATATGCCGACTCACTTCAAACTATATGTGTATATATATTCCACTTTATATAGCTATGTATTCTATATGGACATATTGCAGTGGCTTCTATAAATAAACGTTTAATACATAAATAATGAATGCTGCGGTCTAATCATGAGAAAATTTATTGTTGAGCAAAATGAAACAAAAAAAAAATTTTATATTTATTTATTTTTTTTTATTTCACGCTCAAGCGCATTTTTTTATTTTCTTTATTCTTCAAGCTTATTTCCTTACTATCACTGGGTAATATTGTTCATTTCTATGATGTATAAACCTCTTTTTTTTCTCGTCTTTAAATTCCAGGTGCATATAAACTTTTGCATCTTATACAGTACAAAAACTCAGCATTGGATTAATTATCCAACGAGCGCAAAGTCGCAAGATGCAAAAGCCGCGAAGAGTCTTTATCTTTATCCACCCCATGTACTAGCAATTACACGTATTTAATATATACATACCATGTTTGTGTATGTATATACATATATTATTCAGTATAGATGTGTGTATGTAAATCTGTAGAGCATTTCAGACGTTGTTCTAATAGTAAAACTTTGTTTGGAACAACGCGTTTGGTTGACTAAGTTCGATTGAGTTTAGACGATTAAGTATTGTCCATGCTGTCACTTGATGCAAAATTAATTAAAGTCAGCATTAAGTTGTGCAATTGATCATTCGGAAGAAAAGAGCAAATATTGAATACACAAATCTATAAACTAAATAAATTCACTTGAGTTGATCGGAAATAAATGTTTGTATAAATTTGTATAGTTATAATAATATTAAATATTCAAACCTCAAAAAATTTAGCTTTATATAAGGCTGAATATATTTTTTAATAGAAATAAAAATTCGTCAGAATATTCAAAAGCATAAAATTATTTTAGTCTCAAATTAATATTTAATTTTCGTACTAGTTTTAAGTCAAAATATTGATTTTGTATGACGAATAAAATTCAAATTCATATCTCACATTTATTCGCTATTTATTATTAACCAATCTTACTATTTTCACCTTTTAAAATTCGTCTCCACATTTCACCAAGTTACACAATGCATCAATCAATTATTCCACATTATATACATTATACGATTATTTTTAAACTAAAATAAAAAATAGATAGTTCAATCTTATATCACATCACAATTTCCACATTCTCAAATCAAGAATAAATCCCACAAAAATATATATTTAAAAAAGAATATTATTCTCAAGCCAAGAATATATTTCATTTTATTATTCCAATATCTCAACGAATTATAACTTAAAAAAAAAAAAATACATCAACAAACCACCTACATTATAAATATTTTTAAAATGTGTTAGACATTGTCTACGTACAAATCCCACCATTAGGTATAAAACCAGAGGACGTGCATAATTTCCACGCCATTGCACTCACAATGTTATTTTACTCCTCCAATAAGACGACATGAAAATGGCCGCACACATTTAAAGAGACACTGCACAATTTAACCATAGTATACTATTAAAGCGTCGCATTTTACATATGCACATATATGTAATATTTATGTATATATATCTATCTATATCTATATCTATAAATGTTTGAACCATCAAGAATCATACCTACATGTCGTATGGGTAATAAAAACGTGTAGAAATATATGCATGAAGTACAAACAAAAGATGAGGCGATTGTCTGTCACAATTTTTTATTTTTTTTTTTTTTTGCATAACAGCTGTAAAGTTTAAAGAAACGATCGATTGCTTTGAAAGTTTTGTTTCACTCGAATTTAAACTTCTTTTGTTCACGCACATAATATTCGTTCTCCATTTTTCTCGTATATATTTGTTTAGCATCGTTGTGGCATCACTCGTTCAATATTATCACCATATATATACATTTATACATATGTGTATGTACTATTATAGTTATACTATGTATGGGATGTATGTATATAATAGCAGAGGATAATGGGTAATAATATTGGAAATGGTATACATACCATTTGCATTTTATTCTGTTTAAAATATAGGATATGTACAGAAATTCACTGTATTTCACAGTATTAATTTTATTCCAACATATTTTCTAACAGTATATCTCAACAATTTATATGGTTATATTTATTTATTTTTTGATGAGCGTACAGTATTTCATTTCATCTTTATTATATAATTCTTGATAATTTTTATTTTCGTCGACAACTCGAAATTAAACTCAAGCATGTATTTCGAGTTTTTATATTGTCTAATATATCATTCTATTTTTTTTCCCTTTCCCAATTTCATTTAAAACCAGAAAATTATATTTCATTAGAGAACATTTTCTTTCAACATGAACGTTTATAAAATATATAATATCAATTATTCCATCAGTTGTGTATATATTTCTTTGAAGACATAATGTATAAAAAAAATTATATTGAAATTTTCATTACAGAAATTTTTTTAAAAATACTTTCGTAATTACTCTCAAGTCCATCAGTTCACTTCAACATCGCACAAAGGTATTATTATATTTAAACAAAATACATACATACATATATAAATTAAACTTATCTGAGAGAGAAATATAAAAATCGACGCGCTTATAGTCGTAAAGTGAGATTGAGAATTTCTCTCTATAACACCCCAAGTTCCATCATCGTCTCTCTTCGTGTATCGCACTGATACTTGCATCTTTATGTACCACTCACAAATATATATACATATACAACCGGATGTACTTAAATCGAGAGCCCTTACACAACTTTAATATATATTATATATTAAATATTTTTATTATTATCATTACACGTTGATGGTTAACATCTACCAGCAACAATTCACGGGCGCGCAAACATCTAAAGCGATTCGCGATTGACCCGTTCTATAACCTCTTTATAACCATACGATGTGCGCGCATAGATCCGCGTTGAATCTGTCATGGCAGCCGCCAAGTTGCACACACTAACTTCTTCACCAACGTGTACTTCTTATATGGCATTAAAATTCTTTACTTCCGCGATGATCGCTCGCTCAATTCGCATAAATACAATCCCATGATATTGACGATACGCCACTCTTCTATAACTCTTTATCTTCTTTACCAACCATTTTCATGAGAACCCTTGTCTAATAATGTTTGAGAAGGGGCAAGATGCACGATCGATCACCCACAAATAAGACTGCGGTCAAAGGTGAACAGCCACCTCACTCTCTTGTACTTTTTCCCAACACTTATATACTCTCCTTCTTTAAACTCACTTTCATATCTCTCTTACACCCGCTATATAACTAAGTGACTATAATATATAGTGTACTTATAATACATACATGAATACACATATATATATATATACATACACAAGTATTTTACTGTTCTTTTAAATCTTTCCACACATATATTCATCTATATGCTCTCTTGGGAACACGTCACGACAAGAAACGCGTCATGATTGCTATCTTGTATATATATTTTATCAACCCCTCGAAACTTTATTTATGAATATCGCCCTTATCAATCTTTAATTTCTAATTCTGTATTTATATTGATGTATATATATGTCTATGTATAAGGGTTCAAAGACCACTGAATAAATTGTCAGATCAGTTATAATGTCAATGTCATGATAGACTTATTTTATTTTTCATTGAGATTTAATCGCTTTAGTATATATGATGAGAAGAAATAAAAATTATTTACAGCATACACGTGTATCATTAATCAGACATCTGTCATCGTAGATAATTAGAAATTTATTTATGAACTAATATGTATATGTATATTGCTAGTTAATTTTATATTAATTCATTGTGAATTATCAATATTATTCATATACATGTATAATGTCAATATTATTTACGTGCCCATTAATTGGGATAAAGTCAAGAAGGCTGACCAATCGCTACTGTTAACTCAATGTATATAAACAGGTGTATGCTCGTTAGATAATTCTCGCCGGGGTTATGTGTAATACTCGTAAAATATACACCGTCTCTTCTCGTCTACCTCACAATACCAATGGCAACTATAGTCAAACTTAATATGTATATCTTCATATTAAATATTATATACATATATACATTCGTTTATTCTTTACTCTCTAGAGAGCTGCTTATATATAAATCTTGCGCGTCAAGTAACAAAACTACAGTTGACAAAATACGTATTTATATATTTGTGAATTATGTATACGTTATTTTACAACTGTAGTTTGATTTATTTATACACAGATAGAATGCTCGTATTAAACGTCGTGTGTGTTTCATGATTTTTGACAGACAATAAAATACAAGATGAATGAATATAAAAATGAACAAAAGGATCATGTATACAAAAAGATAAAATAAAAAGATTCTCACGATACAACTTTCACTGCTCCATTTCTTTTTCCGTATTATACATAAATATAAATACATTTAAATGTATATCGCATGGCGAATATATTGTCGATTGCTATCAGGCATTTATTGTACTGACGCCTACCACGATTACGCTGCTATTAAAATTTTCCGTTTTATTTATTTTTCTTCTCTTTTTCGACTTTGTTCATTTCTTATATATACGTGTCTTTTCCTTTATTTATTTTCTTATTTTTTTTTTTTTTATCCCTTTCATTTCATTCTCTTCTCTCAGTGGTTTTATTTACCGATTGCTATCGTCGTTGGGGAGCGCGCTGTCGTGGATTGTGTGCAGATCACGACGCTCTCACGCGCGTCTTGGGCCGGGGCGACACGAGCCGACTTTGCGCCGATCGCGCTAATAAGATAAGAACACACGCAGTTGACTGTTTGATTTATATATCTAATATAAAATCATACATATATTATATATACATATACCTACATTTACATACACACATGTACATTATATTTATAAATTTACAATAATCAATTTTATATAAAATTAAATTGCAACATAATATGAATTTATAAATATATCTGGTTATAATATATTGTATACACGATATGAAATGCAAGGGCGTGTATCATTAACCACTGTGTATTTATTAATGCCATGCATGTATAAATGTATCTGTGTGTGTGTGTGTGGGTATACGAGAGATACTACGACGCGTGGCCCATTGCAAATTGGACGTCTCTAATGTCGTATTTGCATTCGACCGCGTGACGTTGGTTCCCTGGTGAGTTTGAACGCACCATGGTGGAAAACAAGACGTCTCACCTCATGCCAAACGTGTATACATATATATATATTTATGTGTAAAGCCTTTATATATATATGTATACAGTATTTCTCAATTTCGTATTATATACTGTGGAAGCGACGCAATCGAGTAGCAAGCACCGCCAACAACTTCTTTCTCGACGCCACGTATTTCTCCGTCTACATCACTCCCAAGTGTATACATGAACACGGTCGACCGCAACGAAGAAACGGATGTGTATATGTAGGTATATATATTTTTAAATATATATATATATATATATATAGATATTGTGAGTGACGAAGAAATGAGAATGAGGATGGCGAGAAGCTAGCTAGCTGCCATTAAAGTCACTCGTGGGGTCATGCGGAGCAAAGGAGTTTGCGAATAAACGAGAGAAACCATACAAAATTCCGCGGTAAATTTTCTCGTTCATTCTTTTGCACTGGGTTTTTACATTATGTTCATCTCTATATAATATTTCTTTTTTGTTCTCTTTACTTTCGTCAGCGAATTTTCCGCGAGTATGCAGCGGAATAAAAATGAAGATGTGTGAGTATATGGGAAAATTGTGCGGAAGGTGCTGGTTTGTACAAGGAAGATAGAAGAGTAAATGAAAGTGTATTTTCATACGTTTGAATTTTTAGAGAAAGAGAAATGCGAATTTTTATCATTTATTATTATTATTATTGTCATTATTTTATTTTTGTTTCAAGTTTTTTATTTTTTAAATGTAGGAGAGAATTTTTTAATTAAATTTTTTTCACGACATATTTTGAAATTTTTTTTATTTTTTATACACAATTGGGTTCACGATATATATTAGAGATAATGCTTGTCACTGTATGTATAATTCTTTTTTTTTTATTTTTATGTTATGGATAGGCTATATAGATGAGTATATGATTTATTGTATAGCAAAGACATTTTTTTTTTCTCTCAATTTAAAAGTTGAGATGACGACGGTCGAAGGGAAATTGAAAAAGAGTTTTTTTTTTCTTCTTGAGAAAGAAAAAAAAAAGGAATATACAAAGAGAAAATGGAACAAAATATATAAAAAAAAAAGAAAAAAAGTAAAAGCATCAACGTCGACATCTTCGTCGTCGTCTCGAATGAACGAAAAGTCTCTCTCACGATTTTTCCACTATCATATATACATACATACATGTATATATTTTTAGTCGATTCAATTCCTGATAATTTTATTTCATTTTGCTTGCCACCGGTAGAATCGCAAGGGTACCCGTGCGCCCATTGTAATATACATATACATGCTTGCCTCTTATTGTACTTCCGATCTCATATATATACATATATATTTATAGAAATAGGAAAAACGTATCTATATATATAAGTATTATGTACTTATATACTGTCTTCTATTCTCTGAAATGGCAGTCATTTAATTTAAATTTCCAACGACCTTTTATCTCATTCCACGGTTGATGCGCCTGAAATTTCTCTAGTGAGTTTTAATCGTCAACTAATGCAACATCATTCAAAGTTTTAGAACATTTAATATATAATACATTTACGACATCAATGAAATATAGATTGTGTTTATCTACAAATGCACGATAGTGTGGAAACAACTATTGAAAGACACCATCACATTTGTTTGTGGTTCATCGAATCAAAATGGGTCATATAAACGCGTTTGAATTCATCGTTGTCGATTTGTTTTCTCAAAAGTAACTCTCGATTTAGATGCATTTAAATTTCCCATCGGGTACATGAGCAGCAATTTGCTCTCAACTCTAACACATAGATAGATACATGTATATATAAATATATGGGTGTATGTATTGATCAAAGCTTCGACGAATTTGTGAAAAGTCGAATAAATCCCACTGCGTGGATTTCCATGAAATGAGGTCACATGTTTCAGACAAAAGTCCATGGAATATGCTCTATTATTCACTTGAGACATTTTATATCCAGCGAATCCATTAAATATTTATTCAGAAAAATTCAATAAAAGCCACATGGACTACATTAAATTTATATACTCACAAAAACGTTTCAACAAAATTTTCCATAAGAGTCAATTGGAATTGTATCGTATTTTTCTGTTTTTTTTTTTTTAGATAATTTTTTTTTTTTTACTTACAAATATTATTTTTATCTCAGAGACGAATAATGATGGTATATAAATCTTTCCCTTTTTTTTCTTCTTCCATTGACGTATGCATATTTCAAGGATATATTCAATATTCATTAACCTGGAAAATCTTATGCGTGGGGGCCTTGGACGCTCACCCGATATAGAAAATACAAAGCGTATAGTCTGAAGAAACAGAAGCTAACAGAAAGTAGGTTGTCCGGTATATATTTACACTGTCAACAACTGAGTAAAATGAGCGACAGTACAACGCAGAGAGAATGTATATATGTATAGTAGTTGTACAATATTGATGATGGACAACAGAAAGAAAAAAAAAAATAATTCATCAAGGATAAAAAAGCTTGATAACTAGAAGTGTGACATATTCATCAAGATGATTTCACACGTGGTAAAAAAAATATATATAAAGCCCTATATATTATACATATATGCAATTACCATGGCCCAGTTTCTTTATAAATATATTCATTGCATTAACACGTACATACATACATTGATCATTCATAAAGAACTTCTAAGAGTACATAACATGTATGTATATTAAAAAACTTCATAACGCACTCGAATGAATTTCAATGATTTATGTTGGTATAACTTTATTTTTTTTTTTTTGTTCCTTTCATTATTTTCTTTTATTCATCATCTCTATATATAACGTATCTTCGTGCATAAACATGGACATATATGTACTGACAATTGGTGCACACTTTGGTGATTGAGACAAGTGAGAAAAAAAAAAAAGAGGAGCGAGTCAACGAAATATATACGTGCACATTTATGTATATAAATATGTGTGGATATATTTATTTATTTATTATAAGCACGTGGATGAAGAGAAAGGAGAGCGGGGGTATAGGAGAGTATATACACGAAAGCAATAACAGCGTGTTATTGCTGCATCTCGCTTTACAACGATGCGGATTTTAGCCAAACTTGGTGCTGTTGAAACCCGGGTTAACTTTCACGTGAGGGTGTTACGCGCGCCATTACACTTCTCAACGTGAGTTTGTCGTTGTATATACATAAATTACTATGTATGTTACATACGAATGTGTGACCATAAGACTTGAATATATATATATATGTACAATGTACATGTATATATACGTATAAATCTTTACATTCTCACTGCTTTCAACTTTTCACTCGCGATATGTTCACTTTTTTCTTTCTTTTATTTTTCCATTGAAACTTCAATCAAAGATTTTATTCATTCTTTGATTTATTATTTTTAATTTCATTTCACTTTTAGTTCAATGTAATATTGAATAAAATATTTTTTACTTAATGAAATCATGTGATATCATACACGTTTGTATATATATATAATGCATTTTATTTTATAAAACTTTTATCTTTTCAATTGCGGCCTTTCTTTATTAATAAACTTTTGAAATATATATTTTCATGTTTCCATCTTATAGTAAATATATACATGTATATACACATATATATATATTTACATAGGAGGCGCGTTAAAAGTTGTAACAAAAGGGAAAACGCAAATCAAGATGGAAATATTAATTCACATCATGCATTTCACGTTTGATATCAACATAATAAAATTCAGGAACTTTGCAACTATACAATATTGCATTTAATAATATAATATATATATATATATATATATATTATACATGCATATATATGTACATGTAAAATTTACGCGTGGCGTCTCGTGAATTCACGTATGTAACAAGATATACTCTGTGACTATCGTGGGTGCGCAAAATTAGTATATGAGAATACAACGAAATAGTATTCTCATATATACATATATACATATATACATAATAGTACGTCTATATATATAATGTATTGCAGTATAAGTAGGCATAAAGAAATAGACAACGTATGTATATATATACATTTCTGCACCACGCGCTAAAAATAAATGTTTCATAGAACCTATAGACAATATATACACATGAGTATATGTATGTATGTATATTGTATATATATAGTATATAATAAGCATGAGGAACTTATAGAATAGTCATATAACATAAACCCACGACCACTTTCCGTCTCGTTACTGTACGATATACGCTTGTATTTATTTTATTTACCATAATCTTTTTTTTTTATGTTTTTTACAATTTTTTTTTTTTCCCCATTTTTCACATTTTATATATTTTTTTTTTATTTCATACTTTCAATTACTCAGGTTATCGTCACTATAATGAGACACATACATTTATGTTTGAGTATATGTAGGTGTGTGTATATTTGTATTTGCATGAGATTAGGTGGTGTGTGTGTGTGTATGTGTCATTGGAATTTACTTTTGAACCGAAAGTGTGGAATTCCATCCGCTGAAACGCGCACGCTCACGGTAGTAAGTATAGTAAATACGCAATAAAACCGGTTTTGGTGTATATACCAGTACACGAAACGCGTAAATGTTTCATTTGTCAATGTGTTTGTTTATTTTGTTTATTTGTTTGTATGTATATAAAATGGTAGGAGTCGATGATTATTTATATATCCTATATCCATACCAGTAGTTATACACGATTGATTGGACAATAGAGATGTATGTATTCGTTCAATAAATTAATATTTTAATCGTAAAAATTGATTAATAGATAATTTAATAGAAATAAATTTATTAATCTTGCAATAATTAGCATTTAATATTAAATTAATTTAAATCAATTATTTAAAGAGTTGTAATGTGCATTGGAACATGAAAAAAAAAAATTCAATAAATAGATAAATGATTTTTTTATGACAATGACAATGAATAGGTAGTAATAGTTGAATTTCTATTCAGTTAAAGAGCTTCACATAACATTCTAAAGTACAGTACCTACATATATATTTATATTACACGTACTTATATACAGGTATATAAAAGTATTGGTAGATGAGAAAAAGAACGGAAGAGTCGAAAGGAATCGAAGAGATTTTACGAATGAAATTGCAATGGCAGACTTTGGTCGTCTGCCATGGTCAAAATGTGGGAATCGAATGATAAAAGAAGGGATGAGAGGTAGCAAAGTGGTCTATAACGTCTATTTCCCACATTGAGTCTCTTTCATCTCTTCTTTTACCCCCATTGGGACACGTTTTCTTGAAAATATCATTCGATTCGTTGAATCGTTCTCTATCCCATACATGTATGCCAGGATAATACTTTGTTCCATATATATTTATATGGACATGAGTTTATGTGTGTACTTATATACATATATGTATATATATATGTATATAATATACTTCAATTGTCGTTTTATATACCCTCGAGGCGAGAGATACCCAATACAAGTGAACGCCAGTGTCGTTCATATTCTTCCAAAAAATATATTAAACATAATCCTAATATAAAAAAATTAAATATAAATTTTTTTTCTATATTTTCCTTCAATTTATTTATTCAGTACGCTTCATTATTTTTTTATTTTTGCATCAGTGAACGTATCACGATGTATTTTTAGAATTATTTTCCACTGCCGTCATATCAAGCCTGAAGGCATATGAACGAAACAGAAAATATTTTAATTAGCGCGTCACACTCCACTAATATTTTTCACATTAATCATCTTCATAATATACCTATACACACAATGTATATGTAATATGTATATATAATTTTTTTTTATTTTTTTTTTTATTCAGTTATTATTATTTTCCATTTTATATTTCACATTTATTCACAGATCCAGCTGGATTTTTGTGCTGATACCTTTATAATATAACACACATCCAATACCTGCCTAAACTTTTTCACATATTTTCTTTCATTTTTTTTTTTTTTCCCCACCCTTAAACTCAAGCAAACTTTATTTATTTATTTACTTATTTTTTTCTCCAATGGTTAAAAAGTTATCGCGTTACATACATACATATAAATATATACCTACACATATACATATTCCAAACGTGAAACTGATTTACGAACTAGTACACCATAAACTTTACACTACTCTGCGTACATATATGAGAAAGTAATTGAGTGCACGCACATATAAAAAAATAATACATACGAATTTCTCTAAAGGTTAAAACAGGACTTTCACCCCTTTCTCATTCTCTTCCATTCTGTCTCAGAATTTTCCACGCTCACCCTTCTATACATACATTCACAACAAAGTCGTGAGACATACCTACGTGTTATATTAAAATAGAAGCCTCGAAATTTTCGGCGCACAAATATACATACAAAAGAATAGATAAAGGAAACGAGAGTGTATATATAGTATAGCATATAGAGAACATTATACCGAAGTAGATTGCGAGAATGAGAAAGAGTGAAAGTTGTCCCAAGTGTCTCGACATATTTTAGAGGTGCGCGAACGACAAAGGGTTGCGGAAGAAGGGCGACAAGTGTGCGGGTGGCCTTTACAGTGCTTCTGTTACTGCTGCTGGTGCGCTCATCTTTCGCCCCGCGTGTGCGATGAAACGTACGCTAGTATATACATATAATATATATACATTTATACACTGAAAGGCTTGGTAGTGGATGAGAGAGTGCACCCGTCGACCTGGCAAGAGAAACGTGAAACAGAGACCTGCAATGGGGCTGGGCCCACGTTGGCTAATATATTACAAGGACGAATGGCACGAAAGGCATTATAATATACGAGCCAGAGCCCAGACGCTTCACAACTTTATATATGTATATGTATATTTACTATATAAGTGTGCTCTTTCAACTTTACTCGGTCGGTCAATGTCTTCAAGCTTCGTGTTGAATTTTAAACCACCCACCAGACACGCCGGATATCGTTTCCTGTACAAATCGCTATACTGATTTAACCTTTCTTATATGTACATATGTATATGAATGTATATATATGTGTGTGAAGTATATTTAACGCTATATGTATATGTTATGAAATATATAACTAACTAACTCGCTTGATTTAGTTTAAATTGCAAACTGATGCTTATAATCGCTCTGTCTCGATTCGCCTCATTCAATGAGTGAAATTTATTTTTAAAAAATATAATCGAATTTTTAATATTATCATTTTTTTCTTTTTTAAATGAAAAAAAAAAAAAAATATCCAATAAAAAGTAAATCAGATAAAATGCTATCTGAAACAGTAATCGAATAATCTTTAATCGAAATATTCTATATGAATATATATATATATGTATTATTTTTTACTGTATGTGTAATATATATATATATAGATTGAACGGGTTGTCAAATCAAATCGACTCTTGACATAGCTAGTAACATTTGCCGATCAACTAGCTCGCAATTTTTCTCTTCTTCACTCTCATACAATCATTCGCTAGCACAAATCAATATCATCATAGTGTGTATATATACCGCGAATAAATCGATATATTTATATGAGTTGGTATGTGCCTCGTTACTTCTCCTCTCTTTTTTTCTTCTCTTCCTGGCTTTGCTTCAATGTTAGTGTGTATATGTACACTCTATGTACACTGTGCGAGTGGTCGTTGCTGAATTTTCACGCGTCAATGACGGTCAAACGCCAAAGCGTAATTCTATACCTATCCAATATTGTCACTCGTCAGTATAATTCACTGTCTCTTCCTTTTTCTCTTGTCTCTTTCCATCTATTTCTCTTCCTTTCTCTATACACACACACACATGCATTTTATAGATTGATATGTATGTCTATATATAATTATATCTTTTTGTAAATATATATATTTGTTCGTTCATATTTCTACTCCAATTTATACAGATCATAATATTCCAACGTGACTTCGTTTTTCTATTACTATTGCACCATACCAAAAAATATTAAATTAGAGAGGAGAAATAAACAAAGATTCGTTCATTACTACTAACGAATCATCAACGCGACAAGTTCACGGTGGGATAATTACAGAGGGAAATTATTTTTTAATTTATTTATTATTTTTTTATTCCTGTGTTTTGAGTTTATATAATTTTTATTTATTTATTTTTTTTTAATTATGTAACGTGAGGTGATGTTATGTATCGGCACTTCCTGTTGATGTGTATTAATAACAGAGTATGGTGTTGTCAAAATGGCAGAGAGAAAGAAAAAAATTAAAGTGAGATTGAGAAAGATGGTTTATATTGTAATACTCTTGGACAAAGCGTTCGTTGGGTATATAAAAAGTAATCGTCAATTTTGTTCGCCCGGTGCCTGCTACACTATTGCGCAAGATGAAGGGACAAAAGCCTCGTTGGTGCCATTCCTCAAGGGAAGTGAAGAAAAGATAGAGAAGTGTGAAAGTATAAATGATGAAGAAAGAGAAAGAAAGAGGAAATAAGATTTGTCTTTCAACTCACATTGGCCTCTCTTTCAACAGACAAATTACTCAGCGCGACTTGCATTCTCGACATTTTTTTCTTTCTTTTCTCTTTCATTATACGAATATATGAAAGAAATAATAAATAAAAACTTCATGTATAAGTCATTTATATCAGTTTTTATTTTATATTTATAACAGGTAATAAGGATAAAGTGTAATAGTTGGTAGATAATTTTTTTTCCGCTTCGTTTCTTTCTTATTTCCCTTTTTTTGTTTTTTTTTTTTTATCTCTGTATTAAATATGATTCAGATTGATGGACGTTGCGAGAAAGTAGTGTGATGTAAGGATGGCTCTCGAGCGTATAGATATTTTACGCGACAAGAGAACATCAGGGTGGAAAAGAGAACACGTTATAGGAACGTGCAGAAAATATAAGGGAATGAGAGTGTATGAAACGAGTGAGCGAGAGATCGATGGTGAAAAAAGGAAAGAGACGTGGGTGGGTATATAGTGCGCGACAAATTGGTCGTGGAATTTCTTCTCGTTGAAAAGTCTTTTGCGCGACGTTCGCTCTCGCATCTTCTCATCGATCTTCACTCGGGTCACGAAGTAGCTATGCAAAATATATGAGAACGAAGCAGTATGTATTAGAGAACGGTATGAGAGGGGGTCCACACGACGAAAAAAGAGAAAGGGTGAAGTGTACAGTATAAAAAATGAGTTCGATAAAAGTTCCATCGCTTTGGTTGATCGTTGCCTCATGGTTTTTATAAGTTAGAAAAAAAAAAAAACAAAACACATACCCATACACTTATACATACAAAAGCAAATAAGTAAAACGAAAAAATATATTTATACACATTATTACAAAGCAGTAAAATGAGAATCGATACTCTTCTATGTGAATTCAATTTCTTCAGAGAGGATCAATCCATTTTATTTTTTTTTATCTTTGGAGTTTTCCAACTTTGATTTTGTTAAATGATTTTTATTGAGAATGTATGAAAGTTATATACAATATATATATTGAGAGGAAGAGAGAGAGAGAGAAGTTGGTGAAGAGTTGAACGGAGTCGTTTAAAAGTGGAGAGTGCCATTGCGAATTTCATTCCGTCGCGTCATTGGAAACTCGCACACACCAATGTTAAACGAGCAACTCGATCCTTTTACTTCTCACTTTTCGTTTATGATTATCGTCTATCACACTCTTTTAAACACATACGAATTATATATGTGTATGCCATCAATGTTGTTGTGAAATGACGTCTCAAGTGATTGTCTCACTACTTCCCCTTGGGTATATGACTCGGTTCAAAATTTATCTCGTAAAGAAGATATTGACGAGCTCGCGGCATAATTATATATAGAGCTTTGTCAAAATTAGTTTAGAAATTTCCAAGCGTTCTCTTGTCATTGTCATTCGTATACTAATTGTTGTATATTATACATATAATTATATATATATATACTTTTGCCTTTGTAATATATTGTACCACTTGCTTACTCTGTCGTTCTCTCGTATACATATAGTTACATACATTTATATTGCAGACGTGTATATCTACAGTAATTTCACTACTCTCTCGACTTGATTCATGTGAAACAAACGATCTCTCATATATATATATATAATAATAGTTACGTCTCAACTTTGTTGCAATTTAGTTTGTCAATTTTAAGTAATGTTTGACAACTCAGTATAAAAAATACTTTTGTACTTGTAATTAAGAATAGAACAGAAATAAAATAGTGTAATTAATATTTTTATTTCTTAGAGAATATATATAGTCAAATTAAATTTATTCATTTAGAAATTATTATCAAATTATTTTCATGATGGTTGGAAATATTTTTTACATGGGTGTATAAACTTATGTATATTTAAAATAATAATATATGTCTATGTATTTTGCAACGCTGTGAAAATAGGTATATGTATAGTAAGCCTCGTTAACACAATTTTCGTGGTCGTGTTAGCGAACATCTCAAGGGTAAGTTGAACTCCGCTAACGAGCGAGTCAATTCGCGCCTATGTTGAAGGGCGCCTTTGTGCGCTTGACGATAAATCGAGACATACGACATGGACTTTCAACTTATCTTACTTACATATATAATATATATATGTATGTATTATTGCTGCACTCAAGTTCTGGGAAACGAAGCGATTTACTTCACTTCTCTTTGCGGTAATTTACACAATAATTGTACCTGAATATTCGTAAATGCTCTGATAATTCTCTGCTGTTAAAGTCAAAGTGGACTAAAGTGTATGTATGTGTATGTGTATATTATATTTTATAGATGTATATAATCGGTGAATGAAAGAGAAATGCCACTCAATAAATCATTAATTTCATTTGAAATTACTTCAACAAGTTAATTAAATCGATTAAATTAATTCCAAGTTCAAAATTATGTATTTATTATTTTTTTTCTTTCCTGCTATGAGTTTGAAATTATATTTATGATTTTAACTGTGTATAAATTGGAAAATTATTCAATCGAGCGAAATACACATTAATATATTTAATATTATTAAACTATATATGCATATTTGTGTTTTATTGTATAGTGCAATAACAACTATAATTACAGAGGAATAAATATAAATTAATTAATGGAGATAGAGAATTTATAGTGATATTTATTGTAGATAAAGATATTTATATTTTTATTTATATATACACATGTACATATTTTTTATTTAAATATATATTATACTTAATACGTATATAAGAAATTTAATCCTTACACTGTATCATTAAATTTTTTCATATTTCTTTGTTATACAGTATCATGAAATAAAAGTATCTTTAATATTTTTCTCCTTTCATTGAAAAATGTCAAGATTATAATATCAAAGGTACAACTAAATATGAAACAATTTCCAACAAAGAAATTTTAATAATTTCGTAAATAATATATTTTCTTTCTTACTTATATTTAATTTATATTTCTTATTATATTCTCACATAATTGTTGTATTTATTTTAAATCATCAAGATTGCATAATTCTCAACTTAATCAATCTTAAAACTCTACAAGCAACAATGAAATAAAAAAATAAAAAAATTAAATAAAATTATAAAAGTAAAATAATAATATAATTGCCATTTATTTATATGATGTAGTTTGTATATTTATTTTTTTTTTTCTTTTCATACAAACATATTTTTATTAGCAAATGAAGTTGACGTTGTATATATCAGCACGGCAATAATATACACGAAACATTTATTTATTTTTTTTTTTGTATCCGTCGAGCAAGTTATATAAGAGAAAGTATGACGGGTTTATAAATCGTGTGACACGGGGGGTTGAAAATTGTGCTGGACTGAATTGCTATTATTTTATGTTTCTTCTTTTTCTTATATATTTCTCATATACCCACTTCTTTATCGCTCTCTATACATAACAAAACATTGATATATTATAGAAAAACCTTTGACTCGTGACAATTTTCCAACGATGTAAACTATCATGATAAAAGTAAACGAAAGAGTTTATAAAAATAAAACTCGCGCATCATATCACACCCAAGTAAAGACAAAGAAAAATGAAAATGTTGAATAAGAAAAAACGATGCGCGTAAACCCTTGCAGACTTAATCGTAAATCTTTGAACACAATCGATAGCAGCTGCACCACGTCTTTGCCATCTTTACCTTTCTTCAGCTCTTATTCGCTTGACTATTTCACCCCCAAAAACACTATCAAACCTCCAAGCAACTTTCTCACACACAATCTTTCACTCTCTTTCTCTCTTTGCACACCCGCGTCTTCTCAATATTCTCCCGCGCCGTCTGTTACATTATATACATAAGTATATATATATACTTACCTATATACTTTACGCTTGTACTCGAAAATCTTCTTGGCACAGTGGTGTAAAGTAATATCTGTACATATATTATACATATACTTTTCAATCTATTGAGAGTTTTAGAGAAAACCTTCATTTTACTGACTTAAGTTATTTGCCGATATTGCGCTAGGAGAATATATATTTATACATACATATATACATGAATATTGCGAGAGAATTACCTGATTACTTATGTTAAAGGGTATATAATTGGTAATGAGAAATATAGAAGTGAAAATGGCTGTGAGAAGAAAGATGTTACGTATATATATTGTACGTAGTTCGGCAATGTACACTGAGAAAATTTTCGAGTAAATATTACCCCGTAACCCATAGTAACCCTGGGTCATAACAATATTTGATAGGAAATTACACATTTTAAGTTATTTTTTAATATAAATTGAAGTAAATATTATGTGAATTAAGAATATATTTTAATCCGCTAGCTGAATCGAAATTTTTATGCTACTTTAAATCTGATTATTGGCATTTAGTGAGGTTGATCTACAGGAGCAAGGGAGATTGTTTATAAATATATGTTAATAGAAAATACAACACTTTGATACAAAGTAGCCATATATATTGCTAAATATTCTATTCTAAAACGCAAAGAAGAAACTTGCGTCTAAGTTTAGTGTGAAATAAAATATTACAATGTTTTATTGAGTGTAAAAAGCATTAAATTAGGTTTAATCTTAGATTTTTAGAAATTCTCCCAGATTCAAAATAGAATTGATAGATTAACGAGTGACATAGGATGTTTAATCAACTACTAGAAGACTAATTAGAGAAGCACAAAAATTCCGACTCAAGTACAGAGTAATTTTTCTATCAAATATTATTATTTAATAAAATATTTGATAGAAAATTACATATTTTAAGTTATTTTTTGATATAAAATAAAGTAAATATTACACAAATTATGAATTATATATATATTTTATTCCGCTACAGGGTAATCTTTCCATCAAATATTGTTATGTCTCAGGCTATTTCATGAATTACGGGTTAATTATATTTGCTCGAAAATTCTCTCAATGTAGGTACATTTAATATAAATGAAGATAAAATATATATAAATATACATGTACAATATATATTATATAAAATTGATATTGTGTAATATTAAGGGTGAGATGAGAGAAGCTATTGTTTCTATTACAGGCCGCCCCGTATCGAGACTATACTAATGAATTGCATTATTGGAAATCCGGCATATAAATAAGGTTACGCCATTAGCGATCGCCGACGAGCACACAGTAATTGCCGGTATTATGTACCGACGTCGCGGCGCCTTTCTGCTATAACTTTTAAATTTATTCTGCGCACTGTATTTATAATATATATATATATATCCATCATGCGTATATAAACTATATGTAAATGTATATAGATAAATATTTTTATCTACTTTTAACACTATTTTCTATCGTCATGTTCTTTTATTTATTTTTATTACTATTTTCATTAGTTTTTTTCTTTTTATTTATTTTTTTTTTATATATATATATATATATAAATTCTTATGTATATGCATGATTGATTAAACACTTTAAACGAATAATTTATTCGTTTTATTTCTTCCAACAAATCATTCGTCGAATTATTATTATACATTTATAAATATGAAATGATGAAATAATTGAGGAATTTTATTTACACGTATGAATTTATTTATTTTGTTTTATATTTTGATATAAAATAATATATACAATAAATATAATATATTCGCAATAATAAATAAATAATATAAATAATCTTCAAATGAAAATAAGCACTAGAAATTTTTTTTTTTCTTTCATTTTATTTATTTTTAAATTCCCCTCTTTCATATTCCTTTTTTGTGTTTCGTATTTTCTTGTGCTTTAAGCACTATAAGTGGATTAGACGGTAGAATTCGAATAGCAGCAATTGACGTCATTTCTCTTTTGCCTTTATCGTGCTGTTACACAGCAAAGAGAAAGAACGAGAGAGATAGTCGAACTCCAGAGGCCCTGAGGTGAAATTAATTGGCCTACGAGAAAATTGCGGATGAGAAAGAGAACGAGCGTAAGAGTGAGAGTAAAATATAAGAGCTTGGCGTTCATCCCTCTGACGTAAAAAAAAAAAAAATAAATAAATAAATAAAGAGAAAAACCAAACGGAAGGGGAAAAAGGCTATAGAGGACGAATGGGAGGCAGGAGGGTTATTCATTTTTCCTTTCATTGACAAACTCATCTCGAGTGCTCGGTCGAGACACTCTGTTCGACCTTAATTAAGACGTCAAGAGAATTTTAACCTCCGCCTCAAACCTGCCTATCCGATCGACTAAATGAATCTTGAAGCAAACATTTCTCACTCTCTCTCTCTTAATCTTACTCTCTAATATTTTTTCTTTTTCTTTATATCTTAAACTCTTTTCAGATTATTCTGATCCTCTTTTACAACCATCGAATAAAATCGCCTTGGCAATTAATTCGCGCATATTATAAAATTGAAAAGAAAAATTGAATAAAAAATAAACATATATAAAATATAGTCGTTTATATATTTTATATTGTCGGCATTTACTTTGTAATTATCAAACGACGATGATTATGACGATTGCTTCAAGTTTTTCTTCTCTCTGATCGTCACACTTCCGGTTTTATGCGCGGTGGCATTTATACTAGTGTTCGTCAAAGTAAAAGATAGTGAATATAAGAGAAGAAAAATATTTATATATATATTTATATACGTGTCTCTGCTCAGTAAGTAGTCGACACAGGGAATCTCAATGATTTCTTTCTCAACTATACACATCCCCCACTCGTCAATCGTTCACTTGTGCGCTTATACAAACCGTCCTGATAATTAAGACGTCCCGCTGTGCCTTTTGCTGCAAGTGGCGTTTCATTATTAATCGTCAGTGAAGTCTACCGATGAAACCGCGGGAATGACCATCCAACCGCTACTATCCATACATACATATCAAATATAAATATATAAAAAAAAAAAACAAACAAATAAATAAGAAAAAAAAAAAATATTAATAATAATCGTGAATTTTTTCTATATAAAAATTTTTATTCTACTTTAATTAATCGTTCAATATTAGTTATATGTTTTTAAAAATTTTTAATGAAATAAATATTTTTTCTGTTATTGATAATGTAAATGAGATAAATCCCAGCTATATTTATACTCTACAGATGTGTACACATATATATATATTTATACATAAGCGTTCAATCTTCCTTTGTTCTCGATCTTGACCTTTCGCACAAGAGTTCGATCGTTCGCCCCACGGGCAGTGCGCGAGGCCTCGCGGGTGTTCGACCTCTTTCACCCTCTCTCGCTCCCTCATAAACTATTTCTCGGCCTTTATAAATATATATATAGCTATACATACTCATTCAACACACAGCCGGACTGTCAACCATTTGCATACGAGTATATCTTTTAATACAGTTCATTGCATTCCATTCTCGCACACATATCGCGACCCATATTCTATATTCATCTAATAATTTCATTTATACATTTATATTTTTTCTTTTTATTATTCTTTCATCTCAATCACATTTTTATTATTCTTAAATGGTTATATATATATTTATTTCATTCAATAAATTTTTATGTTCATTAATAAATTTATTGAACGTTGTATCTGTATGTATAATAAATTTTTTATGATATTGTATTTATTATGTAAAACCTGATGTTTATATTTTATAAATTGTCGCCTGAATTAATTAATTGTTAAATTTTAATCTTAAACTGTCCAACTGCATTAAATGATTATTCTTCATCATAAATTTGTCTTAATTTTTTTTAATTTTATTTCATTAATCACACCAGACATATCTTTCATTGTTAATTTAATTAAGCAATTTTTCTATTTACTCTCTCACAATCACTACGAGTGATATTATAAACACATTTTTTTTTTTTTTTAATTTTAAATTATCCCGGCTACATGTGTGTAAGAGAATACAAGCTTTAAGATTGTCATCGAAACGAATAAATGACAATACAACTGACGCGCTGGAATATAATTCTATAGACTCGTTATATTATTATCTCATTTCCTGGATGAGTCATTGAGAGTTGGATATATGTGTATAGACCGCACTAATATCGCATATACTCCGTCCAATCACAATCATAATAACTATTCAAAAAAAAAAAAAAAAATAATATATATCTTCACATAAAAATACATATCTATATATTTATTCATATTTCATTTGAAATTATACATAATGATAATACATATAATTCCCTTATGTACAAGATAACTTTCACATGGGGTATTTTCATCTGAGCAAATTACTGCAAATCGATTTACTGTCGAATTAACTTGCACTCTTCTACATATATATCTATATTCCCGTTTAAATTTTCTTGTACGACGACGCGCGTCGTCACATCAGAAATTACATTGACGATATAGAATTCAACGTTCACAATTTCTATTGTTCAAATTCAAGGGAGTTTGCAAAAAGAATAAAAGAGTATAGTAGTTATAGGACGAGCAATGGCACATAGAATTATATGAAAGTGTATTGGTATATAAATGTATATATATGTACCTACTTATTATACATAGGTATGTAGAGAGAATGTAACATTCGTCTTGGTTAATGGGTGGCTGATGCTGTGATACATAGACTGTGTCTTCTATTTCCCTTGCTCTCTCTCTCTTTTCTTTAACTTCGTTTTTGGCTTGAGAGAAACTCTACGGAATTTTATACAGTGAATAAGTGCGCGCACGAAAAGCCGCGATAGTAGATTCGAGATGGATGGGCATTCACTGAATATACATATAGGTATAATAGTTTAGCAGCTGTGGGTTATAGTAGAGAGAAATACCATCTGAACTATATGATAAGAGGTATATGTGTGTGGTGATGCTGCTGCTGAAATTTCGGTATTTAAATGAGAGGGATATATAAAATAAGCGAAGAAAATAGAGATAGAATGAGCATAAATGCGGTCACAAAAGTCGAAACGGTGCTGCAACTATCTCACCCTTGAAAGCAGCTCTGAATATCGTGCTCTTTCGTTTTCTATGCTGATGTGTATATACTGGTTCTATCTCAGTTTCTCGCGAAACTCCTTCACATTTTGATATATGTATAATGGTATTTTCTCACTCCCACTCATCAAGCTCTGAGGCAAATGCGAATCGATCCGCCTCTCCCCGGGCTCGCTTTGTTTCCTACCATGAGCGCGCGGAACCAAGCAAAATATATAGCATATTGCTCTCGGCGCGGCAAATCGGGGGTTGTGAAATGCGAGGCCGTCGCATGCCGGGGTCTTTGTTTTATCGGGCCAATAAATACCGTTATGATTGAGCAAGTTCCCCTCCCTCATGTTATTTTATTTTATTTGATACATTATTAATATTTTTTTTTTATTCTATTATTTTTTGTTTGATTCATTTATTGTATATTTATTTTTGTTGAATGTTAAACAAATTCGCTCGCGCAATCACAGATTTATTTTAGTATCCCCAGGCTAATAAATGAGATAGACAGAATTGAACGAATTACTGGCTGATCATATTCGATCTACAGTTCAGATTATCTTTTATCTTATTTATTTATTTATTCATTTATTATTTGGTATTAACTCTCTTTATTCTCTTTTTTTTTTTAATCTATACTTATCGATCATTACGAGCCATATTTGAACCTGTTGCTCGATTTTCTATTTCTAATGTATAAACATTTTATCCAAGTTCGTATATTCCAAATAATAGCAGGGAATTGAATAAATTTATTATACATGATTTTTGTGCAGTTTTCATATTTCCTAATGAGAATTTATTTTTACAGATATATTTTTCATTATACAATAAAAAAATTCAACGACATTTCTCATTTCTATATGTATTTATCCATTGAATATAAAAATATAAAAGTATAAACTAGCACAAAAATAATTGAGATAAAAAACTAAATAAATAAATGAGCAAATATACAATTATATATAATGAACTGTCCAATTAGCAGTTGTCATTTGAATATAAATATATATTTTTTTGAAAATAAATTATATCTCTTGTTTATTTTGTTTCAGGTGGTTATTGAGAGTGCGAGTGTAGCACAGGAGTATGGTGATTTGGCAATTGACGACGATTCAGCAGTGAATCCCGATTTGTTATTTGACTCAGCACAACCGCCAATGCATCTTTATGTATTAACAAAGAAAAAAGTATCGAAGGTTAAGGTACAAGAATGCTCTGTGTACAAAACATGTTGGGATTGTCTTGGTGCTAAAGATCCATATTGCGGTTGGTGTTCACTGGAGAACAAGTGTAATTTACGTAGTGATTGTCAGGATGCTGCTAAAGATCCACTTTATTGGATATCATATAAAAGCGGTAGATGTACAACAATAACAGCAGTTTCACCTGAGCTATTACAAAAAACAACTGCGCGTACACTTGAATTGGTGATTGATAATTTACCAACATTAAATGGCGAATTTTTATGTGCATTTTCCGCATTAGATAAAACTCTTATAACAAATGCAACAAGAAAATCATATGGTGTTAATTGTACAACACCCAGAACTGATTTATTACCATCAATACCAACTGGTTATCATCATTTTACTGCTAAATTATCAGTTAGAATGACCAATGGACCTGACCTTGTTGCCACTAATTTTACATTCTTTGATTGTAATACTTATTCATCATGCACTGAGTGTGTATCATCAAGCTTTCCATGTGATTGGTGCGTTGATGGACACAGATGTACACATGACACTGCCGCAAACTGCCGTAATGATATACTTGTCACTGGAATTAGCGTAAGTATTTAATCGCTCAACAGATTAATCAATCAGCAAAATAATAAAAATTTAATTGTAATTATTATTTCATTATCTGTATTGTCTATTATTTAATTGATCATTTTTTTACAGAGAATGGGACCAAGTTATCGAAGCGGTCCGGGATTTTGTCCAACTATAAATGCCACAGAATCACAAGAGATCCTTGTTTCATCTGGTATTAAAAAAGCTATACGTGTCAAAGTACATATTATCGGGGTGAGTATTCATAAATGAAAAATAAAAGAAAATAATTTATTCTATTTAAATTCACTAAAGACAAACTATTTTATATATTAATTGATATTTATTCATTTATTTATTTATTCTAGCAATTTATTATTCAAACGCGATTCGTGTGTCAATTTAATATCGAAGGACGTGTAACGAGTGTTAATGCAAGACTTTTGGCCGACACAATTTACTGCGAAGAAATGGAATTTTCTTACACTTCTCGAACGCCAAATATCACTGTGCCATTTGCTGTAATATGGGGTGGTTCAAAGCCCCTCGACAACCCAGACAATATTCACGTAGTGATTTACAGGTGTCGCGACATGGCGGACAACTGTGGTATGTGCTTGGCTATTCCACCCAAATACGGTTGTGGTTGGTGTCAGAACACGGATCGATGTGAAGTCAAGGAGCAATGCGGACGTGGTTCTGGTCCATGGTTAAATAGAAACATGACATGCCCAAATCCAGAGATACACTCATTTGAACCGATGATGGGACCTTGGGAAGGCAATACCAATGTTACAATCAGAGGTATAAATCTTGGAAAAACATTCAGTGACATTTATGGCGGTGTAACGGTTGCCGGTATGAATTGCCAACCGTATGAAAGTCTTTATATCCGTACGAAACAAATTACATGTCGTGTTGATGGACCCGGTGAACGTGAACGTAAACTTGGTCCGGTAATTGTTAAAATTGAGGATTTTCGTGGTCAATCTAAATACAATTATGAATTTGTTAATCCGGTAATAACAAATATTTCACCGAAATATGGGCCAAGAAGTGGCGGAACAATTGTAAAAATAACTGGACGATATATGAATGCTGGTAGTGAAATAAAAGTAACAATTGATGAATTACCTTGTTCAGTTATCAGTGCTGAGTCCAATGAAACATTATGTATGACAAGTGCAAGTGATGTAAATAGAAATGGAACACTGTTGATGATATTCGATGGACGTAATAGAACTTACAATGGTTTCTTTGAATATGTTGATGATCCAACAATTGAGAGTGTCGAAAGCGGCGTTGCGGCACAGATGAAAGTACCAAAAGGAATACCAGCGGGTGGTATAAAAATGTCTGTGACTGGAAAAAATTTAGGTTATATACAAAATCCACAGATGTACGTTTATTATGATGAAAAAATGTTTGTATCCCGCTGTGATGTATTAAGTCAAACCAGTATGGATTGCCGTTCACCAACAATTGAAGTGCCCGATCATGTTGTACTTGACGCTGAAAAACCACTATCGCTTGAATATGGTTTTCGCATGGACAATGTTACTGGCGTACAAAATTTATCGCAAAATGGTTTCAATCATTTTCTCTTATATCCAAATCCAATTTATGATAAATTTGATGAAGAAGTGAAATATTACAAAAGCGATTATTTAACGATTAATGGCCAGCACTTGGATCGTGCATGTCAAGATTCTGATGTTATTGTTCAAATTGGTAATACATATTGCAATGTGACATCTTTATCGCGTCAGCAATTAACATGTAGACCACCATTTTCACAACCGCCAGCATTGAATGCCGAGGGTTTACCGGACAAACAAGAATTACCTGAAGTTATTGTAAATGTCGGGAATACACTTCATTTTAAAATTGGTAAATTGAGTTATGCATTACCAGCTGGATTAAATGGACCACTATCAAAGCCCGCACTTATTGGTGTAATAGCAGCCATTGTTGTTCTTGTATTTATTTTCATTGCTTTTCTAATTGCGTATCGACGTAAATCAACGGAAAGTAATCGTGTATTGAAAAATATGCAAGAACAAATGGATATATTAGAATTGAGAGTTGCCGCCGAGTGTAAAGAAGCATTTGCTGAATTACAAACTGAAATGACTGATTTAACTGGTGATCTTACGAGCGGTGGAATACCATTTTTGGATTATCGAACATATGCAATGAAAATATTATTTCCCAATGTTGAAAATCATGTTGTATTACAATGGGATAGACCAGAATTATCACGAAAAGAAAAGGGATTACGTTTATTTGGTCAATTAATAATGAATAAAACATTTTTGTTATTATTTGTGAGGACATTGGAGAGCAATCGTTATTTTTCAATGAGAGATCGTGTCAATGTTGCCAGCCTCATAATGGTGACATTGCAAAGTAAAATGGAGTACTGTACTGACATCTTGAAGACACTCTTGGCTGAGCTCATTGAAAAGTGCATGGAAGGCAAGAGTCACCCCAAGTTACTGCTTAGGAGGTAAGTGTCATATTGCCAAAGCGTCATCATAAAAATATTTCTCATTTAAAATATGCTTTATCCTTTCTCTTACATCTCTGTTCAATCGCACTCTCACGCAAATAAATTATAATTTACGTTTGTGAAATCGTGTAATTGCACAGTACTATTATTATTTTTTATTATTTTTAGTATAATAGTACGCTGCTTCCGCAAATGCACAAGTCACGGAGCGGTGGTTTGAATCTATTATTAATTCGTACAGGGACGTTATTCGTAACAAATAAAATCCTTTTATCTAGACATGACTCGCTATGGTTCAGAGATATTTAATTAACTCGTAAATTTAATGCATATTTTTTCTAATTTTTTCATTACAATTTCACTTTATTAATTATTTATTTACTTATTTTTTTATTTATTCATTTATTTGTTTTGTTTTTTTTTTTTTTCTAGAACGGAAAGCGTCGCGGAAAAAATGCTGTCTGCGTGGTTTACATTTTTACTGTATAAATTTATGCGCGAGTGCGCTGGCGAGCCACTTTATATGCTATTCCGTGCGATGAAGCAGCAAGTTGACAAGGGTCCTGTTGATTCAATCTCATCTGAGGCTCGCTATTCACTTTCTGAGGAGAAACTTATAAGACAATCCATTGACTTCAAACCAATGGTGAGTGTAAAAAATTAATTTTCATAATTATTTAAAGTTTATTTTTTATCGCTCGACAAAATGCAATAACTTATAGCTCTTCATTTTCCCTCAATTTTGTCTTTCATTTAATTATTTATTTACTTATTCATTTTCACATTTTTTATTTTTCTTCTTCTTCTTCTCAGACCGTCTACGTAACTATATCTCAACAAACAGTCTTCAGTGGTCTGGATCCAAACACTGAAAACGTTCAAGTTAAAGTGCTTGACTGCGACACGATTTCTCAAGTAAAAGAAAAAGCATTAGATACCATCTATCGTGCTACGCCATACAGTCAACGACCTAGAAAAGATGATCTTGATGTTGGTAAGTTTGTAATTAAAGTTTTGCCATTACACATCATCACTAATTTCATTTTTTTTCTTCTTTTATTCTTTTTGTTTTATTCATTTTTTTAAATTTTCTACCTGATTATAGAATGGCGAACTGGAGCATCTGGTCGTGTGATTCTCTATGATGAGGACTCAACAACCAAGGCAGAAGGTGAATGGAAAAAGAGAAATACCTTGAATCATTATCGTGTGCCTGATGGGGCATCACTCAGCTTAGTTTCTAAGCAATCATCAATTTATAATCTTTCAATATTATCAGAAAAAACTGATAAATCACACAAATATGAAACATTAAATCTCAGCAAATTTAGTTCAGCTAGTCCACCATTGTCACGCGCTACATCACCATTAAATCATGATCACGATGGTGGAGTCAAAGTTTGGCATTTGGTAAAGCATCATGATACAGATGCACAAAAAGAAGGTGAACGTGGTAATAAAATGGTCTCAGAAATTTATTTAACAAGGTTATTAGCGACAAAGGGTACCTTACAAAAATTTGTCGACGACTTGTTTGAGACTATTTTCAGTACAGCACATCGAGGCTCAGCACTGCCGTTAGCTATTAAGTATATGTTTGATTTTCTCGATGATCAAGCACTTCATCATGGCATATCCGACCCAGAAGTTGTTCATACGTGGAAAAGTAATTCACTGCCGCTCAGGTTTTGGGTCAATCTTATTAAAAATCCAAATTTTGTTTTTGATATTCATAAATCAAATATAGTAGACTCATGTCTCTCTGTCGTGGCGCAAACATTTATGGACAGTTGCTCCACGTCGGATCATAGACTAGGTAAGCTTCAATCATTATATAAATTAATTTATACAAAATTATTTAATCATTTTATATTTTACTTTATTGTTTTAATTATTATAGGCAAAGATTCACCAAGTTCAAAATTGCTCTATGCCAAGGACATTCCAGTGTATAAAGAATGGGTAGATCGTTATTATTCGGATATTAAAATTATGCCGGCCATTTCTGATCAAGATATGAATGCAATGCTAGCTGAAGAGTCGAGGGTAATTATTTATATATTTATATATATGTATTTTAATGAGTGAATTCATTATAATTGATAAATTTATTTTTTTTATAATATTTTTAATTAAATTAATTATTTCTATTTTCAGTCGCACACAAATGAATTCAATACGAATTGTGCGCTATACGAACTTTATACATACGCGGGTAAATACAACGAACAATTAATTGTGACATTGGAGGAGGATGAATTTTCGCAAAAACAAAGGTTGGCATACAAATTGGAACAGGTGCACAATATAATGGCAGTGGACGTTAATCCCTGATGTCCCGTGATACCCACCAAGCATCCAAGTAAGCCGCCACGTCACGAATGGCCGTGCTGAGTCGCAATCCCGAAGTTATTATGGATATAATTGCCATATGAATAAACTGGCCTAAGATGTTTGGCAAATAAAAAAAAGAAAATAAACACGAATAAAAATACAAATGTCGTTTTCACGTGGTGTATCTGTGTGTCAACGACATCAGAAAGTCCATTTTATTTCTTTATTCTCTCGACGCGCGTGAATTTTATAAAAAAAAAAAAATAATGAAAATTAATAAAATGCACATGCACAATTTAAAAGACTTTATCATGTGAATGCGAGAGAACGGAAGAAATGAAAAAGAATAATAAAAATTTAATGAAAGAAATAAACTGAGAGAGAATAAAAATTATATTTGAAATGACGTAGATAGATACGTGAATAATTTCTTACGTACGTAAAATTGTGCGAGACATTAATTGTGAAATTTAAATGAAAAAATGAAACAAAAAAAATTAATAATTATTAATTAATTAAATAAATCAATAAATAAATAAATAAATAAATAAATGGTGAGTTTGATATTGAGTAAATATGCTACAAGGGAGCACATACAACAAAGTCTTCTGGAAGGCCGCTGGCTGGCAAGTGTGACGAATAATTATCATTGCACTCACCAGATAATGTACATAAGATACCAAAATAATGATATTGCAGTAGGTTATATATTAATTATATTATGTACGCTCAAACTGACGTGCGGCCATTCCCTCAATCGCGCTATATACAAAAAAAAAAAAAAATTATATATATATACAATATAAATACATACAATTAATACATACATATATCTATATGTATTTGGCCGCCGATAAAACGATAAAGCGAATAATACAACAAGAAATAATATAAATTAATAATAATAAAAGGTGTTTTAAATGAAACGAAAAATTAAGTTGAATATTTAAAATAATGCGATTCGATAATTTGTAAATTGTATAATTGATCGATCTGCGCCACGTGCCCGATGCGACTGATTGACTTCTAATTTTAACGTGGTCGAATTTTAACGAAGAAACATTTCCATCCACCGCTAATAGCTGGAAAAAAACCCCACCGGTCAATAAAAATAAAAAAAAAAAAACAATTCAATGTCGAATAATAATTAAATAAAAAATTACGAAAATTCGGTTGGGTTTTTTTTACGGATTGCGATAATTTATAGCGCTCTAGATAAACATAATTGATATAATTATATTAAATATACATTGGATGCTATGTCATATGTATATGTGTACATATATACACTTATAAAAAAAAAAAAAAATATGAAAAAACAAAAATAAAACCGCTGGCACATACATATGTATATTTAAATATATATAAAATATATGTGTGTATGTGCCCTTCCGTAAATATTATATGGTCGCGATATAAATATTATATATACATATATAAATTATATAAATATTATATTAGACGCACACAAACATTCGCATGTGAATGATGAAAAAATTGAATATTAAGAAGAAATAATAATAAAAATAATAATAATATTAATAATAATAATTCTGTGGCGGAGGAAAAAAAAAATTGATAAATGAAATGAAATCGTGTATGTAATATTATTATATTAGGTATTAATTATATGGACTATGGCCGCGCGCGCGCGAGGCCAGCTCTATGTGACGGTTGTGTTGAGTGTGCGTGCTTCCCCCCCTTTCTTTATCTATAATTCCAAAAGTCCTCAAAAAATGCCATAAAAAAAAAATTACAATTTCTATTATTTTTTATATCTTTTCTTATTCACTCTTTTTTTTTTTTTCATGTACATTTAATATCATTATCATTGATAACTACATCATCATTATTCATTATGATCATTAAAATTTATCAAATCTCGACGTCATTAACATTAATGATATTATCATTATCATCTCCATCATCATCATCATCATCATCATCATCGAAAGTCATATATATGAAAATACGAGAGATATATCGTATTTAAATTCACCTTTTATCTCCTATAATGAACCACCTCGTGCCACTTCTCTCCTTAAATATGCTTCAATGCCTCCGTCGTCATATGTTGTTGTCACTCTTAATTATTGTAATATATATGAATAATGAATAATGAATCACTGTTGAGTATTGTCTGAATTGTAATACACTGATATTGAATTGATATGAATTGATAATCATTAATTAACGTAACATTAAAAAAATATTAAAAAAAAAAAAAAATGGAAAGATGATGGGAAAAAAAAAAGCTCTGTGAATGTAGCCATATTAGTGTGATTGGATTTTTTTTTTAAATATTATTTTATTTGATATATTTTTTTTTTTCGTATTTTTCTTTTGCAAATGCAAATCGAACCGTGGTGCGAGTGGAATTAGGATGAATGCAAGTTTATATATAATGATTATTTCCAAGTGCGTCAATTTAATGTGAAAGAGTTGTTTGTGGAGAAAGTATTTATTGCTCAAAAATAATAAAAAAAAATAAAAGTGTTTTTTGGATTAGATGTGGAAAAACGGGTCAATGACCTGTGACAGAAATACGTGAAAGAAAGAAGAAAAAAATGAATAAAAAAAAATAAATAAAAACAAATTAATCAAATCAATAAAAAAGGAAAGAGAAACTAGAGGCGCAATGCGAGCGGGAAATAAGGGTAACACGGGCAATTGGGGATAAGGGATAGAATAAAAAAATTGAAAAATAAGAGAAACGATAAATTAAAAACAAAATAAGTAAGAGAGGATGAGAGGTGATTTCGGCACGTAGGAAATAAAAAGTAATATAAGTGAACACTAAAATGAATCATGAATTCTTTAATCATTGGCAATAACCCGGGGAAAGACGGACAAAGACGCTCTAATGCAAAAAAAAAAAACATATTGAAACAACAACAAAAAATATAGAATATCTTGAAATATTAAAAAAAAAAGAAACAAACTGAAAATTAATATGAATTAATTTAATCGGCCCCCCCTGCGTTGCTGATGGTGTTGCGGTGAACCCTTCCCCTACGCACGCCGACTTCTGAATGGTACTAAATAAACCCAAAGTGCCTCTGGTAGATTTTTGGGCATAAGCTTGAGTAATGAAAAAAAAAAGCAAAAAAAAAATAAAAAAAAATGAGGGAAGAAAAAAAAAAGCTAAATACATAAAAAAATATTAAATAAATCCTATAAACATTTATTAAACGATAACGACACAATTAACTAAAATAAATGATAATAAAAAACGATGGATATAAAGAAAAAAGAAATGATAAAGCACGCAAGATAAAAATAAATATTGATATTGAAATGAATAAACAATAAACTCTACGTGTGCACATGCGTATACATATCATGTTTAATATCGTAATTTTTGCGCGTGCATATGTATACCCGTGTGCAGTGTGCATTCTAGTATATATAGTATTGAATAGATAGTCGATAATGAAAGAAAAAAAAAAACAAATAGCCTAGTCTTTATGTGTCTGTGTGTCTGTCTTGTACCCCGAAGTGTCTTTCCCCGGCCGTCAATTCCTCCCATCATATATCTACGTGTCGAGCCTTTCTCCATCCTTTTTAATACATATACTATGTGTTTAAACATATATATATGCTATTAGAACCCATTTACTACAAACCTTTAATCCCAAATCTCATATCCCGCTTCCTGGCAGTGCACTCTCGACGGCCCAGAAGATAAAAAAAAAAATTATTTGAAATTATTACGACAATTGTCATGTACCAACGAGCTTTATATTCCACCCACATCCTCTACAATTTCCAATCCTTCCCCGTAAACCCTCTCGTCCCTCATCATTCACACATTCATCGCGACATTTATCCATGCTCACGCATTCCAACGTCTCCCGCCCTTTGCCATCACCGCCCCTAAATTACTAAAATCACTTACTTGATTGGCACCTTAATGCTGAATAAATATTATATCGATGGTTCCTTATTGATAATGGAAAAAAAAAAATTATAAGGCCCTCAATTTGTAAAATTCAACTTAATAAACGTGTGTAATGTCTATACTTTACCGTACCATTTGTAAGCGACTTGCTGCCCAGCAGTTTGACGTCGTATGCGATGAAAAAATAAATTAAAAAACAAAAAAATAAATAATGTGCTGAATAATATTCGCGCGTCTAGCATGTAATTGGGGTTTTTTTCGAATTTTCTGTTTTTATTTTCCATGCCTGATTGCGTGCGTTTGTCGGAAAGGATATTCCGTCCCGTTCACTCGATCGGGAACACGAAAAAAAAAAAAAAATACGAAGAAAACAAAAAAAAAATGGAAAATAAAACATACGAAAATTAATACAAATAATAATGACGGATGAATGAGAAGTAAGGAAAGAAGGGCAAGAGATGAGAAATTGTATGAAAATGGGAAAAAAAGAGAGCGCATATGAGCAAGGAGGTATTAACAAGAATTAACAAAAGAAAAAATAAATAAATAAATAAAATATATAAACGGTATGAATGTGTGAAAACAACAAAAAAATTGTATGAATGCATTATGGACTGTGCAAGACTGAGAGAGGCAGCGATAGGGGTTTATTTACGCCTGTCGATTGGGTTTTTCCCCCCTCGCCGCTCATTTTTACATCATAATTATGAATTACAATTATACATGAATGAAAAAAAATAAATAAATAAATAAAAACAAAAATGCATCCAACTCACACGATTTTATGATTATGTTTATCAATAGTCATCGTTATAATTTCCAATCGTAAATGGGATTATAAATAAAAATAAATTCGAAAAAAAAAAGCAAAAACTTGAAAACAATCCTTGCTACATTATTTTGTACTTGTTTTTTTTTTAATCATAATATTTCATATTAATATATATATATATTCATATATATATATACATAACACCGTTTTTAAGTTATCCAATTTTTTATTATTATTTTTGTATAAATGTGTGATTAATAGTATGGATAGTGTAATAATTTTGTATGTTTATTGAACCAAAAATAAATATTATTGATAATGATGAGAATGAATTATATTAATTATCCAATTTTATTGTTGTATTTAAAGGTAATTGAGCTTCATTATTTTCATCATTTAAATCTATATCATTTTTCATTCTGTTTATATTTATTTGGTTTACGTGTAAACTGCGTGGTCCAATTGTACTCAAAATCACCGGGAGTAATATTAATCCGTGCCATATACCAAATAGAACTACCATAAAAAATATTTTGAAGAATGTACGAAATACATAGGCATCGGAGAATGCTAATAAAGATTGAGCGAGCAATGTTGATCCTGCACCATACAATACTGCAGCGCCAATGTGTTCCACCGCTATTAATGTTCTTGCATGACGATTATTATCATTGTTTGATGTATGACTATTAAGGAATGCATGAGCAACATGAGCAGCATAATCTATTCCAAGTCCAGCCGCTAGTTCAAGACCTAAAAAATAATAATAATTGATTTACAGTCAGTAAACAATTTTTAATGATCATTTTCTTTTTATATAATTAATGGGGAAAAATTAAAATAACATACCTATACATGAGACAATATCAACGGACAATCCCCAGTAGTACATAAAACCACAAATGTCAATTAATGTCAATGTAATGCATAAAAGAATCCACATGCATGTTTGTGGTTCAGCAATAAGCACAGCCGTGGTGGCCATTACGCATATAAGCGCTAGAATAATGTTTCGTGTGACCTCGTGGGCAATAACTTTATCCGTGGCCCATGCGGCAAATACACGGCTCCATACAGTCGCATAACAACTCAAACCAGTTTCTATTACCGCATGTTTTGAATTGTCCATTGCGGGTATCCATTCGTCCGGTTTATTGAATGATTTAAATGCAAAATTGATACTCGAAAGCAATATTTTCGGAGCATTTTTACCGCACGTTAAATTGCCATCAAATGCGAAATTGCCTTGATATTTACCGCCCGTTTGACTAAATAAAAATTTTGATAGATAAAAATGAAATTCGTCATTTGTTACCGTGTCATTTTTTATTATATCTGAAATAATATTATTATATATTGTATTGGTTCACTGAAAATACGTTCATAGTTATTATCTTTATTCACAATGAGAAAATTAAATACCTTTATTGTAATTTCCTCGAATAAAATTTGCAAATTCCTGTGGCCACATTTCAATATTATCAATAGTCGACATATTGATAAATTTTTCTGTAAGAGCAATAATTTTTGAAAATTCTGCTAGATAATTTGCCTCACCTATATAAATAGCAGCTGGATATCCACGATTTGGATATTTTTCATTGTGAATCAATTGAAAATTGCTTAAATACGATCCTTTTGGCAGAAACCAATTAGGATCAAACCATTGCTCTAATTGACATGTTCCCATTATAGATATTACTGTTAATATTATTGTAATCAATATAATGATTATTTTCCCAGGTGTGGTTAATATTATATTTGAGTAAAACCATCGCATCGCATTACGAAATTTTTTTTTGCTTGCATTAATTTCATTTGGTTCATAATTGTCATGTTTTATGCATGGAAACATTCCGTTTCGTTTATTCTCCATTCGTTTAATATCTAATGTGAAAAATGCTACGAAAAATGTCACTTGAAGGAAAAATGTTACCAGCACACCAACCGCAGCATAAATACAAAATGATTCAAGTGATGGAAGTATCTGCAGTATACAAAAATAAAATTAAATAAATTAGAGAACTTGAAGAAGGCAAAAACAAAAAATGAAAAAATAAAATGAGCTTGCCGTTGATGCGCCAATAATAAATGCTACCACATCTGTTAAAGAAGTAATGGAAATTGCGGCGCCTGCATGACTCAACATTTGGGCAATTCTTTCATCAATTGACTTGACACGATTTAATTCATTTGACTGTACTTCCTTCCATGAGGCCGTTATGATAAAAATATCGTCCACGCCAAGACTCATTAGCATAAATGGCAATGAAGAATGAACTGGACCGTACGGTACACCGAATAGAGAGCATATGCCTATCGCGACGATAAAAGCACCACCCACACACATGAGACCAGCGCAGGTCAAACAGAACTGATTAACAATGAAGAAAAAAAAATTTTCTTGATTATTAATTCTTATTTGTCGCTGCTAAATTTTCAATCAAATATTACCAAATGGAACAAAACTTACTCGCCATTCGACCCAGTTAGATTGTGAAAGAATTAATAGGACGTAAATGGTCATCAATACCGTTCCAATTATTATTTTTTTGATATCTTGAAACATTGTTGATGAACTAATATCACCAAAACTCCGTCCAGCTTCATACCAAATAGCCAACGATTGATTATATAATTTATTTGAAATTTTTAATAGCTCTGAGCTTGTATGAAGCACATCTAATAATGCTGACTCCCATCTTAATACTTCAATTGTTGCCTGAAAAATAAAAAATTTATTATTATTTCTTCGAATTTATCATCATTTGAAATTGAAAATTTTATTAAATTATGAAAAACTCACCGTACCCAATCATTTGTTCCAATATCATTTCCAGCAGCATTCATATTGACTTTTGTAAAATCCACATGAAGCATCCACTGGGTTTTTACAGCTTTGGCGGCAATAATTCTCCCCATATAATCTGTCGTAACATCACCCAATAGATCTGTAAAATTTATTGGGTGCCCCAGAGTTGGACTAATATTAATAGTATTAACTTTTGTAAGAATATCTTTTCTAGTTTGATTTAAAATTATGTCTGAATTATATTCCCATAAATCCAAAATGCTAAAAATCACACAACCATCTGGTAAATTAGATATAATATCACAGTAGAGTTCAGTTGGAGCATGAACACTAGGATCAAATTTGCTTTTGTTTTTACGAAACTCTGGCTCTTGATCGAAAAATTCATCTTCAATATCACGTTTTTGTCGCAAATTACGATTTGAATAACCCGATATAATTGGTATTCTGAAAATAAATAGGAAACAAAAATGAAAAAAAAAAAATCTCATTAATTGCTAGAGTAATACATAAATAATACATACTTGAAACACACATCGGTCCAACCGAGTTTTGGTTCACTATTTGTTTGAGCATCAATAGTAAGTTTTGTAATTTCATTCAATTGATAAAGTGCATACGGTTGCAAAATATCATCAGCAGTGAAAATCATCGTTTCAATACGTTGTCCATCTTTGAATTTAGACATTAGCCATTCGGTATCTTTTACAAAATCTGAATCCGGTGGAACCCACAATTTCAATGGATTTTTTTCTTGATGAAAACGATATAAACCACCAAGACACAATAATACTACTATTGAAATTCCAATAATCCATTTTATTGGTCGTTGTGAAATATTCAATCCCAGTCTAAACATAAAAAAAAAATATTATTTCATTTTAAATAAATTATATTTTAAACCATTCACATTATATATTCACGTACAAATATTATTATTCATCAATAATATTATTAAAATAATGAATAAGTATCAATATATTATTGAATAAATTAAATTAATAATTGAAAATAAAATTTATTACCCGTAGAAAAAATGTTCAACGACTAAAGAAATATTTTCTGGCAAACGTTGTAGTAATCCACAGACTGATCTGCGTTCAACAACTGGTCTTTCATCCTCCATGGTATTCAGAGCAATTGCTTGATTATAAGTCTGAAGACATGCAGACAATTAAAAGTATTTGTCTGTAATTATGAGTCAACTATTTGATTAATTGCTGTATTTATTCATCGCAGCATTCGCAGCAGCAAAAATATGTATACATATTTCATTCATATTATTGTAGTATTCTGTATTCATGAGAGAATTTCCATTATTAAATTACCTATAAGATAAATGTAATTAATATAATAAATAATTAGTCATTCATTGTTAAAGATATTTTATTATCACAGAAAATTGAAGAAAAAAAAAATTATATTGCAGTTTACTCACAATATTCTCCATAACCTTGAACAATAAATTCATTAGCATGATGAAAGACCTAATAACTAACCTTTGAACGGTAGAATTATCTGATGATGCGAATTGAATAAATGTCCATATGTATATATATGAACTTGCAAATTTTTGTTCAGGAGAAATGAAATGTATTGTATATTATATATGGTTATTTATGATTCCTGATAGTTAAATACATTTTTTGTATCATTATAAAATTGATCCAGGTGCATATTGGTATTTTAGTTTATGTATTTTACTATACATTCGCAAATTAATAATAAATTGGAGGTTTGATTGGAATTGGCGCATTTGAAATGGGCGCCATTCAAGATGGCGGAATTTATGTTTGATATATATAATGATATTGTTTTGTGTTGCCCAAAAAATATGATTCATATTAATGCCGCAGGGTTTAAGTAACAACAATTCGATTTAATTAATTCGTAACATTGTAATTAGAAATAATTTTTAAATTAAAATACGAAATTGGAAAGTACTCATTTTCTTAAAATTATTAATAATATAATATGTATGAATAGGTTAGGATAGTATGTTGTTCATTTTTCATTATTATAAATTTAAAATATCCAATTGAAACATCAACATATGCAAATTATTGAAGTATAAATGAATATATATGCATTATGCACTTCATCGAATTTTTATATTTTTATTATTAATTATATGAGTGACCTAGATATAAATGCAAATTGGGTTAAATTTGAAATGATTTAATTTTATTGTTTGATTTTATCTTTGTAACTTTTTTATCTTCAAACAAAACCATCTGTAATTTTTTGAGAAATATTGGAACAAATGAGGTGAAAAAATAAATATGAACTCTGCAATTATATAAATTCATTCGAATTTTTTCAAGCTCACAGTTTGCATTACATATTCACATTTCTTATAGATTAATTTTGAGAAATAAAAAGATGGTTTATACTGCAGTTATAAAATTCGGTTATCGTCAAATTTTAATGTAAAATTATCTAAAATAATAAAAAATTATATATTATCAGTGGATATTTCTTTCTTGCTATTTTACTAATTATTTTATTTTTATTCCAGTACTTATTTTATATTCTTCATTGTTGAAATCCCAATTTCAAAAGCTACTGAAAATGCAATGGACAAGGGATCAGTTTGTCAAACTCCATTATGCAGAGAAATAGGTATAAATAAATATTTAATAATTTCCATTTGCTTCAATATGTTTCGTGATTATTAAATACTAATTTTTATTAAACTTTAAAAATTTTAAATATATTATTACAGCAATGACATTCATTAATAGCATGAATCAAACGACAGATCCATGCAATGATTTTTTCGAATATGCATGTGGTAATTTTGGTAAAAATGCAAATTATCGCAACGGAAATGCAAATTATTTTAGTTTGATGAGAGACTTCACCAGTCAACAAATCAGAGGTCAAATATAATTAAACAAAATTGAAATATATATAATTAATTTTCATTTATAAAAATTTTTCAATTTCTTAATTGTGAAGATATCTTGGAGTCTGATTGGTCACCCATGGAAAATATTGCACTGACAAAATCAAAACAATTGTATAGATCATGTATGGATTTAAAAGCGATTGAGAGAAGAGGATTACTGGATCTTGCGTATTTAATAAATGATCTTGGTGGATGGCCAATGGCAACATCACCAATAAGATGGAAATTACGAGGAAAACCATGGCAGGAAATTGACTTGCAAATCAGAAAAAATCTCGGTGTCTCTCCATTATTTGTCCTTTCACCTTTAGCTGATATAAAAAATTCATCATTTAATATTCAATGGGTCAATAACAATTTAATTTACAAATAAATTTCATCCTGATAATAAATCCATTAATACTTTACATTCTTGTTTATTGCAGCTTACATTGCCATCATCTTCTGATGGTTCTTCAATTTTTGCCCATGAGTTTCTGCTGAATAAACAGGATAATACTAAAATTTCACTTACATCAAAGAAATATCGAAAATCCATTGTAGATTCCGCTAGATTAATTGCTAGTTATAACAGAGCTTATGTCTCACAATATAATCTCGATATTGACGCTAGAGATGTGGTGAAATTTGAATTAGCATTACAAGATGTGAGTGTTAAAAAAAATTTTTAAATTATTTAAATTAAAATATTTCTTCAATATAAAAGAAAAAAATGATATTAATTATATTTATTATACTTTATAATTGTTTTAGATTATTGCAGATTTGACATCCAATGGAACATTTGACCTTACTAATAATTATCATAAATTAACTATTGATGAATTGCAGAAAAAATTTGATACAAGATCTCCAAAAACTCGTAATGGAAAAGTATAAAATTATCCATCAATTATAAATTTTTTCCTCCAGCAAATACGTTCATAAAATTGTTTTTCAGATCGAATGGCTAAATTATATACGTCATTTGTACTCTAATATTCCTGATGTATCCATTGATGGATCACATAAGATTGCTGTAATTGGCGAGGGGTATATTATGAAATTGATTGATCTCTTGGACCAAACGCCATCGCGCATTATCGGTAATATCATTTAAATATTATAAATAAATTATCAATTGAAAGAAAAAAAAAAACAAATAACAAATATCACGATAAATTAATGTTTAATATTAAAATTGCAGCAAATACAATGCTTTGGTGGCTCGTAAAAAATCTTGCGCCTTTAACGGATAAAAAATTAAAAAATATTATAATCACTCAGAAAAATGATGAATCATCAATAAGATGGAAATGGTGCATTAATCAGAATGAAATGCCACACGCTATTGCACATGCTTATGTACAAAAGTACTTTCCAAAAGCATCAAAACTTTATGTACATTTATATAATACATTTATAATAGTTATTTAATTTGTTCCTTTAATTTGAATTATTGAATATTGATATAATATATTTATCATTTTTTTTTTTTCATACAAAGGTTAGTAATATGGTAAAAGAAATAATTGTTGGAATGAGATATGACATTGATCGAAGCAAATGGCTGGATTCATACTCCAAGAGAAATGCTCTGAAAAAACTTTCATTAATGAAAAAATTCGTTGGATATCCAGATTGGTACGAGGACGATAAAGCCCTGGCAAATTATTACGAAAATGCAAGCTGAATATTTTTCTTTTATTACTCTCATTATACAATATTTTGTATATGTATTTCAAATATATATATATTTATAAATAGATAACTGCCGGTAAGAATTTCTTCAAAAATTCATTGGGAATAATGCGATTAACATTTGAAGATGAATTAAAAAGCGTTGGACAGCCTGTTGATAAAAACATGTAAGTTTTTAAGTAATATTTAAATAAATAAACAAATAACTGAATATTTATCGTGTATTATATAATATAATATTTTCAGGTGGATCACGTCTCCTACTACAATAAATGCATTTTACTATTATCCAGGGAATTCTTTGAGTAATAAATAAATTTTTTTTTTTCTTTTTCATTTCTTATAAAATTCATTAAATTTCTTTTTCTTATAATAAATTTTATTTTCTTTTATCCACAGCGATTCCAGCTGGGATTTTGCAAATTCCATTCTTCAATGGAAAACTTCCCGAGTAAATATATTATTTATCTACAGATTTATTACATGTATAATTTTTTACAATTTTACTTTTTTCGATAAATATTTTAAATATATTCAAATTCATTCCAGTGCGCTGAATTATGGTGCTATTGGATCTTTTATCGGCCATGAAATTTCACATGGCTTTGATGATGTTGGTAGTCAATATGATGAGAACGGAAATGTTCGCGATTGGTGGTCCAGTAATATAAAATCCGAATATAACAAGAGAGCTTCATGTTTCAAAAAAAAATTCTCTAAATACGTTATAAAAGCTGAACACCAGTCATATAAGGTTGGGCAATAATAATTAATTCAATCTATAAATAATCGATATTATCCACATATTACAAGTTTATGCAAGTCGCGATAATGATTACACAATTAATTTCAGCTTGATTCAATTCAAACTTTGAGTGAAAATATTGCTGATACCACTGGAATAATCGCACTTTATAAAGCATTTACAATTCACTCAATGCAATATTCAACGCAAGCTAATGTTAAATTACCAGGACTTGAACATCTTAACAGCAGAAAATTACTCTTTTTAGCCTGGGCACATGTAAGAATAAATGCTTATAAATAATTAATCAATATTTAATTTATCCAATGAAATTTATTGTATAAATTATTCTAGAGTTTTTGCACACGTCCAAAATTAGCTGATTTACTAAAGACAATGAAAATTGACACACACAGTCCTTCATCATTTAGAATAATTGGAACTCTTTCCAATATAAATGCATTTTCTGATACATATCAATGTGCCAAAGGTACACCAATGAATCCTGCTGATCCTGTTGATAAATGTGGTATTTGGTAATAAATAGAAATAGAAAAATATTTTTTTTCTCCATTGTAAATATTTGAATAAATAACAATAAGAAAATTTAAATGATGAGTATGATTTTATTAGCCAAAATGGCACTAGTCACACGATCGTGCAATCATATACGCATATACATACTTAAAATTACCTACCTAAATCTTAAATAGTCTATAGTGCTTACGTTTATTATAATTATTATTGGAAGCAGGAACCAGAAAAGTAATTTCAAAATACGTGTGATAGCATGTGCGTGATCTTGAGGCCCTCCTCAACAACAAAAGTATACTTATAAATATAAATATTATTATTATAAATTATTATTCCCGCATAATTTCGAATTATTTTTTTTTTTTTTAATGTTGTTTACATGTCTGTGAATCAGTAAAAACAATTTTTCAAATTAACATATTCATTTAAATTATAAAATATCCATTTAGACGATACAAACATTTTGTATAACAGAATACATTCAGTCGTAATTAAAAATGAAACAAAAAACGAAAATATATGAAAATAGGAAAAAAGTTATATTAATAATACAGATAATATATCAAATATTATTATTGACAAAGATTTAATTCACAATTCGTCTCTGAATGATAATTTTTTTGCATTATTAACAAATTTTGAAATACAAAGCAGTCGTGTTTATTTTTATTTACGCATTTTTCACATTTGTTCATTTATTTATTTATTTTTTTTTATTATTATTCAGTATTGTTCCGCTCATCTAACGTCAATTCCATCAGGCCTTGTAATGTGCCGTTTGAGCAAGACAATAAATAATAAACCAGATAATGGTTTCAACTTAATTTATTAATTCATTAATAATATGTATGCCTTACGTACGCTTTCGTAATAAAAATTGATCCATCCATTACATACACGCTTTTGAAGGGAGGAAAATATAAAGTTGAAAAAAAAAAGAATAGAAATAAATTGATTGTGACTTGGAAGGGATTATGGAGCGAAGGATATCGAAAATAAACTGATTGATTTTATAATACAGTACAAATAATGAATGATAATTTAACAACCTCAGCTCTAAGTCAAATCATTAACAGGGAATAATTTTATTCAATTATTTTCATATTATTTTTTAATAAATTTATTGCTGACATTGGGTCACTTCACCTGCTGCCTTTTTTTTCCTCTTATACTTTTTACTTCAATGAATTGACTTGACTATAATTACACCCGTTGCTTATGACGTGAAGATATTTGAGACTAGAGTGTATTATTTTTTGTTATCTTACTTTGATAATTAGGCAGTTGAACAAAAAATTGTTTTTAATTTAAAATCCAGTAGAAAATTATATTATCAAAGCGCAAAGTATACTTTTTATGCATATACAGATCATTGTAATTATTATCATATTCGGGGAAAAAATATAATTAATACAATTTTTATTTTTCTAAGTTTTCATTTATCAATATAACGTAAATTATTATACGCCGCCGCGATTTTAAATAATGAAAAATCAATGATGAAATGAAGTGTTATGAATGAGAAAAATAAAATTTCGATATTGACTGAATTATGTTTATTCATTTATTTTGTTTGTTTCTTTCAAGGTATGGATATTAATAAATTGATAGAAAAGTCATCAATACTTGAATATATTCGTTGATAATACAATTGAAATTATTATCAATAATTTATTAAATACAAATGATTTGAATCAACTGGTGGACGATGAAATTAAGAAAAAAAATTATTATAAGATTCGGGTCCAGATCAAGAACCTGAGGTATATTTTTTATACTCGAGTGTATTTTTTTTTTTCCTTTCAGTCATTAGATATTCTTCTTGTTATTTAAAAAAAGCACGCACGCACGCACATTTATACATACACCCGCACACAGAAAAACAGAAGAATATTGGAAGAAATGTCTTATTATATATACATTTTCGGACTATACAATTTTCATATAGTGTTTCATTTCCTTTTCCTCTCTTCATTTATTCATATTCTGTTCTTTTCTTCTTCATCGTTGAACAGCACTATAGTGGAATGCCTGTCACCCAAAAACAAAAAAAAAAAACAAATTGCTGTCAACATATTTTTCTTTTTATTCCATTTACTTTTGGGTAGTACTGCAAGATCAGTATCTGGCATTTCAGACGAGGTAAAAAAAAAATAATCACAGGTGCCACATTTGTATAAAATAAAAAAAGGTAATTTAAAAAAAAAAAAGTTGACATTAGTCCATTGGACATAAAATTAATAAAGTAAAGAATAATTAAAAATTATTCTCAAGTACGTTTAAAATAAGGATCATCCATTGGAATAAACATAAATGTTAGATAAAAATGGCTATGCAAGATGGCAAGTTTTGTGCGTTCACATGATATTAATAAAAATAAAAATAAAAAAAAAATGAATGTTAATATCAAATTGTCAATTACTTAAAATCTATTAATTAAATTGATGAATGACGTGACACATATTCTTCAAATTCAGATCCTTATTTATCGTTGTGCCATCATAATTATATTTACAATTCTATTCTTGCAACATTTAATTTAGTGATTTTTCACTTATTAATTCGTTGCATTCGACAAGCTTATTTAGGTACTCATTTTGCAGTAGGCAAAAAATTTTTTAAAAATTATAACTATTTAAAATTAAATTGAAATAATTAATAATAACTATTTCATTAATTTGTCAAAGTTTTTACGAAAAAATTAATTTAATTTTCTGATGAGGCCTGTTGAATACTCATGAAATTATTTTATCTCGTTAGACTCGATAAACAGGTGAAATTTTTTATTATTATTTAATTCCTGTTCTTATGTCAACAGTGCTCGCATGACTTGATGTAATCAAAAGCGACAGGCACTGCCACAAGTGCTTATAATACATTTTTTTATTTAATTGGTAAATCCTAAATGAATTATTAAAATTATTGCTGCTTGCACTGCTTGAGTTGCAACAATATATTTTTGTCTCATTTATTACTTCATTATTATTTTTTTTTCTCTTCAACTTGATAAAATAACGTCGTTTCTATTCCTAATGTTTTATATAAATACATTTGACAAATACAAGAAAAAATAAAAAAATTCCTAGATATTCATAATGATTCAAGCGTCATCAGAATTCGTATTTTAATTCACTCGTATCTGCGCAGCTTTTATGACAAGAAAAAATAAATGCTTGCACATATTACAATAAAGAACAAACCGAATTGTATTTGAGGCGTATCTCTATTAAATTTTTCTTTCTCTTTTCATAACATTAATATGACGCATTGAAACAATGCGATCGCGTAAAATAGTATTGTCGTTAAAAAATATCATATTTGTATTATTAATTTTTTTTTTTGTGTTGGTTTGTTACGGTTTTTTTGTTGTTCCTGGATACATTTGGCAAGCGTGCTCACAATTTTCTTTTCTATTTCATTTTATTCATAATTATTTATTCTGGAATGAACGATCCCTTTCACGAGGGAAATTTAATAATTATTATATTCAATAAACAACTACGAAAAAATAGCACGTAATTTTTTGAAACGTACATTCCATGGTAAAATATTCCTTCCATGAATCCATCCGAGATCCATATTCATATCAACATAATCTGTATTTATCATACGTTTACTCGCGAGTTTAATATTGGTGCAATCAAATTCCCTGAAATTATTAGTCGTATGGAGTATTTGTACGGCTGACGATGATAATCGTAGTTTGCTTGCCGGTGTACTGAAGACAAGCCGACGATTCTGACGATTAATCATTGAATCATTATTTTTATTACTATTGTTGTGGCAGCCCGATGATTGACGTTGATTATTGTTGCTTTGTAATTGTTTACCCTTGCGGGCGTACTCAGTGCGAAATGATTTGGCCGTAGATCATTGTCGGTATGACTGTGGGGCAATGCCGTTTCCTGGTGTCACATAATCGCCAATCATCAAGCTGGGATTCACCGGATAATGTGATGTGTTGCCGAGTACCAGCGATTGCTGGAAAGTAACACCAAGCTGTAGCCGCGAAAGATACGCAGACACACGAACGCTTTAGTATCGTATTTTTTTTTTCCTATTCTTTTTTTATCTGATAATAAAACAACGGCTGTTGTTCATAATTGCCGAGTTACTTAAACTGCTTCAACTGTTTTTTTTTTTTGTCATAGTCATATCATAATCGTTCCGATTATTGCTAATAAATTGATTAAAAACAAAATATTCTTTCCCACTTCGAGGTGAACACGACATTGTTGATATGAATGGTGATTATTAAACAAAGCAATTGTATATATTGTTTAAATAGGACAATAATTAGCGATAACGTGGTAATAATGTCTTGCAAACGGGCAAATATTTCGTCATGTGAATTGATAACATGACATTTTGTTTTTCTTTTCCTATTATTTCTTTTTTTTTTATTTGTACACTATACTTACAGTTGCTGGTGATGTAAACATATTTGGCGTTATTCCACCACCAATAAGTTGTGCAGCCTGTGTGCTCGTAGCTGTCCCACCAATCCGACCACGTCCTGTACTCGATATTGAACCTGGATGAATATTCGGTTGACCCCCTGTCACATAAGCAAATCAAACGTATAATCGTTTGCCAAGCAACAAAATAAATAAATAAATAAATAAATAAATAAATAAATGAATAAATGATTGTTGTGCAAAGTAACACAAAATACAAACTCTAATTTATTTGTGTCTCTTCATACACTTGTGAAATTTTGGAGAAGAGAAAAAAAATTCTAAATATTGCAAGATAATTTAATATATGAATAATAAAATATATATTTATAAAAAAAAAAAAAAAAAAAAAAAAACATGCAGCGGATATGTAAGAGCAATTAAGCGAGAGAAATATCATTTTGTTTGAATAAATCAACATAATTTTCATTACAATATCATCAGAGCCGTTTATTTGACACGGATTCAGTCTTACAAATTTACAAAACATGATTATCACAAAGGGATTCACTGAAATATTTACAGATTCTCAGATGATTATACAGTACCACATTGAAATTAGTAATAAATATTGATAATTGTGATTTCAAAATGTGTTATAAGTTAAAATTTATATTTACTTAATGGGATAAAAATAGAACGAAGGACTAAAATATGAGATAGAAAAATATAAAGTGTGGCCCACCGTTAATTGTGATAAACATATCGTTGGATTATACGATTCTTTATTTTATATGAAAAATAATTAACGGAATGCATGAGGTCAGTGGTCGAACAAAAATAAAAAGAAAATGAATTACAATAAAATAAACGGAAGGATTTATTATTGAATTAATCATGAAATAAAATTGGAATAAGGTTTTTGAGACTAATAATAAGTATTATAATAATAATAATAATAATAATAATAATAATAATTTGTTATGTTGAGATATTTGTAAAATCAAATCCAGTCGTTGAAACGATTGAATACATTGTGTTATTTATATCGCAAAAATTCGAGCTAATATCTCAATTTGAATTACACATTTTCATTCGTATTCCACTTTCTATTTTATTTATTATTTCTTTTTTCTTTTTCATTTTCTCACTACTTTCCATAATGCATTTTCAATAGATTATATGTCTTGTCGAAAAGAAAAAAAAAACAATTGAATGCTATACACATTTAAAAATTGTTTATAATTTTTTTCCAGTGCATTCAATTAATATACTAATATTTCCAATTACTAAATATAAAGACAAACATACACAGTATTTTGGGGAGCATAAACAATCTTAATACATACTATAATTAGATATCCAGATTTATTGGATAATTTAAAAAAAAAAATGAAGAAAAAATATTTCCATTCACCTTTATAAAGAGTAATGATATATCGAGGGATCAAACCAAACCTTACCTAGTGCTAGTAAATTACTCGGGTTCACTGCGCCAGCAGCATCCATGGACACCTCACCCAGCCCATTCACTGACATTCCATTCACCATATTAACAGCTTGTCGTGCACCCTGTGCATCAAGTGTAGTCCAATATGATTCACTAGGCGAAGTACTATTTAAACCAGATGGCAATTGTGCAACTGCACCGGTATATCTGAAGTATGGATTTTTCAAATCTAATGTATTGCTGCTACTCTCAATGTTCGTTCCCTCTAATTTTAAATCTATCGTTACATCATAAGATTGTCTGAAAAATTTTATGGAAATTTTAATTTATTATTACGTGAAAAATAAATAATAACTTTATGATATTGTAGCAAAATATTGATATTAAAAATAATTATTTATTCATACCTTTTGTTAGCTATTAAAATGACTTTCCCTGACAATAATTGGCCACTTTTACAAAATAATGGATTCTCCAATAAGCATCGCACTTGATACCAGTGAGTAAGTGGCTCCGTTGGCGCTGTACTTAACCAAACTTGTTGAGTTGAGCCAATAAACGCCACATCAAACCAAAATGCAAGACCATGGCAAGTTCCACTCTCAAGTATATGAAAATCAACGTCTATTTCTATAAGTAAACAACAAAAATATCACATAATTAATATTATAAATGTATAAATAAATGAAATAATCAATGAAATATCTTGTTCTGATTTATAATACCTATTTTATGTAAATCAGTCTCATCGGCAGTTTGAAAATCAACCACATGTCTGACAGATTTGGCCATACAAATGCGTATATCGAATGTATCAACAATTGGCTGTCGGAAGTATTCCTTAATGGCGCTATTGCGAAGAGATGAGAGATCAACACCATGGAAACATGTTTGATACCAAAAATTAGCTTTATTAAATTGTTCCATGTAAAGAGTCTCATCGGAAAATGGAGCTATATGTAAATCACCTCTAGAAGGAAACATTCGTCCACCTAAAAATATTATTTAATATCAATCATGATAAAAATTTAATTAATTATAATTAGGATATTGTTCATTTACCTGGTACTAGCCATTTCTTTGCATGAAGATATGTTTCAAGCATTCTCTCATTGTACAACATATAGCCCATTGGCTCACTGACTATACAATCAACTCGATCAGGCAATTCAATTTCCTCAATTTTACCAGCAATTACAATTATTTTATCAGAAAGATTATTGGCAGCTACTAATAATTCAGCATGATTAGCCATATTACTAGCTTCTACAGCATAAACTTTTTTTGCACCAGCTTGTACAGCAAAAAATGATAAAATTCCTGAGCCAGCTCCAACATCTAATACAATTTTATCCTTAAAATCCGATAAATTTCCCAGAATAGCACGTTGGTATGTGCTAGTTCTAATATAATCCTGCATCATGTTTTGTTGCTGTGATAAGTATCCGTAAAATTGAAAATACTGCATGGCCGATAAGTCCTCAGTTCTCTCATTGAAAGCAGACATACCCTTTCCATTTTTAAGCTTCAATATTTGTGAATGAAAGTTGCGAAAATCTGAATAAATACAAAACTAAATTAACAATACAAAACTCGTTTCCTTTTTTTTTTTTATAAAAATAAAAATAGCAATACAAAAAATAATATTTATAAATGACATCTTCATACGTTGTCATATTTTTTTAATTCATCATTATTACTTGTTATTTGTTTTTCATTTCTTATGATTTTACATTACCTGATTCATTAGAAAATGTCACCAGCAAACTTTCAGCATCAAGGGTAAATATATAACTTCTTGTAGCCACACGAGAACATTCTGTAGTGTGTGTTACGGGAAATTCCAATAATTGTTTCGGTTCCTTCTCCGACCATTCTGAAATATACATGAATACCATTTCAATAAATTACTTTTCTTTTTCCTACAATAATTATAATAATCTACATTTTTTACATAAAAATAATAATATTTCAATATTTCATAAATAATTCCCCATGAATTACGTCGCATAAAATCGATTTGACAACTCTACAATAAATTGATAATAACATGAAAAAAAAAAAAAAAAATTTCCACTTATATATGTATATAATTTAATGCATAGTCGGGAATACAAAGGAGATTGCCCTTTTTCGTCCACCTGCTCCAAATCACGAAACATCATGTGAAAATGCAAAGACATTTGGTCACTGTCCCACAATAAATATGTTAAAAATCAAACAAATAACCAACAAATATTGAAAGAAAAAAAAAATTGTAAAATAATATCGATGATTAAATACATAAAATGCGATGATATTTGATGAAAAGGTGAAAGCGGGTGTCCGGGCGTCTGATTTGAAGTGTGGTTAGGTCGCGTCTTGCTGGCGGTACAGTATCATCCATATTATCGATCGTATTAATAAGAAAATATATAAAATTTACCTGATATAAATTCAATGCTGAGGCCTTGTGGATCATAATTAATATTAAGCGTCACCGGTTTATTATACTTCGGCGTTGATTGTCCATTGTTTGACAAAGTCGACACTGTCACCGCGCGAAACGCCTTCGCCATTTTTAGACACCGCGTGCGTTTTTGTGCGCTCCAGTCTTACTTTCGCGGCCTTTTGACTCCAATCGTTTGTTCCGTCGCGTAACAATAACGCGCCACTATACAAACACTGTTGTCAATTATTAACAAATAAAAAAATAATTATTGTATTGTAACAAAATGAATGAATGCGGGACGGGGTCGAATATGATGCCGAAAATTATAAGCCGAGTTCGTACGATTTTCAGAGTTCGGAGTTTCGGACCACCGACCAACCACCCCCGGCGCCGTTCGCACACGCGCACGTTGCACGCCCCCTTCCCCTTTGTCTGGTTTACTCTCTCCCTTGTCCGATTCCAGCAATCCCAGCCCGGCCGATCGACACCCAAGCAAAAGCAGCAGCTTGCCTGGCCTTTTGTTGCCCCCTCAAAGAACAAATGCGAGCAAGCTGCGAGGTCCCGGGCATAATCTCCACCCGGTATGTATTATATTATCCTTTCCATTCTCTCATCTCTAATATCCACTCTCAAAATTAATATCATTTCATTATATATATATATATATATATGTATCATTCTTTGTAATAAATTTTGTCAATACACAAATAATTATTTCATTTGGAAATTTTTCAAACATTTATTTGTTTTAAGAAATATTTTATATTCCATATTTTAAACTGAATATCATAGATAAAACGTGATATTTAATTTTATTTTCATGATTTTTTCAATATATTGTAAAAACATGAAATCTTTATTGTTAATATATATTTGAATAATTGTTTTTTATTTTTTTTATATTAAAATAAATTATTTAATAGAATGAATTAAAAAGGATATTTTGAATAATCGCGGGATTCCAGAGGGCGCAATCGTGGTGTAAAGCTATTGGCGATTGGCCAATTTTTCGGAAGAAAAATTCAAACATGGCGAGCCAATAAAAATATTGCGCGTTTTTACATGTTAAAGCATGCGCAATATATTTATACGCCGTCGACAAATTTTTTTTTCGCTTCATGAAAACTAAATTTAGGTGCTTCATATATGTATATACAGAAAAAAAAATTAGGCAACAAAGAAATTATTTTATAATTACAGCAAGTGAAGTCATTCTTAATAATACTTTCAGCAATTATCAATTTTGATAACAGATACATTGTCTGTCTACAATTGGCATGTAATATAGAATTTGCCCAGTATTTTCTAATACATTATACTCAAAGTTTTATTCATCTCAAGACTTAATTGAGTAAAAAAAAAAAAGTGTTTGGTTATGTTTACCATCAAACTCTGTGCCAACGATGCATGATAATGCTTTACACGAACGTGTATTCTCATAATAATAATAAAATTATTAATAATAATAATAAGCCCGTTAAGCAATAAAATTTTAAAAAAATATAAAAGTTGAATTAAATTGAAGCAAAATGACGAACACTCAAAATTCAATTATTACTTCGCTGAATTATCCAACAACACAACGAGCGTTAGTTCTTTTGTTTGTCATATGTACAACAATATTATTTATATTTCTTAATAAAATTCAACCGAATTATTATATTGATGAAGCATTTCATATTCCGCAAACTCAACGTTTTTGTAATGGAACATTTTTTGAGGTAAAAAAATTATTAACGAATTTTTTAATTAAAATACCATTTAATATTTATCATAATATTTTTTATTTATTTTCAGTGGGATAATAAAATAACAACATTACCAGGATTGTATTTAATAACAGCAAGTGTTCTAGCACCATTTAAATTGTGCACTACATTATTTTTACGTGGTGTCAATTTAATTGGTACATTTTTCAATCTTTATCTTATATATGAAATTATGTGTACAACAACATGGGCACAAAAATTAAATAAATCCAAAAATGAAACTTGGTTACCGCTAGCAGTAACATTTTCTATAACGCTCTTTCCACCATTATTTTTTTGGCATTTTCTATTTTACACTGATGTTATATCAGTCAATCTCGTGCTATTAATGTTTTTGTTACATCAAAAGCAATATTACAAAAATTGTGCTGCTGCTGGTACGTACTAGCGGTAAAATAACAAGTAAATATTGAAGATAAGAATATGAAATTAATTTATTTATTGTGTTTTAGGAGCGTTGGCTGTTTTAGTTCGACAGACAAATATTATTTGGATAGTTTTATTGATTGGCGAACGAGTAATAACAATAATTGAAGATCAAACGCCACAAAGTATTTCAGCACTTGTATCGAGAGGCATGTATGGTAGTCCCATTCATGCTAAAGTAAGAATTTACATTAGATATTATATTTTATAATTATAATTTTATTATACAAATTTCAAATGGTTTTCTATAAGTAAAATTTTAATTATACAGTTGGTGTGGAATAATACTGTGCATCACACACGACGTGGAATTGGATCATTTTTCATTTTCATCAAAGAAATAATCGATAAATTGAAAGCTGAAATAACGGTGATCATCATATTTTTAATATTCATAATTTGGAATCGAGGGATTGTTATTGGCGATCGTAACGCCCATATAGCGACAATTCATTTGCCACAAATATTCTATTTTTCCGTTTTTTCATTTGGTTTTTCATGGCCATACATGGTACCATATTGGCGTGAATTTTTTCAATGGATACGTAAACATTGGATTATATCCAATGTATTATTAGTACTAATGACAATAATAGTTCATAATAATACTCTAGTACATCCGTATTTATTAGCGGATAATCGACATTACGTATTTTATGTATGGAGTAAATTAATGGGACGTTATTACACAGCGAAATATTTTTTGATACCAATTTATGCTTTTACAATTTATTGTCTTGTGTCATCGATTCGTGAAATGAGATTTCTATCAAAATTATTATACATTGGGTGTATTTGCGTTGTTTTAATTCCGCAATTGTTACTTGAACCCCGTTATTTTGTTATTCCATACATATTATTACGTATGAATATGGCAGAGCCAAAATCATGGCAAATTACAGCTGAAATCATGACAATATTATTGATTAATTGCCTTCAATTTTACATATTTGTTACTAAAACATTTTATTGGACTGATCAGGAAGGTCCACAAAGAATAAGCTGGTAAAAATATGAAGATGATTTAATTATTCATCAAGAAAATGAGAGAAAAATTAAATAAATAAATAATATATAAATTTTTTATATGACTGAAAGTTTATGATATTTATCGTGAGAAAAAAAATAAATCATTAATATTGTAAGTTTATTACAACTGAGCGAGATCTTATATATTTCAGAATATTTAATATTTTACAAAGAAAAATTCTTAAGGATTACAATCACTTTATCAATTTATTAACTATCATTTAAATAAAATAGCATCATTGCTTTCATCTCATCAATACGTATTATACAAATATAATACAAGTTTTCGAATTTCATTGTATTTATTCGTATTCTCCCTTTTAATTATAGGAGTAATTTATTGAATTAATTAATTAGTTCATTATTATTTCATGAAAAAATTTCTTTTCTGTTTAAAGTAATCTCCATTATAATTGGACAATTGTGTTTTTCTTGTCTACATTTGCATTTTTTGTGCAAATAACATTTTTCAATTAATACAATACAGTGAAAATCAGAATAAATGTAGTATACAATGTACATATTTCTTTTCTTTTTCTGTTTTTCATTAGATAATAATTGTAATAATAATGAGGCCTGGAACACTACAAAGTGAAATTCGAGCTGTCTTATTTTAACATTCATGTTCACATTTTTTTATCATTCATACAATTCCTTCCATTCAATCAAACTCCACTCATTCATTATTATTATTAAAACATAATAGTTGTGCAAAGGACATGATGCATTGGCTACAGAAGAGAATTTGTAAATACGCATCTTTAACATTTACATGCACAGAAATTGCATTGAGATACATGGAGTATTTTAATTCCATATTTATTATTGCTTTTTCATTTTCATTTGTTATGCCACGATATTATTTCTCTTTCATTTTTTATTTTATTTTTTTTTTTTTTTTGGTTATTCGATTATCACAACATGTTTGAATTGTCAGAGATATTTTTTTTCCTCATTACAATTTCGTATTACAGTGAGAAGAAGAAGAAATATATTTGGAAGCCAGATTAATTTCTCATAATATTGGATTAATGTTTTTAGAGTTTGCTTTTTTTTTTTATGTATATTTGCGTCTAAATAACGACAATTATTTGGGCCATGTAATTATTACAAAAATTCTTTCTTATCATCATCTCAATTCCACCGGAGTATTTTCAAATATTGCTATTAATAATATATTTGTGATCTCAATGACGCTGGAATTCGCCAAACATTTCATAACTGCACAACTCGGAAGCGCTCGAACTTTTTTTTTTATCACTCATTAAAAAATTATATCTCTTCAGTAATACACAATTAATTAAAAAATATGAATTGGTTGACTAATTAATTATAATAATAACGCGGCCGGATTTATGTTATTCATTTAAATTGTTTTTTTTTTTCCTACTTATTTTCTTTTTCATTTTTAGAATAAAAAATGCAGTCCCTCTGGACCTTGATGTTTCTCATGTGAAAAAAGTCTGTACATATCTTAAAATAATAAATAGCCGCGTGATTTGTGTATATTTTACATACACACAATCGCTTCCTTTACTATTATCGACAAATTGTTTGGGCAAAATAGGAGACAGGGAGGGGGACTAGAAAGGGATTTATATAGGCACTCGATCACATTGTTTGTTGCTATTCATTATTCCGGTAACAAACATTGATATCAATGGCATTCGTATTATAGACGAAAACTTTTTAAAAACACCGTTGAAGGTGAATCTTAAATAACATAACATAAGTTATTTTCGCACAATTTGGCATCATACTATTTGTTTCTTGAGATCAACAAGATTTGTAGAATAATAAAGTTTCATGTCTAATGGTGCACTGGGCTCATTTTTTTTCGTTTGTGTATGCCATGCTAATACTCTTGTACAATTATTTGCCAATAGTTCTATTTCGCGTGGCTCAAATGGCGCTAAACTCCTTAAAAATCCGTCTTCCTCAAAACCAGCACGATAAGGCATCGTTGCGTTTGGCCGTTGAAGAAGAAATTTAACATTAACAGCAAAACTTGCCATGTCTACAGGAAATTTTCTTCCAGCAATCCAACCATCATAAAAACCAATGAACTTTCCATCTTTCACTATTGGCGAGCTCAAGCCAAACTTTGTACACAATCCCACGGGTAACATTGATACTTTATTGGTTTTACGTATCTGAAAGTTCACAAAGGAATTAATTAAATAGCATGTATTAATTTAATTTTTTTTTATTCTTCCTTATAATATATGTATATAATATTTAAAGATGTAATCGATAAGACTTTATTATTAATAAATATTTAACTCTAACCTCATTGAATAAATCAAGATCATAAGTATTGTCATCATCAGCAAAATAAAAAACACCATCAGTTGCATTAGCTCTGATCCATTTAAGTCCACGATTACGATTTGATACTCCGCGTGGTTTAGCACCCTTCTTTTGCTTATACTTATCTGGCATCGGTGCTTGAATATTAAATTATCACCATTAATTTAATATTAAAATTGAAATATTGAATAATTATAGAAAGTTTTTAATGTTAATTTACCTGTAAGATGATCAAATCTAAGTCCTGTACGGTTCAATAACTTTGTTACTGCTTCTGTGGCAATTTTAGCATCTTCAATAACCAACCAATGAACATTTTCAACTAGCATAAGAGTATGAGCCATTCTAGTAAGTTCAGGAATTTGTTCTGGTCTCCGATAAGTCGGTGTTATAATGTAAAGTGGTGATAGTGTTCTGGTAATTTTTTGACTAGGCACAACACTTGTTAATTCTGATGCAGTTGTATTTTGAATTGCTATTGTTATTGATGATTTTGTAATTATTGTTGAACTAGCTGTTGGTAAATGTCTCGTTCCAATAATTGATTCAGTGCTTTTAATTTTTGTTGTTAATCCCGACTTAATTAATTGACCCAATAGCTCTTGAATTAATTGATTAGCAATTTCAGGACTTAAACCATTGGAATTTTGTACGGATTGAACGGCAGCACGAATCTATTAAACATTAAAATAAATTAAAATAATAATATATTTTTTTGTAATTATTCTGTTATATTTTTTGTTTTCTTTATTAATAAAAATGTTTACCTTAGCTTCGGTGATTTTATAAAAACCATTATCATCATATCCATCAAGAGTATTACTCGAACTGTATGAAGCAGCACCAGCATCAACATTATTTAATTGAACAGCCAACTGATCGAATCTCACTCCAGTTGATAAGTGATATTGATACACGAAGAGGCATATGCCTGCCAATGCAATCATCCATATTTTTGTCGATGATTTCATTGTGTCGATACCTATAAATATAAATTATCATCAGTACGTTTAAATAATGTTTGGTAAATTTATTAGAAAGTAAAGGGGAATAGTGGTATACAATTGGATTGAAATGAAATTGATGGGAGTTTTACAACAAAGTTATATTAAGTAGAAAGTTTATCATTATAAATATAATCAGGGTAGTATTCACAACGATCAAATGTGGCATTGCATTACAGATTTTTTTTCTTTCTTTTTTTTTTTTTTTTCATTCAATTAAACAACTCATCGTGTTTTTAATTAGTATTAAAGAGCAATTTATCCGATAAATGACCGAAAATTAATTTTCATACTCGCTATATGTATGTGCCTATAATTATTTATCAGAGTGCATCCGGTGATAGTGACAGCACCGCCTCCAATGTGACGTAATAACTTTAGAAAAACTTTGTACACTCAGTTTAATATGAATAATTATAAAGTCGATTTAAATTAAATATTAAAAAATTCGTTGCTTTACTCGCATTCCAACACCACCACTGTTATATGAGTAACTTGCTGACGTGTATAATAAACACAGAATTGAAAATAAAATTTCAATATTTTAAATAAATATATGTACGTGTAGTAGTACAGTTTCTTTTTTTTTTTTTTTTTTTCGTTATAATATATAATGTTGAACAGCGTTTGGGATGGCGTTTGAAAATGATAAAATTGTAATAAACATTTTTTTATGATTTTAAAAAACATTGGCACTATTAAACTGATGGAAAAAAATTTTTAAATATGATATTGACTGTTGTAAGAAACACATAACATTAATCACAAGATAAATGAGTTTTTTTTAACTGTATATATGCAGTTAGTAGATTGTTAGTAATATTGTTATTTATAGTACACACGTATAGATACTTTTTTAGAAGGTTATATTTCGTTTTCGTTCCCAAAAGAAGCATTAGATAATTTCCATAAATCAATAAGAAATAAATTTTTATCAACTATAAATTACTAAAGAATTTAAATGAATATATAGAAATAATCTTACTTTTATTTCTGTTAATTTAATTAATAGTTGTAATTGAGAGCTAGTGAGAAATAATAATAAATCATTTGTTATGAGATCACTTTAATTTGTCAGTGATATTCTCAGGATTTTCTAATTCATATAAATTGTTTCCACTAATTAATCGTTCGATAGAGTGTTTTATTTTTTTTTTTGTCATGTTTTTATCAAATGTGAACAGCACGCAAGTCCTTGGAATAAAAGGATTAAAAGCTCTGAATATATATCTATCTATTTTTGATATAAGTCAATAATAAATATTAAAATAGATTTTCAAAACATTAATTAATCCCCAGAAAGTCGTTAAAACTGCATTAAAATTTATAATTCAAATCAGTATTATAATTATAAAAAACTATTATGTTAAAAATTCAAATTAATTTTCAATTTTTCGTTTAACGATAAAATTACCTTAAATATAATAAAAAAGTATTCATTAACATTCGTAATAATTATCGTAGTAATTAACCTATATAATTATGAGTACTTATTCCTCAATAATATTGAAATTTTTACGTCTACTAATTAACGCACAATCTTTCGTGTTATTAATTACTTTTACAACTAACAATTACGTACACATATGTATATAAATAAACATTACTTTTCTTATTAACTTAAATTTTACAATTTTATTTAAATGCACAATCATATGTGCATGCATTTATTTTATTAACTCTCTTTGCACTTGTATGACTTGATCACTTTTATTTTAAAAAAAATATTAAATAATTTCTAACGACTATTTCTCACTGGATTATTTTTTTTTTTCTTACACTTTAACTTTTTATTTTAACATCGACGAAACCTTAGATACATTAATTTATTATTTTTCCACAAAATGCATTTATATTCAAAGGACAAAGCACACGGTAAACTTTCTTCATGGTAACATATAGAACATAAGGTTAAAAAATCAATAAACGTAGAGTCACGATAAGTATTTCGTAGCGTCTTCTAAAATAAACTAACTGATGTGCTTAATCTTATCTTTTTTTTTTACTAAATTATCTATCAATAATCTTCATTTACTACTACACATGTATCTCAAAGTGTCCTAAAAAAGAAGTACCCAAGAAAATATTCCAGTGAATAAAAATAAAAAATAAAAATAATCCACGAAACATTGGAAGAAAAAAAATAAATAAAAATATTTATTGTACCTGATATGAATCAAGATAATTGTACGAATAATTAATAGCAAATAAAATAGTAAATGATCATAATATGCAACATATAGTTTAATTAAATTTAAACGACTAAATAAATTAATTGATTTGTAATTAATGTATTTTAAATGCTTTTAAAATATATCAGTAAAGAAATAAATCAATAATTTATATTATATATATGTGCGTGTTTAAATTGTTTAAATGTATACATAATATGGATATATATACATATGTATAATCGTTGTATGTAAGTTTATATAACTGTATACATATATACTTTAGCTGAGACAAGTGTACAGTCGATATAACATGAATTGCTCATAAACCACAATAGAATTGCCTTGGCCAGAATCGCTTATGAACAAATGTTTGCATGGTACGTTCATGCTTATTTGCAAGTTTCTCTATCATAAATGTATATATATATATATATTAAATGTTGATTTGAATAGGTTGCACCAATGTCTCATGAATTATTTCACGCTTTAATGCAACAAAAATCATCGATTAATAATAAATAAACCACTATTATAATTCTAAATGTGTGGTATAGCATTTAAAAGTTCATTTTGACTTGTTATTTATTAATATTGATTATTTTTAGTACATATATTTATCGTTACAAACATTAAATTTCATCACTTATAAAAGTTATTGCTCTATGAGTTAGTTAGTTAATTTATTCTATCCATCAACGCAATCGATATTGATAATAAAAAATAAGTAATAATGATGAAATGAAGAGTGATCGAAAAAGGATAAAAATGAAAATTAAAAAAATAAAAATGATTCTATTGATGTTTTTTTGTTTAAAAGGAAATATAAATCGACTTTTATTTTTTTTTTTTTTCCCCATTGTATTAGTTATTTTATTGTAGAAGACAAAAGGCGAGGACGCAAACTGAAGTAGTAGTTATTTTTATATTATGTAATATATATATATATATATATTTGTATGTAGAATATATGTATAATTTGCAATGTGAACTTTGAAGAATTATCGAATTTCGATTTGTAGAAACGAAATTGATTGTGTCAAATATCGAATAGTTTTGGAATAAAATTTTGACATTATAGAAGATTGTGCTCAAATACAAAACGTGTCGCCAGAATAATTCCGATAAGAAAAATAGCATTTATATTGAATATACGTATATATATATATGTATATATATGTAACATAGCCTATATGTATAGTATATATAATTTATATATATGTAGTTAAAGCCAAAAATAAACTGTCTGACCTCGTCAGAACTATTTGGCAAATATATTTTTGCTTTACGTTTCAAATGAAATAAAATATTTGATAATTAAATTATATAAATTTTTATTTAATAATTTTTTTTTTAAATAATAAACATACCTGTATGCTACATACAATGGTTGTTCCCTTCGTGACTGTCCCGTCTCCGATGTGATTCAACTTTTTCTTCAGCCTGTGAAAAATAAAAAAATAAAAAAAAAGAAAAACAATAAAATAAATATTATATATATTTTTATAGAATTATTTGATATTTTTGTTTTAATAATTATTACATGTGTATATAGTTACACTAAACGGAAAGTTCTCGTCGATATGAAAACCGGAAGTGCACATCCTTTTGACTATATACCATGTATCGCAAGATTATCATGTAACGTTAATTCATGATAAAAAGATTTTACGACCCTAATTATGTTGGGATAATTGAATATTTTTGTTTGGTTTTTAATAAGATACCGCTTTGGACTCGTTATACCGATTATTCTATTATAACCTGATATTTTTCATTGAATTTATGCTATTATAAAGGGAGGAAAAAAAAGATAATAAGTTTATAACTTGTACTTTGTAGAAATAACTGTTGTAAACTTTTTTTTTTTTTATTATTTTCATAAAACTTTCTCTCATTTTTCAACCATCAAATTATTATTTTTATCATAAAACTCCTATTTTGTTTGCTTTATATGTAATACATTTAACGATACTGGCATTTATATATCGAGCGTACTTTCTATAACAATATTCATTACATATATATTCATTTTTACTGCTAAAAAATGCAGAAGCTAATTTTATCTAAACCATAAAATGCTGTGAAACTTCTTAGGGTCTTTCATTTTCATTGTATACAAAAAAAATAAAAGCAAATAGCTTTCGCACTTTATACAATGAAAGCTTTACTCTCAGTAAAATTCTGTATCGAAGAGAATAAAATTATAAATAAGCATTTTGTCACGTTCATGATATTAAAAAATTGATAATGAAAATTATACATATTATAAGTATATAACAAGTGTCATCATGCAACAAATTCAATCAATCAATCAAATAAATACATTCAGATAATAACAACGTAAAAGAAAAAATAACAAGTGTCCCAAGATATAAATTCAACACGTTAGCATGCTAATTTCTTTAAATTATTTGGCAATCTCATTATTTATATAAAATATGACATTATTTTATTTTCTTATTCACAAAACATAAAATATATTTCACTTCCTGATATATATTTATTTTATCAACCACAATATACATACCCAAAAATTATTCAATTCACTATCATAATTATCATAACACAATAAATATATATTAAAAATTAATATGCACAAATTTATTATTATCAAATACATAAAATAATCAGAAATAAATTTTTTTCTACTATTTAATTTTGATCATAATATTACCGGTATGCATTAATTAATTCCAGACATTTTCTCGTTTGAAAAATGACATTGATATTAATTCACAATAGTATAAAAAATATTCATACAGTACGTATTGCATTGAAATATTTAAAATAACCTTTTTCCGGTATATAATATCAAATAATTATTTGATATTATAATTTATGCTTTAACCATTCATGTATTATAAATTATTTCTAATTTCATATAAATACAAATACTAATACTAGTAAAATTCTCCTTCAACCTAAATATTATCCATGTGTATATATATTTACCTAATGCATAGATATACATAGATAAATACATATTACATATGTGAGAATGCACCAGAAGCCGCAAGCCACAACCACCACGGAATATAATCGTCATCGGGTATCCACGTTCATATATATATACATATATGTGTACTAAATGTATGTATAATGTATATATATGTACCAAACGCTTGAATCGCAATCTCAAATCGTATATGCATTGAATCATCAAATCGGTCATTGAATTCAAATGTAAATTTCAGCATGTAACATAAACACATGTTTATACAAATTGTCTCACATGTAATCACAAATTTCTACATAATTTAATTAATTATTTTTATATCTATATTAATTATTAATAGATATATTTAAATATTTCTTTTTTTTTCCCATGTTTTTATTATATAATTTACTTTTATAATATATCTACATATTGTAGATTATTTATATAAAATACAGACATGACTGACGATAATAGAAATATCAAGATTTTTATATAATTATATAAATTGCAATTAAATTCCTATATATTATAATTATTTATTATTATTTTTTTATTCATAATGAAAATTGTACAATAAATATTGTGAACATACCTCAATATTTTCCAGATCATTAAAGTGTGATTAATTAGAATTTATATACACAATTATAACAATCATCAATACTTTGATAGCACTAATATATTAAATTTATTACTGTATTTTTGGTAAATTAATATCACCAATTAATTGTGAAATAACTCTTGGATGCAGCTGTGTTGATGTTTATATTTTTGAGTCATATACAACGATAATTATTTTGTTGGCTAAATATTTATATTGTTCGATTAATTCATTCTATTTATTTATTTTCATAATTTATTTAATTTATATATATCAATAATTCAAATATACATGCAATTATAAATGCATATATAATATTTATGTATCTGTTTTGACAGCTGCAGACAAAGGATAATTTGAAGCACGTGTGATTAAAACGAATAATACTATGTAAACATATAGCGAATAGTCTAAACAATGGCGGTCACTCACTTCTGGTATACTCAACAAAATAGCAAACGTCAGTTAAAATAAAAAATCAATTCAATAGACATTATACACTTGTCATTTAACATTACACTATTTTAGCTTGCACACATGTTTTTTTTTAATTTGTTCATCACGAGCTTATAAATTTTTTATTTTTTTATTTTTAATTATATATTCAACTATTTACATGTTCTATTTTAAATTAACTATAAAGTCATTGATTTTCATTTAATTTAATATAATTTAATTATATTAATTTAAAATTAAATTAATTTTTGTATTTTTTGGAAATAAAATTTTTTGATGAAAATTAAAATAATTATATTAATTTATAATATTCGCAGATATTTTATATTTATAATTAACGTTTTTTTGCTATGTTTACACTGGATTAATATTAGTTGATGTTGTGTTGTAGTATGACACAGTGTACTGTGTCCCGGTGATTCACGAATGCACGGTACGCTCGTGTATAAAATCCGCGTCGTGAGCCCCACCATCAACCACATCTGGCGCGCCAACCCGGCTTTCCCATCGCCAATCAACGTGCCCCTTGCAACGTCACGTGCGCCACACAATCACGTGGTCTTAACAATGAGCATTGCGTGGGAGTTATTTTCCTGTACACTGTCGAGGATTTTTATATAAGTAAGGTATATAGCATCCTTGTAATGAAATGGGATTTTATCGTAATTTGTTCTAGTGGCATTAAAAAATAGAAAGAGAAAAAAAAATATTAAATGATTATTAATATTGAAAAAATCATGATATATAATGATTTTTTGTTTTGCAGTATTTTAAAAGAGATAAAAAAAAAAGATGCAATAGAAATGATGAAAAAATTATTTTTCTTGTGCTCTGAGAAAAAAAAATATTTGTAATTCTGTAATGTAATAATTAATGTAATTGTGTAATATATTATTAATTAATATGGTTATACATATTATTAGAAATTCATAATGTAATTTATTAATAACATTTGATTTTTTTTCAGTATTTTAAAAGAGATAAAAATAAAAATGCAATAGAAATTATGAAAAAATTATTTTTCTTGTGCTCTGAGAAAAAAAAAATATTTGTAATTTTGTAATGTAATAATTAATGTAATTGTGTAATATATTATTAATTAATATGTTTATACATATTATTAGAAATTCATAATGTAATTTATTAATAACATTTGATTTTTTTTCTAGTATATTAAAAGAGAAAATAAAAATGCAATAGAAATTATGAAAAAATTATTTTTCTTGTGCTCTGAGAAAAAAAAAATATTTGTAATTTTGTAATGTAATAATTAATGTAATTGTGTAATATATTATTAATTAATATGTTTATACATTTTATAAAAAATTTATAATGCAATATATTAACAACAAATAATTTTCTTCTCAGTATAAAAATTTTAATTTTTATTATGAATATTCATTATCCGTATGTTTATTCATGAAAATAAAAATATGTACGGAATATAATTTGCATATTTATTCTATTATTGTTGTCAAAGGTATGCAATTGTCTGAGGCGCATGACGGTCAATGCAGTAGAGATACAAGTGCACCTGGAAGCATTTTACCTCTTCAAAGCGCACGTGCTCGTATAGAATCTGTGTCACTTGAATTTTGTATTAGTTTTTTCATAAATAATAAATTTAAATTTGATTGGGCTGCGGGCACATCGATATGTAAGTATTACAGTCAGATTACATTTGGATTTGTGGCTCGCTTCGAAACTTGCACGAAATGAATTGAATTAAATTTAAAAAGCCTAATAAAAAATACACAGAATATGAAATTGTTCAAATTATTTATACATGTTTGTGTATACACACGATATAAAACTATATTCTTGTATATCGTTGGTGTACAATATATTAATAGGTTTGTGAGAGAGTCACGCAATTGGGTGGATAGTAAAAAATTTATCTGCAATGACGAGACACCACCAATCAGAAAAAAAAAAAAAAAAAAAAAAAAAAAAAAGAGAGAATAAAAATTCGAAGCGAATTCATGAACAATTATTTGTTGCAGTATTGGCAATTCAATCAATTCATTGTAGTACACGTTTAATAATAAAAGAAAAAAAGAAATATATACATATATTCATATATTTTCATCCATTTACAAATTAAATTTAACTATTTTTTATCCAATATTTTTTCAACCCAATTTTTTTTTTCTTTTTATTTTTTCATTGCAATTGTGTGAACAAATTTAAATGCTCATCGTTCGTTTGAATACAAAATTGATATACCATATATATTCATATGTATATTATATATGTATACATAATATTCATATATATATATATATGTATGTGCAGTGTCTATGTATATACAATAGCGTGACTGAATCACGCTAACTGGCAAATCCTAACTTTGGTGAAACGACAAAAATATCGATTTTACTTTATAGCATATTGCCATGCATTTTTATTTATATCACGCGAGGTAAAAATTCGCGATGGGGGTGAAAGAGTAAGAAGGGATGCGGTAAATTGCGTATATTATCATCTGACTATTAACTATTAATTCTATGTATACTTTTTTATTACTCATCTATTACAGTGATGCACATTTTTCATATAGTTTACAATGATAAATAAAAATATCGCGAGTGTTATTATAACACTAAAATTAAATTTTAATTTATATATATTGACTTTGTTTGAATTTTTTATAACTATACATATATGTGTACTTTCAATAAAACTGTGAATATTTTACTTATGTAACAAACATTCATGTCTGAGTGATATTATTTAAGGAATGATATAAATATATTATTTTCCATATTAGATTCGACAATTTGCATGACTTTCAGAGATGAAATCGATTTTTCATAGTCGCTGGGTGGCAACGAACGTCCGGGCAGGTTATAAACAAATATAAATAGTTTATATCCATGTATACATATATATATAGATATAAAGTAAATAGGTCCTTTGTGTTCGCCACTAGTCGCCATCTCATTGGTAAATCACTTTACGTGACAAAATAACATTAATCTTCTATTAAATCCATTTGACATTATACAAAAATAATTAATATAGAATTATATATTTTTCTACGATTTTTTTTTTTAATTCAAAATAATAATTTTCACTGCTCATCTATATATTTATCATTAAAATTATGCATTATATACACGCATATAGTTATATAAAAATATATAATATATATTTCATTTTCTATATCTCATAATATTTTTATATCGCTTCTTTTTTTTTATTTTTATTTTTTATATTTTTCATCATTTCTATTATATTCCTCTCAATTCTCTTCACGACATCCAATGTCACTTTCATTTCTACTTCTGTCAGCAACACATTTGCACTTACTTCTTTCATATAGTTTGCGGCCGTTATTTTTTTTTTCCCTTAATATTATTATAGCTCAAGTAAAACTATTATTTATTATTATTTTTATTTTTATAGAGGTTGATACGTAAAATCCTTGATTTAATAAAGGTACATGTATTTGATATATAAATATACATATAAGAATATATACAAAGTGAAAGATGAATGAAAAGTAATGTGGTCAGAATGTGGTACTCAAGGGAGTATATATCTGGATTTGGCATAATGGAGAACCTCAGGCCACACCAACTTTGTGGGAGATCACGACAAGGGTCTTCCATAGGAGACTTTAAACCGCTTTCGGCTTATATATGTATATACATATAATATACATATATGTATATGTATGCATCCCCAACCGCAACAGAGTAGTTTCGTTTTGCTGAAAACTATTCAGCCTGGGCACTTTATTTGCTTCGTACTGGCCTCGAGCTTTCGCTCGCACGTACCAAAGTACTACGACCCATTACTCTCTATTTTTCACGTTCAAAAACCCTTTCACAATTTTTTCCACTTCTCTGCCTCTTCTGCTTCATCTTCTGCTGGTTTATCATTATTCACTTTATTCTTATTATCAATATTTCATTTTATTTTCGTCTATTTTATTTTATTTTTTGTCGCAAAATCAATCTGGGCATTTAAGTGAAATATAATTTAATTTACTACATTTTATTTTTTTTTTGTTCAGTTTCATGAAGTAAAAAGAAGGAAATGTGAGTAAGTAAAGTGAATTCTATATGTATATTGTTATGTCTATGAAGATGTAAAGAGCTGCTTTCATTTCCATGTATTCGGTAAATTAAATTGAATATTTCCAGTGACTTTTACATAGAAAGACACTGTGAAATAGAAAGATCGGAGAAAACGAAGGTAGAAGATGAATATACAGTATAGATATATAATATATTGAGTTCCATCATTTCAGTGAATTGCACTGAGGAAAAAAATAAATAAATAAACGAAGAAAATTTGATGTTTGAATAAAGTCAAAAATTGAACGAAGAAACTTAACCTAAATATAAATTTAAATACATATATAAATTAAATTACTTGTTAAATTATTTAATTTTATTGCTTGAAGAAAATTTTAATGAGCAAATCTTTACTTAGTTTATACTTTGAAGTGAATATTTTTATTCAATAAACACAAAATCTAGTAAAATTTTAAATAAAAAAATTTAACGTTAAAAATAAAATAATATTCAACTTATTGATTATATAATTAAAACATTATTAATCATATTAATGACGATAATAATGATAAAGCTGTTTCATTAAACAAGTGTGTACGTCGAGCGAGGCTTACTAAGTATATTGATGTTGAGCTTCAAGTGGTGGAAGCTTAAAAGCAAAGACAAGTGAACCCGAAAAGAATACCTACCTACTTGTCGTCTCGACACCTATAGATAAAACTTGTCTCTCCTGCTCTACTGCTTTTCTATATCATTCTTCCTATCACTTCAGACGCACTATTCGTGGCTGATACTTCAGCGTACACTAAGAAGAATTCATCGTTGGAATCTATTGAAAATATACGATGTGAATTTGAAGGGGAAAAAAAAAAAATAAAAAAGAACGAAAGATTGTCTGTGTCTTGTCAGAGAGTAGTAAGATGCAATCACTCAAGGATCACTCATTCATTTTTATATTGGTATTTCATACACTATTTTTCATTCACTCGATTGATGTACAGAGAAAAAAATATAATATTATTATTCGTATTAATATGAAAAATATTAAACTTATCATCCATGTCTCAAAAAAAAATAAAAGATGTAAAATGCGCATCGCAATTTTTCTTTTTATCATAGAAATTATTTAAATATCTTTTCCTGAATATTCTTTGCACAGAGAGAAATAAATTTATAGTTATAGTAACTACTATGCTGAGTGATAAATATTCGATGCAGATATTAATTATATTTCTATGCAATACAATAAATTGTCAGGATTAATTATTCGCTTAGTTATAATGAACAATTACTAAAGTTATTTAACTCTAAAGTAATAATTTTATAAAGGCTTTTCACTTGTCTGTTAGTTAGTTAACATCGGAGATAGTTACTTGAACTGTTGTAATTGTCAGTTAAACCACAGAGTAATATAAAGTTATAAATAACATAATCATTGTTAAAATTGTAACATCAAAAGTTTTCTCTCAATACCAACTATTTCCATTAATTTTCATACAGTAAAAATATATCCAACGTATCTCACTAAAGCCGATGAAATTATTTATAATTATTCATCTCATTGAATAATATCAAAACGTAAAAGCGTTGTGTAGACATTTTAATTGTCAGAAAATTAATTATTATCACCACCTAAAAATTATACAATATCAATTTAATTTTTTCTTTAATATTTTCAATAAACAAATAATCTATAAATATTTCCGTTTGTTGGTAACCTCATCTTGGTATTCTATTGTTACAAAGCTACCTATTTAAATAGCAAACCACAAATGGTTCGTTGTTAGAATTGCTATTCAAGAGGTCTCTCTATATTCACATGGGAAATACCAACAGCAAGACCATCAAAATTTCCGAGAGCTCATATAAGTATACATAGTTTACATACATATACAATATATTACTATTTATACATATATAAATACCTACATATGTATATCTATCTATGATTGTATATTATTGCAGAAAGTGCTTTCCACATTTGCTTTCAGTCAAACAAATGAATATTATCTGTACGTAAATTATTTCACTGAAACGCTGTTGCCTTTTCCCGTGACTCATTTGTTCTCCAGCATTCAAAATATCAAAGTTCCTTCCTTCCGGTGATGCGTATAGCGTTACACGATCGCTTACATACATTAATACACATTAAATTCGAAAAATTATACTCAAGTCTCAGTAAGAATATATTATACTTTTTATTTCAATTTTAATTATAAAAATGAGAAATAATTTTTTTTTTTCTGTGGTATTTTATTTATTTTTGTTTTTGTGCTGTGCTCTCAATATGAGAAAAAAAATTCACTGTGGAAAATAATTCTCGTATTATTAAAATGCACGCAATTATTCATGATGAATAAAGCTTCGTAAGACGATAGAAAAAATAATAATAATTACGGTAATAAATGAGAGTAATTTGTGATGCATCGTGTTATTCGTATATAAGCTCGTATATATGTATTGTATATACATATGTACATAAAGAATGGGCTATATGATTGTGCTGATGTCCCGTCACGCTGCGTGTCCCTCATGTATGTATATACATATATGGAATGGGAGGGTGGTGGGTAAAAGTGGACGATAAACGTCCCGGCTTGTGCGCGAGAATTACAACCCCTTTCGAAATATTACACCAAATTATATCTATATATTTATATGGCGCAGTTTGATATGTTTTATTTGCAATTGTGATCGTTGTGCAAATGCGACGACAGCGTGACCGGCAGTGCATTCGTTTTTTTTTTTTTTTTTAGTTGCTCCCCTTTTATATCAAATCCCTCACATCTTTTTCCCATATATAACTCACGCAAGTTCGTTATTAATTTCCGATCGTTAATCTTTCTATTTTTTCTTTTCTAATATATATACACATATATTATTTTTATTTCCTCATTTATACTCACTGTAAAAATGCCCAATGACAAAAAAGAACAAAACAAAAATTCATTAAAAATAAATAAAACAAATAAAAATTTTATTCTACAGAAATAAAAATTTTTTCTTATACCTAAAAAAAAAAAATTTTTCAATCCACAATTTTATTTATATATTCATATATATACATATATAACATGTGCTCACGTATCTAAATTTATATTCGACAAAATAAATAGACATATGTATGCATATATACATATATTTATCATAAAAATCTTGTTAAGAATATCGATCGCAAATTTTTCAATCACCAAACTGTTATATTATTATCAACGTCATAAAACGACACAGGAACAAACACGCTCGCAAAGCACAAGGCCAATGAGACAATATCAAATAGATTTATATACATATATTCTACATAGATCCATACAAATATATTATATCCAAACAGCTGCACATATGATATACATCCTCGTATAGAGAGATACATATACATCGTAACAGTTGTATACAAGACGGAAGTGCGTGCACCACTATACATATGTAAACGCTAACATGATAGATATACACATTATATATACGATAATGATTGCCAATCGGTTTTATTCACCTCACGTTCAGATATTCAATAGTATAAAGGCAATGAAAATACATGTCGAGCGCGCGCCTAGCACCAGACTCTAGAAACGTTAGTTTCCTCGCACCACTCTACACTCACCCTATCCCACTTCTCTTTCTCACTTTACCTATATACATATATACACTACTACTGGCTTCTACTACTTGTCCGCGTGTCTCGCATTTCCTCCCTCGCATTCAACGGCGCCCAATGTGGCCGTTCGTAAAATCGATGCGAGAGCGCAGGGAAAGCCACGCGCTTAGAATTCACATCAACTTGTTATATACATATACATATGTGTATATATATATTTATATATGTATATATAATACATATACGTATGTATAAGATGTATATATAATTACAAAAGATGAAGAGACACAGGGCAAATGTAAAATGTATAGATGAAGGTTGTTCAGAAAATAATTGTTTACTTTGTTTTTATTTTCTCAACTTCTCCTCGATATTTTTCTGCATATACAAATATGTATATATATATATATATATATATATATATATATGTATATGTGTGTATGTATATGTGTATGGTTGAATATGTATATTAGTTTGTTTCCTATTTGGTTCACTGAGCATGTCCGCATATATGTAAAATAATTCAACGATGCATGCGAATATATGTGTATAAGTGACAGAGATTCTGTCGCTTTATTTTTGTTTAATGAGTTTTGTTGGTGAAAAGGGGGTTGTTGGCACCGCGGCGAATGAGGAAAAGAGGATAAGTGTATCTCTTCCCATCGTGCGCTTCTCTTCGTTCGTATATAGTGCATGGCAAGGGTAAATGCTGAAGCATTATATTTCGCAACGCGTCGTTTTTCATCATTCAACGTGCAGCCCACACCCTTTTAATACAGTGTCACATTTTCCTTTATACGTATTCAATTTGGACGTCTCTCGTATTTTTTTTATGTTAGTGTATTTATTTTTTTTTTTTTTGAGGGAAAAAAATGTATGTAGAATTTTTTTTTTTTCCTTTTGAACGTGCGTCTGTGTTAGGGAATAAATATGAAAGGAGTTGAGTTTTTGAAATACATGTTGTGGAAAAATAGGATTAATAATATATATCGCTGAATATATAACGTAAATGAAAGTTGAACTAGTTTTATATTTGAATATTTTATTTAATTTACGCATCATATTTATATGTTTATATGTATGAAGATCTATATGTGAGTGTATAAAGTGTGGGTGTAACTCAAGTGAGAGGATGAAGTAGTGCAGCGTGGAAAGTCATCTGCAGTGATCTTAGGAGCGTATGAACGATGTCATGAGTGGTGTGTGCTTGTGAAAGGTAGAAAACATGAAAATACCGAAAATTCTGCAATGTTATTAATGTTATATATTAAAATTTTACATAATGATTTAATTAAAATTTTTTCCTTAATTATTTATTTCATAAAAATATTGTAATGCATCTCAGAATATTTTTTTTTTTTCATACGTTTTCCTCATAATTCATATTTAATTTAGAAAGAGCCAGTTTGGAAAAAAAAGAGATAAATAATATAAAAGGAAACAAATAATTAAAAAAATTCGTATAATAAGTAATTGTTCATTTATTTATGTACGTGATATCATAAAACATTTTTCAAAATTATTGATATTTTTGGACTTCTAACCATTTATAAAAATGATAAAATTCGGCTCTTTCATAACACATTGACGTTGAAAAAGCCACCCAATGTTTTGAAAGAGCCAAGTTTTTATTACAGGACTGAAATTTTAGATAAACAACGATATTATTTACTAAAATATTAAGATATAATTTTATATCTTATATAATCATAAAACGTATTATATATAACGTAAACTCTAGATAAAATATTCACTTAAATCTAAGAAATCCTCATGAAATTAGCAGTTTGGAATCAATCATTGTAATCTAACTAGGTACGATCTTTTTAAGAGCTTATATAATTTTATTTGTTTATTTTAGATTTCTTAGTAGAAGCTTATTTAATGAACCATATAAAACTAGCTTTTTAACCACACTACAGCCTGGCTAGTTCAAAATATATATTCTCCCAAGAAACATAACTCCGAAAATTAGTATAAAATTAAAGATTTGCCTGCAAAATATATATGATATTAGAAGGCCTAATACATATCCATAAATTTATTGTATAATCATATTACTATTAGTTTTGTCCGTATAAATGTCAAAAAACAAATAAAATGAAATCAAAAACTTACTTTTTGACGACGAAATCTTCAATATGTCGTATCGATGCCGTTTATTTTTGATAAACTGTCAAATATTTATGTGTTACTATCTTAAAATAATAATACATCCATGAAAATTACCGCGTAAATGATAATGGAACTATCAAAAATTGACTCTTTCATATCATTATTCCCCTATTTCTATCTTCAATTGATATAACTATAGAAAATTCACAAAAGTCCAAGGTATCAACGAGAAATTTATTGTGGCTTTTTATTCGCACGTGGAATAATTAACAAGAAATCCTCAATAAAAATAAATAAATCAATATATACGTGTATAAAATACATTATATATGTATAGTAAATGAATATATCTACCCACATGTGTATATATTTAATGATATAGCGAGTACGTGAGTACAGTAAGAAATAAAAAAGAAAAAAAAAAAACAAACTTGTTACATAGAAGTGCAATCCAACGTTCAATCTCTCTCACTTTTTCCAACCCTTATATACGTACAAACACCACCAGCCGTGTCGACCATTTCGAAACTTTGCTTGTTAACTTATCTCTAAACTCACCCCGCTATATACCTACCCTTAACCTCTACACCCCCCATCTGTACTTTGTCCACCACACGACCATCACCTTCATCACTTTATTGCTGTATATGTGTAGATAAATTTATATATCTTCCATCGTGTAACCAACTTTTGTATTAGACAAAAAATGTGCGGTATACGGAAAATGAACGAGAGGAATATAGTGTGAAAACAGAGGAGGCTAAAAAAAAAAAATAAAATGAAATGTGGAAAGAAAAACGAAAGAAATCGAACTGGTGAGACCTAGTGAGCAAAGAGCCAATTTATTTCACTTTGTTTTTTTTTTTTTACTTCTCATTTTCTCCTTTCTCGCTCTGTAAATCTCGAATTCTACGAGGAAATTACAATTTTTTTTTTTTTTTTTCATTGGACACTTTTCCGTATACATGTACGTACATACACTTTAATAAAAATTTCCTGTATTTTATTTTTATTTCTATATTTTATTTGTATACTTTTAATACTTTTATTTATTCATTTATTTATTTATTTTTTTTTTTTTTTCGTCTTTTATGTTCTATACATTCACATTGAATCACGAGGAAAAATAGTAATTACATTCGTGATAGAGATACATTACCTCTCTAGTGTAAATAAATTTTCTTGATTTATTTTTTTTATACATACGTAATAATGTAAACACTAATTTATATTTATAGTTGAGAATTTAATTCTTTTGAAATATTGTGATATTAAATCATAAATTTTATATTTATTTATGCAGCCAAGTAATAATCTACATTTATCAACATAATTTTATTTTATATTAATTTTATAGAATAAATTGTATAAAAAATTTTTATTAAGATTACATCAACGATTTGCGAGTGCAGCAACCTTAGCACTAACACTCTTCAACATTTCTCCTCTATTCATTGTAAAAATACGGATACTTATGTATACGTATGTATAAATATAAAACATCATCTATTTATATACACGTGAGTGCACATGAAACACAAGCCAAGTTTTAGAGTTAGATAGTGAAAATATTTGTGTCGTTAATCGCGAAATTCTTCACCGCAGTCACACTGCGTCAATGGCGATTTTGCACTTAAAAGAGGTAAGTATTACACACGGTTGAATAACTCAGAACAAAACTGACAAACTTAAGTTGTATAATGAACAAAGAAAAAGAAAATAAAATACTAGGTAGTTAAAATGTAAGAATAATATTAATTATAGATAAGTATAGATAATTTTATTTTATTTTCCCATTTGTCCTTTACTTTGTCATAGCTTTTTTTTTTTTATATTTATTTCACTAATACTTCTAGAACATATTATATATTAAAAAAATATATTGGTTCATGAATAAATTTATAAATAACATACCAATGTAATATTATTTGATACAAGAATAATTAATTCATTTAATATTGTCAAATTTATTTAAATGCATCAATCATGATTAATATTAATATAATCAAGATAAATTATATATCGAAGTATTTATTAATTCTGTACTATACATGTAATGAAATTAACTTGGAAATTATTGTGACAATGCATAAATATAGGTGGATTATTTAGTATAATTAATTAAATATCCAACAAATAATTTATGAAAATAAATGAATATTCTGATAAGCTGTGATAATTATCACACTGCATTTATTGTTTCGACTTTGATCTGGGTATTGTACGAATTAAATTTACAGTTTATCTCTATACGACCAGCTTATATATATATATGGATGCATAAATGTATTGAGGGATTTTATATTGTGTGCGTTAAATTAATCCCATGCCGCAATATAAGCGGATTATTTAGTCGCTTTCAAGCAATATTCAACTCTCATTGAATTGATATATTTCGTATTTTATCAAAATAGAGATACATGTAATAATAAAAAATTTTAATATGTCTTCATGTTTGTAAATTTTACGATAGTATTTATCGACAAGGAATTTTCATATCCCTGGAGGTTGTATACGTACCATCATAGAGAGTGGATGAGGGTGGAAAATTGTGAACGAGAATGCAATGCAAATAAGGGAATATCGATGGTGTATGCTATAAACGTATACTTGAACGAGATCATCATCAGTCAATACTTCAGTTTCCTTCAAACTCTCAACGATCACGATTTAATTAAGCTATTAATGAGTACTCTTTGTATTTGAGTTTGTTACAGTTCACAGAATTTCAATATTCCATTCAATTGCAGGGAAGAATAAAAAAAATATATACATAAATAATAATAGTTGATATTGTATTAATGAAAAAAATTTTTGCATTGTAAATATTTATTTTGTACTATTCAATTATGTGTATGCATTTATTTATTTGCATTTTCACGATAATGAGAGTATAAATATGCACAATTGCATGTAAACGATAACAATTATTTGCTGATTATTCCTGCGTTAAATTAAATGTTTTAGTTATATTAAATAAAAAATTAATGAATTACTGAATAGATAAAAAAAATATTTCAACTGCAATAATTAAATTTAGAATTATATTATTGGATAGATAAGTTTTTGATATTTTTTACAAATGATTCGAATATATATTTTACATATATATTTGTTAGAATGATTATGACATGATGGTATTTTCATACATTTGAATTTGATAGTCTGGAATTTTGACAACTCCTCAGAGACATTATTGTAAAATGCTGAAATAGTCTTTGTGCTTGAAAGAAGATATGAAGAAGAAAGTATTATACGTGAAAACTTTGCGAACCAATATTATATGACAGCACAGACGAAGATAGAATAAAATGAGAAATGTAAAACGTGAAGTTGGCGAGGGCGATGCAATGTCTTACTTTATTATTCGTGACGCACTGGTGGATTACTTGAGACACATCTTGTGTGGGTGAAAGTCATCGAGGGACGGGGGTTGAATTGCGCTTTGCAGTAGTAGTCCTCAGCTATGCAGTATGCTCGTACATACATACATACATACATATGTATGTATGTATACTGACGTAAGTAGATAAAGTTAAGCCGATATAAAGGGCTTCAAGATGCTCGTCTCGACGCATAAAATACTGCATTAATATTATGTGGCAATAGCATTTTATATACTTACATATTTTCTAAATAAAATTTAAATTTTTATATAAAACTGATATCAAATTAAATAAATTTAATATTTATTATATTCAATTTCTTGTACGATTATCTCATTAATAAATAAAATGTACATTCATATATATTTAATAAATATTTCTAATACATATATCCCGAGTTGAAATTTTTATGTTATTTTAAACCTCATTATTGGCGTTTAGTGAGATTCTACATAAGCAAGGAAAATTGTTTAGAGATATTGAAGTAGTTACATATTGTTTAATCTTTCATTGTAAAGCGCAAAGAAGGAACTTGCGTCTATGTTTATTGTGAAATAAAATATTACAATGTTGTGTTGGGTGAAAAAAGCATCAAACTAGGTTTGATCCTAGATTTCTAGAGGCTCCCTAGATCCAAAGTAGAATTGATAGATCAACTAGTACCATAGGATGTTTAATCCACTACTAAAAGACTTAGAGAAGCACAAAAATTTCGATATTTTTGTAAATAAAATATATTAGATTAATCTGAAAGTAATGTCATTTCTGTGGATATTGTTTTTATTTTCTTCTAATAACAATAATTTATTCTTAACAAGCATTGAAAATTTACACACTAAATTGCAAAAAACTATAAATAATGAAGGTGATTTCATCATTGATTACAAAATAAAAACTCGTAAAAATTTTAACTCTTCGAATTTAACGACATTAATTTCCAATTTACATGATTCAATAATAAAATTAAAAAAAAAAAAAACATTTTCATAAATTAATAAATGAATACCTATATAAATATTAAAAATATATGAATATTGAAAAATTGTATCTTAATTTGAATGATGTAATTGTAAATAAACTACATTGCCAATGGACAATACGTGAATTTTCAAATAGAAATCCCAATGGGAGTGGGCTATCACATGAGACTTTAACGGTCGAGCATCAATCAGCGTCAGTAAACCAATCGGGTTGACAACGCGCAACGTAGGTGGTAAATAAGGTTTGAGAATCCGATGCACAGACGTATAGGATAACAGAGAGTAAGAGAAGGATAAAAAAAAAAGAGTAGAGTGACAGGAGAACGAAACACGAGTGTCAGTTACGCGCGAGCCGGCAGTGAAATTTGCGCCCTCTCTTGTCTCAACCAATAGGGGTTAGTTGAAATGGTATATTGCATAGGGTGGTACACGAACGCAATGACTGGATCCGTGCTGACTACGATCGACCAGTGCGCACGCCATTCCCGCAAAACTGTGTATACACATGGAAGCGGATAATATACAAACACACTCATGCAATATATATTACTTACCATAGTAATGAGAGATACTGAAGAATATTTGGTGATGGACCAATGAATGAAGAAACAAGAAGAAAGAAAAAAAAATATATTTATTGTACAGAGAGAGAAATTATTTAATATAAATAATTTTTGTGTCACTGATGTACAAAGTGACTTTTATACGATTTGTTCAGACTAAAACACGTCACTCTATGAACAAGTCTAGGCCAACACTGGCTGTCACACACAGTGTGTGTATACCATATAAACTGTGCTCGCATTCCCTGGCTACCGCGGCTTTTACTACGCGCATGTTTTTTTTTTTTTTTCCGCTGCACGCCCCGTTTAATGCGCCACGCGACTTTGATATGAATTGTATTTTTTTTTAGTTCTCAATTTTGTGATCTAAAATTCATTCAGTCACATACATTGTGAAAATATATTAAAGATTCTTTTTTTTTTTATTTTATTTTATTTTATCGATATTTGTGATGGTTAGAGTGTGGGGTTATTAACTAATTTTTTTGTTGTTATTTATTAATTTGGCTGGGGATGATTTAATTATCGGGATAAAATTATCAAATGTTTTGGATAATGTAGCAGGTTTTGTGGATGGAAAATTGTGAACTGAACGTCAATTCCGGCAGTTGAAAAGTTAAATATTTTTCGGTTGAAGTAGATAGAGTCAGTTTACCAGCTGTTGAATCGTGTGTGAACGAATGAAAACTTTTACTACTATGTCTGATGCAGTAGAAAATGACTGTATCGTACGGACAATTTAAAAAAGAATACTTATATATACAATTATATTGTTCATATATGCGTATGAAAGTTGAAATGTCGGTTTTATCAAACTCTTCTATGTTTGTCAAGTCATGTAACATATCAATGTTACATGACGTAATAATAAATAATAAAATAAATAAATTATAGCATAATTATTAACTATTCAAACAGACAATTGTGAAAATGAAAATTATTTCAATCAAATAAATTCATTATTAAACGTTTTATTATTCGAAATATTTTTACAATAAATGATAATTTTGAAATATATCAATTAAATTATATAAATAAACATGTTTTGTTTTTACGTCAGATAAAGGAAAGTATCATAATAAATATTTTATTAATTAGTATATGTGAATAAATTAAACTTTAATTTTTTTTTTTCTTCTGCTTCGGATTTTTGGATCATTGCCTGTATTATTTGTACTTCAGGGGCACAGCAATCCCTTCATAGCAGTCATTCTCAATACCCCAACTCTTTTTCAACACGTGTCTTTTAATAGCTTCACGATAACTCGTCACATCTGTGATTAATTTTAACCAAAGACCAATCATTTCAATCATATACCACTTTTTCATATTTTCCTCAACTTCAATATCTTGTGAATTCTCGTATACTATATCATTATCCCCATTTTCATTTATATTATTATCATAATCCAATACTAAAGGACTTGGAAAATTATCCAAACTTGCTGAGGAAAAAAGTTCACGTAATATTTCATCATTTCGCGATAAAACACGACGAACTGTTGATCGACTTGTATCAAATAATTGTTTAAAACGATTTTCTGGTTTTTCATTTAATAAAATATCAAGATAGTGTTCTTGTTTAATTGATGTGGCTTCTGATGATGTCGATAATTCCAATGAATTTTTAATAAAATCATGCATGTCTTCAATTGTATTGAATCGATTTATTTCAACAAATCCATCAAAATTTTCACGATATTCATGTGCCATTTGTGAAAGACTATTATCAATTGTTACCTTAATTTCTGGTGGTTCTGCGTACAATAATTAATTAAATCAAAAGTTATTATTTTATCTATATAAATATTCATCTATTTACATTATGTTAAAATTATTCTTAATTAAAAAACCAACAAATTGTACAAACCTGATAAATGAGAACATGTTGAAACGTTATTTTGATTTAATAAATTATCAAATTTTTCTAGTTCATGATTGGCTTCTTCAACATCATCGTCATCCTCTTTATCACTAGAGTCATCATTTTCATCTGTTTGCCAATTATTACCATTAGCACATTCATTCATTAGTAATTGTTTAGATGCAGACTCTAAATAAAAATTTATAAAAGATAAAAATAACATTGAAATCTTTGATAAAATAATTAAATAAATTATATTTACCATTTAATTCATCTGATTTATCTGGTTTATCATCAACCATTTTGTCTTTTACTTCTTCTTCTTCTTCTTCACACTCCTCTTCGATAATTCTATCGTCGATTTGTCCAGTTGTTGAAGTAGAAGCACCAAGAAATACCTGATTCACAAGATTTCTATAACTTCGACACCTTGCAATTGTTCTCGGTATTGTATCTTGATTAATAGCTAATATATCATTTATTCTCATTGATTGTCGCTCATCGAGGCGAGATAGTCGCTTCAGACTTAATTTATTCTCATGTCACCTCAATTTTAACAATTATTTCTTAAATAAAAAATTAAATATAATTATTTTTTTTTTTTTTTTTCTTAATATTCAAATACTAATTATTAATATGTATTACAAATTAAATATGACACTGAGTGATTGAGTACTCACCTGTGAGTTAACCAGTGGCACAATGACAGCACAAATGATCTGAATGAATGTCAAACGTAGGCTGACACACGCGGATATCTATTTCAATCGAAGTTTGAAGAAGCACATGACGAAATAATTCGAATCACAAATCAACGCCAATTGCGCTACACAATTAATAATATATAAATTCATATTATTATATATATATCTATAGATTGATAATGTGAATAATTTAAACGTTATTTTTATCGATCTACGTCTTTACACACAAACACACTCTGTAGATGTCCGTAATACTTTCTACTTAATTAATTTATATACAATATTTTGAATTATTATGTCATGTAACATTTAATATAGTTATTCAATTATTATTATTTATTTATTGTACATTGTGTTATTATTTAGACATTTTTTTTTCTTTATTACACTTTTGGCAATGCCGTGAATACAACGATTGTACACGATAAGTTTAATTTTTTTTTTTTTTAATGTTTTCCCTTAATATTTTTAATTTTTTTTTTCTTCTCCATTTACGAACAATTTTTAACCATTAAAATTTTTTTTTTTTTTTTCAGTTATGAATAATTGGATTCATTCAATAAATCGAATTAATTTTAAATATTTTTCAATTTTGTTTTTGTTTTATTTTATAATTTTTTTTTTATTTCTGTCAAACAATATATCAATGAAATTTATTTATTTATATAATATTATTCATACACATACATATATGTATTTGTTTATATATGTAGGTATTAATTTATTTTATTCGATTCAATCGATATGGCCGCCAGGGTGATATGATTTAATCGATATACAACACAAATATATTATTTATTTGCTATATTACTTATAGTATTTATAATTTTTTTTTTTTTTTACTTTAATATTTATAATATGTATACATGAACATTTATTAATTGAATTTAATGTTATACTATTATTTGAATGAAACGTAAAAAATTATCAGGGCTTTTTTTTTTTTATTTAAATGAGCTACACTAACAGTTTCTATTCATTTTCGTTTTTCTTTTTTTTTTTCTCCCCGTTGTTACATTTTATTATTTTATGTTCATTATTATCAATCAATAATATTATTCTTTCCAATGATATTTCAATTAAATCGAGGACTCCTGTGTCAGCCAATGACCTGCTCTATGTATCGAAACGTCAATGAAAAAAAAAAAGAGATAAATAAAATAAAATATATGAAGCATTGAAATAGACGAATGAAATAAAAAATGAATAAGAAAAAATCTGTAGTATGACTTTGAATATCTCAATTGGCACTAATTGTAAAAGTTAAATTTGAGTAATTTATCCTACATATTAATTCAAATTGAATATTAATTCCAACGTGTACGATAATAATTAATTAAATTATATAATGTATGAATGAACAATGAAACACATATAGGTCGCTAGAACACTTAATCGGTGATTAATATCGAGCGATACATTTTGTGATCTCCCGAATTTATTATTTGTAACAATTATTATTAAATTAATTTATTTGCCCAGCTGATTTATTTTAATTCCATCATTATTTTCCTTTACCGTAATTTTCCAGCTTAATTAATTGCTCGTTCATGAGTCAGATCTATCTGAATTATTGTCGTTAATTATTGCCGATTAATTCATATCGACGTTGTACTATGCTCTGGGCCATTTTGCGATTGGACATTATGTGGCAGCGCCGCTAGCTCATTTTTACTCAAATGATTGACAATACCAGCGCCCAACGAATCACCAACAACATTAACTGATGTTCTAAATCGATCCCTGGAAATCAAAATGAATTTTAAATAATAATATATTACTTTTATTATAATTTACAAATTATATTTATACTCACAGCAGCCAATCAATGGCAATAATAAGAGTTACATCTTTCGCTGGGAGTCCAACAGTGTCCAAGACCATTACCATGGTGACTAAACCAGCTTGAGGAATACCAGCAGCACCAATGCTAGCCGCAGTTGCAGTGATACTAACAAATAAAAAAAGAAAAATCCATAATTAATCAAAAGTGTATGAAAATTTGAGAGAATAAATGCTTGATAAATTTATTAAGGAACAATTCTCACCTAACTGCCGCAAGTTGACCAAATGTCAGAGATATCTGACGAACTTGTGCAATAAATATAGCAGCAACTGCTTCATAAAGTGCAGTACCATCCATATTAATAGTAGCACCAATGGGCATTATAAAACGCGATACTCTTGAATCAATTCCATTACGATCTTCCAAACATCCAATTGCAACTGGAAGAGTTGCTGAGCTAGATGATGTACCAAACGCTGTGGCGATTGCTTGTGCCATATTTAAAATATATTTAACAGGATTTTTCTTCGTTAATAAAAAGAATATCAATGGTAATACTATAAATCCATGAATAAAGAGTCCAATCAATACAGTCATGAAATACAATCCTAATTGACCGAGAATTTTTTCAAATGAGTCCATTTCTATTACCTTTGAAGTCACCAGAAATAGTACACCAACGGGCGAGAGCCTAAACAAAGAAAATTAATTAATTATATTACATTGAATAAATTTTATTTAAAATTTATAATTAATTTATACTTACCAAATTACCCAATTGGTGATGATCATCATGGCGGATGACAGTGCCTCGAAAAATCCAAGCAGTGGCTTACCACTTGGACCCATTTTACCAAGTGTAATACCAAGAACTGTAGCAAATACAACAAGACCAAGAATATTCATTCCTGATGTGTCCTCGCTACTAATTTTCCATGTACTAATATCATCTAATTTAAGAAATGAAAATTAAATACAATATTATTTATTAGTTATTAAGAAATGATATTTGAGCAACAGTATATGAATATTATTTTTCATCAGAAAAATTTAAGTATTTAAACTCACCAGATGTATTATTTGGCTGTCTGGTAAGTACGGTGCGGTGCTGAGAGATACAGGCCTGCACCAAATTTGGTGGAAACATATTTCTTACAAGATCCATCAATGTATCAACAGTTGAAACATTCCTGCTGGTTCCACTACCCTCAAGTGTCCCATTATTATTGCCATGTTTACCCGGTTGAATTGTAATAACAAGAATAATACCTAGTGAATATAAATTTATAGTATATAAAAAATTATATTAATTATAATTATTTCTTTCTATGTATATTAATTATATTCATCAGGAATTTTTCAAACTCACCCAGTACAACAGCACTCACTGTAGTTACCATATAATAGGTAATAGCTCGTGCGCCAATTTTACCGCTGAGTGAAAGATCCAACGAGCCAATGGCCGATATCAAACTCGCAATAATCAACGGTAAAATCAAACTCTTGAGCATTCTAAGAAACAATTCACCCACGTAATTGACATACATTATTTCGCGTTCAGTCCAACGATCGCTTCTTGCATTTCTGAGAATTAATCCGAGGACAATGCCACCAATAACACCGGAAATTGTAAGGATTGTCAATGCATTGTGACGTAAACATGATACAACTTGATGTCGACGATTTTCTGGCCTCTTGTCTGGTGATTGAACATAATATGATGTTCTCTCTGCCATTAACTTTGGTTGGACATCTCCACCCGACAACGGGGATCTGTAATAGTTATAAAAAAAAAAATAAAAATACATATGTGTATATTTAATAATCAAATTTTATATGATAATTTATCAAATTATGTCACATGTTAGTTGATAAATGGTTATTGGAAAAAAAATAAATAAATAAATTAACTCGGACCTTCGTATGTTCACAATCTGAATTAAGCAATTGTTATGTATTTAAGAATGAGGTTATCGCGTGAAGAAATATTTTAAGCAACGGTTGATAATTTTTCGTAAACTATATTTTTTTTTAATTATTATATTATTTATTATTCCAATGCAATGCTTTTATGGCGCGCATTATACGTACATATAAATGGTTAATTCAAGGACACTTTGAATATACATGATTTATCATTGTCTTTTTTATGCAAGATGTGATTAGTGATCCCGCCTCTTACTCAACAATTATACATTCAGAATATATTCTCACGCATGTTAATTTATTTATAGACACGCTATTTATTATGTATGTATTAGTCATTGTATTATCAAGTTCAAAGTTCCATATTATTGCGACTACACACGCATAATGCAACGGTCTAAATTGTTGAGTCAATTAAATTTTATATTTGTTACATCATCAATTTTCACTCATTAATTAATTTAAATTAGAATATTTTTTACATGATTTTCGTGATGAATAATTGTGAATGAAAGGATATGAATATTAACCTATTTTTATTGTATATGAAGGTAACTGAAAAAAAAAATTTTAATTAATATATTAAAATTAAATTTTATTCATTTTTTTTTTTTTGCTTTTATTTCAAAGTTCATTAAATGCAATTTTTTTCTTTACTATTTTTTTTTCTTCGTAATATCCCCGTAATATTAATAATTGTGAATTAAATATGTGGGTGTATGTGAACAAGGGATACATATACACATTTATACAATGAATTTTATAAATATGTATATGTGTATACGTATATTGATACACGCATACATGCGAACATAAACAGGATGTGATGACGCGCGAGCGGTGAATTCGTTGTGATGTCGTATGAACGATTACACGTGTAGGTGCTCGTTTAACGGGTGCTTAGTGACACGTATTAATGTCGTATTCGACACTCGCGTAATGCCAAGTTGTGAATAGGGCTGCAAAAAGGGTGTATAGATGAATGAAGAAAAAGGCAGATGACTAAATAAGCCAAGGAAATAATAATATATTATAAAGAATCGAATAGAATTTTTATTTTTTATTTTAATTTCTATAACGATTTAAATTTGTTTTTTTTTTTTTATCTTTCATCAGACTGAGCTGGAATTCAATTGAGGGATTATTTTGATGATTCTATAAAGTGATGAATATATAAAGTAAATTTTTATACTGGTGAATAATTAATTTGTTATTGGACCTTGAAGGGATTCGACCTTGATTTAACCACGTGATGAAAATTTAATCAAACATTTTAGATGGAAAAATGAGAATAGTAAACGATTATTTTGTATATAATTTAAATTGTAAATTATTGCGTCATTGAAGATATGAAAAGTAAGAAAAAATAAATAAAAATAAGTGGGTGTTGTATAAAAATAAATTAAACGAATTACCTACACTTAAACGTTTAAATAATTTTTATGTATTTTATGAATATTAATTGCGGAACAAATGTCATCCTCATTTGGTAATATGTGCCACAAATACTTCCATATTAAACATCATTTGATGTTGAATTATACAAATTAATTCTGTGGTTTCACAAAACGAATATTCTATCATAATTTCTTGAATAAAATATTTAAATAAAATAAAAATGATGACGATATATTTATTATTATCATCATTTATTGATTAATAAAATACTCTCACAAATTTATGTTAATACACAAGTACATAAATATTACATAAATGATTGAATAACTTTATAGATAGAGGGAACAAATTTAACAAAGAGAAATACGACACTGATAATGTTTGTAATATTTTCATGATTGAATGAAACAATAAAAAAAAAATTATACGACATGTATATCACACGTGGTTTTTGTTGACGTGTAGTAAGCAATTCAATTGACAAAAGTAATACGAGATACATATTTAATTCAATTGTACAATTAAAAATTTAATAAAGCGTCAAGGCAAATGTACGATGTGGGTTTTTTTTTTTTTATATTTATACGTAAATATATTTTCTTACTTAAATGTATATTCACATTTATTCCAACGAATTGTGCTTGTTTAATTCATTGAATATTATCCATACACGCAACAAATTCAAATAATTCATCCTCCTATCTGTATACATCCAGTTAATACATTCAACATTAATTTATTGAAGAGAAAAATAATCTTTTTTTTTTCTTTTTCACAACACAAACAGAAATTGGGTCACTCTAATTTCGTTAACAATAGATAGATAGCTGCATTCACACAGTACTTTATACAGGAAGTATTTAGCTGGAGATAAGCAGATGCTTTTGAAATAAATATTAAGAGCAAAAAAAAAAATTAAAGATACTTTGAATGATAATTAATTTTCAAGATCCATTGAAATAATTCTCGACGGCACGTGCGGATATAAAAATGTTTATTTTCAGAATACTAAAGAATTAATTTATTCTCTGGATTTATAAATATCAAAACATGCATATGAAGCAATGGGACATACACTTATAAAGTAACAACACACCTATATACGCGTCTTATCGTGATAAATAATTCAACGTACATAATTGATACATTCAATTTCCTCATTGTGTTCGACACTATGTACATACATAAATGGAATTTGTATTTATTATAATTTTAATAATGATTATTCACAGCTATAATATTATTAACTATCATCCATACATTTTTTATTAACATAATTGAAACATAAACTAACTAAATCTATTTATTTATATCTACTAAATTTGTGTGTTTATTTATTTATCTATTTAAAGTAATGTAAAAAATATACTTACAATTCAGCGGCAACGTCCATCTCCTTTTGATTAAAATGTAAATGTAAAAGTTTTGGTGTCGATAGGGGGAGGTTCACTTCTAGTTACCCGTTCACATGGATCTCACTTCCGGTGTGGCGGAAGTACGCGGAGCAACGCGTCAGCAAACGGCTCCCCAATAGGGACCGTAGTACGATACGTCGTTGTGTTCAATGTGTGAAATAAAATTGAAAAATGAAAAAATGATGGAGAAGAAAAAGAACACATACACGCACTAGAAAAAATAAAAAAATAAATAAATAATATTAATTGTCAAAATTATTTAACTTTTAATTGTCACCACTTGACGATGAAATTTATCAAATATGTATAATTAATTATTTTAAATAAATTTGAAATATTTTCGTTAAATTTGTTATTATATTTTGAATAATTCTTGTTAATTTTTCTGTAGCTTGCTTGAAAATTGTCAACACTCTCGCAATAAAGTGAATAGACCCTCCCTGGTTGGTATTATTAGCTATTATACTGTCGATGGAGATGAAAAATGAGCGGCGATTCCTCGTTCGCCGACAAGAGAGGATGTGTGTTGATGGGGGCTCTCAATCTATGCCACCTTGGGTGGTATAGCTGTATTAGCTTATAGGCGATACTGTGTTTGCGCTATACTCCCCCTACGACGATCCCTTCCTGCTTCGACGTGCTATCATAATGTCACAAATACTTGGGTAGTGTTCAACCATTAGTGTAGGAATCAGATCAGTGATATACTGATGATGATGATGATGATTATAAAGATAGCTTGTTATATACCAATGTTAGCTATTTGCCATTGTTCAACAATTGTTTCGCGCCCCTAATTAATTACACTGACGATGATTATGATAATGATGATGATGATGATGATGAAGATGATGATGATGATAGTTGTGTTTAATAATTATTATTTGATGTAACGCCAAGTGATTTGATGATATATCTTTCACTTCTTATATGACCGGTCTGACCTTCAATATTTTATAATTTAATTCGATAATATTTTACTTATTCATTTATTCATAAATTTATATATTTATATATATGTGTATATTTGTTTGTTGACAAGAGTGCGCATTCTCCATTCTCACAAAGAGGACATTTATTTTTTATATTATTTATAAATTCATTTCCATTTGTGTATAAAATCCAAGTGTCATTAAAAAGGTAAAAATAAAATAAAATCTTTGATGTACTATTTTTTTCTGCTCTTAATATTATATTTATATGTATATATGTATTTATTTTTGCTTTGTTTTAACTTTCCGGGAATAGGAAAAAAAGCTTTTAAAAATTTTTCTATATATTTCCAAACGATTGTTTTATTTTTTATTCTTATTTTTTACTTTTTACTGACCGATATATGATGTGGGTTAGTGTATTATTATTTGTTTTATTTTCTTTTCCTTTTTTTCCAAGTCATCAAGTTTAGGCGGGAAAGGTATAAGTACGGAGAACTTTGATAAAATCTTCATGCTCTAATTCAAAAATTTATTAGAGTTCATGATAAATAAAATAAATGGCGATATAGTTTCAATTTAATTGTGTAGTTTATTGATAATTAATAAGAACAAAGTGAAGATTTACTTTGAATTAATATAAATATTTATTGGATTTAATAATGAAGAATGATCAAGAGTGAAGGGGAGAGAGAATAAGAGATTAACCTAAATTCATGATCGAAGATCGATGATGAGAAACAGTGAAGGAAATTGGTAGCCAGAGGGTCGCGTCAGGAGCTTTTCCGGTTCGCACTGAAATGCGCTTTCGCGTCATATATCTACATTTGTACATATGAATGTATATGTATGCACACATTTACATGTATTGAAACGCTTGAGGGTCGCATGCTTGTTCGTTAATGAGTTCTCATTCGTATTCTAAGTACATATACATATATAAATCACTGAGAATCGAATGGTGATTGTCAGAGCAACTTGATAAAAGCATCTTTCACTACAATATTCATCATAATTTTATACTATTGTTTCCTAAAAAACCTTACACTTATAAAGAAAAAAAAAATATATATAAACAAAACAAAATTCTTTGAACTACTAAATAATACAAAATAAAAAGTTATTTACTATCACTTTTAATTATTAAAAGATTGTTGATTTATTAAAATGAAATCTTTGATTTGAAATTATTTTTATTTACTTTTTGATACTTTATTATTGTGATAATAAAAAAAAAAATTTATATTAAATAACGATAACAAATAATCAACTGTTTATGTATGTATATTTATGTATATAAAAATATATGAATATATGAACTTATAAACGTGCAATCATGCAGTGTATAATATTTACGTTAGACAAATAAACGATAAAAATAGTAAAAAAAAGAAAATAATTTAATAATCATTAATAATAAAAATGACATATTAATAGTCATTTGAACTTAGTTATATATAATTAAATTATCTTGAATATTAAATATAAAATTTGGAATTAAAAATTTTACCAACTTTATAATCTCTCGACTTATTTTTTAATTCCACTTCATTTAACTCTTCCTGTGAGTTCGCGTGTTACTGCACATTGGGAACCCACCCTCGTCTATCTCTCTCATTCACCCATCCTCCCTTCCTGTCTGTATATTTATCAATATATAATTTATCTTTCATTCTTCATCATCAATCTCGACCCGGCAACTGTGCGTAAACGCAGAAAAAAATAAAGAAAAATCAAAGGCTTATCAGTGAATAAAGAACAAAGTGTGTGAGAAATCAAGAAAAAGTCACTGAGTGACAGTGTCATCCCCCTCTGTATATCACTATTCCTCTCCTCTCTAATGTCCTCTTGGAGAAATAAAAGCAAAGTAAAAACGCACCCTCGTCAACCTTCTTGACTGTTTCAGCTCTATGAAACAAACTACTTAAAAAATTGCAAAAAACCCAATTCAAAAAAAAAAAAAATAAGATCAACAATATTATATTATTTCTTTCTAAAATTCAGGATTATTATTATCCTCTCCCCATTAACATTAAGCACATCAATAAGCTTATATATATATATATATTACACTCAATGTTAATATATTTTTTTATATATAAATATAAATTTAATTATATCAGCCGTTTATTTTGAAATTAAAATATATAAAATTCATTACAAATAAATAAAATAAAATTTATTTAGCTATACATTTATACACTCCCATTGCTTCATTTGCTTACATTAATTGTCAATATAAAATATTAATTAATCAAAATAAAACTTGCATTCATTTCAAAATAAATGGCTAATTTATATAAATATATAAACAAAACGATAGTGAGAAATAAAATTAATCGGAGAGGCACCTTCGCGCGAGCACGCCACGAACACTTGTGGCGTGATAGCTTCAGACGCGAGAGACTCTGCCGCCCAGCAGTTGTAGCAAAGGCGGAGGTGGTGGCGATGGCAATATATATATATATTATATAGAGTGTAGCCATGGTGAGGCTGCGTGGAGATGGACTGTGATACGATATACGCGCTCTTTTTTTCTCTTCCTTTTCCTTTCTTTTATTCTTTCTCAGATTATTTGTTGAAAACTCATAGCCCAATTGTAATTATAGCAATTGACAATAAAACTATATTCCAGATGCAATGTCACACAATAAATGACCCATTACTTTTCATCTTCATATACTATGTTTATATGTGTATGTGTATGTGTGAATGTATATAGAGCTGCTATCGTTTCTTTATTGTTGGATTCAGCATTAATCTCAGTTCACAATCGAAGGGAAACTCTGCCGGATATTATCGAGTGGATGTTGAGGAAATGAACGATCTATTGCAAAAAAATATATATATGTATGTGTATATATAAGAGGGAGAGAATAAGGGAAGGAAGTTTTTTTTTTTTTCTTTGTCAATCATTAAAATATGAAAGTTTTTATATATTCAAAATTTTTTTGAATACATTTAAAAGGTTTCAAATTATATATACATATATATATATATATATATATATATATATATATATATATATATTTTTTTTTTTTTTCGTTTATTTTTAATTTGTGTCAAATTTAACGAGCTGTGCGCCATCCTTCGTTACTTTCGCGCGCTATTTTTTATTCTTAAATGTAAAGAATGTCGCAACTTATTTGTACTATTTTATATTTTTATTATTGCGTAAATTTATATATAAATATGTATATATATATATGTATATATCTCAACCTGCGTTGGTATAAATATATGCAAAATAAACTGAATGATAGATTGAAGTATACCAAGATCGAATATTAACAAGACAAAAATTTAATGATTATTATATTATTATTTTTTTCTCGTTTTTTTTTTTTTTATGTATATTATTATAATAAAATATTGATGTAATGAAATGAAGATATATTGAAATGGTACTGTAATAAAATTGGCAGCATAGATTTATATTTGAAATAAAAAAAAAAAATGATAAAATGAAAACGAGTGAAGGGGAAGGATACATACGTATACATATACATCCCTTGAGATTTCATATACGCAACAAGCGAAATCAGCTTCGTTCCTTGTATCCATAGCAACGAGAGGATCCCTGAGGATTCTATATACCTTCTTGCACAATTATATAGAAGAGCTGTTCACGTCTTTGCCATTACCAATGTTTTCCTTCTGACAATTTCAGTCAGTGAAATATTTTTATTTTTTTTTTTTTTCCCATTCATTTATCTGTGAAAAAATGTGAAAAAAATAAATTAATAAAAATAATATCATGGAGAGCATGCATGGAGAAATATATATTGAAATGAAAAAGAAAAAGTGCAGAAGAGAGAACGGAAATCCTTGTATATAATTATGCATATATATTATATATTTAATGAAGATTAATTTTTATTTTAATTTTAAAATGTGACACAATTTTAAATAAAAGAAATATTATTTTTAATCATCATCATGATCATTGTTAAGTAATGACATTAATCACGTAATCAAGTGTGATACATATATAGCTATGTATGTGCGTATGTCTTATATATATATATGTATATAAACTTCCGAGGTCTTGAAAATATAAATAAATAAAGTTGTGTAATGATGTGAGACCTCACGGAAAAAATTATTTCCTACATATTAACAATGGATATAACGAAGCTTGCATTCAATGTGAAATTTCATTCAGAAAAAAAAAAAGAAATAATTTTATTTCATTGTAGATTTATAAATTTTAATGATGAAAAAATTTCAATAAATTTTTTTTTCTAAATTATATCTTAATTTTAAATTCAAATAAAATATATTGTAATCATTATTAATCATGTAACAATAATATTTACTATTTAAATCAATTATTGAATGTATGTATATATAAATATATATCGATTTTAATTATTTGTAATTGTTTCATAATATTCGATTAAACCCGTCTTTCATAACAGCAAGTTTGAATGGAAATTGTTCTTCATAGAGACAAGACAATTATTCGAAATATTTGAACCTTAATATACATTTACAATGTGAAAGAGAAGGACACTGATGGGATCAATAATCTCATCATTTGCAAATGCATCGATGGCGGCCATTCTGCTTTCACAATTTACTTCTCTACACGTATATCCTGGTGGGGGTCAATGAGTTTTCCCTATTAATTTCCGGAAAATGTATATGCACATGTATATATCTATTCATAAACAGTAAACACTAATGAATATATGATTCAAGGGCTTGGCCAATATTAAAAAAAAAGTGAATGTAACAATTATTTTTTTATCATTTAACGATCCATCATAAATCATAAAGAATAATTGAATTTTAATAAATATAAATTATTTAATATATACGCGGAAAAATATATAATTATTGTTTTTTTTTTTCCTGTGGTGAGAGGATAAATTATTATTAATGTCATCCACAAAGCCACACGCAGCGGGTGTACTTGTTTCCACCCTCACTCGTCTACATATATAATATACATGTATAATAATCATTAATGACAAATCTCACTCTCGTTAGTTAATGCAAAGTACTCGTTTTTGAGTTGAAAATTCAACGCTGCTGGCGCCACTGCGCTCAACCAACTCACTAATTTATTCTTGCTGCAATAAATCAAAAAATTAAAATATAAATAATATGTATCTATGTTCACAATATTTTAATTAAGTTTCTCATATGAATGACACAATGCATATATGTTATTCCATACCTCTTTGATGTATTTTGAATTAATTCTTTTGACATGCATGGATGAAGCTGAAGAAATGTTTTGCCCAAAATTGGATGAATCGCCTGGGACAATTCTGAATAGTTTAAACGACCATGATGAACGAGTCTTTGTGCCAACTCTACACTCACTGGATTGATTCCCGGAAAGTCTACATAAAATATACATGTATATATATGTATATATAAATATAAAATACACATGCAAAATGCAAAATAATAAAATTTATTCATGCACAGACAAAAATAAAATATAATAATATTAATACATCTTTGTCATTGATAATTATATAAAAAATTATTTTCATACGATGAATAAATATTTTATATTTATATTCAAAGTTTCCATAATAATTTTCTCAATTTTTGTTTTTATTCATTCTCATTTCCACAATTTAATTCCTTATATTTGCTTTGCATACAAATTCTTAGCCTCATTTCCAAACCTGTGACTCGACAAAAATCGTACAGAACAATTCACTTACATTCATGTATAACACATCTACACAGATTAAGGTCTAGTAGCGATTATACCTATTTCCGGCGGAACATATACAAAATAGTAATAGTATAGGTATATAAAACCCAATAGAAAAAAAAAAAAACCAAAACAAAATAATATTTTCTATAAATAAATCGCTAATAATTACCTGATAAATATCCATTAAACAATAATATTGGTACGGAATAGCTCATTGACCATAGTACATGATGTTCAATAATTAATGGCACTTCTTGATCATTGCTCGCCTCGAATGGATCCTTGACCTCGCTCATCTTGTACATATCATTTGAATTCATGCTATAACTCCCATCAACACTGCCAGTTATTAAATCATTATTCACAAAGGTCTTAATTTGCCGAGTCAAATACGCTTGTCCAGGTATATCCTTCAAAAAGAAATATATAAACATTAAATATTATTTTGCTACTAATAAAATAAACTAATTAAAAAGTCATTAAATACAGTTTTTCCCAAAAAAAACAATTATCTCCACATTACTCATGTTCAAATAATATTCTTCTTTTGTGCATAATAATTACTATTTATTATTATTAATTATTATTATTATTATTATATGCATATATTTATATATGTATATATATTCGTTGTGCGTATGTGTGTAAAGTGCAATTCCCAGCCAAGAGTCATTTCTCTATCGATCGCATAACGTATATACCTACCTTGTCACCGTTGAATTTCCAGCTGTCCAAAATTTCATCTGAAATTCGAATTAAACTTTTCGCATTCTCCACAAACTCCTCCCACGTGATTGTTCCATGACCGTCCATTCGATGTTACCGGCTATTAAACTATATGTATATGTATGTATATATATATTATTGGGAGTTGTAGGTATATAGCGATACAAATCTGCGAAAGAAGAAATAAAAAATTAAAAGAAAAAATAAACCTTCATTCACTAGCTGAAGGTCATCATTCCATGTATACATATTTATATTTATAAATAAAAATAATACATCGATGGTATATCAAATATTCAATTTAAATTCATTATAAAAAAGTAAAATGTAAAATGAATAAGTTATGATTGATTGAATAAATTATATAGTTTGATTTATAAGTATATTGGAGTGAATTTAATTTTTTATTTATTTGTTTATTTGTTTTTTTTTTTTCTTTTCATTTGGATTTGCCATTTAGTTTTGGGTGGGGAATATATATCGATTTCAGGAGAAAAATGAAAGAGGGGAAGCTGTTCACCCAGGAGAACAGCTAGTATCTCCCTTTACCCCTCTTTTTACCGTCCGACGCCACGTCAATTGTCGGCTATTTCATGTCGAGCAGACTCGTACTGTTTCGGGTAAAATCGTATCTCCCCACTTATGCTTATCGTCCTCATCCTTGTGCACAGTGATTGACATTGTGTTGGTATGTATTAATGTATATATACCTCTATGGATATACGTATTGCGCGTTAACCAATGGCAAAACATATTTTAAGCAGGGACGTATCAATGAATTAAAGAAATAAAAAAAGTATTTTAATTACTTGGAATAAAAATTTTTATATGAGAAAATTTTTTAAGCAAAATGCCATCAACATTAATCCATCATTATTGTAAACTAACTAACTATTTTGTATTTGAATTCAAAATGAAAAAAAAAAAAAAAAAATATCTACAATATAAAATTCCTGCAAATGGAAAATAAAAAAAAATATTTTTTCTCCAAAATTATTATTTAGCATACAATTAAATTGATTATCTGATAAATTTCAATTTTTTTTCTCGATTATTTCGTATAGAAACAATAAATTAACAAAATAAATATCACAATAAAAGAAAAACGGAAAAATTCAATGCGAAATAAAATATGAAAGAACAATATATATACCTAAAAATATATCTTATTTAGATAGGGTTCAAGGACGCCTCATATGTGCCGTTCCTGGGCGCCTTGAAATTATCTTGCGCGCGCATGACAATGCGCGCGATTATATGCGCAGACGTACTATTCCTGGGTTATAGACGACGCTACAGCCTACGTATAAGCAACAACGCGCGTGTCTGTGATTATTATATATACACACACCTTGCTTTCTATCGGTGCTTCACTCGCCCCTCAACTATTTCGTCGTGTATTCAGTCGTCAATTATATACATATACATACACCACCATCGTTGTAAAAAAAAAAGAGAGAGAGGAATAAATTTGTGTAGGGAAAAAGAAAGACAGATAATCGCAAACGAGAATCAACGTTTATAATACAGTAGACGACCGTGGCGTGCGCGTCGCTGCGACGACATATCAAGAGGGGAATGAATACATACACGAATCGACAGGACAGTACCAGTTGAAGCAAGAGAGACGGAAACGAGAGGGGAAGGTAAATTCGTTGTGTGTGCAGCGGCGGCGTCCAATAGTATATATGCCGTGGGGGGTGGTATACGAGAGACGAGCGGCAGCGCGGTGAAGTAAGGTGCGACGACAAAGTGAAGTGATCAAGAGAAGAAGCAGGCGAAAATTCACGCTGCTCTCTTCCATAAAAAAAAAAAATTATATTACAATTATTACATATTATTCATTTCAAACAAATATAAATGCAGTGCACAAAGTATATAAATTCATCGAAAATCATTCACACACTTTGATAATTAATTAATTAATTAATAATCATAAATTAATGTGAAGAGTATTTATTTATACAATGTGAATAAATGGAATGATTTAATTTGTCGGCAATCGGTAAAACAAATTTAAATTGTTAGTGAATAACTATCAAGAAGAACAACGATTAACGAAGATTATTAGAAAAAGAAATAAGAGTATAATTCAACGAAATTGGAAAGAATTGAAAAATAATAAAATAAAATTGTAGTTAATCAAGAGATTAATATTGAAAGTTCGTCTTGTTGTTGATTATATCTTCAATAAATATTGTCAGGAGCAACTAGTCTTTATCATCATCATCATCATAATATCATCATCATCGACGTCGTCGTCGGCGGCGTATTCTTACAATGACGACGCGCGCTTGTCCAGCGGATTTGAGCCCGCAAACGAAACCATGAGGAGTATAGCTGTTGGCTGAAGTGTATGTGTGTGTGTGAGAGAGTGAGACAGAGAAATTAGAAGGACAGAGCCAGTGTACATACATATGTGAGTGTACATATTTATATATATGTATATGTGTGTGTGTGTGCGCGAGTGTAAGCAAAAGATAACTCAGAATTAAACTGAAAAATAGATAAAAACGAAACGAGAAGGTTGCAACAACGTACCTGTAACGCGTGTGTATACTTCAGACAAAATCGTTACATTATTTTGTTTATTGTGTTTCATTTATCATAAATCCAACATCAATATTCTATTTATATCATCCTTTTTTTTTTCTTTTTCTATTAGTACGTTAAATTAAAAATTCACGGACAAACAAGTGAACTTGAATGAACCAGAGAACTTACTCCAAAGTTTTACTCGATTATTGTAATCATAATTATTATTATTATTATTATTACTATTAGTGTTATTTTTTTTTTCTCTTTTTCGTCTGTGTCTCCACCACTTTTCCTCTCTTCCCTCCTTTGCGAGACGTAGTACTCCTATCGGACGTTTTACTGGCCCTCGCGCCACTCGGACTATTGTGCTTACACTGGAGAGATTGACAAGTCCACAACGATGTACGCAAAGGGAAAGGGGTCAGCAGTGCCCTCGGACAGTCAAGCTAGAGAAAAGTATGTATTTTATTTTAATAAATATAATATTGTATATATTATTCATTATATCATTTAAATTTATCATTATTCATGTTCGAAATTAACGTGTTTTAGTTCTGGTTTGAAGATAAAAAGAAAATTTTTCATCTCCATTGAAATATTTACGTGTGTGATATATTATATTATATTTATTATTTATTTATTGAATGCCGGCAATGATCGCACACGTTGTTATTTCTCTTGTGCAGTTATTGTTTATTACTGGTATCAGTATTTTTTTATTATTATTTCAATTTATTTATGTTGATAAAAAATTTGATTTGAATTTTCTTGACTATAAAATGTTGTGATAAATTATTGTGTATTGGGCGCTTTCTCGTATGACGATGTTTTAATGGAATAACAGCATATAGGATAGATCCATTGCTGTCACTCATTTGTATGTTTATATGTAATGCATATATGTATACACGTGACAATCGGCTGAGATTGAGCACCCCTGACTACGTTCCAGATAACCAACTACACTAGTCCCTTTCTCTGTGTCCTCTCTTTCTCACGCAAATTGTTCACGTTGTTTTCGCCTCCTTCGTTGGTTTGCCAACGTCGTATATACCCGTGTGCCCCGTTCCAACCATGAGATTCCGTTAGAAGTGACGCTGGGTCGTTGACACTCGGCCGATTAAATGCACTTGAAGCAGAGCGGAAATTATTGGATGTTTTACCATGAATTCATAATTGCCAACACCGCATATCGGCCTTTCATTCACCACCACAAACATATATTACTATTATTCATTTGTCAGTCAGTATACAAATTAAATTGTGACTTCTGTATGTTTCAGATTGGCTCTATATGTTTATGAATACTTATTACATGTTGGCGCACAAAAAGCAGCACAAACTTTCCTATCGGAGGTAATTATAATAAATTTTATTTTATGAGCAAGTTTATTTGTTTATTTAGTTTTTTTTTTTCCCTCTAAAAATTCGGATTTTTACAAATATTTGAATTGTTTTACAGATTCGATGGGAGAAAAATATAACACTTGGCGAGCCACCTGGATTTTTACATTCTTGGTGGTGGTATGTTGAATATTAGCATTAATATTTTATAAGATATTTTCTATAACTTTTATTGAACATTTGATAATAGATAATCATTATGCTATTATTATTTGCAGTGTATTTTGGGATTTATACTGTGCAGCACCTGAAAGACGTGATTCATGTGAACACAGTAGCGAGGCCAAAGCTTTCCACGACTATGTAAGCATATTGTTTTCCTATATTACCATCAATTCAATATTCTATTATCTTAAAAAAAAAAACAGTCCAACATTTTTTTACATAAAACTGTCGCCAATTGCATGAAAACTAATGGCTTATACATTTTCTAGGGATTTGTAAACAGTGGTTATGGCGTGAATGGCATTACTCACGTAAGTACTACAGTCTTTCTAATCCACGCATATTTTTTTTTTTTTTCATTTTTCCTCTATCAATATTATATTTCAACTTATACTCTTCTTGATTAGCTTCGCTCATGTGTCGCGTTTAATATCTAATTTGCTTTTACTAATAAAATTAAATGATGAATAATTAGAAGCCATTTATATTTCAAATGCATGAGAGTAAATATTGATGATCTTCCACGCTTGTTGGAACTTTAATTTAGATTTAGAGTAAACAAAATTAATTGACAATAATTAAGAAAGTAAATTTTATTTTATTGCTATGAATTATTAGAAAAATGTTGCCACAATATAACCGAATGATTATTACAGAATGCTGGTGCAGCCCCATCACCACTTGGGCAGATGCCACCCAACGATGGCATGCCTGGTGGCCCAATGCCCCCTGGATTCTTTCCAGTAAGTCATTATTTTAAATGCTTTCTATTTTTATTAAATTTACAAACTTTTTTAAATATATCCTATACTCTATGCATTTTTTATTCCTTTCAATTCAAATGAATATAATATAAATCAATTTATATAATTCGTAGTTATCCTATTACAGTATTATCATTTATGATAAAAAAAAAATCATATTAATTGAATAGTTTTATATTCATTTTCCAAAATGCCAAATTCATTTATCATAAAAATTCAACTGTCCAAATGAACTTTCTCATCATGTCACTTTTCATAATGTTATTCAATGCTTGTCATTATTTAATAGTCTTTTCGTGGGTCCATATTTAATCGATGGGTATATTCAAGTTGAAATGAACAAATAATTAATTGAAAATTAAGATAAAAAAACAATAACAAGAGAGCTTTATTCATACTTCATACGATGCACGTTGTATTTAATATATAATTGTGAATGTTTCGTAATTAGGGGACGCGAAATTTGAACTCGAGAATATATATTTAAAAATTTTGTAGTTATATTCAAATTGGTTTATTTTAATTAACTTTAATCATATTTTTCCTCCAAATATTTATTCAATTATACATACATACATATAAATAAATATTCATAGATAAAGTTACACTTGATTCAAATTATAATTGATAAAGAGTAACTAATAGTTAAATGTTGCTTGAATACAGAATGATTTTTTTTGTTTTTAATATAGATTATAAAATTCCATTACAATTTAATTGAATTATAATTTTAATATGAATTTAAATATTCGTACAAGCAAGATAATTATATAAATAATTATTTAAGTTTATTCTTATAAAATTAGTGCTGTATAGGGCAAGGCTGTAGATAAATTATAGTATTGAGCATATAAAAACTGTTACATTGGCATTATTTTTTCCATTAAGATAATAATTTAAGAATGAATAATATCGGACTAGTTTTGAAACAAGTGTAAATAATCCAACAGATCTTGTGCTTGACAACTATTATTGTATTCTTATTATTTATTCATTTATTTATTTATTTTTTTTTTTTTTTTTTCATTTAAAATCTATCTCTGTTATGTGTAATTCATAATTATATGTGCGCTCGTTACATCATCACTTTACTATTTCTATTTCTTTGCTACATGAAAGTGTAGAATATTATTTATTATTTTTTCTATTCAAAATTACAAAATGGTTCATCTATATATGATAATTATTATTATTAGATATTAGTATAGCATATCACACAATAGTAATTGTAGAAGCAAATACCTGTCCAATGTTTGTAATGAATTGTTTATCACTACTATAATTTACCTGTTCAGCCTCCCTAAAGACAAAATCAATTTCAACAACTACAAAAGTCTGAATCAACTGTGTCAAAATTTAAGATCAAAATATTTCATACTAACTGAAAGACAAATGAAAAACAAAATATGAATTGATGACAGAATTTGCATATACTCATAAATTTTTTAATAATGCTTGCTCGGTTCTTTATATGAATGGTCAGCAAAATGTACAGTTACAAACAATCTAATGGCTATAATAATAGATTTGACCTCATTCAACTGTACATTTTCTGTGCTGTTCATGTTTATTAATGTGCAGCAATGCATCAAAAAAAGGGAAAACCAAAGCAACAAAAAAAAAAAGATAATAAAACGAATACTCTCAAACCTCATTATTTGTATGCAGTATAAAGCTATTAATTAGTTGGTTCATTTAAATGTAATGATCGTGAATTGTTGTGTCTAAGGGGGAAGAAAATATGTTTATATGTATATATAAGTATACCTAATTGCAAGACAATTTTTATCAAATATTATTTTTATATTACAATTTAAAATCCATATAATATTATAATTGATATGCTTTTATTTTTATTTGTCTTGCAAGTTGGTCATATCCCAATTCATACATGTATGTTTTCTAACACTTAGTATAAATTTTCGTATACCACGAAAATATTTTACCAATAACATTTTAACACCAATCTCATTTGTTTCTTCCCAATAATCTAATATAAAAAAAAAAATTATTGAATTAATTATAATAAGAAGAAAGAAATAAAGAAGTCTTCTAGTATATAGTTGTTGCCTGGATCGCAGTGTTGCTACATGTCTGTCGTTTGCGTTGCTTGTTGCAGAACAACTCGACAATGCGACCATCTCCGCCCACACACCCCTCATCACAGCCATCCCCCCAGCACCCCCAGCCACCCCCGCCCCCACACTCGCAGATGATGTCCACTCAGGTAAGCCTCATTCAACACGTACACTTGTCATTATCCAATGCGCATAATGTACACATAACAATTTTATGTTTGTCAAACACGCTTATTTCCTGTTATTCAAATATATGCACACACACACATTGTTATATGTCCAATGTCTTTTATGTTATGTGTATCAATCTGTCGGTCGGGTAATGGAATGAATTTAAAAAAAAAAAACTTGTCAACTATTCATTTTCTTTTGTTTGTTTTTTCATTTCATTTCACGTCAATATCATTAATTTCATTTATTAACTAAAGATTGATTTACGTCATACAACAAATTTTCACAATATATTCTTCATTCATTTGTTTTTTATTTTTTTTTTTTTTTTTTGTTCGTACATACTAGACTTGTTATTTGAATTATTATGCCGCGTGGTACATTATTTAGAAATATTGCTGATAAAGGTAAGATATTTTATACGGCTTTTGTGCATTAAAACGACTGAGAGACACCCATCGGTCAAACTACAACGCTTAAACATTATTATCGGCTTTTAAGGTAAGACTGGAACTTGATTATTGTTCCAGCAATAATTACCACGATTTTTTGCATTTTTTATTAACCACAAAAAATTTTTCGCATCTTGATCCTAGTTCATCAAAACCCCTTTTTCATGCGATAATTATTATTCTCCACTTGTTATTAGTTTTTTTTTTTTCTTACAATTTTATCTCGTAATAAAAGTTTGATGGTGTTAAAAATATATATTTAAAAATTTGTGATGCATTCTTTCTTGTAGAGTCCCTCTGATATGACAATAAATACGCGAATAACAATAATAGCAGAATAAAAGTTTTTATTTCATTTGCGCGAATAATTGCACAAATTGCCAACTAATAAAATATTTTAATTCATGATATTTTTTTTTAACATTTAATGTAGGTATGTATGACGATAAACGAAAATATTTACATGAATTGTTAATTGTTACAGTTTATGGGTCCAAGATACCCTGCGGGACCTAGACCAGGAGTTCGCATGCCACAAATGGGAAATGATTTCAATGGAGTATGTAGAAAATTAATTCAATCATATCTTCAATATCATAAATATTTAATATTGCGTAAAGAATAAATTGTATTCATTCGTCTAATTTTATTTTCTCATTTATAGCCTCCAGGACAACCAATGATGCCAAATAGTATGGATCCAACAAGACAAGGTAAGCATAATTGCTCGTTTAACGTATAAAATTATCTATTTTTGTTTCTTTGCGTATTTGGCAAGCATTTCGAGAGAACGGAATGGAGTTTAGACGCATGTGTACGATAAAAAAAAATTTGAGGTTGAAAAAAGAAAAAATTTTTTTATATAAAAAAAAAATCAGCGCACAGCAATAAAATAAAGTAATAATAAATAAATACTATTTTTCAAATCGGATTTGGATTGCTGTGATATAGAGTGGATTGGTTTTCGAATTGTCTAGTTATAACAAGTGGTATAGGATTTTTTTCTATTTTACATTCACGTTCATCTGTAGATGTATCTGAATATTGCTCAAAAAAATTGAGAAAAAATTTTACAGGATTACTATGCCACTATTGAATAACTAGACATTGCTGCCATCAATTTGACCTTACCTACCTGCCGTACTAATGTGTGCTCTTGTGTTCCTCAGGCGAAGCTGGAGAGTTTGTAGGGTGGCAAGGTAGGAAAGCAACCCAGCAACCGAATCACACTCACAATCACATAGTCTAGCCTACCCACATATTTTTTTAATATATTTATTCATTTTTTCCCCACTCTCATGCCTTTTTTTTTTTTATTATAAATTATATTATTTTCCTTTAGTAAAATTCCATTATACGCACAGCTTATATCGCAATTATTTTTCAATTAGTTCATCTTAATGTTCTCGCGATCACGCATGATTATAATTCTTTATTCAATAATAAAAATCAACAATACAACACATTCATATCAATTTTTAATTATACATTTTTTGATTGGATAAAAATTATCATGGGTAAATAGTTGTAAAAACTAAAAAGAAAAAAAAAACGATTTTTGATGTCTATTTGTTTCGTGTGTGATAACTCTGTGATTCGGAAGTAACTTGCACCATTATTTGTAAATGTGATACATCGCTTCCATGTGTCAGCAAATAAAAGCTCATTCTTCGCCATGTTGGAAGCACTTTACACATACAACACTTTCTAATTGTGACTGCCTTAATATCCAAAACGTTTATTCCAATCCATGTATATTTCACAAAATTCTCATGTCTATAATCTAAATGACGCTTCCCACAAATCCACGCAACAATAAATAGTATATATCAACTCTACGCTGATTTTATTGTGTACATATATGTTTTTTTTTTTATTCTTTTTGGATATATGGACGTTCCGCTATTTGTTATATGGTATCTGTGGCTTCCAAAAGTCTTCAAACTTTTACAAATATCGTTTATAATGTGGAAATTGGAATTTCTGTTTCTTAGTGCAATTTTTGTAATACGATTTAATTTATAATCAACATTTTATATTGTTTTGTAAACTATCAAACGCCAATTGTCCTGGAATTTATTTGTTTTATGTTATGGATTTTGGTCACGCTTTGCAACCACATTCATTTCAACAATTACATTTAGTGAAATAGTAACATTAACCTTAGAAAATTAGTGTCGTGTAGAAATATAGTATCGAAAATTGATGTGGAAATTACTCTAATATTATTTATGCAGGACCACCGGGTATGAATCCAATGAATCCACGAATGAATCCACCACGAGGACCGGCAATGGGACCAATGGGTGGTCCAGGAAATTATGGTCCGGGTATGCGAGGTCCACCACCAAACAGTAGTTTAGGCCCTGGTGTTCCAGGTGGTCCAGGAATGCCGCCAATGAGTATGGCAGGTCCTGGAAGACCACAATGGCAACCAAATACGTCTACAGTAAGCCAAAATAATTTCAAAATTAATTTCTCTCCAGCTTATAAAATAATTTAAGACATATTTCATTATTAAAAAATATATATACATACATATATATAATTATTTTTTTTCATCAACAGCCTATGAATTATTCTTCGTCGTCACCTGGCAATTATGGTGGACCACCAGGTTCAACTGGTCCACCAGGTCCAGGCACACCAATAATGCCAAGTCCTCAAGACAGCAGTAATAGTGGCGGTGAAAATATGTACACCATGATGAAACCAGTACCTGGAGGCAACATGCCTGGCGTAAGTGATGAAAACAGTGAAAAAAAAAAATATAAAAAAAATATTATTAATAGAATTAATGAAATTCAATGACAATGATTTGAGCTTGTAAATTAGTATAATTATTTTCACAGGATTTTCCGATGAGTGGGGGACCAGAGGGTGGGCCCATGGGTCCAATGGGACCAAATACAATGGGCCCAGTATTGAATGGTGATGGTCTTGATGGTATGAAAAATAGTCCAGCTAATGGCGGACCAGGAACACCGCGAGAAGATAGCGGCAGTGGCATGGGCGACTATAATTTAAGTGGTTTTGGTGGTCCAGGTGAAAATGTGAGTATAACCCGGTACTATTATTGACTTCCTAAAAAAAAAAAAAATTTTTTTTTTTATTTAATCAACTTTTTGCAATCAATTCACAATCCACGTCTTACGTATTCGCGCAATATTTAATACGCATGCCATCCATAGAAACAAACAAATAGAAAAAAAAAAAAATTATGAGCCAAAAACCGAAATTATATAACAATAACCCTTTGCTTTCATTCATCGAGGTGTTTTTTTTCCTCATATTTTTTTTTTTCTCTTAATTTTCTGCCAGTTGCTGTTTTATCCACTACGCGTATTTCAATTTCGATGCTCCGTGCAACGTATATCTCATATGTCCGAAATAATGTTGGCTAGAATTTTTTTTTTATACATACGCAACGCTCGTTTCTTCATTTACTGATATTTGGTGTGGTAGCTAGCTCTATTTGCATTTTTTTTTTTTTTTTATTTATTTTAAACAAATGATACACACAACAAGAGATCGATCAGGTATCCAGAAATATTATTTTACTTGAATTTATTATTTTTTCTTTCATCTATTTGATATCTTCAAATCATTTTTTATCTACAGTAAACTTTTCATTATAATTTAATTTTATTATTTCTAATTGTCGAAGCATGTCGACTAATTATTAATTATTTATTTATTTATTTTCTTGTTCGCAACAATTATACATTCGCGGATGCACGATCGATGCTCATCAGACAGACACTCTCATGTCTATCAGGGAGTGAAAATAAATAAATCAATAACCCGACACATACACGTACATACATGCACACCTACACATAGCCCACACACCCGCGACTTTTATATATATATATACATATATATTTTTTTTTTTATTTTTTCCCCCCATCCGGGGGAATATTGATCTTCAAAGTAACCGCATACGTGCACGTTCTGTATTCTCGACAGTTTTTTTAAATCTCAAATCACCTTGGATCCAACCACGAGCTCATAGACACCATAGTCTTCCCCGGTTAATCACGCAATGAGAGAGCGAGCGAGCTAGAGAGAAAATGAGAGAAAGAGAAACAAAGAAAAAGAGAGGGAAAATGAAAATAATATAGAGAAAAAAAAAAGAAAGAGAGGAAGAATTCGAAGCGTAAATTTACTACTGTTTAACGTGATTAAAAAAAATTGCAAAAAATAATATTTAAAAAAAAAAAAAAGACTATTAATCGTAATATTACACGATATAAACTGTCTTTCGTGGCGAAATTAATTAGTTTAAATGCATATGGACAATGCTCATTAGAATACAATTGTCTGTTGTCGATTAAGATTCATAATAAATCGCCCAAAGTAGAATTAAGATTTTATGACTATATAATTGATAGATACTTAATTGCCACACTGTCATCATTACACTACTGTGTATTGCTTCGTAATTACTTGCAAAAATATTTTGAATTTTTTTTTTTTTTTTTTTTTTAAGACTTTATTTCACTTTACATTATAATTAACAAGACTTAGCATCAATCGTAAATATCACGGACTTTATTATTTATATTTATTTGAAACGATTTTAGATACTAAGTGAAAAAGGTGCCCGAAATAATTAAAGGCTGTTTATTCATAAACTCTGATCTGACACTGTGATTTGATCGCATAATATTGCCTAATTAATTCTCTTACTATATACGTGTGTCTCTTGCCTATATTATCTACTAATTCATTTATTATTAATTACTATTTTTTATTTTATTACAATTAATTTAAATATTAGCTAATTTGTTGTCCCATTGTAGAGTAAATTAATTATCATACTTATCATTTTATTTTATTTGATATTGATAATTCAAATACTTCGATGTATTTACGAAATGTAATATATTATTTCTGTTCTGTTCAACAAAGAGATGCCATTTTATTATTATATCATTCGCGCAAATAAAAATTCTCGTATTTTTTAAATGGCAATTTGAGTAATTGAATTTACTTATATTAAAATAATTAAGAAATCAAGATGATAATATCTTTAATGGGATAAACAAATTTAGTGTAATAACAGACTAAGTCCCTCCATTGTTTTGCTCACTATAAATAAAGCACTCATTTATATATTTTAAATGTTTAATAAATGAGTATGCTTACTTAATAATCGGCAACTATATTCGTATCGCAATTCCTAGTGGATTTATTAATAGTTCTCGTTCGTGATATGATTGCAGATTATCTTGCCGTTTTTATTGCTCAATTTATTGAATTTTGACTTTTTTTTTTATGTCCTCGTACGTATAGTAATTGAATAATACAAACGGTATAAAGTACAATTGATAAGAATTGCCATCTTCAGAATGAAATGGAAAAAAAAAAAAATTGCGCGCTGTGTTTTTCTTATTTTCTCAATTGTATTTGTATTTTTCTATCAAGTTCTACATTAAAACTACATTTATTTTATCAATTTATTTTTTTCCTTTCTCCATCGGTTAATATTAACTCACGTTGTAATTAACAATCTATTAACTTTGTTGTCCTCAGAAATAATACGGGAGTATATCTTATTCATATTATTAATTGTAAATAAATACTAACAAAATGTTTCAAATTAATTAACAGCATGATGAAAAATTAGGTCGTTTAATTATTCTAATAATCAAAAATACTTACTTTTGATGTTGACATTCAATAATTATTGGTGAAGAACGGTTACATTGATATTTTTTTAAAACTGTCGATAAAGTATATAACACATAGCAATGTATGTATATATTTATATCTATCTATTCATCTTCTTATCTATCTATCTAACTATCAATTAATCTGTCGAGTCTTCAGCTCGATTTGATGACTGTATATTTTTAATGCTCAATTCTTATGATCGTTGCCGAATAAAAGTAAATAAATTTTTGTTCTCGCGCGATATAATAATCAAAAAATTAATGATGATTTATCGCGATACACCTCAAGGCATTGCGAGCTAATAAAACGTTGCCGGAATACTGAAATAATTCAAAAATAAGTGGAATGTTTATATAAAGATAAATAAAATACGTTACTATTTTTGTATGCATATAAGACATGTAGGCAATGTAAGTACTGGACCTTTATAATGAAAATGAAAGCAAAAAGTGAATAATAACGAAGAAAAAAAAATATATATATTATGAAGAATTGTTCTGTAAGAGAGCGAAATGAATGATAATGAAAAGAAAAGAAAAAAAATAATACGAAACGAAATATAATAGATAAAAATTAGGGAATCCATCCGTCCGCAGGTGGTTATAGGTCAGTACCAGACTATGCTGTGCTGCTATTTACTTATTTTTAACTTAAACATCAATACATACATTTTAACAATTCATGTATAAAGAATGAAAGAAAGAAAAATTATTAAGAAATTGTAAGGATATATTCAGCTCTAGCGCAAGTGCGAAATTTTGGATCGACAAATTTGCATATAATAAATAATGCACAGTCGTCTTTAGATATTAAGCATAAACTTGCATCGTTTTTTTCTTTTATCTTTTTTTTTTTTTTTATATAAAATATCGAGACTGAATTAATATAAGAGATTCATAATTTTGAACATCACATTTAATATTACAATAATTTTCATTATTATTTCTTTTTCTTACTAATTTTTTGAGGTCGGTCCGAAGATTCGTTCTAGCTAATGAGCCTTTGCTCTTACATTAAAGGAAATAAATAAATAAAATGAGAAAATAACTTTTTCTATTTAATTACAATTGATTAATGAAAGACTTAATATACTGGACGTCGAAGGTATGCTTATGTTCCAAGATTCGGTTATTTCGCTTTTAAAAAGACTTTTTTTTTATAATTTTATGTACTTGAAAATTTCTAACTCAATTAAAGTCATGTAAAAAAAAATGAAATCAATCGTGATTCAAAATATTTTTTTATTACTTTATTTTGTGAATTATTAATTTATATTTTTCTTGGCCTACAAATGATTTTCACATAACCAAAATCATTGTTGGGATTTAATTAGTCAATCAATTTTGTACTCTATAATAGAGAAAAGTTGTCATTAAATCTTGAAGTGTAAACGCACCTTGGTTAATCATTAAATATTGTTTACTCAATATATATTAAAAAAAAAAAACAAAACAAACAAATTTACTCCCAAGTTGTAAGCTACATTACTCGCATTAATGAGATAAAAATTAAACAAATTAAAATATATGCCTGCGCCAAGGGAGTTCGAGACAATAAATGTAATCCTGTTACACTGAGACTACTGCGTTTTTCTTTTTTTATTTTGTAACCCGCAGGGTGCTGGCTACCGAAGTATTTATATATAACTATCCAAGTTTTATATCGCGGTTTCATTAATAATTTTTTTTTTTTTTTTTTAAATTAATCTCACATTTTGTTTTTCATTCGCAGAATGCACTGTGTGTTTCACGACGTCCGTCATACCAACATCACTCTACCCTACTCTACTCCAAGACAAAATGACCACTCAACTTTTTTTTGCTACTTTTTTTTTTGTTCTAATCTTATCCCAACATGTCTACCCTAACATTGCGGAACACGTGAAACACACGTTCTGCATTGCGTATATTATTAGCACAATGTCGATTTATGGTTTCAAAAAAAGAAAAGAAAATTTTTAAAAATAAAATATCTGGTAGCTGTATATGGTACTAGGCTGTACTGACCTGTAGCACATGGATGCGTGAGCCGGATTGCGATTGTGGATTGCGAATTAGTTCATTTCAAAATGAGAGAAAAAATTTTATAATAATAATAATGATGAGAAAAAAAAAAGTTTAAAAAAATTTAATTGACAGTAGAAGTGAGAAAATACACAACAATCATTGTTTCTTAAATTTGATTTTCTTTTTTTATTATTTTTTTTATTATTTTTTCATTTTCTTACAATAATTGAATTTTTTTCATCTTTCATCATTATATTTTTTTTTCTAATTTTTTTTTTTTTAAATTATTTTTTTTTTGTAAATCGGTGAGGTGTGCGTGCGTAGAGGGGGCAGGCGCTGCCTCTATCAAAAGGTGCAAAATAATATATATATACATATATGTATATATACATATATATATGTATATATATGTATTACACATTTCATATATATTTTTTCACCGCAATTATAAAATTAACGTCCATGTGTTGTGGGTCAGAGCACCCTGTTTGAAATATCACTTAATGTCCTGATAAATCCCAAAACAAAAAAAAAATCTCAAAAACCTATCCAAGAAATGTATTTTACATTTTTTTTTTTTTTTAAATTAATTTTTTTTTTATTTTTTTAATATTTTTTTTTTTCTATTTATTTATTATTAATTTCACTTGACGAAGCCCAAACCCATCGACGCACCATCACCGCACCTAGCACGCACCCACCATGGTGTGTGGTGCACACAAATGCCGACCAGTATTTCACTATAAATCAAAGTGATGTTATTTCAATTATTCATCATATCAAAATTATTGGACTAATGATAATGACTTCAATCAATTAATTATTGCAACTACATATATAATATTGAGTTGAGTAAAGCGAAAAAGAAAAACAAAGAAACAGGTGATGAATAAATAATTAACTGAAGCATTTGAAAAGTCCAATAGTTAAAACTTTGGTGTAATGCTGATGAAAAAAAAAAATAAAAAAAAATGAATAAACAATATTTAACGGCAAAAAAAAATTGGTACCATTTCCCACGCGTGGGTGTGTTGCTCGACGACTTTACGTGTAACCGGCCTTGGTGTTGGTTGGTTCGCAGGATCAGAACGAGTCAGCAGCCATTCTCAAAATCAAGGAGAGCATGCAGGAGGAGGCCAAGAGGTTTGAAAAGGATTCAGATCAACCAGATTTTTTCATGCAATAACTATCCCCGAGTAATTGGAACTCGCGACACGAGTAGAAAAAAAATTTTTCCGGCTAATTCAAATGCATTTAAGATGTGATGTCCTTCCTAAATATCCATCTAAATCATTTTAAATTGTGCTACCGATGATAATGTAGAGCCATCAATCGCTCATATTCCTTCCTTATCACACTTCCTCTCTATCCCTGTCACACTTATCACTTCAAAATAATAATAATAATGATAATGATAATAAATTAAATTCACCGAGCCCATTGTCGTGTTTCCAAAGTGAAAGGGAAGTGACATCGTTGTGATTGTGGCTTTCGCGAAACTCTCGTGTCGAACACGCGCTCGTCACACCATTTAATGTTGCTGGACAATGATAATATTTTTGTCTTTGTATACGTACACCAAAACAAAAACAAAATATTTAAAAAATAAAGAAAAAAAGCATAAAGAAGAAAATTCTTTTTAATAAAAGAAAATAGGAGAAAAAATGTACGTTGTAAACGCAACAAAAAAATAATCAATTGTTCAATGTGCTGTGCACGTCGAGTCGTTTTGCGAAGTTGAGGGATAGTAAAAAGAAAAATAAATAAAATAACCAAAACGCACTAATGCGCGCGGGATTTATCAAAGTCAGAGATAATTATCAAAAAAATAAAAAAAAAATAAAAAAAAATGGATAAATATTATAAAACGTTCGTGAAACGTTACTGAGGGAGGGGGGGGTTTTTTTTTACCATTGGTCTCTGATGGAATATGTGTGATGATCTGGGCGTGTTTCATATCGCGATAAAAAAAAAAAATAAAAATAAAATACAAAACAAAAATACTTTAATAATTTAAAAAAAAAATGAAGCAACTTTGCGTGCCAAATGTCGGTGTCAGTTGCTTTCAAATTGGATCGACTAATTGATTTTACAATCGTTTTTAAACTGACGTGGAAAATAAATAATGAAGAAATTTTTAAATGAATAAATAAAAGGAATAAATATTACGTGAATATTTGGCCAGTCTTTGCGAATAATTTAAATTCGCATTATGCACAACTGCATCTCGTTTGAATCAACATTCTTGTTTTTACTCATTTAAAATTTTTAGTAGAATGAAAAAAAATGTAACGAGAAACATAATCCGTTGAAAAGACCCAAATTTCAATTACGAGATGAATTGAAGAAAAAAAAAAATAAATAATTAAGTGAAGAAATAAATAAATAAATAAATAAAAAAAGAGTAAAAATGAATGGTTGATAAAACTTAAAAATTTATAAGGCGCAATATCGCGAGCGAATCATTGTAACTGCGAGGGGGAAAAATTTTCTAATTGGATATGACTCGAGGGAAAACAAAGAAAAGATGAAAAAAAATTACATGTATAAAAATACAAAATGTAATTTGTTTAATTGGTGGATTCAAATAAGTATTGAACTGTCCCATGATATATAATCGGAATTAAAAGTTGTGTTTTATATTAAATGATAAAATTAAATAACCATACAGGACGTGCCGTCCAAATCAATTTACGGCCTTCACTCGAGTCAATCCACCAAATAACGCGCAAAAAAAAAATTAATAAATAAATGAAATTACAAACGGTAATACCATAAACAAGCCGGCTATGAACGCGCGCAAAAAAAAACAACAAAATTGATATAAAAAATAAAGAAAAAACAATAAACATCCTCACGCATTCTATGAAATCACGCATAATTATTGACATAATTTGTAGGTATCCTGTATGAGTATAGCAAACAGTAGCGTAAATAATAATTATTATAATTGAAAATAAATAAATAAAATTACTAAGATACAAATGAAATAAATGTCATCTTTCCTACCAAATTAAAAAATAAATAGGGAAAATCCATATATTATTAATATTATTGTTTCATAATTATAAAATTTTGCAGAAAAAAAAATTCACAATTTCATCAATCTACAAAATTCTACATAATTTAAATAAGGTAAGTAATTTTATACTTAAATACATTTATCTTCGCAAATATCAATGAATAATAAAATTTTTGATTAAAGTTTAGAGAAAAATAATATAATAGAACGAATTGTTTTTATAAATTTTCCCAAAATGAGGTGCGAGAATAATAAATTAATAGAGAAACAGTTACCCTACTTATATGTATAATATATATACACATATATTAAAGAGAATAATATAAGAAGAATGAATTACGTACATTGTATATGTATGTACATGTATATATGAGGTCAGAGGAAAGAGGGACAAAGCGTGCTTATCGTGCATCGTTCGCCAACTACCTCAAATGCCACCTCGAATCGGAATATACCTCCCGCCAATGCCCCCTATGTTGTGACCCATCACTCCAGTAATTTTTGTACATACTTATATGTATGTACATGCTTTTTCCCCTGAGGGTGCAAAGTTAGTGACTGGCTGACGTTGGCGAAAAAAGCAGAGCAAGTGAAAAAAGACAGGCTGTTTCGACAATCTAATTTGGCAGAAAACGTTATGGATAAAAATTTCTTGACATTTTACCACCTTTTTAACATTTTTTTTTTTTGATCTCCTTTCATAAAGGACATACAAAAGGAATTCGTTCATGATATTGAATAAATTAATTTAAATGAAATCTTCATTGAAAATTCATTTTCGAATTTGCTGCCAGCAAATTTACTTGATAAAATTTCGTGGAATTTAAATTTATATTATAATAAATATTATATATATTGGAATTTAATTTATATACATATAAATATATAATTTATAAAGTTGGAAAGCACATCGGTGTGGAATTGACGTCACTGAGCGATCGACAAAAAAAAAAAAAAAGGGGGATGGTTCTTCCTCAGAATAGTCAAGTGGTGAACAGAAAAAACTCGAGTCCCCGTTGAAAATAAAGTTTGGAGGCAGTTTTCATGCTTGTCGCACCGCTCAAGGAGCAATTGTATATAATATATACATATACATATGTATATATTTTACTAGTAGTTGCTTCGTCAAGTCATTCGGAATTCACTCAAGTAGTACGAAGTAAAGTTATTGGCATATAGCAGCAGGAAAAATTGTTTAAAGGCCTAACGAAATTTTTACACTTATTATATCTCGTTAAATAGAATCGATTGCTCAAAAATAACAATATATATTTTTATTTATCCCTCGAAATAAATGCAAATTAATAATTAAACAAAAATTATTAATTATTACACAATTATATTAATTTTTTTAATATGTATACATTTTTAATCATTCTTCTTGTTTTAATTTAATTATGTTTCAATTTTTGTAATTTCTTATTTTTTTCTATCAATTTTTTTATTTATTTAAAATTGTGTGCAGTGTGTATAGATATTTTTTTTTTCTTTATACAATTTTATAGAAAAAATTTGGCGTTGGTAAATGGATCCTTGAGCACATCCAACCTGATTGTAGATTATAAATCTAATCGTCAATAAATATCTGTCGAGTGTGTATAAAGTTAAATGTCATTGAAATTGTGACGTCATTGACGCACTAATACTGACGTCTTTATTGTATAGTAATATATATATTCATAAATATAAGGGATAAAATAATGGATGAGAAGAGGGAAAAGTGGGGAAAAAAATTGGAATAAGTAAAGGCTTCAATCTCTTTATGTCAAGTATCACCGATTTTATTATCGTTCACTTACATACAATGACGTCATCATTATATAAAGCACAAAGAACTGATATTAATGTGGGAAAAAAAAAAAAAATAATGAATCATGTATATGAAATATAATTTTCGATGCAATATATTCTCAATTAATTTCTAAAAAAAAAAAAAAAAAAAAAATTTTTTATAATAATTAAAAATACTGGTGTCATATATTGATTACAATAGTACAAAGACCTAAAAAACTATTGTCGTCATATGTTAAAGTCTTGAAAGCTTTTGTGTCACAAGCTCAAGTATAGAATTGTCCAGGAAGACTTTTTGCTCCTCATGCCACAATTAACGAGGTATTGTCATTAACGACAATTTACATATACATATACACACATAAAGTGAATAAAATGTAAAAGAGATAGAAAATAGGACAACATAAACCGCATGGATTTGTAAATAATTATGAATAAAAATAACAATTATTATTAATAAATCTCAAACTTCAAAAAAAAAAAAAAAAAAAATAATTAAATGAACGAAATAAAAAATTCTTATTATTTGTAAACATTATTATAAATAATTATAAAATGTATAATTAATAAAAATGTAGTCAGAGATTTAAATTAAAATCTAAATAAAAAATAGAAAACATATTCAAAAGCAGTTGGATTATCAGTGTATTTTTTTTTTTTTATTCACTCTTTTCGTTCTATAACAATTATTATATTTATAATTGCAGACATTGTGAGAGTGTAGTGAGAAAATAAGAGGGGTGAATACATACAGATAGAGACAAATATCTAGAAAGACTCTGCACAACCCTTCCCCGGAGATACTTATCTCAAGCTTCTTGTCTCTCACCGCGTCCCTGAGAATCATCCCCCAGAGAATATATCCATGACGACAAGACACGTCATATATATTAAATGTTGCAGATGTAGATGTAACTGCATTATACATATGTACATTGCTGTTAAATTCATCTGGCTCTCTCTGTGATATGCGCGCGACGACCATCACACAACCTGAAGAAAAATAGGGGTGTATTATCCTCCCTCTCACTTGCAGAGTGGCCACTCCATTCTATATTACACTAGATTTTCTATTCGCGGCACAAATTTTAAGGATCGATGAATCACAAGCACAACTGATATCCGATTTATAAATATAAAATTAAAATTTATTTTTGTTTATATTCAAAATTATTTTCAGTAATATATTTATATTTTTACTATATGTATCAAATTTATTTTAAATATTTTAACTTGGTCAATTATTCAGTGCGACAATGCGGCTGTGCCAAGCATTGAGATTACCAGGAAAATTTTCCGAGACCCAAATTTATTAATACGAAGATTTATTTTATTTTATAATTTTTATTTTAGGTGGAGAATAAATTTTTATAATTAATTAATGCAGTATATAAATGCTATGAAAAAAAAAAAAAAAAAGGAGAAAAAGAATAGTGTATAGAATCGAAGAAAGTGCAATTGAAATACTGCATTGAGGTAAATTGAGAAAAGGTCGTGGATATAACGACAGATTCCAGAGGGATTTACCACCACCAATCAACTCCAACTTTGTGTTTCATCCTACAGACTTATCACTTTTTTTTCTCCCTCAAACACGTGGTGCAAACACCTACGGCTTTATCTATGACCGTTAGTGATGGTACACATGTATATGAGACTACATCAGTTGGAGTAAAACCTACCCCAAGCAGATATGTATTATCGAAATAGTTGGAGTAGGGAATATTGAAGGTAGAGGGTACAGAGCTTGTGTCTTCAGTGTACAACCACTTTTAATATTTCTCCTCTTTCTCCATCTATTTTACTCCACCCCCTTTTGAATTTTCTCCCCACTCTATTGAATTTGTGCAACTTCTGCAAAATCACCGCAAGAAATTCAGTCGTGTTGAACGCGCCTCAAAAGTGACTGGCAATTTTGGCATAAAAATTTTTTAAACTTTATCATTTTCACAGAAGAATTTCTAAAAAAATAAAAAAATCATTTTTATTTTGTTTTAGTGTGTATGTGTATTATTTATTTATATTTACTGTATATAAATGTTTTTTTTTTTCTCTCTTGCTTTTTTATTAATTGTTTATGTAATAGATATTATGTATGACGCAAGTAAGAGATAGATGGTGAATAAGACAGAAAAGATGCTTTGAAGAATACAACTGCAGAGTGGCATTGAAGAGGAATAATGATGACTCCTACAAAATATCATCTTCAAACTCTTTTCATCGCCATCGTTGGACTCATTATCCACGAAGCGTACGCACAGTAAGATCGCTGCTGTAGTCATGACAGAGCGCTTTTATATTTTATTGATACGATTAAAAAAAAAAAAAAAAAATATATTTAATAAATACAGATATGTAGTGGTAATGTAAAAGCTTTTTTGCAAGGCTTGGCGTGTGGTAAGCGATAATTGAATGATTAATTTAAATATGAAAGATTGGAATTAATGAAAAATAAATATTAATTATTTATAGGAAAAGTTTGGAATTTTATGATTTACTTCCGGAGGATCCAAAGCTGTATGATAAAATGCGACCACCGAAAAAAGATGGACAAGCCACAGTAGTATACTTTCACGTTACTGTTATGGGATTGGATTCAATTGATGAAACTTCAATGGTTGTTTTCAAAAATTTGTCTAAAATTGAAGATGAAAAAAAGAAAAAAATTTTTTTTTTGTTTTATTTTTATTTTTATGTTCTATTTTATTTTAACTTTTTCATATTCAGACTTATGCCGCTGATATATTTTTCGCTCAAACCTGGAAGGACAATAGACTGCGATTGCCGGAAAATATGACATCGGAGTATCGACTATTGGAAGTTGATTGGTTGAAAAATATGTGGAGGCCAGATTCATTTTTTAAGAATGCTAAATCAGTGACATTTCAAACGATGACAATACCCAATCATTATCTGTGGCTCTACAAAGATAAAACAATTCTGTACATGGTCAAGTAAGAAATCGATTGAAAGAAAAGAAAAGAATATATTTAAATTAGTTTTATAAATTAATTATTTCACAGATTAACTCTGAAATTATCTTGTGCAATGAACTTTTTGATTTATCCTCACGATACCCAAGAATGCAAATTACAAATGGAAAGTTGTGAGTACATGTAGCATGAATACAGCAATATAAAAATTAATTAGTCGGTAAATATACATATTCTCGGTTGAAAATAAAAATTGTTCATCTTTTGTTTGAAATCCATTGTGCCTATAATGAGACAAGTTTTTAGTCTGAAGAGAAAAATCAATGGATTTGAAAACAAATGATTGAATAGATGTTCTATATACCTGTAGTTTATATCACTGCAGTGAATTTTCTTTTTATTTCTCACTGAATTTTAAATCAGGACGCACATACATACATACGTGTTCACCCTTTTGATATAAATTACAATAATTAAACTCAACAGTGTCCCATACTACGGATGAAATGATATTTCAATGGGATCCAGATGTACCTCTTGTTGTTGATGAAAACATCGAGTTACCACAATTGGCACTTGTTAAAAATTACACAGCCGATTGCACTCAAGTTTACTCCACCGGCACGTAATAAATTGCAACAATAAATAAACAAAATAATCAAAAATTAAAATTAAAAATACATAATTAATTTTATTTACTTTATATTGTAATTCAGGTAATTTCACATGTCTGGAAGTTGTATTTGTTCTTAAAAGACGACTTGGTTATTATCTTTTCCACACTTATGTTCCTACATGTCTGATAGTAGTAATGTCGGTGAGTAAAAATAATTATGACAGAATAAAATGAAATAAAATCAGTGGAATTGAAGGAAAATTAAAAAAAAATTTTTTTATAATTCATTAATTAATTAATAATTTAGTGGGTATCATTTTGGATAAAACCTGAAGCAGCACCAGCTCGTGTAACACTTGGTGTAACATCACTTCTAACTCTATCAACACAACATGCTAAAAGTCAAGCGTCTTTACCTCCAGTTTCATATTTAAAAGCTGTGGACGCTTTTATGTCTGTCTGCACAATTTTCGTGTTTATGGCATTGATGGAATATTGCCTTGTGAATATTGTCCTCGGTGATTCTGATGCACCACCAGCATTTAAACCACCACCACCAGCACCACCAACAACATCAACTGGCGCTGGTGATTCAACGAAACTTGATAAAATATTCGACATTGCCACCAAGGTAACGCTTGGATAAACGATTATCAATTATAAAATAACTTCTGTGCCTCTGCGGGGATAAACAAATAAATATTTTATTTTATTACATACATAAATTTAATAATTCACATAGGTATTTAATTATTTTATTTTTTCTAATCTTCGCTGAGGCACAGAAGACAATCAATATCTTGTGGATCAAATTGTGATTATTGTCACGCAGGAGAATGCAATGTTATTGTCTGGACGATCGCAGAAATCTGCAACTTTACCACAAACAGGTCCTACACCCGCACAACGAGCAAGACTTCATGCACTGAACATTGATCGTGTGTCACGAGTATTCTTTCCAGCTTTATTTGCCCTGCTTAATGTCACTTATTGGATAATGTTCGCTGAATACATTTAAATTGGTGGTAAAAAAATAATAACCAGCGTGTTAGCGAATATCATAACGTCTTCAACGGTCTCGCCGCTGCCGTCCGACGTCTGACCCATGACGTTTTAAATATACATATAAATATAAATATAATAATATTTATTAATAGTTAATATGTATACATATTAATTACTTATCATGCGTTAAAAAATAATTCTTAAAGTTTCATCTACACGAACGTTGAGATAAGGGAAAAAATTTATTTTTAATCTTGAGAATGAAGGAGTTTTAGTGAATTGTTTATTGTTGAACGTAAAAAAAAAAAATAAGACAGTTATATGATTTATTTAATATAAATATGTGAAAGTTTATTAGCGTGATCAATATTATCAACCGTTGGAAATAGGTAAAAGAAAAAGACTTTATCGCTCATTTTCTCTTCAATTTCTTCTGATCTATATCAAAATTTATATCGTATAAAAATATAATATAAATTATTGCTTTTATTCCTATTGTCCCTGAATTTAATCCACCATATTTCCATTCCCACTATTTAGCATCACGGTATTTTTCAATTTAATACTAATTTTATCAATAGCAATAAATATGCTTAATAAAAGTCATATATAAATAGGATAAGTAAGTAAATAAATAAATAAACAAATATTAATAATAATAAAAAAGAAAATTATCCAATGACGAAGTGAGAAATAAACAAATCAACTATTATATTAATTTATTTATTTTAATATTATGAAAAATTAATTTGCAGTTTTATACATTTTTTTATTTATTTATTTTTGTTTTGTTTTCTTGCTAGCATGAAGAAGCACGTGGTGGAATTATCAATGCAAAAGAGGGAACATTGTGGCTTACATAAAATTATAATGGTGAAGACGTGGAAGGAGGCGGCAATAGTGCGCAATGCTATCATAACCGGGGTTACAGATAGAGATAATGGCCCACGCACTTTTCTCTTCCTTCCTTCTGTTCACAAACCAAACCCACGTTTGCCCCAACTCATCGCAGTTCTATTCCATATAGATACATTAAAAAAATTTCAAAAAATATCCATGCACTCTTAAAAATAATAAAATAGAAATAAAATAAAAATAATAAAACAGAAAAAAAATAAATATATTTATAATTTTAATATCATATAAAATTCACTATGATACATACACAATATCAATTTAATTTTAGTAATATTTATATAATTATGTATAACAAATAATTTTGATAGATTTAAAATTTTTTTTGTTTTTTATAAAATAATTTTAAAAATAAATTGTGAGCAAGAGCAAACTAATGCAAGTGTGCTGCACGTGTGAACGCAAAAGATTACCTACCGCATACGATATAACGGGTGTCTAAAAGAACCAAAAGACAAAAAAAAAGAAATTCCCTCATTTTTATTTTACAAACAAAATTTATTAATTCATTAATAATATCATAAATATCTATGAATTATTATCTTTAATTTAAATTGAAGGAATTAATTTTTTTTTTCCCCTAAACTAATTCAAGTTTCACAGTAGCTTAATTTCCATTGAATGATAATTAATCGTGAATCTTTTGGTCACACTCAGTACTTGCAATAGCATAATATGTGTGTGTGTGTGTATGTTTGTGTGCTGCAAGCAAGGTCCATATTCGGGCAGTTTTACTTGGCGTTCGATGCGGCTTTGTTAAATGGCAACGACCGAGACAAATACATATACATTCATATACATAAATATATATGTCTACTTATGTACACTACACTTTATTGTCAAACACTGATATATGTCTGCACTTATCAATAATAATAAAAAAAAAAAAAATCTAATGAAAACTAAGGGAAAAGGAAATATTATCATAAATAATTTTGGTTTATTCAACCTTCCAGATTAACAAAATTTCATTGATAACTCTACGAATCATCGTAAGAGATAAAATGACGATGAACTCTCTGGTCACAACAGGTCAGAATATACATATATACATATACATATACATATACATAAATATATAAATGCAATGTACTCAAACAAACTGTTTAAGTCATTGAATTGCGAGTACATATTTACGCCCACACGTCCGCATTTTATTTGAGCAAATAAAATTGCATATATTGCAATTTAAATTTATATAAAGCACTGTTAAATATTTTAATTCAATCGTTTGTTTATATATTTTATATATTCATTCATATACATATTTATTTTTATTAAATAAATTTATTTATTTACGTATAAACTAGTATAATATAATTATATACCTTTATAACTCTGAAGCACATGCAGTTATGTAAGCATTAAAATTCTATTAATATCTCTGTACGGTAAGATTACTATATGGCGTAGGGTGAACTTTTACTTAGGGTTCACAGACTTGGATATACTTTTCAAACACACTATGAAATATAACATCTGGTTTCCCATACATAAAATTAGTAAAATGATTTTAAAAACTATCTTCAGCGTTACAGAGTAACCCCAAAAATACAAGTAAATATATTCTCTCCCGGAAAATAAATCTACCTGATTTCCAAGCGACTGTTGAAAAATTATGCATTGTATATTCGACTTTTATATTTATTTTCTTTCTTTAAAAAAATAAAATCAATTAAATTTTTAACGATAATTAAAATTAATACAAAACAAATAAATTAGAATAATTAAATTCAATGCCAAAAATTATTTCAGATAATAATATAATAATTTAAAATAATTAAATTGTCGTCTATGTAATATTCCCCTGGATAGTCTTTAGCTTTGCTCGGTCCTGAAAGATTTAATCCCTCCCACTGTCGTCATATCCCCCGTTTGTCCCTCGTTCAACAGCATGCTCCAACACTCACCATCATCTATCTTTTTTATTTATCATTCGTTCTCTATCACTTTTGTATTCTCGTACTTCTCCAACATATTTATCTGAACCTATGGCTCACTCACTCTGTCCCTCATCTCTACCACATAATATCACAGAAGTCTCTTGGCTGAGTGGAGTCGCACACACAGAGAAAATATTTTGTGTTGTGTAGAGTGTGCTCAGAGTGCTGCAGCCGCTTAGAAGCGACGACGTGAGTCGCGTCTACCAAGTGTAATTCGCAATTCCATAATATATAGTATTTTTTTCTATTCAGTTTAATCATCATCATCATCATCATCATCATCACATCATCATTATTGTCTTCATTGTGTATTAATAAATTCATAATCCATTATCGTTGTGATTGAAAAATATAGTTAAAGTTAAATCATCTTCTTTGGAGAAATTTCAAACGAGCATTGATGAAATAACAAGAGTTTTTCAAGATCAAAAATCAATTTATAGGAGTGAAATAACTCATGAACTAGGTGGGTACCTGGCGGTGATCTACAACGTCATTTGTGTGTGTTATCCCTTTTATTTTTAAATATAAAGGAACTTGTAATATGTTTTACGAAAAATTATAGAGCCAGAGAGAAAAATGTGCTTTCAATTAATGAAATAATATCCATGTGTTTATTTTTGTGCAGATATTTTTTTTTTATTTTATATTTTGAGTACAATTGACGATAAAGAAAAATAGAATCCAAGAAGAATTTTGTCAAATAAACGAGAGAAAGTTATTGGAAAGATAAAATAAATTTTAAAATTTAATTATACACATGTGTTTGAAAATAAAAGAAAATTTATTTCATAAATTCTCAACTATTTGTTATTGTTATTCAGATAAATGGCGCCAAAGTGTTGAGAGATCATTTCAATCGAATGGAAAGTGGACATTGTAATTATAAATTAATCAAAATGAATTCAATACGACTCACCGCAGTGATATTATTGCTCGTTTCATTTTTCATAGGTGAGTAATATTATAAACCATCAATGTATTTTATTTTATCTTTAAACGATTAAATATTATATCCATTTTTATCTGTTACACAGTATTTTATACATCACTGTCGCGAGAGTATATTTTTATCATCAAAGAGACTACTCTCTTTTCTGGCGAAATAAAAAAATACGATGTGGCATTATAAGAAAAGATGATATCTGTGAAACGAACCACAGCCTACTTTCAAATCGTTACCCTCATAAGAAATAAAGTAGTGTCCTTATCCATAAATGATTAGATATCATAATAACCTCATTGACCTCTTGTTTCCGCTGGACCCGCTCTAAAATACTTTCATTATGTATCCAAAAATTTGAATGATCCATTTGTTGATTATAATTACATTTAATATTAACAGTTTAAGTATTATTTCTTCTTGGAAATTCTCATGTAAAAAATTCTTTCATCATATAAAATATTTTGATTAAAATATATATTTCAATGTGATATCTTTAATGCGGTCAAATAATTGTCACAAACATCCGTTTATATATATCTAGTGATAATTTATAAAGATGAATAGGGCATAAAGAGAATGAAGTGGAATTAACTCAAAGGGAAAATTATATTAATGTTTTGCTATTAATATTTAAGTTTGTTATATATAAATAATGCTTTTTCTGTTTTATAATTTTTTTCATTGGACTTTTAAATGGAAACAATATCTTTTTCCATGTAATATAAAAATTTATCATATTATTTCCGGTATACTAAATGATATTTCATCCCACAGATTCTACTAATGGACAATACAATCGTGAGCAAAACAGATCACAATTACGAGGTAATGATTTTTAATATTTAAAATTAATTTAAAATATATATATATTAGTGATAGATCAATTAAATTAGATTGCACAAAATGTGGCATCGAAATTTTAATGAAAAATGATATATTTATAATTTCAATTGAATTGGCAAACAAATATTGATCATCAACAGAAATATACAATAATGGATATTGATTTTTTTTTATTTAATTGGGGATTAATGGGAAATATAATTGAGGGGGTGTTATAGGATCAGTTCAACGTGGAGACATGTCACCATTGGATGGAATAACATACGATGGTCCAATACGAATTTTCATGATGCCGAGAGGTAGCTTCGTTCGATCTTAACGGGAGAAATTGAATATTATTTTTTTTCTCTTGTTAATAATAAAAAAAAAAAATTCTTGTAATGAAATTAATCTGGGTTGAGGTTATAGCGAATCACTGTAGCGCTGATGTGATGCACGATCTCTCGAAACTAACGATATCACACACGTTATAAGTTAAATTATAATCACCGCACTGGCGAATATTCATCCGAGCTTGATTAATAATTCTATGAAAATTTTTTTAACCCGTCAATAAATCAAAAATAAGATATAAATATATATAAAAGGAATTGGGTGTTAATAATGTTGGTGGAACACAATTGTTAATTTCCTTGGATTATAAAATATTTATGAGAGTAAGAAAAAAATTAATATTATTTTAATTTTTACATAGGACCATTTCCAAAACGGCGTCATCCTTGTGAACAGAGTTCCTGTTATCCAGCAACGGGAAATCTTTTGATTGGAAGAAAAGACAAACTTTCTGCTTCATCAACATGCGGACTTCGTGGACCCGAGCGTTATTGCATAGTTTCTCATTTAAAAGAAAGAAAAAAGTGCTTTTTCTGCGATGCATCGCACCCAAAACAGCAACACAACATTACCAATATTGTCAGTGGGTTAGTTAATCCTGCATAATATTGTATTCTCAATAACGATTTTTTTTTATATTATATTATATTTTTTAATTTGTTCAATTTTAGGACCACGAAAAATTCATGGTGGCAAGCTGAAAATGGACATGAAAATGTAACAATATCTTTTGATTTGGAAGCAGAATTTCATTTCACTCATTTAATCATTCGTTTCCAAACATTCCGACCAGCAGCAATGCTTATTGAACGATCACATGATTTCGGCAAGACATGGCAAGTTTATCGTTATTTTGCTCACAATTGTGCGCAATCATTTCCAAATGTGCCGACATATCAGCCACGAAAACTCACTGATGTTATTTGTGAATCACGTTACTCTAATGTTGCACCATCAGCTGGTGGTGAAATAATATTCCGCGTTTTACCACCAAATCTTCAATCAGTTATTGACAATCCTTACTCTAAGGAAGTTCAAAATTTAATGAAAATGACAAATTTAAGAATTAATTTCACGAAATTACACACACTCGGTGATGATTTATTGGATGATAGAGCTGAAATCAGAGAGAAATATTATTATGCTGTACAAGATATGGTGATTCGTGGTTCATGCTCATGTTATGGTCATGCCTCTGCTTGTCTTGAGTTACCCGGTGTTATAAACGAAGAGGAAATGGTTCATGGTCGATGTGAATGTACTCACAATACACGTGGATTAAATTGTGAAATGTGTCAGGATTTATACAACGATGGCCCTTGGAAGCCTGCTGTTGGCAAACAAACAAACGCATGCCGACGTTGTAATTGTAATGAACACGCACATTCGTGTCATTTTGATGATGCCGTTTATGAGAGATCTGGCCGAGTGTCTGGTGGTGTTTGTGACGACTGTCAACACAATACACGAGGACAAAATTGCGAGCAATGCAAACCATTTTTCTATCACGACGTCAGTAAAAATATTTCTGATCCAGAAGCTTGCCAACGTAAATAAATAAATTCAATAATTAATATTACTGTTAATTGATAAGAAATTATTATTATTGAATTAAGTTTCAATTATTATTTTTCGCTTTATTAAATTTTCCAGCGTGCGACTGTGATCCTGGTGGTTCATTGGATGATGGAATTTGTGACTCACGAACGGACATATTAAGCGGTGAAGAATCAGGTCGTTGTCATTGCAAAGCAAATGTGGAAGGTCGACGTTGTGATCGTTGTAAAAATGGATTTTGGAATTTCGATCCAGAAAATCCAGACGGATGTCAAGGTAAATAAATAAATGTGAATATAAATTGTTCTAAATCAAATAACTATTGTTGCAATATTATACCATTTTTCTTTTAGCATGCACATGCAGTATACTAGGAACAATTGATAACCAAGGATGTAATCAAATAACAGGAGAATGTACATGTAAACGTTATGTCACAGCGAGAGATTGTAATCAATGTTTACCGGAATTTTGGGGATTATCAGAAGATCATGATGGATGTAAACCGTGTGATTGTGATCCTGGTGGCTCTTATGAATCCACTTGCGATGTGGTGACTGGTCAATGTCGATGCAGACCACATGTTAGTGGAAGAAATTGTAATCAACCTGAACAAAGTTATTACACAGGTTCCCTGGATTTCCTGGTTTACGAGGGAGAATTGGCAGGTGCAACTGACGTAAGAAATTGTTTAAGAAATATAAATCTGATGAATTGAAAAAAGAAACAAATAAAAATTCTATTCAACTATTAATTTCTTTTGCAGAACTGCCAAGTGGTCATTAGAGAACCTTACAGAGACGGAAGAAATAATACTTGGACTGGAACAGGTTTCATGAAGGCATTGGAGGGATCTACAATGAATTTTACTATTGACGATATTAGAAAATCCATGTGGTACGATATTATCATTCGATATGAGCCCGTGCATCCTGGAATTTGGCAAGATGTGGAAATACTTCTTGAAAGAGATGGTCCTGTTGATCCAGATGGTCCTTGTGCTAATTGGCGACCGGAAGATGATCGTTTGTGGGTACAATTGACTGACAAAGCTCGTAGTGCTGTTGTCAGTCCTGCAGTGTGTCTTGAAGCTGGTAAATTTTATAAAGTTCTATTGAGTTTTCGACGCTTTGATCCACAAGGTGAACCTACACCATCAGCAGCGATTCTCATTGATTCGGTAAATCAATTTGTCGATTAATTTTAAATACATATTTATATAAGTATAAATGTAGAGAGAAAAATTGATCGAATTTTTTTTGTCTTTCCAAATTTTGTAGATTGTTTTGAGACCGAGGATCGAAGCAATTCCATTCTTTAGTGGATCGGGACCTGGCGAATTTCGTCGACAAGAATATGAAAGATATCGTTGCAATGAATTATTCAACAGTGTGACGCCTTACAGTTTAGATGAAAATGACATTTGTTCAAAATACCATACCAGCATTGGATATTGGGTCTTTGATGGTGCTCACTGTGAGTATTATTTCATAAGAATTCTCAACAAATTCAAAATTTTCTACTATAATTATATATATTATTTGTATAATAATTATTTTTAATTTTAATTTTTTTTTAGCTTGCGAGTGTAATCCAACAGGATCGCATAGTCTTCTTTGCAACCAGTATGGTGGAGTGTGTCCGTGCAAGAGTAATGTAGTAGGACGTCGATGTGACCGCTGTGCACCTGGTACTTATGGATTTGGACCAAATGGTTGCACTCCCTGTGATTGTAATGCTGTTGGTGCACTCGACAATTTTTGCGATGTTGATACAGGTCGATGTAAATGCCGACCAAACACTTATGGCAAAACTTGTGGCCAATGTGATCCTGGCTTCTGGAATTTCCCACACTGTCAACGATGTGAATGCAATGGTCATGCTGATAGTTGTGATTCGCGAACTGGCGCTTGTATAAATTGTCGTGATTCAACAACAGGACATAATTGTGATCGTTGCACGGAAACTTTCTATGGAGATCCACGAATTGGTGTCGATATTCCGTGTCGTGCTTGTCCCTGTCCTGGTGAGAAATAAATAATTATTCTTCATGTATTATTTTTTTTTTCATCCATATAAAAAAAATTTTTTTTATTTTTCATCAGGCACTATTGACTCGGGTCATTCATACGCCGCGAGTTGTTCATTGGATCCTGTAACGCACGATGTAATATGCGAGTGCTTTGAAGGATACACTGGAGCACGATGTGAAAATTGTGCAGAAAATTATTTTGGTAATCCTGAAGAACCAAGTGGTAGCTGTACAGCTTGTGATTGCAGCAATAATACAGACTTGTTGAGAGCTGGAAATTGTGATCCATATTCGGGTCGATGTCTTCAGTGTCTCTATGATACTGATGGCGCCAATTGTCAATTTTGCAAGCCGGGATATTACGGAAATGCATTGGAAAAAAATTGTCAAGATTGTATGTGTGATGTTTTGGGTACAGATCATGCTGCTGGACCGTGCGATCATCGTACTGGTCAATGTCATTGTTTACCACACGTTGTTGGCAGACTTTGTGACAGTTGTGAAGAAAATCATTGGCGTATTGCTAGCGGACAAGGATGTGATCCATGCGAGTGCGACGTGGTTGGAAGTGTATCTGACAAGTTAGCATCATTTTTATTGTATTAAGGTTTAATTAAAATAATAGAGCAGTAAATTTATTGATTATTTAATATTATTTCAGATGTAATCCATATGATGGATCATGCCAGTGTCGACCCGGTTTCGGTGGTCGTCGTTGTAATGAATGTCAAGCCAATTTCTGGGGTAATCCAAATATCGAATGTTTCCCATGCGATTGTGATTCCACTGGATCAGCAAATGCACAATGTGATCGTGAAACTGGTCGTTGTGTTTGTCATAAAGGAATTGGTGGTGAAAAATGCGATCAGTGTGATCGCAGTTATATAGGAACTGCACCTCATTGTAGTCCGTGTGGCGAGTGCTTTGACAATTGGGATTTGATTCTTAATGGTTTGAGAAATACAACGGACTCGGTGATTCGTGAAGCATCACGAATACAAAAAGTAGGAACTACTGGTGTTTACAGTCAGCAGTTTGATACAATGCTCGTGTCTTTGGATCAAGTACGATCATTGATTGATAATACAACAGTTAGAAGTCAGGACTTGGATGAATTAAACGAATTAGCAGAACAATTGTCAACGAATATTTTATCATCGACAAAGGCATTGGAGGACGCTGATAATCAATTAGAGAATGTCAGTCAACGAGTTAATCTTGGTGATGTTGCATTGAAAAAATTAAAAAATCGAACAAATAGTCTTCATCAGGGTGCGGCATTATTGAAAGAAGAAGCAATGAGATTACAAGAAGCAAATGTTCAAGGTGCATTAAATGTTACACAACAAATGGCAGAGCAATCGCGTCAAGCTGAAAAAATGGCTAATGATACAACAAATATTCTCGCTGATGCCGAAAGATATCGAAAAAATACTGAGAGTTTATTGGCTAAAAATAGCGCGACAGTTAATAATGCACAAGAACGCAGTGTTGAATCAATCGCCAAGTTAAATGATAAAATTTCATCACTTGAGAAAGATATTCCAGGATTAAATCTTGGTATGTGCGGTGATAATGTTACTGAATGCAGTAATGTGTGTGGTGGTGCAGGTTGTGGTACATGCGGTGGTATATCTTGTGATGCTGGTGCTGTAACAAAAGCTAATCAAGCTCTAGATGTAGCAAAAAAACAATCAGATAAGATAAAAAGTCACAAGGACGCAGCCGAACAATTATTCCGCAAGGTGAGTTATAAATAATTTTCATATTATAATCTTTATTGTATAAAACAATTTTATAAATGAAAAAATATATGATCTACTTTGTTTTCTAGATGATGGACCTAAAACAAGATGCTATTGCAGCACGTTCTAATGCTCAGGATGCATTTAATTATGCTTGGGACGCAAGAAATAAATCAGATAAAGTGACAAAATCATTATCAGACATAAATGAATTAATGTGGGCAGTTCTAAATGAAGATCATCCAACACCAGTAATGGTACGCGATTTAGCGGAACAAGTTTTGCAGAAAAATATTCATTTACGACCAGACGAAATTCGAGAACTCGCTGATAAAATTGACAGTATTGTTGGTTCATTAACAGACTCTGATAAAATATTGCATGATACTGCTGCAGATTTGCAAATGGCACATGAACTCGAGAGACGTGCCAATCAAGCTAAAGAGGCGGCAATTGAAAGACAAACTCAAGCTGGCAAAGTAAATAAATATATAATAAATATTTATACAAATAATAAATAAATATTTTAACATTAAATGTTTTTATATTATCTCTTTTAGGTGGTTAATTTATTGACTGAAACTGATGCGTCGCAAATAGAAGCAAAGAAAGCAATTGAAAAAGCCAAAGCAGACATTGCACTGTCGGAAAAAGATCTTGAGGACATTGCTGAAGTGACAAAAGACGCAAGAAAAACAGCTGCCAACACGACAGCTGCAGTAGAAGCGCTCGAGGCTCGTTTAAAGCAATTGCAAACGCAATCGGTTCGCAATGATTTTGTATTAAATCAAGAAATCCGTCGAGAATTGGGTACTTTAGCGAATGATGCCAAGAAAGTCAAAGAAAAAACGGAGATATTAGGCGGAGAATATAAGCAAGCTGGTGATTCATTGAATTATCGTGTAACCAAAAGTAAAGGTGATATTGATCGTGCTAAAAAATTGCTACAGAGAGCGTCAGAATTAACAGCTGATACAACTGCAAAATTCAAGGATTTGGATGGTATGGAAAGTGTTTACAGAGACAATGATCGTTTACTCGGTGATTTAATGTCCGATGTTGATGCATTAACTCTTGAAATGGATCGACATTTGGCAGAAATTGAATTAAAATCACAGAAATATCGAGAATGTTCAACTTAAAAATATTTAAATATTATACATATAATCCTAATGAATGACGAAATTGGAAAGACATACGAGCATTTATTATAAATATTGCACATGTGCCTAGTTATATAAAACTTGTGTGCCAATCATCATTTATTCAATTGATTGATTACAGTAATTTTCAAACAAAGCATTTAACGCGCTCGCGCGTCTGTAAATACATACATTTTATAGTCCTAATCAAGTTTTACACATAATGTCCAAAAAACCGATGGTTCATTTTTCACCACTTTATGCTAGATAAAAAAAAAATATATACAAAGAAAATTTCGATATTACCTACTATTTTCTATGTATCTTTATCAATCTGCAAGAATTATTTTACAATTAAAAATATTTACTTAAATAAAATATATTACAAAAAAAAAAAAATTTATATGTAAACGAATATGATTTATAATTGTTGATAATGCTGATAAAAATATTGCATTATCCTTAAGGCCAAATTTATATAGAAGACCAATTTTAATTAGAAAAAAAAAATAAGAAAAAAACCAAATCAATTATATTTGATACTTTGTTAAAATTTATACAAATGAAAAATAAAAATTAATGAAATATAATTTTTTTTTCTTTCATATAATTTATTGTTCTTTCATTCACCCTCATTATCAACTCTATACTTTCTTTTTATTTATTATTTTTTTTTATTTTACATAACATACATGGTTCTCAACGAATCTAGTCTTCACGCAAAGTGGAGAAAGATAACGAAAAAGAGTAGGAGAAGGAAAAAAAAAAAAAGACAGAAACAAACGGTTACGCTCATGAATGACGAGCTCTGTTGAATTCAAATGGTGTAGCAACGAAGGGTGTAACAACGCACAATGTGTTCATTCAGCGTTCCTTGGTACTTCTCAAAACGTTCTCGCTCACACGCACGTCACAGTAGTAGAATACAATATGTAAAATGCCTCCAATATATATATTTATATAACATATAACATTGACCAATTCAAAAAAAAAAAAATACGATCCCTTCTTTCAATTCTTCGTTGGACAAACTGAATTAAATTCATGTTTATTATTCCAGTTGAGGCCTTTGATAAAATGCAGAAAGAATGTCTAAAGTCTTATATGAATTAATTTCAGATCCTATACCTATCTCCAATTTTATTTTTTCTTTTCAAATATAAAAATAATATATGATAATATTAAATATCTCCAAGAAACTATCTAGAGTCTCTACACAATAAATAATTAAGTTACATTGGTAATTTAATTTATTACTCAAGAATTATTCGAAAATTTATGAACTCGTTGACAAATATGTATATTACATTTAAATGTGCTGGTAATAATTTATAAACCCTCGTGTGTTTAATTATAAACTCAAAATTATTTGTTATATTCACACATAAAATGAATAAACAAATAAATAAACAATACAATCTTTCCACTTCCCGTCTTCATTATATTACTTAAAGATTATTATGAAAACATGTATGACAGACATGTATTCATATATTAATCATCACATGCAAGCTATAATGAGGCTGCTGGTCGTGCTTTATCGCTCTATATGGGCGTGATGATTTATTAGCCAAGCAAAATCGTTTCCTTTTTTTTTTTTTTATTATTTTTTCATTCATCTATACATTAAACACTTATAATACATTTTGCTGCAAACATTAACGTATATGAAGATTTTAATTTTTATCTGTTTATATTTAAACTGCAGGAAAAATAATTATTCCAACGTTGAGTATAAAATATATATACACACGATGTATAATATATAAACATTAGGGAAAAAAAAAAAAAGGAAACCCATTGTCATGACCATAAGATAATAGCCTGAATAAACAAAGCGATTAGAAACAGGCAAGTAAAGCCTATAGGTTATATCCTCATTTCATTTCCTATACCAACTCAACTCCTTTATCATTAATTCTCAAACAAAACATATTCATCAGAATGAAAAACAATAAATAGAATAAAATATATACATGTACCTAGAAATAAAACAAAAGAAATATTATTATTGAATTGAATTAAGTTTTATGTTATACGCAGAGGGGTTTTAATAAAAACCATGTGAATATGAAGCAAGCTCATGTAATATAATAATAAACTGGAACTAACCTGATTGTTCAACCGAGCTAAAGGTATTTTATACATATACATACAAGGAAAATACAAAGGTTGATTGAGGGGTTGCCAGCTGGTTTTCGTTTGAGCTGAATTACCACCACCAGGCTATGTTAAACACACTTCTTTTCGAAACGTTTACTGGCTCACCTTTTCATACATAGCCATATCTATGCTCATTGGCCATTGATGTACAAAACACAGTTGAGGTAACATATATTTTTCTGTTTCGTACGTAATAAATGCGCGCTTTCGTGCCGGACGTTCATGTCTTATAACGTTATAAAAATCCATTGATAATCTGTAGGTTAAATAAAATATTATTATCACAAGTAATATAATATAATAAAATGTACAAATAATTTGATTGACTTAATGTTTATTTTATCATTAAAATGTATAATTTATAAAATAAATCCGACTTTGATTTATATTTATCAATAACATTGATAAATCTTCATCAATAATTTATATTATTTTTATAGATATAATGTGTTATTTTTCATTTGAAATATTTCTATTTTAAATATAGAATATTTGTTTGGAGAAGACTTTTAGTCATCAGCGGATGTGGTTTTCGTGAGTGACAATTTTCATCCGTTCTCCATCGTCACAAGTGATGACTGAAATGTTAGTGAATGCGGTGAGATTAATAATGATATCACCGTGTATTATATCAAAGGAACGAGCAATAAGGAATGAGAATTTACTTTAACAGATGATGGAGAAGAAGAAAGAGGAGAAAGGAAAGGCGTAAGCTAATTCGAGTGTTGAAGAAAAGATAAGAAACATCTTCTAGTGCGCGGGTATCGCAAAGGGAGAATGCGCGCGTCTGTAGCACGATCTTTATACTAAAGCTATGCTCTTGTGATCAGATCCATCAGTGTTGTACGTGGTAGACCTGGTAGTAGTAGAGCTGCTGCACAATTGTATATACAAGTATATATACATACATAATTTTGAAACTAAATCACGTGCGGATGATAAAATAAAAGAAATCGCAGCTACATTTAGCTACATCTTGTGTATGCAAAATCAAATGTGAATCGCGCGTCAATAAACTATATTTTAATATATTTAAATTATTTTAAAAACATTAAGCACGTTTGCAAATTAATTTTATAGTGTATATATACATATACATACATATATATTTTTTATATATACGTTTATATATAAAAAATAAAAAGAAAATAATTAAAATAAAATTTTCATTATAATCGTTTACATTTTCAATTTCTCATTTATATCTGTATATTCATTTATAGAACGTAAATGTTTGAGTTTATGACGTCAATTTGATTCCTTTTTGTGTGAGAAATATATACATATATAATAAAGGAGGAAAAAAAAAAAAAAAGCGAGCAAACACTTGGGGAGTTGCAGGCTCAAACATGATTCAGTGATTCATTATATTGCGCGTTGCAGACGCACGTGCTTCAAGTGTGTTGGACTGTCAATATTTTGATGAACTCAATATCATTGTGATTGTTTATTGTTTATGTAATACGGTGATAAATTTAAAAATTGAAGATTATTATGAATAATACAGCGGGACTGAGATTATTCCAGGACGAAGAATACGAACGTCCTTATCCACGTTCAGTGACAATTACAGCAGCCACTTGTGCAATACTTTTCAGTATTGTCGGTGTCCTTGGTATGATGAATATACACTATTTATTTTTATATGTATACAAACGTTGATCTTTATTAACTTTAGTGTAGAAATAAATATGATTAAATGTTTAACGTATAGTGGAAATAAGAAAATGTAAATCAAAACAGTTGAATGATGTAAACAATTATATATGGAAGTATATTGAAAAATTGAATTAAAAATTATACTTTATAGACGTCCAACGTTACTTCATTGACATCGGGTGTGCCATCAAAATTATATCAATTAAATAATTAAAGTTGATAGAGAAAAAAAAATACTATTCGAAAACACGCCAACACACCAAGTGTCAATTGTGTCAGGTCATTATACCCAAAGAACATCATTAGAAATGTCATTTAAATTAAATTGACACCATTATTTTTATGTCTTCCAATATCAAATTAATACTCTATTAAAAATTGGAGAAAAATACTCATATTAAATAAATTATCTCATAGATTAAATGGGCAATCCATAAAATAATTTATACATAAACAGTTATGAAATATTTAATATGTTAATTAATTTATTTTTTATGTATTACAGGCAATCTAGTGACAGTAATTGCACTGCTTAAATATACAAGACTAAGACGACATGCGACCACAGCATTCGTCATCAGCTTGAGCATATCTGATTTAATATTCTCCGCAGTGAATTTACCACTAACAGCAAGCAGATATTTAAATGAAGCATGGGTACTTGGCGAAACACTCTGCCAAATATTTCCATTATTTTTTTATGGTAATGTCGCGGTGTCGCTTCTCAGTATGGTTGCCATCACAATTAACAGGTTTGTACATTCAATCATATACAGTCTGTGTAGGAACGTTAATAAATTTACTCATTATTATCTGGTCAACAAGTTAAAATAATTAACAACAGTGACTATGTATTTGAAATAGGCGCAATTGACCCGCGCTTGAAGTTTATGTGAGTCATGTGCACCACATATAAAAGAGACTTATTTACTATCTTTGTTGGATTTTTTTTTTATATCAAGGGTCGGCCTGCTTGTTATAACTGCCATGTGACAGCAATTAAACCTATGGGTCTTCAAGGAAGTTCATGAAATCATAAAAAAAAAAAAATAATTAATTCCATCTTAATTTTTTATAATATTCACTTGCCTTTCTTTTTATTCTTTTTAGGTATGTGCTGATATCAAAGTCAGATATTTATGCAAGACTCTACACTAACCGTGGCATAACTGTTATGCTCATTCTCATTTGGGTGGTGAGTTTTTCGCTGTTGCTGCCACCGCTCACTGGAATTTGGGGTAGACTTGGTCTCGATCCAAAAACATTTTCGTGTACAATATTACGAAAAAATGGTAAAAGTCCAAAAAAAATGCTCTTTGTTATTGGATTTGTTATACCGTGCGTTGTTATTATTGTTTCGTATCTTTGTATCTACTGGAAAGTAAGAAAAAGTCGAAAAAATTTAGAAGCACATATTGGTACAAGACGAAATAATGGATTTCATCGTCGGGAAGATTCCAGGGTCACACGACTTATGCTTACCATATTTTTGTGCTTTCTTCTCTGCTTTTTGCCGTTGATGTTGGTAAATGTCATTGATGACAAGGTCAAAGTACCAATTTTGCATGTAGTTGGATCAATTCTTGCGTGGGCATCGTCAGTCGTCAATCCATTTATTTATGCTGGTACTAACAAACTTTATAGAGATGCTTATAGACAGATATTGTGTCCGATAACAAGCAGCAAAACTAATGTACCCGGAGTAAAACCCGCGTGCTCACATTCGAGCAAAGTTTCATCACCTCAAGTCACATGAAATTAACATCGAAACTTGATATTAAATTCAATATTTGCCATAATTTTTTTTTTTAATATAAATTTAGAATTATCAAACATTAAAGATGATTATTATTGTAATAATAGTGATTGATATAATAAGAAAAAAAGATAAATGAAAACATTAAATAATTAAATAACACTGGTGATTTTTTTTTTAATTTACAAAAGTATTTAATATTGTTTAAAAATATTTGGAATGTCGTGTACACTTGTTTGCAATGCAAATGACGTGTCTTTTATCTTTTTTTTTTGTTTTGAATATTTGCAAATATTCAACTTTCATATAATTGTTTATTATATCTATTTAATTATGATAAATCTTAATTGTAAAAATTTATTAGATATTAATTAGTGATAACTCAGAAATTTGGAATTGATTTGTTTTTCCATTTTTTCTTTTTTTTTTTTCTGTTGTCATTAACTTTATCCTAATTCATGTTATTTATATAATTGCAGTGATTTAATATATCTGTCTACATTTGAATTATTTGTACTTTGGTGAATGTCAAATGTCTAAAAATAATATAAAAATGCTTTTTTTTTTGTTCTGTGATCAAATAAAAAAACGAAAGTATATCTATGGAAAGCATGAAGTAAATATGTCGAATCGTACCTACAAATCTAATCTACATGTATATGTTCATATATAAATGAAAATCAATATTACTACGTGTGTAAAAAAAATATTGTTTCCATTTTTGTACGTAATATTTGAGGATTGCTGCCGTAAAATCAAGCTATTTATCACGTATAATTAGAGAGAAAAAAAAACAAAAAAATAAATTGTACTTATAATAATATAAAAAAATTAAGTATATTCTGGACGGAAAATGAACAACTTTTTAAGCTTAATACTTGATAATAATAATATTTAGCTGCCAAAAAATAATAAAAAAAAAATTAGAAATAAGAATTTTTAAACAAAATATAAAAAAAATAACGATGTCGTCAAATATTACGGTAACAACACACGCCGCATAATCATCTTAAAAGGTACACGACCTTGTAAAATAAGTCGTTTATGAAATATAATACAGATAAAATGCGTGAAAGAACGCTTACTCTATTTTCCCAACGAATGTGCGCGAAATTTTGCATGTGTCCCAACGAGTTTTAATTTAATTCTAGTTCCGGAAGATACGGTTCCGTGATGGCAGTAATAGGACAAATGCTCAGTGTATGCTGTGAATATAATGAAAAACATAACATTAGATTAATTTAATATTTTCGTATTATACCTTTGTAATATAATTAGTAATAAAAAATATTTTTTTATATTTCATACCAATCTCATAAGTTCATCAAACATTGGTCGTTCTTCCGAGTTATTTTGCCAGCAGGATAATAAAACTTCATAAACTGGATCTGGCATATCCCTTAATTGTGGCAATCTAACATCTTTTTCAACGACAGCTTCCTCAACATCGCATTCATCTTGCAAATCGCTATATGGCGTACCACCCATACTCATCATTTCCCAAATAACAACACCGTATGACCAAACAACAGCTGGATTGTGTTTTTTATGACCAAAACGTTCAGGCGCTGTCCATCTTGCTAATTTCATATCTTCCAACGAATGTTTACCAATACCAAAACCCATAATTTTTGGAACAAAATCATCAGTTAATCCAATACTTCTTGCACACAAATGCGAATGAAGAACTTTATGGGCCTCAAGATAACTTAATCCAGCAGCGATTGATGAACCAATTGGTAAAATATATTCAGTAGGAAATAAATCGCCGGATCTGGCACCGAGTAATCGACTTTTGAGATTCTGTGGCGGTAATTCTAATACAACATAAAGTGTATCAGGAGTTTCGCAATTACCAACGAGACCCGCTAAATGATTCATCGCACCCACTTTAATACAAACATCTAATTCTCTTAACATATTTTTTTTTTCAGACGCACGTAATTTTCCATCTGATATACAATGAACAAGAACTTTTGATGGTGCACCATTTTTATCTTGAACTGTTCCCGTATGAATAGTACCAAATCTTCCACGTCGTAATGGAACAGAGTCAATGTTTAAAAAATTTTTCGGTATACTCCATACTCGTGATTTTAAATCTTGATAATGATTCGGACGTTCAGGAATATCTTCAGGAATATACGCCATATTATCAACCTCATGCATTGGACCCTGAAGCGTTAATTCCTGTTGCTCAGGAAGCTTTGTCATACGTATTTGTTCATGTCGACGTTTTAAAATAAAATAACCCAGCACTGTTGCAAGCAATAATGTACCTAATAATGCAATAGCGACACAAAGACCAACAATTGTACTGTTAAATCCAGAATTCCCTGTCGAACTATTGAACATAAATTTGTTCGATGTTTCCGATCCCAAGAGATCCGAATAACTGTACTGAATTTCATTGCGTAATTTCGATACAAGCACCACGCCAATTTGTGGATTATCAAAAGGTTGTTCGAGTGGAGCATTATAATAACCACCAATTTTCAGTCCATTTCCAACCACAAATTCTTTATACTTATAAAAGTCTCCAGTTTCAAATTCACCTGTGACATAGTACGGAATATCGTTTTTTATAGCTTGGTCATAATTTGTATAAGCAGTATCATGGCTCGTTGGTGGAATTATTCCTGTATAAGCAACGACAATTTGATAAGCAGTCAAAGGTCCATTCTGACTGCTACCTTCAGCAATCTTCAATTTAATTGTTGAATCATTTTTTTCTATTATTTTTGGTCTCTCTGGTTTATCAGGTGGTCCAATTTGTGTCCAATCAATAACATAAATCGCTTCACTTTCATCAACTGCATTTAATGCCACAATTGATATATTATATTTAGTTCCAGGTTGAAGATTTGTCAATACAGTATTATCTGACGTACCACCAATAATTTCAATTTGTGTAGGAAGCAATGGCAATGTTGAATGCGTTTCAACAGCAACAACACGAATATTATACGATATAACAATGCCATTAGGTATATCAGGTGGTTTCCACATAACTCTCAATGATGTCTGTTTATTTTCAGACACCTCAAGTCCTCTCGGTGGACTTGGGCCCTTTTGATCAGTACTATAAACACTCATTGAGTCATGTGAACCACAAAATGCTTTTCCATCACCAGAGCATGGATTAGTACAGCCATTAGATAGTCCATCACGTCCATATTTACTCATACAATAACATTGTTCACCTTTCATCAATGCTGCATACCTAAATCCAAATTTATACATTAAAAAAAAAATTTATAACAGAACAATTTAATAATAATGTCAAATAACTCACATAAAATAACGACTTTTGCATTCGGCTATGCATTTTGTTGGTGTAATAGCATAATTGAACACTAACAGTGGTGAATCAAAGTCTGTTGTTGGACTCTTAAAGCATCCCATATAATCTTGAACAGATCCAACATATCCAAACCATCCAAATGATAAACACAGCGCGATTACAATATATATTTTTTGATTCATATTTATTCCAGAGGATTAATTTGAATGTAATATTAAAATTATAAATCTATTTTATATATTAATGAACAAAGGGTGTCTACCAGACATTCCTAGGCAGTGAATGATAAATGACTGATGAGTCAACAAGTTCAATGGTGCTAGAGTTATTTTATTTCTAACTGGTTAACATTATATTGATATGTATTACAAATTTATTTAATTAATATAATGAAATAACCTATCGAGTATTGTATTCATTGTTGATTAGAATTTTTTTTTAAATTAAGAGGTTATAAATTCACTATTGTGATTATGGCAAAATAAATAGTGAGAATGGAACTATATAGTAGAAAGACAAAAAGTTTTTAATGACACGCGGACGCAATAAACGCGCGTGTATCTATAGTGGGTGCGGTTATATGATTTTTATTATTTTATGTAAATATGTACATATAGGATGTGTGGTAGTCAGTGCAGTAATGTGTGGTGCATTGATGATAACAATGTGAAAGCTTGCAATAGGCTGCTGCTGAGTGATCGAATAAATATGTGAAACCAGTGAAACAGTATCAAACATGTATATGCATATAATATACACAAAAAAGAAGCAATAGTGTAAAGTAACAGTTTGCTATTATAGTTGTTAAAATTAAAATCCCTAGGAGATGTAAATCAATATGGTGAATGTAGTTTGTATATTAATTTCTATATTTATAGTAATTTCTATATTTTTAGTAATTTTTATATTAAGATTATTGAATAATTAAATAAATAAATGGCTATTGAATAGATTTTAAACAAAATCCTTGTTTTATTTATAACGGATTGAGACAATCGGTAATATTGGTATCTAGAATAAAATTGTCGGTAATACTGTTTTTTTATAACGAAAAATTACTGTGAAATATTTTTCATATATATCTAGGGATTTTTGTGATTAGAACTAAGTTGGTAAGCTTTGAAAGCTAACTTATTTGAATTTAAAACAAATACATCTTTATAATTATTTCATAGACTCAAAGTTTATAGTAATAAGATTCAATATAAATAAAACAAAAATATAAACATGAATTAATTAAATTATTTAAATGACAGAAATAATTAAATGTCATCATAATTTTTACATTATGTTCTAACAAGATATGTTTATCTATTTATAGTATAATTATTAATTATATTTTCTAGATTGATCCTTTCATCTGTGACATTAGATTATTTGCGGTAATTATTTAATTAGATTAATGACCAATAAAAAATTACGTTTGCTATTTGACATAATGAATAACGATAAAATTACACGTTGGTTCAACGTTTTATTCATTACTCTATGACTGCATAAAACAAAAATCGAGTGCATACACACTTCTGGATGAACCTAAGACTATATTATTTAATTGACAAATGAAAAATATTTTACATTTCATAATTGTATAGAAAATGATAATTCAACTTAAAAAAACATTACAATACTGACCGCTCCCAATTTAATCTTATTTAAAAAAATCAATACATTAATTAATTCACATGGTTCTTTCCAACTCATCAAAAATATTATACCTAATAAAAATTTTGATTCACATTCACTATCGTCAATAAAATTTAACTTTCAAATTTGCTCAACTGACAATATGAATTACATTCTTTTTATTATATAAAGTCAATTAATAGTTGGCATCAATTCAGTTGAGCTGCAATTATGTCGTTAAATTTTATGGAATACCTAATATACAGACAAGCAATATTATAACGTTCGTGAAATAATATTCAAGGTTATTTTACTTACTTAAGAAAATGATTCACATGAAATGGTAGATGATGTTATCGAACATTTGATATAACGAATAGACCTTGTCTCCCCTTCATACTCTTTTTTTTTTTTTTTCAAGGACAACAGATTTATTTTCATTACAATATCTAAATGATAATATGATTTAATAGCACAATATTTTTTGGTTTCCCAAATGAATAACTATTACATATGCAGTTGGCGCATTTAATTTATATCAGAAATAAATTTATGCATGAAAAAAAAATTTATTATAATGCACGCAATTAAATCAGGTCAAATATATATATTAAAATGCCTCACTGTATAAATTCTACAAATATTCATATATTTCGTATTGTATTCACTTCCCTAATTATGTAAATGATATGTGTATGTATATAATTTTTATAAAAAAATTTTCTACTAAAATACAGTATAAAAAACATTAGTTTACACATTTTACATATATGTTTATCATATATATAGACATTACACATACATATACCTGCAACACAAATAATTTCTGAATTGCAAGTAAAATTTTACTCTGATCATTATACCATATATTTACATATTTTGCTGAAAAATTCTTCGAATAATATCTTAGTCACCTATTTCTCACATGATTGCTGATAACTATAAGTGAATACGAATTTTTCCATACTTTTTTTTCTATGTATATGTATACTTATATACTATACTACAGGAAGCACTTTAAATTGTAAAAATGTGTTAGCTTAAGTAATAAGAAATACATAATAACAACGACAATAAAAAAAGCGGTTTAAAGACATAGAGTCTAGGGCGCAAGTCTCAAAGCTCCAAACCTCCATATCACCTGGAGCAGGTAGGTCTCAGGCATATAGTTGAAGTCACGCAAAGCTCAAGCTAACACAAGTTTTGCGGGTAACCGAGGTGTAGTTCACATCCGCGTTCAATCAGAGTCAGTTAGTTAATTTTCATCATGAATAATTATTTAATCATGTTGATATTTGTAGTGTTCCTTTATGAATTAGTCTTCATTGATGGTAATGCTGCTGCTGGTGCACAATTAACAAATCCTCGTCAACGAATCGGTAGAGAACCACCGACAGTAACAATTCCTGGTCAAGGAATACTTGTTGGAAAAGAGGTAAACATAATATTAAAATAAATTAAGAAATATTTAATTATTGATGTTAAATGAAATTTGAAATTTTTTTTTAAATGTTTTTCATATACTTTGAAATAGATTCCTCTTGCGCGACCACAAAGAGTCACTGCTTATCTTGGTGTACCTTATGCACATCCACCAATTGGACAACGAAGATTTACACCACCAGTAACAGATCCACCGGTGTCATGGAATGGTCCAAGAAATGCCACACAATTTGCATCATCATGTCAACAAGTATCTGATCGTCGAAAGCTCCATGAAAATTTATACAGACGATTGTTGCCATCAACTTGGGTTGATCCAGGTGTCAGTGAAGATTGTCTCTATCTCAATCTTTATATTCCCGATGGTGAGTTGGTATAATTTTATTTTCCTTATTTAATTAGCATCTGAAAATAAAAAAGAAGATAGATTGAGTTATGAAAGATAAATGATACGTTTTATAAATTATTATTGTAATTAAAATAAATTTGATTAAATCGATAAATCATTTAGGTAAATTTTAGAATTTTCCTGTTTGATTTGATCATCCGCAGCAATAATATATAATAGTTCATTGTGGTTGTGTGCATATAATGTTTTATCGCGTGACTTATACAATTGAAACAAAATATAAGACTAGCGCGTACATTCCTCGTATTTTCATCTTAACATAAAACCGTTTGTACATATAAGTCTTCTAGCGCATAATGAACTTTATGTGACATTAACATCATAGATAAGTATACAACAAACATAAAGGGGTAAAAGCTACCGGACATTTATGATGCAAACGATCATTCCACCGTTCTCATTTGAATAGTATCTCGTTTCCTAAATGTGCTGTAGCACGTCATTATTTTCTGCGATTTCACTTAGAATCGACGAAGACGATTTTAATCTTTATTATTCCAATGGTCACTTTCCTATATACCCATGATATTAATGATAATTTCAGCTGAAGTTTCCTGTGAAAATAAAAAATATAACATATTATTATTTATTATTAATTTCATAACACAAAGTAATCATTTATAGATCCTTACTTTGAACTTTATATATTGCATTATTTCTTCCAAAAATAATTCGATGCACGCAAAGTCACACCAGCAATGTATACAATTTTATATGAAGGTTATTTTATCTAAACCACCCGTGAAAATTGTCGTTTATCGTCACATACATGCGATTCGTATAGGTAAGCATACGTCAGAAAAAAAAATTATAAATAATACGACCTTAAAAATATCAAAATGATCAAGATAAATATGAAATAAAAAAGACTTGAAGAAATAAAAATTACTTTCACTTTATACATGTCACCCTCTATCGATATCAGTATACCCAAATACATCACAAAATAATACATATATATACATATATATATATATATATATATATATATATATATACACAATTTCTCATCAACATTATTAATTGAATTTATTATAAGGAAAAAGTAGGTTACGAATAATTATATCAGCTACATTAACAGCTATGTCAAAGGTTTTCTAAATAATTAAATTGAAGGGATAAATAAAATTCTGAATAAATGAAAGGAAATTAATAACATTTAGGGGTGGCTCGCAATGACACAATATCATATCAAACTTTATAAGCCATATTGAAAATGTCTCTTAGTTCTAAAAGTGGTATGAATTCATTTGTTTACTCATATACAGATCAATGGTGAAAAATTATTTGTAGCAATACATAGAAAAGAATTGAATAAGAAAAGAATACGACTACGCAGTTTGGATGGTAATTGACGTTGGGAGCCCTAAAGGCACATGGACGGGGGACGAGGATACGGTCGATATAAAGCTGTATAGGAGAAACACAGTAACTGGTGCAGAGCTAGTGGCACGCGATCTTTTAGGGCCAGCGAAGATGTCGAGATACGATGCCAGTCACGAAGCCTTTGGGTTTTCCATTACTTTTGTGTACGTCTGCAGGGGCAAGCCCATCATATACATTTATATATTGTTTTGAGACTAGATCGTTCGTCGCACCCTTTACTTATATGCTCTTTAGTAACTTGGATAATGGAGGATGGGCTTTGGGCATTGGATTGCTGCGTGCAATGGTAATATTTAGATACCTTCAGGATGAAGCTCGACAAAGCAAAACTAATGTTTTGCTATTATAGACACCTTGCGCGATCAGATCAGATCGTTCATCAAATATATTAGGGTCATTTGTAAATGAGTTCAAGGACATCATGCTTGAAAAAGAGCAAATGAAAACAGTGAAAGAGAATGGAAATGAAAGAAAGGAAAAAAAAATAATTAATAGATATGAGATAAGGAGAATGAATTATTATGAGGAAATGGCGCGTTTGATAAGTGGGTGGCAATCGATCTTGTGTGAGTTGATTGAATTGATTCTGATGGGTCTTGATAGCCTGAGGAATATGTAATCACTTTGTGTTAAGTAGGCCTTGCGGGCATCTTGACTTCGTCATGGCATGCCAACATTATTGTTTGATATAGTCATTTACAATTGATTAATATACAGTGGAAGATGATGATTAAAGTGTGAATTTGTATAATTTTGTGTAGCACAGTCACGATCAGGTATTATTGTAATTTGTAATATGGGATGGATATGTGTATATGTATAATACTTTTTTTTTTTAGTTATTAACTAATAAATGATTGATGTAGGTCCACCACCCAGTGAAGGTTGGCCAGTAATGGTGTGGTTTCATGGCGGGGATTTCAATACGGGAACACCTGCCATTTGGGACGCGACAGTTTTTGTCAATAAACAGAAGGTCAGATATATATGTTTTTACTTATATGTATATGTGTATTTTTTTTTTTTTTTGGTTTTTATTTTATATAAGATGAATTTATATTCAATTCATAGATTGCTACTATATGAAAATTGTTTCGTGACATTGCGAGATTAAATATTTGTCATGGTATATATGTATTATAGATCTTGTTATTTAAAGCTGATGATGATGAATAAATATTTTTAGTCATCTCAGTTGGTATGTAGATGTAGTGAATCAATGAGTCAATTCGGTAGTTCAAGGTTGTTCGATTGTCAGAATTGATATAAAATATTATTTTTATTTATATTTTTCTTTGATAAAATTCAGTTATGATTATTATTAATTTGTTCTTATTGAAAATTCACAGATTCTTGTTGTAACAGTCGCTTATCGCTTGAATATCTTTGGCTTCTTCACAACTACTGACGCTGAAGCACCAGGAAATTATGGAATGTTGGATCAAGTTGCAGCACTAGATTGGATTCAACGAAATATTGAACAATTTAATGGCTCACCGCAAAATGTAGTGATTGCCGGTCATAGTTCCGGAGCAATAAGTGTGGGTCTTCACATGTTAAGTCCCTTGAGTAAGGGAAAATTTTCCAAAGCAATAGCAATGAGTGGCGACGCAATTGGATCAGTTAGAACGCCTGAATTGGAAGCACCAATTGTCGAACAAATTGCTGATAGATTTACATGCTTTCCACGACCACGATCAGCATTAATGGAATGCTTAAGACGTCTTCCAGCGGCAATATTACTCAAGGAAACAGCAGACATTGAGACATGGGGTCCTATTGTCGATGTAGATACAAATAATTTAACAGCACCATTTCTACCAATGCATCCAAAAGACATTTTAAATACTGAAAATTTTAATCCCGTTCCTTTCATGACCGGATATACGAGCAATGAACAAGCTCTTGCTTATCTCGAAACAGTTAACAATGCAGAAGACGATGGAAAATTATCACCAGCAAAATTTGATTCCATGATAAGAGACGAAACAATTGCAGCGATTCGTATACCTGGTGATAATGCAACAACATGCGAATCAAAACCTCATACAGTTGCTGACGCAGTATTATTTCTTTATAAACCTTATCCACCTACCAATGATCCAGCAATATTACGCGATCGTTATTTACATTTACAAACGGATAAAAATTATGCCGCTGGTCTTACACTATTGGCATCAAGAGTTTCTAGACATGAACAACAGGCATTTGTTTATCGTTTTGATTATAGACCAAGAACATTTCAAGTTGCGCGCGATGTGCCTGATTGGGCTGGTGTACCTCATATGTTTGAATTGCCATTTGTTTGGGGTTTACCACATACATTTGTGCGTACAATACCGTGGAATGACAGCGATAAAAATCTCGCTGAAGTCATGATGATGATGATTGGTAATTTTGTGAGAACAGGCACGCCGTCATTGCATAATGTCAGATGGGAGCCGTTTACTGATGATTCACCTGGCATTCTCATTATCAATACCACTATAAACATGAGTGATATAAATGCAATTGATTATCGAGCATTTGCATTTTGGAATGAATATTATCCAATGTTAATTGAAGAATCAATGAATAATTGCTGCAATACTACGTATTCAACTGCAACTGCATTGAAATTAACCACTGAATTATATATTGCATCAAGTATAATTACCATGGCATTAATTCAATCAATTTATGTTTAAAATTTTTCGTAGATGTGTATAAACTGTTTAATGTATAAATTAAATTAAATTCTATATAAATATATATTTATCGGATGTTAATTTTAAGGATATAAAGAAAGAGATTGTTTTAACATTTACTGAATTTTTATTATTTGCTTCAATACGGAGAGATATAGAAAAACATATATTGTTTGGGAAAAAAAAAAAAAAAACGGTTGATAACTTATGAATATTTTGATGCTTTGATAATAATAATCATTGTATGTACTGTCTATATATAATAATAATTATTATATTATATAAGAGAGAGGTGCGCGGCGAATGCATTTTTTGGGGCTGTTACGTGTCTGTCTGCCTGTGTATGTGTGTATTATGTGTGTACATGTATGGCCTTTACGCACGCGCACATCCAAAAACATATATTCCCTCACATTTTTTATTTTTTTCATCCACCCTAAATACATAATTATTAATTAATCAATTTTTTTTTTTAATGCAAAACTACTAGTTGATAACCAACGTCACAGGGCGCTCTTGTTACTGTACTTTCAATTGCTGCTGCTGCTGCTCTTTCTTCACTTGTGATTTTCTACCTCAATTATTTTCACTTTTCATTTTAATTGTGCGCATGATGTTTATTTACGCGTACACACGAGCCACCCCGGGACAAACTTATATACAATATTTTTTTTTATCGCCCCTATCATTTTTCACGTTCATCAATGTTGTTCTACAACCGCGTCTCTCATATTTAATTTTCCCTATCTCTCATTTCCATTGCGTGTATTTATTATTTTACCCCACCCTCCGCATTTGTTCTTAATTATTTTTTATTTTATTTGATCGATAGTTATTTTTCAATACCCCCATATTTTTTTTTTTTTTTACTCTTTATATGTCATTAATATTTCTTCACATTCGCTTCTGTATGTGTTTTAAATGTGTATGTGTGTTTGTGTATTTCACCCACTAATCCGTCAACTTGTAGTTTTTCGGTTTTAATTTCGTTATGTTGATTAATTTTTGTTTTTAATTTCGTTTGTTTATTTTTATTTATTTATTTGCTTCTTTCCATTTATTATTAATTCCTTTTTTTTCCCCTCTGCTTTGTCATACACATGAATGATTGCGCGGCCAAAGCCGCATTCACCTTACAGAAGTAGGCACAACGATTTCTTTTTTTGTTTCATCTTCTTTTCCGGCGATTTTTTATTGATTTGTCGCACAAGGTCATAAAAGATCTGAAAATAAAAATCAATAAATTAATCAAATATATATCTTTTTACAGTGTTTAATAATAATTTTCAAATGTAATTATTAAATTACATATACCAATTGAAACATAAAAAAAAAAAAAACTTACATCTTGGACATTTATTTTGGCTTTGGCAGAGGTTTCCATAAAGGCGCAGTTGAATTGTCGGGCAAGATTTACACCCTGGTCTTTACCCACTACTCTTTCGTCCTCTAAATCACACTTATTGCCAACCAACACCATCGGAACATCGTCCGTATCTTTTACCCGTAATATTTGTTCCCTGAGGTCTTGCAAGTCGTTAAACGTTGATTGTGCAGTTATCGAATAAACTAAAACAAAACCCTGACCATTTTTCATGTAAAGGTCTCTCATGGCTGTGAATTGTTCCTGTAAAATAAAAATAATAAATTATCTCAGCAATTCATTTGAACAAAAACAGATAAATACCTATTGAATAAAATAATTCAATAAAATAAATAAAATTACCGTGCCAGCCGTGTCCAAAATTTCCAGCATACATTGCTGACCGTCAACTTCAACTTGTTTGCGATAGCTGTCCTCAATGGTTGGGTCATATTTCTCAACGAATATTCCTTGAACAAATTGAACAGTGAGGGCTGATTTACCAACACCTCCACTGCCCAATACTACTATTTTATATTCACGCATTCTTCCTTTTTATTATTATAACTATTATTATTGTTATTCCCCTAACTATCTATTGTCCTTTGTGGTAGCCGAGGGGGGTCACCGAATACGCCACGTCTTGTTCTCGTTTCGTTTCAACCAATTGCACCTGCAATCAACAAACAAAAGCCACATTAATTTTATCATCTATAAAAATAAAAATCTTCATATTATATATATTATATTCAATTTTTTTCAAATTGCATCTATGAATAAATGGACAGGTGAACTATTATAATAAAAGCTACATTTTATTATCTATATTTTTATATAATTTATATATATAGTTATGTAAATGGAGTCGAGGATCAACGAGAGAAGTTTATTGAAGCAGAACAATGATTCTCATTACTCGTCTCAACAAACTACGAACTGACGAAGGGATAGATTGAGTGAATACATTCCCACACTCTCCCTACGTAATATACTATCCATTGTAGCGTATTAAATACTCTCGACGTTCAGACAGAAATTCCAACTAAAACTTATTCAAAAATAAAAAAATAAAAAGCACTCCCTAAGACCCCTATATAAACGTACATCAATTAATTGCGAAATGTCTATACAAAGTATCTACAAAGTTTGTCACTCCCGTATAGACACGATCCGCCCACCTTCTCTCAATGAATTAACCAAATATAACGATGACAGAACGAAAACTATCTAGAGATACCAAAGTCATATGAAAAAAAAAAAATAAATAAATAAATGTGACCTAGCAATAACGCTAATTGGACCGCAAAGACGGTAGTGCTTGAAGACATGTCTCCGTATTTATTTTCAACCCACACTTATTTCATAGAATTCGTAATATAACATCTTCAAATAAATCATTGAAGTGCAATGTGTAAAATTTTATACAAAGAACTTCAAGAAAAAAATAGCAAAAAATAACGTCTATTTCCGTTAGTGATGATGCTTACTCACTCAACGGCTGCTATAATTATATATCAACAACCATATGAATCACATCACAGTCATATCACTGTTCTACATAGAAAATTCATCATAGAAATAAGACTCATCTATGAATAATTAATTTATCAAAACAAAATAAATAATAAATCAACTAAAAATTCCTCAATGCTTTTAAAGGATTTAAGATTTATCTGGTTTAATAACAATCATATTGAATTAAGAGGGCTCGAGTGCTCCTCACTTATATATTCTAATCCCATCTGCTACTATTAAACAAGATAATTCATTGGCTGGACTAAATAGTAGATTGCTGGTCAGTCTTATACACACTACGTAAATGTAAATTTGTTTAATAGTGAGAAACTGAACGGAATACCATCTATATACATACTGTTTTCACTGACTACATATATATATGAATACATGGGCGTCCACTTTGATCTGTAACTACGTTATCTAGCGAAGCGAGTATCGATATACTTGATCACACTGTATACATATACCTAACTCTCTTGTACATCACTTTGCTTTCTGGATTCACTTTCGTCCATAGAAGTTTTATATACTCAGCATATTTATTTATTTTTCGCTTCAATTATTCCATGTATTCCCCCATATAGCTTCACTCCTAATAATAAATATAATAATAAAAATCATTGAATTAAATATTAAACATACATACAAACAAAATGATAAAATAAAATTATGCAATATACTCAATGAATCTTTAATTCAAATTCAAATGATTAAATTCATAATATAAATATTTATTTTTATTATTTTTATTTATTTATTACGATAAAAGTGATCATTTGTTTATTAGAATTGAAATGATATTTGAAAATAAGAGGGAGTGACCGTACAGAGTATGATGGTGTCCATATAATACAGGTCGACAATGGTGGTTCGTTGACACCGATCGTAATTGGAGCACGACAGATTTGTTTGCTGGATGCTTTTCGAACAAGTGCGCGCGCACGCGCCTCAAGGGTGGTTACTCCACCATACATATACATATATGTATGTGTTATACATGAAGCGAGATGTAGTGTCATATATACTAACGTTGTCTTTCGCCAAAGCGCGTTCGACGAAGCGTGCTGAACATGACCCCGAAGTAAAAACCTACGCGATTGCTTCCTATGTAATAATACCAGTCTATACAGATAAAAACGAAATTTTAGCAGAAGACATGTGTGACCAATCAAGATCTATATTCGTTCACAATGTCATACAGAAAAAAAAAATAATAATAAAACGATTATCCCGGATAACGCTTCCATAATTCCATTCCCTTGCCAAATATGACCCAATTTTTTTTTTTTTTTTTCGTCTTCTATTGTTGCCCGGATTTTCCTTGTAGCCATTTAATCAAGTGGAAATGTTTTTTATACAGATCAGAAAAACTGCTTTTTATATATATATACACATGTATATTTTTCTTTTTATTATTATTAATCGTCATGGCCTCAATTCCATGGATTGTAATACATAAACTGAGATTCATTTAGGGGAATATTAACTATACAGATGTAGCGCGAGAATTCATGCAATTTCAAAGACAATAATGAAGGAAGAATAGTATATTAAACAACGTATGATGAAGCTACCTTTCTCGGTTCGTTTATATACATAAACTATATACGCATGATACAATCCTCATTGTGTATATACTAAATTGTGTCACAGTATAATTTTTCTTGCTCGCTCTCAATTATATTCACTGTAACATCTCTCACTCTCCAGTTCCCTTTATATTCTCTAGCTCATCCCACAGGCAAAGCTCGTGGTATTATACGTCGACTTCTATACCATTTAAGGCGTCGCGGTGTCAGTCGCGACAACTTCCTGCTTCAGTTTCTTCAACATGCATGACATGCTTGAAACAAAGTGCTGCATTTTGCGCACATTCATCTGTTTATATTTGTGACACAAAAGAATTAAATAAAAATAATACCTATAATATATATATTCAGGAAAATGTCATAATTATTACTGTACAAATTAATTTATTTATACTGCAGATATATTCGTATGTTTCTGTTATTACGACAGTGCAAATTTCCGGTTAAGATCATCATCATGTATGTATAAGGAGAAATTCATCTCAATAAAAATTTGAATTATTCTTGCTCGCTCTTCTGTAACTGCAAATATATTATCAGGATTTTTTATAACAATAGCGTTGTTTGTATGTATAATATATATCCGTTTATTGCTATTTTATTCACTATTTAATTTGAAATATCAACAGCAAATATATAATTGTTATTTGCGTGATAATTATTCATTCGTATTAAACTATGTTTAATTAATGGATATGACGTGAATGCATTTAATTAAAGTGAAATAAAATTTTTACTGACGTTATAACTTCATGACAAACGTAAATGTAAATTTGTTTCATTGAATAAAATTCTCTTTCGTTTATCAATTTGGCGGTTATCGTCTACAATAAATTAAATCAATTGAAATTGAAGATTGACATGGATTTAATTAAGAATTTTAGTTATACATTTTTCTATCTACGCATGTATAACCAGTAAAGATATAATATTTATATCTCCACTAATATAAATATGCATACATTATTGGAAAATACCACACATTTTATTTATCTTAAAATTCAGAATTAATTATTATCCCATAATTTATTATATAAAAATATACATTGACGAGTCAGTGAAATTTACACAATAAAGAATGTATTAATATATATAAAATAAAAAAATCAATAATAAAACGTAACGAAATAATTATTATTCACACATATACGTTTAATTATAATTTTTTTTTTTTTTTATTCACTTCACTGCATCATCATATTTATTTTCAAAGTCACGTGCGTACATAACCGAGTTGGCTTTGAGTCTCGAGTGGATATGGGTCGGTTAATTATTCAACTCAGGGATCCCCCCCTTTTACTCGTATATTTTTCTCTCAAAATAAAGTAAAATAGCCACATAATTACAATGTCGATATGCTTCTCTATTCCCCATTTTTTTTTTCTTCTTCTTTATTTCTATTTCTATTTCGTGTATGCCTGCAGTAATGAAAAAAAAAAAATTATGACCAAGTTAAATATACATAATAATAACTAATATATATTATCCATATACTTTAGTAATTTATTTCTTTTTTGCCTTTATCTTTTTTTATCTTTGATGTATATTATTAATTTTTTCTCTCTTTTTGAGGTCACTGGCACAGTGTCAAGACGAAAGACAAGAGCTTTGTCATGGCATATATTTCACTCGTCTAGGTACCAACGAGTCCTGTTGTCTCTCGAACAACTCATATATTTATTTTTCTTTTCTATTCACATGTATATATGTATAGAAATAAATATGAGCTTAACGTGTGTGTATATATATGCAATATACAATATGCTACGTAAGCATAATGCTTAAGTAGAGATGATACATTGTTGTAAAATCGTGAATATTGCAGTGTAATAATAATGAAAATGATCATCACACACATGACATGATACTCAACGAATATTGTATGTATATAATGAATATTAGTTTATATTTATATACACAAATGTATATGGATAATTTTCGAATGAATAATTGAGTAAATGATGAGGAAAATTGATGATGTTATTTGTTTATATATAGAAATTATTACTAAATTGTGAGAATGAAAAATAATATGGGCATTCAATTTATTGTAATGAGATTACAAACGAATAAAATCTAAATGAAGGGGAATATCAAGCGATTATTCAGACACTCGATGAACCGAAACTGCTAAACGTATTTTCCGGAAATCATTTTGAGAATCAATTTCATCATGAGTTTTAACCCTCTGCTATAAATAGAATCAAAGCAAGAGTTATAATATATTATATATGAATAAATAAATACATAAAGAAAATAATTGTGAAACCTCTGAAAGGAAAAGAAAATTAACGAGAATAGCAAAATGTATTTTAAAAGGAAGTCCCTGTCATTCAACTATATAAACAATGTTTTTTTTTTTTTTCATGAGCTATACAATAACAAAGAACGAAAAGAAAGAAAGAAAGAAAAAAAAGTAAAATGATTTAAAATAAAAATATATAAGTTCACTCTGAATAATATTGAGCCAATTAATTTCTTTTTCTTAATAACTATAACAATACACGTTAATGGTTATTGTTATTGGAAAAAAAAAAATAAAAACAGAGTCCTCACTTTTTTTTTTATATATATTCCAGACAAAAGTAAATATATTTTTTAATGATCTCTTATACTTCAAACAGTATTATACAAAATAAAAATTAAATTCCCCTAAATTAATTCAATTCCATATTTCCCCGAGTTGAAATATTTTATTTCATTATATATATATATATAATATATATTTTCCTCTCCCTCAATTTAATCACTCGTTACTGTTCATCCAAGCATCAAGTATAGATCCCAAACCGACGCGCAGTTGCACATCGACTTTTCAGATGATGAGATTTTCTCTTCTTCTTCTTCTCTCTCTCTGGCTTCTTCTTTTTTTTTTTTTCTATCTCTCTCCATTACTGCACAAAGCCTTATGGGAGACGCAGGAAAAATTCAACGTTCCATGAACCACTTTAAACTCGTTATACGAACATAGAAACAAGCGTATAGTGCACCAGGCGTGTGTATAAGCGAAAGAGACCTGGTTACATTAATTCCCGCGAGAGGAAACAGGAAAGAAAAAGTAGAAACATACAAACACACACACACACACACACACACAATAATATATAAATATAAATGTTTATATTATTTATATAAAGAATGAGGTGTGTGCTAAAGAGAAATTTTGCCAAAGGCATCAAAAGTGTTGTCATGCATTGATTATTCTTCAAAAAAAAAAAAAAAATATTTATTAAGAAGAAAAAAAATGACTTTTATATTAAAACTAAACAAGGTTATATTATCATGAATGTATAGAGGATTTGAGTGGCTGATGTTGATAGCCTCGGCCTCCACTCAGGATATGGTGTAACGTCTGATAATAAACGGAACGCCGTCACGATTCACATCGTTATCTCTGTGCGCTCATTCGTTGGCACATTCACCGATCTTTAATGCTCGTCAACGCGATCGTCGCGCGATTATAAATATAAATCATATAATTTATATTCCTCAATGTGCGCACTTGTACACTGCACCTGTTATATCCGGGTTGACGTGTGTCTATATGGAAGCTGCGGAAGCTCTCACGTCAGTATTATATTATATTTTAAACGATTTTATATATATTTATACTAAAGTAAAATATGTCTGCTGCATATACATGTAAGTATATGTATATGTATATGTTCTTTATTTATTCGCACATGTGAAGATTGGTTTGTATTAACGACTTAGCTTCTATCGTTGAATAAATCTCGGTCGTTTCTCACGCCCGCACTGTGCTTTATACTCTGAAAGTTAACGCAAACGTCCAAGTAGATTTTTTTTTCTTCGCGTATAATAAATTGCTCATGAATGATATTAAAATTTATTTAATATTATGTTTACAATGAATTATGATAAAGAAGAATGTATACATGTACACATGTATATTATGAATAAAATTAGTATATATTTTAATTGCTATAGTGGAAAAAAATATAAATAAGAGAAGAAAAAAAATAAATAAAGAAGCAAAATGGTTTCTTTGTCGGTGATATTTCATTTTTTTTTTTTTTTTTTCATTTGGTAAAGCACACTTTTGGTCACGTATATTCCTATGGAAACATGCATACAAGCATGGAACCGGAAGTCGTCAAATATATGCTTAGACGATAACATGGCGGTTCAAATTTATTTTTTTTTTTATCTTTTATCCTTTGTCATTTTTCTGCTTTTTCTTTTCTGTCACGACTCGTGAACATTATATAGATGATACTGCAAGCTTGAAAGCTCATATTTTTACTCTAATACATATATGTAAAAATCTGTCGCTATATTATATTTTTCTCTGTCTCTTCTTTATCTTCTTGTTATCTTTTTTTTTTCTCTTTGAAATCCATCGCGATTAATCTTGAAAAAAATTTGTTCCAGAAAGCGTAATAAATATTCTCGAATTTGTCATTGCAATGTATTAATCACTGATGTATGTATAATATTAAAATAGTTGGTGGGAATTCAACCATTTATTCATTAAGCCTGATCTTTATACATTTTTTTTTTCTGTCTAGTGAATATTTCAACTCAGTATACTTTCATATGTTCCAATTTCTCATTTTTTCTATTGTATCATTAATGGCACTAATGAAAAAAAATAAAAGAAAATATCTCTCGATTGAAATAAATTATTAATCAATATTTTCCAAGGGATAAAAATTGTATTTCTCATTTCTTCGAGTACCCATTTAAAAAATTAAAAACTTTTTATTCCAAACTTTGTGCATATTACTCCCTTCTAAATGCTTCAATTTTTATCCACTATCCACTTTTTCCAATACATAATAACAAATATATATGTACATGTGTAGGTACTTATATATTATCTCAACATTTCTGAGGCCGGTCGTGAACTAAAACCGGAAGTTAAACCATCATCCGGGCCCACATATAGAGTTAGACAGGTTGAAATGAAAGTTATTTAAAAGTTCGTTATCAACTCTACGATCGATTCTTGACGCCTTAATAGCATGGTGTTCTCAGATTTAATAAACTTTACTTCAACCTTCGTTCACTCGACATCTTCTCTTCTCCATAATTTTATTTCTTTACCATTGCCTTTGAACCGGAAACTTTTTATACAGTCAATGGCATATCGATTGATCCGTTTATTTATTTTTTCTTCTTCGCCCCAGCACTTTTTTATTCTACTATATTATATCAACAGGACAAATTAAATTGTCCAATTATTTTTTCGCTACCATTCACTGAAAAGTATTCACGGAGATATACATGAACGAATTGATAAACAGTGGACGATAATAATAATAATAAAAAAATATTCAAAAGGTCCATACGAATATTTAACCGTTGAATGTTGTTCAATAGGTACAAAAAAAAAACAAATATTTTTTTTGTATGTAATTCAGTTATGGAAAAAAAAGGTATAAAAGACTTTTTTTATTTTTTCGTTGTTGTAAATGCAATCGATTGAAGAGGATAGTGATACGGAAATTCGTTATCGTATGTATATACAAAACTGAAATTAAAATAATAAATAAATTTCCCGTTGGAAAAAAAACGAGAACCCATTGAAAATTGTAAATATTTGTGATGTAATGGATGTGACAATGGCGCGTGCAATTTTAACTTATACAAAATAAAAAACAGTGAAACGAGTGTAAATATTAAATATGTATATTGGTGTTGATAGAAAGGCAAAAGAGAACAAGAGCAAAAGTGAAATATAAAAAGAAAAAAAAATATATATATTTATATATATAAAAAAAAAAAGACGGATATTTTTTTTTTCTCTTCAAGCAAAATGTGCATTATGTTGATGTATATAAAGAAAGTTTTTTATTTGAATATATAAATCTATTGTCGCGGTAAAAATGGTACTGCAAAGCTTTTTCGTTACATCCGCTTGGTGGCCTCAATGTTAAATGGAAATGACTATTGATTTAATTTCTGATACATTAAAAAAAAAAAAAAATAAAAAGGAAAAAGTACTTTTTTTTTTTCTATGAATAAAAATTATTGTTTTTACATTAGCCAACACATAGATGTAGATAATCAATACATGAGGCTTTAATAGCAATTTAATATAAATGAAGTCAATATAATAACAGACAAAAAGGTTAATGCGATTTAAACGATGACAATTGAAATACGATTACATATATAGAAACTAATTATAGATCCTGAAAGAATATACTTTATCCTTTCATTTTCTATACACGATGAGATATGATAAGAAATGATAACCAATAGACTTTTTTCAAAAAATTACAATTGATAATCGATAGTAAACTACACAACCAATAGAATTCCATTATCATGTATTTTATTATCGGAATTAATATTATTTTTAATAAAGTTTCAATATAAATAGTTCAGAATAATTTTATACAAAATTGAAAATTTTTATTTGACCACTGCTTTAATTACTAACTCGAAATATATTTCGATAATATATAATAGAAGAGAGATAATTAAAATTTATTTATTTTCTCTCTCTCTCTGCATATTTAAAATATGAATATATATTTGCGGAATATTGAGTAAAATGCTCTTGAGGGAATAAATAATTTCCGGCAAATTGTATGTTCTTCCAATTGGAAATCGAAAGCGATTTCTTTTCGTCATAAACCATACGAATGTCCTTCGTAGTTTCCGCACACTACGCCATTTCCCGTCAAATATCCCATTGTTCTCGCGCGTGCTTCACCATCAAATTGCAAGTATAATCGATCGCAAGTCCTGTATCTTTATGATAATACAACACGTGCAGGACATTGCACCGATATTGCGCATCTATTTCTCAAGACGCTTCTTAAAATCCTATTTATTCATTTGTTATTTACTTTTCTCCATTAAATATTCATACGTATAGATAATACATATATAAAACAAATATATACAATTTTTGTTTATATATAATTTAGATAACATATAACATTATTGAGATATTATATATTTTTTTCTTTATTTATTATTTTACGTGGGTGTATGTTCTTTTAAAGTATGCACGGTATGTCGATCGTGTTTCATGCGTGCAATTGCTATCTATTTAAAATCCGACATTTCAAAACCAATCGACTTGACATAAACTCTTATGCATTGTAAGCAAATATATATTCATGCATTGTATATATACAACAACAATCACACAATTATTATGCAATCACATCCACGCAATTCAGTAATAATAATTAGTTTTCTCTCTCGCATAAATATTTTGCACTGTCAATTTTGAACCACTCGCGTGTGAGCGTAAATATATATCGTAATATTTTCATTTCAACGCACATTAGTTATACATCACTCATTGAAAGCATTGAAAGAAAAAAAAAATAAAACAAAATGAAATATAGAAATAAAAAAATTTTTAAAATGTGTTGATTATGGCACACACCGTTCACGGTGAGTTGCATTTTAAATATACATATATACCTTGAAAGACAGAGAAATATAAAGAAACGAAAGAAAAAGAAAAAACAAAAAGCAAATACGTTGAACTCGTTTACATCCGATAGGTGTAAACAATTTATAAATTACATTTTGCATCCATTGCTCTATTATACAAGTTAATTGCTCTTGTCACATTGCGATTATATAACAAAACCGCGTGACAAAAGCCGATGCCATATACAGTGCATATATAAATATGTATATAACTCACCAACGATGTTGTTTATATATACAATACAGTCTTTTATGACTCAACGACCAAATGGAATGTGGTAGAATTTCCATATCTTATTATAACGATCCAAAAATATATATAATATTCAATGAATAGATAAAGAAAATATAAAAAAATATAAATATTATTAATTTACATTATTTTAATTTAAAAATGAAAAATTGTATTTTTATATTTATTAGAAAAATAACAATTTAATGAATTCTATAAATTCACAATCGAATTTCTATTCACCAATGTAATATATATTTTAATGTGGTTAAAAAAAAAAATTTTTTTTATTTCATCCTTTTAACGGAAATGATACCTCAATATCCGGCCACGTTTCAAATGAGAAAATTGTAAGTCTCACAACATTATAGGTACAATATATATATTTACAACGTCTAAACATCTATCTATCTGTCTTTCTCATCGCGGCCTTGCATGACACCACGTTGAGTGAGTCATATGGAAGTTCGTGAACCTCACACGCGGCGCCTCCTGTGGGGTGTTTGCTTGCTAATACCCCGGATGAACCCGTGTACATACTTCCTCGCCCACATTACATACATACGTACGTACGTGTACTTAATTTTTTTTTTTTCCTCGCACTCTCATCAACTACATCTGCCTTTTGTCCCGCATTTTCCCTCTGTCTTTATAATTTCTCTGTCATTTTTCATTTCAACTCTACACACGTATTAGAATTATTTCTGGTTTTTATTTTTATCTTTTAGCTATCACCAAGAGCGTGGCTCCCTATATCATATGATTTCTACATGTACAATTATTGTTTTGGTTACATAAATAAATATGTATAAATATTTACATGTACCAATGTATAGACATTATAAACAAATATATATACAGTGCAAAAAATATTTTTAAATGCTTATCAATTTGTTTATTGAAATGTTTAGAATTTTTGTATATATATCAGAGACCAAGTATGATAATTTATTGATATAATGTTATAAATAACCGCCAAGGATATATAGAATTAGTTGGATAAAAAAAATATGTAGAAATATATTTTTAATATTTATGCCATATGTGAATGTAAAATAACAAGATAAAATATATATGTGATTATAATTTTTGAATGCATCATGTTTTCAGTGATTAGAATGAGATAAACAAATATAAATAAATATAAAAAAATGGATGAATAATATATAGTAATAATAATAAATATGAATAATGATGCATGACGGTAAAATTAAATGAGTCAGATAATAAAAATTGACCGTGGATAATAGCGGATTAACCAGTAGAGTTGAGTTACAGGGTTGATTCACTCCAGTAGGCGGACATATATCAATATAAACATATACGTACATATAGCAGAGTAAAATGAAAATTCGATGTAATTAATTATTATTTTTTTTTTCTTATTCAATATAACGAAAATATAAAAGTAAAAAATAAAAAAACTAAATTATGAGATGTGAATAAAATATAATGTACTTTTATATGAATAATTGGGGAGCCGTAAAATTATTCAATCGATTTCAATCACGGTACTCGTTAGACGAGAGTGAAATTATCAATCCAAATGGATAAATTAAATTGTAAGTGGACTAATGACCATGACTGTATACGAGGAAATGGATAAAATTAACGAGACTCCCGGATGGGAGAACATACATGGGGATATAGAGAATGTGGTGTATGAAATTGTCAGAGGAAACGACAGAATGAAAAGAAAAAAAAAAAACCACATTTCAAAACCGATTAAATTCCTATAAATATTTGTATCATTTAAATGTCACGATTGTAAATTAAAATTTCTAATCATCAACATTTACTTTTATTATCATAATTATTATTAATTAAAAATAGACAATCGATAAAAATAAACGATGCAAATTATATCTGACATTAAACATTACAAAGAAGCATTTGGAAATTTGCCAAACTATTACTAAACGGCATAGAAGAATTGGATAAAAAAGAAAAAGTCAAGAGAGGATTTCAAACAAAAACTTTTCATCTCATGCCAATTGATACATTAATCATCCCGCTGACTTCAAGTATATTCTTGTCAACAAGTCATTCAATAGGTCATTTCAACAATACTACATATCGATTATTTATTTAAAAAAAAAAAAAAATTATCATTTCAAAAATAAAATGATACAAATAAATGTCATTCCATTTTTTTTTCCCCTATTCATCTATGTATACACATATAATCACTTAATCTTCTTATATGCATATTTTCATTTTGATCTTTTCTCTCTCGCATCAACTCACTGAACAAAGCCTGCAAACACATCATTTCTCTAACCAAGCAATGCATTGAGAAATAAATTTACGATATATGCTTGAATGAACATTTCAACAGCATATACATTCTAGTATATATAAATTCAACACATCAAAACCATGAGCTCATATATTTTATTGACCTTGCGCATAATCATTGATGTTATTCAATATATATGTATATTTAATGGTAGCTAGACATACGAAAAAAAAAAAAAATAGAAAGAAAAAGCACACACGAATATATGATGAAAGAAATAAGAAAAGAAAATAAAAGAAATAAAGACAAGAAAATTCAACAGCACAAACGAAATAAATTTATCTTTCACGCACATACATATATATGAATAAATACTACACAATCCCACACATGGCCAGTAACAACACACAGGCCTTTTCCTTTCTTCTACTTTAAGTACCTCAGTATATAAATGAGTATACGCCTCCGTCTTTAGTGTGAATCATCGCTAAGATTGCCGGCATTTTCCACACTTCCAAACTTGCCTTATATATTCTTTCCACCACAGAGGCTTTACTTTATACTTTATAACGTTTACCACACACAATAACCCTTATGAATGGCCCCTATATTATAAACACATGTGGAATATTATATAGCTAACTGCAGAGAAACTTCATAGGACATATAGTTGCATTTAATCTCACTATTGCTGATTTAAACGAGCATGAGAATATATATCCAATGACCTCACACATTCATCAGGAATTCGATGCGTGCAATTAGCACCATAGTCCATCGTACAATTGATTTAAATTAAGGAACATATTAAGAGCTACATTATGATGTGTAGATAAATAACTTAAACAAATATGAATCTATGGTTTATGTAAGTAGTAATAACAATCGAATTAATTTAATATATTTGTTTAGTTTTTCCCTTTTCTTTAAAAATATCTTGTCTGGTCCTAGGGGGGAAATGTTGTTGAATTGTTCAACTTGAAAGTGTTCAACTATGAATTTCCGGCGGAAAATAACGAGACAATACTTTCAAGCAATATTAATATAACATATATACTTACTAACTCACACAACGCCTCGAAAGTATAATGTGTATGTGTTGGTAATTATCATTATGGTAAAAATGGGGAAAATTTGTTGGATAAAATCTTACCCTGCAATGCTTATCACAATTGAATGTGAATATACGTTGATTGTCCTTCGCTGTTGTTTCAATTTTTATAATACAAATAATCTCTATGTGAAACCTTGTAGCACTAATAAATTATTTTTTGTATCACGTTTATATATGCAAATGCACAGAATATTTAGCGAATTTTTAATTTGATATATTTAATAATTTTCCGACAATAAGCTGCTTCCTGTCCTGTTGTCCTTTGGCTCTTCACTGCACCGCCATAGATTCATAGATAATATTTTTTTATTTTCTTTTTAGTTTAATTATTTTTTCATGAATATAAAAAATATAAAGGAGAAATAAAACCACACACTACAAACTGTACTAACCCCCGAAACAATATTTCACTTATCACCCGTGCTTAGTGCGTGTCACTTGCCTCGGCGTGTATAAACTCTCGTCGTCGTCGTCGTCGTTGTCGTCGTTGTTGAAGAAACCACAGACGCCGTGTGCGGGGGGGCCGTTTCTCTCGTTGTAAAATAATTCACAAATGTTGAGGAGCAATTGTCGTGTTGGAATTTTTGGCCGCGTATTAAACCGGACCAAGCGTCACCCGGCCGCGTTCACTGTTCTCTTATTTCAATGAATTACTGATCGTACCTCAATTTACGCGTGGAAGACACCCGCAACAGTGCACAATTCTACCGTTATCTAGGGCGATGCCTCTACGCCGCTGCTCACTGATTTACCCTCCACCATCGAATGAATTTATATTCATGTACATGAGATTACCAACTGCATTTTACATTGGTATTACATTGATATATCTGTAGTTTCAAACTTGAACAACAGGAGACGCTTATATTAATATGTGCGCGCGCATCTCGTTGAACGATTTGAATGTTATTTTTCTAACCTATAATGTAAATGATAATTATTCGTCTAATATTGCAGATGAAATGTATTGCGAATGAAAAATTGATATTGATGATTTGGTCATTTATATTATAACTATTTATGATGAATATACACGATGATAAATTAATTATTATGTATTTTGTATTATACTTTGTTTTTATATAAATTCCCGCTATTTTAGATTTTATTTTGCCACCTGTAGGCGAATCATTCATGTACAATAAGGATATGATTTTCAAAAAAATTATTTATGTCGCGTTTGATGTACTTTTTTTTTTTTTACAATTGATATTATAGGTTGTGCTTTTTTCATGAAATTGGAATGATGAAGCAGCAAAGAATTTTGATGCATTTGTTTTGTAATATAAATTGTACGCAAGCGCAATACTTGAGCACATAAATGAATAAATTGGATGAGAAATAATATATACAAATATTCAGACATTTCTCAATTAATATTTCATGTAATCCTGAAACACATTAATCAATGTAAAATGACAACGAGACGACCCATTAGAAGTGTATTGAAAGAAGCAAATCAAGCAGAGATATTGCGAGCTCATCAACGAGATGATGAATTTGTGACAGGTTTAAAAGAAAAATTATTAGACTTGTTACAAAGATTTGGAGGTTATAGGTCGTTATTACCTTATGTACAAACAGGCATTCCTTTTAAATTATTGTATTTTATATTCACTTCTGCATTCGGAAATCAAACATTAGGAGAAGAATATACAGGAATTGTACAAGCTGATTTGGATGCACGTAAAGTTCCTTCATTGCCTGTATGTACTCTTATAATCATATTCTCAATTTTATCAATCTTTTAATGACATTAATTTATTAGGCACGAGTTCTAGGTGTAATTTTAGAAGTATTTGGTGAACAAGGTCTAATAAATCTACTAGAACGTTTGAGAAAATCTATAAATAATGATAAAAATGGTATAAAACCAGAAGCAGTGATATTTTTCAATGCAGCCATCAATAAACTTAAAATTGCTATTCCAATAGTGATTCTTTTTCATAAGTCATTATTCTACATGTATGGTCATTATTACAGTCTTGGTCGTCGAGTTGCTGGTGTTAACTATGCAAAGGTTATTTAAATTTATTTATTATCAATAATTTTTTTTCTCAGTTTTTTGTATAATATTTTTTACTAACATTTTTTATGCTTCAATAACAATCTTTACACTGGAAGGTTTATGGAAAAAGGCCAACTGATGGTGTTAGTTGGGGCTTAAAGTTGCTTGGCATTGCAACTCTTGCCCAATGTGCGTTACGATTTTGGCAATGTGATACAATTGATGATACCAATATAATGCCATTAACAATTTATGATGACAATTCGATCAAATGTCAACTTTGTTTTGAGGCAAAATCGACGACGGTAACACCATGCGGCCATTTATTTTGTTGGAATTGCCTGGGTGATTGGGTACGAGTACGACCACAATGTCCATATTGTCGTGAACGTGTCACACCTTCCAGAATCGTACACTTGATGAATTTATGATTTTTGACTGTAAATTTAAAAATAAAACATTTTTTTTAGAAACAATATTCATGATTTATAAATAAATGTATCTTAATATTTTCTATCTTCACCTTTTTTGTTTTTTTTTTTTTTAATTTTTAATATAATTGTCTTGTTAGTAATATGTTAACAATCACTCTCACACAACTCATATTCCAAATGATCTCGTAATAATATTACCATTTTATATAAAAAAATATCAACTTTATTACATCATTCACGTACACGTCATATTTTCATAACAATTTTACACTTCGAGCACATACATAAAAATCGGTCACTTGCACTCTTTTTTTCACTCGGTGTTTTTTTTGTTTTAGTTTACTTAATCGTTTTGTTTTTTGTTTTATTCTTTTAAATCTAATATTTTTATAAAATTTATTTAATATAAATATACATACATATATATTCATAAATATATGTGCATATACTATATGTGTCAATCTGATGAAAACGATATAACAACGATGATTGTATATAATATCTTTTGTGTAGCAAGACTGCCCCGATCAATGATGATTTATGGTCACAATGACGTACGTTGCACCGATAATATACCTACTTTTTCGGCAAAGTTGCCTAACAGTTGACCAAAACCACTGGACTCTGAGTTCTCCTTCATTTTAAGTCCAACTGTGTGACAATAAACATTATAAAATAATGTTCGTAAGCCATGCAGTCTTTCCTTACGATTTCTAAAAAGTATAAAAATTTTTTATTCACAATTCAAAACAGTACAAACTTCTTTAATATTGATACTAACTGTGCTAAAGGCCCAGTAGATTCATCCTCAATAATAGTAATGCTCGAGTCCTGAGATGTATGACCAGAACCCGTACCGCAGTGTGATTTACTCGCCAAACCGGACGACGATATAAGCTCTGGTAATGCACAATTAGCGGTCGTTGAGCCACGTAGGCTGCCAGTTCCTGAAATCATTTGCCAGGAACCAGCGGAAGACGAAGACTCATTTCGTTGACGAAATCGTCCAGGAACTGGAACAGCTACGGGAGATGTTCGACTTGATAGCAAAGGTGAACGTGAACCATGGCCAACGCTTTCTTTATTTGGTGAATTGTAAAATGTCCATGGTACTACATTCCTGTTGATTATTAAATAACGATACTTCGGCTCATAGTTTTATCGAAGATCGAATTGCATTGCGGGAACCAATAATGATGCTAAGCATTATTTTATAAAAATTTATTAAATATCTATTTCAACTTACCCATTGCTATGATAATCGTCTTGATTATCTGTGGAAGAACATGGAAAAACAGATGGTGGATTATTGTCCTGACTATCTCGGCTATTTTGACTGAATGAGCTACACCAACTGTTCAAACTCATATTAGAACTAACTGAGCTTAATGTTACAACAGATTCATTGTCAAACATAACATTGTCTAATTGTGAATCACTATCATTGCGCAGTACTGAATGTCTAGCTCTTGTGTGTCGTGAATTAACACTAAATTCTTCATCTTGAATGTGTTTCAAAAAGAAAAAACAGAAGAAAAATATTTCTTCGCCTTTACTTAAACGATCTTCCAAATCATGACCAAAAAGTAACCAGTCATATGCAATTGTAAAATACAAAATTTGATGTGCATTTAATGATGTATGAATTGCACCGTCAGCCCATAAACTTATCCTCAATAACGATACAAATAACGGCGTTCGATCCCAACCTGAAATTAAATACAAATAAATAAATATAATTAAAATTGATGTTATATTTTTGATAATGATGAAAATATTTAAAGCAACTTACCAGAAATACAGTGGATTAACATTCCATTACTGCTGTCACTCAAATATCGCAATATAAGTTTAAAATAATTTTGGGTTAATTTGACTAGGTCCCACTTTTGATATTGATCCCAATTAATTCGCAATTGATTTGAAACTATATCCTCTGGTACACCAATTTGAGCATCAACGTGGGTTTGAGACCAATCAAAGACTAGACCCTTTGCTTGATAATCATTTTCTCGAAATTCTTTAAAAAATTCACATCCAGGATACGGCAGTGAAATTATTGTAAAATCTGAATATCTTTTTTCTTTATCAACCTTCTCCGACGAGGTCACACTAATTAAAAAAATATAACACAAGAATGTAACGATTAAATAAATCCAATTTAAAATTATCGAAGGTATTCTTATTAGATTATACACAGAAAAAAAATAAATAAATATTTACTTCATTCCGAATTTAACTTTCTTCTTTTCCACCATAAAATCAATAATATTTCCAACATTGAGTGTCTTGAGCAATTTAATATCTTGATTTCTAACTTTATCAAATAATTGCCAATCACTCAATACAGAGTCACCACCACGTGCTTCATCAACTTGTTCATTTACACCGGCACCCGCTGCCTCATTACTAGCAAATAAATAATTCAATCCTGATCTACCATAAATTTCTGGTCCACCAGATAATGTAGCTGATCGACATATATGTCTGCCTTTATATAGTATAACAGGTAGTGGAAATCTTGAACGACATCTGGCAAATCTGGCACTCTTAATTAATTCTTTTAACTTATTTGGATCGTACATGCTTTCATAAATAGTCTCGGTGGTACGTGGCAGTGGCGGCGGTGTATCACAAGCTGTATGTGGATTTCTGTGCTTTTCATTTTCAAGTATAATTAAATGACTTGGATAATGAGCACTCAGATCACCCGCAATATTATTTATCACCGAGTGTGTGTAATCTAAATCAGCCAGTAAAAGACATTGCTGCATAATCGCTTGTCCCTGTAATATATAAATGTAAAAATTTTATTAATATATATTATTATAATCATTTTATTACATTTAATATAAATAGAATAATAAATAATTATTTGAATTACCGTGCAATCGGTGTCTTTGGCTCTGTACGTATTTTTTGCGAAATAAACGAGCAATTTGTGCAAATCTTGAATAGTAATGTCAGTCATGATTGATGATGAAGCTTTTACTGACTGGACACAGTTGTACTTCGATATTATATTTCCGTTATTGTTAACAATATTATTGTATTAAAAACAAACACTGATACAATCACACGTTGTGTGTATAAATAATGTAAATAAAGTTTATAAAGCCAAAAATAAAAAACAAAAAAAATATAAGAATAGTCAAAATATTGAACACACTTTGTATAAACACAATAAATAGTAAACACTTATTTAATATATCGATTTTATAACCGTCGATTTGTGAAAATAGTTCATTCATTTACATGTATCATTTTCAATATTAATTCCATTTTACGTTGGATATTTTTTATAATCCAATAATCCTTTGACATTCTGCAGATATATAATAAATTAAAATTGTTGTTCATTTTAATGAAAAACAGGATTGAAAGTAGGTCTAATAAATTTTTTAAGGTCAAAAAAAAAAGCTGTAATGAGTCTGTCTAGCCTACTTATTGACCGTTATACGTATATCTATGTTATGTATTGGCTTATTTATAAATGTTAATGATATTAAATATAAAATAAAATGAATTATTTAATGAATTAATTTTAGAATTAAATTCTATGTTGAAATAAAATTACACTTGTAATTATGATAAAATTTAAGTACTGCAATATGTTTTGACGATTGATTTGAAACAAACCGCGTGCGGCGTGACAGTTACCATAACCTCTCTCGCATTCAACTGTCAAATATTATCGCGATTTTTACGAATTAAAAATGAAAAAATGTATATGCAACAATAATTAATATCAATGCGTTGTATTTACAATCAAATAATACAGATATTACGTTCAATATAAGACTTTTAATTTAAGTAAAGAAAAACATTTTCAACGTTGTTGACTCATACAAGCGTGGGAGTGAACTCATTATTATTGTGATGAATTTTTTTTGAATCATTTGTGATAATAATCGCACCTGCCTTATCCATTCATTCATTTCTTCGTTGCGTTAATATAATTTAATCAATTACGATATTATTTTTGGTGTTATAAATGTGTTATTGAGACCACTTTTTAAGACCTCCAAATTTTTTTCTCACGCCCCTTTTTTTCTATCCAAACCTCATGTCACACACTTTCATAACTTGCGTCACGTATTAAATATTTAATAACAATATCAAATGAAAACACGCTTTATAAATGAATGATATTTGATACAATGAGCGTAACATTGTTGGAAAAAAGACTCAGCGTCGTGTATTTCGGACACCTCGTGTTCTTGGCTTATCCACGTTCGCATCAGGCGCGTACAATTGTACGTAAAACGAGATAAAATAATGCGGCCACATTGCACTGCATGGACTTGCCGCATCTATTGAGATATGCACAATCGTAATCGCGATGTGAAATGTGTGAAAATTCGCATTAGCGAAATTCGCGAATGACAGAGTTTCGCGCGGATTTGTAGCGCAATTAATAATATTGGAGGGAAATTCAAATTGGCGATATATTGTGCGAATAAACAATGGTAGATTTTACAATTGTATGTGAATATATTGAATTTATTCATTTTTTATATCATTTCTTTCTATTATCCAGTACTTAAGTATGTTATATATCTGAATAATTTACGATTAATTATATTAAAAACGTATTTATGCACACTTTTTTTACAAATTTGTGATTGAACGAAAATAAGACGCCATTTTAGGTGTGCAACAATGCCATCTGTCGATTTTTTTGTCAAATAATAATGCGGTCTTATTGAATTAAAAACAAAAATGGTGGTAAAATCCAAATATTTATGTTTACAATACGATTGTTTTCCGAATAACCTAACACACAAACACAGAAATATGTGTCTGAACTGTTCAGTTTATTCGTAAAATACATAATGTTTATCAAAAAATGAAAAGAGTTAAAGTGGAAAGGATACGACCGAATAAATTATTTGAAACTTGGCTAGAAGAATGGAGGGACAAAGCAAATCCAAATATGAAATACAACTTTTCAAAGGCCTTGGAGTCACTAAAGAAATATCCTTTGCCATTAAAGAGCGGAAAAGATTGTATAGTGTTGCAACATTTTGGAACAAAATTATGTATGATGTTAGATAGTAAACTGGAGAAACATGTAGTAGGAATCAACATTGAAAAAAGGCCACCAAAAAAACAAATAACAATTGCTGATGTTCAAGCACCGGTTGTATCTACTCCACAAAATATTTCATTATTACCAAAAAATTTTGATGTAATATTATTGATAGATACTAATGAACGAACTGGGTTAGAAATTTTGTTCCATTTTTTTAATTTAAACTGACTAAACGTATTTAGTCTGCAAAGTCTAATTATAATTATTCATTTTAGTGATGCATCACAAGGTAAATGTGACAGCACTACAGAAACATTAAGGAAAGAAAATATATTATTTGAAGTAAGACATTTAAAAGTTGGAGATTTTGCTTGGATTGCACGTTGTCGAACATCTAAAACTGAATTAGTTTTGCCATACATCGTCGAGAGAAAACGAATCGATGATTTAGGATCGAGTATTAAAGACGGAAGATATCACGAACAGAAAGTATACATGAAATATTCTCTATATAATTTCATAATTCAGATTCATCAGTTTTTTTTTATAATAATTTATTTATCAATTATGTGATTTATTGTAGTTTCGATTGAAGCAATCTGGAATTACTAATATTATATATATGATTGAAAGTCACGGTCGTAATGATAAATATGGCTCGTTGCCAATGTCTACATTGCTTCAAGCTTCGATAAACTCAGTGGTACAAGATGAATTTATTGTAAAATTCACCAATGACCATCGACATTCTATGCTTTATTTAGCACAATTCACAGAATCACTAACTCGTCTTTATAAAGTAAACTAAAATGATAAAATACTTTATTGAGAAATATATGTTTTCGTTTGTTCTAATATTTATATTGCAATATTCTTTTAGGATAAACAATTAATTCAATGCGATAAAGAAAATCTTATTCCTCCTAATCTCACTAGTAACAAAGTATTTTTAATGGAATTCAACACATTTAATCAAGCCTCATCAAAAATTAAGGTGAGTACAAAACCACCAGATTATTATTTTATTGACATCATCAAGAAATGCAATAATTATTTTTTTTTATATAGACTTATACAGTGAAGGAAATGTTTATACGTCAATTATTACAATTGAAGGGGTTATCTCTTGATCGTGCAATGGCAATTGTTGAGTATTATCCAACGCCAAGGTTATTAAGACAAGCTTTTTTATATGCTGGTACAGAAGGCGAGGAATTATTGTCAAAATTAAGATTCGGACGACTACAACGTAAATTTGGGTCGTCTTTATCCAAGACATTATATCAATTTTATACAAGCAAGAATTTATTATAAATTTGATAATCAATGTAATTATGATAAATAAAATTTTCTTTATTATTATAACGATATTTCTCTACATCTTGAAAAGAAAAAATATGTAACAAAAAAGGGACAATTGATTCAGTATCAAGTACATATGAAAATTAGATTTAGATATTGACAACTTCATTCAATGATTGTGGAAATACTTCAGTGTCTGAAGCTGTTACATTTGTTTCATCGTTATTAATTTCCTTTGGTTGAATTTGAGTTTTATCATTAGGATTACTGCGGGCACTCACAAGACTTGATGAACTCAACATCACAGAAACTTGTTCTGGTAATGGACAACCAATTAATATTTGCTGTTCTGCAGTAAAAGTTGTTTGAAGAGTTTGAAAAAATTGTGTAAATGTTGCAACTACATTATTTCTAATTGGCCTAAAGAGAATGGATTCAGTTTCACGATTAGCCAAATATAATTGCATTGACTGTTGAATATTCGGTAGACGAAATTTAATCATTCGCAATGCCTCGCTCACCATTGCTGAAACTTTTTGTGGATCGCACAATTCATCATTTGATAGCAGTGCACCACTGTTGGCATTTACTACTGGATTACGAAATTTGAATTTTTCCAAATATATAATTATAGGCTCGACAAGGAGTCTTGTTGCATGTTGAATTAATCGTTGACATGAAATTTTTAATTTAACATCAACATGTTTTCTCGAATCAATCAAATGTTCTTTCATACGTGGCGCGCCTTCAAGGAAGAATTCAAGCAGTGCATTATTTGACAGTGTAAAAAATCTCGAACGTTTTTCCAATAATCCAAATGCTGCTGTTTTAACTTTAGAAAAATCTAATGAATACTCTTTCACTGTGAAATCAACTTGAAATGGCGCCAACTGTTCGCGCAATATAAGCAAATGTTTTATTTGAAATAATTCAGCATCAAGTTCAGTAGCACGAGTTTCTATTTTATCTCTAGCTACTTCAATACTTTCAACGCAATATGTTATTGCTTCACGACTTAATGATTGAAATACCGGTCGATCAACGCAACGATAAAGTCGTGACAAACAAACCAATGTTCGGCGAACAGTTGGATACCACATTCCGTGTAAGTCGGCTGGTGAATTAGTTGTGCCTGATTTCATAGGTATTGGTTCAAAAGCTATATGATTATTTCGTGCGGATTGCACAGTAGAAGTAGAGGTCATTGGAACCGTTGAATCAATATTATGATCTTCTAAAAATGATGATACAGTTGAGACAGAAATTTTTTTAATTCTTGCTTGACGTGTTTCCTCTCTCAATGTCTCGGCAATGTCTTCCATCATTCGTAGTTTATCAGGATAAGCTAAATCACCAGGTGATGGATTGTAATTTTGTATATCTGATTGTAAATAAAGATGAGCACGAAACACTAATCGCTCTTGAGCATCATGAAGTAATTGTAAACATATATTGCCAAATCCCTCAAGACATTCCATATTATTTTGTACATGTTCTTCGAGCATTTCGATTCTTAAAATGCAACAAATTTCCGCCAGTGTTTCTAAATGATTTATATGTATTATTGACGGTCGTAATGCGTCGTATAGAGAATTGCATAGACCTTCCAAGTATCCAGTCAATGCCGGTGATTTAATAGAAAAAAATTGATAAAATAATCTGTGTTCGTCAATGGACGCATGAAGTAATAATGCGCATGCTTGACGAACAAGACTACAATGATCGCCTTTATGGGATTCTTTGATTGACTGCAATCCTTTACGCACACTAGTGCCTAATACTGAGCCACGTTTCATTAAATAATGCTGCTGACAATCGCTCAATAAACTCTCATACTCTTGTCTATTAACTGATCTCTTTTCAATTATATCAATAATTGGCTTGACTTTTGGTAATATACTTTGAAAACGTCCGTAGAATAATGCCAATGCTGTATCAGCAATACCAAGTGCAGTATTTTCATTTTGCTCCTTTATTATAGCACTTTGGTTGAGTATACTCTCAGTAGCTTGCTCTAATAAATCATATATCCATTGTTGCATCATCATTATAGCTTTTGATTGACAGTGTCGATATTTTACAAGATATGACAATGCTTCCTTAAATGTATTGTGTTTTTCAATGAAATTAATATTTTCCTCGATTTTACTTGTCAGATCCATAAATAATTCACTGCGTACTGATAAATTAGGCATTTCTAATTTTTCCATGATGAAATCACCCTCTTTAAAGTACTTTACGTATATTGCTATATCATGATACATGTCATTTAATTTTTCTTGTTGAGATATTAATTGTTCTGTGGCATCATGCAGTGCTGTAGTTTTTCCTGATACAATAGCATATTGCTTTGATAGAGTTGAAAAGTCTTTTAATGCTTTTTCAATATGTTCACACAAATCATGACATTCCACAGTGCGATCTTTTAATTGTTCAAGATATCTCACGTATCTAGTACACTCTGCTTGATTATACTTTGATTCCAATGCTGCATAACATCGTAGCAATTGACGATAGGTCTCTATTCCTTCATTATCTAATAAATTTTCTGATTTTAAACATGCCATTGTTGTTTCATTATTGTCATTTGATAAAAGGAATGTGGATGATTCTTCTTCTAAACGGAGTATTCGATTTTTTTGCTGCTTTGATAAAGGTGCCAACGCATTTTCCGGCGAATCCCATTTTATCAGATCAATTGAGATATTGCCTTCAACAATGGCCATTTTTAGCATTTATTTTGATAGCAATTTTATTTTAGGATCATCTGCAAGAAAATCAAAAATAAATAAATATATTTATTTGTCCTGAAAATAAAAAAAAAAATATTAAATTTAGAGGTTATGTTTTATTTATTGCGATAATTGCTATTGAATTTCTTAATTAATAAATTGCAAATTATATTTTAATCATACCATATTTTATACATAAAATATACAGGAATGTGACACCTATATTATTTTTAAAAAGGACGAAATACTTTTCAATCACAGCTGTTATTTTTATATAATATCAGCCATTATGATACGGCAAGGATAAATATTTTTCATGGAAATCCACCTTTTTATTTGTGTGTTTATCACAGGATATGCGCAAATATGTACTTTATGTTTGTTGAATTTCGTCTGAGTGTTGATTATATTTGATTATGTTGAGCATTATTCACTAACATTGAATAACCTCGATCAGTTGTTTAAACAAATAATATTGACATATAATCCTACAATCAGTTTAGAAATAATAAAAATTATTAAACTCATAAAACATCGTGACTATACTGTAAATTATTAATATCTGTTCATATAATATGTATATCTCATCAATTTTTATTGAATACATTTTGTGAGGTTATAGATGACATATATTGGAAAGTTCACACAGCCTCAATATTACACATAAGTGTATGAAAAATTAAGAAGACCTTTATTAGAAGCAATACATCAAAGTAAATTCAATTATTTATTATGAATAATAAGAGACGTCGAAGAAAGACTGTATTGGATTTAAATACAGCAGATGGCTCCAATTCAGATGCAACAAGTAACAAAGGTGATATAAAAATATTATTATAAATAATTGTACGATTAATTCATAATAATTTCATATTAAATAATGTGATAAATATTTTTATACTTTTTTTTTCTTTCAGCAAAATATCAAAAAACTAATGGGTTATTTGGAAATTCACTAACACATTTGCTAGAACAATATAATTCTGATAGCGATGATGAGACATCTCGAATTAACAAGTCTGGGTGTTTAGATGAAAAAGTTAATGACTTTTTTAAGGTATACTTTATTTTATAAAACGTAGATTATGAGTATGGACTTGTGAAAAACATTAATTCATTATATATATATGTGTGTGTTTATTATAAAGGAAATCCAATGTATTGGATCAGAAAATGAAGAATCACGTGATAAAAATAACAGCAGAGCTACAAAGAATGACTCAACTCAGTCATCATCAGCCCAAGACATTGCACCATCATCATGTAAGTTTATGCAAATTCATATTTGTTTACATAATAATTATTTGATTAATAATCATGAGTTATGGTTGACAGTGTGGCAAGAATGTTTCGATGAATCAACAGGATATCCATACTATTGGCATACTGAAACAAATCAGGTGACATGGGAGATACCGACGGAATTAAATTTAGCTCGTAATAATGATAGAGATACAGGCATAAAATCGTTGAATAAAGATCCACCACGGAATATTTTACCATCGAGAAATCCATGTCAATATTCAGATGATAAATTAATGAGTACTATTCCTGAGGGTATGATACCAAAAGATATTGTTGCACGAAATAGATTTAAACAAGTTGGTAATGACAATTATTCGACAACTGATAAAAGAAAAATAGTTTTGGATAAAAGAAAAAAAAGCGAAACAAAAGATGATGATTCAGACGATGGACGAATTGAGATGATAACTTCATTTGGGAGCGATAATACTGATTCAGATCATAGTGATGATGAGGGAACAAGCCCGTGTATTCAAAAAAATATTCCATCGAAAATAAATTACAACAATGAATTGAATAATAGCCCGTTGAATGGTAATAATTGTAATAATGATGATGATGAAAATAATAATGATGACGATGATGATGACGATGATGATGATAATGTTGATGATAAGAATGATAATGGCATCGATGAATTAGCTGATAATTCTAATTCAAATAATAAAATTCCGACAAGGAATAATGTTGATCACGAAAAAGAATTGGTATTCTCCTTGGTGCCTGGTTACGCTGACGAGTCTGATAATGAAGAGAATCTTGGTGCGAAGAAAAAAGTAGCTGAACCCCTATTTCCAATAACGGCATTTGAGAATAGCCAGATCAATGAACGTAATTTAAAAATTGATTCAAATGTTGAAGAGTCAGAATCTTTGGAAACATTTCATGATTCAGCTGATCCATTAAGTGCCGATGACACAAAAAATACAAATAAAATCGATGAAGCACCAAAGACAAATAAATTTTTAGAAAATTTAGGTACATCAACAAAAGCTTTTCAACGAAAAAAACGTATTGCATTTGATGTCATAATGCAAAACAGTAATAAAAAATCAGGAACGGATAATTCAACACGATCACAATCTGAAACAACAAAAGAATCTACGACTGTTTTACCAATTACACGTGGTAATGATAGTCGGCATGGCTTAGGCTTCTCTAAAGTAGTGTCTTCTGATGAGAATGAACGAGTATCTAATTCACCTGAAGACACGTCTCTACATATTTCCACACCGACGGAAGGGAAAAAAGATGGATTACAAGGAAAGTCAATTGGTTTTGTTAAAGGAGAAACATTGGTGTTGACTAAAAACATTGAAGAATCCAATAAATGTGCAATGACAGAAGATACACAAACTATTGTAGAAAAGTTAAAATTTCTATCCGAGGGTAGTCAAGCAGCGACCGCGGTGCAAATAATGAATATACAAATTCAAGTGAGTACATTTCACTCACTATAATTATTTTTTTTTTATTATGATAATTTTTCCTGTACGTGAATTTTTATTCTTTTCTATTTTTTTTTTTACTTCAATAGACATTACTAAGTGCATGGGAATCAGGAGATCTCAAGGATCGCTATTTTTCCAACTGGTTGTCTGGTACAAATCGAGAACTGTGTCGATTAGAAAAAGCAGCCGCTCCACCTGGGTGGGATTGTCAATGGGATAGGTAAGGCATCAAATACGTAAAATAAAAAAATATTTATTTTTAAGTTATATAAAAAGCAAACCTGTCCTTTATCGTTCCATATTTTTTATTCCCATTCACGAGCATGAAAATATTTTTTATCGTTTTATTTTTGAAATCCACGATTTTTATATGAATTCCGAAAATATATAAATATAAAAAAATACATATCGAGCTGAGCTATGTAGCTTATGAAGAAAATCACGTGTGTTTAACCAATGGTATGTAGTATATTCAAATGAACACCCATGTTAATTTCATGATTTATACTTTATCTTGCTGTTATAGGTCTACGAGAAGCAAACATTATTTCAGTGGATGACATTGGATGATACATTTATCATAGGATTTCGTACATCACAACTATTATGTATTTGCTTCATGTAATCCGAATCCCTAAATTATTTCAAATCATTTAAAAAATAATTCTGTCATTATTAACGTGTACATAGAAGCCATAGATAAACGTAAATATGTACATTGTACATACATACATCACTGACATGAATTTCAACACAACTCGTAAAAACACAATGACGCCCGTCGCGATTATTTGCCGTACAAAATGTAATTTTAATATCTCGACAAAGGTTATAATATTTATTTTTTTTTCACTGACAAAACTATTCCCCATTTATATTTATTGAATAATTCATAAATCAATTTTCTTTTTTTTTTTTCTTTCTATTATATATTGAACATGAAAATATATTTAATGGCAAATAAAATATCAGGTAGGAGTCGCAATTAATTAATATAAACTTTAATAATATAATGGATTGTTGTTAACAATTTTTTTTCATTACTCGAATTGAATTTCAATGTTGGGACAAACATATATATATTTATTTACATATATATGTGTGATGATGCACATAGAATTATTGTCTTTTGTTTAATAATCTCATTAGTTTGTCCCATGGGATTGGGGGATGCTTCTAGGTCACATAAACGGTACTATTATCGAAACGAAATCAGCGGTGAGACTCGATGGAGTTACCCCGATATAATTGGTGGTGCTGAAGAAATGGAATTGTGTACGACCCCGCCACCGCCTGATCTGGAGGAGAAAATTATTGACGGAGATCTCGATGAGACGTCGGATAAAAATTTGGAACGTAATCAACAATTACATATTCCCGATGAACAATATAGACCGACACCACAGCAAAATCCAAATACGAATGGAAATCATGAGAAAGATGACTTACAGTATATTCCAGGTATTTTTACTGATATGAATAATAAAATTCTTTATTTCTATACATTCATTTATGATTATTCATTAATTTTTTTATTCTTTACAAATGTTATTCTTACAGAAAGAGAGAATTCATCTAACGAAAAATGCCAAAGAGATGAAATTAAAGTTAATAAAGTCGTGGAAACCAGGATATTAAGCCCCAGTCCACCACCGCCACCAAGAATTTCTGGTGATGATTTAACGAGAGATAGAAAAAAACGGCGAGATATTGAGCACACACACAGTAGCGTTAAAATTGCTAAAAATGAGGAAGTTAAAATTGACAAAGTCAAAGAAATTAAACAATTAGATGATGAAGAGATGAAAATAGTTGCAACAACCGAAGTTGTCCCAGTAAATTGTGAACCGATAATGGTATCATCACATCATTCTCATCTCTTGGCATCTAATCCAACACATGCAGAACCATTGCCACCAGGCGTTGATCAACCAGAGATGCCATATGCAATAGCTGCAGCTTCAATCGAACCGTCTGTGATATTTTCTACAGCAGCACCGCAAACAAATGCATCAATTTATGCTGCTACAATGCAGGATCCAACAAGCATTTCATTAATAGGACATCATCATCCAGCACTTGTACAAAATCAACTTGTTCATTATCCGGCCTATCATCCACATTTACAAAATGTAAGTGATTATGATTGGTTTACTATAAAAATGTTGATATAAAAATATGTTTTATTTTATTATATTTTTATCTTCAATTAGCAAGCCATAATTGCTGCTGCAAATCGACTTGCCGGACCAGATACAGTTCAATTTATGCTGGACTACACTCGCATTTATGCAAATACTCAAGTTATTGCTAAACCTCCCGTAAAAACAAATAAAGAACCATTGGGCACGGCTTTAGATTCATTTTATAATGATATTGCGTCATTGGAAAGTCATCCTGTCATTGATGAAAGTCAACATATCAAACATGGCGAAGCAGCAACTTCAGTTCCATTAAAATCACAGGAAACACCAGTGCCAGTATTTTTGCCACCTGATCCACCGCAAATTTCAAACACAATGGCTGATTCTGCATTGAAAGATAAGAAAAAAAAGAAGGTAACTTATCGCTTTCTTAAAAATATGAAATATATTATATATCCATAGATATTAAATCTCAATGTTATTTTTTATAGGTGAAAATTGTAGCAAGTAAGAAGCAAAAACAAGTATCAAGTATGGTTGCCAAATGGAAAAAAGCACAAAATTATGAAGGAATTAATTAAAATTTTAAACACTTTGTGATTTAATATCATAGGCCATCATAATTTGAATAAATTAAAATATGTAAAAAAAATTCTCAAGTAATCTGATTCTTAACAAAATTGTCATCTATCCAGAAAAACCCTTCAATTTTTTACTCCCAAAGTCTCAACAAAAATTACGCGTGAGGTCCTATGGCGAATTTAGGACTTTTGTTATAATCAAAAGATTTGATTTCTGAAAATCGTCAAATATCTAACATACAATGTTGTAATGAAAGTTGACATGGACTTGGAACCAAGCTGTGCCATTACATTTTCTCATCTTTAATAACTAATTTAAAATGTTTATTGTAACAATCAATCAACAGAACTGTTATTAAGAGTAATTTATTTCATTAAAATTTGAATAAATGCTGATATATTTTATTATCGATTGAATATGATTTGTCAATGATATTAAATAATAGCTTCACTGCTAGATTAAATTCGACCATACTACCATAACAATGTAAATAACGCATCAGAAATTTTCCTTACATTTAAAATAGATTTGTTTATGCTTATGAATAATTTGGAAATGAAAAATAGACATTGATATTTATTTAAATGAATGTTAATTTATTTTATGCAACAAGTGCACTGGCTGTTGAACTTTCATATTTCCATGTTGGTGGCAGAGATCGTTTTGATTTATAATAACGTGCCAACCGATGAATACGTGATTCAACTAAAATCAAACGGAATTTGCTGTCCTTATCCTTGCGATTGCGTTCCAAATGTTTACGGATGGCAACTGCTTTCTTGATCAAGTAGTACAAATCTTCTGGTAGGTCTGGAGCCAAACCCATACTCTTAACAATACGAAGAATTTTGTTTCCAGTACGGAAACGAACTTGAGCCACTCCATGAGAATCACGAAGAATAACACCTGCAAAATAAAATACACATTTAAAAATCATGAATTGAATAAAAAATATTGAGTATCGGAAGTTCTTGGGTATTTTCAATTTTGTAATTTTTGTGGTTTTCATAAGGTTTCTTAATTTCTAACTTGAATTGAACAAAGATGGAACAGAAAATCTGAATAAAAGACGAGAGAAGAGAGAAGTTCATTAATTAAATATAAGTTCTTTATATATTATTCTCAGGTGGATTTGTATAAATGCAAAACGAAAAAGTTCTGCCCGAAAAATTTTGTTAATAATTTTGGTAAATGATTATTTATTCTAAACCTGCAATATTAATTAACAAATTTGTGTTCAAACGAGATTTAATGATTTATTAATACAGCAGCTTCTATGTTTAAAATCTCAATGATCAAACTATTGAAGCGTGGCAGAATCACTGCTTGATTGCTGGCCTGCAAAATATAATTAAAAATTTTCATTCATACCTATTTGTGAAGGTGTGCAACCTTTTTTGGCCAATTTAAAAATCAAATCCTTGCAATCATCTGGAGTAAGTTTCAACCAGGTTGGTACGCTGCGTCTGTATGGCAATGCCGACTGGGATATACCCTTACTGAAAAAACATAATCATAAATTAGACAAATAGAGGTTATGAACAATCCACAAAATTTAATGATTCATGAAAAGCACTTTGAATAATAAATAACACAATGATATATAGAAATAAAAATACGGTTATTTCGCGTTAGATATTTGTTGGAACAAAATAAATAAATCTTTATAGCAATTAAAATAATAAAGTGACGACCACATGGCCGCCATGAAGGAAAATGCCAGATCATATTACTCGAACTTTCATACCACTTATAATACCAAACTTATACCATGAATATTTTCGCCGAGTAAAAAATTTAATACACCCAAAACAATATAAAATTTAATTCTATTAGATATTTAAAATACAATAAATAAATAAATTTCCATACCCAGGTGCGTGCATACGACCCATCTTTGCGGATGTTTCTCTACAAAAAGGCCAAATGTGTTGCCCCTAGCGCCACTATCGACAATCAAACCTAACTAAATTGCACTTGCTGTTGCTGATGAAAAAAACCTCAACCATTCACCAATCAATGAACGCACATTCTTCTAGATTCAAGCGTTGATTCGGGATTTCTACTGGTCGTGTACTATCCCGGAAATGCTACCACATATACAACGTAAATCATACTAATATCAAATTATCAAATTAAACACAATAAAAATTGAAAATTATCAAATAATACTTATAATATATATCATAAATTATATTAATAATAAAATAATGAGAGGAATAACATTATTGCCATAATTTTAAATATATTTGTCTTGTTTGGTGATTTTATAGCAACTCTTATGATACGACAAAACGTTTTTAGTGGCCATCTTGAACGAAGAAATAGCGCAACGTCGCAATTTGGCGTCGCGAGCAGTCAAGATGTCCGGAGGTTTAATACAGCGACTTAGCGTACCCCTTGACTGTCAGAATACCTGTGAAATCTCATAAGCAACGTCATAATCGATAATATCTTTTATGTGTACGTAAATTCATTGTGTTATTCACCGCAGTGATACCAATAAGCATAATTAACAAATGATTTATTTTCAATTTCCAAATTAAATCATTCATTTTGTTTTTCATCTTGGAGATGGTAGTGTAAACGGAAATTCTTTGTAAACTCAAGTCAACATTAAAAACAATAAGAATATTATGTATAATATAGTACAATATCATTTATAATTTATAACATTTTGTCATTTTCATAAAATATGTATTGATATAATAATATAATCGAAAATATCATCTGAAAATTTTTATTTCAATGTTTGCGAATTCAAGCGAGCATCAGTGACGAATAATAGGAGAAAAAAAAATGTGAATGAAAACAAATCTCTAGTCTTTGATTTATTCATTTGTGATTATTATTTTATTTACAAATTGATATTTATTATGTCAACAAATGTGAATGAACATATGTTTTATTTTTATAGTTACAAAACTACTAGGACAACGTGAATATATTAATACCGCAGGATATAAAAAGAATATAGAAATGATGATTTGGATTATTAATTGAGGCCCACATTCTTTGAATATAAAAAAAAAAAATGTCAAGTGACAGTGAGCACATATCAAAACCATCCAAGCGAGTTAGATGTCGAATATCTGACAGCAGTGATAGCAGTGATGATTCAGTTATAATCAGAATTAATCGAAAACGTCGAAATAATGTATGTAAATGATACAAATGGGGATAAATATTATAGTTATTTGGTTAATTTATTGAAATGTTGTTTTATTATTCCAGAATGTCTTCAGCGATGAGAGCAGCAGTGATGACAGTGATGTTCAACCACCGGGTCTAGCTCGAAGACATAGCGTAAGTGTATAAATATTGATATAATTCCTTTTGATTTTCATCACTGTTTATCTGTGTTTAGTAATTTTTATTCAAAATGTATTTTATAGAAAAAATCTGTAAAACCTGAATTGATCGATGACAGCAGTAATGAAAGCGGATGCTCATCACAATTTGGTAATTGAAATAAAAATAATTTACATTGCCAATCGCCACAATTTTATTTCTGAATCATATGTTATTTATTTTAATTATTTATAATTTTTTAATGATCGTTTTTATCTATGTGTATGTATTTTATTTTTATCATGAATCTCAGTGGAGAGTGAAACAAGTACCGAGTGGGAATCTGATTGGATGTCGGATCATATTGATGATTCAGATGACGATACGATTTCTGAAAAATCGATGAAAAATATCAAACAACGTAAAATGAATAAAGCAGCTGTAAAGCCATTGCAAAATTCAGATACTGATGAGAGTGATGGTCAAACGGAAAAATGTCCAATATGTTTATTATCATTTCGAAGTCAAGAAATAGGAACACCATCATCATGCGAACATTGTTTTTGCTTATTATGTATAATTGAGTGGAGTAAAAATGTTAATACATGTCCGGTTGATCGTCAGACTTTTACATCCATTGACGTTAGATCACATCTTGGCGGCGAAGTATAACTCAATGAATATATTCACATCGTGATATTAAAAAATCCATATATATATACCTTTTTTTATGTTGACTTAATTTAATTTTTGAAAAAAATTATCTTTTAGATTGTGAAACAACTACCAGTTGAACCTCCAAATAAAAGCGAAGAGCATGTACAAGAGGATCCAACATACTGTGAAATTTGTCGACTGTGTGATAGAGAGGATCGTATGTTATTGTGTGATGGTTGTGATTCAGGCTTTCATTTGGAATGTTTAACACCACCAATGCATCAAGTCCCTATTGAAGAATGGTATTGTTCCGAATGTTCACCAAATAATCAACAAAATTTCGCTGAATCGGTACATAATATATGGATTATATTGTCAAAATTAATTAAAATAAAAAATATTTTGAATATTCATTATCAAACAAAATTTTGTATAAATTCTATTGCAGGTGGAAATTGATTTTGATGAAATACCGGATTTAATGGCTGAGGCTCGAGGTCTCGGTGTAACTTATGGCCGGACACGTACTGGATTCTCAAATGAAGTTGAAATAATGGGACGTTTTCAGCACATGTATCGTCAACGACTCATACCCCGTACACGTCAGAGTGAACGTGTACGTGCCAATATACGTGCTGATCGTAATAGAGCACGTGAGGAATTAACAACAACAGTAATAACAAGAGCAATACCAAGTTTTGATCCTGAACAACCATCAACATCATCTGGAATTGATTCTATATCAGAGAATAGTCGAGGCCGTTCGCCAAATAATAGTTCATCGAATTTGCCACGCGCTAAACGCACTGCCAATAATAAAACAAAACGTTCAAAAGCTACTAGTCGAAAGAAGAAAAGTCGCAAAATGAACAAAAAAAGTGATACGATATTACGTGAAGTTCGCATTAGAGAATACAATACTGATGGTGAGGAGAAGGAAATTGTCACTTATGTGAAAGTCAAACCACAAACAGCTAGACGGAAGCATAAGAAACGGGGAGTTAAAAGGCGCAAGGTACAAATTTAATACGTCATTAAAATAATTCATTAATAGCTTATTTTTTATATATATACAATCGTCAACGGGATCGAACAATTTTTGATACACTCAAGTCGAAAAACGGATATCCCTTTTCCCCTAAACGCTGAATTTATTATTTTTTTTTGAATCAACAGCTTGAAAAATTCGAAGATTTTTTACAAAAAAAAAAAAAAGCAAAAAAGCATACAAAATAAATATCAAGGAAATAGCAATAGACCAATGGAAAATTACTTGGGGAAAATTATCCTGTTCAAATTATACATATACTCAAATATGATCAACAAATCATACATAATTGGCCTTTATCAAACTTACTAATTTTTTTTTCTACCTAATAATTATAAATAATGTAATTGTCAAATGTATAGTATCGTAAAAATTGAGTCATCAATATTCAATAATAATTTATGACAACAATTGTTCATTAAGTAGAGTGCATTGAGTAAATAAATTTCACATTGGAGTATGGTATTTGAATCTTTTCATCCCAATCCGACAAAACGCGTACACGCAATACATATATATATACATATATATGTATTTTATGTATATATATATATGAAAAAATCTACATAAATCATTTACACATGCGAGGCTTTTATTTGCTCATTTTTTATAAGTAATCATCATATCAATAGTAATAAATGAATATCAAATGAGCGATGTGCAAGTGCCATGATTTTGCTCAATTATTTTTAGTTTTTTACTTTTTGTTATTTTAGAAACGTAAGAGTCAATCTACTAGACGAAGTAGATATTGTCGGGTCGGATCTGCTGGCCGGATAACTAACACCAAAACTGTGAGAAATCGTTTGGCTGTCGCGTTGGGTTTAGCCAGACGACCAAGAGGTTCTGCCTCTACGATAAGCTTGGCGCCACCCAATTTAAAAAGTTCAATGCCAAATCGATCTAATCTTATAAATTCAAGGTTCCGTGCTGGAATTTCACAAGTTAATTTATTTGGCGACAACTTAATGTTGGATTACGTACCATTAGGGTAAGAAATATTAATTCAATGTATATCAAGATATTTATTATTAAAATATTTAAATCATTACATTTATTTGTCCGATAGATCTGATGATGAAACAAATGAAGATAATAATGTTGATGGGGGTTCAGTAGTCGCTGTTCAACGTCGCAATCCAACAATATGCACAAATAGACGTCGACTCGCATTAAAAGGCATTTCGAATCCAGTAAATCATCATGAATCTCAATCAGTTGATGATTTATTAGGAAGTATCATAAGTAGTCAACAATTCTGGCATTCCTGTAAAAAAAATATCACCCTAAAAGCTGATGGCACATTGTTGCTACCAACTGACAACACAAATACTGAAAAAAATCAAGAAACAGATAGAAGCATAGTTGATGATACGAATCATGTGTCAGTTAATGACAATAATATTATTGTCGATCCGGTGAGTGAAAACAGCCTTGGTACATCGACAATTAATTCTGCTGATATTATCCAAGCACCAATGTACAGTCATTCACGCGCCGGTGGCGTTGGCAATCATAACGCTGATGGTGGCGGTTCATTTAGGGGTAACTATCACGACAGAGGCAATCGTGGACATGGTGGTCAAGATTACGGTATGCGTGATTCATATTCAGGCGGTGGTGGTCGACCGAATTATGGTGGACCAGGTCCAAGAGATGGTTTTGGACATGGTGATCTTCGACCTCCGCCAGATGCACTCGATTTTAGTTCGAATTTTGATAATCGCCGAAGACCACCCGGACCACTAATGCCACATTTTCGTAATCGTTCACATCCAAATTATCGTAATGACATGAATCGGCAAAGACGTTTTAATAATATGGATAGAGGTGGACTATTTCGACCAACACACCTAGCGCATGGTCCATCATTTCCACATCCAAATAATTTTCAAGGCCCAAGCAATATGAATAATTTACCTCCACCTATAATGCCGCCATTATTACCATCATCGATTGCACAGCCTGAAGTTAATTTATCGACAATTGCGCCTGAAGTTGAACCAGTGAGAAATTCTTCTGTATTAAATGAGTCATGTGTGGATGAATCATCAACAGTACAAGACGCTCCACAATTGGAACGATTGGAAGGTGAAGAATGTGATATTTATGGTGATATTGAAACACCTAATGATAAATCAACAGACGATAATCGAAAATGTGATGCTACAGTTGAAAATAATGATGAGAATAATGGTGAATCAGTTATGGCACTTTTACCACCACCCGCACCACCTTCAGATTTATTAGATTATGATGAAAATTCAAAAAGTGATAAAAATAATGAAAGTGATAATGAGGATTTGGTTATAGATGATACTCCAAAAGATACTGCCAATTCAGAAACAAACGAAAATCAGACTGAGGATATATATGATCCATTTGCGGTAGCTGATAGTGATACTAATGATAGTGATGCTCGCGACGCAAAATCAGATGCAAAGGAAAATGAACTCAAACATGCAAATACTAGTGAATCAACTGTTGCTGATAATCCACTTCCACCACCATTAGCACCACCACCAACTCCGCCAGATTTCTTATCCATGGTTGATAATGTCCATGATAATGACGATGATGATGACGAAGACGAGGAAGAAAAAGGTGATGATTGTCCTAATTTCTCAATTTATTCATCGGAAACAATGGATGTTGCGCGACACACAGAGCAAGAATTATCACAACAAATTGGACCATTAGAGCCTCCACCATTACCACCTGACATCCCAGATGACGATGATATTATTGTTGCTGACGTTCAAGCTTGTGACTTATCAGAAATTCCTGAACCCATTGATCCTTACGTTGAATCATTGCGGAAAGAGCGACAAACATTGTGTAAAATTCCGTCGAAAAAAATATCATCTGATTCTCGAGGTAAAATAACATTTAAAATTGGTAATAAATTTAAATTAAATAATCGATTGAGCTCTTTGTATGATGAGCTTGACGATGCTGTGGAAATATCAATTGCACAAGAGAAACAAGCTGAAAATGAGAAAGCAGCAGAAAAAGAAAAAAAACCCGTTACTGTATCATTGGACGTTGAGAGTGAAACAATAGAGAATAAATTTAATGATAAGGATAATGAAAATGCAAAATCTGACACTGACGTTAATGGCCTCAATGTGAAAATTGATAATAAAACTTTACATAAAACAAATACACAAGAAGAAAAGGTGGTTGCGGCCGATATTTCTGCAATTGAACCAATTTTCGGTGAAAATAGTAACAAAGGCAAAAATACAGATACTCTTGTAACGTCAAATAAATCCGAATCATCTACACTGTTATCTTCAACAGCTGATAAAACCGAACCAATCAGCATTGCTAGTACCAGTCGTGATGAAACACGCACCAAGAATGTCAACATTGAACAGCACGAAGACGCTGATGACGATGATAACGATGATAACGATAATGATAATGATGACGATGATGACGATTTAATTCAACATTCGCCTGAGTCAATTACTGAACCTGATTTTCAATTGCAAAAGGATACAGTTCAGTATATTGTTCCGGCTAAGTTGGATGGAAAAGATGATAATAATGATCATTGGGATTCGGATGGAGCTTATACACCGTGCAAAGATGAAATGCCGGTTAGAGATACAATAAATAGCAGTGAAAAAAATATTGGCGTTTCAACATTTGAAAGTGGTTTAGAGCCAATAACACCGCCAGCTAAGGACAGAACGACTGATGATTTAGATGTTAGATGTAAAACTCCAATAGAATATGCTGGACTTGGTACAGAAGCAATTTCTGAAACCGATGAGGCAATTAATTTTGAAGAGGAATTAACACTATTGAATTTACGAAAAGAGAAAGAAATGGAAGATGGTGAATTAGTAGATGAAAATAAATTGGGTGGTAAAAAGCAATCCGAAAAATTATCAGACAGTGATGATGCAAGTAATCGTAAGAAGAAAAAGGAAAAGCGAGAAAAAACTAAACAAACCGGTGAAAAAAATAAAGAAAATATTTCGTCAGACAATCAGGTAGCATGGAAAAAAATATCAAAGAACACGAAGGAACGACAATATCGTGAAAAAGGCAAACGTATGGAATCACGTGATAAAGAGAAGGATCTAGCTGAAAAATCGAGAGATAAAAATAAATATAGAGAAAAGAGTAAAGAAAGAACAAGAAAGAAAATTAAAGATACAAGTGATAGAAAAAAGGAAAAACGAAAAGAATTACCGCGTTACGATGTGAGGAAAATAGTGGCAGAGAAACCATCAAGACCGCGTAAAGACGAATATGGTCGTGATATTCGTGACTTATCACGCAGTTTATCACGCACTAGAAGTCCTGTTCGTGCCAATAAAAGATCACACTCGCGTGAGCCACGTCTAAGTCGTTCATTTTCACCGAGAATGCGTTCGCGTAGTCGATCGTGGTCACGACGTTTAGCACGTTCATGGTCGCGCGATCGGGTTTCACCCGCAAATAAACGATCGGTTTCTCGTTCACGAAGAAAATCTCCACCGCGCGACAGACGTTCATTGTCACGAAGACGATCGAGGTCAATATTGAATCGTCGTAGCCGAAGGAGGTCAATGTCGAATCAACGACAACGAAGAAGAAGATCTATATCACGAAAACGCCGAACTCGTTCAAGGTCGTATTCGCGATCGAGATCGCGATCAAAAGTACGATCGCGCACGCGTTCAAGAACGCCATCAAGATCGCGTGATGCGAGAACTAAGGATAAATCCAAAAAACACAAATCACGAAGTCGTTCCAGAAGACGAAAGCGATCGCGCACTAAAACTCCACCACCGCGGAAGGCCACATCTAAATCACGTATTAAAAAACGTGTAAAGCGCAAAGTATCATCGACAACTGCCAATATTCATTCAATTGCTATGCGATCACGATCAAGATCACGATCACGTGACAGATCATATTCTCGTGATAAGAATCGTTCGAAAAATTGGGGTAAATCAAACGATAAAGTTGTTGGAGATCGTGAATCGTTTCCTATTAGGGATGAAGGTAGAGATCAACAGCCGATATCTGGTCAAGCGTCAGGATGGAGCGCCCAATGGACACCATCGTGGTCACGATCACGTTCACGAACACCGACTGGTGTCAATCGGCAGCCGCATAACGATCATCTTTTGGAGTCACGCGGCTGGTCACCAAGTTCACTAATAGGAATACCCACTGCATCATCGTTAGCATTGCCACCATCCTCGCCGCCATCACAATCGTCTGCCGTTATGGGATCAACAAATGTCACGGGAATTGCTGGTGGCAATGAACCACATGATACTGTAGGATTGCCAAAAAATTTGACTGTTATATTACGTAATAAAGATGCAATTAAAAATAAAAAACGGAAAGAAAAACGGGCAAAAGCAAGAAAAAAACCACACGAACCAGAACGTCGTAAAACAAGTAATAAGCGAAATCGTACACCACCACCATCTAAAGAAGTATTCGCTAGCGGTGATAATATATTGGTTAGTGTATGTTTCAACAATGAAAATGCTTCTGGTCAATTGAATAGCACCACGAGTCATTTAAATGAAAATATGCCATTGTTAACTACATCAAAACGCCGGAATCGCGAACCCATTCAAGCGGAATCATCGAAAAGGCCAAAGAAAGATAAATCCAAAGACAAAAGATCAAAGTCTCCGAAAGTTAATAAACGAGATAAAAAAAGGAAATCAAAGGCAGCTGAAATTGCAGCGAGTAAAAAACCCGTTGCCGTAATTGATCTCGATCAATCACCATTTCGAGAACAAACACCGTCACCGCGCGATGTGATTGTTCTGAGCGATGATGAGCAAGATGATGATCATAATAACAATCATCACAATATGAATATTAATAATAATGGCAATAATAACAATAATGGCGGCGGCGCTGGCAATAGTAATAATGTTAATAGCAATAACAATAATGATGCCAATAATATCAATCAAATTGATAATATTGATGATGATGATGATGATGATGACGAAGATGAAAATGGTGGCAATGGTGACATTAGAATTTTAGGTATGGCAACGTTGTCTGAACAACAAAAGCGAATGACCTCTTCAGCTGTACAGCAACACATACAATTACAATTAATGCATCAACAACAAGCGGAGCAGCAACAGCAAAGTGGAAAAATTCAAAATCAAGAAGATGAAAAAGATTCACAGCAACAAGATCAACAGCAGATACCACACAAATTACATTTACAGCAGCGTTGTTCAGTATCATCAGATCTTGAACAGTTTATCGCACAAGGACCAAAAACCCCGCCTGAGCCACAAGTTAAATTTTCGATTAATAAACAACCATGCAATTTGCGACCAGCGTCGATGATGCATCCAGTGTTTGAGGGTGAGGAGGATGAAGATGAAGATTCTGAAGCCGATGATGATGATAATAATGATGATGATAATGATGATGAAGATGATGATCGAGGTAATGTTGAAAATGATGTAGACGATGATGAGGGTGATAAATGTTTGCAAGGAACGGTTGGTGAGAATACACGAGATTCAAGTAATAAACTCATGACGAAGGATAAAAGTGGAGACAATGATATAGAGGATGACGGGGAAGGTAGAGACGAGGAGGAAGAGGAAGATGATAATGAGGATATTGATGAGGTAGAAGAAGTGGAAAATAATTTGCAAAGAATTGAAGGACAAAAACAAACACTTGATAATGATAGTATGTCCAAAGATGATCATAAAAAATTACGAAATACTGAAGAATCGGATGGTGGAATTAAAATTGGCCCAAATACACCACCAGAACCTCCAATGTCACCATTTACATCACCTGACGCTTATGATCCATTTGATCCAACAAAATCACGATCACCCTCACCTAGCGCAATGGATGGAGTTATGAGTAATGATCAAAAGCATTGCGAAAATGCTGGTACATCTTTAACATCAATGAAAGACACGACGACAACGGCTGGAAATGAAAAATCCGACTCTGACAAACCCAAAATAATATCTATGGTGACAATTAAACATGCAATATCGCCTGACAAAGATGGTGGTTTAAGTGGTATTACTGATTCAACAAAGACAATAGATAATTCAACGTCAAAGGATCAAATAAATCAATGCGTTGCCACGTCAACAAATGCAAATTCATTTGCAACAATCAATCCTGTATTGGCAACAGTCGCGGCTGCCGTGCAACGAAGCGGTATATTTAGCGTTAACAATCCAGCTGGTTTTAATGTACAAAGAAGTCTTGCACAGGCTAATCACATTGGAGCTGGAATGCAATTGAACAAACGAACAAATGATAGAACGCCGCAACTCACTAATTTATTTATGAATTCAGTGAAAAATTTGCCAATTAGTATGCGTGGTAATAAATCAAATGCAAATAGAAATAGTTTATTACCACAAAATGGTAATGATTTGCCATTGGAAACCACTAATGATACAGCTATAATTGATACGTCATCGCCATATTCACCAGGATCGAGTTTGAGTGATGGTATTTTTGATCCTCCAAGTCCTGGCAGAACTCATCATAGTCCATCACGACCACCTGGCCCTTCTGGCAGCAATATGTCAAATGTAATGAAAAATAATAGCGGTAATAATAGTGGAAATGTTCCGAAAAATGTACGAAATACAAACGATAAAAAAGATGCTTTTGATGCATTATTTGGATCTCCACCGTTGATGAAAACGGGCGCTGGTAATAAACTTCGTATGAAAAAAGCTGCAGTTAAAAGTAAAAAACAAATGTCAAATTCAAAAATTGGTGTACGAATGGATGAAAATCAATTACAAATATTGGATGATTTACCGAGCTCAGCAGTAGAGATGCAAGTTAAAGATAAATTTTTAAAGAAATTAAATCGACAAGAGCGCGTCGTTGAGGAAGTGAAGTTGGTATTGAAGCCACATTATACTAAAAAACATGTGACAAAAGAGGAATACAAAGATATTATGCGAAAGGCTGTGCCCAAGGTAAATTAATTATATATCATCTGAATGCAATATAATAATTGTAGAAAAGAGAAAGTTTCCATCACGGAATGCCAACTATTAATATTATTATTTATTCAACTATTTTCAGATATGTCATAACAGAACGGGAGAAATAAATCCGAAAAAGATTGCTCAGCTCATAGAGGCATACGTTAAGAGATGTAGAAATAATAAGCGTAAAGGGGCGTCGACTGGACTTATGGCAAATAATCCGGCGAAGCCATCGCGACCACCGTGAGTTACTACTTATATATTTAAACAAATTTTTCTCATCAAAATTAATCACATGAATAATCTTTTATTGATCCAATTTATTACAGGAAAAATCCTTGGAGTTGATCGACAATGTTCCAAGCTAAACTATTCAATCGATGGTGAAGCAATCCCACAGTTCAATTGTGTACAACAATATGATTAATCATAAAAAATTATAAATTTAAATGAATCGATAGATGTGTATTTGAATTAATTGTTTATGTTTGCCATGTGAGCAATCTTGTATCGTGTGTAAATATTGAAATAATTGTATTGAAGCGCAATATTTGTATTTATCTTGGATTATAGTATCTGCGTTCATGTTTAATTAACACGAAGAATAATGTGGCATTGCTATATAGATTTTATTATTGTAGAAGAAAGAAAACAATGAGAAGAACAAAAATAACAGCAGCAGCAGCAGCAACAAAAAGAAGCTAAAAGGAAACAAAAATACTTTACAACTATCTCGATTAATATTATTCAATTGAATATAAATGAGAAAGAAAAAATACAAATGCGAATAAATAAAAAAATGCGCAGTATTACAATTATATGCTCGTCTGATAAAAAACCCATTTGAATTTGAAAAGAAATGCTCAATCCAGATTTGTATACATATGTTGATTTTACCGGATGGAAGAGAAAAAAAAAAGTAATTATGACCAATGGGTTATAATAATAATAATATTATTAATAACAATAATATTAATAATAATAATACTTCATTAATTCATAGTGTATTATAATCGGTTTTACATTACCCCTTTCATTTATAAAATAAGACTCATTTTTGTTTATTGTATTATTACTTGCATACGGTGTAGAAAAATGAAAATAAATTATTGCATAAAAATATATGTGTATCTGTGTGTATATATTGTAAATTAATACGTAATACCAGTAGATATATTATGTATATTATAATAATAGAATATAAGACATGATAAAGCAACATCTAATTGCAATTATGGAATAAATTAAAAGAATATTGTTGTATTTAGTAGAGAGGGAAATGTAGGGAATTTTCATTATAAATATAATCGACAATGAAAACCAGCAAATTCATTTGATTTCGCAAGTGGCTCCGTCACATCACTGTTTCGGTGTCGGGCTTGAGCCGAGCTCTGCCGAATTTTACCGAACGTCTCGCTTATTCGCAAAGTGCTGAAATGCAAGTCACTCAGCTCAAATTTTACGCAGCTGGCAGCAGTGGTCTGAAAGCCGACAGAAATTCATGAACATTGATTTCACGGTACGAGTGGTTCTGTCATTCTGTGTGCTTTGAATTTTGATTTCTATTCAGTTGCGAATTCCGTGACGAATACGTTTAAGTCAAGCGAAGTATCACAAAAAACAATGGTACTAATGGACATTATAATGATTGGTGCCGCTGCCGGGGGAGCAATAGTTGCTGCGCCATTAGTTGTGTCAACGATTGGATTTACATCAGCAGGAATAACTGCTGGGAGCTTTGCTGCTTCGATGATGAGTACACTTGGAGGCGCAGCTACAGCAGCTGGTGGTGTTGTAGCCACATGCCAGAGCATTGGGGCAACCGGAACTATTTTGAGTTCAACAGCGACAACATTGGCCACAGGAGCTACCGTAGCAGCAGTTGGACATGCTATATCAGAAGTTATCAGGTGAAAAATCAATTATATGTAAAGATTCAACTTCTCACAAGTTGATATTTTTCGTCAAACGTTATTTGAATTTGCGCAAAATATTAAATTATTTTATATTACATTTATTTATCTTTTTCAGATAAGCGAAAGAAAGGCTTTGCACACAACTATTTTTATGAGGATTATTTCAGTAAATTGAATGAAACAATGATATATTTATATTCGTTTCTTTGTTCAAGATGATTTTTTTAATCCAATAAATAATCCAATAATTAAACAAAAACTACCAAGTAATAATATATTATTATCCAGTTCAACTGAAATATTTGTTTATATTTTCACTATTACTATGTATTTCTGCACAGTCATAATTTCATACAATTACGAGTATTGTGTGATAAATACAATGTAAGCACAGTATCATATTTATAAGCGGAACTCATAAATAATTTTTTTTTTAGTATGATACATGATACGAAAGATAGAGACGTATGATAAATTGTATGACCATCATGTAAATATTATGATGGTCAATAATATAAACAGTCCTACAGTTTGAATTGTTGTTGAAACATATTTCAAAATTCAAAAGTGAGGCAAACGAATAATAGCTCGCATTGAATATTTTCATTCGATATATCAAAGTTTATTTCAGCTTCAACGACACGTTTATATTTCGCTCCAGCTATTTATTGGATATATAATTTATGTGCAAGCAGTCGTAAAAACACAAGCCAAGCAGCATTTCTGTAATCTGATTCTGTATCACATTTCATGAAGCCATGATATATATTTAATAGCAAGGTCAACGATTTTAGAATAAAGATTCAATTACCAAAACTAAATTAATTAATTCATGAAAAAGTTTCATGAACAATTTCAAAATTATTATATGGATGATTAGATCACAATATCTTGCAGATAACAAATGAATAATAAAAAAATTGATGGGATTTTAACAACGATGTTGAATGAAAATTTTAATAAATATGTTTGTCTTTCTGCTCTCATGTTGAAAAATGTTATTTTTAGAATATCCATCATTATGCATTTAAATAAAATTAATACGTATATAAATAATAGGTATAGTCAAGTACATTGCTATACTTTATTGAATTAGATGAAAATTGTTAAAAATTAAATGTGATTCATAAATAATTTCAAGCTGTAATATTAAGGGGAATTTCTTTGTCTACATTTCTTATAACAAATGTATTTTTTTACTACTTGAGGCACTCGGAAGTTCGAGCGTGCAAATTTTTGCCAATTTGTGTAACATGTGGCGTCCTCTAAACAAAAACAAAATTATATCATAGAATAGCGCTACAATATTATTCTAACTAACGATTTTGTTCTTTAAAATAACACTAACAAGTGGTCGTACAAGTACGTATAATAATACGATACTATATATGCATTGATATATTATAAGTATGTACATATTATACGTGTGTGTGTGTGTGTGTGTGTCTAATGAGTTTTATGTACAGTATGTGCAGGAGGGGAGGAGAGAGAAGAAGAAGACGACAGTATAGACAGGCATTATAGTATGTGATTGATACATTATTACACGTACAGAGGTGCGGAATACAGTTTCTTTTTTCATCATAATAAAAATTTTCTTGGTCATTGTTGTTGAGATAAATAAATTTTCATGAATGTCGTTGTAAAAATAATGCAAATTATATTGTCATAATGTTGGAATTTACATTGAAAAATGCTACACGTGGATGATGAAATAAATTCATTGTATTATTATTAACCATAAAAACAACTTGTGATTTAATTGGCACAAAACATTTGTTAGTTGTAACGGTCATTGACAATTGTTGTGGTCGTTATTATTGTCATTGAGAAACATTTGTGCTTATGATTGATATCTATTTTTCTAACTTTATATCACGTAATATATACCAAATATAGTAGGGGATATACGTATTTATGTATGTATGAACGTACATGATTTTAGCAAATGGCCGACAATTGGACAAGAAATATTATTTGCCGGTGAGAAATAATTAACAATTATATTTATATTAGTTATTTGTTTATTATTAATTATTTATTTGATAATATTTGTTTCAGTTATTACAAAAATGGCTTGTGTCGAGAAGGGGAAAATTGCACATATCGACATGAACGATCACAATCAGTTGCCTCGACCTCGGGTGCAACTGCTTCTGGCGGAGATATAACTCCTGATTTTCGCAATAATGAATCTAATAAAATTTCACCCGATGGATCATCATCGATAGTGGGATGTCGTTTTTTCAAATGGGGTACATGTAAATTTGATAAACGCTGTCGATTTGGTCATGGCACAACACAACGTGAATCAACATCAGAAAGTGAACCACAACAGCAAGTTGTAAAAAAAACACGTCTAAATTCCAGTTCAGCAGCCACTACATCTACACATGCTGCTCATTCATCATCTACATCATGTACATCATCCTCTGGATCATCAAAAAAATCGTATGTATTATCAATTTATTCATTCATTCATTCATTTACTTATTTATTCATTCATTTGTAATTTCGTTTCTATTTTGTATATTAAATTAGGAAAAGAACAAATTATGAAGCTGATGAATGGGTTAACGCGCCAGAATTTGTGCCGTATTCAACGACATCCAATGAAAATTTATATTCAGATTGTGATATGGTGCCATTGTGTGGTCGTATGCCACAGTCATATGCAAGAGTAGTGAGTAATTCAGGACAATCTTCGAATCCAGCGTCAGAGCCATTATGCCCAGATGCTGCGGCAAATGGTATCTGTAAATTACTCGATTGTCACTTTTTACATGGAGATATATGCGATATGTGTGGCCGTGCGGCACTTCATCCTTACAATAAACAGCAGAGTCAACAACACACAAGTGTAATTAAACTCATAATAATCATAGAATATACGAAAATTATATATTCATTATTTCCCTAAATATTTATATGTTTCTGATATTTATTAAAATTTATTTTAGGAATGTGTTAAACAACATGAGGCTGATATGGAATTGTCATTTGCAGTCCAACGAAGTAGAGATAAGACTTGTGGTGTTTGCTTCGAAATTGTAATGGAAAAATCATCACGTGAACAGAGATTCGGTATACTGCCAAATTGCAATCATTGTTTTTGCTTGAGCTGTATAAGAAAGTGGCGACAAGCTAAACAATTTGATAATAAAATAATCCGTTCGTGCCCAGAATGTCGTGTTACCTCAGATTTTGTATGTCCCAGCACTTATTGGGTTGATACTAAAGAAGAAAAAGAAAAGCTTATTGTTGAATACAAAGTTGCGCTGGGGTAAGAATAATAATATATTTTTATTGTCTCTAATAATTTTATACAGGTCTTGAATATTTATTTGAATATTAAATAATGTTAAAAATTTTTTATTACAGTTTGAAAGATTGCAAATATTTCAATAAAGGTCAAGGAAAATGTCCATTTGGCAATAAATGCTTCTATCTTCATGCCTTGCCAGATGGAACTAAAACAGACGTTGGGCCACCTGCACGTCAAAGTTCTGAGGGCGATCGGGATTTGGACTTTTTGCAAGTAAGTTTGCATTCTAATCAAATAAATATAAGAAAATAATTGACGGTTGTTGTAACATTATTAATTGTTTTTCTTTTTTTCTTAAGCAGCAACTTATATTGTGGCGTTTTCTGGAAGAAAGAGATAATCGTTTGCTGTTCATGGATGATCATGATGAAGTTGTTGTCTTATTTTCCGATTCTGATGATTCAGATTGGTCGAGATTTGGTCCGCATGATTAAAATTTGCGTATCTTTAAAATTCCTAGCGTAAAACTACAATACAAATTACCGTATATACGATAAATTAATTAGATTCTATAGTTTATGCATTCGGATTTTTCCTATTTCTATTTTTTTTTTTTTTTTGTAAGTTTTTATTTATGACAAATGTCACGTAATCATTGTCTTTTTCGTAATGATAAGAAAAATGATTCGCTTATCGCAAGTCAGTTCTTAATAGTCAAACGAGTCATTTAATATGATCTCGTTCATAAAATTACCTAATAAAAAAAAATATATTGCGAAATTCTGTAGTGAAAATAATGAGTGGAAAGATTAAGTGTGACCTACAAATATTTGGTTTTGTTTTTCATGCATTTGTGAGTGTGTGCGTGTGATGCAGAAAATTGCAATAACCTCTAGTTGCTCGTTGTTATTTTTATCGGTGTTAAATTTTCTTTAGAAAGATGCGCATAATGTTGGATACTAGATATAAGGGTTATATTCAAGTTTGTTCACTTACATAGATGCCATTAATATTTGCAATTATCATTTTTCATTATTGTTTTTTTTTCCAATCTCGTATTGTGCAAATTCTTAAATTTACTATGACTCAGCTGAATCTCTGGAAAAGGCATTAATAAATAAATTGAATCTTCATTTCAATTCTAATTAAAAATATATTTTTGTTATGAAAAAAATACATATGTATCGCGTATGATAAGAAGTTATAATAGCAAGAATATAATTATATTTCGCTTTTGCAATAGAGTACAATGAAATAATTATGTTAAAATGAAAAATAAAAAATAACACTGGGGAATCATTAAATATTTTACTAAATACGAATATAACGCTTTCAAATATATATTGTTATTGGATGGGTGATTTTTGTTTGCATTAAACAATCTAAGGCAACATGATATAATTTACAAAATAATTTTTTGCTATACAACCGTTGAGTCTTTCGTAGTAGGTTGAGATGCTTGCGTACTGCTCCAATCTCTAATATTATTGTCGTCGACTCTGTAAAATATAACATGATGTTTAGTAATGAGAAGAAAATTAAAATCTAATGATCCACGCATTAATAATTCATGAGCAAGGAAAATTTATATCAATATAATATATAAATTACCTTACGGTAATGTATGGCTGTCCGGGCGTTGACTGAGTGGAGTTACAAATCCTTCGTTGTACTAATGGAGCGTGCGTAGTAGAAATTTGTTGACGACATTCAATCGTCATATCACAATTAGGCTCAATATCATTGTTATTACATTTATTATTATTTTCTGATATGATTGTAGGAGTAATGTTATTACTCGTAGAATGAATATGATGCCCTTGATTAATTGTTATGGGCTCAACTTTCTTACGAAACTTTGTAGAATACTTATAAAAGTCAGACATCTCAAATGGTTTTGTTACTTCTTTGTAAGGTTGATATTTGCCTGCATGAACAATTGTGCGACCATCAGCAGTTAATTTTTCTGATAATGTTAAATTTGTTGAATCAAAATTCATATCCATTTCACGTCTGTTACTTAATCTATTCGATTCTGCTGGAATTTCAAGAGTTTTTGGTGGCTGCGGTACTGACGGTGATTTCGGGTAACTGAAGTCCATTGATGTTTCATACCATTCTTTGCTATTTTCACGATATGAATTATGATTATCGCGATTGTACACACGATGAACGGAACCGGCCGTTGTCGATTGAATTGCAGTAATTCCTGTTGGTTGCATAGTAATTATCGTTGTTGCTACTACTGGTGAAGCACACGTTGTAGCAACAGTAGTAGTAGAAGCAGCTGAATGCCAAGTTTCAACGCTTCCCAATGATTGTGTACGTATTAATGTGCGTGCTGGCGGTGGGTCGATTCGTTCCACACGAATGTGCTGTTGCTGTTGATTGTTCCCATACTTGGATATTGTTTTATTTTCAATAGTTAATGGTGGTTTAATATATCTAGGTGATACTGGTGTTGTTAAATGCGCTGTAGATGTAATTTCTTGATTTGTTGTTTGATAACGATGAATATTATTTGTTGAAGAACTAGTCTCGTTCTGCTTCCGACGATCAATACTACTAAATCTACTATCTGATTGCTGCATCAACCGCTCTGAATGCCACAGGGATTCTTCTTCATCAGGACTTATCCAATTGTCATTTGAATTCATTATTTCGTGACGTTGCTTTGCTATAGATTCATAATTATTACGACGTAAATTTCTATCTTGGACGGATTCATGTTCTTGTTGACGTGACAATAGAACGTCTCTACGATTACTGTCATCGTTATTTTGCAAATGCGAATATTGTCCTGGAGGATAATATGTATGTCTAGTACGAGATGGTCCAGTGGATGATTGTTGATCTAATGGCTCTGGATATGATTGCATTGTTGGCGATTCATTAGTTACAGGTGATAAATGATCTTGATGATAATTTCGATAATACTTTTGTGGTTGTTGTTTAAATGAATTTATTTGTTGTTGCTGCCGTTGATTATAATGATATGTTTCATATTGTCGTTTTTGTTCTCGTGACCATACATTATTTCTGCGGACAATTGATGAATCATCTTCATCATCGTGCCCACCTGAAATTGTACGATAACCCCGTTCAATCATTTGATAATGTCTTGCATGTCGTGAATCGCCGTCATCACTATTACCGTGCGAATAAGTTCGTGCTCGACACTGATCTGCAACTATATACATATCGGTATTGTCATTCAAGTCATGAACAATTGCGCTATCGCTACCAGAATTTACACAACTTGAAATTGGTCCATTAGTTGCTATCCATCTATTATCATTGTGACTGTACTTAGGCGGATGTTGCCAGTCATTTGTCCCACTCAATTGATCGATTCCATTATTTTTTATTGCTTTATCAGAATTATTTTTTGCAATTGGTAATCTGTCTAGGCCAGAATCAAGTGGTGGTCGAGGTTTTTTTGATCGATGTTTAACGTTACTTTGGGTTGAAAGAGCTATTTCGTCATCGCCAATAGCAGATGACTGTTGCCATTGGGTATTTTCCGTGACATTTGAACGACGATGCAATCGTCCATATCCTTGACGAATAAAATTCAATCGTATTTCCAAATCTTTTAATCGCCCTTGACTCTGCTGATAGACCAATCGATGTTTACGTCTCACTGCTTTAGTCTCTGCTGTATCATTAAATATAACATATGCTTTTTTTGCAATTGCAGTTTGAATTTGTCGTTCTAGCTCCAATGCAGATTCCTCCTGATAAATAAATCCCAAATTAATTCAAGAATAAAAATACAATAATTTAACATTGAATCAAAATTAGAAAATAATATTAATAAACATATTATTCATCTTTGAACTTACAGCTTGACTTGTTTTAAGCTTGTTGATGAGATTTTGCGGATAGGCAAACGAAGTTCCTACTCGTCGACGAAATAACGGTGGGCTTTCACCCGGATCTAGTGGAATTTCTGGTGGCAATACACCAGTAAGTTCTGCTTCGTCTATGCACAAATTCTTCAATTCATTATTTTTTTTAATGAGTTTTTCTTGCAATGCCTCGCGACGTTGACGAAGCCATTGCAATCGACTTGCAGAATTTATGCTTGATTCTGGCCTCGATTCTCGTTCACTCTCAGCCATCACTGCAATTATATTATTGTTTATAATATCATTATTATTTATTTAAACATATTCATAATTGAATTCAAACAAATATGCATACCCATATTAGTAGTTCGTCAATTCAATTCATCCTTAACAATATCTCGTTTTGATGTTTCATTGTATAGGCACTTTTATTATGTACTTTAAAAAATTACTACATGTACGCTTGTATTCCCCCCTCACGCCGTAACGTACTACTCAGTAGTACAATATACATACACACATACATAAATACATACATTCAAAATATATACTAATGTGTTTACGATACCATTGTAGCGTCTTGAATGTTTTTTTCATTTGATTGATAATTCAGATATATAATTAAACAACATTCTCATGAATGATATTTGGGACAAGTGGAAGAAAAAATAGATTATGTAATTAATAACATTGGTAAAAAAAAAATGACACAAAATAAAATAAGGAAGCTATGTATACTCGTAGTTCGCGTATTTATTTCATGATAACCCAGAGTTCGGGCTCCGTAAACTGCACAGTGTACGGATGTAACTCTAAAAAAAAAAAAAAAAAAATCCTAACCTCTAGTGAGCGACGGTGAAAACTCTCTGAATATACTAGACGCCATCTTTTATTTCTACTAGTTGCTTTTATATGTAAAATGATGTGTAAATATTGTTATGAAAATATTTATTCTCTATTGTCATGGATTGAATTCAATAAGAATAAATCATTGAACTATTACGCATTCCGTTTTTTTATATTACAGTATTATATTATATGCAATATTGGCGTTATACAATTTAGTATTTTTTTAAATAAATAGAGATAATATATTCCAGATAATTTTCAGATATTTAATTGTGTGATATAATATGTATAAATTTCTTCTTTATCTGCACATACAAGTGAAACGGATGTAGATGTCGCCAATAGTTAACAGGTAGAAGATGTGATGTAATTTTACGATAGAATTCTGTTTTATTCATATATTTATATATATTGTTAACCAGTGTGTACTCATGAAAAAAATCATTGAACGGATATAAAAAAAAATGGCATAGTCGATAGTGTAAGGAATTAAAACGGTCAGTGAATTGTAGGTTATTCATTATAGCGACAACAAAGGAGAAAAAGGAGATAAAAAACAGGACAAGGAAAAGAGAATAATAATAAAAAGAGGCTATTGACGAATCATTGACACAAGACATAAATTATTGAGTAAAAAAAAGGCTGCCGGTTGTTTTCTGTCAGTTTATTCGTACGAAAATTGTATAAATATATTAATTTTAAATTGTTCTACAAAGAAAATATTATAATATATTATATTTGTTATTGTTATTTGATAGACAGCGAAAATTATGGAAGCTTTAATACCAGTAATAAATAAATTGCAAGACGTATTCAATGCCATTGGTTCTGATGTTATTCAACTGCCGCAAATTGTTGTCTTGGGCACACAGGTTAGAATAATAAATTTTATTCAATTTTATCAACTGTATTTATAGTTTACATATACATATATTATTATGTGGCTTGAAGTATATCATATAATTTATGCTGCTTTATTTTTTCAAATGATGTTGTCAATTTTTTAACCTGATTCTTATTGACTTATATATTTTGACGTTAATTATTCATACAAATATTATGAATGAAATTTCAAAGTTTGTCTCATTATTGTTTGGGAATATTTTTTTGAATTCACAGAGTTCAGGAAAATCATCAGTTATTGAAAGTCTAGTCGGCCGTTCATTTTTGCCCCGTGGAACTGGAATCGTCACTCGACGACCACTTGTACTCCAATTAGTTTATACACCAAAGGACGATCGTGAAAATCGTTCTGCTGAAAATGGCACTCTTGATGTTGATGAATGGGGAACATTTTTACATGCTAAACACAGAATTTTTAAAGATTTCAATGATATCCGTCGTGAAATTGAAGCAGAAACTGAACGTATGGCGGGTGCTAATAAAGGCATTTGTCCTGAGCCAATAAATTTAAAAATATTCTCACCAACTGTTGTGAATCTCACATTAATTGATTTACCGGGTATAACCAAAGTGCCAGTTGGTGACCAACCCGAAGATATAGAACAACAGATTCGTCAACTAGTGCTTAAGTACATATGTAATCCTAATTCTATAATATTGGCAGTTGTAACTGCTAACACAGATATGGCCACTAGTGAAAGTTTAAAACTCAGTAAAGATGTTGACACTGATGGTAGAAGAACTCTGGCTGTTGTGACAAAACTTGATCTCATGGATGCTGGTGAGGAATATAAAAGACGAAAAAATATTCTACGATTTAGTTATTTGTAATGGTTATTATTTATTCCTATTATTATGATTATTTTTTAATTGTTATTTATTTTTTTGCAGGCACGGACGCTATGGAAATTCTTTGTGGACGAGTGATACCGGTAAAGCTTGGTATCATTGGTGTGGTTAACCGCTCACAGCAAGACATTATGAACAATAAGACCATTCAGGACGCATTGAAGGACGAGACAACATTTTTGCAAAGGAAATATCCCACATTGGCGAACAGAAATGGAACGCCATACTTGGCTAAGACATTGAATCGTTTACTCATGCACCATATTCGCGATTGCTTGCCAGATTTGAAGGTAATTTTGGAATTAGACGTGAATAAAATATGATAATGAACGAAAAAAAAATTGAATGTAATAACATTATTATTTTTTTTTTTGCATTTAAAAATTCTTTAGACACGAGTTAATGTAATGATCTCACAATATCAAACACTTTTGAATTCTTATGGTGAAGATGTGAAAGATAAAAGTCAAACACTATTGCGAATAATAATGAAATTTGCGAGCAGCTATTGCTCAACAGTTGAAGGAACTGCACGAAACATTGAGACTACTGCTTTGTGTGGTGGTGCACGAATATGTTATGTATTTCATGTTTTATTTAAAGAAGCACTGGATGGAATTCATCCATTATGTGGCCTGACAAAAATGGATATATTAACTGCCATCAGAAATGCAACAGGACCAAGACCGGCGTTATTTGTACCCGAAGTATCGTTTGAGCTGTTAGTTAAACGGCAAATACGTCGTTTAGAAGATCCATCGTTGCGTTGTGTTGAACTTGTTCACAGAGAGATGCAGGAAATTATACAGCATTGTGGCACTGAGGTCCATCATGAAATGCTACGTTTTCCAAAGCTCCACGAACGAATTGTGGATGTCGTTAGTCAGCTATTACGTCGACGTTTGCCGGAAACAAATCAAATGGTTAATAATCTTGTGGCGATTGAATTGGCATATATAAATACCAAACATCCAGATTTCCATAAAGATGCAGCTTTAGTGTCGTCGCTGCTGAAAAACAGTGATGTAGAAAATTCTAAACATAACCGAAAAAATGGAACCATCGCAAATGTATCTTCAAGCGTAGCGTTAGTTGGTAGTACAGAATCGGTAAGTTAGCAAGAAATAAAATCATTTTTATCAATTATATTCCGTTTTTTATTTTTATATAATATCAACACGTATTATATTTTTTTAATTTTTCTGATTTTTAATATATTTCAGCAATCAAAAATGGTCAATAGTAAGAACGATTTAGCATTTATTGAACAAAATAAAGATCAACAACAAAGTCATTGGTTACTAAACAGTTTATTGCCTCAAGGTCGATCAGAGTCCATGGGTACAGCGGACAATTCTCCAGTGCGGACTCGTGAAGGTGCACGTTCACCCTCCTCATTGCCATATTCAAGTAATTATGATTCTACAGGATCTGCGGGTGTTATTATTCCTGGCACAAATGATGGGCGGCCATCAAAAACATTATCGCCACAACAAAAGCCGGTAAATCTATTGCCCGATGTACCTGCTCAAAATAATCGTAAGCTCAGCGAACGTGAGCAGCGTGATTGTGACGTAATTGGTATGAAAAGAAAAATTATTATAGAATTTTTTTTTTTTTTTTGTAAAGATAATGAATATTTCTTAAATTCATTTCTTCTTCTGTACTTTTTACTTTTTATTACAGAGAGACTTATTAAATCATATTTTTACATCGTACGTAAATCAATTCAGGATAGTGTACCAAAAGCGGTGATGCATTTTCTCGTAAACCATGTCCAAGACAATTTGCAAAGTGAATTAGTAACGCATTTATATAAATCTGCTAATGCCGAAGCATTATTGAATGAAAGCGAACACGTTGCTCTCAGACGTAAAGAAGCTAGTGATATGCTGAAGGTAATTATGTTATTTTTTTTTATTTTGTTTCATCTTATAGTTAGTTATTCAAATGAATTTCACTAACCTTTTTCATTATTGTTAGGCATTGACAGCAGCTGGAGATATAATTAGTGAAATAAGAGAGACTCACATGTGGTAAATTTTAATTTGTAAAATTGAATAGCGCTGATAATGCGGTTGTTGCTGCTATACGTTTGCCGTGCTAGTCAAAGACTAGGTGATACCGCCAAGATCACATATACACATACACCTCCCTCTCTACACACACACACACACATACACATAGACATTCACACGACATTGATTGTTATTATTATTGTCTTTTGCATATTCACAAAAACGAGCTGATTCGTAAATTCGGTTATCGAGTGTAAAAATTTTCATTTCACAATAAAATAAAAAAATCGAATTGATAATCTTTTTTATTATCTATTAACGCGTTTGATCAAATTTATTTTATTATCTTTTATCAAAATATTACTTGGAAGTTAGAATTATCCGAAACTTATTTTTTATTTACTTTAATCTAACAATATCTTTCGATCGTAGATAATATTAATGATAACAAATCAAAGTGTGTTAATTGAACTCATCCCATATCTAAATAAATATCAGAAGAAAATACATGATGGGCAGTTTATGTGTTTATTGGTAAAATTAATTGCGTAAAAACATTTGTTGAGTCCTGTTCTTTTTTAATAAATTTTGTTTCTAAAAATTTTTTTTATTTGAAATAGTTTATCAGTAATTTATATTTTTATTTCATCTTATCATAATCTCATCTGTATCTGCCCACCGAATTATCTTTTTCCAAGTGACTTATAATAATTTATGATATCACTCTCATTACATAAATTATTGAGAAGTCCAAAGTTGTTGAACTTATTTATCTTCATCACCATCACATAACATAGTTACGACGAATTAATCTACATATATATTTTATTCGTTGATTAATTTACAAGTAAAAAAAAAAAAAAAAAGATGTTCATCAAAAATTGAAGAAAAATTATGAATAAAATGAAATTAATGAAGGAATTTATTGTATATACTTCCTAGAATATTAAATCTCGCATTATTTATTCAAAAAAATCGTTGAAAAGCACATCATGCATGATATATCGATTTATTAATGTCATATCATTGATGCTAAGCGCCACATTGAATGGCAGAAATATTTTAAAAATAGTTAAAAATTCATAGCTACAAAACATCGACTTTGTGGGTAAATTACACGAAATCTCAGGCTTAATTAATTTTGTGCGCATTGTCCGTGTGTATAGACTGAGTTGTGAATGTCGGTCTTGAAAGTCAGAGACAAGCTTTGGGTATGTATTTTGTGTAGAAAGCATCAGTAACTATAACGGTATAGGGCAGCAGAGAGCTAAAGGAATTGACCGTGCTCGGCATTCAATGTTCATTCGCGGTTTGGAGTATCAGTGCCTCTATTCACGATGGTGGGCCGTGCTTTGCAGTAAATTAACATTGCACAGAATGGCTGTGTATCTCAGTGATACATACACGATCCTAAGTGAAACACAAACTGTCTGGTTAATTGAAATCTACAACCTCCCTCATACTCTCAACTGCTATCCAGGGATTCATTTGTTTGACAGGATTTCTACATTATGCACACATTGTCTAAATTATTTTATGCATTAAAAGTATCAATATAATATTTATCTTCATTGAAATAAATGAAACGTAATCATTCCTACTAAAACATGTTTTTCAATCAGATATTTTATTGATATTGTAATCTCGTATTTATATCTATATTGATGAAATACTTTTCATGGAAACACTACAAATTGATTCATTATCTTGAAGAATATTCCAAAAAATGATTAGACGATTTCGAATCTATAACGATGCCCTATAAATATCGTGCGTCTTTTAGAAATTTTCATATTAATAATCATCAAGTCAATTGATTCGTGTAACTAAAAAATCAAGAAGCATATACAAGTAGTATTCATCATGATTTCAAAGTTTATAATTGTTCTGTGTCTGGTGGCGGCTGCTGCAGCATCAGTTATCCCATCGAACGAATCATCTCACGATTTAGTTTTCAACTATAATAATTTGTCGCAAAAGAGCAATCCAAACGCACGTTATGACATTATTATTGGCGGTCGACTTTACGATGATGTCGAGCAATTTCAGGAATCAGTTGAAGGAAAATCAGGGATCAAAGTTAGATTTAATATAAATCCATATCTTCTCATTAATGCAGTTGTTGTTATAGATAACAATTCAAAAGGAAATGGTGATTTTCCTCTTGTTGTAGAGGGTGGAATTGGTAAAAACTATATTACATTGCAATTCGTCAGTGAATCTGGTCAAGATGTTGACTTTTTTGTTTCTATCTATGGACATTAATATAATTATCAAGTCAACATGCAAAATAAAACAACATTTGGCTTGACAATATTTTTTTTTTTGTAATTGAGTAAGAAAATTTTATTGAATAATGTGTCATCAAGATTAACACTTTATATTTGAGCGTCTTATCTCACATACATATGCATATATGTGATTATTTTTATTCAAATGACGTGTTGAATGACCTCAAAGGAAGAGTCAGTACTTATCCAGAGATTTCGTGATCATACGAGTATGAAGATAAAAATGATGTGTACATAATAAATTGGTTCACTTAATATATATTACATGCATTCTGTCAAGAGCATACAGTAACATTTGTAAAGTCTGTTAAAGTAACGAGTGTGAGGAAAAAAAAAATATTTGAGCATCAATAATGATTTCAAAGTGCTTGCTAGTTCTTGTGTTTCTAGCTACTGTTGCTATTACAACATCAATATTTCGACCATCTGTGTATGTTCTAAAAGCTGATCGTCCTGGAAATAAATCTCATAATTTGCTCGTTGGTAGTAGACGCAACGGTGACCGTTTGGTAATTCAACAATATGTTATCCAATCATCAGGCACATCGCAATTTGTTACCGTTCAAAAGACATTAAACGTCAGTAAATACGAAACAATTACTTTAATTCGAGCATTGGATCAGAAAAACGACGGCACTGGAGCATATCCAAGTCTTGTAAAAGGTGGACCTGGTACTTCTAATGTTACATTGGAATTCAAGAGTCAAAAAAATAAATCCATCAATTTCCTCGTGATGATTTACGCCAAAAAATAAACTTTACCGTTAAATTCAATTCAAATTTAATTTTTCAATAAAATTATACACATAAATACCGCTATCCAACATCAAATTTTAATTGAGTTTGATATTTAATATGATATATACACATTTGCTGTCAATGAATAAAAATAAAATGTTGATTAAAATAAATTTGGTTGAGAAAAAAAATTCATATTATTCTGTCAAAACTTTTTGAACATTTATTATTCATTGTACATGATATAATAATTAATAATGATTAAATAAACACTAGATAATATACCTCAGATATTCTTGTCCACCAGCTGTCGATTCTCAAACTCAAAACTATTATAATGCATGTCTGGAAGTATAATTATAGAACAGTTCAATAACGTTTAACACTCAACGTCATACCTATAAATTTGAAAAGTTTTGTTTCTTTCTATCATTACTTTTCTTTTCTTTTTTTTTTTTTTTCATTCATACATATTACCTACCAAGGTATATATACATATGTATAATAGAAAGATCTAATAAACTTTCGTAGATATTATACTTCACATACATATAAATTTGTGTCACAGCAATTGTGATAACTGTGTAATTTTTTAAAAGTCACCATTACACACACACACAATAATGCAATAGCTATAAGCTGAAGTTATTACTTACACCCTGGAGCCGTCGACATATTTCCTTGGCATTTTAAAGAGCATGTTGTTATATCGATCGACACAGTTATATTTTAAATATTTATTCAATATACGTCATTCAACTCCTCAACATCCGTCATATGTCGAGTTCAAAGGTTGAATGACGTTTATTTTCACATTATTGATTTGTTAAAAAAAAAAAAAAAACTTTTATAATGTCGTAGAATTATTCGCTTGCTATACATAAAATTCAGGATGGTTAAAGTGAAGTAGAAAAATTATTAATTCATAAATGTATATTGTTGGATGTACGATGCATTAATCCGTTAGACTTATGCATTGAGATAAGTGAAAAAAGTCACGCACTAGCCAGACAGAAAGGTCGTGTTGTATGCCGTGTGAGATGCATTGAAAAACAACTATCGACCAGATACATCAAATATTCACTTGTACCAAGAAAATTCAATACTCGGACGTGTCGAATAACATGGCTATCTTTGGAAGAACACCGTATATTTATATACATATATGTATATATGTATTTATACCTATGTATATCTATGTACCTATACATATACATAAGTAAGAAGTTGGCTTTGGGTAAGTGTATAGGTATAAGCAAGACATTCACCTTCCTGAAACATTTATTCCCAAGTGAATTCAAGCCTTCGTTCAGAATTCAGAATTTTTTATTATATTTAACATTTTTTTTTATCAATAGATCCCATATAGGATTATTTCGTTGCGATACTGAACAAAGTATATCAGTATATAATACAAAATATATAATACAAAAATCTTTATAAATATCTTTCTAAAAGAAAAATAAAATTTTTTATAAAATTGTTTATCGCAATCAGTCATTATTCTAGTAGTTGCGATGGAATTTATTTAGAGTAAACACTTCAATTTAATAATAAAAAAAATATTATGATTATAAGACAAGATATAATCGAAAGATTAGATAAAAATTTCACTTTAGCAATATAAATAGAATGTGCAGTTTTATTGAGATATCATATTATTAACATTAACGACTGTCAATTTGTTGTTTAGAACGAAAGGAAATAAAAATCAATAGTTTATATATTGGATTATTAATCATGATTGTAAAATGTGTTGTTGTTATATTGTTCTTGACTGCTGCTGTGTCAGCGTCAGTTATTCCATCAGAAGAATATATTAAAAATCAGTTAGACCGAATTGGAAATCAATCACACAATCTGATCGTTGGTGGTCGAGAATATGGTGATCGTGAGGTTCATGTCGAACATATTACCAAGCCATCATCATGGTTTCAAATTGTGACGCTTGAAAAGACAATAAATATATATGGAGCCAGTAGAATAACTCAAATTCAAGCTTTTGATCAGAAGACTAATGGTAATGGTGCTTATGCAAATATTCAAGCAGGTGGACCTGGCAATAATTTCGTTACTTTGAAATTCAAAAGCCAAAGGAATCATGGTATTGATTTTCGCGTTGTAATTTGGGCTAAATAATAAAAAATAAACAAATTAAAACAGCTGTATTGAATATAAAATATATAAATATATATCTGTCTTGTAAATTTGTAGGGAATTAAATTATATTTCAATTATTTGTATAATTTGTTTTTGAATAAAATGTTTTTCATCTTTAAATATTTAATTGAAATATTTTATTCTCTCTCGCCACTAAAATTTAATATTTATCATTACATCATACACGATAATATCAACAATTTTCACTGAAATAATTAATGTAAATTGAATATTTTGAATAAAATTTGAATATAAATGTATCACTCTTCAATAAATTATTTAATAAAAAAAAAAAAAATTCCTACTGCTTACATATATATTTAAACGTTATCTCTTACAGCTGCACATGTTTATTCATACCTCATTAAAATGATATTGAAAAACATATATATCAAAATTATCGTATTTACAACGTGTATAAATTATTGAAAACACAATAAATAACAGGTTAATTTTTTTTATATAAGTGTCATCATTTTGTCGAGCTGGCACATTATCATTGTGAAATTACGTTGCAATAAGTGAAAGAAAAATTTTATTATCAACGATGAATCCAAAGTTCGTGTTTGCTTCTGTGTATTTGGCTGTTATTGCCGTAACATTATCTAATTCATCACCAAAACCATTTTTTCATCTACATCATTCCACTCACGCAAATAAATCTCACGATTTAATTGTTGGAAGTCGTATTTCTGGTGATCGTCTGGCACTTGAGCAAAATATAATCAAGTCACGAAATTGGTTGAAGGAAAATGTTATCAAACAGTCTTTTAATATTAGTAAATCCCAGACTATAACACAAATTCAGGCTTTGGACCAAGATACTCATGGACATGGTGCATATGTTAGCCTTAGTAAAGGCGGACCTGGATATAATAGTGTTTCATTGAAATTCAAAAGCCAAAGAGACCATGATATTAATTTTAAATTGTGATTTTCGCAAAATAGAAATGAAAATTTTTAAAAATAAAATATATAGTATATTTTATCTAAATTTATAATGAAAACTTTCGATTATTTCACATCAGTTTTTCTGAATTATGTTAAAAACATTTATTGCTGTCATAATGATAATATCATTGCTATATTTAGAGTGTAGGAAAATGATTCACTGGTAACATATATGCGCACTTGAGCGTTATCATCATCTACATTTGTGTTCGTTAATTTATACTCAATCAACAGTTTCTGAGAATTAACTATTCTCAGACTTATGACAATCGTTGAATGTAGATATCGATGATATGAAAAAGATAACACACCATTCTGCTTCATATAAATATCATTTGTTTCGTCGAGATTGTCACATTCAAATTTTTAAACTCTACTCAGCAAGAGTGAATAAACATATCTGAAATTGTTAATAATGACATCAAAGTTTGTGTTTCTTGCCGTTATTTTGGCTACTTTTGCCATTGCATCATCATTATATCCACCAAGTGCATACATTCAACAATATGCCGCAGCACCTAATAAATCTCATCATTTAATTGCTGGCAGCCGTCTTCCTGGTGATCGTTTATTACTTCAACAATATATCGTCAAGTCATCGTCGTGGTTGCAAATTACAACAGTCGAAAAGTCATTCAACGTTAGCAGATACGAAAAAATTACGCAGATCCAGGCATTGGATCAAAAAAGTGATGGTACTGGAGCATATCCAAGTATAATAAGAGGTGGACCTGGTACATCAAATGTTACCATGAAATTCAAGAGCCAGAGAAGCAAGGGCATCAACTTTGTCGTGTTGATCTACGCTAGATAAAAAGTTTTTCTGTTTAAATTCAACAAAAGTTTAATTTATCTAAAATACACATGGGAATATATAAAATATAAATGTCAAATCTATCATGTATTTCTGATTAATATTAGATAAAAAGAAAAATAAATAAATAAAAGGTGATTGGTATAATTGTGATGTTTTTTTTCGGATTTAAATTTATTTATATTTACCAATTATATACTTTGTTACAATACAACCGATTGGCATTCATATCAATCAAAGCATTCCACTCTATCAAATATTTGTGTTTGAGACCATCAACTATCGATCGGAAACATTCAATATATTCAATCGTACCGAGAAAATTCTATACTCGTACGCTTTGAATAGCAAAGTCTATCTTCGGAAGGATAACGTGTATATACATGTATGTTTTCTCAATGGGCGATTGGTATGGTGTTGAATAGGTGTAGGTATAAACATTCTATTCATATTCTTCGGACATTTATATCCCGATAAGTTCAAACTTTCATCCTGAATCAATTATTTGCTGTAATGTTCCTTGGATATAGATGGCACGCTCATACATTAATTCTAAAGTCACGGAATATTAATTTAATATTGAATTGTTACAGTCAACTTTATGTATAATTAAATTGTTACATTCGCTAATTATTCAATATATTTATGTGTATATAATATATATTACTTTTAGATGGGGAATGATAAAGGCTCATCATAAATTCATCGGGATGATGTATAATATGCTAATGAGTGAGGTTGCAATTCATCGTGGTGTTTCATAATTTTCCATATTAAACTGTTTAAATTTGAAAATGAAGTTGAGCTTGCTAGTTACTTTAACGGTGCGGTTAACAGTTGACCAATAGTTAAATTAATATATGTATATATATAAAACCGAGTATTCAAATAAAATTTTCATGTAAAAACAAGAATATATTCATGATTTTTATTTTTACAAAATAATAATTATAATTAATATTTGCATTTGTACGATTAATTATTAAAATATATTTATGTAAAAGAGATGGGAAGACATTTTTCTTTTTTTTTTTTTTTAATTCGATTTGAAATGATGTGAATGGTGAAACAAAAAATGTGCAAGAAAAGTTCATAAGTTTTTTAAGTGCAGTCGATAAACACAAGTGAAGATATGATCTTTCTGTTGAAGCCACACCAAAGAGAGTCCAGTGCCCAGCCGCTATCTTTCTATTCGGTGTTACACTTTTTAAAAGTCTTTTTAGATAAGGGTAGTTTAATGGCTGAAGGCGACCGACTTGAGCCACATACCAGCCGTCTCAGGATTTTCTCCCTTCCTCACTCTCTTTCTCTCATTCGTTTTCTTAACCCCACCACCCAACCACCCACTCATCGTGCCGGCCATCCAGATTCAAATCACGTAGTTTTAAACTTTTGGTTGGTTATCGAATTGTCTTTTTTTTTTTTTCACGTTGAATCTCTCGCCGTTCACTTAATTCGTTCTCCTTCACAATTTCATCCCTCTCACTACTTTTCTCATTCCACATTCGTTTCGTCGTTTATTCCGTTTAATGGTAGAAAAATGAAGACGCAACACTCTCTGAATTTTATGTAATAATTTTTCTTATTCTATTTTTCATTTCACAACTTTTAAGTATATATTCATCATGAAAAATTTTATTATTATTATCATTATTATCATTGTAATTTAGTTTTATCAAATATACCATGTAAATTAAATTTATTTCCCCCAATACATATAGTCCGCCCTTTGCACCATCATTTTCCATTTTGAATGAATAAAATAAATTAGTTAATAGTCATGATATTATATTATTATTATTATTTTTTTTTAATAAAATTCATCACTGCAGATTTTGATACATCTCTCATGATAACATTATATATAATAAAATGCGCCAGTAATTTTTTTAATTTAATATCATGTTCACGCAACCCTTATTCCATTTTTTTCTCTTCATTTATTTATTTTTTTTCAATCTATTCAAACACATATCATTAAAATGTACCTTTTCTTCAATTTTATTTTTTATAATTCCATTCAATGTGACGTTTTTTTTTTTTTTTCCATAAATGTATTCATAAATGTATATATTCATCAACGCGCTATATTAATTATTAATTCATTACGACCCTATATATTGCACGAGAGGCGTTTATAAAAATATTGGGTGACTTGGAAGAGAAAAAAATCCAGGGAAAAAAAAAAAAATTATTTCAGCCTCATCATGATGACGGTATACACTGTATATGAGTTTGCCGGAAGCTAGACTTCACGAGACGGCGTCAGTAGAACAAACGAGAAGAGGCAGTCTGAGGCAGTCATCGCATATGCATACGTACATATGTATACAGATACAAAGTATACACACTTCTGAACAACATACTTACACACATGTACAGACTACAGCGTTTGAGTACTCGCAGAGAGAACGTATAGCTGTCGACGTCGGTGTCTCGCGCGTCTTCTTTGTTGCGCCACAACGGAAACCCGCGTTCGTGGGGGGTTGCATTTACCGTTGGCTGGTACCAGGGAGTAGCGCTTGCGCAGGGTGACCAAACGCATGCGGTGTCTCACTCACTGTTTTGCGCGCATACACCATCCGACTATGGTTGATGGTGATGGCCCGTAAGTATAACAGAGACAGCGTGAAACATTGGTAGTTGTATAACTATATAGATTGTCTCGTGTATAACAGAGAAAGAGAATGCGCGCGCGAGAAGTGGTTGTGTAGGGAGAGAGTGTGGAGCTCGTCATTCGAAGCCCGCCAACGGAGGAGCGAGCAGCCACGAGACCGGGAGTATGTACCAAGTGAATTACGTGAATTCGCTTATTTCGTAAAGCGTTTTATCTGAATCCGCCCACGAGCGAAAAAAAACGTCAGGTAAATCGGTATAATCAAGTGTGGTGATAAATATCGGTGTCCTGGTGTATCACTTTATATGCATAATAATTATATATATTAATAATAATATATAATAATTATAGTAATTCAATTGTTTATATTTACAATTGTATAAATACTATGATTGTTCAAGATTAATAATTATATAGGTATTTGTTTAGTGTGATGAATAATGATCATGCTATTATTATTGTATGTTTAACTGACAATTTCATCTTTATCACGTGGATTACGTCTATCAAGATTCGATTTAATGAGGAATGAATTTAATTAATATCCTCTTGCTAATGCTTTTAATATTGAATCATTTGTTTCTGTGTTAATATTTATTGACTGAATTGAGTGAAAAAATTGGAAGCGAAAGTAACAAAAAGAGTGACTGTTGTTTATTTTACCACGGAATTAAAATCTTTGACGGATATATTCTTGTGTGTAATTAAACGAGAAAAAAACAAAACATGCGTGTGTGAGGAATTATATGTCTCATGGTGGTGTGTTATTATTGATCGTCGGTAAAACAGTGCCGATTTCTGTTTCAACAAACGTCCTTTCTCCCCCACTCTCATTTATCCTCGCTGCAATTTTATGATTGTGAATACACCGGCTTGAGGGAGAGCCAATCCGACGCCAATGATTCGCGTCCATAGCCAACTGATGTTTTGTCACATTGTCATTGAATGACAAAAAATAAAATAAAATCATCCTTATAAAATCAATAATAATTATTCAATTGTGTGTTTAATAATTTTTTTTCAATGAAATTAAATTTTTCTTACTCTTCAAATAATTCAATGACGCTTTTATAAAGTAGGCAATTTTTTTATTCGCCAATACACACTCACTTGTATGTATCTCGTGTATATACAGATATACAAACAAATAAATTGCTGAAGGTACCAACAATTGATGGTCACGGGTGTGAGGGTCGATCGGTGGCGATTCGACACGAGTCGTAAAGTTCGCGGAAACGAAGCGCGCTAATTCGGCGAGGCGGACAGCGAGCAGAAGCGCCTGTCGGGATTCTCCGAACGTGTCCGAGCCAAGTGAAAACAAAACAACATCGTTGGCTATTGCTCTTGCTTCCTCTCACACGCGTTCACCGTCCGTGAGACCGTGAGAGACGAAAGTGGTGGGCGATTAAAAAAAACAAAACAAAACAAAAAAAAAAAATTATCGTCGCATCGTAGCATAGGAATAATAAAAATATAAAACGAAGAACAACGGGACTATTTTACGGGAGCTAAATAATATACATAATTTTGTGGGGACATAATAATAGTATACACGAAGAGAGCCTAAAAAAAAAAAATATGAGAATGAAATAATCGATATAATTCCATTCTTCGTGGTATACAGTTAGTAATAGTCGCTTATCAAGTGTATACAGAGGTTTACAACGGCTCACTTATATATATATTTATGTATACATATATATGTATGAATATATAATATATATATATATATATATACATATAAACGAGAAGAAAATCTCGCGAAAGCACGTAATATAATCGTGTTTGTGTATAGAGTACAGCGCGAACAACCGGTTCCCCTATAGTTGGCGAAGGTGCAACGTCGCTTCTTTCTGTGGCTCCGAGACTCATGTTTTACCTGGCTTTTCAACACGACGTTGTCTCCTCTCCACATACATAAATCCCTGTATCTCACCTAGGATCCTAACGACTCGCAGTGTTTTATCATCAATGGATACATCATTGTGATTTTAATTCAGCGAAATTCAATTGCATAACAGATTGGATTGAAAAACACACATTGTGTATTCTGTCCTGCATATTATATATATATATGAATATTTTATATACTAAATGTATATATTAAATATAAATATATGCGGTAATGACGTTAGTGTGTGAGAATTAATTAATGCATCGATTAATTTGTTAAATTATTTAAACAACAGCAGTGACAATTTGCTTTTTACCACGAGCAAATTTCACTTATTTGTTATTATATTTGCTTTGCATCATTGAATCGATTGTTTTTATTTTGTCCGCTTGGTCATCGTTTATTCAACGAGATCGATACCTCGTAGTTCTCGTTTCATTTTGCTTTTGTATATACCTATCGTGATACAAATACAGGTATACGTAAATCACGCCCGCTGCGTGAAGTGCAATCAACCTACGTTCACAATTCAGTATAAATATTTTCCGCTGTTTTGATTTGTTTTATTTTCTATTTTATCCCCTTCTATATCACTTCATTTTTTTTTTTTCCCTTTCTTCTATTTACATTTTTTCGTACAGTATAAATACAATTCCCAGTGATAAGTCGAGAGATTTAATGGTGTATTAAAAGTGATTTTTGTGCGTGCGTTCGTGTTTTATATTGAGTGACCAAAATTGTGAACGGTATTTCAACTTGACCGGGGGGAAAAAGTTTAATAAAAAAGAAAATTATAAAAATAATATAATCGGATTTTAATCGTCATATTGTGTGTATCAGTGAGAATATCAGAAAGCAAATAAAAACGTCGCCACATCAATCATTTGACAAAGTGAGTACACCAATTAGTTTTTCATCATTAAAATAATAATCACTACAATAAGAGTTAATATTATTATTTAGTGTTTAAATGGGTTGTTAGATAAGTTAGCGGAGGGCTGAATGAATTGAAATAGGTAAATTGTGTAGAGAGATATCTCACAACCATTGTGTACATCTTCCACCTGCGTATTTTCTCTATTAGAATTTACGTCGTTTCACGCTCTGCAGAATCTCACGCGGTTTTATTCGTTTTGTACAGACATTACCTTTGCTCACTATCTTTCTCTCAGCTACTACATACTATTTATGTATATGTATGTATGTATACATACTATGCTCTCACTTTATCGTATCTTTTTCCTTCTCATATAATTTTTTTTTTATCCTTATTGCTTATTCTCAGAGCTTCACCTTGTTCTCTTTTGGCAGCGGCATTTTGTTCCACCGCCAAACCTCTTGAGAATTTTGCAGATTGTAAGATTTAAAACACCCCAGTAACCGTAGGGTCGCCATCGTGTTGGAAATGGAGAAAGAAAAATTGAAAAATGTAATTTTTTTTTGCTTCTAAAACTTTTTTTTTTTTTTGCTTCTTCATTGTATTGTATAACACTTGATATTTTTATTGAATGACAATGAAACAATGTAAAATGAAATAATAATTTTGAATGATTAATTTTAGATTTTTGGTATTTATTTTGTAATTGAAAGATTATTCTTTGATATATATTTATGTATGCAATTGCTGGTGGCGGTTTATTGTAACGTATAAATTTACATAGCGTCCAATGAATTAAATATTCAACTATATATAATTAAAGAAGTTGATATAAAAGTTGAAGCAACGAGAAATGTCTATTTACATTGTATTCCTCTGGTAATGATAAAGTCATGAAAATAATTATTTATATATAAAAATTGTTAGTTTCTGATTATCTTTTATGGTTTTGAAATTTTGTATTTATTGTATTTACATATAATTTGTACTTAAATAAACTATGTATACATAAATATACTTTAAGATAGAGAAAATTGAAAACGTCACCAGTTTTTTCCGTGTGCATTTGAATGTTGATGTCGTGGGGTTTGGTATGATAAAAGAAATGACGGGGTCAAATTGAGCGCAGTTAATGTGAAGACGAAGTAGAGGGAAGGGCAGAGAAACAGTTGGGTGCTTTACCGCGAATTGTCGTAGCTATAGAGAAAACGTGACTGCAATAACGCCCAGACAAACCGTTCGATTCAGCTTCTTCTTTGTCTCTTATTCGTATAGTCTGTGATGGTACCATTCGAATCGGGGACTGAGCTCCAAGGTCTATATTGCGCTGGAGTCTCTTTCTTTTCTGTCTTCACTTTTCTCAATCTCCAAAGCATTCCACACGCTTGTATTGTATACCTATGTTATTTAATCTTCCTATATTTTTACTGGGATAGGTATATCATTCAGTCTACCGAATCACAAGTCAATACAGAAACGATACACAATTTTAAAATTGGTTATAATAAATAAAACAAATAAATATATCTTTGAAATGATTTTTCGAATGTTTTTTATTGTTTTGATGAGAGTTATTTATTAATCAATAATGATGTTGTTATTGTGTCTTTTATAAAAAAAAGTTTTGTTCATTTTTATGTTGAAGGTGAACGATTGGACGGGTAATTTTCTTCAAGGTAGTGGTTATCAAACGGCTTCAAAATTCAGCCGGACATCATGCCGTGGTTCATCCTTTTTCTACTCCTGCTAGCTGTGATGGAGGCCTTCCCAAGGGAGGCCACCTGTTCACGTTTACCGGACATCTACTGGAACTCCACCAATCCAATGTAAGTCACGTATTAGTATTTTTCTTTATAGTTATATATACATGGATGTCTCTTGTTTGCCTTTTACTACTACTCTTTTTTTTTTTCTTTCTTCCTTACCCTGTTATTTATTCTATATTCGATACGTGTTATTGAGAATCGTTGGATGGGATTCTCCGATTTAAGTCAACTTTTCTCATTTTACTTTATGTCGTTATTGCATACAGAACACACAAAAGCGGCATTATATATATAAAATCGTGTCGTTGCGTTACAAAACATTTATACTAAATTCTTGTGTTTATTTTTTAGTAGATAAGAAAAATAGCAGGATTAAACGATAGAATTTTTACAATTTATATATAACATTTCTTCATTTTTCGTATTTACATATTATTTATTTATTGTCACTGACAACGGTATATTTATGTTGATACATATATGGTTAGATGATTTTACAATGTTTAGTCAAGCAGAAGATCTCGTGGCTCGCGTACGTACAATGGAAAATATAAAATCAATGAAGCAAAATGGATCGATCACGCGAATCGGTTGAATGATAGTAGAGGACAAGAATAGAAGTGGTTTGAGGATGAGGGGAGGGAATAAAAGGAAGGGGAAAGGCGCGAGAAATTGAGGGGTTGGCCTATGGTGAATGCTGATAAATCGAAATCGATCCTTGATAAGATTTCACAATCGACTCGCTGGGTTTGAGTTTGTCGCTCGAGCTCGCGCATTTACGCTCGAATAGAACTCAACTCTATTCTCTATATACCATCACTTTCTTTCCACGTGGACGAAAGTACGTTGGAATGTTACTGCAGCAATTGTGAAGCGTCGAGCGTACCAAGATAAAATATGAAAAAAAAAAAAAAAATTATGTAAAAGAAAAAATACATACATTTTTTTTCTTTCTTTCATATTAATTAATTCCTCGCTCATTTTTTTTTCGCTGATTGATTTTGGATAATTCTCAATGGAAATTGCGAAATATAATTTATATTCCTTTTATTATAATTATTGATGAGTGATATGATTGGCAGAAGACTGTGAATATAATGACGATACATCATTCTCAGTTTATCGTTGTCATTTGCACCCATATGTTTACATACGAATATGTATATATATTATATATACTTTACCACACATAATTTTTTTCCCTTTTTTTTTTTCTACTCATATATCCACTCTCTTTCTCTCTTAGTCTTTCGCTCATACTTGATTGTGATGCTGCCCCTCATCGACTTTATTCTACGTTCCGTATTCTCCTCTCGCACTTTCCCATATACCGGTGATGTGCCTCGGGGCGGCTTTCAGCGAGATTGATAATTTATTTAAGTGTCAGTCGCGTTAAAGCGTAATGGCTGAATATGAATTGCCAAAATCAAAATGTCACGCCGCAAGCATTGTACGAACAACATAACGGCAAAAAATTAAATTGTTGTTCGATTTTTAATTTACCATTCACGTCTATAATCTATTTTCATTCGATATACTTGAATCATATATCTACATAAATATTATACAGCTGCAAACAAGTGTACACATGTATATGTGTCTATAAACTTGAGTATAAATTTGAAAATATAGACACAATAGTTTGAGGGTAAAATAAAAATTTTTCCGTCAGTGTTTGTAATAAGACACTATACAATTATTTGAAGTGATTTTTTATCGATCATCAATTGATATATATTTCTCTTTTAATGTTTTTTATTGTCATTGTTTTGTGGTTAGTGAATCAATTAAATATTCATTTCATAATTTAGAACGTATATTATTTGTATTATTTTCATTAATTTGTCAATGAATAAATATTACTGATGATGAAGGCAAATCTTTACTATTGATAAGTAATTTTTCATGAAGGCGCGCACTTAAAGTTTTATATGACAAGTGCAGTGTTCGTAAATGTACATAGGAATATACAGGACACGTCAATTTGTCATACAAGAGGATGTTAGAGTGTAGGCACAGATGCACAACGTACACCACCACCGGTTCAAACTGATTACCGCCACCGTCACGGCGCCCCATTCTTGGGTTATAAACTACAGCTGATGCCAAATGCATATATATGTATTAAATACATATATACATCTACCATCTATGCACGTATAATATTTTCGTCATGCTTTCTCTTTCATCTCTGTGTGCTCTAAATTTTTTTTATCTGTGTTTAATTTTTAAGGCACTCTTGTATATTGAACATAAAGAAAATTTATTTCTCCTCTTGCTTTTTTCCCTTTTTTTTTATTTTTTATTTAGAGATATAGTTTTCATTTATTATTAAGTTCATACAGGTTGTCGATTTTTCTTGTATGTAGATGTGAAAACAGTTCAATACACATTGGTTAGATATATGCAATATGCATATATACAAATAGGTTTACACAGGTAGTGTCTTGGGTGGTATATGGTTTGTAAATAAATTATATGAGCGTGGTTGACCGATAAATAATACATTTATTGTGCTTCATATATTTATGTGTGTGACGTTTACAATCGTTGATTTTTTTTTTCAACTTTATTTTCACTATGGCGATGACAAATTTATATTACCTTGTTAGCTGCTGGCGACAACTTGATAATTGATAGTTGTGATAGCGGTTATTGAAAGTATAAATAAGTAAATAATTTTTGTTGATTTTCTCTTTGCATTTATATATACATCTTTGTGTATAATTGACTCTCAGAATCATTAATATGTCTGGAGATTTAAGATGAGCTTGTGAATTCGGAGGCATTTTATACTTCATTCAAATAAAGAGTACATTCATTGAGTAAAAGTTTGTGCAAAAAAATGAATAAAAAACTTGCAAAATAAATTTTTTGTTTTGCGTTTTTTTTATCTTTTTTTGTTTCTGCTACTGACGCCATTTAATCCAAGTATGGATTTTATCGATATTCATTGCATTGCAATCAATCGTTTTAGCTATTCCAGTTGGAATATCACATTGGCCTCATTTCATGGATTAACCATTGTCCCAGTTTGACTCTCCGTGCGCCAAGCGTCTTCTAGATTCTATAATCCTCTGTTCTCGTTTACGCGAACGAATCCCAGAAGATTCTAGTGAACCAAAAAGAGACTAAACGATCTGGGAGCATCTTCTTACTTACCCCTACTCATTCACCCCTTTCTCTAACTTTTTATTCATTCTGTGTTTTTTTTTTTTTGTTTTTACTAGACTTGGGGAGAAAAAAAATAGTTACAGCTTCTTCGCTTACTTGATTCGTAATTGGATTTTTTTTTATATTCTCTTCCAGTTAATTTTTTTTTTTTTTTATGTTTTACGCTAATCTCTGTAGTTGTGATTCAAACGAGCATTCATTTTTCACCTTAGTCAGTGTTATATCTAGCTGTGGAATATTTCGTTGCATCCTGATAGACTCGTGATTTTAGTTAATCAAATATAAACAGATGGAAGTTACAAACTAATCGAGTAATCCTATATATCGCAAACCCAACGGGGATCTAATCTGATTTTCAATCCCCTTGACGATCAGAATACAAATGCTGTAGCAATTATTGTATATATATTTATTCTATCCTATATGTTATACATATATTGAATTTATTTATCTTTTGAAAAAATATAAAATTACTTATCTAATTTATCTTTTAATACACTGCAATATATTTTTTTCTATTTGCGTAATGCGTGCATTATATGAGTACTATTCTACGAAATATTTTTATTTATATTTTTCAAAGGATACAAAACACTCTGGATCATATCAAAATGTATATATAAATTTAGATTTTTACATTGAACACAGTTCGACCACTGTATTTGACAGGAATTTTTCATTTTTTTTTTTTTTTTCGAAGCCACATATTCTATTTAATTCACGAATGATATTTTTTATTTTTTTTATACACATGAAATTTCATTCTTTTTTTTTTTTCTTTCAAAGTAATACACGTTATTTTCTGGTCTAGCCATTGCACAATAGTAGCCATCATTCGCATTTATTTGTATTTCGTTTTTTTTTTTTTAGCTCACTGCATTTTTATTTTTCCACCAAATGAAATGACAGACTGAAATTTTTCCAATGTGCATCACATACAACATTTATACGTTCATACATACATGCATGCACATGTATATATGTCTACATATATACATATATACATACAAAAACGAATTTAATAATACACAATAAAAACGAAATTAAAATTGGCATATTTGAATTTTTCAAACGATAGAAAGCACGTAGGAAAATACGTGCGCGGGTGCAAGATATATATAATAACCGCAGATGCAATGTGTTAAGGTGTAATGATATGTATATATATGTATGTAATACATATATATAACATATATACACTACATATTCGAGTGAACTCGTGAATTCAATTTCAAAGTTCCATTATACACTCGTAAGAGTTCTTCCATGATATGTATGTAGAAGTTATATCGTTCTGTGCACACTGCTGCTGTGTTTTATAATAAATTGCGTTCAACTATTCGGCTTTGAGTAAAATGATCCTTGAATAAATATACATATCATCATATATATATAATATATAAAATAATTTACGGCGCGTGAAAAATAATCTGAAAGTAAACGAATAATATTGAGCAATACCCGGAGAGAAGTGCGCGCGATGAGAAAGAAATAAAAGAGAAGCGATAATAATAATAAAAAAAAAAAAAAAAAGAATAAAAGTAAAACAACACATCGAAGAATTAATAGACGTGCAAAGTACCCTCTCGCGAAGCGCTGAATCGCGAGGATATTGCTGCCGGCAAGAGGAGAAGTGTGCGGTGTGGGTTAAGTTGGACTTGCCTGTGTACTGCGACCAAGCATTGTTGTGCGAATGCACATATATACATATACATATCCAGCAGTGAGAAATAGCTTGTGGAGCTGATGTCGATCTATATATACATATATATTCAGTGGGGTTGGTTGAATCCAAGGACCCTCGAGTGGCTATTAATTCGGCACACTCTCGGTCTTCGTTCAACAATAAGCGTGAAACGCCAATTCATATTCTCCGTGCCTTGTGTACCGGTTCCTCGAGTACAAAGGTGACTTGCCCTCAAAGAGCGTTGCTATATATATACCATTATATACATATACATACGTACATATATATAGCGTGGATTTGTCCTGTGCCATGCTACATATATATATTTTTTTTTTTCAGCTTACATTGCGCCTCAAATAATTTATTCCATTCTTTTCCATTCAGTGAGAAATAAAATAAAAAGTTACACAATGCCAAATGTGTGATAAATTATTATTTAATTTATGTCTTTAATTTCCTAGATTTAATTAATTTATTCAAGAATATTTGTAATTTTTTTATTTCTTTTTTATTGATTCGAATAAAGTTAATGGGTCGTTTATGTATATATATGAATGATAATTCATAAAATCTGAGATGTTATGAGTTTGGTATTTATGTATAAGATATTTGGGTGGGTAAGTTTGTTGAAAACAAGGTGGCGTGTTTGCGTTGGAAGACTATACTGAGTGATGGTATGATGGTATTCAAGGTAGTGGCTCGATATATATACATATATATTCATTCATCGGTATCGGATAACTCAGGCGGTCGCAAAAGTTTGCTTGTTGGTGTGGCTTTATATGTTCCCTTCGAAGAATGCGAGAGTGTGTGGTACTGGCCGAGATAAAAATGAGCTTGGGTTTGTCGGCCCCCGCGTAAAGTGCGAGTGAGACTAACCAACGATGTCTGGGGTACACGACGTAAGATCTATACCGTGAGACGCTGGATGATGAAGTGGGATCGCTGGTGAGAGGGAAAGGAGCAAGCAAACAGAGGCAAAATATCTGGAGAAGGAGGTTGAAGCAACAGTGAACGCGCGCAAAAATAAAATAAAATTAAACCGAAGAATTGACCGGTTTACCTTTCGGTCCGGACGGTGGCTAGCTATGTGCAGTGGCGAATCCTCATATAGGGTGTCCACATTCTTTCGTTACACACTTCCTTTTTTCATTATTAAATATGAAATTATATATTTATTAATTTTTTTTTCTCAATTTTTTCATTAATGCGATGAAATTTATTGTTGAAGAATGACAATTATATTATGTTATACACTGTGAGAAGTTTTTAGTCAGGGTATAATCATAAAAATATAGTAATTCCCTTATGAAACTTGTGAATTATAATTGATGTAGGCATTAACACTGTATGTTAATATAACCTGCACATTACGATTCTAACAACGATCTCATTATATTTATACTTATGATACTTGTACGATTCAGTTGACTATTACAACAGTTTCAATAACTATCCGACGTTAACTAACGAGCAGATACGTAGTAACTATATTTTTTATTTGTCTTGTTTATAAGCAATATGCAAATAAAAAATATGTTTACCACATGCATGTTGACAAGTTGATTCTTTATGTAGTTATTTCGCTCTTTAAGAGTTGATTATCATAACTAAGTGAATCATTATACTGAAATCTTGTTATAATATATGAAAATATACTTACACTGGACATAGAAAAAATTAATGTGAATGCTAGAATTAAATAATTATCACTTATTATTATGATAACTATACATTAATTTCGTTGAGTGTACTTCGTATTTGTATAACATTTCTCTTTCGGTTTTAATTCATATATCTCAGAATTTTTTTATTTCCTTTCTTTTTTTGTAGTCATCATAGTTTAGTTAGAGTAGATTGATATACGCGCGAGATCATATACATACGTATGTGGACTTACTTGATGAGAGGAGTTTCAAAAGTTGAGTTGTATGCATATTCGAGTTGAATCCCATATGTGCTCCGGTCTTCATACGATCAAATATATACACATAGTGGACATGGTTAATTTCGCGCTACTGTGATTTCAAACTAGCTAACCACTTATATACATATATGTAATCGTTGGCAATTTATTTTGCGTACTCATATACAGTGCAGCGCCCTGAAGTCCTTTGTCGAATTGTCCTCGCGTTCACAGCATTATACTGTGACATTACCGGATCGTTAACTCTCGATCGTGCAAACTGTTTGAGGTAATGATCTTGTGCACACCAAGTAACAATAAGATCCGGTAACTCTAACGCTGAAAAAAATAAATTCAACTTGAAATTATTTATTATCAATATATATAATGAATTTTAAAATAAATTACAAGTGATGAAAATTGATAAAGTCATGTATTAATACATTGATATATGAAGCGAAATTATTGTAAATATTCACAAATAAATTAATTTCGAATAAAAAAATATTTCACCAATATATTAATAATTAATTTCAACATATGATTATATATTTGATGTTAAATAATTATAGATATGAGAAAATATTGAGTTTAATATGAATATATTCTGCTCACGGCTATTACTGTAAACTTATTGTATTTATATTGTATTTGATGTTTATACAAATATTATATAAAATAAATATATATATATATACATTGAGCTGTGCGCTGTCGGTTTTAAAGCGCATTCGGCGGATATGAGAGTGAAGGGTCGAGAGCAATCCGCTTTAATTACGCAAGCTACTAGCCTATATTGTTGTCTAATATTTGCAGAACGATCGATAGTCGGTTAGAACCATGGTCGCAATGCTATTCTATATTATTGGATATATATATTTAAACATATATATATATATATAATAGTTGGATGGCATAAACGTTGTGCTATGTGACGCGTATGTCTAGCATATACAATCATGGATATAATAGTTGAAAGCTGACATGCCCAAGAGGCAATAATTGTGTGGGATGAATTTTACAGTGAAATGCAACGCGTTATATATTCAACATTATTCATAATTATTATTATTAAAAACATTCACACATTGAATATTTACTCAGTTAAAATATTTTAATTTTAAATTTATTTATTAATTAAAAATGTTGAAGCATTAAAATATTGATATGTATATATGTATATATGATATGATAGAGAGTTAAATATGACAGTAGTGTGAGACTGCACAGGGGATTAATTAAATAGTTCCTTTGGTAGAAAATTTCGCGGACAAACTTTCTCATTATGCTGAATTGTTGATTCGCAGCTTGAGTTTCATCTCGTTTAGCTAACTGGACTTATTCCACAGTTATTGTATCCTCTCGTGGATTACTACTACTACTATACTGCTGCTATATTTTTATATATGTACATTCGTAGACTGACTTTGATAAGCTCAATAAAAAGCTTATCGTTTCGTTATCTCAACTGAAACTACATTTAAGTAGAAAAATAAAATATAAATAATAAAGAGAAGAAAAATTTCTGAAATTTTTATGCTTAACCAGATATTAAAAAGTAAATTTGCAGTATAATCATCACAAAATTAAAAATTGAATCAATTATAAATATAAATATTAATATTTATTTTCATATATTTTAATAATAATTATCGTGATAATTAAAATAAAAATATAATTTATATATTTACGTTTACATATATAAATGTACTTGAGTCATTCAGTGGATTATAGTGAGAGTATGAGTGGTAATAGAAGTTGTTTCTCTCACGTACAGAGAATATAATCTCACGTGAGAAACAGAATGAATAATATCAAGGGCTACATTTGTGTCTACTGTAATCCCCAACAATGTCTTGAGGCGCCTACGTAGCTTTGACATGGTAATAAGCGCCACATATATAGTCCATTCTTATGCCACTGACCCACAAAGAGCGCATTTAGATTCCAGTGTGGCACAACATCGTGCATCACAGCGAGGCGTTATATTGTAATCTCTCTTTGTACATATACATATATGTACAAATATATGTATGTTTATGTCTGCATATATATACATTTACTACTCTGACATTTGCTGCAATGCTTTGTCTTCTAAGGATCAACGCCACGTTGTATCTATTCATCTAAAATGTTATCAATGCGTATAGGTAACTATATATATATATTTAATATACATATTATATACATAATATAGCTTTATATAATTATATTATGTATTTACATTACATTATTTAAAATAATTTATGTGTATTTCAATTATAGTATATTTTTATGCGTTAAATTTTTACAAGCCATTAAACATGATGGCGTGAAGAAGTTAATTGAAATAAAATAAAATAGATATTTATCGCTAATGTTCAAACGCATAAGTCACAGTCTGAGTCTCATCATCATCCTCCTCCAAAGCGTTAATTCGTTGATGATAGATGTTCAACTGAGAGTTGATATATGACCTCGTAAAGACTTAATGGAGCGACACGCGATTCACGCGCTCAAGCGAATCGCTCGTCCTATCGGCGTCTTTCGTCACGCAACGCTCTGATCGTGTTATATATATATGTATGTTTATATATAAGTATATATATCCATCAAGGATATATGGATATGTTGTGTTTATATGTGTATATGCACGAGTATGTAATTAAATTTTGCTTATGTACTAATATAAGTGTAGTACATATACGCATTTTACTTTCAAGATTTAATTTTCGCATAATTTTATGTGTGTAAATGTGAAATGATATTTTATTCATGCAATTTGCGGTATTTAATTTTGAATTATCTTGTTTCAGTTTTATTTTATTTATTTATTTATTTATTTTTTTTTATATCGTTCGATTTTATCTGGTTATGTCATTTATACCATTGCCATAGATGAAATAGAAGATTGCGATGTAGGATTTTGCATATAGTTGTATTCGTATATGCTTACATACATTCAAAGTTCGTATAACCAATCGTGTATATTTACGGGGTATGGATTTGGAGGAAGTGTCAGCTATACCGCGACGCAAGTCGAGCGAGGTAAACCGGAAATGAAGAAAGTTGCTCGGCGCCGGGGAAAGAATTTTCACCCGCCGACGCGCTCGCACATTCACATACGCATTGAATTTATGTACTTGTATATATGTATGTATTTATTTGAGAATAGTGGGTACATGTCGAATGGTTAAAGCGTTATATATAGGTTTGTGTATGTAGGGGTCTCACGTCGACTGAATTTCTCTAGCGGTAACGACTTGGAAATCCATTTGTCTTCTGTGAAATGATTTGGGGAGCGGATTACAACGGATTTTTAGGGGTTGTTTTTTTGTGTGTGTGCTTATGTGTGTAAGAAACGAGTCGTCGATTTCTTTTTCTTCTAGTTCAGAAAGTTTTAATATGAGATTAAATAAAATTATGACTTTTCATATGATATATAATATGGGTGGTAATCATAATAAATATTTTGGAATGTATACGATATTTTAAATGGAAAATCAGTTGTGTTTGTTGCATTCGTGGTTGAGTATTTTAATGTGTTTTTAACTCAATCTATATATGATGAGGTGTATATATTTTTGACTGATATATATAAGAGAATTAGAAAAGAAAGGTGTATAAGTATAAAGTGAATGAAGAATAACGGGATTTTGTTTTGAGAATAGTGATACAGAACGGAAAGAGAGACAAGAGAAAAAAGTTACTGTGAGGAAAAAAAAAAAAGGGATGATCCGTATCATCCAAAGAGCTTTCTCCTACATGCAGTGTACACACTGCATCTGATGAAATAAATTTCCTTTCATCAGTGTATTAAATTCAATTCATTTAACAATAATAAACTATTTTTCCTTGATAAAAAAAATTGTGTAAACAAAATCAGTCGACTCAAAATAAAAAATAAAAAAATAATGAATAAATGAAATAAAATGTGAAAACCATTTAAATTCACTCTTTCGCACGATCTACTCATCGGATTTTCACCAAGCGACTCATTTCACCGAAATTCCGCGCTCAAATCGGTACGATTTAATCCTCCGAGTCATTGACGATGCGATGCTGGCAACACAGAGAGGGGGGTCGAAGCCATAGCGGTGGCGGACAGGGAGGTGAAGAGGAGTGAGAGAGGGATGACGTCGGACTACGAAATGGCGTGGCGAGGGTGCCACCCCTTTGTTGCCCTTCCGTGCACGGGCTGCTTTCTCATCCTTTCTCTCCTAGCATCGTTTATACGTTTGGATTTGCTATCCGCCTCTTTCTCTTTCTCTCTACTCTTACTTTCTCTTTTTCTTTCACTCGCTCTCTTTGCATTCTCATTCTCATTTGATTCCCCAAGATGATGTCACCCCATCGTCGTCGTGTTCTATATAAACTTGAGAATTGTTTTTTTTTTTTATTTTATTTTATTTTTTTCATTTGCTCTTTCTCCTCTTTGCCAACCTGGAGCGAAAGAAAAAAAAAATTGTGATAAATCTAAGGACAATAAATTTATTCTGTTTATGAGGGAAAATTAATTTCGTCGAGATGTCGTAAAGTCTCTCTTCAATTAATTCGCATTGTTGGCAAATACTCAACTTTTGGAAAGTATAGAAAATCGATTGAACCAACAATGGCTTTATATATTTATATCTAAGTATACATGTAAGTATATATGTCTGTATATATAACCATCGTCTTCAATTCCTGATTCTTCATCTATTGTGGCGGATTCTCGGTGACGACGTCGTGTTTCCTCCCTGTCAGTTGAGTGAAAATACTTATTAACTCTCGCCACACTGACCCATCTATCTCACACGCTACATTACATCTCACTCGTCTTCTTCTCCCTTTACCACGGTGTATATTCGTTCTTTTTTCTTTCTTTCTGCATCTTTGTTCCCTTCCGTGTCTGAACTCCTTTCATCCGCAGAATATTGTGTAATGATGTCTAACGCCAGGTCGAAGATGTTCGCATCGCAGGAGCATTATCGTCGCCAGTGTGTTTAAATGAGCGTGAACATTGTGAAAATATTTTTTTCTCTCTTGATCTCTCCGTCTGCGAAAAAGAATAAATAATAATATAAGACAAAAAAAAAATATATAAAAAATTTTATTACAATTGTTCTGTGAAAGTATTTCAATTGCTTGCTAAAGTTTTTCGTTGTCTGCTGTGTTCATTATACAGCAGACTAAATATTTTCGTGCTAGTATAATTTTTATATTTGTTTTTTTTTAACCGTCTGGATCTTAGTCTTGTGTGCGCAGTTGTCAGGGATGACATTCTCCAGATAATTTTCTTTCTCCACAAATCAGAGAGAACGTCGTGAAAATTAACTCTTTCAGTTATACCAAGTGTTTGAGAAAAAAGTACAAAAGTGCAAGAGCAAGATGCAGCAAGGTTATCAGAACAGTATGGTAATAAGTACGGCCTTGCTCGTTGCATAATTATGGTAATTTGTTAATAAAGGCTCGACCGACTTCTCTTTAGTTAAGGCTATGTCGTTATAATATATATACACACACACAACAGCTTTTAATATAGATCATTTATAGAATATATATGCTTCATATACATAGATCTAAATATAATAGATGATCTCGTATCATGAATTTCTCCTTTACTAAAAAATATTATTTATTTTATTTAGCAATAATAATTATAATCTCGCAAATGCGAAAATTTTTAAGTGAAATTCAAGATGACTCTATCGAGAATTATTTTCTCTGTTGGTCTTGAGTGGATGAAAAACGAGTGCTTGGCTGTCGAATGAACGACTCAAGAGGAGATTGGCTTGACGAGAGCGAGATGGAAATAAAAGGAAGGAATAAAAAGGAAAATAAAATGGGGAGTGAAGAGAAAGAGAGGATGAGACATCCGGGTTTATTCGATGGTATATACACTTATATTAAATATATATACATACGTATATCTATATAAAAAGCAAAAGAGAAAGATAGACTAAGGGATGAACACTCGTCTTTTCTTTTGTCCTGTTGTACAAGAGTGGCAGAAAGTTCCAAAAACATCCGATCTGAGAAAAGACGAAAGTCCTTCTCGCTTTTGACGACGAAAGGGACAAGCATGCGGACACTCATGTATCTCTATCCTGTTTACACATATACATGTGTGTGTGTGTGTGATGTATCTTTGCTACTTGTATTTCATTTTCTCTTTTACTTGTCCACTGACCGTGTGGGTTTTGGTCCTTTATAAAATGATCGCATGAAAGGGAAGAATTGTTATATATATACACACACACATACACAATTGTGAATTTATATACGTGTAGAAATACCAAAAAAGCTTCAAGCACGACGAATGTTAGATGCTTAAATGGATGGAAAAAAGAAGAAGAAAACGAAAGAAAGCTACGACAAATCAACTATAAATATATATAAGAAAAAGTGAGAAAAAAGCACATTTGGTTGCTTCCTCTGTAGCGCATATCAAATGCTATTTTCCTTTGTATTCAAAATATTTCAATGCAACCATGAGATATCGAAATATCATTCAACATACAAGATCTTTCAGGCATATATTTTTTTTTTTATTTATTTCGCAAGCATCATACGTGCCTATGTATTGTATACCGCTTCAAGTATTGTACACACCTTCTTGTAAATTTTTTTCATTGGTAATCCATATATACACATCTATCCACATACATATATGTGTGTATTTTATATAGTGTATTGTGACAAGTATAGATACACGTGATGCAATTTTTATATCGATAAAATTTCAATATTTAATATTTCAAAAATTTTTCTACGCTGGCAAAATTTATTTCTCTCATCGTTACCTACAGCATTTTATATATGTGTGATGGGTTGACCATGGAAAATGGCCGAATCTTAACGTCTCATCCCTTATACATAACTTTATATATACATACACATATGTACAAATACATATATATACATATATTTTAGTATTTATGTATAACTTATACATATCTGTATCGTAATATTTATCATAAGATATATATTTTACTGAGGGTATATAACCCTGTGTATATATACAAATGTAAACCAATATATGTATGTATGTACATATCTATATGGATGGTAGATCTGTGAGTTTATGCCAATGGACTTTGATCGGTTAGAGCGTATACCATATATATAAGGAGCATATCGATAGAATATATACCCAAAACCGTTCTACTTTTTCTTCAAACGTGATTATTTATCTCGTTGAAAAGTCCTCGATCGGTTTATCCGCACATACATATAGATAAATATACCGACGAATTTATATATACCTACACAAGTTGTGTGATGTAAAGAGAAATCTTTCATGTATATCATCTATGATTTTCTCTATCGACGTCATGGCTATATACTGTCGTTGTTATCGTGTATAAATCTGTCGATATACATAGAATAAAATTGAGTGAATGAAATGAATTTATCATTTAGAAATACACAACAGATTTTGAATATTATGTGGCAAATAGTTATTTATAATCTTGTAAAATATAATTTTGTTGATATATTATAATATAATGATTTCTCATTTGCCTTAATAATCGTATCACCACTGTTGGCACTTTGAATTTTCGAATTTACTTGTACTCGTGGTGAATTATTGCTACGTGATGAAAATAATAGCATATTATCCGATTATTATAAACTTGAATGACCCTTTTCATATTTAACTAGTTTAATTCTAAACATGGTTTTGCACTCTCTCATAGCTGTAATTCAAAAGTGTTTCATCAGGTATATATATATAAAAATAACTACGATATATTCATGCATTAATTTTAATTGTTATCGTATTCAATTTACAAAATTTACCATACATATATTTATTTATTTTTTTTTCAATAAATGTACTATTATGTATATTCAATTGTATAAAGGGTCACGTGTTATCGATATCGTCATGTCGCTATTGATATCTACTTTCAAAAGCATTTATTTCATATAAATGTATGTATAAACTGCACCTGGCTATGAAATTTTTTTTTTTTTCTTTTTCATTTATTTTGTCACAACCCAAAATTTTCAACCAAAAATGGCTATGGGCGCGAGTACCACTTTGTAAAATCGAAATTGAACGGTGCGGTGTGGCCTGTTGCTGAACGCTTGCAAAAGTGCTTTAGACGTGTACACATACACATGTGTCTGATACATATATATACGTACTGTTATACATGTATATAGTACGTACTACAACTTTGCGAGTGGAATGTGATTTCAATTCCCTCGTTTTTTTTTCTCCTTCCCTAGCGTTACCGAATTTTTTTTTTTTTTTTTTTTTATGTAACATATTACTCTTTCTGTTTGTTCGTCACGCCCGCACTTGGTTTCGTTTTACACGCGATGAATTCACGCTGTTGGACGCGCGTGCGAGCTTGCGCACTTGGTGCACGTCATTTGCTCGCGCGTACATTTCATTTTATTGCCATTTTTGAGTGTACTTTCATTGGAAACACAGAGGGGACAGAGTAAGAGAGGAATATGATGGTAATGGTGAGGGGGCGATAAAATGAGCAAGGGGTGAGAGGAATAGAGAAAGAGAGAAAGAGTAGTGTTGAGCGAGTGTCGCAGTGAGTAATGCCGAATGGCTCAAATGCGCGAAATTTTACGACAGAGAATATAAGGTTCCTGCCCGTTGATGGGCTGGCTGCAGTGGTGCAGCTATATTGGAGGCGATTCGTTGCGGAAATCGAGTGGATTCCATTTCGTTTTAATGGAGATCGCCCAGGCGATAGTTCGATTAGTAATTCAGTGGATTATTATTCCGAGAAACGGTGGATTAATCGAATATCACTCCCTCGGGCGTGGAAAGAGCGATAGAATGGTGAATAACTACATCGACTGGAAAACTCTTTCTACATAGATATACATTTATGTATATGTATATAAGAATAGTTCAACCTCATCTGGCAACTAGCTACCTACTTTCCAATTCTACTTTTCAATGAGTTCCAATCGAGAAGGAATTAAAAACGAGGAGAAATAAGAAAGGAAAAAAAAAAATTTGTCTTATACTTTTACGCACAACTGTCAATTGTTATTTTTTTTTTCTTTTATTTTTATACATATAATATTCATTTTTTCTTCGTTTTTAAATTTCTCATTATATTTTTGTTATACTGATAATATAATTCGCATGGAAGACTCTGAGGTCGCGAGAAAATAATGGAGAAAATAAAAAAAATAAATGGTATAAAAAACTAAGATCGACAAGAAAAGTGCAGATTGTTCGTGAATGCGTGAGTTGAATGTCTTTCGTTAAAACTCGGTATAGCGCTTTCCACGCAGACGGTCTTTATTGTACAATAAATGCATTACGCTAAGAAGCCATCGTAAAAAAGTTCGCCCCAGTTGCCGACAACAGCGACGACTAAGACGTTGACAACGTTGTTTTGTACTATTGCTGCGAAAGTATGCGCGCGGGATTTTGCACGCTCTTCTCTTTATTCGAGTCAACGAAGGGATGGGCGAGAGGTCATAGTTTGAAATAGAAGAGAAAGGGAGATGAAGACAGCACCAACTACGACCCTATATACCTAACCAGTATTACAATCCTACTCTGAATTTGCAGCCCATGGGGAAGAATAAGATTCACGAGTTACTTTAATGCCATAAACGGCCAGAAGTTTTCCGACACAACGACCGTTGATGTCTATATCTTTTGGCGTGTGGGTAATGCCTATTACAATGTCACTGTGAGAATATCTCGTAAAACGTTTGCATCGTCTTTTATCAAATTATTTACGTATATACATAGTAGATCATATACACAAACATATTTTTTTATGTTTATTCAATTCAAAAAAGTGTCATGAATATTATTCTATTCGTAATAATAATTAATAAATACATATTTATCTTGATGTATTTTTATATAAATTTATATTTTTTCTCCTTTGCTGCACAATCAACTGCCTGATACTATTGTACTCCAATGACAAATCGCTCGTTGTATATATTTAAGAATTAAATACATAAAAAAAAAATATTGTGAAAGCATGGAGCTATACCATTAAACTTCCCTTGGTGAAATTCATTGTTGCCAAGTATACCAGGAGCACACAAGTGTATGTTTGCTGTTGACGATATAATATTTGTGAATATATATATATAGATCCTATACGTAATCAATCATTCTACAATATTTATGAATGCAACGTGGCTTGAGTGGGACAGCATAACTGCAAATGGAGTATGATGGTGACATTGTGAGGGGTGGAATAATGATGGTAGAGTAGAGGCTCTGATGTGACTATAGAAAGAAGGGTGATCTACAAATCCATTCATTGTCGTCAAGTTATGTGGATAAAAATAAGTAAGGTTATTTGCACACCGACATCGACTATCTATTTTCAACTGCACACATTAATTTAATAGTAACATCGAGCAAATTTAGCATCAAACATTTTATGTATATTTATATTTTCTGGTGATATATATTTATAAATATATGAATATAAGGAAAAGTGGGACAATATCGATTCAATCTAACGTGGATATATTTACTTCATTCATCATTTTATTTATATCTACTTTTTGTTAATCATAAAATATCCATAAATCATAATTTTAGAATGAATTGTTTCTTTGTACTGTTTTTTATTCAAATATATGCGGATACATCAGAAGATTAGTTGATATTTAGAGGTATATATATACTTTTTTATTTTATAAAGAATATAGAGGCCAATTGCAAATCGATTTGGAGTTATCGATGATAGCAAATATCGAAGTATTTAATATAAATATATATATATATATATGTATATAATAATAGATAACGCGTTTGGTATAAAAGAGTGTAGTAGGAGGTGGTTATAAAAGGGAGATTGGTGGATGGAATGGAAAACCGTGAAAAATCGGGTACACAAGAGCCTGGGGAATTCACTAACCCGGCACACACCATTTCCCCGTGGGCTATTAGTCATCTGTGGTAGCCACACACAAAAACTGGCTTACCTACGAATGAATATGTACACTCGTGGTTCGCACGTTTGACCGTAACTAGAATAGAGAGTAAAAGAAATAAAAAACAAAATGAATAAATAAAATGGAATATAAAATAAAAGAAATGAATGAACGAACTTGACTAAATTGAATTTTTTTTTTTTTTTTACATGGCACGAGATAAGTAAAACATTTTTTTTTTTCTGATGATGAAAAAATAAAAAAGAGAAGAAACTAAAATGCAACATTGTTTATATGAATATATTCGTGAATGTAATTGAATAAATTTTCGAAAATATCTTGCGGAAATTCATATTTTTGTGTGTGTATATATATAATTTGAATTATATGTACATATATACATATATATATATATATGTATAAAATGCGGATTTTGAAATGAAGAGATGGAGTGTGCTACACGAGAAACGATTTGCACTAAGCCGCCGGCGATTATGCCACTTTAATACATGAGAACGTATCAATTTCATGCGAACAGGCTGACCCAAGCTTGGCCGCATGGGTTTCCAACATCCTCTCCCCGCTTTTCGTGACGGAGCCAATCCCGGGAAACGGCTGTCTGCTGTATACTGGAAAATGGCCGGGGATAATTAATGCCGGCCGACGATCGCCCAGATGATTAATGGCTGAGAGAAACCTGTATAATAACGTTTGCACCGCGAATTAAAGTGTTTAGCCCGCGCGTTTACAATCACCCATATGACATTGAAAACATTTTATTCTCTATATGTATATATATTTCATTCATTTTTTCAATCAAACTAAAATACAAATGTTTTAATAATATGAAACATTGCAAGACTTTTTAAAGTAAAATTGATCACTGAAATAATAAACGTAGACATTTGACAGATCAAGTATTATTGCATGCTCGTCGCGCAAGCTTATCTTTCAATTTCCTTTCTCTCATCTACGATCTTGGAAAATAAAAAGATATATAAACGCAAGACAAAATGGAATTACGGATTATTCTCGTCATGACAGTGAGCGGCAGTGCCCATCTCACTTCTATCTCCAGAGAGATTTTACACAGAATCGTATAAGGGATCGTGGCTTTGTCCCTCTCTCTCTCTCTCTTCACTCACTCTCACTCCCATGTCTTTTTGGACTATATGCCATCAGTACTAAATGCCCCGTCAAGCCAACTGACACTGACGCGATCCGCGTCAGCGAGAAGTCCTCACCTTCTCCGTATTCGTGGTGTATATAGCTGGTTGGGTGAAACAGTCCGTTGTGCATTGCCGTCCGACATTCCTGTCTCCATTCTATATAACCTAACTGGACGATATTAATAATCCTTGAAATTTAATTATACGAATTGAGCCAGTCAAGATTCTGATGCGGAAGCTTTATATGTTACAACATGAATTCGTTGAATATTTTATTCAAGTTTAGTATATTTATTTCAATCTCAAATTAAAAATGGAATATCTGTTAAGGATACATTAAATTTTTATTAGAACGATATATATATGCATATATATACGATATATATATATATGTTATTCACATATTATGAAATTAAATTACTTTGAAAAAAATTTGATTAATTACAATAAAAATTTTTAATCAAGGAGATTTTAATTACGAATAGGAGTTTAATTTGAAATTAAATTATTGAAAAGCTTTTTACGGACTATTTTTAGGTTAGAATACCAGCGACAAGTCTCATAAAAAAAAGTGTACATAGCCTCCTTTAGATAATTATATACTCATTTGAAAATGGTCTCTCTTCAAGTATTTGAGAAAGTTTTGTGTATTTGAAAATACGCTACTGGTAGTTTGATTACAGTTGCCCTGAACGAACATGCGGTTACGAATCCGTTTATTCTGCTAGTCATTTCAGTTAGCTGCCAAAGTAATGTCCTTTCCATTTATTCACATCTCACACAGGAATTCTAATTGAGGATACACACCTGTACTTTGATAAATATATATTGCAGATATATATTTTGTCGTATTATATCCTCAAAGAGCTCACGCAAATTGATCATCTAACAAGTTTGCACTTGATGAAATTTTTATTATGTACGCAATCACATTCCTACGACAAATTGTAGATACTTTATTTTTTTTTTTCTCACAAGTGAAACATTTACACAAATAAGTATAGGGCTATTTCAGAGTGATTGCGCCAAAAGTAAATTGTGCTCAAAGGTAAATATGTATAAAAGAAAATAAGACAAATACATCATATGTCCTTTGTATACATCTTGTATTCAAGGTAAAGTAGAAAATACGCGAGAAAAAACAAATGACATTGGATGATGTTACAGAGGTGAATGAGACAGACGAATGAACGAGATACAAACATGATTGTGAGATAGAGAGAAAGCGAATATAAGGTATATAGAGAGGATAAGAATGTTGATTGGCCTCAAATTGAATCCCGTTCATTTATCACTCTGCTTCAGTCGTTTCGAGATCTCCGCCCTATTCTCCTTTCCCCCTTTCAACTCTGATCCTTACCTCAACATTGCTTCTTTACGTTTTTCTTGTTTCTTTTTATTTTTATTTATTATTTTGTTGCTTTTCTTTTCTGATACACGTTTATCGCTGCTTTGTGCCCAGTGTTTCGTTTTTTTTCGCTTCAGATCATTTCTTGTGCTCTATCTTTCATCCAACGTTTACCCCAGCAAAAATTATGACAATCGGAGCATTCCACTTGGCTAGTCAATATGAGAATTAAGCATCTCACAGCATAAAAAAAAAAACGCATTACTTGCTGATAAAGCATTGACATTCGCCAGATATTTTATATTATATCTAACAATGTACACTATCATTTTTGATATACATTTTTATTTATTAACACAATATAAAATTAATCAATCCTTTACTCCATTTGCTACCTGGATTTATCAAACATGTGAATCTAGACGTTCCCTTCATTGATACTATCCATCTTTTAATTTTTTTCTCACTATCACTAAATTTACGTACATGAAATCAATGAAACTTTGTGTAGAGTATCATTTGCTACTTTTTTTTTTCCTCCCATACTTTTTTTTTATCTTCAAAGATACGTCTTGTGTCAAGAACCTATACTTTTCTAACGCTCGAAGACTGATGGTTAAAGTTGCTATCAAGTGAGAACGAGAGGTAAAAAAAAAAAAGACGAAAGAAAAACAAAGTTTGTGGCTTGGATCGATGTGCACGAATTTATATCAAATGTGCAGATGGAAAATAAAGTGAAGAAATAAAAAATGATGAAAAAGAAAAAAAAATTCCCAAGTGATGATAGGATTATTTTACTAATATAAATAAGAAAAATAACTAATTTTAAAGTGTCATGAATTTTTATTTATAAATTCCAACCAATTAAATCCACTGCTATCCAATATTATATAGTAGTAGAATATATATAAATTCATTCATTAACGTCCAAACGTTCGTTAGGTGAAATAACCCGCCAGGATCTTCATTTTCCCAACGAGTACTTCGCAATATAATATATATAAGTATACATATGTATATATATATATATATATATAGTCAAGTCATGGTGCAATTCTGAGATTCTCAGTCACGCGAGCGTTACGCCCGGCAGCATGCACGACTTTATTTTCATTCTCTTTCTCTATATATACACCCACTATGTGTATATATTTTTTTGCTTTTCTTTTTCACTCTTCTGGTATACTTTGAGGTTTCTCGGTAGATACACCGAGCTATTGCATGGTAGAATAGAATGCCAACTAGATAGCAAAGGTAAAATATATATAAGAAGAAAGAGAATAAAATCGTATATCGTGATTCGGCCCTTGATCTCTTACAGAGAAATTAATAGTTCCTTGAGTTTTTGATCATCACATTGAATTTTACGAGCAATCGGAAAATGCACAGGAGGAAATAAAGTCAGTTATTTTTATTCATTTTAATACTATCCATTAATGCAATATACATATACATATATATTTATAGGATAATAATATTAAATGGAATATATACATTATTAAATAAATGACGCAATGATTTAAATGTTATTTGAGTTATATATGTATATATATAATGTAGAGAAAAAGAGCAATACTTAACTTTAATCGTAAATGACAAATGAATAAAAGTAAAATAAAAATCACTTTGCATTTAAAATTTTTATTTATATATCCAAAGAGACTACATTAAATGTTCCAATTTAAGACGTGAACTTTATTGTATATATGTCTCGGGCAATGTGTATGTATATGTGTTTATATATGTATATTTATACATATATGCAGTAGCGATCATTGTGCAATTTGATCTTCGGGGATTAAGTTACTTACTTACGCCTGTGTGCGTGCTGTATAAGGCAATAGTAAGAGTACGTGAGTGAGCACCGATGAGAGAGACATATTGAATCCCTTTTCGTGAGTGGGCATCTGCGTTATCTTGCGCGATGTTACGTACCTTATCGTATATATAATATAGATGGGTGGAAATGCGGCTAGACGTAATCGAGAGAACGAGAGAGAAAGGGGGATGTCTTAATGTCCAATACTAACGCAAATACAGATCCTCACATATATTATGTGTACGTCTATATTCATTATATATCTGACGTAGGTATATTGAAAACGACGTATTAACATTGATGTATTTCATGCGTGAATCATTTGAGTGGCGCCAGATTCACGATCTAGTACACCAATATACGTATTATATGTGTTTATATATATATATACGCGATGAAACAATTTATCTTGACGTTTTAATGATGATAAGTGGATAATAAATACATAAACATATTTTTATTTGTTTATTTAAGAATATAAAACTTGTTGAATAATGACTACTCTTTATACTGTTGTAAACAAATTATATCCAGCATTTTTTCTGTTACATACATGTATGTATAATGTTTAAGTAAAAAAAAAAAAATCTTTAATAATAATGATATTATTTGTAGTAATTTTTCAAACTTGAATTGAAGTAATTCTATGATAAAAGTCTCTCTTCGTTGATTTGAGGAAATGTAAGGGAATGTATTATCTAGAAGATAAAATCTCAACGGCCGAACTTTGTCCTTTTGCGAACGATTCTTCCATGTATTAAAGAAAAAAAGGGATGAGAATATGAGAAAGCAGAAAGTGCGGTGTGTGTTGAGATGCTGCAAGTGAGAGTAAGAGAAGTAGAAAGGGTGGAATCACATTTGCTAGATATATAAAGAACGATCTCTTGGGCAGAGAGAAAAAGCCGTGATTCCGATAAGGTGCTAATGACCTGGACGGGCTCCAGTTCAAAGATTGATCGAGTCAGCCGGGTGAGGAAGTGGAGAAACTCCGATTGGTGAGCCGGCTCCCAACATATCCTATTTACTATATACGTACATACATACATACATATATTTATATATGTACCTATGTATGTTCACATATACCAAAACATGTAAGGCAGAGATATATAGAAGTGAGTAAGTAGAATCGCTGACCCCGAAAAAGCACGCAGCGATCGATGGCTCAACGATTCTCCCCTTATATAGAAGAGAAAAAGATGATGAAGAAGAAGATGAACTGCGTTTGGTTTACCTACGCCATCATCCCCTAACATCAATCATTTATATCATGTATTTGACAGTAATATGAAAAAAAGAAAAAAAATAAATATAAGAATAAAAAAATAAACAACTGAGTAAAGTAAATGACAAAAGCAAATATATCAAAACGGATTTCGTAATGAAATTAAATTTATGAATAACTACATTTTCCATTGAGGTAAAATGAAGTTTCATGATTACTTTAGTTTGACACATTCACCTTATATGTATAATATTCACATATATTGGGCACTTAACTCGCCATTCGCATATTCTCCAATTCAAAATGAACGATAACGTGGATAGAGCGTACGTGTATATAGAGTTTGGGTTAATCCATGAAGCCGTCAGCTCGATCGCCATTCTCTCTTTCTTCCTCTCTCTCTGTGTAGTCTATACCTATCTTTAATATAATACGTATATAGTATATGGGGAAAAGGTGAGGTTGGTGCAAAGGCCAATCTGAAATTGCTAATTCCGCATGGCTAATTCAATTAAGAGAATGGTCGACATCAGACCAGAGAGTAGTAGGTGTGCGATTGTAGGGTGTGGCGAGGCAGACCAAGTGTTGGTAAGGTATTGCAATCGCTTCCTACTGGGTCTAGATGATGCGGCCAGTTTGGGTTTTCTGCGTGTATATATACAGAGATAGAAGTGGTGGTAGATGGCGTGAACTTCCTCCATGCAAAAGGTAAAACCGACACTTTAAATGGACGAACGAGGTAACTGCTGACTGTAAATGAAAGTCTTTTATAAACCCACACACATTGTTCGCGATCGTGATGCTTGAATGAGACAAAAGAGATGAATAAGAAAGATGGAAGAGGAGAGAGAATGCTGCGTGATTTGGATTGCAATGGCAATCTCCATGGTTACATTGTCAAATGGTTACATATATTACATATGGGTATACATATACATGTGAGGAAAAATACATGCTGTCCATCTTCACCACTAAGAACTGACCCCACACAGCAACAGTACAAGTAACAGTAAAAATAGTAGTGTACATGCTATGTGCAGCCAGCTTAATTAAACTGATTCTTTAACGTTCGCCTAATGGGCGGCTCGTTACGAGAGAGCATAAACCCAGTCTACCATTGAGAATAATATCAAGTCAATCCGGACGCTCTCGTTAGAGTAGTATTCGTGGCGATGATATTGTTGCCCGGTAAAAATCCTGTGAATTTTTTAACGAACGTTTATGTATATATATGGGGGTGTAGGTAAAAATGAGGGAGAAATATAGAGGTATAGAGGGAGAAAATATATATACTGTTACCGACATAATTCAATAATATTTTATTGAACGCTCGTTAAGAGCTGACTGCGGGTTCTGTTAATTGGAGGTGGAAACTGCTGTGCGCGTATTCCCAACAAAATTTACCAAAATCTATCATGAATATATATATATATCCATTATATACATATAGTATTTCCTTTGCCCTATCGGATTTCCATGCTCACTATGTGAGATAATGAACAAAATTTTTATAACTGACAATTGGGATACAAGCGAAAAAATTGAATTTTCATTTCCTTTGTTTTACGTTGCTAATTATAAAGCAAACCACGTTTTATTGGTATACTGCTATTTATTTATTGTTTTTTCTTTTACTTTGGCTTTATCTGCATGAAAAATAATTGTGGAAAAATAACTTTACTAATAAATTCGCAAACATTCTATTGGTATTCGATATACAGTTATGTATATGTACCGCAGAGAGAATAATAGTGCGGATATTTGATCGTCTCGTCTAGAGTTAGACGTTAAGACCGTTGGTTACTATAGATATATGTATATTCATGTACATAGTTCTCACTGGGAAAGCTGTGGAAAGTGTTGGCCCCCCAACTGATCCCAACTCGCCCATCAAAGATTCAATGGTCTCACACGCACGCACAACCCGGTCCAACCCTCTCGCTGTCGAACCTCTCTCCTTCCTACCATTCTCCCATTATATAATTTCCATTTCTCCCTCACGTATCCATACTTCTTCTGTTATATATGTATACAAACGCACCCTTTCACTTCAAATCGCTTTTTGGTTACTCCCAAACGAACGTTCACCTTTTTCCCCGTACACTAATTAAACATCAACTATATACGATAAATATTCAAACGCAGTGGGCAAATAAGAATCTATTGGGGACCATTGAAATATACGAAGAGATTATTCATACATGTTTACATAACTTTATTTTATTTTCAATTTTATTAACATAATTGATTTTTATTAATTTCTTTTTATTATGATTTCTTTTATTTATTTATTTATTTATTTATTTTTTTTTTGAATTCTTCTTTTTGTATAATTCTACATGATAGAGTATTTGAGTGGCTACGTCGGGGTCCTCAGGGAAAATGAAAGTACAAGAAGGAGTAATTAATTGACCGGTCTTCTCATCTTATCTCTTCACAAGCCGCGCGCAGTTCATCTTATGGTATACATATAATAGCATGTATAGGTATAGTCACCATCACCATCACTTTCACCATATTACTACAACTAATATTACTAAAAGCACCTTTACCATCCAATCTTTTTGGTGCTGCAAAATTACTGGTGAAAATTACCCATCGATATCGCTCACTTATTTTCAAGGATTTGATTAAAATTTCACGTAGAACTTTAATCATGATTTAAATATATATGTATATTAAATTGGTAAATTCTTGGACCTCTTCTTTTCCACGCTCCTTCTTCATGTTAGATTTAACGAATATATTAGTCAATTATACATTTTTTTATCGATTCAATTTTTTTTTTTTAGTATTTAATATAAAGCGGATTTTTTTCTGAAATACATAAATAAAATTGCTTCATTTTTTTTGTTTTTTTTTTTTCGTATAATAAGAATATCACTTTGTTAAGAGCAATTCGATTACTGGAAAAAGATAGTGTAGAACTGTGAAAACGAATAGAATTGAGCTATCGACGATTTGCGAACATAAATCGACATGTACTCACCGAATTGCTTCTGAATCGCTCCTATATGTCCGCTGTTCCTCTTGAGGTCGTGGCAACTACTTCCTCCATATATATTTTCCTCCCTCACACACATATAAAATCACATATATACATATATGTCTGGTGCTTGTTCTGAGTATCTCCAAACGATTCTGTCGACGCGATCCCATATCCTCGTTTCCAACGCCCTGCCATTTTTCTAAGAAAAAAATATTATTGACCATTACTACTATTTTTATCGCACATCTTGAACATCAAGAGAATAAGTATTGTGCTTCAACAATTCTAAATAGTATTGAAAGATAAATAAATCAACTGAAGCATTCAAGTTTCTAGGCCGTTTTATTGAACGTTTTGTTTTTATGTATAGAGATATAGAAAGGGGTAGAAATACAATTGCGAAAGGGGGTAAAATGGAGAAACAAAGCAAAAGTTCAAAGGCTTTATCGTCCATCCGCGAAGTTAACTGTATATACACTATACTCTGTGCCGACCATGTGATTGATTCAATTGCGCGTTGGTTTATTGTTCACTATTGCAAATATTCCATTAGTGATAAAATTAAACTTGGCTTTGTTTGATTTTTATCCACAAAATTGAATTTCATTAATTTCAATTGATTCACCAATAATTATATAAATATCCATATAAATTCTTTTATTCTACCGAAAAATTAGTGCATCATTGATACTGATAATTGATTCCCATCAATTATCAATATTATAATTGATTTAATCATTCCATATAATTTATATTTCATTCTATAAAATATTGAAATTCACCATCGAGCTATTTAGCCATATCTATCATTCTTTGTAAATAGTTTTAATGATTCAATGAGTTTGAAATAATTTTTATTTATATTTCTTGCTTTACGACCAGAATATGTCGTTGAATATACATCAGTACTAGGACGATGAGTCATGGTTTACCCTATGGTACTTTTCATCTGTCTTCAAAAGTGTTTGGAAGAAATCTCTTTTGCTGTTAGCAAGCCGGGGGAGGATCGTAAACTATCCCTAATATATATGTATATTGAGAAGGATCGTAACGTGGATGATTCAACGGGCACTTTTGTGTAGAGAGTGTCTCGTGAAGTAAGATTCGAGGGTGGAGCTTAGAATGGGCTTTCACAACGATATACTGCCATTTTTATTGCTATAATATCCGGAATCATGCATACCATCCGCGACTTTGGAATTTGACCTTGTATATATATCTATTTAAGTGACGTCAACATTCTATATACAAAATGTAGTATTATTTATTTATTTTTTTTTCAATATTGGTGTATACATAAAAGATTATTTTTGTTTGTTTAGTTTATTTTATGATTTTTAATATTATTCCAATGTGGATATGGGATTACAGTTAACTTCACTGTTTTGGATCTAGATGAAATACCGATTTATTCAAGTAAAATCGGCCATTTTGAACGTGTTTCGGCCAAACGAATATCATATATAGTTATCGATAGAGCTCAGCGCGCAATGGAGCCATCACCGATTTCATTCTCGCTTTAAATTGTCGGAGGAAGTAGCTCTAAAAAGCTCGGCTGCCTCAGCATTTTCACGGGTTCGCAGCCGAGGCTATTAGCCGCCGACCATTCTCGTTGGAGCTTAGGTCGACATGATTTTTTTTTCACACTATTCTTTCTCTCTGTTTCACTCTCACCCTTCATCCACCATGACTATCTTTCTGACCAATAAAAAAGGTAAAAAAAAAATTTATGCGGACGTTGAAGAAGTGCACTCGATACTTCTTTTTTTTTTTTTTCATTTTCTTTTTATTATTTTTTATCATTTTCTTTCGTAAAATCTAACGCAAAGTTATAATGTTCATAATTAGGAGAGTTCACTTGGTAAAAATCGCCAGAGAGTTTTATGGGACGTTACATTTTCATACACCAATGGCGCATTTTAAAAAAATCGAAAAAAAATATAAAATAAATAATGAGTGGCATTTTCAACTCGTTCATACAAAGTATATGTGCGTGCATGTGTGTGTATACGTGTATATATATATATATATATATATATATATAGTTGAACGAGAAGTTGGCATTACTGGGTGCTATGAAGTTGGCGTATTTTACGAGCAATTCACACCAGTCGGACTTTAAACGTTTTGCGGCCAACTAATGTACCATATTTTAGAGCTTTCACACAGTTGTGTATATTCTATATCTCTTTAACGATGTATAGAAAGTTATCCTATATGTATATTTACGTGAATAAATATTTTGTTTACTCATATCTCTATTTCAAATATTTAATAGACTCCAATATTTTTTACCATCAAATTAATTCATATTATATAATAACTAAAAAAATATACTGTCAAATAAAATAAACTTTAATAATTTTATTTTATTTTTTCTTTGTTTCAGGTGAGTGATTTACAACCACTACTATTTAAACTATAACGAAAAATTCGTTATACCAATGGAAACCACGTCAAAAGTATAAATACAAACTCAACTTTTTCTTTTCAATACCTATAAAGACAATGTTGAAACAAAATTTTCAACATTTCCATTATTTTTTTCTTGTCTCCTTTTTTTTTTTTTTTTCAAATTAGTTTAACTTTTATACTCGCGCAGTTTGCGTTGTCGTTCGCACTTTTCAAGTGTTGTGAGAAAGAGCTGGGGCTGTATGGTAATCGCCAAGTTAAACAAAGCTCACTATATACATATATCTCAAGTAGTACTTGAACAAGCCAATTGTCGGTATACTTTGTAAAATACTTTCCACCGAGTTTGCATGAAGGGAACGACCCCGCGCTACTGCGATGCGGTTTTGCCATTGGTCCGATAATAATCACAACTGTACTAACCGGGCAACCCGGTTTTAATTTTCTCGCTCGTTAACTTTCAGACATTGGTGAGTTATATACGTACGTAGTATACAACTATATACATATATAAATATATATATATACATAAGTAACGTATCGCGTTTACTCGCGTGTTGAGTCGCGGTTCCATGTCGCGCCTCGAACGACTTACATTCACCGATTATAGATATTATGTATGCTTGCATACGTCCGAGACTTACAGAAGAGTATATATATGGTCACTTATATACATATTTATACATACATATATATATATATATATACACATTTAAGACATAACATGTAATGCGTATTGGACACGACAACGATCGAGTGGGTTGGCTATCGTTCGTGGAAGTGTATTTAACAGCTTGTAGTTATCTTGCTGATTTAATCATGAGAATAATCACTTGTATTATTCAATTACTATTTTACAAACTCTTTGACAATAATCGTATACATGTATGATAAAAAAATATCCGAGTTCATAAATTGAATTATATATATACTTCAAGACACGCGCTAAAAGAATATTAAAAAATATTATAACATTTATATATTTAATTATATTATTGTAATTGAAATATTATTTTACGTTTGATAAAGGATGAATTTGTTACGGTGGAAAAATTAATAATATACCTTTGCTATATTATAACTAGATTTATTTGATGATAATTAATAGGTTTTCGAGCACTTCCGTTCGTTGATATTGTATAGCAATGATCGAATGTAACATACGTCATGTAGATATTGCTTTATTTGTATCTGAGTATATAATAGTTTCATCTATAACTATTAAATGACTAAATGTACCTGCCATAATATTGTGAGCAGATTATATACATCAATATATATCTATTGAATATATATTCCTTTCATATGAAGTTAGATACACCTACATAATATGTTGACATATATAAATGTATATATGTATATGTACTGGTTGATATTGAAGATACAATCTCGATGTATTATTATACAAAAGCGTGTGCCTCAGTTTCTCTATGTATATTTGATACAGTCCATTGGGAAGTTATTGCAGTCTATATGTATATGAATCTCTCCATCGTATGCGGTCGATGTATATATACAAATATATGTATCTATTCAAGTGTTGATATAGTATATATATATTGAAGGCAAAAAGATAATGATGTAGGGACAGAGAGTGGGTTAGACAAAGTTTGAGGATACCGTAAAGAGAGTTTCATTACATCGATCGCTCCATTATCGAGTCTCACGATGATGCCCAAAAGCGACGCGTTGGCAGTTTTGTTTTTCATACTATATACATATTATACACTACATACATGCATAAACTGGTCGCGTGTGCATGTGCATGCCTGACAATAATCAACTTCCGAAGTAATAAATCGTTTTTCTTCAAAGTAGTTTCTCATAATTCTGAAAAGTTTTTATGTAATATATAGTTGACTTCGCATTGATGTGTTTAAATATTATATCTATACACATGTGTACATATGCATATAAAGTATCTTGGAATTAAGATAATAGAAGCTTTAGTGAAACTTTATTAAATATATTATCAATGATTTGTAGTAAAAAAAAATTTTCTTTCACAAATTTTATTCAATCAACTTTTAATAAGTTTTCTATTTGTGGGAATTTAAATATATTTTGATTATATGTTAATGCAATGATGAAATTAAGATATTGAGATGTAAGCAAAGCCAACTGAGTGCGTGAATTGATCGGTAATACAATCCCAAGTTGCAATCTCTCCGAGAACCCGCGAAGGCCGCAGAGTTATGCGCTCTGGTTGTTTGAATGTTCAATCGGAAACGGATCTCCAGGCGATGCGGTTTCGGCTGAGAAATACGGTTGTATACCAATATACAGATGTATATTTAGAGAAGTGGTAGTAGGATATACTTGGATGTAGGTATATTGGATACAGTGGTGTATCGATGCAAGCCCGAGTCTGTACGATAATCGCGATTGACAAGGAGTAGGTTCTGTGCGCGCGTGTGTATACACTTCACTCTCGCGTGTTTCGTTGTATGTTTTCATCATACAGATATATATGTATGTACATCAATCTATATACATTGTATATATATACGTCAGGTATCTTCAATTTAATGTTACTGTGGGGAAAACAATTTGGAACGTGCTGTGACTACTGGATTTAACAACCGCATCGGCCGCATGCACATCCACACCAGGTGTATATGTATGTACGTATGTATATGGATGATGTTTGAATGGAGGGAAAAAAAAAAGTAAACATCCAAGTGATGAATTTATATGAGTTTGATTGGTACAATTCTAGTTGGTTTAATAAATTTTTTATTAAATTCATTAATTTTTAATTTCAATATTATACAATTCACAAAGAACGTTTGTCACTGCATCATTGCTTTATGGTAGCGATGATGTAGTGTATTTATATATTTGTGTATTTACTTGGCTATAGATTGCAGTGAAATATACAGTAAATTGACCTGGTTTTATTGTATAAATAGATATATATTATTCACTGGTGGATTGCGCTTGTAATTAAAAGGAAAAAGCAATGGAACTTTCTCATTAAAGGTGAAGAACAATGGTCATGCCCGAAGCGGCTCAGTACAACAAACACTTCTGGAATTGGTTATTTTCACGGGGTGATATCGTGGCTGTGTGCGCCCGCGTGCGAACGTTGACGATGGCGTTTGTGGTGGGTTCTATAATGTCAACCGCAGAGATTACCATCGTTATGATTGCTCTTTGTATTTTTTCTTTCTTCTTTTTCTACACTCATTTCTCTCATCCTTTATGACTTACTTTTCCCTTATTTTATCGTTTCGTTTGGCGCGGCCAACGTCTTTATTTTCACGAACGCTGCCGAGTTCCAAGGGCGTTCAATGTGTAACTATACACATATGGATTGGGAATACTCTTATCTATGTGTATTGTTATAATTGTGTGGTGGTGGTGGAAAATTGGCGACGACGCCCCGGCGTCAACAATACTCTCGGTCGCGTTTTGCGTCACTTTCTTTATTTTTTTTTTTTCTGTTTCACTTGAAAACCGCTCAGAGAAACCCTTCTCTCCCTGTAACTTACGGTTTAGTTTTTATTTTATTTTTTTCTTTATATTTATAGCAATTTTATTTCTTCACTTTATATCCAATGTATAAATTTTTTTCTCCAACGTCGATATGTATTATTAATTGCTTTACATGTAGTATATTTACACACGAACGTATTGTGAATTTAATATCATTATCGATGTGTTATTATATGTATATAAAAAAAAATGTTTGCTTCAAGATATACAGTACCTATGTTATAAAGAGCTCGCGGGGCTAACTCTGCAAGATTGTAGGATCAAAAAAAAAAAAAAATTCACCGTGTCTTATATAGCCGCTTGGTTGAAGACTATGGGGTAGAGCAAAGACTCATCAGTTAATGGAGAGACCGTAATTAATAACATCTACATCGTTTATCACGTCGATCTGCGCGCGTTCCGACTTATCCCTCGGTGCCGCAGGGAACTTTGCTCGGCATTCGAGAGACATACCGGGATTCGGGAAGTAAAGGGTATATAACGCCGAGATATATGTATATTTTATGTATGTATATATGTATATATCTGGCTAATACATATAATACGACGGTCTTTGCGAGTGCACGAGCATGCACCAATCGCTATCGTCTATATACTGCGCAATCCACCTTTGGCCGCACTCTCGTTGATATAAACTCGCTGAGAATAGCCGTAATGAAGCGCGATTCATGAGTCTAGAGTCAGAATGAGCTGTTTAACTCAGATATAATTCTTATGGGAAGATTAAATATATATATACTACATTTTTATTTTAATAATTAAGGTATATTTATTATATGGATAAATGCGATTTCATCTAAAGTTAATTAATTTTTTTTTTTTTTATATATTTTATATTTGAAATGTTGCCAATTATTATTATATTTTTCTCTCATTTATTTCATTGAACTTGAAAAGGTGCGAGAATCCGAGACATTATCAGTAGTTCGATCGTTGAATTTACGAAAGAATGCTTTTGATGAGAGGACAAGTATAAACGAAGAGGGTTGCGATGGGGGATGGTGTATAGTGCAGTGATACGAAGGACAAGGTAGAGAGAACAGTGTGTGTATATGTTAGTGTGCACGCGGTTCGTCGACTAATTAAGTGATCCTGCTCGATTCACGATGGCGTGGCAACGGGGAAATGGCAAAGACCCCTGTGATTTCGTAGCGGCTGATTTTCATGAGCGCCTCGCTCCCTTTACCGCTTCGGTCACGCGGTTCTGGATTCCTGTAATTAGCGCAAGAAAGAAGAGAAAGATCGTGCTAATTGAATTAACGATTATGCCGCTGCTGATGCTGTTCGAATTACGTCCCAATCGTAAAATCTCTTTTTTTTTTTTCTTTTATTATCTCTTGAATTACTCGTAATCAGAAATTATACAAAAATTCCACATTTAATATACCGTTAAATATAAATATATAATTCTACCTATTATATAAAATATAAAATTAAATACGTACAATAAAATGAACATGTACTCACTATTATATATTATAGTGAAGTGAATCGTACTAGCCTTTGATCTGATTCACAATAGCTTTTAATATTGAATTGAATGAATAACTTGAACATAAAAAAATAAAATAAAGCATTTGATGCACAAACAAAACAGGAGAAAGACTACTCTGTGAGTACGCATTGATTTTGATATTTTAATTGAAACCTATAAAGTCAAAACACAATCGTTTGACGAGAGAGAGCATATATTTAGGAGCAGCGATCAGAGGGGTAAATATAAATGAGAAAGGGAGAAAGCAATTTTGTTTGAGTTCAAAATAAAATGAAATGAATATGTAAAGTAATTCGAGTTTCGAGTGCCGCGTTGTGAAAGGACGACTCGAGTGGTTTTAGTTTTCCTATATCATATAAGGGAGAGAAGCCATGTATTTTCCAAAGGGCGCTTACTCGCTGCCGCCCTCTGTCTGTTGTTACACATAAGACGTCAATATATACCTGTATAGGTACTAGTAGGTAGAACATAAATACATATATGCATATGTATATATTCATGTATTTATTTCTTTTTCGTTGTCTCTTGTTGAAATATTGTTTTTCACTGGGTGTTTATCCTGACGATGTAAATACGCGGCAGTCGCTAATAACTCGATGATATCAATCAGCACTCGATCTCACTAACTTTCTCGCTTGCTCTTTCACTGATTCATCAACTTTCTCACTCTTTTCCATTCATCCTCGTTATCGCATCACGCACAGATTATCGCATACTGCGCGGACATGCCAGCACCGATATCGCCGGGAGCTCGAGCGACAGAAGATCAATCGCTTAGTCAATTTTCCGTTCTCTTTCACCTCTTGTCCATCCTCTTTCTATAAACTCTTCGTTAGATTAACCATTCCGGATAAATCTTTATTTATTTATTTATTTATTTATTCACTTTTTCACTACTTTTTTCTTCTCACCGCACAATTTCTCTTTTGACTTGCTTCTGAAAAAAGTTTACATATATTAGTGTATAGTTTATTTATGGAGGTGGATGTATGAAGTATATAAATGTAGAGATTGGTATTCGTGATGTCCGGTAATAAATTTTTGTGCCACCACGAAGGGCCACCGATAATTTTCTTGCGCCCCCATGAGCTTAATCTTCGTATCACACTATCTAAATTGGCCCGGGCGCAGAGCTAATCTTTGCGGTGTTATCAATTAGTGGCATTACAAATAATGGTTTGGGTTCAATGTATTTTTGACCTTCAACGCTGCAATCTACAATATTGATAGGAGCATATACAAAAATGTTTGAATAAATATTTGGAAATATATTTGATAGAAAAAAAAAATGCAATCATTCATCAATTCATACAGTAAAATAAATTCCAATTTACACTTTGAATAATTTGTATATATATTCATTCCTTCATTCATTCAGTCATGCATATTTTATTTATATCCAATATATCATAAAATAATTATATTTAATAATCGAAATGGACATGTTTAATTAAATGAAATTTATTATTTAATGTTTTATCTTGAGCAATTTCAATGTAAGTTAAAACCACCGGTGTTAAATCCCAGCAAATATTCGTTTGTAACTATCTCTCAAACGTCGTTTGGCGCCCGCGGCACTCGTAGGATAAGATACGAGCAAAAGCCCGAAGTCGATGTTGGAGTCTGTGGTTAGCCGCGCGTTTGCGTACTCGCCAAGGTGAATGCAGTAAATATATTCTTATCTATCCGCCGAAAAGTTCGACCAAGCCGCTAATTAAAGGTATAACCCTCCCGTCATCTCCTCCCACCCGTTTCTCCACTCCCTTCTATATCGTACAGACAACACAACTAAAACTCGTGGGTTCGCCGCCAGTGATTCTTGAATAAAAGTCAACGTGAGACAGTTGATATTTGCAAACAACCGAGAGAGAAAAACTTGTGGCCAAAAGGAAACTTACAGACATTGATTTAGAGATATAATAAATGATAAAACTGAATAAATATATATGCGTACATTGGTTGTGCGTGTGTATATTTTACATAATTCACATAGTGAAAAAGAAAGTCTTGCGTAATAAAACAATGGCGAGGAAAAAGAAATAGGGGAAAGTGGTAGTGGCGACGATATACCAGGGAATGGTTGGTGATGGTGCAGAGGGTCTCGACAGCGCTAGCGGACGGTTAACCGAGACTTAAAATTTATGATAAAGGCGGGTTGCCCATATAGCCAGTATCACGTATATATAGCGTGCAACGAGGTTATCAGAGCCGTCGCGTCTCTCGGATATGGGGTGTGTCCGCCGACTTGGGGTTGAAAATTCGAGTATATATTCTAGTAACAGTCAACCGTCGCCCCCGCCGCGGCCCGGCCAGCCATTGCCGTTAAATGTTCAACAAAAATCCCCTCAACCCCCCGTAGTTGCCTGGTGTGCGTCTAATTTATCTTGAGCATTTGTGTGGAAATTTTTTTTAAATTAAAAATGAAGAACGGAAAAATAAAAAGAATATTTTTTGTAATTCACGTGGTACGTATGGAAAAAAAATAATTTTTAATTATTTTCACTAAAGCTGAATACATATTTTATTCAAATGAACGTTTAACCAATTCGTTAGAGGTAATTCAATTTGTAAACGCAATGCATTTAATTAATATGCAGTATCACGGTGAGAGAACTTGCCGCCAGCATGACGACGTTGAGCCCACGATTGTTTTAACACAAATGCTCTATATATATTTGTGTCTTAAGGACCATTGCCACTATGAATGTGCATATACATACATATATACATTATACATATGTATATATAAATGTATATGAAGACTGCATCAGCATCTCTAGACAAGAATACTTCCGCTGATAAGAAACTCTTGGTATGTCGAGTTTGCAGGATTCTATATCGTACTTTGTATAAATGTGCTCAATATATATATATATATAAAGGTAACTTTCAACTATCCAAGTACAAGTTTACGTAACATATCCTTTACGCGACAAACAGCTATTTGGATTATTTATTCATTTATTTTGTTCTCTTTTAATTTTAATATTAGTATGACATAATGTGTATAGATTGTATATTTTATCGCTGAATTAAATTAATTGATCCACATTTTGGAGATTATAGCATCAAAGTATATATACACGTATACATATATATATATAAACGATACTTTCATTAACAATTTTTACAGGTTAATTTTTGTATATTAATTTGATCATTTACACTCTACTAGCGTTCAAAAAGTTGCGCTATAGTTTCTCACCGCAATCTTATTATCAGAGCTAAAACTTTGATACTTTTTCGGTTGCCCCAATCGGCTCTCGCCTCATTTCTAACGCAACTTATGCAATACTATATACATATATATGGTGTAGAAGTGGGTGGGAAATAAAAAAAAAAATTTTTTTTTTAGATAGCTCGGTGGTTCTTGAAAGTAATATTATCTTGCACTTAAGTACGTACCCATTGCGCCGTGTTGAGAGTAGGGAGTTTATAAAGTGCATTCATATATTTTTTATTTTTTTATTTTTTAGTTATGTTTTATTATTTATATAATGTATACAATCTCTTCAAACTTAAACATTTTTATTTTTTATTTCAATACTAAAACTTTTTATAGCATCTCTTTTGGAATTAATTTGATTTAGTTGTTTCGTTAGCTGAGTATAACGATTGAATGACTACCACATTTAGCATTGGTGTTACGTATTGTAGAAAGTTTTTTTTACAAACATAAAGGTGTGTTGCGGACGATTAATCTTCTGTTAAGTGCGAACAAGTGCATTTCTGAGAAGTACAGTAGTTGTATTGCAAGTTGGATCACAGTATAAATACATATATATACATATAAATACGATTGAGCTCAGGTTGGTGAGCGTTATCGTACAGAAGATGTTGTCGCGTCGAATTGCGAACGGCACATTCAGTAGCAGGTGCAAAAGTAAGCGCTCGATCCAGAGTGCATTCGAGCAACAGCTTCGTTACGCTACTCTTGTTTTGCCACAAGTTCTCTCACTCTCTCTATATACTCGTACGCGCTTTCTTGCATTTCTCCTGACTATATTTTTAATTTGGTAATTTTCTTATTGGTACGTGTTTAAGTGCATTGCCTTGAAATATTTTACAAATAATATTGATTTCTATCGGAAAAATAATGTTTAAAAAGTGGCATGAACAACTGTTCAACATCATTTTAAACGAATTTTGAAAGAAAAAAAAAAATGAAAGAATAATAAAAGAATTGACATGAAATATCAGTCGATATATTTCCGATTCTACTAGCTATGAAATCTCATACGTTTGTTCAAACTACCGAAAACTTGTTCCTTTTCGTTCTCTCTTCGGCCAGTTCCATTACTTCTACATGAAGATCGTTATTTTATTTTCGGCCATTCTTCATTCGCGACCGTTCGTCATAGTTTGATAAAATGGTTCGTTCTACATCGATTTTTTTGTCGTTAGTGCTAGCTTTTCCATTTCTTCCTTTTATCCTATATATCTATATATACATCCATATGTAGCGATTGTACTTAATAGTCTTTTTCTCCCCAAATGACGGTACTATCACTTTGGGGCGGTATGATGAAGTGATAAATTCACTAGTTTCTTCTGGTTTTTGTGATCAGTCTTTTTATTTATTTATTCATTTTTCTTCAATATTTTTTCCCATTTCATTTCCGATGATACTACGAAAAAAGTTGAACATTACTATTTACTCTATATTATCTCCTACAAATTATGACTTGGAAGAAACATATTTCAAAAATTATTATTTTTCATTTGAAAATTTTAGTATATTTTTTCCTTGGCATACACACATATATACAGATATATATTTCCAAGTGGATTTCCGCCGGTACTATGAAAGAAACGTACCGGAATATATTCTTATAGCGGAAACATCTTGCGCGAACTTTCGCCCTCCTCGAATTCCTCTATAGAAAAGTCGAGCAGCTGTTGGTGGAGTATAGTAGCGGCAGTCAAATCTCTGAACTTGTGCGAGCTTTCAACGAAAAGGATGATTATATGCAGACACTGAATTCATATTGCAATCACATTTCATTGAACAATTGGGTCATGCTATTTTTTTTTTTCTTTCTTTCATTTTTATCTCAAAGTTATACAAATAAAAAATACAATAATAATTTCATCAATACATGCAATATGTACATTATACTTACTGTCTAATAGGAAAATGCATATAGAGATGATAATAAACAAGTTATTATCTTGAAATTAACCCTAGCATAATTAATATATACATCTCCATATGCAGACGAGCGTATATTGCAAAGAGTCATATATACATAACGTATATATATCCGAATGCTTGCAAGTATGCTTGAAACTTGAATTTGTGTGCGGATGCATGTTCGAATTACGAAGCTCACGTTGCCTTTATGGATATATGTGATCTCCACTCGTATACACATATACATAAAGTCCTCGTTAGTATCCGAAAGCGTATAGTTTACGTAGTGGAAGACATATATATACATACAAGTAAGTATATATGTGCTTAACGAAGAAGTGAGAGAGAATATATAGGCATAATCGGGGTCGGTGGTTGTCGGTTAAGCCAGCAAATGTCTGGTGCCTCTCCAAGAAACGTACACAGAGAGTATTCTCCCAGTTCTCCAGTAAATCCCAACTTACTACCGCCACCGCGTTGCCTTCGTGAAGTGTTCACCCGCTTTTGCAACCATTCTCAAACCCTTTTAGCCACATGCTCGCGCATATCTCTTGTCTCCAATCTATTTCCCATGAAACTTGTCTTTTGTTTCCAACTTGGTACTATCGTCAAACGCCGGTTCCTTTATTTTTATTATATAAAATAGATCAGTTATATATATATACATGCATTATAGAAACGTAAGTGGTTGGAAATTATGTTGAAGCATAGAGGTGACAGTTCTCCATCGACTTGTCGAAGATCGTTCGTGGTAACATTTTGTCGAAAGTGGTGCAGTGAGACGGGTGAAATGGGAAGAATATCGTTCGAGTTGAGCTGGTTCTCGTTGAGAACGTTAAAGCGAAATGCTGACCACGTATAAGAGCAGCAGCTATACATATATATCGTGAGGTTTCACATTTTCACGGGTAACTCTTGTGCAATATTCAAGCTTTGAGTATATGGTCCTTCCTTTCTTCAATATATAAGCATACATATAAGCATGTATAGTATAATATTATATACATATAGAATAGGAGGTATATATGTATACATTACTTACTTACCTAGTAACTTACTTATATCTACTGCATCTTAGTATATATATATATATATCTGCGTATATGTATTGTGCGCGTATTATGTTATCTTTCTCTTACCGTCGATAAAATGACGTTCAACCAAACTGAGGTCGCTCAACCAAACTGAGATAAAAGCATTTCTTGCGGTGGACTCTGCGTGGGTGATTGCAAATTGAGTTCACAGACGCAGGGGAATGAGGAAGAGTTGTGAGGAGAATGGTGTAGCATATACACTTTCTATATGTAACAAGTACCCACCTTTGCTATATGCCATTAATCACGTTAGTCGATGTGTCCTGGGTTTTGCCACGCTTCGGAGGTTCTCCAGCTCACAAACGGTAGCGAGCAAAGAGAGAATGAGGCAGAGAAAGAAACGAGGCAGTGGGTTTGCTTCTGTTCAGGTACCCAGTGCAGTGCACACAAACCACCAAGTGGTTTTCGACTCTCCCTCTTGCCTCTCGCACGATATACTGACTTTACTCCCTTTCTCTCTATCTTTCTGTCTCAGTTACTTCTACAACACGTTTACACTTTATTGTTTTCTGCTTTCATATTATGGCCAGTTGTGCTTGACAATTATTTATTATTCTTTTTGGTTTACGGTGATGTATGACTTGAGATTAAATTCGGTTAAGCCGCTCAGCTATACTAGTCATGTTCCTCTTTGTATATTTATATAGATATATGTTTGTGTGGGTATGCGTGTATGTATGTGGAGAACAACATCAACCAAGTAGGTGAAACTGATGACACCAAGTTACACTCCTTGAGAGAATGTGAAAGCGTCGCAGTAGGTGTTTGGAAGTAAAGTGCGAAAGCTTGAAACTACATGCCTGCATTCACCACAAACTAAACTAATTTGGTTGAACTTTTATTAATATGCAACTTCGCTTGGGTCTATCCGGGTAAACAAACGGCGAGATAACGTCACCGCACTCCAACGACCTGGATGTATACTTACTCGACCCAAGTCCAAAGCGGTATTATCTATTCATTTCTATATATACATGTGTAATTGTGAAAATGAATTTATTTATGTGAGTATATAGAAATAGCTGTTCTAACATTATGCATCAGACTTTTTTTTTTGTTGCCGTGTCATTTTTTTGAAAAGATTCCTAGCTCGATTCACAATTATATAAACGATGGTTCATTCTTCTTTTTATATTTAGATATATATTTGGAAGTTATGTAATATAATGTTTTTTATTCATTAAATTTTTTTTGTTTTATATTTATTATTCATTGAGTATACTTATCTATTTAATAGATAGGTCCTCCAGCCGATTTACTGCCTATATAAATGCTTAATATTTATGGAAATATTTTGAATGTTCTTGTGTTTGGATGTGGATGAAGGCCAATGCACTGAAATTTCCGCATTGGAATGCGGACAAGGCCGTCCGTGACGTGAATCGATAGTGGCCCGCGTGGCGAATTGCCCTCGCAAGCCACTTAATCCTCTCATTCCAGCACCAAACGACGCACGGCTGATTCCCTTTCACTCACTCATTGAATGACCGTATAATTTTGTCACCTCACCTCTGCCAATGACTTTGTTCGTCGATGCTTCAATCAAACGCGATTTCTCATTCATCAATTAACTATAAATTCCACAAATGGATGTACAGAAAGGGAGATATCAATTAGAATCCCATCACTGTATTGATTCACTATACAGCCTTTGCTTTCAACAATTCAACTGCGTAGTAATTTTCTCGACAAAAAAAAAATTCCCAAGATATTATCCGTATTGATATATAAATTTTAGGAAATAATATTTCAATGAATGTGGAAATAGAAAAAGAAATTATATATATTTTATGTTGCGTTTATCTGGAAATTATCTTGCAATTCAATCGTGAATCCAAACAAATGCATGCACGCATACTCACATGCCAATATCTGAATGTGAACACAAGGTAGATCTTCAGATTCAATACAAAAATAATACCTGAGGTTGAACAAATACAAATACACAAACGGATACTTATAAAAACATATAAATACGCATACATATGTGAATCAGTTAAATGAAAAAAGAAAAAAGAAAAGGAGGAGAACGAAGCAAAGCGATGAAGCAAAAGAAGTAGAAGAAGGAAGAGGAGGAAGATGAAGGCAAGCACTGAGAGTAGCCAACAATTACTCGTGAGCATGGGCACCGTAATCACCCTTAGTTTACGACGGGAATGTCAGTCGCACTCGCTGCCGATCGTAATTAAAGTCGATCAGAAATCCGTACGCACTATCCACCGTACTTTCTCCACCAACCTACCTTTATATAACAGCATGTACTGTATATTTATTTATGTGTTTATATACATATATAAAAAGACGTGTACATGTATATATGTGCAGTGTGCTATAACCCAAGGTTGGAGCGTCGCAGATAAATACCTAACTGAACTGCGGGCCGTTTTACCTTCTTGTTCTTCTACATATATAATCGACGGTATCATGAAAATACTGAGGCATATGCCCTATCGTTACGCAGTTAACAAGACTAGCTTTGAATGAATTATGTCGCGGTAGGCTTAGACATAAGTCATATGGTGTCATATTGCGTGTTAACGCATTATAATGTACATATTAATAGGTAGGATAGATGCACATGATGCAGATAAATCAACGATAATTTGATGTTTCAAATGATCGTTTGGAATATTTATATTTTTTTTTTTTCATTAAATTATTTTATAGATAGACAGTTTTTTTTTTCTTTTTTCTTTTTCATGCTAAGGACGAAAATTACTTGAAATATTTTATGATATATTATGTGTGTTGCCGCACAATGTCAGGTATTATCTATGAAGCTTGCAGCGATATAAGTATACACATATATAAAGTTATACGTTGGTATAAAATCGTAGTGATTGTGTTATTTTGAGTTTTGGATTGACGTGACGCGTGTTTTGTGTAGTAAGTGCTTTAATAAAATAAAGGGATATCAAAGGCAAAGAGGTATATAAGAAAAGTAACATAATTGTACTGCACAACCATTGCATCAAGCACGAAAGAGCTTAGAAGCAATTTCGCGTGCAGGAGAATATCGTGCTTTCAAGATGGTATTTTATTCATAGTTTATATTTGTTCGTGTGTGTATCCGTTTGAACATATATTCAATCGATGTGTGCATGTATTTTTTTTTTTTTCCGGAACGAATCGTTTAACCAAATTATTGAAGGTCTGTGAATTTATTTAGCAGTATATAACAGCGAATCATGACATTTGAAACTAATTTGTATATGTATATTTTTCTCTAAACTCAATAATATATATATTCAATTAATACATGTCCGGGCAATGAGTTGAATCTGATTGCATTTCATTAAGTCTGTATGTATGTCTCATTATTAATCTCATTAATTTCACTCGATGCGTGTAGAATCGTATTAACTGAATGCGCGCTTTGATATTACGGACAAGTTGTTTCATGGTAGAAGTGATTCATGGGCGTAATAAAAAGAAAAATAGTGTACAGTATTGCTCTGTGTATAACAGCGAATAAAAAATAACGTAATGGAAGATGTTGTAAATAGAACTCATTCGATACATATATATTCGAATGTGAGGTCGAAGAATTGCTGAGGCTGTTGCGCCCGGTTAACGTGCTACACAACAAATATACCAGATTATTTTCTTGTATAGGAAGCAATTACTATCGAATTCAATGTAATTTGTTTTCATGGAAATGGGTGAGAGCGATCGAAAGAACGGAAGAGTTGGAGAGCAACATTCTGAAATACATATAAATGAAAAGAAAATAAAAAAAAAAAAAAAGAATAAAAAATTCGGAGTTGTTATCCGAAGTTACTGTCAAGATCGGGTATAAGAGGGTTATATATATCGTTAATCAAGATGCCGCTCTCGTTATATATATATATGTGTGTGTAAGATACAGATCGCGCTTGTATATTCAAAGCAAAATGTCCATTCGTTCGGAATAACATTGAACATCGAGCGTGTATTATGGGTCTTGCACCAGGAGATTCCATTGTAGATTCTCTCAAATTCTCAAATCGTATATTCTAATAAGTTCATACCGGGGAAATTGTTGGCTCAAATTTTCCAACAATATTATTAACGAACATTATATATCTATGTATCTGTAAAATATATAGTTTAATAACTGATAACCGGTTCCGGTCCCCCAACTTCAACACTTAATTGGTTCCAATTTCACGGTATTATTTAGTGCCTATTAAATCATGCGGATAATACTCAAAGTACAATTTTAATATGAGAACATAAGTATGTATATATGGATATATATATATAAAAATTATATTTATATTATACATGTATATATCTATGCGGATTTAGTGGTTGAGAACGCAAGTTTTGGTAGTGAATTTTTCATTTGCATACATGGTTATTCTACACAGAGATCATCACACGCCTGACCGGTGGAAACAGGCGCCGCTTTACATCAACCGATTTTTTTTATTCCTTTTTCCTCGCTTTTTTTTTTTTTTTTTTAATTTTTTTTTGTCACCGGAACAGGATGAAAAGGCCAATTTCACTCTGCCGATCGTGCTCACAATTGCGCATGTGTTTCTTGTACATTGTGACCTGGTGCATCCCAATAACCTCGATTCATGGTGTCGTAGTGAACCATGAGAGCGACATTGCACAATGAACTTTATCTATCTCCCTCTCAATTTTCTCTATCACTTTTTTCCTTTTCGCTTTCCCTGTGATCGCTGTGGTCGACAGTGCGGTGACAGCGTTAGCTTTACCAGTTCACTCATTGTATAGAACAATTTTTTGTTCTCGTAATTTTTATTTATTCTTTTTTTTTTTTTTTTTTACAATTCAACTTGATCCTCAATTAATTTTCAACTGACATCGTCGTTTGCATGACAAACTGACCTTTTCGTTTAATCATTGGCAAAGCAATTTTGTGCAGTGGCAGTGTACAGTATAACGTAACGGTTACGATTGATTGCTTGCGTTCTATATTTGAATGTATATATATTATCTACGCCATATATAACAACTTCTAATACAAACAAAAAGCTGATACTAACACCTAAATTTACGCGTCACATCTATGTAATATAACATTAATATTTGATATGTTTATACAATGATTAAATAATAGACTCATTGGATTAGTTTGTAATTCAGTGAGGAATTAATTATGATGAAATATAGATTATATATACATAAATACATATATCTTTATGCAGTCAATGATTACTCAGAGTTAGTAAATCATTTTGGGTTGCACAGCACATCCATATGTGGACAAACAAACGTGTACTGTCGATTGATTTAAAACATGTCAATTGAAGGAACACTGCCACCCAGTATAACGACATCGACGGAAGAGGCCGACCAATACAGTGGGAAGAAGAGAGCACATTTACACATATATATGTATATATGTTTGTGTATATATATTGTTCATGATGCACATAACAATAGCGCGCGTCAGTAAGCTTTGTCGTTAATTAATTCGCAAATGCAATATTAATGATAAGTAATCATCCGTGGTGCGCCAACGCGAACAGCATCAAAATATATACTCATTACAATTACTAATCATCACACGAACTGGTTGACCAAGCTACGATTCAACAGAGATTTATATAAATATTAATTTATATAGTGTATTATATTTTTATAAATTAATTCCACATTCGAATATTCTTTTGTCTTTATTTTTAAACAGTTGAAAACTTTTATCTGGCTAATAATATTACAAATTAAACGAGTATAAACACATCATAGATAAATTCATCAATGTTTGTGTATTAGTAAGATTTATATGTAGCTAATTGATACAAACTATCGAATAAATAAAGTGTTTAGCACGAAGTTTTGCATGGTACATACCAGTATGAATTGAAATGAATCGACCATAAAAACCACGAGGCGATATTCACAATGTTGAATAAAAATAACGTTTATCTATTGTATGTTGTTTTATATATACATATATACATACTTATGCATATATATATAGTGATAATATAAGCTGGTCTGAATCCCATACTAAAAGCAGTGTGTGGCTAATTGTGCAATTACCTGCATCAGTATACGCTTTGACCGATTTTGCGTGTTTCATTGGTGGTTTTTCCTTTCACTATAATCACCCTCGTTATTCTCCCTTTCTCTTGTATTTTCCTTTTACTCTACTCTATGTACCTTTCATTTGATTTATCCGCAGTTGCTTTTATAGTTCGCACATACCAATATTATATACGCACATGATGAATTGGGTGCGCACAATGGTGTGGTGTCCATCATATACATATATAATATTTCATATTAGTTGATGCTACGTCTAAGCTTAGCTGCGCTTTGAACCGTTCATCGTTTGATGGGTTAGGCAATGTCATAATACGATTGGCACTCGCGTTACCCGTCAACGCAAGACCACCCACAATAAGCCTCCTACACAGTATCGGGGAGCCAAGCATTATAAGCCGAAACTCCATTGCCAACTGGTCCCCCACAACCCCTCTACACCACTACATCCAGCTACATATGCTGTAGATCCAACATAGTATATATGTATACGCAAGACCCTTTGTGAGATTGGTTGTAGCACTAATGAAGCACAATATATACATTGAAATCCATGTTGATGATGGTTGTTACTATTTATATACTATTTTTTTTTCTTTTACGCTCTATGTATAATATTTATATATACGTATGACGTGTTTGTGCGTTGATTTGTATTGATTATTGTTCAATACCAGCAGACTAATCAAACGAAATTCATACAAAACATTCGAGATTATTTTCATTTATTTTTAATCAAACAAAATCATCAGGAATAATATATTATTTGCTTTCAATAATTATAAGCACATTTTAAATACTCATTTCGCTTCAATCATTAATCATATTATCATCATTTAGTTATTTATATATTAGTATAGTTTATTGTATGAATAAAATAACATTTATTCATACATTAAAGAATAAAATTAGTTAGCTTCGAATAAATAACATTCGTTTGAAATAAATATGAATTTATTGAAAGCAATATATTTGGTTTTATATAGTTTTATCAATTGCTTCTGTTAATTTTTTTTCTTCTATAGAATTTTTATATTTCTCGTTATGCCGTAGATGATTTATGTCAGATGTGTTGTATTGGTGAATGTCACGGTCAGGGTCATACTGCTGGAATATTTGATAGAAGTGTTTGGAGTTGGGTATTGGTTAAGTATGCGAGTGTTGCGGTGACTTGAAGACATAAACGGATACATGAGGGACGGTATAACCGGATATTGAAAATACCGCGTCGTGGCATAGTACTTTGATCGCTTGAACGCTTCTTGGTCGACATTGACTGAAACGTGGTAGAGAAAAGGAAAATGATTGAGACCATAGAAACATTGTAAATATATCAATTTTCTTTTTATTATATGAAATATCTATTCGTGTTGCGTTCCCAATTGACAGTTTTTGTGTGAGAAATTGAATCAGTGATGTGTCTGTGATATAAATTCATGTTTGTTACAAATATAATACGAAAGCTAAAATAAATTTGCGAATGATATTTATTTTTATTACTTTATATATTTTTATTTTCATCATTTATATTTATTTATTCATTTATTTATTTTATTCTCTTTCTTGTGGGTATAGTATGTTGATTTTTTTTTTGTTCGACGCTTTCAACTCATTGGATTTGTCCTGTTATTTGTATGTGTTTGTATTATACTTGCTTATGCATCCTGACATTGATACAATTTCCGTTGTGCACTTAATGCAAGGCATCTGTTGTTCGGTCATTTCAGTTACGGAAATTCCGGCCATCTTTGGAGAATGGAACATTAAACTGGAAAAAAAAATGTGATGAAAATGTTGAGTGAGTGCGAGATAAAGCAGTGTAGAACAGAGTAAGCAGGATGAAAATGAGAAAGAATTATATTCCCGTCATTTTTGTCTACTCTTTGTATATGTATAGTTTGCTCTGGCGTATTCTCCGTGCGGTCGTACTGAAAATATACTATATACCATTGGGCGAGCTCTGTCGCGCTCGCCGACTCGTTGAAATATGTATACACAACCGACACGGCACCACCATGGTGCAGCATAATTACAAATGTAATTTATATAAAAAACCAAAAAAAAAAAAAAGAATCACGTGAAAAGCACCGTGGAAGAAGACACTATAGTACCATTTTTCGGTTAATATTATTAAATTTTATTTATTTTTATTTTTTATTTTGAAAATATGCAGTCGCAACGACGGGCAATGTTGCCCGTTTGGACGTGCAAATGTTAACCGCGACTAAATGTAAGTAATCCCGACTCGACGTAAAAAAATAAAAATAAAAATAATAATAAAACAAAAATAAAAATGAAACAAAACAAATTGCCTGTGAGTATTTCGTTTTATTATTTATCATTTGGGTTTTTTATATTTACGCACTGTATGCATAATAATTGCACAGTATAGTCGGCGAGAGAAAGGTCGAGATATTGCCTCATCCTACTGAGTTAATTCCTTTGTAATCCTCGTAGAATATTTCTCTTCCGATGGCAGAAAGGGTGGTTTAAAATTTATTAGCGAAATTAGGGAAATTAGCGGCAGCGGAAACGAGACCGCTCGTTATGCGTCGCCAATTTTGCCCCCCCCCGTTCCTATAAAAAATACAATAAAAAACAATTTAGGTATACACACAATTTAATAAATAAACTTTTTCATACCTCTCAGCCGGCACATAAATGCACTTTCGTACAACGACTTTCGCGATTTTTGCATCAATTCTTGATAATTAATTAAAGTCAATTGAATTTTTCGAAATTATAATCTCAGATAATAGTGCAGTACCCTCTGTAACCTGAATCTGAGAGAAAGATTCATCATGAACAATTAAATCGACATTTATTTTTAGATTGAATAAAAATTATAATGAAAAAAATTAATCGCGATAGAATATTTAGAAAATAGTAAATAATTTTTAATTGATATTTAATTATTATTTTTTATTATATTCAATGTGTAATCTACAATCAAATAAACATCAAATTGCAATTCAATGAAACGTTTAATTTAATAAAGATTGATCAATTTTTTTTTCTCAGTAGTACAAACAAGATTTGAGATCGGAAATTGCTTGCTCGTTATTTATTTTCATGATATCCGCACCATTTTCTTCACAATTATATTATTATGTTTTTTTTTTTCTTGATCAAAATGCGAACTCCACTCTCACCAGTTCTCACAAAAATTTATACATATATTATAATTTATAAATTATATATGTATGTGCAGTATATTTCAGTATTTAAAAATTATACTTTGCTCAGTCGATAATTCCCTGTTGATGTTGTTTGCATATTTTTTTATAATTATGTTGTGAGTGGGCCTGAAAGTATTGGCAATTTATGAACAATATTCGAACTTCTGCCAATTGTTTTCCAGGCGTCACTAATAATAATATTATTAAATAACTGCAATGATAATGAAACATAAAATATAAACAAATAAATTAAAAAGGTAATTGATTTATAAATTCATGTACAAATACTTTTGCATGTATAATTGTTCTATTATTTTATTTATTTATTTTGTTTTATTTTTAATACAAACTCAATTCGCTGCACTATTGAACTATGCAAGAGCAATCTCGTGAATAATTATTAAAGTGTTATGCTACATATATATTCGTGAATGAAATTTAGAATTTTTCGAAAATCAATAAAATGGCTGCGTAATGAATTTAAAAAAAAATCCTCTCGAATTCTATATACTCGTATTATTTTAATTCAATATGCAACGACTACTGCTGTTTTATATATATATACATGTTGAATTACAGATTTTTTATCCATCAAAAAATTAAGCGATGTTGGACGAGAGGCAGAGCACAAAGAGAAAAAAAGATTAACTGTCGTAAATGCCAAAAGGATGAAGGAAAATAATGCTTACAATTTTATTGTTTATCTGTGACAGATGATTGTCATGTCATTTGCATGATGAACTAACGTAGCAATAGGATTGGTTGGCTGGTTAGAAAGACCACCATGTCACGTTATGCAAAAAAAGGCTGTTTTTAAAGATGGCACTAGCACAACAGTAGATAAATATATGTATGCTGGGATAAATCGGGGCGGAATAACAGGCGAGGGTTGTCCTGAAGGAAGCGCCTTGTGAAACGCCCGAGGTGAGGCAAATGGTTCATCATTGCGTCGTGGTGAGCGCAGCGATGATGATGAAAAAGACAAAGCAGAAGAAGAAGAGAAAGATGGAAGAAAAAAAAACTTTGGGCGGAAACTCCTTTTGGGAGGGCAGTTTGCATTAATTTGACTGGGAATTGCCAAGTCTTTCTTTATGTATACGTATATATGTAGAGGTATACATGCACCACTATTGTAACCACCAGGAGACAAAATTGTTTTTCCTATTTAGAGAAATTTTACGAAAACTTTTTTCATATAAGAAAAAGTGAAACAATATGGACTCATCTCACAGATTCACATTTTTTTTTATCATATAGCTCAGCATTTGAAGCGCTAGAAAATCTCAGAGTGATTCACTTTATCGTTGCGTCAGTGAAATGCAAAAATATATATACATGTGTGCTTGAAAAATCGTAAAAAATTTAAATTCACATGAAAACACTGAGGGGCGTCCATTTTAACTTTTATTTCATTTAGTCAGAAGACAAAAGTCTTGAATGATAATTTTTCTAAATTACCAACGACTAATGATTTATATTTGGATGGGGTAAGCCTTTTTTTTGCTAAATTTGTTCTGGTAAAATGAGTATATGAGCTATTAATTAGAGGCCTCTTTTGGCCGATGGCAGGAAGACTCTTTCGCGGTGGTTCAAAGGGGCCAAGAAGGTGGCTGAAGGGTAGCCGATAGGGAGTCTACTTGGCGATGTATAGTGTAGATGTTGTAATGAGTAATGGGAAGTATAGGGGTAAGGGGAAAAGCTGTGAGTCGTCAGTGCCAGTGGCACATTCAGCTAAATCAAAACCAGAGCTTCGGGTGCTATTCCTCACCCGCGGGGGTCGAGTCCGAGAGTATAACGTGGGAAATGCTGGCGGCAGACTGTGCAATGGCCATTGCACACTTCCAATAGATATAGAGAGTGGAATATATATGTATATATGTATGTATGTATATATGAAAGTTGGTATAGAGAAAGAAGCAAATGATTTGTTGGATTATATGAGAGTAAATTTACCATCGCGTGACAATTAATTATTTAAACTAATATAATAATACGCGTTGTGAATTGTGGTCCCTTGACGTAGTTCAAATCCAGTCGTTGAGAGAAAGCGACAGATTGAGTTTGCATGTCGCACTATACCTTGTTGAAAGTTGAAGAAGAACACGGTCCAATTGTGATTGCGCGTCGCGGCGCACAGAGACGACGAGGCTCGTCTTGTTTTTGAAAATTCGATTAAATCTCGACGACTTCGCGTACCGTCACCAAGAAATTGGCGTCCGTTGAGAGTGGAGAAGAATGGGGATTCAGTTTGCATAAAATATTTTTTCATATAGAAAAGAATGATGAAAAGTCGACAAGAAAAGCTGCGAAAAATTGATGTGAATTCAGAAGCGCAGAAAAATTCTTTTGATTAAAAATTATATTTGTTCACTGATAAACCACCAGTCTATATATATTTTACACAGTTCACTGATCATCTATTATATATTTATATATGTATAATATAAATCAATGAAGTTATGAAGAGAAAGTAACTGCGAATTATTTTTGTACATCACCAATGTGTAATAACAACAGCTTGAGGCTAATAAAATATAAAATTAATCGTTCTTATCTACCTGATACTTGTTGTATATAAGTGCAGATTCATTCCAATATGTAGGTAAAAAAATATCTAGACAAATAAAATAATATTGATTCAAGTCGCGTGTTATGGTGATGAGAAAAATAAGAATAAATATTTCACTGTATAGATCAGCTTTGTATATATAAGAGTGTGAATATATGTAGCCTGCACATAGCTCCGAGCTTTAATAAGCGTTCCAATTAAAATGCCAGATAATGAGAATATATTGTAAATAATGTTGTTGTACTATTTTATTTCTCTTATACCAAAAGAAAAAGTTCTTATTCGTAACACGCTACAATGAACAGTGATTAATTCGTCAGCAGTTGAAGGGCACGTGAATAAAAATGTCATTGACAATTATAAGTAAAGACAATATTATTTTACGTATACGTATATTGTTGCAGCCAATGTAATAAAGTCATTTGATTACTAAGAAAATAAGAAAATTTAAAAAGAAAAAAAAAATGATGACAGAAAAAATTAATTATGGAAGATAGTGATCTCCTGCTGTTTGCATCCCGCTGACATCTCTAGCGCCTCAGTATATACTATATATACATACATACATACCAGCAGTATATATACATATGTACTTTAGTATATTCTTTCTGGGTGTCTTCTACTATGGTAAACAAATATAGCGTTACATTTTATGGACATCGCTGCTGATTTTATTACTCTATCAAGCATGCATTATCGAGCGAATTTTATGTTCATTTATTATTACTTTTTTTTTTTTTATGTCACTGGAAAAAACCTTCGAGATAATTTTAAAATTACGTAGGAGTGAAAAGTAATTTCCGTTTTTATTTTCTCCATTTGTAAATATTATTTGAGGATTATTTAGTTGCCACAATATTGAAATCTTAATGATAAAAGTGGTGAAAATTCGGCGGAAGATGTTCAGCAATTTTCAAAGTTTTATTGTAATATTTTGAAATTTGGATTCTTGCCAAAATTCTGTATTAAACACTATTTCTACATATACATATTTGTAATATTCTCTGGGCGTTTTTACACAATCTTAATTTCATACATATGTGTACATGGATACTTAGATTTACATCTTAACGGAGCAAAATATACACTGTCAAATTTATTATAATATTTAATATTGTTCAGTGTAATAGATAAAGATAAGAAAAAAAATTAATTGACATTGGATAAAATCTTTGGATAATATATATAATTGAATCAGAATTTAGAACAGATTATTTATCATCATAACTACTCTTAAATTCTGCCGAGAGAATATCGTTTTAGAAATTGAATGTACACAGTCAGAGATAGATGTATATAATCGGTTGAAGCTATTCCCTAAACACCTGGTGAATGTGTACAATACAGGAAGGGTTTTGTCCAAACTTCAGTTCGACATACATATAATAATATCTATTGTGTCTCCCAACAAATAGAAAATTATACTTGAGGGAAAATGTTACTATTATATAACGTAGATGCTGACACTGAATATCGAAGTTAAACAATTACCTGGTTTTAGTTGAGCCATCGAGAATGGTGCTGTGTCGAAGAGTAATTTGTCGTGCCAACGTTAATCCCCCAAACATACTGAGGCAATAATTTTAAATCAAACACGCAGCACCGGAGGGATTAATTTATCGCTTGTACATATATTTTGGAACGCGGCAACTGACGTTAACCGTAAAGCTCGATCGGGCGACGAGTGCTCGCTGGCTCGTTAATATTTAAAAATAATTATCAATTCAATGAGTACACAATAAAATATATAAATATATTTTATTAACTCATATACAATTTTATTTTAATAATTATTAAATAAATATTTATTGAGTGAGTGAAAAAATGTGAAATTTATGAATACTTCAAACTTGTTACCCTCAGAAATATTGTCTATGGTTTATGTTGACTAGTGTTGCTGACAGTTGCCAGCAATGAACAGAGGTATACAGATTGGCTACACGTAGGTGTATATATATATAAGCGAATACATAGAGGAAGGAAGGAAAGGAGACCTTGTTAAAACGTTGTCTGACGTTGCGGCGCCCGAAGAAAAATTGAATGCCATGGAATATTAGCGACGCGGGGCAAACGACAAGGGAATGTCTTGCAATCAGCAACATAAGGGTTCAAGTCTGTGTTATGTGATATACATGTACATATATGTATGATCCTCTGTACGTATGTACATACGTATACACATACAGTTTTGTAGTATATTTTGGAGAATTGAAGTTGCACGGGCACGTTTGCCAGCTACGTATAATCGTGAATAGACAGATCGATGTACTTTAAATGACATGATTTTTGTTGGTGATAAGGGAAAGTGCTCGCGGGAGCACCGCCAAATGGTGGCTACTCGTTTTGTGAAACGACAATGCGAACAAAAAGATATCATGTTGAAAATAATAAGACGTAGTACGACATCAATTATATATTATTTGACAAACGTAAATTGGATAATGATAATGTTTTCAGTAGATGATATAATTTATTATATATGCTTATTAAATATGAGTATGAATGTATATAAATTCTTTTTTATTAGTAATATATTTTTTATGTATTGCAAGATTAATAATTGCATTCACGCATTTGTGTGTGTTAAAAATTACAAAAGATATTTTTTTATATTTTTATTTAATTCTTTTTTTCTCGTTTCTTTTTTCGTCTTTGAGCCAGTGGATATATAACGACCGACGAATTTGTCGTTCTCAGTGGAATTTTCATTACGATCTCGAAACTACCGTGCTTACGACGTAATTCCAACGGAGTAATGTCGGGACAATTTTTAGAGCCGAATATAACAACGCCACGGCTATTTCTCTTCTAGCGTTGTAGTTATTTATTATATATATTTTTTTTTCTACTACCATGCATATATATACTTTGCACAGTGTCATTTATTGTGACTGTAATCATTCTAGCGGTTGAATTACGTAATAATGAAATGAATACATGTATAAAATAAAAAGTGAAAAATATGAAAGCATTCATTTTATCATTGATTATATATATATTATTTCTAAAAACAAAATTTTCGTAAATCAAGAATGAGTTTTCAGAGGTTTGCGTGTTTGAAATGGTTCAACTTCAGATATATTCTCCAACTCGGACACAAATTCATTCGAGGATGCTCGAAAGCACGCTTCTCTGGAAGAACTTGTTTGAGCCAAAATTGAGGGCAGTTTCCTAATCGTAACCAAACTTTGTTTCCTCGCCAAATTAACTTGAGTCGAGGTTCGACCTTTATATACTTTGTACATCTATTTATGTACATATACTTTGAGTTTATCACTTTATCTTTCATCATTATATGTATACCATATAAACCAACACAAAATAATGCTTGCATATATATCTCTTGACATCCTTGACTAATAATTTTTTGTAATTAAGTGGACATATATGCAGTACATATACATTCGGTATACATTATACCCAATGTGGGGTTATATAAGCTAGGTTAGAGCTTGTTCGAAAATTCGTCAAGTTTATACTTGACTACGATAAAGGAAGAGAAGGTGGACACAGAGATAGTAGGTATATTCTCTTGGTTACATCGATCGCGACCACGACATTTTGTCAATTATTTGCTGACGTATATGTATATATAGTTGTGTATGTATAGATTGAAACGAGCACTCTCTAGCTTCCACTCTGACTTCCGTGTTTCCTGCCATCCAGCCATTAGAGGACAATAGATACCTATCCCATTCTCCTACTACATGAGACAACTATATACCCACTCTCTAACACATATAGACATACTCAATACATCTATTTATAGTGGTATAAATGCGCAACTACACAGGCTTATATGTGACTGAACGTGTTTAAAGCCATGAGAGTGCAGCATAGGATTCGTGTGTGTATGGATATGTCGATATATATCATAATGACACATTAGGGGAGTTACGATTAGATGAAAACCAAAAGAATTTTTTTGTATTGATAGGGTGAAGTTTTATTTCTATGGTTGAATTATCGGATAATATTTATACATATATTTATATAAATTATATAATATATATTTTATAATTATTGAAGTTTTATTTATTTTTTTATTTTTGATGTTGACTATTATCTATTTTAGAAATAAAATGAAAGTTATAAAGTTTTGTCATTTTATCGATGTGCCCAGAGAATTTTGTGAAACTGACTTACAAAGAAAGGGGAACGCTGTTCAAGTTCCGGCCATGTTTATTGAAAGTTTAACACTCTTCCCCTGTAAAAGTATGAATTAAAGGGATGAATATTTGTGTTCAGGGTGAAAGTACGAAAGTTTTACACAAAGGCGAACGAAAGCGCACTTATATCATTGCTGTCAAGCGTTTAAATACTCGAGTATTATTAATGAGCGGTATCACTGAAAATTAATGACCATAACCACGACAGTCTAATGCACGCTGAGAAGAATAAGAATTTTTAAGAGCATCTAAATTCCAAAATCATATTATAAATATTCGTTATATTTAAAATTTGTCGAATACACAAATCATCGTAAATATATATTTGATATAAAAATAAAAAATAATACTTGAAAGGATAATTAATTTGGGTATATTGTTATGAGTAAGGGGTTCTTTTCTTGTACAATTTACGCAGAAAACCAGATTTTCAATCTAATAATTCGTCGTGATGCATTTACGAAGGAGGAATAGGAAGAATTTTTAAGTGAAGACAACCCCGTTCCAATTTTACAAAGCTCCCGGGACCAACTCATCTGTGCTACATATAGAATTGAGCTAGTATATATAAATGTAAGGAAATGCAGAGGAAGTGCGGATGGAAACTGCGAAGATGCAGTATATATATATCACAGTAAGAGTGTGCGACAGAGAGAAAATGTTAAATGGTGGGGATGATGCACAGAAAGCGAGAAAGAGGTGCACAGGGATCGTCGTGACAACTCTATCCCATACCCGTCATTTCAATTTGTCCGGCGGATGGTCCTGACAAATATTGCGAATTCCCCGCCAACTTCTCTTTCCACCCGCGCGCCCTATTACGCGCACTAGTCTGGGCGAAATTGCTCAAGAGAGATACTCAACCCAGGAGAACACTCTTATTGTTTCGAGACCGACAGGTTTATTTACTGCCCGAATAACTGCGGCAAACGGGACGATTCAGTTTCTGATGTAGATCTCCAGTTTAATTGCTCTTTGTAATAGTGTGCTAATACATTTATATCTTCTTGAATATATGCATATTCATATTTATTCCTATCCATATATGTATAGATATAGTACTTATATATGTAAATATGATATAGTAAATGAAGCAATATAGTGGAGCAGAATGAGAAAGGAAGAAATGAGTTCTAGTGAATGGGTTTTATTGCAAATGAAATGAATAAACTTTTTGTTGGATTGGAATATTATTTTTGAGTGATTATGAATTATCTGGTTGTGGAATTTACAGTTGGCTTCTTTTGAGATTCAAGTGAAGAACAGGAAATTTGCTCTTATATTTCTGATTAATCTTCTTTTTTTTTTTTAATAGATTGTTGTATATTTATTTTGAATGACATTTTAATTTTTACTGTTGAATTTTTTTTTTTTTCTCATTTACTAAATATTTCCATTTCATCTCTGGAATTTTTGAATTATATTTATTACGTCAACAGTGTGCAGGATGGTTTTGTAGTATGAAATCCTTGAAATTGATTAGTCTGTGATGGACTTTGTAATTAAATATTTGCATTGAGTTTCTGTAGGATTTATCGTCGTATGAACACATGTACTATATTTTCATATTCAAATATTATATAATGTTCCAACGTGATAATAGCTACTTATTCATAACATAATTCAAATAAACTGCGATTTATATGTAGAGCAAATAAAAATTCTCCAAAGGATGAGAGTTCTATCCATATTATGTAACTGCGAGATAAAATGACCCATCAAAGAGCTATGAACTGATGTTTATATGTAAATATACTCACTATACTAATACGAAAATCATAAAAACAAAATTACGTGTCTCTCGCTATGTGGAAATTGAAGAGGAAACGTATATACAGCGAGGAAAAAAAATATAAATATAATATATAAATATAAAATTGAACGAATGAAAAGAGAAGAGGATGAGATAAAACTTGAAGTTGTTTGATCTACTGCATATATCCACTCGATAGTTTAATGGAAGAGGTGATGCAATAACAGTACAGATAAATAATCGTTAAACATAAAAATCCATTAAAGCTGAATAAAAAAATATTAACTAACCTACACCAAAAATTTATCAAATATCAATATTTAATTTTTATCCCAATTTAAATCATGTATATGTAAAATCAATCATATAATTGGTATGACAACGATAACATTTATATAGCAATAATTGGCAGGTATAGTATAGCACAGGGTTAATGGTTGCATATATATTGCAAGTGGGCGCGGTAATACACATATATACTCTGCTTGGCGGATAATTGACATGTGTTATTACGGACTGGTCGCGAATGTGGTTGTGTATCGTGCACTTTCACGATACGTATGTCGCGTAAACGAATCCAACATGAGCTTCCAAAATATATCCACAACAGTTCGATATTGCTATTGTCGCTGCCACATATATTGTCACGTATCCCAATGTTGCGTTTGCTTGGCTGTGCTGTTACTACGCGTATATATACACATGTATAAACTTGCAGATACATTTTCCCGGGTGGTTTGTGATATCTTGGATTTGCCACCGGCTTCAACCGCAAACAAATTACTCGGGGATACCCACCGTAACAATTGCTACGTTGAAAAAGCTTCCGTTGTTGTATAGTCATTCCCTCTCTGCTGTTTTTCTATTGTTTCATCAACCATACTCGTTTAGGCATCTCTCTTTTTTCCGTTATGTATGCACGAAAAATAAAAATATTGTGTATAAAAAACGATAAACATGAAAATAAATAAAAATCGTTTGCCGAGTGTCAGAAAGTTTGCTTTGAAAAATATATAGTTTCTACATGTGATGATCAAGCTTAAGAGTATATAAAAGAAGGAAATGAATGTTGAGCTAAATGTGAATGCATGGAATTATATATAACCTTTCTTTCGTGTTAAATGTATAGGTATGTGTAATACAAATGAGAGAAGAGAGTCATGGAGTATTATGAGACTTGTGCAGACGAGTGTTTATACATATATGGATCCATGTGCATTGTGCATATATGTATTATGCAGTTATATGAACGTGTTGGAGTATGTATGGTAGTTGAATTGATGCTGGGTGTTTGCACGTGTGCGTTGTAGTAGATGTTATGTAATTAAAAGTCTCGTTGCTGATTAGATTTGACTAATTTTGTAACGTGTCTATTAAATTTTAAAAATATGTCGCACATTAACGAGGTGGGCGCATGTTACATAATGTATGTATATAGATTTTTATGGTGAACAGTTGAGTTTTATGACTTTTCACGTGGGCATAGTGACTGAAGGATTTTCATCAGGTTTCCTTCGTTTTTCTCTCTCACATTCTCTCTAACTCTCAACTTTTGTGTATAGCACGTCGACGTTACTTTGCGTTTCGCACTTTGTGAGCACTATGAGCACACACTGACATTCCCGTCATGACTCTCCACTTCCTCTCTTTTACTCTTGTCCCTTTCGTCCACTTTTTACCAGCTAATTTGTTTAGTGGCGTCGGTAACGACATCTCGTAAAAAGAGAAATTTTTCTCATTTGATGCGCCATACTTTGTCTCTCTATCGTACTTTGTTTGTCGCACACTTTTCCGTTCAAATTTCCCTTTGTTCTCTTCATGTCTATACTTGACACATTGTTCAAATATTTCCTGCATATATTTTACAAAATGGCATTTCAAAATTAAATTAACACTGATGAAAAATGCTATTAAATCATTTGGACATTAAAAACATTAAAAATTATGCCAGTATATTAAATGGAGTATTGCACGTGAATAATTAATCATCAATTCATTATTACAATCATTAATTGGACATTTTCGAACAGAAATTAAAATGTCCTGTCCACATGACATGATGATTTTTAGTTTATTTAATTGGCACTTGAATGAAATATGCGTGTGGAGGTCAAGTGAATAAATGAGAGCAGTAAATGATAAATAAAAATCTACTGCAAAAACGTCAAAAGCAACCAATGAAATGCACTTGTCCTCGGTTATACATATATATATATGTCTATATTTAGAGACGCACAACTATATATACACATTTAAGCCACAGCGGCATTACATTGCTCTGTCCGAATCGGAGGTAAGCACTTTATCCCCCACGTGATTATACCTTCGGCGTGACTCGAAACGTTAAACGTTAGTGAAGTTTATCGTGTGCACAGTGGAAAGCAGCGAACTTTCTCTATCTCTTTTCCACTCCATCGTTTTCTATACACATATGTATGTATATGCATATATATATATACCTTGGCATCCCTCTCTCTATGGATGAAACGATCCAATACGTTCTACATCTCGTCGTGATACTGCCACGATTATTTTCACGTCACGATTAGCATAATTAAACGTTACTTCGTCGGCATACATATATCCTGTACATGGGGAGGAACCCAAGTGTGCGCGGGTAATTACGTCTTGCCGATGAAGTAAAATCACATGCGAGAATCATGCTGTTAATTATAGTTAAGTTTTTTTTTTTTTACATTTTATTTATCCTTCTTTTTTCTTTTTTTTTTTTTTTTTTATCGTCATAAACTCGCGTGTACCTATTGCAACATGTACATATAGACTCGTGTGCATTCACGATCATTTGTTGTGACCCTAAAATTTCATTTATATCTCTCATTCGCAAATTACCATGTTCACAGTCAGTCCAAGGCCATTATTACAATATATGTAGATACATACAAACACTATATGGCTCATAAATGCAGTGTGCGTGTCTGAATTTACGCTTTTGCACAGAAATTCAAACGCATTGTACACTATCCAAGTGTGTCATACGCATTGAAACATCGAATAGTATGCAAGCAGACTAGTTATCACGTACCGATGCCTATCGTTATGATCAGGCCACAATTTGAATAATATGCTTTCAGGTTACTTACACATATACATGCACATACACAATACACAGATATGTTATAAACATTTTATTCAATGGTAAAATTGTTGGAATAATAGTCAGTGAAAAATAAATTGCGGAGCCAATTGTTTGTTTTGTTATTTATTTATTTTGTTCATTTCATTTTGTTGTTTTATTTCAATTTTTTTTTTTTTTGTCATTTATCGAGTAAAAACAAATATGTATTTTATACGGCAATTGTACTGTTCATCCCTTGCTCTTATTCCAACCAAGTTAAGATTTATCATTAGCTATGCGATTCGATCTTCGATTAACTGTATAGATTTTATTCCCTGATCCGGAAGGCTTACCCGTGTAAACTGTCCTGCCGTATGTCTGCTGGACGGCGATTCACGTGTGTATAAAGAGCGGAAAGGGCCAGGATTGCGAGAGAGGAAAAAGACGAGTCGATACGTAGCCGAGGAGCAAAACGCGGGTGCAATAAAATACGTAGTCAGGTTCAAAGCGCCGCTGATCGCGACTATACGGTATAGTATGCTTCAACCGCTCGTGTTGGTGACAGTCTCTGGCTCCTGTGATTTCGCTGATATGCCAATAAGGAAAGCCATAGAAAGAGAGAAAGAGAATACCAATGCATTGGCACAAAATTATCAGAATAAACGGGATAACGAATAAAGTTCTCCTGGTTATACCTGCTGTAGAACAAATTTGCAATAATAAAATTGAAGCAATATGGTATTTTGTACAAGGAAAGAAAAAATCTAAAATTTAGTTATAAACGTAAAGGAATAAAAATATATACTTTAGCAAAAATAGATATCAAATGAAATTGGTATATGTCAGGGTTGCCATGTATATTCGATGTGCAGCATAGTGTGTGCCTTGATGCAGATGAATTTCCTCGTGACATACTGTGCGTCGTCTCGGTGGTAGATAGGATAACTGTTGTGCTTTCCTGCATTTATTCAACTCTTCTCTATGTGTCGGATTTGTTATCTCGTCGATGTGGCTATCGGATCAATAGGCCAAAATAGGCAAACGGGAAATACGTCAATACTAGAGGATTTTGATTGGTCATGTGTGGAGCTGTTCAGTCGCTTTCCGATTATTGTGGCAGCGGGGTCGTGAGTAATAAAAATGAAAAAAAAAAAAAAAAATTATTTGAGCCATGTAACAATCGCTGCCAGCGTATAGCAGGTAGTAAAACACGATCTATGTATCTATAGGGTTAAATGCCCGCGAGACGGCGAATAAAAAAATATATAACTCGGTATGGTGTGAAAGAAAGAAAAAAAAATAAAAAGAAAAAGTAAAAAATATCACATTGGAACGTGAGTAGCCTGCGGGAACGTAGTATTCTTCTTTTGAAAAAAAAAGGAACGTTCGAAACGACATTTCCCACTGATTATAAGCAGAACGAGATTACAGGAAAATTTTCATTGTGCACATTCTACTTGAGTTTGAATCGACCATTTCAATTTGCATATTACTATTGTAGTTTCACTTACAATAATGAGCTTTTTATATATATATGGTTAAATTATATCGATTCATTGTACTTAAATGAACTGTAATCACATTGTTATTTGTGTATCAAACGGTTACTTTAAAATTATTTAATTTTGAATTGATATAAAAAAAGTTAATAGAGAGATAATCCGAGAGTTTTTAGAAACAAAATTCAGTCGTATATGTGTGCATGTGTGTATAGTATCATCTTTCAGGTTAAAGCGCTCGTGAAAGGGCTATTCGCTTTGGCCATTTACTGAAATCCGATAGCCGTGTATCTAATTGCTTTTGCTAAAACCGTCCGAGAAACTCGTCGGCGTCGACGACGATGAGCGAGACGTTTTGCCGCTATACCAAGTAACAAAATAACAGTCAAGAAAATCGCCAACAGTGAGAGACAACAGACTTTAATACCCACCAGCACTAAAAGATGGAGGGGTTTGTGTCACGAAAACAGCATCAGTGGCTGAAGTTAGTTGAAACAACGAACCAGGAGAAAACTGCTAATGGACCGGTTAACTCCATGGACATTCAAGTCAAGCCATGCCCCATCTTTTTCTACAGTAGTCTACATTCATTCTTCTCCACGTTATATTGATCCGTTGAAAATTCAATTGGACCTTTTTAAAACTATCACATTAAATTGAATTAATCATTGCATTACGATTGAAAAAAATAATTTATATAAAGTTTTATGCTATCGTTCATTTTATAAACTTAATACGTACATTACACAATTTATTAAATGCGTTTGTATGTGGATAAAAAGATGATATTCATAAGGTTTGCAGGTCTTATTTGCGAGTGTAACTCTGTTGAAAGGAGTTGGTAGTTTTTCGTCCCATTTATTTACCATTTTGCCTTGGCGCAATCTCGAAGATATACTATATGTATATCTTTATATCTGTATCATACATATATACACATAAAGGTTTGCGTTGCTCCGATAATTCATTCGGTTGACAACCAGAAATCCTGGAACATATATTTATGCTGTGAGTCGTGCCAGGGATCGGTTTGGGTTATGTTTATATATGTATATGTATACTTACACACACACACACACATTGGAGAATCGGGGTGACAAGCGTAGAGTTGGAGCGTGATGCACGACGTCCAGATACGCGCTATCATACCAATAACCATTCAAATAATAGTCCTCGAACCGGTTAGTGACGTAGAAACCGACGACGGTACATGGATCTGCTTTTGGTTAGTTCACTCTTGTACAGAGTAAAGCAAATATTCTATATACATGTTCAATATAATGTTCATAAACACACAAAGTGTTTATATTATCTGTATATGTAATAGTTGTAATTCGGTAACAGTATTTTGTTTTTGATAATGTGGTTAGTTTAACAACAATTCAATGGTCTTTGAATGCGCGTCTTTAACTGTAAGTGCATATTATAATAAGTAACAATAATTGAAGTGAATTTTCGTTGATTCAAGCAAATTAAACTTGGATAAATTTTAAGATATTTATCATGTGCAGTTGAGAGTTTAATATTGAAATGAATATCAGAGAGCACTTTATTATCTCATGTAGATCAGAGGGTTATTAGAACGATGTTTTTGTAGCCTCAAGCGCAAAACTCATCTGATGGTGGAAGTTGGCATTCCTATACATTGGTTATTCAGAACGAGTGAGTAAATGTAGTAGACGCGAGGAAATTCTCATGGAGGAGTCACTGAATGTAATATAAGAGAGCGTACTAGTCGTTTATATATGTATAAAGTCGACCGCGTTGTGTTTATATCAGCGTTATTACGCTTAAGGAATTGGCACTGTTGATACGCCGGATTTCCGTAGCTGAAGAATTGACACTCATACACATCAGTGTGTATATGTATATATATCAGCTACATTGTTATTCTAATTTGTATGTAGATGTTTCACAGTTATAATTGTGTTCATTATAATTTCTGTATTATAACTGTATGACTAATAAGAATTTAATGAATGGATATATAATTTATATGAAGGTATCTTATATTATGAAAATAGTAAACTTTGAATATAAAATTGTTGTGGATATGAAGTTTTGCTATGTGGGTTTTTAATCTGTGATATAACTACAGTATTGATACATATATACGTGATATGAATTCACATCGTTCGATTTAGCTTTAAGCTTGATTCATCCCCAAGTTCAATAACTCGATTATGCCATACATATTCCCACAGGTATAGATATCTGTTGCTTGGGATTAAATGGATGGCTTTGGAAGTAGAACGGACAAACGAACAAAATATCCGATGTGGATCATCAGTTTAGATTGAAAGAGCAATTTTTTTCTTCAATGTTCAATTGCGTGTATAAAATGTTCACTTTGAAATTGTATAAAATTTTTTTTTTAAACATTATATTTGTTTTTTATTTTTGTTTAATTTATTTTCAGGAATATAATAGCATGAATTATTGTTATTTTCAAATAATATCGCTTAAAGTTCGTCGTGTAACATTAATTGTAGAGTACAATTGACGTAAAATAAAAAAAAAAAATTTATTGCATTTTATATTAAATTCTGTAATGATTACTGAAACTCATGTAATTTCCATTGAAATCATTTGTTATTCATATACGCTTTTGTAAAAATTGCAAAAAGTTTTTGTCCGCACCAGGTATAATAGTGGTCTTAATTAAAATACTCGGGATTTTTTAATTTTTTTTCTTTGCTATTCAATATTTAAAGTTAATTAATATCCAACACAATTCAGCTATTTGGTGCTATTATATTTGTTGGAGTCTGAAGGGTGGTACGGTTCATGGGATTCTGTGGAAAAGCCGTAGGGGTTCACATAGAAAGGGAGCGTAACACACAGAGCTGAGTGTGCTCGTTGGTGTATGTCGCTTGCTATTGAGGATTCCGGCCGCGGGGGTCGTGAATGCTTGTCAACGGTGAGATATGATGCGCGGATTACCCCTCACTCTTGTTGTCCCTCACTATTTCTCTTCCATCTATGGCGCACCCTGTCGTCATACTACACTTCTCTTTTGATAGTCGCCAATCTCCTCGCAACGCATGAATTTCTCGACGGTTGCCCATGGCATTTATGAAAATCGCAAATTTTTATGAGCATTTTTTCCCGATCGACGAGCTTATATTATACATTCTGAACATTTACATGAATATTGATAAAGATGTAAGGGCAGGGCTTAGTATAAAGTAGATAGGGAATTTTATGGGCAGACATAAGTTGATGAAACCAAACTGTAACGCGTTCTATATTTCTCGTTCATTCTTTTTTCTTTTTTTTTTCTTTCAGGTTTTATAATAACATTTTGCAGCTTAAATAATCATAGAGTTTTTTTTTTTAATATTTTTTTTTTATCTTCAATATAATGTTTATGCATACACATTTATAGTGGTGATAAAATTTTTTTGAAATATATACGTTGACAGTTATATCGTATTATAGTTATGAAATAACCATAGAATGAAAGTTGATAATACACTTTCCATCTCGTGTAAGCTATGAAGTATATATATGCTGACGAGTTGGCGCAACGGTTCGAGTTTCTTTCGTTTATGAGAAACTTTAAAAACGCATGAAAAATTCTTTCACGATCTAAAAAGCCGAAGGCTTTCGCGTTGAATTTGAAACTAAAGTTGTTCAACTTTCACCCCCCATTTCTCTATCACCCAGTCACCTATACTTGAGTTCATGCATGCGTCTATTTTCTTGCGTCATTGACAAAATAGATTTTATGTTTAAGTCTAGTAACTTTATGTTAAAATATTACGAAGTTTAAGCGTGAACGTTGATAGAAGAGAATTACTTTCGAGGGTTGTGTCAACTAAATGCTCACTGTTTTATTACTCTATCATCACATTTGAATTACATTAGCAAGTAAATTCGTTTATGTAATTGAATTACGTTAATAATTTTGAAAAATAATTTAAATATTATATATATTTATCTGTCGTTATTCAATTTTCTATTTTATTTATAAACTTACATCTGTGATTGTCAAAAGAATGAACGATGATAAAAATTATCTTAAAAGAAACTTCATTTTTCCTTCTCGTTGTTTAATTATAAAACTTGTTCATAAATGTATACCTGAAGGAATGAGAAAGACAACGAAAAAGAAGATTGTGACTATACTACTGGGTGATGCTACCAGTAACTCTTAAATTAATTAAAAGAAAAACTCGGCCGCTTCCTTTCTCAATTCATTTGTTTGGTCAACGACTTTGTAGATAACTCGTGAAAGAGTTACACTGATTAATGAAATTTTATTTCACTTCATTTATATCTGACATAATATACTAACGGTAAATATATTTATTTTCTGTTTCAGGTAAGTGCTTGCAGAAACTGGCCTAATTTTATAATTATTTTTCCCATGGAATTAAATTAACAGAGCAAAACAATTCATGTCCATATAATTGGTATAAGCTTGTTGACATAAGGTGAGTAAAATTGCACTAAATCAACTCTCGGAGTACGCGGAAAACGCAGGGAGGTTGGCACTTGACAATGAGGGTTGATGAAAATGTAGAGTGGATGTAGAGAAAGCAAAGGCTTACGCGACGACGTATACCACGCTGACGGTGGTCAACTCGTCTACCACAATGTTTTTTCGTTTTATTTTTACATCATTCCTCTCTTCATTATCCTTTACAAGTTGAAGATAAAAAGCTCCTTGTTATTTTTCATCAAGATACAAAACACATGGACTAACTCTTTATTTCAATCTCAGATTTGAGTTCTCATGATAGTCGAGACAACGAGGGGATGTTATAAACGATAAAACATAATTAAATTAGCACTTGAATTATTTATATAGAGACACAACAGAGGGTTATAAAATTAGAAAACCCCATTTGAATATATTTCTTTTTATATATTCATGCACGTTATGTCATTAATATTATCGTTATTTTTTCTTCTGTTGGCTTCTTTTATTTCTTCACTTTTTATTTTCGTTGAGGACCTGCATATACCTGGCAATGGCTGTGGAGTCATCTGAGTCATTGACATTCACTGGCGTCGACTGCAGAGTCGACCGACATGAAGTGTGTGAGCCAGTCGAGGGGAGTGAACTCGCGCGAATACATTCACCACCATCAACATAGCTTTCATCATATACACACATGGTCATTCACAAGTTACTGACGTGTCTGCCGCCTTGCAGTTCCACCCACCCACCACTTCTCTTCAACCCTCGCCTCCTTTTTTTTTTTTTTTTTTTTTTCTTTCACTTCTTTCTCCCTCTGCGCGCGCGTCATCCCTTGCATCACACACAGACGAATATATGCACAACGCAGATGTATGTATATTTATATATATGTGTGTATGCATAACATCGAGGCAACGTCGCGTCGATGACTTTCCCCTCCTTTTGCTAGTTCTCATAAAAAGAATGACGTGGTACTGGGTGCTACGACGAGGAAATTTTTTTTTTTCTAACGCTGCTTTCTCACTTGCACTCTGCATCGCGTTGCGAGTGTGCAGAAATTTTTTACTCGCATTCAAAAAAGAAATAACGAAAGCCACACGCTTGATGTGTAACCTCATCAAGTAATAATGATGACAAGTTCTTAATGATATCTTTTTCTGTTTGTGTATTCACCATGGCCCTTCGGTTCTCCATGTATAATATTATGTGACCCTAACGATGACGAGACGGATTTAGATACAAAGTCTATAGATACGGAGGGTGTTGGCACGGATACCAAGCCACTCTTGTCCTTCGCAACGCGAAGGACTTGCCATTGATTTGCCCATTTGCATTTGCAAGTTTCCATCCAATACACATAGTTTGAAATAAAATAATTCATTAATTTTCGAGTGTAAAATTAAATATTTATGAACGTGAATAGATAAATTTATATAAATTTCTTATTTATTCAAGATATTTAAGATGGTCGGTTGGTTATAACTAAAAAGATTTAGTTGGGTAATTTTATGTTCGTGTCTCAGGGATAATATCTCTCTGTCACCCTGTATGTAGGTAGGTGTCGCCAAGCATCTAATCTCTAAGTGGCGTCATTTATCTCGCTAGAGGGGGAAGAACTGTCAAATGTGTAGTATATCTGTGTGGCGACACCAACCAGGGGTTGAAAGGTGTTGTCAAGCAGGTATATATGTATGTATATATCTCATACTAGTCTACTACTGAATGTATACATATAAAATGTATACGTATAGTAATATAATAAATGCCATCAGGAGATCGCAGGAGCTTGGGTGAAATGAAAGCTCGTTGTGCACTCACATTTGTGCGCATGCAATTTCCTTTTTACTTATATATACATGTATCTATATCTATGTATATATATTTTTATACATACCTACAATGTCTGTTTGTTGAGATATACATTTACAATTTTCACTCGCGTGATATCAGCCAGACTCGGCAAATTCTTCTATACAATAGTCCTGCCTGAACGAATTTTCTTCCATTCCTCCATATCTATATACCTTTTGCTTTTTCTCTATCTTACGTATTTTTTCTTTTTATTTTCACCCTCATGTGTCCGCTGTAAAGGCACTTTGAAGTGTGACACACGTGAGGCGAAAGCTGCCGATAAAATATTTTTCGTGTTTCTTCTGTTGACATCATATAAAAATGGGGATGGTGTGGTGTGATGAGCACACCCGATTGTCGACAGAAGCTTCTTATTTTTTTTTTCTCTCTCTCCACATATTGTTGTCATCCCTACATGTATATCTATACACACATACCTCTGAGTATCGCGATGTTGTGGTCCAAAATGAAATAAAAACAACAGAAACATCACATTGGGTTAGCTCCTAATGGCAGTAGCGTCACATCCTGTCGCTGGCGAATGAGTGGATGAGGAGGCCCATGTACGCTTGTTTACCCAGTAGGCCGGTGTAGCTCACCTAAAATCCTTGGTAGCACGAAGGCGAGATGGTGAGTGGAAACCTGAGGCGTCTACCGGAACCCAAACTATCTTCTCTCTCCTTTTCTTCTAGATCCCTTTCGCATTTAGCTTGAAACCCTACTCACAAACCATTCTGCTGGCGTTCCAACCGTGAAATTTTATACTTTCCACTTCTTAAAAGACTCTTCGCAGCTATATAACGACGCGAAGACACCCAGACAACACGGCAAATGCGATCGGATAAAGAGAGACAACATGACATAAAGAGAGTAAAAAATACCTTTTCAATTTTTCTTTTTTATTCTTCTTTCTCTATCCTCATTTTCTCCACTCTCGAACAGTATACAATATATAGATATGTATATCACATGATTCGTCTTAAGACACTATATACCAAGAGGCTGCTGGGTGTCTGTGGGATAGGAAACGTACAGGTATATACATGTATATAAATATGTAGGTATGTATATACGTATGTGTACGTACTCGCGTCATAAAGCAGTGAAGCGGCCTTCATCTCCTCAGCTCATCCTCTTCCCATATTGCTGCTTGCGCTTCTCACTCACGCGTATTTCTCCCATTACTTCTTCTTCACTATCTTTCTCATTCCCTCTTATTCGTACACTGACGCGTGACAACCACCTTCGCATTGGTTGCCAGATAGCAAGGGCATAATAGCGCTCGTATATGTATACATACATGTATTGTATATACATATGTATGTCTTTATAGTATGTGGAGTGTCACAGTAGTGAATGTCCGTGCACTTTCCTTTCAAACGAGAGTAAGAGACAAAATTCCGCTCGATTTATTTTCACTATCTTCGCTTTCATATTACGAGCAAGTGCAGGGTGGTTGGTATTTTTCACATCTCAACACTATATCGGTGCGTATATACTTACTGTCACATCCGCAAAGCCATATCTGATATTAAAACGGAAAAATAATAAATATAAATAAAAAAAAAAATAGGATGATGAAACGTGGAGAATAATAAAATAAAATTATTAACGGATTATATTATTTATGGTCCATAATGAATTTTATTTTGGTTTAATATGATCATGATAACGATAACTGAGACATTTGTGAATGGTAATTTGTTAAATATAGTAGTGTAGGAAAGTATAGCGAGGGTGGGTATATTATTAATATACATATATACACACACATAGGCAAGTTGATATTAATCGTAAATTTATTCGTTAGTCAAAGTTAATTGCCTTTATGCGATAACGTTTACGCATGCCGGTCATTGCTCATAGAAAATCTAGTGCTTCATGTGTGCCACCAACTACTTATCGCATTGGGTGGTCCGAGAATCGTAAAGCAGATTAGGTAATTCACCGCGTGCTTATATATTAGCATGTATCCATATATATATTTAGATTGAAGCAGATGAACGATGTATGGGAGGAGAACGATGGCCCAGTGAGTTTATAATCGATGCCACATAACTTACATAAATATATATGGTAACGTTTATTTTAATTAAAATATGAACAAATTATTCATTAGATATGAGAAATTAATTTGCAATAAAATTTTAAATCATTCTATCACATGATAGATATTATTTTTCTTCCAAATGCTATTTTGTTAAATATTTATTAAACATATCTTAATTGATATTAGCTATATAATATTTTTTATAATGACTGAATGTAGTTAAATGGTTAAATATACATAGAGAATTATAACTGAGAAGCAATCGCAATAACCATTTGTCATTGAAATATGTAAATTTTCGGCTTATATTACATATCCAGATATATAATATGGCAATTTAACACTGTCGTAATAATTACCTTAAACTTTCATTAGCATAATGAAACGAATGTTTGTTAATCATGTAGGTATTGGTAATTTACGTGATATGATAGTTATATATGACCACAAATCAGCGTGCAATAAATGACAAATGACTTTAAATTACTCATATATTAAATTTAATGTCATCAAATTTTCGTTACTTCATTTTGTATATACATATAATTTTCAATTTTACATTTATTTTTCAATAAATATGTTGAATCCTATGCTGACACACGGTTTGCAGTAAAATAGAAATGCCAAGTTTCAATCGTAGAGACCGCGTGCTCGCTTCGATTCGTCTATGCTTGTTGGTAGCAGATGTGTAGTGGTGCTGGCACACCCGAAAGTAAACGTGCTGAATAAGCATACATACTGTTGCTCTATTCACTCACTCGCATTCTTTCACCATTTCATCTTTCTCTCTCCTTCATTTCCCTTCACTATTTCGCCAAACTCAAGTAAAATATTCAATTCAATGTGCAAGGAAAAAAACAAAAAAAACATACATCTGTAAATATTAATTTTTCTTTTTATATTTATTTTCATCGCATAAAATTCAAGCTCGTTGGTATAATAAAATCATTCTAAAAATTTTGTCTAGCATTTTTCATAACTACAGGTATATGGAGCATATACATAATATATATCTGTAGTTTATATACGAGTACATTTAGGTATATTAAATTTTCTTGTAGATAAGTGACAAGACGCCAGCGTGTTTGTTGTTTCACGAGTCTCTCCCTTGTCTATATATCGTGATGACATTTGTTCTTGCACGATATATACAAGCATAGTTGATACTATAGTTCTGTTGTGACGAGCAACTAGATCGTGATCGCAAGGTGGCGGTGAACTTTGTTCAATAATGATGCCGCGGCACACCGGGTGCAGCTGCCACGCGTGGGCGATAGCACAAAGCTAGTGTATATGGGAAGCTGATGTATATACAGACTTTGTCTTATACACTCACTAATTCCATCTCACTCTATTCCTTTCGTACCCGCCAGTTAGTTACACCCTCGAGGTCTTATCACCCCTTAGCAACGGATTGAGTCTCTATTGCCGGCGGCTCACGCGCGCCCACCGTTGTATAACTTACCCTCGACTCGTCGACACAAACCTTTTCTCCCTCATTCCTCCTCCTTGCTTCAATGTCGATTTCAAACCCAGCAATTTACAGTACGTTGCCTCTAATTATTATTGACAAACTAATAGCATAAGGGCACAAGGTATAACTAATTTTATGTCAAAATTCATATACTGTTTATTTATTAAAAAAATTTTTATTCTTTATATTATTTTACCAATTTTAGCATTTCTATTTACAACAATGTACTTTATGTATATATACATATTTATACATATATAATAATATATATGGACTTTATTACATGATGGAAGTGTGAATTATATATAGTGTTAAATTGAGTGTGAAATGCGGATTTAAAATAGGGATGTGAATTTGAGAAAAGGAAAAGGCGTGGTTGGTAAAATCAGGAAGGAATATATGTATATACATGTATTGGTAGGTAGTGCACCTTTACACTTTCATATGTGTATACATTTACACGACTACTACTATATTACTACTACCACGTACACCATACAAATAATACATTATGTTTATATCTATATGCATTTAACTTGCGCTTTATATTGATGTTATTCTAGCTAAGGCAAACATAGCAGTAGTAGGAGTAGTTGAAGTAGCAGTTGTAGTAAGCAGTACTTTTACGAAAAATATACTACATCCTCTCTTTTCTATTCGCCATGTCGTTTACGACGGAACGGTACATGAAGTGTGATACGATCTGGCACTTGATGTATATGTGGAACATCAATACAACTCATTTGGTGATGCACTCGAGACACAGGAGTATTTGGGTAAAATCAGATATTTATACATGTGTATTGTATACACACACATAATATAATTAAATTATATTTGTAGCGGTTTTCAAAATATCAGTGGTTAGTAATTAACAAATGATTTGGTATTTTATATTAATACTTGCTGACCATATAAATTATTTCTAGTGAATATTTTGGTACTTAAATTATTACTATACATATATATGTATAAATTATTATAAAAAAAAAATATAAAAATATTTGGTAGCTGAAAAAAAAAAAAAAAATGAATTATTACAGTGCTAATATCGCTATTAAACAATGGGGCTTGGTGATAGAAGGGTGAAAATTAAGGGTTATATGTATTTTTTATGCCAAATCATAAAAAAATAAAAACATAAATCACTTAGGGGTATAAAAAATAGTTTACAACCTGTTCTCAGATCTACTGAATATACACAAAAAAATTCATAAAAATCGGTCAAGCTGTTTTGGCGGAGTTTGGTTATAAACATTGTGATACGAAAATTTTATATACATTTTGATAGAGATTAAATGCATTTTGATAGAGATGAATAATATATATTTAAACAGAGGTGTGCGAGTGTGTGTATGTATATTTTTGCATACTTCTAGTTAGTTGCATGGTTTATATACGTCAATGGGCCCAAACTTAAGGGCTGAGACAACGGGACAAGAAGGGGAGAAGAGGTAGAAGGGAAAGGATAGTGTGCAGGCAAAATGTGCTGGAGTAGGTATGAACGAGTAGTGGCTGTGGAGCGCGGCGGAGCTCAGAGGGTGTGTAGTAGAGTAAGAGTGTGTCTAGACAGACAGGGGTGACTGAGCCGCGCACGGGTTCCTACTTGCTGGTTGGCTGTATTGCTGCTGCAACCCGGGTGCAACCCTGCAATGTGTGTAGGGTGCATTCTAGAGGAGGGATATGAGAGAAAGTGGTATGTACTTCTTGGGTTGCGTCGTGTATGATGGTTGTCGACAAGTCATTCGTCGTTAGAATGTGAACATAATATTTCTTGTGAAATGTAATTTTTTATTTTCATTCAGGAATAAATGATATCACTTTTGTTTTTATCTTCTATCATTTCCGTTTGCGTTTTAATTAATTCATGTGTTTATTCAATTATTTTCTACACTTAGTAATAATAATTAATTACTATCTATTAAATTTAAATTCATTTTATTGATATCCGCAATAAATTATTTGACTCAGCGGTCAGGATTTTTTTTTTTTTTAGCAATGGGAAATCATTGCATTTATATGTATTTAGAGTATATATGCGGTTCACATAATTATCTATACGATTATTGAGATAATGTATGAAAGAGTCGTAAATTTTCAATGCAGGCAAACGGCTCGCTCGCCATTTTATATATATGAATATATTCAGGCAAATGCAATCACATTTTGTGGTTCCGATTCCAATTAAAATTATCTATTGGCTTCTAAAAATTGTCACCGTGTACATTATGTACATAGAATGAATGTGGCAGTATATCCGATGCAATTAAATATTTTTTTTTTTTTGCTTTTCAATTATCGATCAATCATTATTCATGCCAATTAATATTTGTGGCGGCAGAGTATTGATGATTGAACATAATTATATGCCATATTAAGAAAAAAAAAAATAAACATTTTTTCATTTCATTATAATAAAAGCTATCTCGTATAACATATTATTTATAAGCGGGTCATTGTGCTGGCTCGCTTATGCTTCAGTAGTTTATTTTCTCTCGAAAACATACACAAAAAAAAAAACTACAAGAGTTAAGTAAAGAAGTGAAGACGACGGTGAAAACGCGTCGCCATTTTGACAGATGGAGGTAGACTTATCGTGACACACCGACAAGTGAAAACACTTTGGCATTCGCCACGTGTTTTCTTTCATCTCTTGCCGGAAGGAAACACTTAGTCGATCGTAAAAATTCATTGTTTACGTCTATCGACCTCATTGTTATTTTCTATTATTTATTTACTTCTTAACTAAAAGTATATAAAAATGCGAAAGCGCTAAAATGTTTGTTGAAAAACAAAAACACAAAAAAAAAAAAAGGGAAAATATTGATGACAATCGTATATGTAAACTTTGTAGTGAAAATAAGGAAATAAATAAATTGAATTTTAGCAATAGGAAAAAAAAAAAAACAAGTTGTCGATACAATCATCTATTGATTTCAGTAGCTCCAATGAGAAGGGTTGTATTTTACAAGGGGGGTATATCCGACCGCCCTCTGTGCGTGTTATGTAGTCTCGGCTTTAAGGGCTAATGATATGAGGAAAGGTGAAGCCATTGCCTACTACCGTGCAGCTATTGTGTGTGCTTCCTTATACTATATAGTATATAGCTCAACTCTCACACACCTCATATTCGATTTCAGCACTTCTTGTCTGATACAAGTCCCCTCCACCCTTTCATTTTATCTTATTATAAACATCGGCTGTCTAACCATTTTGCTATCGCATCTCGGAAACAATTTTCCGTGCTAATGACCATCTTCAATTATCTGATTTTACTTTGGTGTAATATTAAATTACAATAATAGATTAAACAATATACATAATATAATGTGATAAATACTTCTGATTACAGCATATTAAGCAAAATAGGAAATATGATACAATCATATTATATTATATGGAGTCAACAAGTACAACGAGTAATTTGAAACTTGATTTTGAATTTGAAATTTGTTGAAAGCATATTTTAGATTAATATTTCCGCCATTTGTTTAGACAATATTAACAAACTTTTGTCTCATGAGAATTTTCTCAACCATATTATATGTATGTATTGTTATGTATATGTTAGGTATATTTAGATGTTTTTAGGTTGTTTTCAACGATGAAGTAATTTGATATTAATATATAATTTTATATAATATTTGCAATGAGGCAAATTTATGTTTCGTTAACCATTTTTTCTCTTTCTAACTATTATTACGGTTAACAAAATTCTATAAATTAAATCTCGACAAATGGATATGTAATGGAATATAGCAGTTATTAATTTTATTTCACGAGAGTGCATCGACGAGTATTATATATATTTTAAAATGTAGAATGAACATTTTGATATGAATTCAGTCTATGTACAAATATTTTGTTAAACGGGTTTTTGTTATACGTTCCTATGTAGTTGTATAATTACATTTGACGTGTTCATCTATGAACAAAGGATTTACGGCTACACCGCAGGTATCCATAACAAAACACAATATATCCGTTACATATAATACATCTCCATTTATTAACCTTTATAGTTTCATTAAAAATTTTCTAATTATTTACCTAAATTTAAAAATTTTTCACATATACCCACACGTATTTTCGTTACGTGTATATAAATTATATCGTGAAAAATGTATTTGCGGTTGGAAAAAAAAAACCAATACTGAATACGGGTACATGGTCATGTGTATATGAAATATAATAGAAGAACGAGAGGAGCTTTAATATATCTATATATATTTCTATCCGTCATTTTTGAACGAGAGATTGATTGAGGCGAGCCACGACTACGTGTTATAGTTTCCAAGTTTATATATTTCTATCTTGATTGGTTCATCCACATTGGGTCACCAATATTTGAAACCCCTGTCGTGATCAGATCTTTCAATTCTTCAAATCATTCAGGCTATCACTGAATGAGTAAATATACATACATATATGCACATTGAGATATATATAAATAGGAAAATTCACGAATAAAAATACAATATATAAATGAGTAATAGTGAATATCGAAATAAGAGTATAAATACAGAAGTATCGGATAGCTGAAATCGATTTCCACTAACGAACTTTCGCTTTGATATAGAATGTGAACCTCGTGTATGCTATATCTTTATGCTCTTCCTCTCCTTTCCTCTTTTGCTTTAGCATTCACCTCGATGTATTCAATAAGTGGCGTATAATGGTCGGTTAAAAGCTAAAAGTGACCCAGCAACCGTCCAATGAGAGACATAATAAAGATAATTCACTTGATACACTTTACTTGCTACCACTAAATGAAAATAATAAAAAAAAAAAAATTTTTTTTTATTTCATTAATAATATACAGATAGACAGATATGTTAGAAAATTATTCGTATACAGATACAAAAGTATTGTGTTGTTGAATTTTGGAAGTCGTCAATGGGGTATTACTAATGGATGAGATTAATCGCTGTTGCAGATTTGGTTTGTGTCAGTCAACCAGATACGCCGATTTCCAAATCGGTCTCTAGTGGTATCCGTTGAGCAATTAGTAATCGGTACTTGGGCAATTACGTTGGAAAAAACGCCGGGAATACCGTTTCAGGTTTACGGCACGATAAATCTTGACCGGCACGCAATTAATCGGGCGCGAGGCACTTGGAAACACACATGCGGCGAGGAGACCGGGTGGTATCTGGTTGACCCGCACGGTCACTCTCTGGATCTCTCCGCCGCGATTTCAACCTCTCTCCTACCAATATATGTATGGCTAATACCAATATATACCGTGGTTGCAATTCTGGCGGCACGTTGTTATGTATGTATGGATACATATATATATACACCGTGCATCGATACCACAGCCGAATGAAAACCAAGTGACTCGCGGTAGAGTTTGTGAGTTCCGCAGCCAGTATATATTGTTGGCCCGTAGATGCTTTGCGCCGACGAGCTCGCGCCCGCACCCAACATAATAACAACCACCAATTAAAATACCTTATTATGGCAGAACAATACTGCACGCGGCCAAACACTGTATAGATACGTTGAAGAAAAAATTTTAAAAAAAATCGAACGAAGTGAACTGAGAGTGCAACACTTTGGCACGATTTATCATTAGTGAAATTTTAATCACGTTCAACGTTATATGCCAATATATAAAAGTATAAAAGAAAACTATTGTGAGAAAATTACTGACAATATATATACATATGTATTATAAGGATTGTAAATGAGTTTATAAACGACTGTTCACTTAATTAATATTAATGTACAATAGTTTTTCATATATATATGTATATTCTTGAATTATATGGAAATTAAAAGTTAAAGACGAAGCACTTTATGGATGTATTGAAAGAGACACATCAATCAGGTCTTCAATAGTGATTTTCTACTTTTCATGTATAATAAGTAAGCGGCTATTACGTACTACGGCTTCTGACAGAAAGTAATTAAGTCTGTCTATATACAACTACACTACTATATCTGTATGTTTATATAGATATACTGTATGTATTGCCTCTAGGCTGTGTGTAGCGCCAGTAGAAACGGCTGTACCGCGTCGTTATTAACGCCATCGTTAAAGCGGAGAGGCGCTAAATCCTAAGAGGACGTGAATATAAGGTCTTCTTTACTTGGTCCTCTTGGTGCAAAAGCTTTGCGGATCCTCTCGCCGTGAACCAACGGCTCCCTCGAGCCTGCTCTCTTTCCCATACTCGCCATTTCCGCGCCTCCGCATCTCAACGTCATCCAAGTATCCAACGTCCTGACGGTAAGCTTGGTTATAACCTCGGCCGTAACGATAAAGAGTAAGGACCATAAAAAATTTCTAACTTGAGGATTTATCAAGCGAGAGAAGTTTTGCTCGATCAACGAGCTTGTTTGCTCGCTGGCTAACAAGACATCATTAAAAGGCAATTACGAGAAACAGTTTTTCATCTTGACTCTTACTAAATAATTTCTTCTTTCATTTTTAATGTATAAATGTATACATACATATACCTACCTACACATATTTTATATACATTATTGTCTTCTCAAACTCTATACTGATTGATAAGTATTAATATATTCTTATGGCAATGAGTCACTACTCATCATTTATGCGTGCATTGTCCGAGTATGCAGACGACAATTTGAAAAAGCAAAAAAAAAAAAAGATCGATCAAGCAATGGTGGACATTGGCCAATTGTTTTTCTCAGTGACTATACTTGGAAATAGGGTAGCGAAATCCAGCGTCACGTCACACTGCAAAAACAATATTTATCGAGCCTCCCGATAGCCGCTCGATCTTTGGGACCTCAGGGTGATTGATTAACGATCAACGCTTGCATAAAAATGGCCCAACTCACCGCGTGCACACACTCACAAACTGATATATATATATGTATGCACATTTCTCTTGCGTTCCATCTCTCTTGTTAATCGTTTCGCATTGCCAGCATTCTCACAGTCTCATTCTAAACTTCAATACCACGTTACGCGAACATTGAATATCGTGTATATATATGTGTGTGTCTTATGAATTTCTCTTCGTTTATCGTAAAACACTTCACTCTACCTCTCTTCGTTACGCCTTTTTAGGTGACATGCATTTGTTTCCTTTTTTTTATTTTTCTTCGTTCTTTTACTTTTAGTTTCATCCTCTTTTTGCCCTTTTATATTCGTCCGGGTCCTCGGACTGCATTAGCAGTAAAAGGTGCGCGCGCCAGTGTCAAACGACCGTACCGAAAATTATTCTCGCGCGAAAAACTTGCCCTCATGTTAAAATTCAACATCAACGATTTGCCAATGAGATTGGTGAAGTTGAAAGGACTAAAGTGAATATTCGTGAGTGCATTACAAGTGCATTGGGAACTTTTGGATGAGAAGTATTGGACTGTAGTGGGAGAAGAAATGGTTTAATGGAGAATGCGAGAGGAGAGAGTAATTTATATATATCCATATATATATATATATATATATATGTATATATTGTTAATAAGGACTGAAGTAAGAGACAGACTCAACCCTTTACGACAACGTCACGACCTGAAAATTAATTGATTAATTAATTGGTTCCTCGTTATCTGACGAACGATGCTCTACAGTCTGCCGCTACCGCTGCTGATGCTACGACTTTTTAAACCGGTTTCATCTTCGGAACATTGCAAAGTACGGAGCGAGTTGAGTCACTTCAATGGGTCAATAATTGACATCTGGGATAAGGTATTTATTTATGTAAAAAATTTAAAAGAAAAAAAAAAAAAAGAGAAACATCCCCTGAACAACTTTGAGGAATTCAACGATTTAGTTCAGAGGAAAAAACAGTTATTGTTGCTTGCTGATAATTTAAAAATAAATAAAATAATCGAGGTACATTATTATTGTTAGTCCGATGCGGATATCTCCGTTTAGGGCATTAAGAGCGCTCTAAACACGTACCTTGTTAAGGACAGTCGCGTGTGTTCGTGTAAAGTCACATGGAACCCTCCCATTTAACATCAAGTCACCAACATGTGCGCATTGTTTCCCACAAAACAATTTTTACAATTAATTAAATACTTTTTGTCTCGAATTCTTACTGAGAGTTCTCGCGTATCATAAATTCAGCAATTAAAATGATATAATTAAATAAATTCCATTTGCCGTAATGTTATCCCGGACATGTAGAATTAAATTTCTTAACAACAATGTCAGGAATCAATAACCAAACTCTGATATAATATTATTATATTTAGTGTGACTAAATAAATACGATTGAGGCAGTGCTCGTTTTGAGTGAACAAGTACCATTGAAGTTGAACTCTACCAAATGATGAATATATTATCCTACAACGATTGAGAAATAATTACTATTAGAGAGCACCGGATATATATATACATATGGCGATGCACACTCCGTGTAGAGCGTCATTAACGTGAATTGGTACTAATGTGTTCACGTTTACCTCGTAATTCCGGCGATTAATAACGGATAAATATAATCCAACCTGTATTGCAATGATTCGTTTATATGGCCCGTTATGAAACGTGGCTATGTTATTCCCTGATGAAAACCAATTCCAAAAACTAAAATAATCCATTTACAGATAACTATTAACATTAAAAATTAAAATGGAATAAATAACCATTATTTTATTCATAATAAATATTTATAAAAGTTGATGACATAGAACCGTATCATTCCTAAATCGCCACTGTGGCTAAAATAACTTTCATACTTTACATATACTGAACATAGTATTCATCGATTATTCAAGACGTATCTACCCAAGACGGTATCGTACTAATAGCAGTAATTACTAACCACGCCATTAGCTTGCCCATATGTATGTATATATACTTACACGTATATACGATAGCTCTGTACACAGTGTACTGACGGTACTTATTGCCCTGTAGTCGCTGTATGCTTTTCACCATCGTACAAGCGGTTATAGAGGTCGAGAATGAGGCGTCGAAGTACATCGACCCAAGAAGGAAATTATAATTCCATAAATATCCATGGATGAATACGTGCTCAGCACTATACATTTCTCCCTTGTGCCCTCTCAATCATTTTCATCGTTTTTACTATCTTATACTTATCAACATTTAGTGCTGATGAACCGCATTGCCGGAAGTTGTGCGAACAATTTGCTATACATCTCTTATGGAATTGTTATTATTGAAGAGTTAGGACGCGTTGAGTGTTGGTCGTTGGGTCTTACTTTGATTTAATCCGACACCCGGTAGGCAACCCGGCAAATCACTTGTAATGCGCACCCGCCGAAAGATGAAATTGCTGCAGTTCATCTTATATATAAGCGTGAATTATATATTAATCGGAGAGTTGGAGAAACCGGTCTGATCTCTGGTTCATTTGTATTCGTTTTATATGAATAATATGTATATGTCATTTGGCACGTCAAAATTATACTTAAGTTTCTTCAGTACCATTCGTGCGCTGCGCCAGAAGCAATTTTCGCAAATTGTCATCGGGCATGTCTGATTTAAGAGTGACTTTGAAGTTTTTATTCATGGAATTCAACAGACGAAATGTATTGAGAGTGGTAGGGAAATTGAGATGAGAATATTCTTGAGAAGAAAATACGAAGTATGCATGAATACGTTGAGAGAGATCTGTAAGCAATGAGACACTTGGTAAAAAAAAATATTGCTTATAGAAATAAATATTATTGTTATTTTAATCAAAATGGGGAAATAGTTTCCATCAGTTTGTTGCGTTTGTTTTTTTTTTTTCCTTTCGTTTTTATTACAATAACTGTAAAATCTATTCACAGCATATGCTACCTAAAAGGATATACTTGAAGTTTATTTAATAATTTCAAGAAAATTAATAAATGAAATTGTGGAAAACCATAGTCAGAAATTAATTGTCATGTATGAAATTTCATATAATACAGAATATATTTTGTCCTATTTTCGTAGACACTAAAAGGATATTTAGGTATCTGAGTGAGATGTGTTCTGGCTCGGATTTTCGTCCAATGCACCGGAGCGTGATGAAGACATTTGGATGATTCGTGAAAACAAGAGAAAAATAAAATAAAAAAAATATTAAAAAAATCAGAAGATATACGCGAGCTGAAAGATAAAATGTAGAGATGGGTTAGCTAGCAGGTAGGTTAACGTATATGAACGGTAGTATAACATACGAGTTTGGAGCGTGGCCAGCCACTATTTCACACGAACAGTCCTGGTTCGCGACCAGTGGTTGGCTAACCTTCGTTGACCAATGGACCACTGGATAACCTATGCTAACTCGGTCATCCGTTAGAAATATGCTTATGCTTGCAAGATCGAGCATTGCTGTTTCAGAATCAGCACCGATTCACTAGCATTTCTCTGATCACTGCAAAATTTTGCTTTCCAGTTAACAAAATAATCAAATTATTAAATTGATAGTTATTTAAATTAATAATATATTGCATTAATTCAAAGTTCACTGTCTTTTAATCACTGCATTTAATTTTGTATGGTGTATTCTTTTTTTCTTTTTTCTTTCTCCATTTGCAATACAATTTTGTTGTGATGTAATAGTTACGTTGAACGACATTGTCTTGAGTAAATATTTGTAGTTCATAACAATGTCGCTTGAATAAATTTATTCACAGCCGGATTATGAAAACAAACAATTGTGCAGGATTCCGATGCATGCAGATTGGGTAATATATATGTGTCTGTGTGGCTTTATAGTTTTATTGAAAATAAAATTTAACTTGCGAAGTCCCTAAGTAAGTGTATTGCTACAGATAAAACGTACGAATTGTATATCATCGTTTCAGCTTCTCTTTGTCTGGTGTTATATGAATATTTTCGTAAATAAAGGTCTTTTAGTATTGCAATATTTCAGAGAAATATAAAAGCCAGTGATGCAGTGAAGCGCACCGGTCATTGCGCTTGCACTTCTATGGACCAGATACGTATAAGTTCTAGTATAACCTAAAAGTCATGAGTATGCCATGGAATTTTTGAATATACATGTGGCGTCAATGCGAGGAAGTCGTAATCTGACGAAATTGCCGACTAGCTGACATACTATGACATACATGCATCATCGTTTGTGCTATTTGAACTGCAGTTAATATTCCCGGGCACATATGTATACATGGATCAATTGTGAAGACGTGGCACAATGATACACAGTGTGAAGAGAAGAAAAAAATTACAACTCACTATGAAAATTAGAAATACCGTTTTATTATTATCATTTTTTTTTTTAAAACATTTGAATAGAATTTTTGAAGGCACGAATAATGCATTAAATAAATGTCGAGGGCGTTTCAAGGTAATGCTTAGATACCGCTTGACACGCGATATGATTAATGATGTTCAATAAGGTCGAGGGTTGTGTATAATTTTCCAAAATGGAAAAAAAATCGAATTGTCACTTTGCTAATTTCCGGAAAAGAAAAAAATTAATAACATCGGGTGTACCGTGTCAAATTTGATGAATAAAATATAAAAGCCTAGTATATATAGACTTGAATACCAACGATATATCATATCGATGAGGGGGCCGGAGTTAAAGTCGCGCGACGCATATAACCGTGGCAGGTACGCGCGAGAGCGTGCCGATGTTAAAGGCTCTGACGAAGATAAATAACGCTCACAACTTTGTACACATATACAAATGAGTGACTCTCACGCGATCGCGATAATAACCATATTATGCGAAGCAGTATTGAAAAGTTCTTCCATTGTGTAAAAAAAAATTTATATATTTTTAATGGGGAAAAAAAAAAATTAAAAAAAAACTCTGATCAAAAAAGTAACAACGCAGAATTCTAACACTGACCTGTAATACTGTCAAAGTTTGAATTTGTGGCATAATAGACATATATCCAAGTGATAATGATGCTCACGTCTATAGTTTACTTAACAGGTACCTTTATAGTACACTCAATGAAGTCTCGACGCAATTAAACTGGACATATACTTCATGAAAACGTGCCTGGCAGCTAAGAACCCATTTTGGCGTTGGGTTCAGTCGTAAATATCGTCGGGGTCGGGTAAGTGCACACTCGCGGTCGACTATTTCTCCCTAGTATTTACCTGCAGACAGCTATTCTAGCATTACAATTCTGCAAACTATCTGAGGAAGATGGTTCACACTTCTGTGAATGCTTATTACTTTCCATACATTGTTATTAATATGAGTGACTGTTGAAATTTGAAATTGAGGGTTATTTTATCTTTGTTTGGAACTGTCATAAAAAAATTAGAATAAATGAAATGAAATTAATTTAACAAACTCAGCTCTAATAATAAAATCCAATGATGACTTTGAGAATTGGCATTTCCATTTATACTATCATTTTTGCTTTGAACTCAGTTAAAAAGAATATTAAAGAATACGCCGCTAATATTAAATTTTACAATTTGAAATCTTGGAATTTATTTAATATAATGTACTTTTAAGGGATCAAAGACATGTGTTTTGTTTCAATAATTCAACGTGAAACGTTGCGAAAAGATATAGACGTCTTATTTTATTTTTTTAAAATAAATATTTGGATAATCAGCACTTTTCGTAATCTGTGCTATTATTAAATTCATTCATGTTTAGTAGTTAACTTTTTTAATTCTATTATTATGAATGAATAATTTTACTTCATTGATCTTGATGGAATAAAAAATGTGTTAAAAATTTAATGGATTGTTTATTAGTAATATGTATTGCCATCCAAAAATCATTTGTAATACAGTGAGGGTGCATTCGGTATATATCAATGTCTGATCAAATAAAACGTGCCTGATATTCTAAATTTAATTTACAGTGGTAGACGGTATATCGTCTGCAGGCTAAATCTCTACAGCTGGTCGCCCCTGTGCTCCTTTTTCGATTAATCTGAAAATAAATTGAAAATTATAGAAAGGCTATAATGTAAAACAGAATTCAAAAAATAATTTTAGAATATATTATATCACTGAAATCGTAATGTAAAACCACTATCGTGTTATCTCTTCACTCATTTATAATTTTGTAAATGATTCAATCCAATTATATCTTTGGGATTAGTCGAAATTTAGTTCACCTAATCTCTGTCTAAGTTTTTAATGAAATTTTGCGGTATTAACCGGATTGCTTCGATATACGCATAGCTCTTTTGCTACGAGTGCAAATGGTTGTCACATTGCAATTGAGTTTCCAACTGGACAATTTTATTTAAACTAATAGTTTTAGGTAGCACAGAGTTTGAATCATTTGCAGGATGATTCCTCAGTAGTGTAGACCAATATTGAATTTAATTTCAAAGAATTTACGTATTTTTGATAAAATACATTAAAATCAGGCATTAAATAGACAGACAAACACAACATCATTTCGACAAATTATTAATTACATTAAAAAAGTTTTAATCTCGTTAAATTGCTTTAATTATATGAAAAAAAAAAGTGAATACTATGACGCGTATTATAGTACATACAAGTCTCGATGAACTCGGTATAAAACTTCTCAGAGATTTTGGAATGCTGTTATCATGTTTGTTTTTTCGTCTGTATTTACTGTTCAGGAATGCTAAAGCTCATCTCGTTCTCTCGTTGAATTCACTGATTTCTCTACCGGAAAAAATCTCGTTAATTGCAGCAATGCGAATGCTCTTTTCATATCCTTCTTCAAAATAATCCCTTAATATCTCAAAGTGTTATTAAATATTACTATCAACGAACATTTCGTCAGTTTCCGGCAACATTGAAATTCAACTATAGAGTGGGTAGTAAATTCCATTGGGAACAATTATCTGTGCAATAAATGTGCTAGACACAATCGAGGAAAGGCATACGGGACAACCTAGAGCTGGAAGTTATGCGGGCAATTTATGAGCACAGTGCAATTCTTGGTCGAGCAGTATACGTGCGAGAACACCCATTCTAATGTCTCCTCGAAACTTTGTGTGAACTTTCGAGTCTCAAGTTGGTCACCCAGTTAACCATTGTGGGAAATTTCCATCTTTGGTGTAACCATTACGCTACTTTGCCTGAGAACGCTATTGATATCTACAGTAGTCGACGATGGTGCGTTAAAATGTAAATATGAAATTCAATATGTCCCTTATTCATGATTTTCATGAATTTTTTTTTAGATAATTATTATTCATTGTATTTTTGTTTCACCGTTCCGAATATTCTGCTATAAATTAATTTATTTTCTTTTTTTTGGATATAATTCAGGTTTCTGACGAGAATATTTTACATTATGATGTCGCTGCATCACAATTCACGAATAACAAAAGTCAACAAATTTGTATTAATTATTTGATGTATACACCCTTTTCAACATAAAATAACAATGGTTATGATTCAAAGTGTATTATTTGACTACGGCACAATGATGATATTTAACTTAATTAGCGGGAAAACATCGTCTGGAATGAACGTTATTTGAAAATTCAACCGAGCTTTGTTTATCGACCGCAACAATTGTTGCTGTAGCTGAATTTATTTGCTTTATTCTGAACAGATTCCATAAACTGATGGCAGATATATTTCATGAAAATACTGTGAATGAATATGGAATACTTTTATTCCTATAATTAAATGTTTTTATTTTTTATTTTTAATTTCACATAATAATTATATTATATTAAAATTTTTGTGTATTTTATATAAATGCCTTTTAGGGAGGTATTTTTTTATGGTAAAATCAATGTCCTTAAAGTTCATGAAGGTCAGCATATTATCTGAACTTTATATACTCACAGCTTAGTAGCACGCATTTGCGAACCATAATTGGATTAATATCTCCTTTATATTTTTATTTTTTTTATTTTAGTGATCTTATATAATATGCGGTCTAAAGTTTCCTTCACGAAGGTCGATACATAACGCAATCACTGTGTGTATAAGGAAATCCGTGTAGAAAATGGCAATAAACACATGGCAATATTTAGTAAAATTATATCAAAGTAAAATGATTTTTTAAAATAATGCTGATGGAATAAATTGCTTTTAGACGATGAACTTACTGAAGTAAGCATGTGGCCGTTTATCAAATGACATATTTCTTCATTATATATTTCTCAACGCGTTGTAATAAGTGAACGCATAGTTTTGCTTATCCTAGACTCGATTTATTTCCGCCAGTCAAGAGGGCGGCCGAGACAACTCGATTAAAGTTATGCCCGGCGGGGCTTCGGCGGAAGGTACGAACGTTGATCCCGCAACTTGGAGGTCGTGCCGCCACCTTGTTACGCGTAATATATAATGGATTTTTAGCCGGAAACAACGAGGCGGCCGTACATCATGAGGCCCTACTTCCGTCCTGCCCATAACTCCCGTGTGAGATCCCAACCAGTTGATTTATTTTACCGTTGGGTCCGGCGTAAAGTTTCCCCGCAGCTCCATTATCTTCGTGCCAGACACTATGGCCGATCCTTAGGCAATCCTTATGGCCTATAGCCTCGTTTCTTTTTATTCGTGGTCATTACGTTATTATACGTTAATTGAGAGGAAATTGAGCCCTTAAGTAGCCAATCATATTAAAAATAATCAATTTTTTTTCTCATAGATAGAAACTCATTTCCATTTTATTTTTGACAATCGCATTCAATAAATGAAGATACGAAAGTGTACTCATTAGTATGAGATAAATCAAACGTAAATGAGCATCCACACTGCATTATATATAAAAGAGTATAATGCCAGATAGAAAATCAATTGGAAAGTGAATTTATGATGCCAGGTTCGTGAGCTGGAAAAATCCTGCCAAGTAAAATAAAAAATAAAGAAAACGAGGAAAACGAGGATGGAATTCGAAGGCACATGGAATGCTCATGGGGACGCTGTCGATTGGCTCTCCGATTTCCCATCATACCTTTTATTCTCTTTTGCTATACATCCATTACCAATTTACTCGATGGCTTGAGAAATATCGCAATTGTTAAATATACATATGAATTTAATATATGTGTATAATATTGTTTCACACAAATAAAAACATCTAATTTTTTATTTCTATTATAGATTAAATCTTTTTAATTAATTCTTTTCGATTCATAAAAATACATACATACTATATGAAATTGCATTATCACAGTGGCTTCAATGATTGACAGGGGCTGGGCGTTCAGAGCATTTTTCTCATCCTCAAATATATATTTATGGCATATAGAAAGAGCACGCGACACGACGGGGTGTTGTAATATGACATCGCAGCGTGAAACCAAACGGGAACTGCTCGGCTCGCGCAATGAAATCACGCAAAACCCACCCTGAAGTGAGCGAATCAAGCAAAAGTAGAGAGAGCAAGCAATCCGGCTCTCAGCAGGGAGCATGAGTAGAGGGTGTCGCTATTTTTCATTAACCGCTCAATAAAGCGAGTCGAGCCTTTTTCTCTCTAAATGTTTTATTTGGCTCTTCCTTCCATCCTCTCATCCTTAGTTATACCTACTCACCGCCTTAATAAGTATTGCACTCATTTTTTCTTTCATTCTTATGCTCACAATCCCACCTACTATGTTCACTCTTTTGGTACTCACACCCCTGTTTACGACAAGTGGAGACGCATCCTTTGTCGCCCAGACGGAATTTTTTTTCCTCTTTCGTCCTAACCTTGCCTCACCTCGGTAATATATATTTTTTTTTTTTTTTCATCTTTCCTCTTCCTCTTTTCATTTCAGATTTTTTTTTCTTTTTATTTTTTATTTTTTCTTCCTTTCATTATTTTATTCGGGTATGTTGAAGGCGCAAGAGTTTACTGCCTGAAGAACAATAAACCGATGAAAGGTGCGTTTGAGTCTCACAATTCTCTTACTCTTAACACCTCGACACTTGAACTAAACTCATTAAGTTTCTTGTTCTGTAGATATTACACAACTGAAAGATGCTATATATTGTATATTGCTTTGTGTAGGTACTTTATTGTTCTTGATAAAATTCCGTTGAGAACGATTCGCAATATGATGCTTGTTGATTTCAATAGATGTATAAATGTGTCTTTTCCAAGTGAGCGTGAATAACATTTTCGAGTATCTCGTTGGCGATGCTATAAGGGATCAGGTCACAGTGATCCAAAGGTTTTGGTTCAATTCGACGGTGACATTATGTAAAAACTTTTCCAATCATAGGACATCGGTGCGACGTGATGTCCACATTTCAACTGCGAACATCTCATATGAACTGGTACTGCATTCCAAGCAGATTCTTGCTGATTCAAGAAATGAAACATCTGACGATGTTTTTTTCACATATATATATATATTTATTTACTTTATTTTCCCTTGAATATTCTATTTTCATTCCAAATGATTTTCTCATCGCTCTCGTAGCGTTTCGCCATCGCTGAACAATTCTGTGCGTCACTTTACAAACAACTGTCTCTGATAATAACAATAATAATAATAGATGAAAAGATGAGGAATTGGAAATATATAAAAGCAATTGAAATACGAATTGATATTTTTATTCAAGTATATTTGCATTTAGTTGAATTGCGTAAGCTAGCAAGTGCGACATCGAGGGTGAAAATAAGCGAACGACGGGAATAAAATAGAAAGAGGAATCGTATAAAAAGTAACTTGCGCAGTTGAATCGCGATATTGATGTGGACATAAATATTAATAATATAAACGGTAAATATAAAAGTTCTCGAAGTTTGAAGTGAAGAATAAGAATAATTTTAATCATTATTCACAATATAACCTGAAAAAATGCCATCCAATGCAAAGTTAAAATAACGATATTTAATTTTTGCAAATTTATAATTACACAGGAGAAATATTTTCCTCATGGAATGTGTTATTCATCGCGGTTATGTAGTGTTCGATAAATTCCTTCACCTGAGTATAATCAGTGTGACTAAAGGGTTCTGCGTGCCACGTCAAGATAATTTAGATTCCCTAGGTGTGATTTACCAGCTTTTTATTGGCCCTTCACCCTACTCCGCAGGGATACGTATAACCGAGCTGTGCATAATAACCTCATGTAACCCCTTACGCTTTTTGAATTCTTTGCATTGAAGAGTCTCATCGGAGGTATTTACGTAGAAAATTCGACCATTTCCATGAAAAACTTGGCGTATTTGATGGCTAAAAGCTTTTCATTTCTTCACTTTCATTCCTCTTTCCTCCTCTCATTTTCCCCACTCATCCCAACTTTATTTTTTTCTATTTACCAGTAACATAAACAGATTGATATACTCAACATAGAATTTACGATAATCCTTTTGATCCTCAAGACAATATTGTGTCGTTAACTCGTATATGTTGGCTAAAACGACTTATCGAATAATTACGACGACGGTTGAAAAGCAATAGTGCACTAGAGCAGGTGCGCTAAGATTAGTGAGAGGTTGGGTAACGTTAATGCTTAGTTTTCCCCTGTTCCCCACTTCTCTCTTAGCCCACCGATGCTTGGAGTATTTGAGGCCATACCGTCTACTCTGAACGCGTCCAGCAATAAGGAGCTTCAACAGTGAGGGCGCTCGTGCTACGGGAAGAGGGTGAAATAATTGTCGTAACGCGTGACTTCCATGCCAAGCATCCCTTGCGCGGCCAACCAGCCAGGAGTCTGGAACCACCGCAATGCACCCATAAACTTAATACTGCCGCTTGCTTTAGCTAACGTTCATTCCTTCTCTTCCACTCGCTTTGTTTCGCTTTCTTCCACTTATTCTCACCAAGTTCTATCCTCTCACTTCTATGAGAATCATAGCCCAAGGCACCATGTAGGATATAGCGTATCGCTACCCTTCGAGCGACGTTTCTACATTATGAGTCTATAGTTACATCCAATTTTTACCCAACAACCAAGGCTACCAATCTCGTCCAATGTGTACACCGTGTCCTGTTTCGATCGGTCACCCATTTTCTTTCCTTTTGTTTTTAGTTTTCATTTTACTCTTTTCTTCATTCTCTTGCGTTGTTTCGTATTTTATATCCCCTTTTTTCTTAACTATCAAGAGTTTTAACGATTGCCACGAACTCGGCGTAAAACTATCCATGCGTTCAATGTACCGAGAACCATTGGCACCGAAGATAAAAATTTTTCATTGGTAAGACACTGAATGTGGTACGTTTATCATTCGATGCCATGAAATTCTTGAAATTAAACTATAACTCAACGATTTTCATGTTCATATGTATATACATGTAAGATTTTTCCGGTTTTTAACATCAAACGGTCGAATATAGTATAAACGATAAAATAACGTGTATAAAAAAATGAAAAAAAAAAAAAAAAAAACCGTTAACATACATCTTAACATAAATAAATAAATACATATATGTATTATGTAAATGAATCGAAGCGTAGCCGACATTTTTCAGTGACAATTCTCTAGTCGTACAATGTAAAACAGTCCATATTAAAGTACTGAAATTACAATGACTACGTTACATAAAAATTGCAATAAATATCAAATCGATCAATTTCATGCCTAGCAACTATCATTCGAACGAAATTTCATCGGTTGGGAAGAGACGTGAGATATAACAAAAAAAAAACCCAAACTATTTCTATGTATGACAATTGATTGACAATTCGAATGGTGATGGAAGAACCAATTGGAACTTGTGTCTATTTTCTACTATAAAGCTCATTTCCAAAGTATAATATTTTTCTATCTGCCGTCACCATCGCACATCCCTGTTTCCTCCATACATATTATATATAAGATACACATGTACCTATACATATATTATGAACACATTGTTGGCAACATTTTGATAATTTAAGTGAAGCTTCACCGAAGTAGTTTCTCCCCAACTTGCAACGAGGCCTCGTTTCGCTTTGACATTATGAATTCCCATTTCTTGGTCTCATGAAGTCGACCCACTAACTTCTCACTAAGTCTTACGCTAAGTAGCTTCTCTACGTAGATAGAACATATTGCAGATTCTGGAGTTGTTAGAGTAAAGCAAGTAGAAGGCAAAAGGCTTCTTCTCTATATGTCTCTTGTTGCATCTATACTCATTTCCTACCATTCTGCATTAACTCTTATTCTCTTTCTCATTCTATTTTCGTTTACTCTAGACTTGCTTTTCCTCTCTCTTCTCTCGAGAAGCCTACACCACAAACGCCTCTTACGGATGTGGTTTTATACTGGTATCCCATAAACCCAGCTGACTAACAAGTATACGATAGTGGGCGAAATCAGTGTGTGTGTGTCTGTGTATTAGGTGAGATGAGTAGATAGTTAACTGCATGCGATATAAACTGTAACTACTCTCATGGTTTTCGTTAAACTAACCAACTAACTGTTACCACCTAATTATAGATGGAAAACTAATAACACTTTGTATTCTTCATTTTAGTACAAGCACATTTTTCTACATCTACCTATCCAGATAATTTTCCAATATTTTATGAAGTACTCACTATATTTTTATTCATATCAAAATATTTTACGTGATCTGAATAAAAAAATTTATACTGAATTTTAACACTGCTATACAGCTTATATTAGTATTATTACAACCTCTATTACTACTCATAGTATTGGCAGATTGGTGCTGAATAAGAAGGAGACTAATCTCACCCGAGTGCTTTATATTTCCATATAAAAGATTTTCTCATTGGCCCTATATTCTAAACCGACTGAGAGAGCAAAGTTTCGGAAGAGTATTCTATAAGGTTTGACGAAATCTTTCTTCCTTACAATGACAAAAAATAAGGTGAACGAAACGGGAAGAGATAGAGAAAAAGAGTCTTTACGACGATGAAATAGTTTGTAGCCCAGTGGTTTGTCGTAAAGTTGAATAATAAAAAGGACATCGACTTCGTAAAATAGCTTAAGACGCTGGGGAAGTTAAGACTAGTGCATACTAAGATGGTCTTTCCCTTTACCGCTCTCTCATTCGTTTGAGTTTTAGATTCTTCAATATATACATATCCGTATAACGAGTTAAAATTCCAAGTATATGTGTATAAACTACGTATTTGTGTTGTATAGATATTATCATTGAGTTTTTTTTGTGCTATACTCACGCGAACATTTCAATTTTAACCAATGTGGACTACTTTTTTACAATCATTGGATATATTCACGACCAGTAGTACTGGAAAACTGCAACAGCCAACCACTGAACGCCCCATCCGCAACGCAGACTGATAGATCGCATTCGATATCAGAGAAAATTCAATTCATCTCTATTCCTGCACGCGTCGACGGTAATGAAAGTTCCGAGGTGAAGAGAGAAAGAGAAATAGAAATACATATATACACAAGCAGACTTCCAATTCCCGCTTTAGGGGACATGCGACTCTATACCACTCAACTCGTATGCGGGAGTGTAGCGCTGATATATGTATATCGTATACATCGGTGAAATGGCTGATGTCATTTCAGATTGGCTCACAATTTCGGTGCATCAATATAGTACAATGTTCTCATGGGATATTTTTATTCATCAATAGTTTTAACAACTCGATATAAATAAACAAAATGATAAAAATAAATACATACAAGTATCTTTAAACTATTATATCGTTTGCAATTAAAATGTTCCAGCATTAATTTTTTTTTTTTCCAATCATTATCCCTATACATATCTACTTGAAGGTTCTTATATATGCACGTTGTGGTATAAATTGATGTGTAGATCGATAACAGAGTGTGGAATAATTCACATCTCCTTCTACCATCTATAGATATAATGATTATATGTGGGGAACGTGCGCAGTTTGTACTTCCCTTTCTCACTTTTACACTTTGTACTATTTCATGTACTCTCTCTTATTTCTCTCACACGCCAGCTTTTTTACCCCCTATTGCCCACCATCGTCTCGTTCTCCCTTATATATATATATATATATATTCATATAGTGCAATGCGTCAATCCAACCAACCACTCTACTGACGCGTTTTACGTTCACGCTCAACCTTTGTGCTTTGCTTCTACCCCGCCACCTTTCTAGCTCGCACCTTTTGTTGTAGTCAGAACAAAACGCGTGTAAATTGGCGCACCTACCAATGGACTACCAGTTCTGATCCCCTATAGATTCAAAACAACCAATCGTTATAAATATATATGTGTTATACCACATCATGTGTACACAATACATATGTCGAAATGATATTTATTATTTACATTTAATAGAATAGGTATATTTTACATCTGCAAAATGTAAGGTGTATATATTTGTTTATTATTTGTATCATATGTATGTTATAGTTGTGTAAGTTTTATGTATATCGATAAAACCACATGACAATCTCCAACTTGGTAATCCGGATTCAATGGATTTTAGTGGTTTCAATTATGCTAATGAGACAATTAATACATGAATACTTCAAACATATAGATAAACAAATTAATATATATCTGAGTTCAGCAGTTAGAGAATCTCATGATTCAACATTTTAATTGAACGATTTAGAATTTTCGTTCTTGTTGAAATATCGATGATATGCTGAAATGTATTTTCATACTTCTCCTCTGTCATTGCTTGGGTCCAATGGTCTCTCAATAAAATGTCTCGATATTTATGTGTATATGGATATGTATTCCATGTATTATAACTGTGTATATGTACATGTGACGATCGAGTATGATGTAGAATAATTGCGATATGGCGAGTTCTCATTTTCACACGGCGAAGTTGTTCAGTGGCGTATATAGTATATGGATATACGTAGGTGCAGCCCCTCACGTCATGTGCCGCTCGCGGGGAAGAGCCACTTACAGAAACGATTCCCAGTAAGTGGATAATGAGAAATCGTTAAACTGGTTCCGAGGCAGGCGCACGGCATGGAGGCAAAAGTGCCGACTCACATCGCGCGCCACACAGTCAACTCACAGTGCGAAATCGACACCAACCTTCATCCTCAGGCCACACCATGAGACAAGCGTGTGCGCGATATACTCCCGCTTGTATATCTTTGCAGCTTTCCATCATTGCGATTTCTGCCTATAACGTTATTCACAGCTGATATATGTGACTCTTTCATTATTGCTGCGCCCAATTTGAAATGCGATTCGTAATGGCCAATAATTTTATATTCTCCTTTGGCTTCTCACGGTTATTTATACAAAACTGAATTTTCCGTCATGGCCGACATTATGTATATAGGTATATATACTATATTTGCCTCGTTAAATTTGTGCAAAATATTTTATGGTGAGCGTTAAGCTGCTTTTTTCATCTCTCGATCTTTCTTTCTCTTGTAGTTCATTGTTCTTTATTTTTTTACCTTGACGAACGTGATTTATTCAAGTACCGGAAAATGAGGGGTCTCTTGTGTGCTTGTATAGCTATTATCAATTCTGACGGTAATTTTTGACAGTTATAGTTCATTTACGAATACCCCGAATTAATTTTAATATATATATATTTTTCATAATGAATTCATTTATTCGTGAGCAAACAATATTTTTCTTCGTACAATTGTTTCGTTAGAGCTTGATTACATATAGAAATAATATGTTCAAAAAATACTTTTTGAACACCCAGTATATGAATGGTATATGTCTGCACCTACGCGAGTCAGACACGCACATGCCGGGAGGTGAGCGGCGGGGAGGCAAAAACAATTGAGGCGCACGTATATGCATTTCAGTTTTCAGTTGGGGTCGCGTTCGCTATACCTCCGTCCACAACTCTTTTCACGTTCGCACGGTTCCACACATAGATTTCTCCTTTTTATTTTTTTTTTTTCTTTATCCATCTCATTCTTCGCTGTTACTCTGTTTTACACTCTTCACACCTCACATATTCACATATTCATTTCGAGCAAGATGACATGCACTGCATGATTGGAAACTTGATGATTCCGGGAATGTTTGTAGCTCGTATTTATATAAATACATATTTTATAATTTTTTTCATTTTTTTTTTTATTTTCAATGACAAAAGTCATTAGTTAATGCATCTACTCTATATTAGTGAGAATTCGAGTTTGATGGATTTGTTATGCATAGCATGATGGATCGTATGTATAGCGTTAGTGCTCGTAGATTCGTTTTACTCATGGAAATTATGCGAAACTAGTTTCTGAGGGATTTCCAATTTGCCTCGACTCTGATATACACGATCGAATTTCGATTAATTTTACCCAGTCTCGTGATACATCAACCTGACGATAGTGGCCAAGAGAAATTGTGTACCAACCTCTGTTGCTGTTTTATCGAAAAGAAATTTAAGGGATCATAAGACTGAAAGTCGACAAAATATCATTGATTTCCGAAGAACAAAAAAAACAATCATGGCACATATGCTTCAGCTTATAATCTGCTTGTTCATTAGCAAAATTATATGATTCTCGCTGAAAATAAATTAATAAACTATTTTAATATATTATATATCTACGTATTTTTGATGATAATAAAAAAATGTGGATCTATTAATCATAGAGTTTGAGTTTTCCGCGCGAATATTTTTTAATTAGTGCCATACGAGGTTTACAGTAAGAGGAAAAAGAAAATAAAAAAAAAAAAAAGTGAAAAACATTCAATGGTACATTTTGGATTTCTCTATGAATTTTCACCAAGTACTAATGAGTGGAAAGCAGAGGTTTTCACCCCTTTTCACTATTTCATCGCTTTACCTACTCTGTGTGGCTGTGAATATCTATTCCACCATAGAGGAGTCTTCTCTGTAAAGTTTGATTATATTCAACCCGTGAGTTTACTTTTCAATTAATCGGTGAGCATACTGAGTACGGACTAACTCTTAACTATATCCACCAACCATTATCCATACCAGAAGAAGTAATTGGAATCGCCAGCCATATCCACAAACTCGCCTTTACATATGTGTAAATACGTCTAGAAAGTTTAACATATATAAATGGAAAAATATTTGTTTGAAAATTTAAAAATTTAATATTTTTATAATTAACTAGCATATTTTTTTAATGTGTTTATAATGAAAATGAAAAAGTAATCTAAGAAGAAAAACTCCAAATAATTATTATTACTTTTTTATTTGATTTGTCTTTTTTAAAAATTTTTTAAGGAATTGGAGGATTAAAATACTAGAACCCTAACGTTGTTGTTGTTCGTTGGATCGATGACAGAGGGCGCATGTCCTCTCTCCTTTTCTTTTCTCTCATTTTTGCTCTTAATACCTCGGCGATAGAAGCATCTTGAAATTCATCGGGGTAATCCACCGGATGGAAAACCAATCCAAAACTGGCAGCTTATCAAAACCGCCAATATAACTTAATTGTGATAAAATTTTGCGCAAATTAAAGTAGATCAATTACCAAGTTAATTACTTTTCCAGCAGCGACAACCATCTTTGCTTGATACTTTGTCAACATCTTCCAAACATGCTGTGCCTTGCGATTGAGGGATATGAGTTGATAAATTAAAAATTAAATTTGTTCAATTAAATATTCGTGAGAGAGATAATTTTTTTTCTCTTCAAATACCCTTGTATAGTGTTGATTGATACTCATAAATAGAAAACTGAAGTTGTTTTCATCATAAACTTATATATAGTGACGATATGATATTGTATGGTGATGGATAAAAGCAGAAACCACATCGACGAGGAACCGACTTGAAAAATCCAATAATGTCTCGAACGTTTTGCGCGTAAGTCACTAGAGTAAACGGATATAAAGATCCCCGAGGCGAACTTCATGACTAAAATGCAAATATGTTCGGTTGAGACGCTCGTGCAAGGCTTTTAGTGTGGGCTGAGCGAGTGAGACAGGAAGATAAAATAAAAAAGAAAGAGTTAGTAGTTATATATACTGTTGAGCACTGCATCTACTGTGCCATCCTTTCTCCAACTCCCACAATTTTTCTTCCTCTCTCCTTTAACCCATCGTATCCTGCAAAACTGCCTGGAGCATTTACCGCCACTTGATTTGAACCCGATTTACTTCCCCTTCCTGAAGTACCGGTCCGGATATTTGCTTGGATTACTCATGGAAAAAATTTTTCAAGCCTTCATCCACTTATATATAAAGTATATATCATTGATTTGAAAAGAAAATACGAAAAAAAGAAAAAAGAAAAAAAAAACGATAACAACTGAAAATTAAATCATATTAACATATTTAATTATTATAATCAATTAATAATATATTATATTTCATTGAGTTATTAATTCGATCAATGCTTTATTAATATTCAATTATTCACTATCAACCTAAAATGTATCTTTCAAAACCGTTTGAAACCGTGGTCAAAGCGTGGAAAATTATTTGTAAAGCGTATTTGATAAAATCCGAAAAAAATTCAAAGCGCTCACATAGTGATGTTACTATTGCCGTGATTACCAAGGCTTATGTATGTATGAATGTTCTTGTGTCGGTTCCAAACGCGTTGAGCTGAAAAACGAGACAAACGTGATATTATATATACATATACAACATAAATTGAGTCACACACATTGATAGTGTCTGCTAATACGATTAATTTGATAAAATTTCCGGTGAGCTTTATAGTCTATATCAAATATATACGCATATTAGTGTATGCGTATGTGCAGGACACCCGTCCCGTTGTCGAAGCACTGCGTTGGGGTGGTTGCAGCTGATCGATGGATCAATCGATTCATATAGAGCTAAATAGTGACCGACGTACAAGCCACCCGCCACCATCGGCCGCAGTTCCGCAATATGAGTTCCTGTCAGCTACCTGCTTCATGCCGCATTCATCCGGCGAAACGCCATCACCATGGTGGGTTTACGCTTGCATATTGTTACTCTCGCGTTACTATTCGACATTCCGCAACAAGCAAAATGGTGATCGAAGGCACGCTCTATTTGCATCCGTTTTGCATTCCAATGTTTCCTGTAGCTCTTCTGTTTATACTGCTTTTATTACCTCACCCAAAATTTTTCGTCTATGTTATTATAAACGGAATATACGAACAAAAAACATACATTTTACATTTCAATTATTTTCAACCGCTTCATTAGGTAAACAATTTTGGTGATACAATATGTAATAATGCGTATAGAATGATGAATTGATAATTATTAAATTAATATTATTGTTTTGATTGGAATATTTTTTGTCATTTGAATGCGTTTGATGTGAAATCTCTAGTAAATTTCTGATTCTCTCTCTGTCTTTTACGATCCAACGTACCAAGGGTCGTAGATATGTAAGGGGCAGGAATTTGAATTGCAGATGTGGTAAACCCTCTCCCACCCATTTGTTGAACCCTGAACGTTGCATACCCAGGTCCGGGAATAACCCGCAGTGCGACCCTACTCGAATCAAGCTCGCTTCGAGTTAGAGCCCATCATTTAACGACGTTCATGCAGCTTGCCGTTGCCGGATGCCCCGTTTCGACCAATCTCCGGTTAATAATCAATTTCATTTATGTATTTATTACACATTGTTACGCACAAATAAAAAAAAAAATACAATCATATTATTTTTCACACTTATGCTACATCCAATGTACTTTATTTTGTTATGTCATATGAATTTACAGTACGTTTATATTTTATAGTTGAAAAAAAAAGACGCGAATATAAACGACTTTGGTCTTTGCATATTTTTATTGTAAAATTTTCATGTCTTTGACATAGTTGACTCGGTAACACACGTGCGACATTAATACCGGATGCAAAATGTAGACATACATCTCAGCTGTTCGTACTGTATAACATATTGCTCTGAGCAATATGCAGCCACTGGCAAAATTACACCGAGGTATTAAAAAAAAAAATAAAAAAAAATAGTTAAGAATGTTTTTCATTTGTTTCTCTATTTTTTTCCTTAGCTACTGTAAAATAAACTTTGGTCATGGCAGTAGTTGTTTACCATTGCCATTCTAAACATCCTTTTCACCAACAGCTTACACGATTATATACATGAAATCGTTGTGAATATTTTACCGGATAAATAACAGCAATTCCGCAAAGTCAACCGCAGAGTTTATTCTCATTTTAGTACCTATTAAATACATAGTCACTCATTCACGTACAAATTTCTGGTTATTCTTAGTTATGTCACCTGAATAAACGAACGTGTTATTTTTTTATTTACCGTGGCAATATTTACATATAATTAAAAACTTTTTCATACATAGTTTGAATGTCGTATGAAAATTTGAAAAATTAGGTAAATGCAAATTCAATACAAATGTGTATAATATATGCAATACGTAAAATAATATATAGCGATTGAGTTAGGGTTTAATTGTGGAATAAATTAATTGAGATCGGCTGTGGATAAACCTGTTTCAGGGTGGATTATACTCATTAGAGACTGATGCACGAACGCGCATCGTGCACAGCTCAATCTAGCTCCCAAGTGTCGTATATCTGCCAGTTGATCATCGAGGGAACATACACACATACACAGATAAACATATACAGTCGGCCAATCCCAATGACATTATGCACATTGTAGAACGCGACTCGTGTGTTAAGCTCAGAATGCACCATCATCTCTAAGATGTTAATGTTGATCATATTATTGTCGTTCCAATTTGATTGTACTAAACTAATTTGTTGGACATATTACAAGATAAAAAACATAATTGACATTACAAAAACAATTGTGCACTATACTCTTCTTTAATTTTAGCTACGTTAAAATGAAAGAAATATTGGCGAGTGTAGTTCAGAAAAGAGATTAATCTGCATTGAAAGGAAATGTCGTCACGAACTCTTGACTATACTATTTCTTCTCTGAATACATGAATACGTGTATCTATACATGTACAATAATTTTTTCAACTCAATCGTGCCTATATCGTGGCAACGCAAATCAACGATGATTTATGAATTTGTGCCACAATCGTAAACAGCATCATTTGCTTCTACCTCAATTTCCATACGTGTGCGCGCGAAGCAAGCTCACCTCATACCCGTATTGTTCCCAATATATACATATATAAATGCATAAATTTTTTTTTTTTTCCGCTAGCATTGAATCAGCAGCGTGGCAGTAAACTGTCGATATATGCATATACACACTCAGTTACACATACAGGTACATATATATATAAATTAAACGTACACACGAACGTTGCCACAGAGAAAAGCATACAAACTGCACGGGCAGTTCATAATAATTCCATATTTCAAGCAAACAATGCTGCGCTTTCAAACGTATTGTCATTAGCGGAGAACGCTTGTTTTATATGCGAGCTGTACCTATATTCAACGTTGAAAAACAAAAAATTGAATAAAAGACCAGTAATTATTTTTGAAATATGACCCATCATTATTTTTATCCAAGTTATTATTGATTAGCTCAAAATGAGCCACTGTTCTTGATTACCCATTTTATTTTTCATCAAATCCAATTCTGAACTATTCGACCATTAGTCAATTTGTTCGAGTTATTTTTTTATTATCTATTGATAAGGTTTTATCTCTATTGGCTGAAAAAGTACAGAAATACATTTTACGTGGAGTATAGAGGTGGTCATAGCCAGGGAGAAACCAATCTACGATGGAGAGATTAAAGAAGTTGCACGAAGTGATCGCTCGCTAAGGTAAAATCTACTCAAAGAGAAGAATAACTCCAAGTCGCAGGGATTCCGAAGAAGTTGTCGTCACTGCTTCTTATTCTTCTTCATCTTTTTATTTCTCGTTTTCCTTATCTGCTTCTATTTCTTTTTTGTAAGCTCCGTTTCATGACGCAACATTGGAATGCATGCATTTCTTTGGGCTTCCTTGAAGTCACAAGTCGCCGAATTTGAAAAGAGTTGAAACCTGGACAAAGCCAACGGAATGAAGAAAGAATGGAGAATAACAACTAAAAATGATCGAATAGTCGAGTCACTGGACAGTTTGAACTACATTCCTGATTCTCCAACGTTCGTTGCACAAGAAAAAAAAAGTGCGCACTGAGGTTTCTTCTCATACCACATTATAAAAAGTACTTTTGCCTCGTCTTTTCAATTGAAACTCATTTCACTCCCATCTTCACTAGTTCCTCCATTCTCCATGTATTTTAAAAAACTTGTTCACATCTGAAAAAATTGAGAGAAAATTCATTGGTTTTCTTGAACCAATGTTCAGAAGTTTCTTATCCGAACATATAAATAAATTCAAAATTATATCACTTTATTGCGCCGGAATTTGTGAGAGCGATGAAATTTTTTAGTTCATGTGTATGTTGTTCAGTGAACTCTCAACAACGATTTTCAAAACAACCTGAGCCCCAGAATTATCACAGAGTTTTAGATGTACGTATACATCTATAAGTATACAAAGACACGAGAAAAAGCTCTGTTCGATCTTATCGACGGTGTTACCAGCTTGCGAGAAGAAGGGTAGGTAAATCCACTTTGAGATTTAATCTATTCCCCTCTATGGATTGGCGCGTTTCTGCCTCCCGAAATGCTCGCAAAAATTTTCCCTAAGCTCCAGCGAGCTTTAACGGTTATCGCATCTACCGTAAATGGGAAAACGCGCGTCTTCTTGGTGTTGAGACTAGTTGCCTAGCTAGTACATCAATGCCGCAATGTAACGTTTATTTCTTGTACTGAACCTCGTCATGACTATACACAACACAAACTACAACTTTATTCGTTCCTCACATGCTATACTTTTATCCCATAAAATTCCATCGAAATTGCACGAAACATAAAATAAAAATGAAAGTACCCGAACAATTAAAAAAATAATCGTAAAAGTAATGAAAATCATGAAAAAAAAAAAATATGTATATGTACATGTATATTTAGATAAACCGATAGAGTGGTACAAATTTCCGGTGACGATATGGAGACTGGTTAGTAGTAGCGGCAGCACCCACCGTAATCGCATTTCGGGAGGGTTGTTCCCGTCGGATGAACACCGTTTGAGTCGCGTCTCTGGCGACGACAGAGTAACAGCATCGATAAATCGTCCGAATCCGAGTTACAACCGGCCACGAACGAATCCTTGTCGTCATATAATTCAGGCGACCCTATATCTTCGGTGCCGTCTGCGTCACAGTAGTATTCACCCTTCCGTTTTGTCCCTGTCTACATATATGTGTATATAAACACATATTGTACGTAGCACGTATATGTGTATACATTAAAACATAGAAAAGAAAGTGAGTAAATCTGTAGAAAACACACTCGGAAATATTTCTCACCCTTGCAATATTCTCTAATATATAAATATAAAAATGTATAAATGTGCATATATACTCACTTCAATCACCATAATGAAAATAATGAAATGCATTAGTTTTATGTAGAAAATTACACACCTCTAAAGGATCTAGATAATTCCCGAATCACGATTTGCATTCAACACGTTGCAATGAATTCATAGTTTTCGTATGCAAAACATCAAGCAGCATTTCTCTACCAGCTCTTACTATAGAACAGTAGGGATGGTGGGTAGATGTGAGGAACCTAGTGAACACGCGCTACACCGCCTATCCTTGTATGATTGTGGGTGATGTCGGTAGTGGTGATAGTGGTGGTGATGGAGAAGAGAGGAGATGGAGGAATTTAAAGCGTAGGACGGGGATGCATTTAGTGCTTAATTCGGGCCACGATGGTTGGTTTCCCGATGTGATTCAGTGCAACCGTGCAACGTTACCACTAGCGTCACCAACCGCCACCCTCCAGCGCGCCTAATGAAGACACATGCTTCTAGTGGCACAGGCCAAATGATACCCGGCGCCATGCATACGTTCCTCGTGTCGTTGCGTTCTGTTCCGTTCCATTGTACCCGATAATGGTGTACCCAAGAGTTGAAGCTGAAAATGCAAAGGAACTATGAGAGGAAAGGAGAATGCAAAGTCATATATATGCATTTACATATACATAGATGCTAAGGTCGATGATACGTGGTTTTTTTTTTTTTTAATAAATATTTAATTCATTGATTTGTAAATGTAAATGTATGAATTAATGGTAGGATTTTGTTACTTGATATATAAATTCTCTTGAGAATTTGTCTGTTCCATTGCGATTAATCTGATACCAAAGGCTAGTTTCAATTTAGTACTAGTGGGTCCATTGGGAGTGTGCAGTTCTATGTTACGAGAATCGCGGTTGCGCTCGCTTTAGTCCTGTGTATTACAAATGCTGTCAACCACGTCTATGTATACCACGCAATTGCCCTCGTTTGACAATTCTATACTCGTACCCATGGGAATGAAACAAGTTTCTCAGGAAATCATGAAATGTTGTGTATAAATTGCCGAAACATGTGAACTTTTTACGTACCATAGTGCAGTGGTAATGGATAAATCTGTTGGTGTGATACTTCTTCAAAGTAAGCTTAAACAAAAGTTGTTTGTTCTAGGTCGAATAAATTTCGATGAAATCTTAGTTATCAAAAATAAAATAAAATAAAAATGTGAACGACATGAAATGTGGATGAACGCGCTTGAAAAGATGTGTGGCCCCTCGGCTGTATGGCTACACTCTCCAGGGAGCATGAACGCAATAATAATGATAGTAATGGCGGTAGTGCATGGTAGACTCTATATTATTTGTGCTTGGACCGACGCTTGGAAAACCGGAAGTTACTGCTTCGAAAAGTCTTGTTCGGTGGATAAAAAAACGGACAAAGAAAGAATAACGACAAGTGGATAGCAGTGTAGAAGAGTAAAAATAGGGTGTGTGGTAGTAGGTAGAAAGCACTAGCGGAAACGAGAAAAGACAAGACTGGAAAAGGGTACCCAGGAGCACAATTGTTGTTTTCTAGAAGACAAGCATCTTGAGTATAAGCTTGACCGAACTTGTTTTAATTCGTTTTTCTTTCTGGGTTTCACTAACTGCCACGTATATGTGCAAACTTAATGAAATTCATCGCATTTATCATCAGATTTCATCGACTTCAATTGAGAAACTAAAAGATCATATATTTGTCTACATGTTTTTAAAAAAAAAATTAATATATGAAGAAATGTGTAATCAATCTTCTTTTACCATGATTTAATTTGAAATGAAATTTAATTACATTGATGAATCGTTTCTTTTTCATTTGCAAATGATCATGACACATCAACCGGAATTTTGTGAAAATTCATTTTTCATGATGATAAATGTCATCATTCTTATTATCATAATTACTTTTACGAGCTAATGAGAAAAATGAACTTTCAATTTTTTCATCGAATCATCAATATAATTTTTTTTTTTGTCGAAAATGTACATTAGTATTTTATCCTATTCTAAAGACTAATGTTCGGAAAAAAAAAGTCAGTCTGAATGAGCGACCAAAACTTTTTGAAAAGGGATAGAGTGGAAAGTTGAAACAAAAGTACTCTCTCCGGTGAATAAATCTGAGTATACTTTGTATTCACCGTCACATTGGTCGAACGAGGAAACTCATTCAAGTAATTGGTTTTAAATAATTTAACCGTCCTCAAATTAATTTCACACAGTATATACATATATACATACATACATATATCCATATACATACACTCTGACTGACACTTTACAATATTTATATACCATATTTATATCTTTCTAATAAATCGATCTAAAATCCTTCACTTTCTTCACCACCCGTTTTCCCAGATACCTATATCCTCCCCTATTTTACAATCTGCTATTTTCTCTTCTTCTTTTACCCTAAATGGAAAAACATTGCCGCCTGAATGGCATTACATTCACCCTGGGGTGGAATCGAGCCGCAAACCCAAGTCGTGTCGTATACCTACGAGAGTTCCGTAAACTTTTTGAATCAGCGATTCTCTCACTCTCACTCTCTTGTCTTTAACTTCCTTCACCGTCCTTCTATATCCTTCATTTTATCTTCTCACCCTTATTCCACCTGTATATATATTCAACGAGTAATCTTCTCGCTGATCGGTTGCTATTTGTTTTCGCATTAATTTTCTCAACCGGCACTTTTCCATAGCCATATATACTTACATTAAAATGATAAAAAAATGTTTACATAGATTTAGCTAGTGGATCGAACTAGAAGATGGAAGAAAAATTAAAATGTTGAGAGAACTTCTCACACTGTGTGAATATCCATACGACATTAATTGATTTATTGATATCAATCCGCAAAGCATATGCTCCGCACACACATTGTAAAGTGTCTTTGGTTTGTGTCAGGTGCTTGGGTATGGATATGTATATATATGTGACTGAAATATACATGGTGCTGCGGGATTGGTGGTCGAAACCACATGAGAGGGTAAGTGATAGCTATAAAGTGCGAGAGAGAAAGTGAAATATAGAACAAGTGAATGAGGGGTGGAAGCACGAGAGGCCAAATACAACTGATAAAACGGGCAAAAGAGATAGATATAACATGATGAGAGTCGGTGACAGACAGTGACGGGCACCACTTTATCCGCGACACGGTTCTGCGCTTACCGCAGCCACCCGCTTACCGCCATCGTCACCCATGACCGATTTGATCCAATCCGATCCTAGGCGATCCGATCCGATCTGGTATCCATCTGCCTTGTCAGTTCATCCCTCTCGTACTTCGTCTCGCAACTATGTATTCTCTCACCAGAGTATATATATGTTCCTTCACATATATAAACGTGTTCTTGTTCTCGTGTAGGATTTTTCGCGTCTTTTTCATTTCTACGCAAATTCTTCTAACGTATTTTTCTATCTCAACACCAACTTATCGTGCTGAATGTGTCAATGTAAGTGGTGGCATTACCTCATCAATGTGAGACTTGCACAAACCGACGTGAAAAGACCGGGGATAAAATTTGAGTAATGTGACAGTGATAGTGAGGAAAAAAAAACAAAAGAAAACATATTCTGTGTAATTTTATAGCTGACTCATGTCACAATGATCTTGCAGAAAAGTGATGTACTGTACGGCGCTAGTACATCTGATATCTTTATAAATTACTTTACCCCCATATCAATTTCTTTAACATTTCATGTATATAAATGTATACATATTATTTACAGTATATATTTTTATGCGTGTCTCATAAATTGTACTTGAAGCAATTGAATTTCACTGTGTCTATCTTGAATTATCATAACAAACTATTCATTATAGTAAAGTATTCTCTAAACTTAGATAATACTTTAACAAAATAAACTGACGTACATACTTCCTAATAGACTGGTTGAAAAAAAAAAAACAGTATTTTCGAATGAATATCTGCTATCAAGAATTTTTTTAAAGTCAAGTTAATTTTATTAAATCATAAGAGTATATGTACAATAGTATACAGATGGTCGGAACATCAAGGGGAATTTTCTCGAATGCATCACCCCATGATTCGCGAGTTCTTGATAGATATACAGACATATCCATTCATGGAATATTGTCGGTATGTGTATAATAGCGTACAGAGAGACAGAAAGTAACGGTGAATGTGGCCGAACTCAGTATACAAACCACCAGTTAGTGTATATAACTCTACAATTTGCTGTCGAGTTTCTGCGACTTTCTGACAGCAATTCAAGCACAAGAGGGTGGAGGTGAAGTCTCCGTTGAAGTAGATAGATAAGGGGAATAGACGGGGAGGGTATAGAGTAGAAGAGAATTTACCGAGGATAATCTATGTGGGAAGGCGGGCAGCTGACGTCGGTGCGGAAGGAAGCCGCGGTTCTTTCCCTATATTTCCCTATACAGTATTTTCTGATGCCATATGCGCCACACATATACAGGAATAACCCAATACGCATCTCCACTAACTTTCCTTCCGGCCTTACTTGCATTGACGCCGGCTTGTCTATCATTTAGTTATGCATCTAACTGAATAATTTATTTCGAGTAGACAGACAGTGCGGTGCCAGTTATTTATGTATAAGTCAGAAATATACATGAATTGAAAAAGATTCAAAAGCAACTTTTCTATTTATCTCTTTCATTTTATTTATTTCTAATCATACGTTGTATTTTTTTGTTTTGTTTCAGGTAAGTTCAGTTTTCTTATCACGAGTGAAGACGAAAAAATTATCGGACCTTTTGAAAGTTCTTAGAAGCAGATTGAGGAAAGTATTTATTTCTTTCGTGATTCTTAATAGAAAAAAAAAAAAAACTCTGTAACTTTTTCCAACATTGAAAGGTTTTGATTGTTTCTGTATCTGCACGAAAAAATTTTTTGCAAATTACCGTAAATATCACGAAGAAAATTACTTTATAATTCCATGCTAAAAATATTTGTCGGATCATATTTATTGTTGGTATAATATATAAATTATTATCACGAGTACAACTGAATTTCAGCTGTCAGTAAAGCAAATATTTGAATATAAATTTTGCATGTACTGCTCAGTAAAAATTTTAATCAAAGCATACAACAGCTGCTGAGAGAATTTTTATAAAATCAGAGTATGAATAAATTAAATATCTAACACATATGGTAAAGTAACATGAAAAGATCTGTAAATTTGTAGATATGAAATTTAATTTGCCAAAAATGATGATATACAATTATTTTTTGAATGATTAGAATCCGACTGTGCGCTAACTTTGTCCTGATATTAGTGATGTGCTTTATCAATTCGCTTCATAAGCCGTCATGGCCAGTATTGGAAGTACAAATAAGCTGAAAAATACGATTCAATTTCCGCAATTCAATGAATAATCCAACATGCAATCAAAATCGGAATAAAATAATAAATGCTCTCATAACAACAAATTTTTAAATACGGATCAAACGTAAAACTTTTCATATAATTTAGATCATTCTCATACACAATAAATAAATTAAACTTAATTAAAATTAATTATACTTATCGTATAATTGTCTAATATAAAATGTCAAAAATTATACAAACCATTAAAATCTATTCGTACAATTTTGAATCGAAATACCAAAGATTAGTCTAAATAATCTATATCCGATATTGCTATGATCTCGAATTGAGCTCTTACTGTATAAATTTCCTGAACAGATAAACGAAGAGAAATTATATCGTATTTGTCACCCTGTATATGTGTCATCAACGTAAACGGCACGACTGGGAGTTGCGGTATTGGCGCCACATCGGCGTATGTGCCCGAAGTTAATTATTCCAAGTCCCCCGACAGTTTTCACGCATTTAAAACTAATATCGTTAACGTAAGTGTAGAAAATTAATCATAGTCAGAATATATACACGTCTATACATATAATGTCTGACCTGATAAAGTTTTAGAGTTGAATCCTCCAATTTCGATACATCATTCCAATATACAACAAAAAGTATAAAATGAGAAAATATATATCGCCATGAAATTGCGCAAAAATCATGAATACTTTGTATCAAAAAATAGCTAGTTTAAAAAACGTGTGTTTCATTCTACAAATAAGTTGACCAGTGTCTTTATATGTACACATAAATACTTATGTATATACATACATATATATTTGACTTCGGCAATATATATCGAATGGATAACGAGGATCGACGAGAGGTCGTCGGCGAGTCGTTGCACGTGCACTGCAGTTCACATAATGAAAGGTCGGCAAAATTATGCATGCCAGTTGAATTATCGCAAATGGTATTAGGCAAGAAGACCGCGAGAGCGCGTCGCAATTTTCCTGATCAAAGGTCTGCGTGATCGGTATGAAACTGTCTGATATACGTATACATATAAATATATACTTATGTATACTGCTGCCTAATCCTCGTCGCATCATTATACGTACGTATATAGACTTTTGTCGCGGTTATATGTGTATACATATTGAAAATGTCTTGTCTGTCGATGAACTCTATTTCTTTTTTAGAAATGATTTCCGCTAGTCATCGTCATCCAAGAGATTGCCGCATGTAACTTTGCCTCTCAACTTATATTTTAATTTAAAACCTTGTCCCCACCGCGCATTCAACCCAAGCGAATGACGAATACATTTTTTTGTTCGTCTTATTTTTTTTTTTATTCAGTTTTTATACTTATTAAGGCTTTTGTCGCGATGCCATTGACAGATTGCTGATGATTATTTAGTCAACAGCTGTACATAAAAAGTTCAATATAGATGTATATAAATACAATTACATAATCATTACTATTATTAATCTCACCATAGACGAGGTTTGTGCAAGCTTTAGTATAACTGCAGACTTTCATTTGTTTATGAATTAAGAAATAAAAGTGACTGTTCAAATTATTTAAATGCGAATTTTATATTGCCACTCGCACAAACGCACGAGCTATTAGCATAATAATTGTCAACATTCATATGAATTACAACTAAACTGGTGAAATGAATAAAAATCCAATTTAGTGAATGGAAATAAAAAAATTAATCATAGTAGGTGAAGATGTCGCTGATCACTGACGACAAAAAGATCCAATAAGGGAAGGGAACAAAGAGGATAAAGGATATAAGGGAGATAACTAAAGGGAGAATGTTGTTGGGTTCGCGTGTTTGGACGTATAAGTTAGTTCACCTTCCGGTAGTTCGCATGCTTCAAGCCCACTTGTACTGTGAGCTTACCACGAGCGCGGTGAGGCTACGCGGAAACATTCGCACACCTATAACCCCACCTCTGCATGTCCACCACCTATATTCCACCATCTAAACCCTCATCACTTGACAGAAGTTGCTCCTTGCGTCTCAGCCGTTTGTTCCTCGCCCTCTTTGTTTCGACCCACCTTTACAAAAGCTAATCGCCAGGTGAATTAATTCCGTGACTGCAAATGGCTTCTGGCTCGACGATTTCGGATCAAACTTGTATAATATGTTTATGCAGCAATTTCTACTTCAGTGTAAAAAGCAATGTTCTATCAAACAAATTAATTTACTTTAAAATACGATTGTAAAACCTACAATGGAATGATCTATAAAATATTTTTATTTTTTATTCACAGTTGTATACAATTTTTATTATATCCAAAGCTTTTATAGCATTCCAAATTACGCAGTGCTATTTATTTATAATTTCAATTATATTGTCATTTAAAGAATTTCGTATTGTTATTTTACTACAGAAAGTACAATTTCCGTCAAATGAATTCTCATATAATATTTCGAATTTTTTTTTATCACAATTTACAATAAAAATTTTTATTTTTTTCAAATCAAATTGTAGTTAATGACATACAAAAATTACCACATGAAAAGCAGAATTATCTTTAATTCATCAGTAAAAATTTTATAGATATTTAAATCAATTATAATAGAACGTGACACACATTTGATCTATTCAGTTTGCTGCACATTGCGCCAATGAAGAGCACTATTATGAGAGTGAGATTCAGCAACCCCACAGCCTCTCTCAGACTGTGTACAATGTGCTTCTGCGCCACTCTCTTTATATCTATCCATCTATAGGTATACACTACTAGTAAAGTCCAAAGGGTACCCCTTCCTCAACCTCAACCAACTGCATTTGCAAGGAAGTGCTGCCATCGTTTGGCTGTTTTCCCAACGTTTCAGTTGCAGCAATAATTTTGTCCACGCAATACTTAAACCATTTTTTTTTTTTTTTTTTCAATTTCATACAAATAAATCCCAGTATAAGTTTATTTCATTATGACTTTTCATTAATTAATTAAATAGACATAACAAATGATTCAAAATGCATTTAAATATTCTACATAAATGCACGTATATATTACTTTATATACATTTATCGCATATAGAATTACTATGAATGGACCATTAAAATGCATTATATTGAAGTAATGAGAGTGTCGTGCGAAAGCGAGAATATATATGTATTCATAGCCCCGTTTGTATTAGATACAGTCGTACATATATTCGAGATACGAAACAAGGTATCTAACGAGGCGTAAGGAGATTTCCGTGCCGCGAGCCAACTTCATGTATACAGTATACTCTACACCCATTCTCCCTTTTATATACATTCATACATGTATAAATTCATTGTGTATCGTGTGTATATCATATATTTTGTTCACTATTATATTGAACATTGAGTTCATTCCAAAAGTCAGATGAAATTGAAAACTTATCATTTTTTTTTTTTCACGATAGAATATATGTCAAATTGTTGTGACAGTAATTTTTTTTCCTCAGGATATATAACAGTTCAAGTTGGATAAATGGGTGTAGATATATATGTATATATATATATATAAACTGCAACAGAAAAAGATTCCGTAACCTCTCAAGGGATTTTGATTTACGATCTTGTCAGAGAAAAGATCACGTGCGGCAGTATCTATGTACTCTTCTTTCCTTCACCCCCATCTTTTTGTCTTTTTTTCTTCTTCATGTGTATTTCTTAGGGATGAATTGTGTATCGGTTACGCGGTGAACCGTACTAGCAGAGAACGAAAATCTACTGTCACTCTATAATGCAAGAGCACGCGCATTAAAGCGATTGGACTGACATTCTACCAACATAAATATATATACGTATTTTCAGTGTTTTTTTTTTTTCCCACAATTTTCTTTCTCGTCCATCCAAACGAATTCAATAACATACTTTGGAGTCAACATCACGGACATGAACGATATCCAGGATGATGTGTTTAGTTATGGTGGTCATTTAAAAGGATTATTGAATTTCATGTCATAAGAGTGACACAAAAGAGGGAAGTATAGAGGTGCAGTAATAGTCGCGCACTTTACTCGTTATTATTTCACCAAACAAACTAGCATCACTTCCAGGTGAACGACTGAACGTCAACTCAATCGATTGAGTAAACAATAATGTATGTATAGTATATAATAGAGTTGAGTGTCTCGTTGTGAAATGTAAACCATTCAAACATCTGCTTCAATGTTAATTACTGATGGCTTCTATACAATAAATATGAACTTCAACTTTTTATATCAATATCAATTGTATATTACATTAGTGAATTAAAAATATTGTGTATTAGATATTTTTTAATAAATAAAACAAATGATCTTGTCGTTTTCACTCTATAAATCTTCTAAGTGTACATGCATATATACTTTACACAAAATGTCATCACGAGTTCTGCTGTCACTTGTATTCATTCCCGTGGCTGACGTTCCCTTTATCAATGCAAGAAGTATAGCGCAGCAGGGGGCGTATAGTGTGACTCACGCTTAGGGAATGGTTGGACTGAGTTGGTTTAAATAATTAAACCGTTGGTTCTGTCTACTATCACGAAGTTTGCGAGTGTCAGGAATAGGGAAAAAGGACGTGGGGTAGTTTAGGGGATTTAGTATCAAGAGAACGAGAGCGAGAGCGATATAAATAGAATTGTGAGTGAAGGTATAGTAGTGAAGAAGAAATGAGGAGAAAATGGAGGATCGACGTCGCGGACTGCGACGACAGGTCTGGGAAACATGGATGAAGGAATGGGAATGGTGAGAGAATTTGAAAAGCCAAACGGTCGAGACCCAGTAACTGTCAGCGCATTCAGTGACAGGCCGCTAAGTCCATTAATAATATATGCAAACCCTTAACATGAATTTCTGCTTGGCCTCGCTCGTTCACTCCAGAATTCTCTCGTTATATACCTATATCCAATAATTTTATTCCGTACATTTGGCAGTTTATCGTTATATATTATCCATTCGTTATCCATTACTTTACTCATCTATCAATCAATGACATAATCATTTGAAAATGGCTTATGTGATAATAAATAAAATAAATTATTTCTCAGATGCCAATATAAATAACGTAAAGTGGTTATGTATTATCCAATAGATATAGAATTGTCCGTTTGAATGGCACAACTTCTCAGGTGGGATTTACGTAGTGACATCTATGAAAAAAGGGATGAAGACGAGATATCGATAGCAGAAAGAATAAAAAAAAAAACGGGATCTTCATGGGATATAGACCTAGAACGAAAGAAGTGTACGTTTGATGCAGCCCCTTTGCGGCGGCCAATACCTTCAGTATCGGATACTAGTAGTAAACTAAAAAAAGAAAGAAAAAAAAAATGATAGTTAACTCAACGATAAAGATGCCATTCTGACGACAGGGGATAAGCCGCGGGCGGTCGTATGACCGTCAATAGGATTCCATTTTATTTATTTTTATTTTTCTTTTTATCTCATTTTCAAATATCGCGTTGGATACGCGTGATGTTATTAACACAATATATATAAGATAAATAAATTAACATTCATAAATGTTATGAATAATTGATGATTAATTAAATTTCATTTTGCGCCGGTGATTTAGCAATAATTGTCTGATGTGAAAATCCGGTAGCTGCACGATTCGTTATAAAAATAAATCAATAAATTATTCATTCCAATATGTGATCATATTATATGTGTGCCTGTGGCATGATCATAATCGAATCGATTGCAAACATTAAAATGTTGTACAGATATGGCCAAGTGTTATAAGACACACCGTGTATGTATATGCAAAGTGAATGCCATTTAACCGCACTTTCAAAGTAGTATATAACAAGCCTCAGTGTGATAATAAAAATAATAAAAAAAAAAAAAAAAAACAAAAATAATAAAAACAGTGAATGACTTTTCGTGGTGTAATGGGCCATGTTAATTATCGATAATTACAAACGCAATAAATCCAATATTTATTATTGCAAGCGTGTGGCATATTTGTGGCAAGAAATATATGTATGTATATATGACAGGTATATCGGTTGTGTATGTGTATATATAAACATACATACACCTTAAGGTGAAGGAAGACCAAGAATTTTAATACTCTTTCTTTCATGCAGCCTTACGGTAGATTGCGTGCAAAACTCACTCGACCATCTCACACGTTTTATATTATGCAAATGTATTCGAGATATACTCACTTATATATATACGTTGTCTTGTATATCATGCACAGTTTTATGTAATAGCATTTAACAGCCTGTCGATTGTGTGTTAAACAATTGCATTGAATTATTATTTTCTATCGAGTTGTTTTAATATAATTGATTAAATATTCTTTTCTTTTTCTATTTGTATTGCAGATTAAGAATTTTTACACTTTTACTATTGTATATTGTCGTATGTTTATCGAAAATACAGTGCGATATGTATATAATTATGATTAGTGTAAATAAATTTAATGAGAGAAGAAAAAAATCGACTTAATCGACGTGATAGGGCCGCGAGATTTTCAATTATAATTGAGTACTTGTTTTAGTACAACGATAACGTCATCGTGTGTTGTATGTGGATGGTCGTCATCATATCCAGGGAGAGAGCACCCAAGGAGACAAATTAAGAAAAAATAATGATACAGAGTGCGTGAGATGAAAATAAAAAATTATATAAACGTCACTTTTTATTATGCATTTAAAATATCCGAACCATCAAGAGGTCATTCGGTGTTTTTTTTATTCAAATAAGACTATTCTACGTGTTTTATTTTCGTATATTTAAAGTGGGAATGTGTAAATTTAATGAATTGCTACGAATCAACGGTAAGAAAATAAAAATGTATTATGTACTTGATTACAAACGCCTTGACGGCGCGTGAACGTTGATTGGTTAATCAAACTGTCGTCCGACATGTGTGACCAATTACTCGAGTGAGCACGTCAACGGTCGTTGTGTTCGCTGTCCCCTTTGGTGAAAGACAGAGGAAGAGATTGCAAGATAGGTGCAAGAGAAGAAGAGAGAGAAGGTGTGCTCTTATACTTCGCCCACGTACCTGTACGTCGAGTAAATATTTGTCATCGTACTAAATCGACGGGCCACAAGAGTCGATTATCGTACATCGAAATTCTCTGAACCACACACATGACATGCTGTTTCACCCTATGTTTGATATAAGTAAATTAACAAGACTTATTCTCAGTTCACTTTCATTTATATAAAATTACAGAAAATAATTTTTTAGTGATTTAATTTGTTCTAATATAAAAAATTAATTTGTTGGAATAATCGTTGAATTATTTCACCAAGTCTATTATCACTTTATCAACTTGAAAACTCAACCACGAACTCATTATTAAGATGAAATATTCCTTTATCGGAATATTTCAATTTGAAAAGCGGCAAAATTGTCTTTTTGTTAATCTCTCAAATGTCTGCATGCTCCATCGAGCATTCAGGAAAAAAGCTCATCAGATTAATTAGAGTCGCATGGGTATATAAAAAGTCAGAGCGTAGATGCATCACAAGTAAGTGTAATTATTAAAGATCAATTAGATGATTCATGTGGTTATCTATACTAAATCACACATATTTCTCCAAAAAATGAAACTAAATAAAAAGAATAATAGTAACGTTATGTACTTTAAATGCATAATCAACTTTAAATGTGTCAAACATTGACAATAGTATGCGAAAAAAAAAATATCAAATTATATTTATCCTAATATAATTTTTGCCATACTCTGATTCAATTATTTAAAAAATTATCGCCGTCTTCGAAATGAATATATTTCTTTTCTTTAGATATATTATTATGCATCTGCATATTAAATATATTCCATTAGAAATACGTCGAATAAATACTATTGGTCATTATTTAAAAATGGTCAGCATAAATATATGCGAACATCAAATACAGTTTGTAAAATGTCGAGTATATATATACTGTATACATATACAAAAGACGCGAGGAGTGAAGATTGTAACGAGATCTGATTTATTTGGGTCGGGACGAAAATTGGTTTCATCTCAGGGCCGTATACTGGGTGGCATCGGAAGCCCCGTCAGCGATACGACACACTCGTTTTCATGCATCGTAAATATATATCCATGTTGCCCCCTTAAACTTCTCTCGTTGCACTTTTTCCATTAATGCCAAACGACTACCAACCCATCAGGAAGCCATTAACAATCTTGTATGAGCAACAAAACAGAAGAACAGAAAGAAAAGACTTAAGAGTGTTTTATTCGCATGGGCGAATGATGAAAAAAAAAAAAAAAAAGAAAAAAAATTGAGAAAAAAAGATATTATGTACCCATATGTCAGAATATATCTCTTTAGATAAAAAGATCCTATAAAATCGTTCGACCATTTGCCAAGTTCTGATTGTTCCACGTCGACTCACGGAAATACTTTCTGAACGTGACACGGATGAGGAACGAGAGATAATGCAAACAAAAAAAGAGAAAAAAAAAAAGACATACACGTGTATATATATTTTGCACACATTCGCATATATACATATACATATATATATTACTACATACTCATATAAATATATATCCAATGCAACTCCTGTGAGATTTCGATTGACACATTGGATATTGAAAGGTGAAGAGATAAATTGACGCGATACTTTAATAATATTGTCAATATATATCCACGAATATTTTCATACATCTGTTTTTTTTTTTCACATCATCTAAAAAAATTCAAATAAAATTTTCATATATTTAAACTCATTCTGGATTATTTCGTCCGTTCAATTATTCTGATGCGGAATAAAAATTTTTTGTAGCACACCGAAATTGCCCTGGTGTTTATCCATTCACATCTTCATGTAAGTAACGGTGAGTAAAAATAAATTAAAAAAAAAAAAACGCAAATCCGCAGGGTGATGGGTAACGAACAGAGAGATATCGAAGGGCAAATATAACTTTATACTGAACAGCGACGAACTATAGTATTTTTCATTCCGATATCCGATACGTGAAGAGGCGAATTATTTTTTTGAGAGGAATATTATCGAAGACGATGCGCATCTACACGCGTTTATATACATATACCAAGAGAAAAGACGAGCTCTGAATGCTTTGGTTACCTGTGGCTGCTCTTGCCATCTTTTTTTTCTCACTTTCTTTCTTGAATCTCTTTTTTTTTCCTCGATCGTTGCGAGCATGCAGTTATATTTACTCGTAAACGCAGAGGTATTACCCGTACGTTCGACGATATGCCCATCGCATAGACATGTATACATACATGTATAATGTATATATGTACGTGAATAAAGTGAGCATATAGTGCCCTGAAGCATCATACAGTAAAGGCTGGTTTGCGTGGGCCGCACCATGTTCAAAACGTATCCCAGGATCCTGCACCTGGACCCCGTTTTCCCTCGCTCCGCAACATGCGTTCTTTTAATATCTACCCTTCTTCTTTTTCCATCTCATTCTCACACCGCCCAATCTCCCCCCAACTACTTTATATAAAGCACAATTCTTTTTCTCACTCTGTTTATCTTTCCATCGCCTTTGGTTGTTTCAAGAGTGTGCTCTTCAATATATTTTCCATCTACATTTTAACTTCTTCCTTCATCGTTCTTCGCTGCAATTTTTTTTTCGCTCTCTCTCTCTCTTTCTCTCTCTTTTGCCTGGCTATCATCGACAAGAGCACATATTATGTATGCATATAGTACACGTTGAAATACTTGACACTTTACGTTGCAGTTATGTGTATGCACGTATCAATATTGAAATGTTTCTTTACAATAATATGTAGAAAATATGTTATTTTTTTTTTCTTTTTCATTTTGTCGTTGATCGTTTTGTTTTTGTACTATTGTTACGCATTGCAGCAAATGTGAACGTATGCAATGTAAATTGATATGATGACAGAGGGCATTGGATAAGTATTGAAAGGAAATTGTTAAGTGGAAAAAGCCAGAGTAAAATGATAGTTCAGACACGACTATATGTCCATATAACTGTCTTGGGTATAACCATGGAAATCATTGTGAGCCGTGGTTCTCACACTGTTGTCCATTCTTTGCTGGCATATTTCCGGTATTGTTATCGATTTGTCTGTCATAGTTATTACTTAATATAAATACAAAAGCTGTCATGATATTGAAATAATATTTTAAAATGTTACAATTATGTATTAATTATATACTGCTGACGTTCAAGAAAATATTTTAATTTGATAGTGGAAAATTATTCTATGAATTATTTTTTTTTTATTTATCAAAATAAGATACGTATCGAATTTAATGTTATTTAATATTTGAAATTTTTTCATTTCACTTCATTGTAGATAAAATAATTTTTTAATATGTATATATGAATATATTCTAAATGGATTTTGTTGAATGTCAGGTGACAAATTATTTCCATCCATGAAATTTCACGCTTGTGTCCACTAATTTGCGGCGTGTTTGACATATCTTGGATAATTGTTAATTATGTTTAGAGAAGCGAATACGAGATTCACCCTGAAGCGTTAGGATTGTAACGCGCACACGATTTCACTGTGATGACGAATGGGTAACACCTCAAAGCTTCGGTTAAATGTACCAAAGTCCAAAGCTCAAATTAGACAAATATCGTTTGACTTGAAGTAACTTGAGCAAATTTTCTCTGCATATAAATATACGTATGTACAAAATTTGCATTGCAAATCATGAATTTGGAATATAGACAGTATATTTTGCTTTACGAACAATTATCGCAAAAAAAAATTCAAAAAAAAAAAAATACTTACTCTAACATATATTTTTGTTCAAATAGAAATGTACAAATTAACAAATTAGTTGAAATTATTTAGCACTTTTGATATGTTTTCGCATATTCATAATATTTGTTCTTCACTGAAGAATGTAAAGCTGAGAAGATGAGAGATTGGCGGCGTCTGTAGGCGACATACTTTAAGATTTCTCAGTGAAAAGTTAACAGAGCATAAAGTTAGTAGAACATTTACTCAACAACGATGAAAGACACGTATATACGAAAATGTCGCTCACAATATTAAATGGTTGCAAAATATCGTTTCATCCCCATGCAATTCCAAAATTTTACTAAACATAAACCAAACACTTTTCTTATTTTAAAATACCCGAAACAAACAACACTTTAAATCCCGATATAATTAAATTAATAAAAATAAATTATCTCACGATAATAATAATCAATAATTATTCATTCAAGAAAACCCAAAACTGTATACATAAATAAACAAATATATAAGAACAATACAAATTTTATAAGGCATCACGCGCATATTTTACGCGCTCAAGCAAATGCTGATTTCCAAAGTTCGAGCTAACTTTATGAAAGCTCTGCTTTTCTGGCTTAGTGTTTTGCTGTTCATTGGTTATAGGGTGTTTGTGCTTATAAAGTGCTTAACCATATTTATGTATACAATTTATGTATGGATATACATACATGAATGTGGCGAGCATGTAGATGTATGTGCGAACATAGTTTGATCCCCGCGACGCTGACCAGCATCGCACAGTTTACAGCATATTGGTTTTGGGTTATTAATATCCCAATGACGGGGGGCGTATTGTCTTCAGGCATAACAATGGCTGGTTGCTAATGGCTGCCAAGAGAACCAATGGCGTATATATATATATATATATGTATGTATGTACGTACACATAAGTGTGTAAATATATGTATATATATTGGTATTGTGTCCTGGCAAACTGTATGCCGTGATCGCTGCGGCAGCAGACGGATTCGACAACACCCTTTTCCAGTCTTCCACCAAATACTCAACTGGCCGCTCTAACAAACCTGACAAGTTGCCTAATAGATTTTCTCGTCAACAGCAGTTCAATATATATTGCTCTTTCTCTCTCTCTCTCTCTCTGAGTTTTACCCGTACAATTTTTTATCTATTTTATTTCAAAACTAATCAACTTTCGAATGCAAAATATTATCTCAAAATTGAAAAAAAAAAAAATAATAAAAGAAAAGATTAATCATAGAGAATAACGTCATTGGCGTTTCTTTAATTTTTTGTTTATGTATTTTTAAAGGAACTTTGGTTATTGAAATAGTATGAGAATAATTTTATTTCCCTCGTGATTGTCATTGGGTCATTGACACATCATTCGTAGGACGATAATAAATATTAATATATCTCTTTTTAGTTCATTCTCTGGGAATTTTTATTTTTTTTTTGTAGCATATTCGCCGTTTGTCATTTACAGTTTTTCTTTTGACTAATAAAAGCATGTGCGTATAGTATAAGAGCTACGGGAACAAATGGATTCACCACCAAAGCTTGGAATTTTTTTGTGACACAACACTTCACTTTTTTTATGTAAAAGGGCACGTATGAACAGTAGATACATGTATATATATATTTTATTTACTCACGTACGGTCATATAGTTTCTCATTATAAAAATGACGACCTCGTTAGTTGAAAGTATTTCACATCCGTAATAATTATTTCTAAAAATCGTGTTAAATATATCCTGCATTGGATGCATTGGATATAGTCGTGCGCAATTTATCTTAAATCTTAATAACATTTTATAATAACGTCGTATCACGCATGGCCAAAATAATATGTTGGCACATCGGTTGCAACGGTAATAAATAATAATTAATGTGCCGCCATTGTTTCACGCCCTACTGCCGAGATATCAAGACGTGATTTAAGTTTGTGAGCCACATATAAATTGGAATAAAATTAAAATATTTTTACTTTTATTCTGTATCAAATGCTCAAATATTTTATACATAAATTCGAGTACGATTGATCTTAATTTCTTTCTTATTTTATTTCTCGTCTATTCTTGATCTTGACGAAATTCTTTGACAGCTGTGAAAGTAAAATCACACGGTGCAATGGAATGCTTTCGAATGTTTCTTATTTTTTTATTTCTCGTGAGTGTAGTCTGCAGCCAATCGTCAAATCAAGAGTGTTGCACTTTGTGAAACTCCTGAAAAAAATAAATAAATAAAACAATTGTGTGTGCTTATGATGAGCAAAAAGTAAACTTGACGAAAATAAAAAAAAATAAAAAAAATAGAAATCGATGAAAAATAAGTCAGTAAATAAGTAAAATAACATAAAAAGAAAAATGTTTGAAGTATATATACGGACGTGTGAACTGGCAGACCTCCGTCTTGAAGCATGCAAGAAGGCACTTGTTTTCGGTTCACACCTTTTTTCTTTCTTTTTTTCATTCTGTTTGCACCTTCACAGAGGGGTATACTTATGGGCTGGCATACTCATTTCTGTTAATTTTATTTTTATCTTGTTTTGTTTTATTCTCAGCCCCATCTCACTGGCAGAGAGAAACCCTTCTTATTTAGCTCAACTCTTCTTTTCTCTCATGTCGTTGTCTTCGTTTCGCATATATCGAGTGTGTAAGTTTATATATCTTGCATATACATGTACACTCGTGCACACCTGAATCACCTTGCGGAGATCTCACCGTGTTTAATTTAATTGGTATCGACGCCCTCGGTTGAATGAGCGAAAGATTGGTCGATGCAAGGGAAGAGAAATTTCGTGATGATGTGAGCACTTTGCGCCGACTTATATACGTGTATATAAACTCTGTTGAAAAAAAATATATATATATATATATATATATTTATATATGTACAAATATTTATGACATACTAAAGATATATCACTATATGAAAAATAACATTTTTTTCTTATCAAAAAAAAGATTCTGCGTTTATTCTCAATATATTATACATAAAATTTATTAATTTTTACAAGGAGTTTTTATTGCTGCACTTCTGTACAAATAATAAAAATTTCGATTGTAACGGAACTAAAAATAACGCGATAATAATATTAAAAAAGTTTAATCAATGCCAGCATGCCAATTAATAAGATTGCATTGATATTATTATACCCTTTGAATAATTTATCGATTGATATAATAAACAAATTCTATACACATATATAATATTTATATAAACAACGCAAACTGTTTTAGCTTTGTAAATAAATAATCATTAAAAGTTTCCATGATTTTAATTGATAATTAAAAGTAATGAAAAATTTTATGTCTGACAAATTTAATTATAAATTTATTCACAAACTTTTGTTACAAATTAAAGTCTGAATTGAGGTGTTATCAAACGCATTTATTTATAGACCATTTATTGTACGTATGATGTCATATTTTATTATTCAAATAGATATCTATTTATATAAGTGCACAAAAATATTTATATTGCAAATACTAATAAATAAATCTTCATTGTGTACACTTTATTTCACATAATCTCAATTTAAATCGCGTCTGCCTATTTAGATAATGAAACTTACATTTTTATACATACATTCACACACCAATATGACTATTCAAATACATACATATTTGAAAGCTATGGAAAATATTAAATATGGTAAAATATATAGGGGACAATAATATAAATATACTGCTCGTCACTTGTATATAATTGAGCACTTACATATGTCTCGTTTTCTCTATTTATTTTCTTTCTCCATCACAATTTAGATTTCACCGTGGTAATTGAGAGTACATTGCATTTTCGTCGGGTCATTAACCGGCAAACTTCGTGAGTACATCTCTGTCGAGTACACATGGATAATCAATTACAGTCGATAATGAATGCCAAAGCGGAAAACAAATGCCTCGAGCGACAATGTGTAAATATAGTAGCGCAATAGCAACAGCCATGATAGAAAAATATGTATATACACACACACACACACGCTACTCTTTTACACAGTAACGTGTTACAGCCAGAAACGTCACATACGAATATGACTAATCTACTACACGTACTTAAAATCTTTGTACATATACCTACATATATATTCACAATATTTTACCGTTGATAAAAACATTTAACCAAGTCATTCGAATAAATATATTCTGCTTAGTGTCTGGTATCTTAATTTACACGCAATTATAAATGTTAATTGACACTTATGTGTAGTGTAAGATATTATAGAAAATAATAAAGATAAATTCCAAGTGTATTTTGATTTTTCTTTATACACTGTTCAAATAAATATTTATGAATTTCTGATACATATAAAGGCACATCACGAAGAAAATAAATACTTTTAGATTAATTTACTAAGTCAATTATTTATAGCATGTATTTGATTGTCGTTGATGACACGTATCTATGGGAACGTTAAGAAATTATATTCTCAAGCGAATGTTTTAGTGTATTTATATTATACGTATACATGTATATGTTTGTATATATAGAGAATACTACCATGTTGAGACTTGCACGTAGGAAACGTGGCATCCCAGAATTTTGGCCCTTCTATATCAAACATAACTACTACACTGTCAAATACACTTGGATATGTTTTGAACTCCATGCATCACTGCCGTCGTCGTCATCATGATTATCGTTTGGGCCGTAGTCGATTCGAACATGCGAGAAAGACTTCACCTAATAAATGGCAGGGGCGAGAGAGTCCATGTGTCTCGTTCAATTTTCGCGCGCACCAATCATCTGCATTGACAGGTGCCCAGTTCAGGATAAAAACTTGCTTAAATTTTGCTGCTACCATCGTCGGCACGTCCAAAGCTCTGCATTTTTCTCTCTATCATATATGGTACGCACATTTATACATATATATATACACAAACACATATATATCATTACTTCTTCATCCCTTTTTCGCTAATATCTCGCCTCGGACTTTTTTGTTGTCCTGCACCCATACAGCATATTATAAACCTTTTTATTCTTTTTTCATTGACGACATCGACACGTTTATATTCAAGGATGCTAATGACATTCACGATTGATTTACTTCCGGGGCACTATATTATATTTTCTATCACCAACAGAAGTTCTCGACCCTCCTATTTCCTTCAAAATTTTCTATTACTCGCTTTCACATATTATTACTTGAACCGATCATTAAAATATTTTTTTCCTTCTATTTTCCCGAGTCGAAATTTTATTTCTACTTTAGACCTGTATATAGCTGATCGTTTTGTAGAAATTGAAGGTATTATTAAGGACGAGCTCTTTAATTTTAGTCTTTTTTAAGAGCTTAGAAATGGCAGATATTTCCATTTCTTTCACTTTGAGGTATAAAAAAAAGGAACAAATTAGGAAAACTAAGGAATTATTAAGATTCAAATGAATATAAAGAACATGAAAGATATTGGGAAATCACTATTTAGGACTCACGATGTACAATTAAGATACAGTAAGGAGAATAAAGGTGTAATATAGGAACAAAATTTCGACTCGAATTGTTTTGCGCATAATTCAATAACAGAAAATATATTAAGACGAATGAATATAATTTTGCAAAAAATACAGGTCGCTCTATAACATTCCCTCGGACGCCCGAACTACACATAAATGATCATGAATATAAAATAAAATAGTAAAGTATGTACATATATGTAAAAGCCTCACAATTCCTTAGATTTATCGCGCTTTGAATTCATCGCGATCTAGTTTTCCGCAAGGGAACACACACATATGATATATACAACCCCCTGTGTTCATGTTTTCAAGCACGACACTCCTTTGTTACACCTCGTTATCCGATCTTGAACGTAAGCAATGGATCCCACAACGAACAGAAAGGATCGAGGCAAAGTCTTCAGCAAAAGATGTAGACTATGTGGCGCAAAAGTAGCCTTCATATCGAGGTAATATCTTGGTGGAAAAGGTATGGGTATATATACACCGCGCAGAAAGCGCAACAAGAAAACAATTTAACGCCAAAGAGAACGATAAAATCCTCATGCCTTCAAATTCTGACCTTATAGTAATATTATTACACTGATATATTTTTTATAAATAAATATACAAAAGGAAATAAAAGCAAAAGTGTATAAACAGGAAAGGTTAGGTCACATTATGGAATGTACGTTCGTACATTGGAGATACACAAGAAGGGGTGGTCGATCAAGAGTGGTGAGATGTTGGATGTAAGGTATATATTTATATATATATGGGCCGAGTTGAATTAATAATCCTGAGATAGTTCAGGATAATGTGCAGCTCACTCCAAGTCGAAAGATAGGGGTTTTATATACTTGCTCACATGTATAGATAGATATATATTTATAATATAGGTGTAGAGTCGATATGAATGTTGTGAAAAGGAGAGAGAGAGAGAGATATATATATATAGCAAGAGCAAAAGTCTCAGAACGTGCGAGCATCGCAGTTGATTTATACCAGATGGTAGATAGTGCGTGGCTGCTTTGCACCAACTCATCGAGCTCTCTTGCCAAGTATATAGCGCTTCAGGCAACCGATATCTGTGCTCAATGCAATGCGAATAATCGTATGCGAGTGTGTGCAACTACCAAGGAAAGAAATTTAGAACGAGATGGAAGGATTACGTATATAAAATGAAATAGATATGGAAAAAGCAATGAGTAAAGAAATCTGAGGGAATGAACAAACTTCCTGTAATGCATTATATGTATACATGTTCATTAACACTCCCTTATGCAGAACCATTCGTTTAGTATTCATGGAGAATAATGTCTTCGGGGCAAGAAAACATTTGTATAGTTAAAGCCGGTAATTCAATGTTACTCCACTTTTGACATGGATTTCCGTCTTCGTGTCCTTTGTTTTGTATAACTACATGCCCTCGAGAACACAAAATGCAGCCATACACTCTTTGGAATCTTCTTCAAGTCCAACACGTGGGGCGAGAAATGCAGACTACAATAAAAGTTGAGGTAATAAAGTGAAATAAAAACATGGAAAAAAAGAAAAAAATTGAAGAGAAAAGGGAGAATAAAAAGATGAAAGACACGAAAGAGGACGATTAGGCGAGTGGTGGTATGAGAGGGATGGTCGGGCAAACGGTAAAGAAGGCCAGATAGCTGTCAACAAGCTTTGAAAAATGTGCCAAGTGAAGAAAAAGTGGCTACTGCAAACTCGAAGCGCCGCGTACGCTGCTCTCTCACATCTTGCCAGTTCCATTTCATTCCAACCATATATATTCGTCCATTGCTGTGTATTATTGGGTGTGTTACCACCGGCTGGCTTCTTCTTTGCTTGTGTCCCTGTGTCTTCGTGGTGCCTATTACCTCTTTCTCTTTTTCTCACGTGTCTGAGTGTGTGTATATATATGTGTGCTTGCGCGCGTGCACGCGCGATCCTTTACTTCTTTTCAGCTAGCTGTTAAACGTTATACAGCAAAAGGATACAGGATCGAGGAATGTGGAAGAACGACCATGGGACTTTGCTACCATTAACATTAACACGCGCCACAACATATCAGTAGCTGTATGGTCCCGCTTTTGCTCACATTTAGAATGTCTGTAATAATTAAAACAAAAAAATTTATAATTATTAAATCATAATTTAACAGGAAAAATTTTTATTGATCATATCTTGTAATATATTTTTAGATAAAAGTAGAAGTATAACCGGATTTTCATGAGTGTATATTTAGTGATTGCAATGTATCAGAAATACATTACATGACTAGCATCATTGATTTAATAGCATAGATATATGTTTTCTGAACAACCATAAAATCGCTATAATAATAATGTTTGGATTACTATTTTTGTTATTATTCAATATTGGAAAATCGTAAAGGTATATAAACATATATACATATATGTATCAGCTGACACATCATGGATGATTTATCGAAACTCCATTATCTATAAACCATAAAATATGACTTCTCGCTAGTAACGCACTTGTACTGCTAAAAATATATTTTCTTGTCACATTGTAACACATCATATATTCTCATATCGTCTATACTTTGATTTTATTCTTTTAACTAGATCTGATTATTTATATATCAATCCTAAAATTATTAATTATATAAAAACAAAAATATAATGTATAACTGAAAAAGATTTTTAATTAATCAAAAAATAATAAAATTTTGTGTATATTCAAACTTATATTTGAAGTATGAACACACCAACATGGTGACATAATTATCATCGGTTTCCACGGTAGTCACGTACATGCTTGCATGCCGCCTTTAGACTTTTTATCAGGGTGAAACCCCCCGAGGTAAACGGCTGGCTGGTGCACGCCATTAAGTAATGCAGTCGGTTTCTTCGACTTGTCGTCGTGAACTTGTTTGCGCGATTTTAGTTCTTTCCACCTCCGCTTTCGGTATGGGAAGGACACGCGAGAGGTGGAAACGAGATGTGTGGTATGTTTGAAGCCGAATCAAGATGAAATAGAGAGAGAGGGATTATTGTGAATGATCATCAAAGACTAAAAGCTGAATAATACGAAAATGATGAAAAGGCACTTTTAATTATAACTATATAATTTAATGCGCTCACGATCAAATGGTCCGCAAGTATTTTTTCATGTCATATTCAAACAAGGGTGTCCTATTTGCTTCTAAAAAAAATTCCACTAACATATTATTAACTAACATGACCATTTCTACTTGATATACATTCGCAAGCGTAGTAAAATTGATCTCAATAGTCGATGATAGTCCACTGATATCAACGATAATTTAAATTGAAAGCCTATTTCAATTGACGTATCTTGTATATATGCACTCCCTCGAGTTAAAGGAGCCGGCTACTTCTTCTGTATAGCTCATCGCGTCTCTGTTTCGTTTCCCGCTTTATTTCTCTTTCTCTCTTTCCCCTGTTTGAGGCGGGTACCAAATCGAATCACGTTCCAACTGCACTATCGATGGGCCTTCACAAGCGATATATGTATATAATAGTATTCCTGCATCTACTTTCCGCGCAATGTTGTTACAATATCAAGCCCTATTCACTGCTAACTTGATCGTCAGACCCATGCCAATATATACGCATTAAATGCATGCATCACTACCATATAAGTGAATCTCTCTATGTTATAGATATAATGAATGAACATCCTTTGACTATAGAGTATCGAATACCACACATTGATTAAAAATGTTTACCTGCATTTCACTTAAGCAAATGAAATTGCCTTCAATGCATTTGCGTCACGACCTTGTGATGCATCGCAAGAGGCGACGCGAGGACGATGATGGCCCGTGGGTATTTACAGTATATAGAAAGAGGGTCGTGCACTGACAAGCGTAACGAGTAAATTTCTTAGCATTCTCCACCACAGACCGTGCAGTGTGTGTTATTATATAAAAAAATATATTCCAACTTGCGTACATGTACAAGATTCATAGTCCCGCACAAACTATTGAATGCATTCGTGCCGACATTACCAGTGTGCCATTGAATACATGGACAATAACTTGACCCTGAAATGTTGAGAATTTTCGACAACATTGAGCACGCACAAACAATTATAACTCTTATTGGCTCCTGGCGTTCTATAGTGACCTTGGATTTATATCATTTTACTTTAATTACCTGCAATGAAGTTGATCAGATTTATTCCAATTAACAGAATCAATTTTGAAAATATATATAAACATTTGAAGCATTTGATAATTTATTGCGATACCTCTAAGCTATCGCCAGAGTTATATATGTATAATATATATTCACTGCTTTGACTACGTATATATAAATTATGCAGATAAAGCTAGTCACTATATGTATGTTCCTTAGAGAAAGGATTATCCGTACGACAATGACAACAACATCGCCACAGAGTCCAGCAAGCAGCGAGCAAAATGTCGAGACGGGTCGTTTAGTCATTCCTCTCCCTTTGATCCAAGGATTTGCGGCTCTATTTTGCATTCCGTCTTGTCTACCTCATGTACCCCAGAGAGATTCATTCTATCTTCTTTATACTCTCTCATTTTCCGTCTCTTATACTCTTTCGATTCCCGTATATTCATAGCTTCGCGAACATCAGATCTTTTTTCCTCTGAACCAGTTCTCGTTTAAAAAGAATAAAATTTACAAAACCAAACTGTGCATATTGTCAACTTACGAAACTAAGCAATTAGCCTGCACAGTTTTCTCTCATATCCTATTCACCTCACTCCTCACGATCATTAAATACTATATCTTTTATTTATTTTTATTTTTCACTCTTTCTCTCCCTCACTCAATTTATTCCTCATTTTCTCTCGCGGACCATTCCGCATATACATCAACCACGAATAGTACACATCAAGCAGGAATAAATGTTTTGAGAGGCACGCCGCCACATACGAAAAATAGATTCAAGCACCGCGTGGTGTCTGCGACGTTTGACTAAATTAACGTCCACGCGGTACTCTGTAATTTCTGGCACGCGCCAAAACCACGTCGGAGCATTTCGTCTATCGTATTTCGACAATGCAAATACATGTGAGACTATATATACTAAATAAATATATACTATATACATTGTATACATTAAACATTTATATATAGCTTTAGACAATATGGCGTGTGTCAAGTTGAGAAAATAGTTTGACGACAGATCCTTTATAGATATTTCACGCTTTCATTTTATATTCGAATAACATATACATTTATTGATATTATATTTATACATATATACATAGATATATATTTACGTAATATATATGTATATATATATATATATATATATACATACATATATAAATTAAAGAAAAGGAATATATTGGCGCCAACGACATCGCGTGCATGGCTATTGACGCATATACATACGTAAATCGAGTTAAACTCACCGCATTCCATATAAGTACATAGGTTTGTACATGCAGTAAAGGGATACCTATATTATATGCTAGCTTAATGAGGATGCCGACATTCCCACATATATATATATATATGTTCTCATCGAATCCACGAAGTATATATGTATCCAAGTCATATATGTATATGCGCACACGGGTCTTTCTCGCTTCAAAGGCGGTGGTAGGATTTTTTTGTCACGACCACCCGTATCAGAAATGTATTATTTATTAGTTTCCCGCGCTGAACGAAGAAGCCGTCGGCCGTGACGCACTCACAGACAATCGTAAATTTCCACCATCAGATGTATGTGTATATACAAATACACTATTGGATATATACAATTTCTTATATTTGCACATGTTGTTTATATTTGTGCTTTTTTTTTTTTCTTTTATGTTTTCTTTTTTTCAATGTACGTGCGACTATAACGTTTCAAGTGCGAAAAATACAACCTTGTTGGATCGTAAATGAGGTACAGAAACTATTATTTTCATTTGGACATGGTTTATTTAAATATATTCTTCGGTTATACTGAGGAAAATAAATTATTTAGTTGTGATTTACAACAATTTGTATTCAATGGTATTTATAAGTAAATTAAAAGATTTTTTGTAGATTGATTATATATTAATTTGAATTATCAATAGATTCATTAAATTACATTATCTAGGTATATTATTAAGAATATTATGTCAGTATTAAAATATTATTTTAATTAATTATTTATAAATTGAGATACACAATAGATGTATATAAATTAATAATGTACATGTCAGTAGAGTCAGTAATTAATATAACACAATAATATAATATATATGCTGATGTGGGAGTTTTTTTCTCTCTTCTGCTGCTTACAACTAAAAGATTTTCTCGGAATCATATATGTATGTTGAGATGATATTCGCATCACAACGCTCATCATCGGCCAAGAGAATTCTACAATGTATATAAACAGATAACGATGGCGTACGTGTAGGAAATAAAAAGAGAACTGCAGTACAACACGCTGAAGAAACGCGTGCAGAAAACTTGACACTGAAGATCTGAAGATGTTTTACCGCAGCGCACACTTCACTAACAATAAGCAGTGTCGTCGCGAGGTGAGGTCTATACATATTACAAAACAAAAAGAAAACAAATATTTTCCAGAATTCCCAATAAAAAAAAAATTAAATAAAAAAAAAAAAGGAATTATCAATATTTTTTTCCTCATTCCGGAATCATTTCTCGGATTGTAGAAAAAAATAAATATTTAATCGTTAATAAATATTTTAATATTTCAACTCGAACATTTTATCCGCGATCATTAAATTTGCGGTATGTATAATGTATATATACATAAGTAAATACATATTACATATATATAAATATATGTTTGTATTTTTTTTATGTGAATGCGTGAATACATATAGTGTGGATAATTCTCCCGCACTTATTCTTTGTCTCTTCTCTGGCATTTCGCACCAACAGTGCGACTGGCATCTACGATAAATCTGCGCGTCGTATATAAAAGCCCCCTCGCCGCGGTCTCTGTTGTTTCGTACTATTATTTCGAGGGCCGACCATATACAACGATATATATCCAACGTGTCACAATAAAACATATGGCGCATCGTCTCACGATGCAAAACATATATACATGATCACTCGCACTCTCTTGCCGACTCTGTGATATACATATGTACATACATATATGTATGTATATGTATCACTACAACATGAATCTTTGTTGAGATGAGCTGTTACAAAATCGTGGAATTTTTTAGTCCAATAGTATATTACATATGTATACTATTTTGATGAGATATATTTCTCTGCAAAATCTAGTTTTCTTCAAGTGTATTTATATGAATATATATATATGTATTCAGAATTTGTATGTGAGCAAAAACGTGGTTGTAGGGTGAGAAGAACAAAAGATTTACACCCCTATCAATTTTCATTGTAAATATATGTATAAATATAAATAAATGTGGCCTTAAATAAGTTGGAAAAAAAAAAAAAGTTATCAGTGCGATAATAAATACGTCGTATAACCGATCATTAAAACATCGTTGTACAAAGGGAGCGAGAAAGGTTTAATAAAAAGTATCAATGCATCAGTTGAAATATATAAAAGCCACTGAAATAGGCTCATATCTCATTTCTCACTGCATTGAAACACAAATCAAAAAGTAATGGCTAGTTAGGTACAGTGAAATGAATTCAACCAACGTGCGGCGGCTTTCACTTTGGGTATATAAACCCTCAAAAGCCCTCAACTATGCTCACAAATTACCTTTTGAGAGGCTTCACGAGTGATAAAAAAAAAGAAACAACAAAAAAAAAAAAACACTTTTTTATAACGTGACAATTTTCATACCTCATTCACACATTTACGAGTTAATACACGACACCGGGGATTTTCTTCATCTCCAATTACTAACAATCCCTGTTTTATTTTTTATAGCAACACTCAAATGATTATTTTCTCGTTATAACAAAAACATCCTATACTACGAACGTCTATATAAAAACACGATAACTGACCATGAATGTTTTTGTAATGGGTAAGTGTAGTATCAGAGTGTTGAGTGTATACCAATTGGTAAAGGCGCGCGTATTACTACCACAAAGACTATTAGTTGGCATGGCAGTAGCGTTGTTCCATCCATGTAACAACTGTACGGACATCCAGTTTTATATATCTGTACATACATACAGCGATGAAACAACTTCAACGATGATGCTGCTGCTGTCTAATGCAATCGTTGAGAACGTGAACAAGAAAATGAAGCAGATAAAAATGATGAGACAAGAACGCACGCGTGAAGGTTTCTCCACTAATATATATATACGATGGAAGGATCAAACAGGGAGGAAAATATATGTATACACACATAAATATACAAGGCATCTTGTGAATAGCTAATCGTCTTGGTGATTTGAAGAGGAAATGATGCTATTAACTTATATATGCTACGTTAAATAATTACTTATCAATAACGTTCACTTGTATAAGATTTTACATATACTACAACGCTTAAATTCCAATTACTTCAAGGTTTCTTCACTTGATAACTCATCACCCAACGATACAAACTTAATTTTTATCGTAAATAAAATATTATTGATTATATATTTTCACAAATCTGCAGTGTATCAATAAAAATATTGTACACGTATATCTATATTATATCAATGACTTATATAGTTGGTATGTTGTATTGAGGAAGATAATGTACGAGGCATTCAATAATCACGTGACATCGGACGTAAATCGTGATGAAGATAGCAATCGGTAATACCAAAGGGCTTGCCCTCAAAGTGCATCTTCAAGGTTACGTGAAGTAGTAGAGAAATAATAAGAACAGAAGTGGGAGTGCAAAAGAAAGAAAGAAAGAAAGATAAGTTTGCATCAGAAGCCACTGATATAAACCTCCTCTTAGTGGTAGTTTACTTGGTGAATAGAACGGTAAGCAGGAAACGCGCACGCGGATCCAATCGTTGGAAACAAGGATGGTATACATCAACCAATATGTATACAAGTTGAATAGGAACGAGGGAATAAAAGAGACGGGTGTGTGTGCACCCGCACCAAGTAGATGTATCTCGAATCGTGAGACTCAGTACAACAGACGATTTATGGTTGGCCGATTCGCGGCTACGCGAAAAGATCATCGCGAATAATGTCTTCGTTCGTGCGCAGATATTCCTCTATCACAAATACACGTACGTCACGGAAGCTGATTCTTCTCTCGTTCACTTGTGCAGCAATTTTTTCCCTTTCTCTTCATGTCGCAAACAAACAACTATAGACATTTTATCTACATATTATATATTACACATTTATATATTGAATGTTTGAATTATCTGAAGGAGTTTATAGGTATCTAAAGACAAATTGTAGTAATGAATTATTAAAAATTAAAAATTTCACCATAATCTTTAGTACAATAAGTTAATTGCTATGGTCGTGTGTATTATATATGCATGTAAATAACTCAAGAGATTTTCTCTCCCCTGATCCACTTATCATTGCTTGGCATGGTAAATTCGACTAGGGAATGCGTAATCAACTCATCCATATAGCCACGAGGCCACCACTTGACCCGATTCCCGATATCGACTAACGACTTCTCGACTGTGCCGCCCATCCCCGTCCCTGCTTCACTTCCTATACCACCATTACCACATTCTACACAATCCCATCCCAACACGGCACTCTTTTCAGTATGCAAAAGCACGTATACCCACACAAGTGCGTACATGCATAAATTTTCATATCATTGGTTCTGTATAGGAAAAAAGAAAAAACGAATTTATTTAGATGAAAAAATAATTGAATATGGTACATTAGGATTTTTTAAATTATATAGTGTATATATATAAATCGCTGTATGTATATAAATATACAATATATGACTTGGAATCTGTAAATTTTGGAATTTCATAATTTTTATTTATTTGATTTTTTTATTGATTGTATTTATTTTTCATTGCTGCAGTTAATGTGTCGAAGAGTTGTCGACCGGGTCGTTATGTGTGTGCGGGTGGTTGGAGACTGACTTGCTAGGTCTGAACACAGATGGGGCCACTGGCACTGCGATGTAGTTAAAAGGAAAAAAATTTTTATCTACATCAACGACCCTTTAATTCTTTTTTTTTTTTTTTTCTTTAATTTTTTACGATAAATTTTTAGTTGAGTGTAAACTGATTACAATTATAAAATTTGCACTCGAGAAAACTTTGATAGAACTATATTTTTAAATAGAAAGTAAAAACAGAAAAAGAAAAATAAAAGTGAAAAAGACATATTTAGCATGCGCGATGAAAAGTAAATGGAAGTATGCAGAAAAAAATGTGGACTGGTCATGCGGTTTATCAAGATTAAAGTTTACTGCAGCTTTGATCATTCATCTCTCGTTTTTTATTTCATTTTATTTATTTACTTTTTTTTTTCATTTTTCTGAAAAGCTTTTATATGCTTTGACTTGTATTACAACAAACGTTTGTTGTGCATTATGTTTCACACAGCAAAAATAAAAACAAAAAATAATAACATGAGTGAAATATCCACACTCCACGTTCTCTCGGAGTTTGCCTCGAATAACTGTGTAAAAATCTCAAGGGTCTGCGGGTAACGTTTCTCTGTGCGTATATATACATATGAAATTTAAATCGTACATGATATATTATGTCCTTATAGATGGCTATATACACACATAAATATACTGTGATATCTCAACTACGAATAGATGCTAAGATTAAGTGAAAAATGCCGAGTATTTTGTGCTTCCTTCAAATTTGCTTCTGTCACTGTCATCTAATATATTATAAAATTTAAATTGAATACCGAGTCGGTGAAACTACTGACACATATATTTTTTTTTCCCCTTATTCACGCGCTAGCATTTGTCATCAAAAGTGATTAAGATCCGTGTAACAGAGTTTAATAATAACAATATCAATTTAATATTAGTTAATCATGCCTGTTGAATATGATGATATGAAATATTGATAAAATACCACGGTTTATTTCATTCTGAATTATTTTATGTGTCTAAATTATACTACGTTTGCTGAAACATTATTAGACGTAGTATGGTTAAACACATTCTCATTCTCTATGGATATTAAATAATAAGAACTGTGTCAACTTGAAATTGACTTGCATATATGACGTGGGAATGTGTATTTTACATTAAGGTTGGGTATAAAGATATATATTCAATAGAACGGCGTATAGAGACTCATTGTTTTGCTTAACTGAATCAATTACACGGTTGGGCTCATGGTCAATTTTCTATCTATCTGTGTAAGAGTGTAAGAGATCCAGTTTACATTTTTATTCACGTTTTAGACATTTATTTTTCATTTGAATTTACATAAATGAATTTATCTTTGTGAAATATTTTTCTCTTATTAACGTAGTTACAATTAAATTTTGAATTGAGTGCATTTTCCATCCGTCACATTGATGGCAATTGCAAGATAAACTTGGCACAGCAACTGTTTACTAGCACGTCAGCGGATGAAACAAGAGAAACTGTCGATGTGAGGTCGAAGTACTTGGTGAACGTAAAGAGAAGAGAAGATGAGTATCGACAGCTGAAGTAAACTGATGGTACGACGAGGGCGGAGCTGAAAGTCTTACACAAGCAGTATCTTTTCTCTTTCTACTCGTTTAAGAAGACGCTGCCGTTGCTGTTGGTGATGTTGGGTTGCTATTGCTGTTATGGGCTGCAACCGTAAGACTCTTTGAAATTATAGAAATGGAATGGAAAGTGCAATCGGCTAAGACGTTGGCACACTCGTTGGGTCGTATAACCTCGGTCAATCCACAAGTCAAGTCAACAACTATAGTTACTGGGAGAACGGTTCTCTCTAGCTTCTTGTCGTCCTACGTCTTATGCGGTACACTCAAGCTAAAATATCAACGACGACAATGCACACCAATCCAATCCTTGTCGCAATAGTGCTAGTATCAATTTCACGAAGGACTGTACCGAAGCATAGAGAAGCTCTGACGTAGACGATCATGGCACACACACAAGGCAATGGAATTTACTGCTATGAGACGCTGGTGATCAAACGAAAGTGTATACAGACTTGGAAGATCTTTTTATTATTAAAATTTCTCATTTAGTATATTGTATACATATATCCGCCGTATTTAATTTATTCTAATCACATTTTTAGAGATTACTTAAACATCGTTTTTACAAGGTAATTTGCAGTATGTAGATATATAAGGTTATCAAGAAATAGAATTACAATTTCCAATCAATGCCCAATGCCATTAAACCTTTTTGTGGGCGTGTGCGACACGTGATTTGCGTGCATAGATGAAGAATCAATTAGGGAATTTTGTAATATCGTACACTTTGACCCAAGCTATTGGTCAACGAATAAAGGATGAATGTCAAAAGGTCTAAAAGTCCAACAAAATCTTCCACACTATCTCTTTCTCTCTAGTTCGCTTCAATCGCTTCATGGCAATTCAACAACATTATAATTCGAAATGCGAACTTGCATACATGTAAAGCGTATATAAATTTTCGCTTAGGAGAGACATCGTTTGTGATTTCAATAGGTGACCGGCAATGCGGTCGACGCGATATGAAATTCCAATGTGAAATTTTCATTCAAAATAATTTTAATATATAATATAAATAAAGTAACAATAATACCGCTAATACCATTTACAAACTCCCTTCAACAAATGTATTTTAGAATTTTACTGTGTATAATCTGATGAAAATTATTTGTAAAATAATTAATTACTTAACATTTCCCTGATATGTATAATACAAAAGTTTTAAATGAACTTTTCATTGAATGCTTCACATACATTCGTATATATACATAAATTTATTTATCAAACAATTCAGTAACACGAATGTGATTGAAAAATATTTAAAAACAAAAATAATATAATGCAGTAACAGAGCAATAAATATAAAAACTTTCACCCTCGAAAAATATAAACGTAGCATAATATTCATTTATCCCATATGTATGCATACATACAAACTTACATAGTTATATATATATATATATATATGAACATATATGTTGAAATGTTACGATAACGAGTTTCTCGCACGCATTTTGCATGAAAAGCTCAGTCTAGAGGGACGGGTCAGACGCCAGGGTATGAGTAACGATCGAGTGCCGAGAACTCACGAATGCCAGTGTTAATACGATACGAAGTTTCGAATTTCCGCGGGTATTCAAAAGTTATGGAGTCGTGGGAGGTGGAGTAGCAAGAGGCAAAATGAGAGAATATGTAGTATAAAAGGAAGGAAGAGGGAGGAGGAGAAGTAGTGAGACCCCAGGAGGCTAGCTGGCGCGGCCGAGGATGAATTGGGAATTTATGGAACGATGGAGAGCCAAGGTACCGACGCATGCCGCGGCATGAGCGAGCCATTAAGTATACCTGCCTCGTAACAGTAATATACCTCATTACTCGCGCATAACAGTTACTCCTGGACTCAGTCTGTAATTCCAGCTTCTCCTGTTCGGGACAGGTGTCCGATTCGAGGTGTCGTTCTTACGCCCCTCGATTCTCCTACATTACTTTGTTGTGTTTGCGTATCTTGCACCATTTTAAACGCACAAATGTAACCAATACATTTATTTTCCAAAATTGAGATATTGCGTGTGTGTATTTATATACCTTTAATTCTCTTTTTGTATGTCCATTTGTTGGAAAATTTTAATGTATATTACCTATGGAAAGAATAAAATAAAATAAAATAAAATTATTTCTGTCGGATTTAGTTTTGAAATAATGATCAGATTGGGAATCTGAACAAGAACAAGGGAAAAAAAATTTTTTTTTTTTTTCAAGGGGGAAGATATGTGGGGGAGCATATTTTAATGGCAACGCCCTCGTCATGGAAAAGTTTCAAGTGCCTCGCACGAACAGACGAAATATTCCAGAGTTGAAGATGAAATCCACCCCATCAAAAATCTCAAATGCTTCTCAGAACACTCAACGTTTTCTATACTATTAACTTGTAATTTGATTATTCTTATGACTCCAGTCCATTTGAAAAATAACTGGGACATTATATTAAAGAGAAAAAAAAAAGGATTAAATTTCTGTTTCTTCTGTAACGATATTAACGATTGGTAGTCGAAATAGTGAAGATGGAGCATCATATCAGATATTGACACGGACAATATACCGGGCGTGGCAACACAGTCATCGTGTGCGCCCACGTGTGGTATGCGAAATTCATATTTGTCTGCTGCTTACAGGATTATATATACATATGTACACATATACATAGATATGTTTCTCGGGTGAATGTTCTCCTCATCTTCGTTGTCGATATTTAGATGCTGTTATCGATATGTGAAATTGGAAACGCCCAATATATGCCAAGTGAGCAGAAGTACACATATACACATATGTATATATCATGATAAATACATGTATAAATTCTGTAAACTATTCTTTTATATTATCTAATATTTATCTCGCCATTCATTTATTCAAATTGAATTATAATGGACATTATTTTATTATCATTCATAATTTGTTTTTATTATATATGCATACAAATGAATACACAGTAAATAATTGTCCTTTTGATAATAATTCAACGAAATAAAATAGCAAGTTAAGAGTGGTGCGCTGTTGAAAAGTGTATGCGTTATATATTATATAACTCAACAGACTGAATTAAAAAAAAAAAAAAAATAAGGACTCTTAGCTAACTTTTATATGCATACACTCTGCCCCAGAGAAAACTGAAATTGTGCTTCACAATGAGCTCACTTACCAGGTATGATCGTTATGTGTCCATTGAAAAGTACTGTAAAAGTTGAATACAGTTTTCTTTTTCAGTATTTTGGAATCTTTTTTTTTTTTTTTTTAATTTTTTTTACAATGACGAAAAGAAAAAATGAATAAGCCCATTGAAATCCGTTAGATGGTTTGTGTATATATGAGGATGTAAAATAACGAAAATTTATAGTCGACAAACGCGTAAAACGTCGATTTGTTTCAATTGACATTATGGCAATAAAACTTTTCCGGGAGTTAATCTGAAAAGAATTTTCTACAGTTTCAGTCACTTGAACTGAATAGGGAAATAAATTTTCCAACAAATAGTTTGTATATATGGCCAGAGTATACGTATATACGCTTCAAATCTTTTTTGAGCACCGCATCAATGAACTTTTCAGGAGACTCAAAAGAGATGGGGAAAAGCATCAGCAGGATTCTAAGCCACTTGTAGAAAACGAATAACTTATCAATAAATATATACATATGTACATTTTGCCAATCATGAGGACACTCCACAAATAATTTAATTGCAGAACATCAAATCTTTCATTAGCAACATTAATATTCTTTTGATACAAAATGTGCCATTCCGAATATTAAAGACATTAAAGTTAAAAAAAACTTAAATGTCATAGAATGTAGTAACTAAGCGTAGGTATAAATGGACATTTATACAAAAGAAACAAATGTTGATCGAGTTGAAAGTATGCGACCAAAGGCAAAAGCCGCGGAATGAAATAGCAACGGAATGCCAACGGTGTGTGAATTACATTCCAGACACGGTTAAAAGTAGCCACCACCTCTGCATCCAATCTACCTCATGTTCCATGCCATTCGGTTCTTTTATTCTATTCAAAAATGTGATTGGTTTTTATACCTGGACAAATCGCAAGTGTTGGCAATCCAACAAGGTTATATAGCCGCCTTGAGGCCAATTCTTCTAAGAAATCATTCGCGCCACTTCTTCGTCGTTTATATACACTCCACGGTTAATTGAAAATTGACTGGTGCAACGTGTAGGTATTTGTGTGGTGAGGGGAAAAAAAAAATTATTACCATCCTCAAACACATAACATTATGTAAATGTATGTATAAAATAAGGAAAGTAATTTTTACCATATATATAAAAGAATTTTGTACATTGTCTTATGGTTATTGTCATGCATAACACTTTAACAACAATTATCAAATAGTCTATTAGGTAAGCACAATCATCTACTCTTACATATACAAAATAAATCTTATATAGTTGTAGAAACGATGACGCAATGGTGAAGATTTACAGAGAAAAAATTATAATGAAAAATAAAAGAATGAGAAATACTAGAAGTTATATACGGTTCTTATACAAATACTTATATAAATTGACATAATTTGAAAACAGTACGACAAGGGACTGCGCAATGTTGTCAAGCATAGGCAAAAGACCTCACTGTTGAACAAAGCCGTTTAGGTGTAGAAGGCAAATGTGTATAAGAGAAATAAACCAAATACAATGGTTGACCTTTCTTCGATGCTGCCTTCGCATTATTGTGGATATTTATAATCCCGCGAGAATTCTCTAGGAATAATACCGTCCTTTTATTTTATTTATTTATATAAAGTACATAGATTTATATATACATAAATATATATAAACAAATTTTGTGTTGGGGTTACTAATTGTAGCTGATGGCAAATAACTTTCTTCATTGGTTGTTATCTACGCTCGTTTCATTTATTTATTTATTCTTTCCCTTTTATCGCAGAGCTCGCGGCGGCTCATCAATTAATTCGGATATTTCATAAAGGAGAATGATAATTATGACTAAGGAAGACAACTATACAGGGGAAGATATTGGAAAAGAGAAGAAGAGAATATGGAAGAGATCTTTTCGAAGGATATTGGATGAGAAAAGGGATTGCTTGTTTAATAAATGAAATTAATGCGATCCGGGTGCGGACGGTGGCCAGCCAAGTAAAAGAGAAAAGATGAGTGAGGGAGAACAAGCGAAGGAATATAAGTGGAATCTAAATCGAATGGAGATTATATGCCCATATACCTACTGGAAGCTCTCTCGCAATAGACTCAAGTGGCAAATGGGAATGGGAAAAAATGAGAGTGAGAGAGTTTAAAAGTGGCAGAAGTGGCGACCATAGTGATGAGCAAAATTTTATTGTTTTTTTCTCTCTGGCGGCCACCCGGTATATGCATAAATGTACGAATATTCCCTGTATTTATACACATTCATTTATGTGTATGTGGGAGAAAACGAGGGAAAAAAAAAAAAGAGAATTGGTGGTTCGCGTGCGCACAATCGTTCGCTTGAGTTTTAATAATTCCGCAAGCCAGACGAGAGAGGAACGTCGGCGGCATTTGGAAAAGCGCCGATTCATTGATATATACGTACATACTGCAATCTCCACACGAACATCACATACGTATTATATATTTGTTATGTAGTCTTTTTATTTTATCCTGCTATTTCTGTCGCGATGGAATATAAATAGATAATCAGAAGGTATAAAAATTTTAATTCAATAAAATCAAATGAATTCAAATGATTAAATATGCATCACATTAATTCTTTTGATAAATATTTACCATTGAATCAATTAATATATGTATACATACATACATAAATACATAGGTATATGTATATTTTTACATATTTTCAGTTAGGCCAGGTGCTTATATATACACTGTTATCGTTATTTTTTTTCTCCCCATCTATACTGTGTGATCAATGGCTGATAATGATGGATATACTGATAATAATCATACACAAGTGCTATTCACTAATACATATATCTACACTTATGGACGTTAATAATGAAGCTTACTTTCAGTGAATTATATATCTCACATGTTTCTCTGGTAAACCCCTCTAAGGGATTATATTCGCAATACAACGATCAGTGAAAATACTATCTTTCGGAGACTTTATATTCGCTCGCAATCAACGGCGGCATCAGTCAAAAGTATGTGAGCACAACGCACAAGGCTGATCATCGAGCATCTACTGCGTTGCTTGCGTCGTCATCATTTCTCTGCACGCACCAATAACACCTCCATCTCCATGTAATTATTGGCCGTCAAGTAATCTTTCACGTACGCGCTTATATATGTATACACATGTAGTTTATAAATATGATAATACATTTACAAATGAGCATATATGTACTTATAATATTTTTATTCTTGAGTTTATATTCATTTGTAACACGTGGACTTTTGCCAATAAATATATCCCCTCCATGCGCGATACGTAATCGCTTCAACACAATAACAACACGATAATACAAGGAGGTTGTGGCCGTTAAATTATGTGACGATCAAATTGCAGACTGCACACTCATCTCTGGAGCATCTGCAAGAAAGAACCACTTTTTTCCATCCAGATCTCCTTTTTTTTTTGTTTTGTCTCATATTACTTTTATATTCAATTTTTTTTCCACGCTTTTTTCATACCTTAAAGAATTCTTGTCGCGAGGGATATGTTTTCTCCCAAACAGATCTGGAGATCTAGCTCTTCTTTCACATCAGATTCATTTTGGGTTTTTAAGGTGGAAAAAAATAAAATTCTTGATGTTTCGATCACGCAACCTTACAGGATATGGTGTATGGCAGCGTGAATCAGAAACTCGATAGGTGCGACACGACGTTTGCTCATTAACGCGCTCACGCGCGTATGTATATATATATGCAGTCGCGACATCGTTATGTTATTTTTGTACCCACACTCGACATGCTCTGCGCGCCATACTTTGAAAGCGGGGCAGCGCAATAATATTTACAACCCTGAAGAAAAGCATCGATTCGCGACGCACCTCTCAACTCTCTTGGCGCGCGATAGTCGCACCAATGAAAATGATTCGCGCAAGCAGTAAACATATTCACGCTGGGAGTCTGGTGTGCACGACTTGCCATGTCTCTCGAGTAATTTCATAGCTTCATAAATCGTCGCAAGCCTCGCAATATAAATATGTGTGTGTGTGTGTTTGTGTCTGTACCTGTATGTAAATGTACATATAATACATGTATCTACTATAACCGCGTGATATGTCCGGCCTCAGCTTGGGATCATCATGATCATTCCCTCTAATTTCATAAATATTCTCTTTACGGGAGGCAACTTCCAACTGAACGTGTTGCACGCACCTATAATATAATCCAACCAGATATCATTCTTTACGTTTGTGCAAAAATTTCTTTGATTTACATCAACCAATAAGACACAAACTTGCACGCGATTTTTACAGGATGAATAACGCTTTTCTTCAATTCACCTGTCTACAATATTCAAGCTGAGATTGAGAAAACTCCAATTACAAGAGAATTCTCCATCTTTCCCTCTTTTCTAATCTATAATTATCCATCAAGTTGTACAAGGGGTACGATAAATTAACGGTAAATTCTCTTCATTTATCCCCCCATCTTGAGAGTCACCAAACCAAATCCAAAGTGAGAAGGAAGAGAGGCAATTCACGATTTATATCTTGCTTTCAATGAAATAATTGCCCTGAACGAACATTCTATAAAGTTATATCCACTGAGTTTCTAATTAATGCCTACAAAGTCTTTTATCTCTATAATAATAACCAAAATTTAACTGCATTATTATAAACATGAATATACCATAAAAGAAACATTTATTCTGACTCGAACAATTTTGTTTAATGCATATCAAAAGCCCGGGTTTGTTGGATAAAGATTAATTCGGAAGATCACTGAAACGTTCACAGCATCAGGACGCGGATTCTCATTCCAAGTAATCGAGTAAAGGATTGAGCGAGTGACTGAGTGACTTATAACAGGGACCAGCGATAATATCAACCTAATGATTGTACACGAAACAGCTCCCACGCGATGGGGACGATCCACACAATCCTCTCTTTGGTCCATCGTCCAAAAGCCTGTTTATATATGCATGCATCTGATATTTACGCGATACAATACGCCGCCATGAAGAGACGGTTATCTGCAAGCCGGACGCTTGCCATATCATGTATGTATATAAACCTAATTGTTGACGTACATATACACGTTCGCCATCATCGGTATATATATAAGCGTTATACTATTACATATACATTGTATACGCATGTTCGTAGGTGTCGATACCCCGTGGTGAGAAGGATCGATTTGTTTGGACGATTTCTATATGTATATACTTAACGCCCACATCATCGTCGATCAATATCAATTTTCAATATTCAAATATGTCTGCCAATGTTGTTACGTTATATATATTTAGATGCTTTTTTCATCCATGTTAATATTAATAACATAAATAGGACAATTTTTTTTTCTGCATTATATCAAAAGAAATATTGGAAGAAAATATCGAAAATAAATTTTATGTTACGTCAATTTTTGTTTCTTATACTGACACGTGTAGTCGCCACGCGCTTTTCAACATGACACACGACTTTGCACAGAGTTTTATTATCCCTCCAGGATAATTTTGTACGTTGACATAAGTATGCGGGGGTTTACTTTTTCCCTTTCATCGAAACCCAATAAGTCGCACGGTTATAAAGTGAACAATATTGCTGATCGAGACCGAATCATAGTAGAAGGGCAAATAGGAAGTATTGCTATATATACAGGCGCCTGGGGCTTACAAGTATAGTATAGAAGTAAAGCAAAGTAAAATCGTGAAGAATATATACTCAAAGCGCTCTTCATACTACAAAAAATATTTTTATTTTTCTCTTTTATATCCTTCCAGAGAGTTATTTTTCTCTCAATCGCACCTTTGGAACTTGTGTGTGCCGAAAAAATGTTCATCACTTATAATTATGTGTCAGCTGCATTTGCGTGATTATTCAGCTATATCTGTAATAAATATATACATATATGCGTGAATATATTGTATTTTTTTTTCCTGTTGGTATCTTACATTATAATAACAAGTATTTTGCGGAGCTTCATTTGATTGAGCTGAATTCCGTAGCATATTTTATGTGATACAAAGTATTACCACGAAACCGCAACGAACAGGCCATGACGAACGTTAAGCAGCGTAACGGATTTAATTTCGTGTACTTTCTTTTTGGACTTTTATACCGTGAAACGGCAAACATACATTCAAACAAATACCTACAGTGTATAGATATAAAGTTATAAAACTGATATATGATAATTTTTATGTCGAATATCGTCAAGAAGATTAACGCAATATTTTTTTACTTCAAATCACGGTATATACAATTGTATGTATATATAATATACATACGTGCGCACCCGTGTTCATTGTAACGTGAAACAAGAGCGCGATGAAAGAGCATCTCAACTATATGTGCGTGTGAAAGGAGACGACGAATATCATCAATGGTAGCGTATAACGACCAAGAGGATTTTTTATAGGGGGTTGCCGTGACTACCAGAGCGTATTTCGATGAGGGATCACACTCATGTATATATATACACATATAAATACATATATATTTCGTTGGTAAATCGATAAAATCCAATTAATCACTTGATTATTTTCTAAACAAATATCATAGGGATATCGCAGATGTTTGGATCTATTTTTGAAAAGAACAAAAAATTTATGTATGTATATAAAATATATAACGTTTATGTATATATATGTGAGTATTGTTATTCATCTTTACCTTTGATTATATTAGTGTTGTTTGATTATTGGGGGTATAAGGGAGAGGGATGATTCAACGTGGCGTTAGTCGGAAGTCCGGAGATCGCGTGCACACAACCGTTAACTTTATGAGAGTTTATTTAGAGTATTAAACAAGAAATTAAAAAAGAGATATATATGTGTTTGATATATTGCCATGAAAGCGCAACTTTGTATACCGTTTATCCTTATTAGCGAGAAATTTAAGAAGCATCATATGTGTCGGCTTTCATTTTTATATCTTGCATGCAAATTATTATCAAAGATTTAAGGCCGTTTTTTTTTTTTTTTTTATTGTCTTTGGTAAAAATATTGTGCAGTAACGGTCATCAGAATGCAAGTTGCGTTGCTTCTACTTTTATCTCTGTACTTTTTCAAGGGATTTTATATATACAAATGGGAGAGGATGATGAAAATCCACCAACAGTTGTACCGCGAATTTTTGTATTCGAATTAAAGAGATATAATTTGTCAACGGCAAATGATCCCAAGATCCTGTGCGCGATGTTTCTTTATATTTTTTTATCTTATTTTTTTTTTCGCTTAATTTTCCAAATGAGATCCTTTCATCGTCGCACTTGCAACTTATTTAAAATAATGAGCATATTACTATAAAAAATAAAAATGAGCATTAGAAAGCAGACAATTTCATTTACTCATTTATTTATTTTGTTTATCTTTTTCATTCATTCATTCATTATTATTATTTTTATATTTCATAAAGTGAACACTTGGCAGACTCACGCAAAGCTTTTAAAAGATCGTACAATATTAAAAAGGGTGCGGGAGATCGACGAAGGAGGGGATGGATCGTGCCATTTGTTCTTCTGAAAAATCATCCAGACGAAGCACATTAAACTATTAAACTCATCGTTCTCGTTTCATTATTCAACATGAGTCTTTTTCTTTTAATAAAGAAAAAAAAAACTATATCCCCAAGACGTGAATGCAATTTGTGCGGGACACTTATTACCAGATTGACGCAAATATTGACATTATTAACGTAAGAGTGAGTGCATATTGCATAGATTGATTCTTCATAGTATACACAACTATTATTCCCCCTGTTCATCCAACCCTCCTCTCAATTTTACCATATATACATTAGTGATGACAATCCCCTTAGATAATTTACAATAATTATGAAAGTACAGGACTGTACAATACGAGAGCACTAAATACAAAACAATATATAATCTACAGCAGCAATGTAGAAAAGTTTGAGGGAGAGCAAAAAGTACATGATGGATACAAGGTACGAAGGCGTATCAAGAGCAATCATTTATATATGGAGTCGAGAGTTATATTACGCCCCAGTGCGTATGTTTACGTATATGTGTATACATGTATATGTATGCTCATCCCTTTATGCACACACTATAAATATACACGTATATCACTGAGGGTGAATTATTGAATGTAATTCACTAAAAAGACAGTCGCAGTTTTTTCTTAGTTCAATCGTCTATTTTATTTTATATGTATGCATATATTTATTTATTTATTTATTTATTTATTTATGTGGTTGTATAAACACGTTTGATTCAATAGGCAATTTATTTTCGTTTATAATTTCTCCTCCAGCCTTTATCGTGAAAAAGTAATAACTTTTAACGCCCTTGTTTGTCGATGGAACTTGCGACATAAACGAAGAACAATTTGCCTAAGATGCCTTTTTCCGAATTGTATGGTGATATATGGATGGTAACGCGGTAGCACCACTGAACGATATTATACACGCGGCAAGGGGAAAAATGCCAACTAGAGAATAAAAAAGAATACGTAACATATATACAGGTCGTATTGGTGTAACATGGATATAGTTTATACGGGAAGATCGAGAGTATTTTCCACGACGTTGCGGAAGGAAGAGAAAAATAGAGAAAGGGTCGTCCGTAGAGATTTGCCAGTAGTACGGGCCCCTTCTCGTAATTTCCATCTTATCCAGAAAATGGATGGGGCAGAGAGAAAAGAGAGAAAAACAAGAGATGAAGAAGCAGATTGAGGTAGAGGGTGAGAGAAACATTGCCGAGATACAACACTCCGACAATCAGAGTGGGACGATCAAACATCTAGCTCGACCAATTCAATGGTTTTGTTCCTACCACTTTACTATTATCGAGAATGAAAATAAAATGGAGCGTGGAAATGGAAACTTTCATTTGTTTTTTGTCTTTTTCTTCCAGAAAATGACAAGAAGAATAATAAACAAATAATCTTTTTGTTCCGAACATTAAATCGCTATCGTATTATGACAATTTACTTTTTATTGCATGTTCACGTCGATTAAACATTCAAACAATTGATTATATACATGAATGACATTGTATGTAAAATATTATCTATTATATCAATTGCACTCATGAAATGATCGTTTGAACATGGTAGGTATTATTCATATATATATTCACAAGTAGGTTGATACCACATGAAGTGGATAAATGATATTCACCTTTTGGTTATATGAAATTCATCATTTTACCTACAATAGAAAACACACTCCTGATGCTTTTGATGCAATTTATATTATATTAAAGTTCTATATATCACAAAGTATTTCACCATTATTAAAATCAAATATGCGACAATATATTCCAATGTATCCATATAATAACTCATTCTCTGTAGCATATTACTGTTTGAAAATATTGCATTCTCTAACTAATTAAAGTATATTTAATTACTATCTACCCTCATTCATGATACACAAAGTTTAATTATCGGTAACAATATCTGCGCCTTGATTACAACATGTTGTCACGGTAATTCAATCATATTCAATATATTAATAAATCCCAAAGCTATTATTATTAACCGTCATAATGAATAATAAAATTTTTTATTTATATAAATTTCTACCCTATATAACAAATAAAAAAAAAAGAGAAGTAGTATAGCAAAAATTTGTCTATAACTGTTCTGAATAAATAATAAATAAAGAAATCGGAGAAGTATATACCAATAAGAATTATGGACGTAGAACTATCATTGTGTACCAGAAATAGGGATCGTTTTCAGTATTGACGGCAAGCTATATATATATTTATACATATTAAGAGGGCTTTTCTGCTACCCCTGCATATACCAAGGCAACGCGCTGGGTTTCCGGGCAACGCATCGCTAAAACCAAACTACATAGAATAAGGGTGCGTATTCGATGTTGCTAGTGGGGAAGAAGCAAAGGAAGCCCTTACCTCACGTTTCACCATATAAACGGGAGCAAACCTATAGTAGAAAATATAGAGAGGATAAAATGAAAAAAAAAAAAAAAAAATAAAGAAAAAGAATGTATATCGAGAATGCTGATGTTGATGAAACAAATCAATAAATTCACATTTCACCACATCGCAAAGTTCAACTGTGCACCAATTGCATTTACGGTTTGTATTTTGTGATGCGCAAACGGGTTCTCATGACTCCAATGAAAATTATCCTCATTGAGGTGGAATATGAGATAACTCTCATTTCTCTTTCTCTTAAAAGATGCTTTTACCTCGTCGCACTTGATTCATCCAGACATTCAGTGATATCCGAAATTGCGCTTGAAAATATATAATCGATTACTAAACCTGCAATCTTTAATATATATAGGTATATATTACTTAAATAGTACGACCTATTCTCATTCTTTTTCAAGCAATAGTTTTCGTTCATGAATTAACGTCGAAAAAGGATAATAGATTCAGAGAATGAAGATAAGGAGAATTCGATTGTGCACTTCACTGACCCGCTTCAATCTCATCTGCTCCCTATTTTCTATCCATAATTTTTTCCTCATTTTTATCTTTCATTACGTGCTAACACACTCAACGCAGTTTTAACCTTTGACTATCTCATACGATCAAAAGTGAAAATTCGTTTATGAAGTGTAAAGAAAAATAAAAATATACATTTATATATCTGAAGGAAGTAGAAAAAAATAATGAAAAATATAAAAAACTAAGTAACCCAATGACTGTAAACCTTAATGAGAGAAAATAAGAAATAAAAAAAAATAAAACATGGCGTGTTTCGAAGGGTGGCATTAGTAAAACCAAATGTGTGTTCTGTTGAATAAACTAAAGTGAAAAAGAAAAGAAGGGAAGAATTATAGAGCAGGGGAAATAAGGACGAGCTGGTTCTCTCGAACGTGACGATGGTGGTACAGAATGTTAGTACTCCAAGTTGGGTGACCCAGCTGCACATTGACAGTTGTCGACTCTTTGTCAATTTCCGTATACGATTAAATCTTATTTCACCCCTAAACTAGTCTACACTTCTCCCTTATCGTACAAGGGAGAGAAACCGGCATCATCTATTATTTTCAATAAAGCGCATTCTAATATATTTCACCGCAATTTTTATCTCCATTCTCCATTATTCAGCCGTTACAGTAAATTAATAAAACAAACAAAAAAAAAAAAAACAAAATTGTATACAATTTTACAGTTAGCTTTGCAATACAGATGGCAAATCACTAAGATGTCATTTTGGTTACTCGATAATTCAGTTGCCACTTGACTATACGGTGGAAAATAAATTCCAAAGCACCAACACCTTTCCAATCGAATGCGTTCGACTTTTCAACCTCCACTCGTTTGCTGTCCATTACGAATTTACAGTCAAGTGAGTTTCTTCAAGTGGTGCGCACTTGATGCGCTTTCACCCTGCATATAACGTTTGATCCCTTACTACCCAATTTGTCGTTTGATATTTTAAACTCCAAGATATAAACGTATACATAAATATAATATAATATATAACAAGTAAACATATATATTTATTCATGTTCACATTATGTTATTCATGACAACTGAATAGAAAATATTTCATGTTTTATAATAATAAATTATACTTGTACCAATGCCATGCTAATATTTAAATAAAATCACAACCGCAACTATACTTATACTGTCGTTGATATTTCAATGTTGAAAAGAGAATTTCTAGTTATATTATACGTCACTCGAAAAGTCATTTCCAAGCTATTTTTGCCAACAGCCAGTTAATCTTCGTAATGCAATGCCAGGAGTTGAACAAAAAATGAATATTCTTTATTTTTCTTTCGCGCAACTATGACATTAATTTGGTCGCGCGCTGACAGCAAAGTTAATGGGCAAAGTCGAGAGTGCACGCATGGATGGTAATCGGCTCTTCCCTTACGCTATCCTCATATATGTTCATATATGTATATATACATGTATCATGTATGTAGGTATATGTGCAGTATGTAACGTTTATATTAGTTGTTATAATTCACAATGCCACATTGTAAAGAAAACGATTATTGCTCGATCAGTCATGCAGTCGTATTGGAATGAGATACATAAGAATGTTATTGGTACATGTATGTAGAGGGAGAATTTTCGTATGAAAATTCCAGTGAAATTCACAGTAAAAATGAAACGTCAATTTTTTCGAATCAATATTACAAGATTTATTTTTAAAATTGCCAATAAATTAAGCTAAATTTATGTGATAGCTCATTGATTTTTATTCAATTATGTTATAAAATTATCAACTGAACAGAAAGATTTGATTAAAATGTCACAGATCCACTTTACTTTATTACAATTTAAATAATTAATTGCAAGATAATTTTTATTCAAAAATTTTTTCTCTATTTATATAACTAATAATAACTTTATCGCCTTCTCTTAAATAAAAAATATATCAAAGTAATGAATATAACATTGAGGTAAAATTGACATGAACGAGATGAATGTGAGTGAGAATATAAAAAATAAAATTCATTCTCACTCGTGAATTTTTCTCCTATCATCATGGATAATCGTTTTATGTTATCGACTATTGAGTAACCCAAGTCAACTTTCCATTGGTCGTGTCGAAGATTTCTCCAAGATCTCATTGTCCGCAGGGTGTTTATGACGGTATATACCGATTCAAGAAAGAGAGCTTCTGCAGACGACCACGACAATGACTTCTTATGTCTATCTACTGTGCACGTGGTATAACCCGGAAAAATCTCTTGCAATTCCTATCAACACTGGCAATCGCGTTGAATTCTTTACGTTAGCAGGCGTGAGAAAGAGCCGCATGTCGCACACCAATGCGGGCTCTTGTGACGCAGGGAATGAAAGAAAAAGAGCGAGAGAAAAAGTGAGGGAGAGGAAAATTTATTAGGCACGATGGGCGAGCATTATTGTCCTACACTACTCAACATATATGTGTGTAATTTTTTTTTCTTCGTCAACTTTCATGCGCACACCTGGTGTACTTCTGACAGACAGATGAAAAGAGAGGCATCATTGATCGCGACACGTGTTTAAATTCGCAGCATCAAGCACTACTATATGTATATATTGTACATATTCATTTGTGAATGAGGGGAAAAATACTCTTGACACACGTGTACTAATACCAGTCGACCATAATGTTAATATAAACATATTCTATTTAATAATAAATATACGTAATGTATGCATACATTTCAACTAAAAAAAATTAACCATTATTTTATTTTCAATATATAATTATCGATACAGATATAACATTTACCTTTGGTTATAACCCTCATTGTCAATTGTATAGTTACAACGAAATTCGATGGTCAACCGCGTATTTGGCATTATTTGATTGTCCTAAAGGGCAGGTACGAAAACAAGTAGCATTCACAGCTGTGTTATGGCGTGATGCGGGGTGCAGTATAAAAGGGATAGTGTGCAATGTAAACAATGCACATGGATACAGGGATCGTTAAAGGAAACGACCAGATATACATTCCAGTCGCGGTTATATGGACACCAGAATGACCCCGCACAACCAACTTTACGCTTTCTCTTCGGTGCGATGCACACGTTCGCGCGGGCAACGCATGAGAAGGTATTGTTTAACCGGGCTCTCAAGCGAGAATCGATAAAGCGCGAAAGTTTAAATATATATATACTGGTAGACTGTAGCACATATGTACACCTGGAAATCGGATTGTCTCTATGGTTAATCGGACACCGTACCACTGACCTCGACACGTGATTTATTATTCGTTAATATATATAATAATAAATATTACGTAAAAATATAATTTGTCCAAGAATAAAATTTACAATTCCGGTTTTATATATACTTATACTTAATATTAATAACACAATGTACATTTTAACGTTATAATAATCGAAGAAATATTAATTAACCATTTGCAAAGCTTAGGTACTTTGGCTCATATATGTAAAATGTTCAATACGCGTTGCGTACACAATTGTAAACCCTTCATAGAATCTGTATCCTTGCGGCATTATGCGTGTTCCACGGTGCATTATTGTAATGCTCAACGATAAGCCCACTAATCTCTACTCGAGGGCTATATATTCCAATTGGAATACAACGTTCGCGCGTAATCTGTTGAGAGGCTGGCCATTATCCGACCAAAGAGGAAAAAAAGATGATAATAATAATAGTAATAATGAATGGATCCCCGTGTAGATCCAACCCCTCATCATGAATTTGGGCGCGCGGTGCGGCGCCGATGGCGATATATCATTTCATTCCCCCACAGACCTAGGAAAATCTAAGCTTGCCGCTCCCTCTGTCCCCCCCCCCCCTTCTCTCTACATTTCAACTTTAACGCATTCACTGTTCTGGTCGCGCGACACGGGGGTCACCCTTGTCGTCCCGTTGCCACTATACACCCAACATTAGTACAAATGTAATCTTATTTAAGCATATGTCGCGCTGACTGATTGCCTGGACGACAAATCGGGGTGGATAAATTATGAGACTTATGCTGGAATTTTTTTTTTTTATTAGTCCTTTCATCACACAGTGGGAAATGAGGAAAAAAGTAAATAGAAAATAAAAAAAAGAAAGAAAGAATGGATAAAAAAATATCGCATATGGGTACCCCAGTGAATGATGATACATAGAGAGACGTCGTATTAGGTATCTATATGCTGGTAGTTTGATTGTACCCAATGGGTGTTCGATCGATTTTGGTCACTAAGTCCTTGTTCACATTCAACTATATACACGCGCGCGTGGCGTATTATATCAATGCTTTATTTATTATATCCTCGAGGTCTTTTCTCCCTCGATGGGCATTTAGGCCATGAAAGAAAGAGACTTACTATACATATGTACTTATACTTATATTATATAAACAATTTTTTTGTAGATTTAATATAATCTATAAAATAATTTCTAAATTAATCCAAAGGTCTGTAAAAATATATTTATATAATTAAAATGAATCATCAATCCAATCATGACATAACTAAAATATTTAAAAATTATTTTGAATGACGTTGAAATTAATTTTGCGGTTCAATTCAATCAACTGAAATATCTAACACACCCAGTAATATTTACATTCTATGTACACATATTACATTACGTATAACACATATTTATGACAAGAAGTTGACTAGACAGTGGTGTTGGACGATGATTCATTTGCCTATGTCTAGTTGCATTAATAACAAACTGTGCTCAAGGACGAAAAGAAAATCATTAACGTCTACTTTCACTCCTCATCCTACGCGAGCGCTCTGATGATACATCGTCAATGTGACACTAGTTACCCGTCAGCAGTATATATGTATGTGTGTATATATATTTATATGACAAAACGACAAACATTCAGTGTATAAACATGTTTAAACAATATACATGCATATATATATTTGCGAGATTACAAAGCAAAGAGCTAAAGGAAAGGGAGTTGAGTTACGTTTGCCCTCCTACTTAGATGCTACGGCATCGTTAGTTGCTTCATACACGTATATACATACCAATATATAGTAAGGCACCATTTCAGTGAGTCAGCAAAGCATCAGAGCAAGGGGCTTGCGAAAACAGCGGCGCTTGTAAGCGAGAAGCGCGCAAGTCGGCTTCTGATGGTATACACAAACCTCACTACTATATATCTCTTCTCATTTCTACTCGTTGTCGTCTTTTATTTTTTCAACATCCAGAAGGAACTCCCCCTTTGGTGCTCATCATCACAGAATCACAAGAATTGTCTTTTGTCGCAACTTATCCCCATCTCTTTTCTCTATACTCCTTCTTCTCTTGTATGTACCTCACTTTTATTTTCCATTCTCTTTCTTGTTGAGTTAATTCTCTCTCTCTCTCATTTCCTTTTTGTCTCTGTGATCCTCAGTATGTGCGGTCGATGTTGGTACGCGTCAGAAATTTCTAGCGGTAAGGCAATGTAAATTAAACTGCGGTCGTCGTGCACGAACAACAATGAAAACGTTAGCGACAATGATGAAACAAAAGATATATAGATGTATTTAGGTATCTATAAATGTTTACGTGTGTATAGATGTATAGTCATTGCACTACTGTTGACTAAATTAATTTTCCAATAGGTATACGATATTGATATATTGCACACATTTAATTTTATGACCAGACTTGGATGACAGCAGTTGTGAATGAGAAATATTTTTTCTCCTTTTGTAAATATCAAATTATTTTCACGCAAATCAAAAGCAGAGAGAAATTTTTTATATGAGTTCGATAACGGTATTTTTGCTTGATATTGTTATACCATTAATGCATTCTTTTTTTATCTCAAAATAAATTTTTTCCACAGTGGAAAACTGAACTGTAGATATTTACTCGGCGTATGAATTTTTTTTCCCGTGTCTGCAAAGCGTATAAATATATAATCTCTGATTAAAACGTTTTTCATCACTCTATTCATTCGTTTTATTATTTTCAAATATTGTTATTTCTATAAATAATTTTTGATTCTTTCATTAACATGTACACGAATATAAAATATATAAAAATCTTCGTAAAGGTAAATTTTAAAAATAAAATAAAACAAAATAATAGAGATTTATATAGACATTTTTTTTTTTTTCTTTTGCTCCACGTTGAGTTGAGCGTAAAATATAAAATACAAAGAACCCAGCTTCTTATTTACTTCTTCCCACGTCTAGTCTTACGTCTCTCACTTTCTTTCCGCGGTTATATAGCGGTACCATAGTGACCACAAGAAGCCACGAGCCTTCTATTCACTCTCTGTCTTTCGTGCGCACGAGTTTCAACGCATTCAGACAGAAACTAACGCCTGGTTGGCCTCAATGAATTTGCCAATTTTTATTTTCACCCCCTTTATTTTTTTTCTTTTTATTTCTCGCTCCTAAAGTAATAGTTTAAACTAAAAAAAAAAAACAAATGAGTTTCAACGCTTTCGTAGCAGCTGCCAGCAGTGAATTCGTGCGCGCGCCTTTATTAAATACCCAACTTAGATTGATGGTCAAGTGTCATATTCAAATTTACCTTGTCATTTATCGATTGCCTATATACATGAAGAACACAATTTATTCTTGTTATTATCCAAATCACTGAGCATAATATTTCCATCACTGTGTATCTTTGATGTAGATATATAGCTATAAATATAAATAGAGATAATTTGTTCATTCCTGAAGGAATAAGATGACTGTATGTGAGATCAAGCTGTGACGCAATTAACGTCCTTGTCGATAATGATGGCGGCAACAGATAATAATGTCAGAAGAAACTAATCCCAGTGGGCACGTTGAAATGATGTCTATGAGAAAATTATGAGAACGCTATATATATATACATGTATATACTTGATTATATACTTATACTTGTTATTGCAATAATATTTATGCCACCCAGATGACATTGTATAATTTATTGTTTTTATTCATTTTTTTTTCCATCTATATTTTTATAGAGAAGGTAAATATCACGTTACGATATGAAACATAACTGTGCACACGTCAAACCAATTAACACCTACGAAAAAAAAAAAAAAAAATAAAAAAAAAAAATTATAAAACCATTTTTTTATTTTTTTTCTAAATGCTACTACATTTCAAAAACCGGCGTCGCAATGACAGCCGGGTGTTTGTGGGTTACGTGTATTTGTGAATTGTGCACACTGAGTTACGATATTTTATATACATATATATATACAAAATATATACATAGATATGTACATAAATGCGCGAATATGCGCACTATACCGTTCGTTTACCTTTAGATTCGTTACCCGGCCGCAGCGCCACAGTTGTGTTAATCCAACTCTTTACTCATTCCCCCTACTTCTTTTTCTCGATTTTTTATTCTGGATATATATACATGTATATTATATGTATATTTTTTGTAAATTCGTTTTATCAACGGCTGCCTCACAAACTGCAACAGATGAAACAAAATAGAAAATAAATGATTTTATACATGTTCATATATACATCAAATAAAATACAAAGCACAAAGGCGAGCTTTTCATGCACTCTCTATTCTCTCTTTCTCTCTGCAATGCGATGTTGAGAGTGTCAAATGAAAATTCTTGATAAAATTGGTAAAATCAGACGTTCAATCTAAATCCTCTTTACTCACTCACATATATCGACAACAAAAAATTTTCAATAATAAAGTATGAATGTATTTTATAAAAGCATGTATATATATAAAATGATAACACTATATATATGTAGTACATATGCAGACTTTATTGCATTGGTACAGAGTAACGGTTCATAAAGCCCTGTTGAATTGGAATAAAATAAATAGTTGAGCCCCAAGCAAAAGTCAATTTCCGTATAAATGTATATTTATGTATGTAGATATCTTTTATACATACATACATAAAAGTATTGTCTCTTATATACTAGTATATGCGTATGTACATATCTCAAGAATAAAATCCACTTGTTGATCGATGAAAACAACCATGCCCAAGTCACGATCACGTACTGGATGTGAACATTGCGTTCTTATTTTATCCTTGAGGGCCTTAACTACTACCACCACCACCACCACCACCACCATCGCCATCACCATCACCATCACCAATTCCTTCCTGATGGCAAGATCGTTACGACGATTCGTGAGTGCACGAGAAAAGAATCTCCGAAAACCTTTTGCGGCTACAGGAGACAGACGGGTACCAGTCCAACGCGGCGGTCGCTATATTCGTTCGTCTTTTCGAAACCATGCGCGCATCAAACAGCGGGGCATAACTCTGCATAACAAGCCAACAGCGCTGGAGAATGAGGATATATAAGAATAAAGAAAAGAGAACAAAAAAAGAATGAAAATAAATGATGGAGAAATAAGAAAAGAAAAAAAAAATAAGGTAAGACAGAGGAAAAGGGCAAAAATGTTTGGTAAATGTATGTGATGTGGACATGGCAATGGAGAAATATACAACGAGCACACAGAAGTGAGCTCAGAATGATTTTGTGATGGAAGAAGTTAACCAACAAAATAAGACCATTTATAGGTATATATACGTGTTGTATATATTCACATATATTTTGCAATCAGTTAAAGTATCAGACAGGCCAGGTGTAGACTAGAATATACACCAGAAGAAGTCACACTGTTGGATCCTGAACCTAAAGTATTTTTCAGAATAATAGTGAGCGAAAGACGCTAACTGCTTCAAACAAGTCTTGGATAAACGTCCACCTTTTGGTCAGAGAAAGAGAGAGAGAGAGAGAGAGTGTATGTATATACACAGAGACAAGCATGAACATGCACCTGCTCTTCATTCTGACGCTTCGGTTCATATAATACCATATATATTCTTCCTTATATACATCCGAATAATACGATGCAAAGTGCATTTTCCAAAGCAATAAGCATCATGTCGAAATCATGTATATAAATAACATTATTACATTATTTATTATGACAGTTCAAGATGTTTAACAAGGGGAAATTTTAATTTTGACCAAGTCATAAAGCATTTCATTTTATTAAACAAAGATGATATGTATATAGATTGACAGTATGGCTGAAACAAGTTTCGAATATTTATATACATATTTATATTTGTCTAAATATATATATACATATATATTCACGAAGGGAATATAGGTATCTACACCGGATACGCGCGAGGCACATGAAGGAAACGAGTAAGAGCTCTATACACGCCCCCCTCGTCTCGGGTCACCTCTTCGTTAGTATATACGCCGTCAGTTGATTCGATTTAAACAACGGACGCCTCTTGTTTACCCAGCCGTAGTATTGCCGGATATAACCCAGCCAACTCATAGTACTGCACATATTTACGTTATTAATATATATCAGTATAGACCATGAAAAGGGCAACGATATAGAAACACCCCTTAAAATTCAACTGTTATATCTCTTTTTCATAATATTCTATATAAATTAATTTTAATGTTTATCATATGTTTGACGTATTTTATTTTATTTTTTTTATTTTATATGTTTCAGGTAAGTTCCAATGAGAATATATTAATAATAACAGTATGATGACCTCTATCTGATTATCATTTTGTGAATTTTCAACGTAAAAGGTAATCAAATTTACAAATTATTACTTTATACTGGCGTAAATATATATACACGTATTTATATCTAACTTGGTTGGGCGAAAAGTGTACCACTTGGTGGTTCGCCAAAGTCAAAACTGTTTTGTTGGGGACGGGACGAACCGCGAGTCAACTTGAGGCAACGACGTTTTATCGACAACACCGATCGAATACCAAATTTAAGTATATGTATTACTTATCGTGAAGAAAGTATCTTTGGCCTTCCGGGCAAATAAAATAGCATGGTCCTGGATATAACTTTAGTAAAGCTCCAGGACACATATTTGTATATGTACATATATATGTCTCACGATAAACCCTGGAAAAAAAAAGTTGCAATGTTCACAATATGAGTGCAGCGGTATAACAACATGTGTTATAATAATCCGTCCAATTTTCGAGTATATTTTGCACGCACGAATTATATCAAATTGATAATACCCAACTATGATTTGATCAAATTTTTATATGTATTTGGCATGTATATATTTATTTATAATTCAATATTTTATATACATATCGCATTTGTGTTAGTTAGTGAAGAGCTTAATCGAAAACAATCGGTAACTGAATTTATAAATTTCGACACTACATTATTAATAAATAGCTCAAGATTGAATAATAAATCTCAATTAGTTTATTTATCCTTTTTTCCCAGGTTTCATCCAGATCAAGCTGACATTGTATTGTGCTTCTGTCACGTTTATACATATGTATTAAGTTCCTGTTCTTTTGTCTGATACAGTAGCCACGTGTCCATGATGTCTACCTTTCAGATGTTTGTACTTATAGACACACAAAGACCACAATGATTATGTTAACGTGTAGAGCTTTTTTTATTTTTATATTTATTTATCTTATTTGAAGTTTGCCTTGGTGTGTGCAGCGCACGAGTTCTTCTTTCTCGTGTGTGACAGTCGTGCTTGTTTCTTAACCACAGTGGCATCAATTAAATCTCTGATTAGCAAGTAACCATGAATTCAAAGTCGTGGCTTTGAGAAATATTTTAATTTATTTCATCTCTTGCTCTAAATAATACTTCATAATTATTTTTAAATTAAACATGTATATGACTTACTTTAATATAAAACTATAGATATAATATATATATTTTTTTTTCCAAGATTAAAATAAAAAAAAATTGTAAATAGAAGTATAATCTGTTGGCGCATGTATATGATGAGTAAAGAAGAATGAACAACACTTGAGATTATATACCTATGCAAGAATGAATGTATGTATATATGTATGTATGTATTGTATATATTGTGTATGTGTTCGTGGTCCACGTAGGAGGATGCTCGCGGCGGGTAATGATCACGATTGAATGAGAATGAGGCCGAGGGAGCCAATACAATTAACCTCGGTAACATGCCATTGCTAGAATGTATATTCGAGCACACAAAGCGGCATCGTCGTCGTCGTCATCGTCGTCATCGTCGTCGTCCAAGTCTGCCTTGAGAGTCGGGAGCCTGCCACGGCTCGGCTATATACGAACATAATTATTACCGCATCGCATAAACGTTATCCATAGATCATGGGTAAACGTTGCACGCGTGGTGGCGCACGACGCGCGCGTCCATATTACGTTTTATCCCTGCGGCAAATGTGCGTTTTGTTGTGCAGACTTTTGATCGTCATTTGCGAGAATACGCTAACGCACTTTTTCATTGCATGTTAAAAGATCTCGAAATAATAACTTTCTTATTTATTTTCTTTTTTTTTTTTTATTTCATAACCAGCAATAATAAAATTATATACCGTAAAAAGTTTGTCTTAAAGTTATATTGAGTAAAGCAACACGAATGCAAAGAATTTTTTAAGTATAAAAGTTATATATAATTATATTTTTCATGTCGTATATATGTATATAGAGTACAGAGGATTCGAATTTCCTCGGATGATTTTCTTGCTAAATTAGAAATAGCAATTATTAGGTATGGAATTTTTTTTTTTTTTTTTATATTTTTTCTGGCTTTTTTTTTTCTCGGAGAAATAATTGATATTTGATACCCACCGACATCAGTAAGTTTACTGCGAAGGGTCGTGTATACGTGAATATATATACTTACAAACAACGGTTTCAGCAGGGAAATCTCTCGTTCAACGAAGATATATAGAATGGTGCGCCATAATTACGATCCCAGACACCCTATACAATTCACCCTCCCGCGCGAAGCCAAGTATATGTTTCTCGTTGGAATAACATACAGTCCCTCAATCTTTGTCTCAATAATGCGCTATACTTTCCACCGTACGTAAAGTCATTATTGGAATTTCAATATAATAATTAATTACAACTTCAACAATAAAACAAAAATGCACCATCAATCTTTTTCAATGCGTGTGAATGCTTTTTGTGTATGTATTTAATTATAGGTGTATTTATAACATTGCTAATATACTTGGAGCACTAATTGATACTTTTTTATGGGACTATATTCGAGAAAAAAACTTTTGGGTTAGCTCGAAGATAAGAGTGGGTGCGAGTTCATGTGAGAAAGGGCTTTTACTTGGAGAAAGATTTTGATGAGTTTGGTCGGCAATAGCATTAACGACGTCGTTACGCACCCCTCAAATGAGCGACTTGCCCATTCTCTCATTCATTTCGATGTAGCAAGATCTCCTCCTCCCAATGACGATGAGAATCGTGTTTTCTCGACAAAAATTAAGCGCCAATCCAATGTGTATAAAAAAGAAAAATAAATCGAATAGCGATAAAAAAATAAATGAAATAAAAAAAAAATATAAAGATTGAAGATGATGAAAAAAAAAAACATGAAATGAATGAAGTCAATTTTTTTCTCTTCTATTATTACCATCAACTTTCTTTTCTTTTATACATTGATAGATAAAATATCAAGGTTAATATTAGCAACGTGTTCTACATACGATGGATAGACAGAAAATGCCTCACTAGACGATGGAAGATCAACGTGGCGGTAATGCAATATCAGCTTCTCGGTGGATAGAGATAATGGCGTGACCGTATTACGGCACGATACGCCAATTAGCGTCAGCCAAGTCGGCGATGAAGTTATGCCCGGGTCTGCCGCGCGCATTGAATATACATGTATATATATATGTACACAATTATTTCCCTCTTTCTCTTTAGTATAAGGTTAGTCCGCGCTTTTATTCTCTCGACGTTTGAAAACCTCCGTTTGCCCTCTTTCTACCACACTGCAGCAGCACTCTCTTCTTGCACCGTCTGCGCCGAGACCGATCTGAAATTGCACGTCCCCCGCTGTAAAATTACAATCAAGGGCTCGAGGGGAATTAAAAAAACGGCCAACGATTTTTTAAGTAGTAAGTATCTTAACGACCAGTTTCAAACTGTCGAATATATATATCGCACTATCTGCAGCGCATTAAAAAAAAAGAAATATACTTCAGAGAGAAAAAAATGTGTATATATCAATTACTTATTTTAAAAAACAAACAAAGATATCAATATATATATATATATATATATATATATATATATTTAATGATGATATACATACATAGTTCATCATATATACAGGTAAAATGACAGTAATATATACGCATTGAAATATAAATAAGGCGTTAGTTTACTCTAAAAGTTTGTTCACTATATAATTTTTATTCATATATTTATTTATTTATTTATTTTCATTTTTCTCGTTACTCTTCATGTCGTTACGCCCTTTCTATTATGCCGATATACGTTTATTATGTCGCTTCCTTTTACTATATTCCGCGTACGTGAACAAGGTATCAAATAACAATTCTCAGTATTCGCACTATACAGTACATACATATATATATATATAAATACTTATAACATGAGCGCAAAAGACAAAGCTCGCAAAGCCGGAAAGAGTTGCGGCAATGGCGGGTGGTTTTGCGGCAAGTTTGCAATACATACATGTATATATATAGATGGATATATGTACACATATTCCGTCTGTCACTCGTTGTTGCACGCACTGGTCGTTGCCGCGAAGCTAGACTTTCTGACGGACGAGCTGCGGTAGCTGACAAGTTGCCCCATTACGCCTATGCCGCATGTGTGCCACCCAGTGTGGGCAGCTCACATTCCCAGCAGGATTCTCGCGCGCGCTCGTGTATATACGCTCGTGGACTTCACTTATAATAGCACTATTCTTCTTCTTGGCTTTTGTAAAGATAAAAAGAATAAAGTAAAATGAAACCTCACGCCCATTTTCAATTCTTTTATCCGTCAGTTTTATTCGCTCTCATTTTTTCCATTTCTCTATTTTCTATTTTCTAACACATAACGAGATGCAAACTATGAAAGAATGAAAAAATAATAATGATAATAGGAATTTTCACTCAAAGATTTGCATTAAAATAATAATAATAATAATAATAATAATAAACGAAAAAGAAATTGTTGGAAGAACTTATTCTCACACTGGTTCGTGTCTTGTGAATCGGCCTCCGGCAAAGTAAAGGCTATTCGTTCGAGTCTTTTTCTTCAGTATATAATATCCAGAAGGTAAAATTCTTTTGCGCAAGAGCGCACAGTATTGTCTATATAGTTTCGTCAAACGAGCAGAGAATTTGTACTCGCGTTGAGGAACAACATCGAGAGCAAACGATGGGTCCTTAAAATCTTGATTGCGAACCAGCTTGCAAGCCACTTCGTCACTAATTGTAATTCGACGTTTAGCCTTTCCGGCAACATTACTACCATCCTTTATTTCTCTTTTCCATCCTCATCTTTTACTTCAAACGAAAAACAGAGACAATGAGATAATGAAAGAAAGTGGTATTATATACATATATATATATATGTATTTATGTATAAGTTGGAAGTAATGTATATCTATGTATGAAAAAGGAAGACAACTATCTCATTCTTAACCTGTCATTTTAATCCATCGTTGTCGAAATAAATGCGCTTGGTGAACACCGCGAAGATACTCGTCAAATTAATGAACTCAAGTCCTTTTTGAGCTTTCTGTATTTATATATACCGCCAAAAGGAATAAGAGACAAAAACAAGTAAGACAGAGAGAATGATAGTAAGAGAGTGAGAAAATGAGACAGGAAAATTAAGACAAAACATAAAACACGAAAATGAAAGATCGTGTATATAGTATTACGTTAAATTATTCGTTTGCTTTGACGAGTCTGTTAAAGTTATATATACACAATAGCAACTTTAACCATATATATAAACAGTAAATCGTCAAGACACTCGTTATTAAATAAATTCCACTCTCATACTATATGTCAACGTATATATAATATCACAAAATATTCAGCTGACATGGGAAAAAAAAATAATACTAAAAATGTAATAAATAATAAAGAAATACAGCAGGCGCGTGTGTGGCTTTAAAATTTATTTTTTCTCATTTTTTTCCTTCTTTAATTTCACTGGTATATAATATATATAAAGAGAAAAAAAAACATGGCGGTAGGACTCCTGCACGATAATAATAATAATAATGTTGATAATACCACTACCAATAACAATAATATCAATAATAATAATAATAATATTAACGATAATAGCAATAATACTAATAATAATGACCAATAAATAATGCTAAACACGTCCCGTATTTTGATAAGCAGAGGCGTCGGAGTCCACTGTCGTTTGTCGTATATAACTCTTTCTTATCCTACCACGATTAAATATATACATATTTGTATGACTAAATACAAATACAATCTTGTATACATGTACATATATACATATGAGAAACGCGCGCGCGTTATTTCTATAACGCACTACCTAAAGCTTTACCCATATATATTTTCTGCCACGCAATCTTAAATCATTTTACGTGCTGTCCCAAAGAAATTAATCCTGATTCATATACCAATATAACGGAATATCAACCATGTGCGTCATCTAAATCCTATTTTTATATACCCATCATAATAAAACTTCAATATTTTCAATTATGCATAATTCAATAATTTAAAAATTAGAAAACTGAAATAACAAAATTGAATATAATTAAATATATATTCATGTAAAAATATGTAATGTACTAATAAAAAAGAGTAAAAAAAAAAATATTACTTAATAGACAGTAATAAAAAATATAAAGAATAGTATAAAATAATAAATAAATGCAGCCAATATTCACCAGATAAAAGTGAAAGCACCGCAATTTAATACTGACACGTGACGACACGTATATACTTGCACACCTTTGAATTCTTTTCAATCGATATCTTACCAATCACCTTTTTATTTTTTTGTTATTACCCACATATACACATTTATATCACCAAGACGATAATATATATTTTCTTTTACTTTTCACCGCTATATATACACATATACATACATATATTCACTTAAATTGAACATATTGAAAAATGCCTTCAGCTATTATTTCATAACACGTCTATGCGACTAGCTCAAGATTATAAAATTTTTTAATCCTCATAAAAAAAAAAAAGAAAAAGAAAAAGAAAAGAAAAAACGTTTCTCACAATATATATTCTCAACTGGCAATATCTATGTTATGACATAAAATGTATGATGACCAGAGTGGATACATATTATATATAATAAATAAAATAAAAAGTGAATGTATCCGTACATATACACATACATAAATATGTATATATATATTTTATTTATACCGTATTCATTTATGTGTGATTCGAATTATGTATATAAAACGCCAAGAGTTGCATATACCTTCGGTATAGTTGGTTGACTAATACTTTTCTCTCAACATTCTGACTGTTTTCTCATATTCAATATCATCCATAAGCAAGACAGAGATATAAAGAGTTTAAACATACATATATAAGCTTAATAATTCTGAGTTATTGCTAATACGAACTTGGCACAGGCGCGCGCCGATCAGAGAGCGTAATATGCCGGCACAGTAAATATATATGTACAAGTAAAATGTATTATACCATAGGCTCAATCAAAAATTTTCATTAATGCGCACTTGTGTAGAAAAAAAAAAGTAAAAGGAAAAATGAAAAGAATACAAATAAATAAATTAATAAATAATTGTGGCTATTTTTGTGCTTCTCTAAGTCTTCTAGTAGTCGATTAAACATCCTATGGCACTTGTTGGCCTATCAATTCTACTTAGAATCTAGGTATAACCTTTAAAAATTTAGAATTGAATCTAGTTTGTTTTTTACACTCAACACAACGTTGTAATATTTTATTTCATTATAAACTTAGACGCAAGCTCCTTTGCGCCTTTGAATGGAACATTTGGCAATATGTGACTACTTCGAGATGTTGTATTTTCTATTAAAATATTTCTAAACAACCTTCCTTGCTCCTGAAGAACCTCACTAAATGCCAATAATAAGATTTAAATTAAGTAGCATAAAAATTTCAACTTGGTTATTTAGATATAAATGTAATTCGGTATGTATTTATTAACAATTTCATATATTCTGTTGTGAATTATGTATAAATATAATATGTATTAGATTTGTGTATGAATGAAATTGTATATATGAATGTTACAATGTTAGTATAATTAATATTATGACAATGTAAGTGTAATTGGTCGATTGATAAAGACAAATGAGCGTTGATTTCGTCACCGCACGAGCCTACGATGTATATTATGTTTGAAAAGAAAATTAGTATTCCACTGGTTGAACTTGGAACGTGCCCGATAGTCAGCGCGCCACCATTAAATTGAAAGTCACCGTAAATCCATCTGTGCAATGTGCGCACGTTTCACGCGTGGGTTTTAAATTCCCTCAAGTGCACATTCTCATTTTAAGAAACATAATTTTTTTTCTGAACATATATATGAATATATAAAAGTTTTACTTATACTCTTTATTCTTTTTTTTTTTCATCATCCGCAATTTCCTCATATGCACTTATGGAAAAAAAAAAAACAAATAATAAATGAATATAAAATAATATAAATAATAATTAAATCAATAAAATAAAACGTTATATTTAGTTGATGATAAAAATAATTGTATTAATCATCACATCGTATAAAACTCTCATATATATAATGTACATTATGTTTAGCTAAAGAAAGTGAAGTGAATGGTATTGCAAAACAGGTTCGAATGCCCGTTTGTGCCTTCGCCAAAATTAATTAATGTCGAGCACCTTTAGTTGACTATATACATAGGTGGAAAAAGAATGAGGGAACGAAAATAAAGGGTGGGCAGGCAAAAATAAGAAAGAAATAAATAAAAAGATGATGCGAATGAAAACAGCAAAAGGAGAGTATATATATATAAATGAAACTGGTTCTTGAGTATATAGTATATGGAGAGACCATCGATTTCGACGCCTGGCAAAAGTCGCATGGTTATAATAATAAGAAAACATCACTGACGAATACGACGTCGACGACGACGACGACAGCAGCAGCATAGCAGCAGTGGCAAAATTCTCCTTATATATTATTAGTAAAATACATTTTTTGACCCAATGTCGTTTCATCACACATAAATATTATCAATCCCTCTCTTTTTCTCACTCACTTCAATTCTATACACAAATATACATATAATTATATAGCTATATACATACCCACCTATATAAACACATATATACACACACATATGTGTACGCATATAGTAACCATACTCGTTAACTGACCGTCGCCGGAGCTATCACTAACGTAAACCTGAACTTTTCATTGGCCTCAGACAAGCTTCGGATTATGGAAATACTAAAGAGATAAAGAGAACGGTGTGAAGATGAAAATAGGTATGTGTAAGATAAAGATGAAAAGAGAAGAGATATACTCTCTCCCTGGCAACACTGGTTGTGTTGTTCCCCTCCCATATAATACTCGGCAACCACCCGTTACGAGTCTTTATTATTGTAATGCCCCAAGTTACGAGTGTCCACTCTGCCCGCTCCTGATACGAGATTTAATTTATGAAAATGATATAAAATAGGAGCCAGTAGCAAACGTGGGAGCAGATACATATATATATCCATACGTATATATATATAAGTATCTATGTATGTGTAAAATATTATTGGCATTGTAGACGTATATATGAATACGTGGGGGCTTCTTATTATATTATATATTATATTGTTTTGGAATAATTTTAGTGAAATTACTTTTATATACATACCACAAAGTCATCGTAAACATTAATTGTCAACTTATGTATTTATTTTGCTGCTATATCAATTATTAAACATTTCTTTTTAACACGTTTAGTTGAAGTGTGGCAATATTTTGTAAGTTTAATATTATAACCCCAGGAATATATCCTGGAGCTGTAATTAAATAGAAAAAAAAATTCAAAAATTTTCCATACATTTATTCATCGGATTTATACATTCATATATATATACTTGCACATGTTTTAGAGTTTATTCATTTATATATCTCTTGATATCAAAAGTATTTATATGTATGACGCCCAGAATAAGCTTTGTGACAACTGCTCTTTATTAATTGATAGAATTTATAGCGGCTGTACATTTTCATCAAAGTCATTGATGAATTTTTTAATTTTGTATATTAAGCATGGAATTAATTCCTACATCAAATGCAAAGCTTTGAATATAATTCTCTTTGATAAACGTTAATAGTTATTCAAGAACCATGTATGAGAAATATCTTTTATCTAGATAAAAGATAATGCATTAAATCTCTGGTCATTTTGTCAGCATATTAAATTATCATATTTCATAAACCAATACAAGTACAGCGATTGACAATAATGAAATTTACATGAAAAAATTTATAATTGGCTTGTATAGTTAGTCAATTTTGTTAACGTGTGTGATTATATTTTATGGATGGCGAGAGTGAGAGGAATAGAAGGAAAGTAAAGGAAGAAACGAGAGTGTGAGAGAGTCTGATTTAAACTCAGAAAGGAAAGTTAGTTTGAGAAGTAAACATTGGCTTGATGCAAATGACGAATCAACTTATCCGTGTAATTGAACAAAGTGCGGTCGTGCGCGTGTCAATTCAATTGCCACTGTGCTCATGCGCTTCTCAAGCTTTCTCCATCTCATTTCTTTACACATTGCAAAGAGGAAAAAGAAAAATAAATAAGAGTGACAAAGAGAATGTGGCCAATAAACAAAAAAATAAACAAAAATATACATATACATGCGAGAAATTACACGCTCGTTACTGTCAACCACGCCAAAAGGGTCCCCCGCCAAACGAATTTACCGACTTGTACTTTTATACTCCTCTAATTTTCAGACGCCAAATTCATAGCGCCCAGTCATAATATTCATTACACCTTCGGCAGCAAAGTTAAGAACATATACCTATAAACAATATGTACACACATATGTATATATAGTGTTAAAAATAATCTTGAATTAGTTCCACAGCAATTTCTTTGACGGAAATATAGCGCAATATAATCGTATACTCGCCGCACACGGCATTATTGCAAGTCACACGCAAGATGTAAAAAATAAATAAATATATATATAAAAAGCAAAAGAGAAAAAATGTATTCCATACAGATATAGCCATGCAATCATTTAAAACCACAAGCAGGTGTGTACCTTAACTATACATACATACATACATACATACCCGTGTTTACATATTCGATTATATACAAGGGGAAAAAAAAAAAAAAAAGGATATATAATTTCACGAGAACAAAGAGAAAGCTATCAACATTATATACATACAAACATTCACACTAATATATATAGTTTATTGAATTATAAACATCAACATGAATATCTAATTAATAAATTTAAATAGACATCAATTATCATGAGAGGTGTTTCAGGTGTGTGCTAAAATAATATAATTTATTGAAACACTAATTAAAATTGGTCTCGAGGTGGTAAGAGATGTTGGCAATCACTCTCAACAACAATTCAGAATATTATTGAGTGACGCATATATGTATGCATGTGTATATAAATATTTATACATATATATATATGTATATATGAACTATATTCAACAAATAAAACATATTGATGTTTGCAATTAAATTGTACAGACAATGGACAAATAGGGATTCACTCGAGCGAGCCGCGATTCGATTTAATAAATATCATGACTGCACATATACTCTACGCGCACCTCGGGCAAAACCACCATTGCATCCACACTGAATCATCATTCCTCATATGTACACATGCATATGTATACATACATGTACATATTATATGTATATATATACAGGTATATGTATATATGTATGCGTTTCTCTCATATATGCCATTCTACCTCCCGCCTGTTTTCGAATCAACGTTGGCGCGCTTCCGCATTGCCCAATTAATTTCCTCACTATCCCCTTGTTTCATCGTCAATTCTACCGCGACTGCAATACTCCCTCTTTTTCACAGCTCTTTCTCTCTTTCTCTCTTAGTCCCTCATACGTGCAGGCAAACGCAAACGAATCCGCATCCATACAAACACCGGGGAAATCAGCGTCATGAACAAAATATATATGTACCAATGAACTATTTAATCCTGATGGGTTCACTTTATATATGTGTATATAAATAATTATATATATGTATATGTATATTGGTACGTATATGTATCTACATTTATTTTTCGTTGCTGTATATGTTTAGTCATACTGCAGTTGTTGAGTAAATTGAGATATGTTTATAACGAATAAAATTCTCGCCACGTTTGTTTATAAAAATAATTTTGATTCAATTACAAATTTTTATTACTTTCTATTTATATATTCAACACATGATTCAACTTTATAATATTTCTATGTATACATAAATGTTTATTTTAATTCAAATTTATTGATGATATTTAATATTTATATTAATCAAAATAATATTTATTGAATTTTAATTATTATGGACGATTGAGGATAGAATATTTTAGCTATTCAATATGGGATTAAACACTTATTAAATAATATAAAGTACATTCTATTTATTAATATGAAATTATGCTAATCTGAGCTGTGTAAATGGTATATATTATTTGGGGTACGTGAGCCGCACGTCCACGAGCGAATTTATCTAATAGAGAGGGAAAATTGTGTATATACATACAGGACATTGACCAGTTAGATAGACGCTTATGTATGTATGTGCATACATAACACCCTCACGTGCATGTGATATATGTGCTCACTGGGTATAGAGTGCAAATCACGGTGGTTGAATCGTGTGTCCCTTCCGGTCAGGGTCAAGGTTCCTCTATTTCAAGAGGAGATGGCCCTGTATCCCTTAATATCATATACAATATACATGCATATTTATACTACATTATTTCACTTGATTTATGTGCACACGAGTTACACAAGTGCAAATAAAATTATTTACATTGCTAAACGGTCCCGAGGGGGATCTAAAAAAGATTATAAGAATAAAGAACAAATTAATAAAAGTTTCAATTTAAAATAAAATTGAAAATAATACTACTACTAGTACTAGTACTGCTACTATTAATAATAATGAATATATACCATGAATTTACATGAATTGATTCGTTTCTTTAGCGATCATATATACAATGTATATAGGTATATATATGGATAAATTCAAGATACTAATCGAATTCCACCTTGGGCAATATTTCAATGGGGTTTTGCCTATCTTAAATGAGTCATCAACGTGACACAAAGACGGGGCTTTGACCGTTATCGCATATAACGCCCAGTATATATTCGCGTCGCCCCGTAGAGGGCAAAGCCCATATCTGGTTGATCGTAACTCGGCATGAATAGAGGTGCGCCAAGAGCGTGAGTGCGCTCTCATGGTTGTGAGCACGCGGGCGCGTGATTTTGCTCGCAAAGTTGCGATTTAACGACGGTGGGTCTATCGTTTTAGCTTTCATGATTGCGTAAAGGTGGAGGCTGCCATTTCTCGGCGAGACAAATTGAATAGAAAGATAGTGCCAAACATATTATATATATACATAATATCATATATATATATACTCTCTATTTGAAACTACATATATTCCTCATCACATCATATAAAATAAAAAAATAATCACATAATTATGATACACTGGACAATAAACAAATAATGTTTCATTATATCGATATTGTACAATGCTACGATCAATATTATATCCTCACGCGTATTTGTATATATATATATACATATATACACATATATATACTCATATAAACTCAGTATATACGAGATAAACTACTGTCTAAATCTCGACCCAAAAGACATTTCTTGTAACTTTAACAGCAGTATATAAACTTTAGTGACAAACCCAGGTGCCCCTTTAACGTTATAGTTATAGACGAATGATATCATCATTTACCTTTGCACATATCTATAAATACAAACACACATACACACATATTGAAAACATACTAATATGTATGAGTATGCATAAACCATACGTCATTAAAGGATAAATTTATTGACTTCCCATAACACGAAAGGGTAGCCTGAGAAATGCTTGCAACTGCACTCCGATACAACACTTCAACCCTATACGACATACATATATGTATATATATATATATATATATATATATATACATATGTACACGTACAACTATAGACTATTATTTGCCCGTTTGGACTGGTATATAGTAATATAGTCAGGCAGGTGTCGCAATTTATCGAAATGATTTACAGACACTCAGCTTACAGCTTATATACATAAACTCAGCCACAGCAATGTAAATAAAATTTTACAATAACCATAAACGAACATTTAATAATAATAACAATAATTAAAGATTAAAAATATATTATTACATAGTGTGCAAAGACAAAAAAAAAAAAGTAACTTTGGTCGATATTTTTATTATAGACATCAAACTCTCTCAGTGTTAAAGCTAAATATACAGACTGGTTTTTGCTATACTGCACCAGTGGTCGGCCATTGGGGTGCGTTGTCCAAGTACATATAAGTACTTGGGTGTACTGTATGATTGTATATGTATGAATGTATGGATGGATGGATGGATGGATGTATGCATAGCTATTGAAGAAGAAAAAAAAAAATAAAAATACGAAACTATGTGGCTGAATCTCTTGGTAAACGCGCACAAAGACGAAGGAGTATAGTTGGAAGGATATATAATAGGATGAGGTGGATAAAGAGAAAAAGATAGAGGGAGAGAGTGTGAGAGCTGGAGGGTTCGTTGGATATGCTGCTGTTGGGTGCTTATGCTATACAGCAATGGATAGTCCGCGCGTCGACGGCGCACGCAGAGCCTGCGGGAGATGTGTAAGAGGGATATGCGGGCGCACATCACCTTGTGAATACTTGTAACCGGCCAAGCAAGTCTTGGATATATGTTTGTATGTATATGTGCGTCTGTACAAGTCGTCGGCAACATCCACTGACTTTTAATGCTATTATTCGACCATGAGGGAGAAGGTATATCCATGAAGAGAATATATCCATGAACTCTGCTTTTTTTTTTTATTTATTTATTTTTCTTCTTAACATATATGTTTGAATTAATGTACATATGTTTGAATATTATGATGAGAACTATGTGGAGAATTCATTTTGAAAGTCTTTAATGTATTTATACTGTAAATATATACTTATATAAGTATATTATCTGTAAATATATATATAAATGAGTGAGATTGTGATGGTGAATTTCAGTAAATCACGACCTTTTCGATAAGAACAATCTGAAACTATATATCTCCAATGAGAATTCAAGTTGTAGGTAAAATTGTCGCGTGAAAGTTTTACATTACTCCAAAACTATGTATGTAAGTTATACATACGTATATAAATATATATGTACATAATATATGTATATATACTCACAGCTCTCTTGTGGCAATATATACATTCATCCATGTTTCCATTCCTCATTCTCGTTCATCAGACTTTCTATTGCACAAGTACCATCAGACGTGCGACAATCGCGTGGAAGTCGCCGGTTTGCCAACTCAAAAGCGATTATTTATGTCTGGCCATATACGACATATACCGGAGGCACACGATATGAAGTAGAGGGCGCTCGCAATGGAGTGCTTTTAACTAACCTACCGCACTGGAAATCCTACAGCATAGGCAACTATATGCTTGGGATATATATATATATAATGTACATATAGCTACTGCGCGCGTTGACTTATGTCACTCGTCGTCGTTGGTTTGCCAATATAACGAGGCAAGACTTGTATATATGCACACATATAACAGCGAATGCACATTGGAAATCACGCGTCTTCAGCAGAGGGATGTTGTACATATACTGCAGAAAAAAGAGAAAAGAAAAATGAAGCAAGGGTTGGTATAGTGCCGCGTGCGACAAGCAAGTACATTTATATTTGGTACAACTTTCCAAGTGCATAGTTATATATTTTTTTTTTCATGCATTGACTATATGACAAGTAGAATATAATATATATGTATTTGAATACATATATCACTATACAATATGTATATAATACATATAGTGGGTATATATAACGCGCGCGCGCGCTATCGAACAGAGGGTGTGTGAAAAGAAGAGGACTCTCGTCAGACACCGAGGGTGTCGCTAACAAGACACGTTCACCCTCCAAGGGGATATATTCCTCACACGTGAGTGTACGTATATTAAAGGGGGTGCGGCATTTTTATATATCTATATATAGGTTATATACTGCACGGTATATATGAGGGATATATGAGTGTTAGTGATGCGTGTGTACGCACACGGGCATAAAGATCGCGACTCGTTGTTAATGACTTATCGGCACGCTAGGGACGCACGCGGTTAGTTAATGATGACTCGACGGCTTATATATTTCCGCTTTGGTGCCTCTTATGTATTATACATATAATATTGCTTCTTGTTGTTCATTATATTTTATTTATTATTTTTTATTTTTTTTTTTTTGCTATTATTCGTAGACGCTTTTTTTAATGAAAGATTTTTAAAAATACTGAAAATATTAATTATCTAATGATGAGTTGCGATGAGTCATCGAGTTGTTGTATGTGATGAAGGAGAATGAAGAGATAAAAAAAAAAAAAGAAAAAACTTTCGTAAATAGACGTGTGTCTATATAGACATTGTTAGAAAAATTTTTTGTTCTTGTCTTTTCATTTTTTTTTTTTTTTTTTTTTTCGTTTCTTTAACGAATGAATGTGTTGGTAAACTTGAGAAAATGATTTTGCTCGAGGGCAGTTGAAAGAGGGTGCGAAGGATATAAGAGTCGTCTCGCGTGTCCATTAGGAAAATTAATGATTGTAAATTTTTCATTTAACGCCCAGTCAACACATACACAAATGAATGTATATATGAATTTTATATGTGTATCTATAATGTTAAACTATACAACGGTTGTACTAATGCAACTATACCATCATCAATGACTTTTGCATTAAAAGATGCGTATATGGAGAGGTATAAAATGTATATATGAATAGTTATGTGTTTATGTGTGTGCGTGTATGTTATATATAAAAGAAAACGACGACGAGCCATCTGAAGAGACGAAGGTACGATCGAGATTGCAACTCGCCAAGCGACATTATCGCTCGTTCGATCAATTAAGACGGCGCGTGGGTGAATCGAGAGAGACTCGCGTGAAAAGAATCTCTTTTGCTTTTGCTCTTGCTTTTGCTGTGAATCCATCGAGAAGCGACACACGAAGAAGATGAGACGCGATCGTGAAACCCAGCGTGGTATCGACACGAACGAATCGAGACCAATTTGCGATAATTCGTTTTTTTTCTTTCTTTTATTTATCTCTTTTTTTCTTTCACTTATTTAAAAAAAAAAATTTTTTCCGTATTTTTAACACTGACACACGTCTCGCGTGATAATTAACGATTTGTATAAATTAGTCCTGTCGAATATTCATCGTTCATTAATATGGATACTTGACAAAATATGATAATAAATATTTGATTAATTTTATTTTATAGTAAAAAAAATTTTGAGAAATAAACGATAAATATTAATTTAATTATCAATAATATATGAAAATAATGTAAATTGTGTGATTTAATGATTTTTTCATGGCACGTACATTGGTATAGTAGTAATGCGGATGATGTGAGAATAAGGTGCAGGGAAAAAATAAATAAATTTCTCTGCTATTAATGGCGAAAGTAAAATTCCATAGATATTCAAACATAAAGCGCGGTAAAGGATAACCTTTGATTTGCTTGCTGGCTCGCACGTAAAAGCAACTATCGGTCTCTTGCTTCATTTAGTTTTACCTTTACACCCTCCCTCTCTTTCTCTCGCCTACTCTATCTCACAACATTCAGAGTAAATGCACTCGGCGAAGCGCTTCCAGCACTCAATCGCGTGAAATTGCACGTAATTACGCGCGAACGCGCTGTCCGTCTATGTGCGATTCAAAGAAAGCACCGCACACATGAACCTATACATAAATTTATGTATATATATAGCTCGTTTCGCGTGTTTAGATGCCGTCAAGGTAATTAGACGCGTGCGCAAGAATCATCTATATAATAAAAATAAATATATATATATATACTATATATTTGTGATGACAAGATATTTTTAATTAAAATAGTAAATAATAATTTATTATCCATATAAACGTTTATTATTTTTCTTTTATAAATTACCATTATATTTATAACATTAAAACACAATAAATTTTTTTTTTAATATTATTATTATGTTGTACGAAATGGAATCCTGTCTGCCAGTTAAAAAATAAATGCGTACAAATATATATATATATATATATATAACCACACATGTATGTATATATATTGTTGATCATTTTGAAAGCCCGTTATCTTGATGTAGGTATCTCGTATCGAGTGGTCACAAAAACGAGCGCCTCGCGTCGTTCTAAATACGATATGGACCACCATGATCGAACGCACATACGGCTACCATAGTTACACATCAACATCATGTACTATATACATACACACATATACATATATATTTGATTATGTGCAGGTTTATTTATCTCTAAACTAATAGTTTGGCTGTTTGGGCGTGTCTAAATAAACCACATACTTTTTAATCATCGACTCTTCATCGCCTTATCTCTATATAAAATATATATATTTAATATTGACAGTAAAAAAATAGAGAAATTTTTTAAGCGTAATTTATTAACAATTGTTCATGCAAAATACAATTCACGGTGCGTAATGAATTTATAGAATTTTTTTTTACCTTACTTAACCGTTAATATGAATAAAGGGAGTAAATTCAAGTGTCGAATACTTGAAAATAACTTGATGGATAGGACCACATTAATGTGCCCTTTTTATTTGTTAGAATGGTGAAAAATTTACTGGGGCACTCGCGTGAATTGTCGCAAGTACCGCGGCATATTATATGTGCGTCATAAGTTCTGTATAATCTAATGGCTTGTGCGGCAAACTTAAAAAACCACTAGCCGCTAATCGTATACGCATTTTACCTGCACTGTGTATATACGGTGACATGGATTTATAAGAGGACGCGCGTATAGAGAAAATATAAGAGAGAAAGGGGGTGGATATAGTACATATACAAAAGAGGATAGTGAGTGCGTATATATGCGTTTGCGTCGTTTATTTATTTTAATGAGTCTTTTCCCCACGGGCATTCGCGTTGACGACATCCGCTCTTTTTCTTTTTTTTTTCTCTCTTCACTCTCACTCTCGCCCCCCACTTTATCACCTTCTATTTTACTCACTCGCTCATTTACTCCCTTACTACTTCTTCCCCTTTCCACTCGTGTTGGCTTGCGTGTCGCACTGCCACTCGTCTCCACTCTCGCTCCAATTTTTTTTTTTTTTTTATTACAACAACTTGAAATCGTCATCACTATATTTTCACGACGATGAAAATTCCACTTTCCTCAATTTCTCCAGCTCTTTCTCTCTTTCTTGCTCATATACTCTATGCCTCTCTTACTCTTACGCTCTATACTTCCTACTTCATCATAATCATCGTCATCATCCACATATTTGTGAGTTGAAAATTATAAATGCCTGTGTGGGCATTGAAGTGATGGGAACAAGTATATGCATGCGTATGGCAGCATATGAAAGCACCATTTTCTAGTCTTTCTCTCTTTTGTTTATTTTAAAGAAAATAAAAAAAAAAAAAAAAAATAAAATAAAAGAAATTTCTAGTACAAGCGACGGAAAGGCTTTGATGGCAAATATAGAGTCTTTTCCTGGCTGACAGCGTCATGGTGACGGAAATCCTACTTTTCCCGACCCCTATTCGCCGTCAGTGAAATCGTTACACCTGTTCGCCTCCACATACACACACACACACATACACACATTTATGTAAACTATTGAATATGTTATACAATACATCCATGAACAGACATGAGGATAAATATTCTTATATAGAAACAGATTGTATGCATGTGTGTATTAGGTTTATGTAGGTACATATATATCTTATATCACTTATACATATGTATGCGTATGTATAGACTTTAGAGTAAAAAGCAAAAAGAGAATGAGAGTGATCGCAAAAGAGGTTGGAGAGAAAAAAAAAATAGGGAAGGGTTGCTACGCACCCAGTTGGGATCAATGTGCGCAAAGTGCAGCGCCCTGGCGAGTACTTCTACTCACATTTGTATTGCACATATGTATATACTTCGTCTACACGCATCATCTTCGCATGTAAGCCATACATATATACACCAATCCCTTTCATTCGCTCAAACTTGTATTCTCTCTTCATTGCTACGTACGTGCGCACTATATACTCTTACTTCATCTTCTTTTTCTTCACTTTTTCTCGTAATAGCTCTCACTATTTTCTTTTTTTTTTTTTTTTCGTCACGCCTGACAACGATCTTTGTATACACGCTTGTTCTGATGCCCTCGTTACTTCATACCATGAAGGATATACCCAAGTATATTGTTAAATATATTTTTCATTCTTTAAAATTTTCATTTTTTTTTATTCTCCTTTAATTTTAAAAATTTTTTATATTGAGATATGATAGCGGCGTTTAGTTCAATACTATCAAGTGTTTCACTTAGGAAACCTTCGAGGAATTATAAGCACTATACTGACATCTTACAATCTCACAGTATACAATCGTATTAATTTCTGCACATATATTTATCGGTAATGTATACACCTCGTAGGTGCGTTCGACATTTTTTTCTCACTTATATACACGTTGCCTCTCTTATTCATATGCCAAAAGAGGGTTGCACTGATGTATATAGTTAAAACGCAGTGCGACGCTCTATGAAGTACCCTATAGACCAAGTAGTATATGTGCGTGTAGAACGAAAGCTCATCGTAAAAGCAGAGGGTGACACACGGTGCTTCTTACACATAGCAATGATGTAGTTGAAAAAGGGGTCGCTGGGTGGTCTAGATATTTTTTTTTCTTCTTTTTTTTTTTTTCAAGCACCTATGCAACGTGATTGTCAGAGGAGCGAATAAGCTACATGGAAGGCGATAGTAATACGTGACAGTTGACAATTTTACCAGTGGCTCCATAACCTTTTTTTCCCTTCAATATCGATCGTCTTTATATATTATTAAATTTCCTTAAACAAATCTAAAGATTCGATACATCCATTTTTGCGTGCATTGAAACGCATTGTAAAAAAATTTGATATTAAATTCAATTGAGTGGTTGAATAATGTCTTTATTTTCTCACATTTGTATAAACTGCTCTATCATTTAGTATGGATGGTGCTCTTGAAAGTATGGAGACAACTCTTGGAATCCTGTTTATCGTGTCACTACCTCACGCTCACTGCACTCATCTCTTTATTCTCTATTTCTTTCTCTTTTCCAACTCTTTTATTGACATATACTACACACTTGTATGTAGATATACATATATATATCTATAAAGGAATACATATGTGGTATCAATAAATATAATCCATTCCTTTCATTTTACCTATCCTTTCGCCTTGCAAGCGCCAAGTTACCGAGATACCACGTATACCGACGTATTCCAATTTATTACAAGCGTTTGCGTTCGACGTAACCGACACCGTGGTACCTTCCGACTATAAGACCACCTGAGGTGCAGTAAGAGAATTAAACAAAGACAGAATAAAAGACAGTGAGAGCACAAGAGAAGTAAAGTGAATGAGAATCTACGAGGACTTTAAGCCAACGATACTTTAGATTCGCACGAAGAATTTTCCTCTCGTTGCATGGTTTCATACGAAATTATCGCAATCCTCGTTGACATACTACGGTGCATTCAGAAGATGAATCTTCAACACTTGTGTACATACGTTTATATTTATATACTTATATTCATGTATTAAAATAAATATATTTGTGGAAATGAGATTTATGAAAATTTACATAGAGAAAAAATTCCTTGAAATGAAAATAAGTAAATGTAATTCGAGAGAGATATATTTCAAAGCACAAAGTAGTAATGAAGTCATAGAGCGAGTATAGAAAATATTTCTAAGTGTATGTGTGTGCAGCCCAGATATCTGGCTTGCTTCCATCCTGATTCCTTATTTGGATTACGCGCATTGAATTAATATATACACAGTTGCAAACACATTGGATACGTGCTTTCAGGTTGTGGTATTATCCATATATTTTGCAATTCACCACGCCCTCTATATAATGATCTATATATATTATGTCGACCCTTTTGGAACAACTCTCAACTTAATCGTGTCTATTTCCTTTGCTGGATTCCCAACGTAAATATATATCCATTCACAATAATTATATTTATGTTTATATGTATGTATATATTTATTCGTGTATTATAAATTCAATTTTAAAATTCTATTGGCATTAATTTTGTGTATAGGTAAAACGATATTATACTGTATATACTATAGTATAGACTCAAAAGAAATATTTATATATTTGACATATATTCTCAGAAGTTTCTTTCTCACAAATTAATACCATATGTTTTTTTATGGTGTTGAACCGGTGGACTGTGAAAGTTTTAAGTCATAATCAGCTTAGGTCTAGAATGCTACCATATACGCGATCAAATTCTACTATAAAAAAAAAAAAAAGTATTGAAAAAAAAAATCAAAACAGAGTCGTAAAAACGACCAAATGTTCTTCACCCAACGCAAACGACGATGAACGAGAAGTAAGAGAGAAAAAGATAGTGAAAGAAGAGAGATTTTATGATCGCGCAGCCTCTGATAATCCTCATATTTATCGACTTTTATTCTAATAGGGATCTACGTAGGATCGTCGATTTGCTCTCTCTCTCTTCCTCTCTGTCTCTTTCTCTTACACTCATCTTAACCATTATCTCATTCTTTTTTTTCTTTCACTCGTATGCTTTTTACTTCCTCTTGTGCGCACCATTTTTTTATCCTCAAAATCCCTCATTGGACGTTAAATTTTATTACAAGACGATGCAAAAATCCTGTCCGTCGTATCATCCACAGAGATATCAACTTGGATTTTAGTTTGAAAATTCACCCTTCGAAAGTCATTCAATAAACTTTAACTAATAATTTTTTTTTCATATATCTCTACTCGTATTTATTTTTTATTCTCTTTGCATCATCAGTTCTGTATCTTATTATATTTTACACATCATATATACTAAGTATAACGGGAAGTTGGCAATTTAACACTTATTAAGACAATATTATTCACTAATTCCATTCGAAAAATTATCATCCACAATCGATTGATCATTGTTACCTTAATGTAATTTGACACAATACAATACCAATGTGTTGAGTTGACAGCCAAACATTATTTGCTTTTAAGCCACAGCACCATACATTCACACATACACAATCACAAATAAATATATACATATATATTCACATACAACTACATACATTCATCATATATTTCCCTTTCTGCCATGTAAATTGATCTATTTCTATCAATAGAACCACCACATTTACCATCACTCAACACATACTCTCTGTGCCGTTAGTCTACATAGGGGAACTCTCTCAACTTGCCTCAGGTACAAAACCGTCATTCAGTATGGCAGGTAAACGCGTGTGTGGAACCCCGTGGATATATCTTCAGTCTACTCTCTCGCTACTGATGTGGTCGCTCTGTACCTCGCACACATATACACTTACATAATATAACATGTATTTGTATGTATATACATACGTACATACGTGGCGTTTATGTTCGTTGATGCCTTAAGGCCTCATCAACACCAACAATCTCTCTGTCAAATACATACCAACACATATACAAACATATTACATACACGAATATAAACACAAATTTGTGTCTTTGATAACGATCAAGAGCCCCATCTTGCATTGTACAAGTTTGCCCACTCGTAAGTAATTTTCTATTCCACGAGACTGATTCTATAGGGACCACAAAAGTCTCGGGCGTCACTTTTAATCTTGTACTCTTCTCATACTCCCTTTTCTCCTCTTTCTCATACACATTATCATCGTATTTTTCAGCTCTTATACTCTTCATTCATTTTGCTTTAATCTTGGTTTTTGGATGGATGTTGGTTCTTGGTACCGTTCACACAAGGTCCACTCGTAATTAAACACAATAATGTTATGGGAGGAGAAAGGAGATGAAGGCAAAGAGGCGCGGTTATAACCGGACAACGGCCTCACTGTTTGTACTATATATTCATCATCATTCAAACAAACACACATTTATATACGCGCACATATTTACATATAATATTTCATATATATACATAATATATACGTATATACATATAAAATCAAAGAGATACATGGGCATTATACACCGGCATTAAATGTGTATACAGGATGTGTCATGTTTAGTTTCCGGACAGGATAACGTTGAATGACTTTCTGCAAACGATTTTCTTCTACAATTATTCAAGTATGACATCAGGTAATGGGTGCTCCACTCATTATGATCAACATACTCTATGATAAACAAATGAATCAATAAGATTACCAACAATCGAGTGGTAATAATGGACAAGAGGAAAAAAGAGAATTAAAATACAACGAGAGAAAAAAAAAATATTAAATACAAAATGAATATTAAGCATTGTATTTACGAGTGAATGAAACAGATGTAGCCTTCAATTTTAAACGGTGGGCTAACAATTTAATATACGGTCCGGGTGCTACTGCTGCTGCTGCTGCTGCTGCTGCTGTTGCTTAGTGGAAGTGCAGCTAGTGATGATAGTGGTGGTGGTACAATCAGGTACGCATTCGGAAAATTACAGGGCACGTCGCAAAGTCCAGTGGTGAACTGAATATTTTTTATTTTCGTTACAGAGCAACATCAGCGCCCATTTGAAATGTCACTTACTATATAAATAACAATCATAATCATTCAATTACGTTGCGTGACAAGCGAGAGTCGTTGAATAGCGGTTGGAGGATCAGAGTGCTCAGTAATTTTCTTAAAAATTCTAAAATTATTCTCACTACACGCCACACAAACAAGCATTTAATAAAAAAATAAATAAATAATAAAATTAAATTAAATAAAAGAATTGAAAAATGTCAAGGTGACGATTTCAACACTTTTGAGATCAGTAAAAAATGGAAATCATATTTAAATTATCATGATTTACCATGTGGATCACGGAATGTATATAGATTATAAACAAATGTGTGTAATATGTAAGTCAAAATATATAAAAAGGAGAACTTTATCGATGAAGGTATGTAATAAAAAGTGAACAATCAGGGCAAATCCAAACAGAGAGACTCTTCTCTAACAACAGCGCGCTGGACCATGGGTGCTAGGTTTACCGGGCTCGAAGTTGGCCGTCTCAGATTACATCGTGTCACTTCTCCAACTCGCTGGCACACTGCTGGCGCTTGTACCCAGCAATACTTGTCGTGCCAAACGCCATAGCCAACACGACAACATGAGTGTTAACATGCTGTAGCTCAAAGCCTTCGAACACCCTAATCGTCCAATGTGTGCGGTCGATGGCACGATCATCGTTTGTGAATTGACCCACGGACTACATGTAAATAGTATTATATATATGTACGTAACCATATACAATATACATATACCATCTTGTTTCTATTATAATTTTATATAATAAACATAATAATTCTGATCTGCTTTCACTATCATATCAGCTGATGTCATCCGTTAATATTAAATGATTGATTGTATTATAATTTGTGAAAGGAGAATTTTTCTCAATAGAAAATTTCTCTTTATAAAATGTTATATTGATGAAAGCGCGTTTCAAGTATTTTTTATCATGGATTATTTTCGTTTTTCATTTATTATTTCTTTTTTTTTCTCCACTGTCAGACCATTGAAATGATACTTATGACTGGATTAGGCTGCGGTATGTATGCAGCTGAGGTCCCAATTCCACACAACACTGAATCCACGTCTCTTGTGCCGTTGGTTTACTCGAGCCATAACGATTTTCACTGGCCACATGAATATATGTATATATATATAAACATAAATATTTTATGACTGCGTATATAGTTACATTATATCACGACTAACTGCAATATATTTCAAGTGCAATTATCAAATTCTCTCTTCTTTTGGTGGAATGAGATAAAAAATAAACAAAATGAACAAAAAATAAAATAAAAAATATACATGCATATATATATAAAGATATATTCATCATGTAGCGAGGCAAAAAAATGTTCATATCCATTGGCGTAATCTGGCAAATAGAGAGTGAAAGAGAGAGAGATAGAGTGAAAAGCGAGAATCGTTTGTGAGGGTACAAGGGAAAAGAGCAGAATGTCGGCTGGTGGCCAATCCCCTTGCTGATCCGTTTATGACGAGTGCAGTGTGTGTACTGCGCTGATAAAACTGGCGAATAGAGAAAATCCGGCCAGATGCCAGGATCATTTACACAATGTGACATTCACGAGAAAAAGGTAATGATAGAGTCGTCGACGCATATAATATATAACGATGGACTGCACACAAATGCTGGCACTCGAAGTTATTATTCAAACATCATAAAGAACAAAAAAATAAAAAAATATGATAAATGAATGAAATAATATTTATTTTTGTAAGTAGATATAGGTATTATACTTTTGTGCATTGATATGAGAATATATAATAGTCGTATTATTTTCTTATCGGTGAAAATAATAATATGCTTTCATGTACGGAGTGAGAAATAAAGAGAGAGAGAATGTTCATGTGTCGCAAATTTAATGCAAAATTACTAGCTATATGGCAATTCAAGAAAGTCCTTATTACCACCAATCGATCTCTATAATACTCGCAAGACTGATCAACATTGTTACGCACAATTGAATCTCAAAATTAGCTACACTCCATCGGCAAAGTCCTCGAGTATGTGGCGTTTATCCGGATAATTGAACACCCTCAGAATCCCAACATGATTCGCCGTATCCGTTTCTACAGTACATCAATCATGTATATATGTGTGTCCGGCTCATTTGCCTCAAATAATAGTCAACTCAATAGAACATACTATTGAACGAATTTGAAAAAAAAATAAATATATAATTCAATATGAAAATTAAGGTAGGGCAATCACAAATATGTTCCACCCTATACATTCATATTAAATTCCTATAATATATCTATAATAATATCATTTTACTTTCGATATTCCATTTATATCAATCAAATTATATTATATATTCTAGTGACAAATAATTCTCAGTAAAATCAAACCACAATTGCAAATACCAATAAACCCATCTTGCATTGATAATTACTTTGTCGTATAGTCATTGTCTTGTCCAATTCAGTTGGTATAGGTTATACAGGTATATATTTGTACCCAATAACCTACCTTCGACGATTCCTGTCACGGGATGCATATACACAACAGTATATACAGTATATATGCAATGAAAGCACACAATGGTATGCGCAACCGTGCTCTCAATATATCCAGCAACATAAACGTATTCTCTCCCGGACTACTTCTTGCATCTTACATATTATCTATTCAATCATCATCATAATCATAAGACACCGCATACAATTTCAATGCAATAAATAATAATATTAAATTTATATATTGTGATATTTAGTGAAAATATATACAGCGGATAATTTGATATAAAAGATATGACAGTATAGTACATTTGTGGACATATGGGATCTATAGACTATATAAATGTATATTTTTAGTATAAATATATATACTAAATCATATGTGTATTTTTACATGGCTATGTATATACATATAGTCAAGCTTGCGATTTTCTAACGCCATTGAACAATGACTCGACGTCAACAATAGCGTCGACTATAGAGTTCAACGATTTCCCCTTTTCATTTTGCAAATGCTCGGGACCCATATATATTCCATTGACGAATAAAATAATAAAATAAAAAAAAAATATGTATAATACATATATATGTATGCATTGATATCAATAGGTAAAACCAGACACAGGGAATGAGATTTACATACACAGACGACGTGTGCGTTACATGATAAATATCATGTATATACGAGATTTATTATTTTAAAAATAGGGGAAAAAAAAAAATTTGTATATAAAGTGAAATGACAATCAAAATTTATTGCTGTTTGAGTGATATAAATTTCTTTCACTCACATGGTATATATATATAGCAGTGTGTTCTCTGTCACAATGATAATTATAACGTGAAACAATTTCACGAGTGTATACCACGGGACATTAGCGTATTCAAATTAGAAGAGAAACACAATGAGGGGGTAGGGCCAACCGCCCAAGTAGCGGCGGCGTATTGCGGCGAGTCGTAATTAGTTTTAGCCCAGAGAATAATGAGACGCCGTATATATACGTATACGTTATACATGTGCATGTATATGTACTCGTATACAGTGCCTATGTGTATGAACGGTTGACTGTCGTTTGAATTGTGTATATATATATATATGCAAACATGCATACATATATGACGCAAGTATAGTAGTGAAACGTACAACTCTCTTTCTCGTTCCCATCAACCGCGCATATTGAACGCGCGTGCTTTGTGTAATGTTCCATTGCATAAACTTGCATAGAGATCGTATAAAATAAATATCTGTACACAGATCTATTCGTCCATCATATTGTTATGAGTATATGTACATAGTATCTCGTTCTTTTCGTATGACACAGACAATTTTTACGTATAAGTACAAGAAATAAATTTATTCAATAATTTATTTAAACGAAGACATAAATAAATGAATGAATGAATGATTAAATGAATGAATAAATGAATGCATAATCAAATAAATTTATGAAATTATAAATATTATTAATTCCAATAAAGACAAAGAATTAATAATTCATTGATAGATAATAGATATTTTATAAAAATGTTGTTATAACGTGTCCATGCCTGTTACTCTATACCCATCACGGATTCTTTTGCGTTGGTTACGATGTATACCGTGCAAATGAGGATGTCTCTCGAGACGAATAAAAAAAGTGTGTAAAAGAAGGAGGGCGATTGACGACCAAGGGTTTGAGGTAAGTAATTCGATATGAAATTTCTTAGAGGGTGACGTGATCCCCGCGAAAACGGCTGTCAATTCTACACCGTCTGCTGCCATGGTTAAGTACAACCATGGAATATATGTATATGTGTATGTATATATAGAAGATGTGTCACCCCTCTCTCGCGCGTTCATCGACATATCTCCTTCCTCTTCCCCCTGGAACACCTATTTCACTACTGCTTCCCTCCATCACCTTCCTTATATTGCCCTCTCCTTAAGACTTATTTTATTTTCTGGTCTTTTTTTTTTTTTTCCTTATTCTAATTTCTTTCCCCTCATAATATAACCCTTCTCACTTCTGTGTATACAGTAGCCGCCAAGTGAATTTAAGTCACGAGAGGTGTCCCCTTCCATTGACTCCTGTCGGGAACATCCGATACTACCAAGGACACCTCGCCAAGTGTGGCTGATGAAGCGTCCATGTTTTTCTTTTTGTGAATTTACATATCCGTATATATTTATATAAACTTGTTGTTTTAATTTTTTTTTTTTTTTTATATTAATTTTTAACACAATACGCTTTGTCTACTTTTAACAAAAGTATCTCTTCTCTTATTATATAACACCCTTCTCGATGACTTTTAGAGTATAAAATGGCACATTGCTGCCATGTTGGTTGTATAAGTTCTGGATGGATGGATGAGAAAGAAAAGAAGAAGGGGTTGCAGAGAGAATAAAATAAGGAAAAAAAAAAAACAAATGCGATAGAGAATATAAGCGTACTTTTTATAGTTGTACGTCGATTACGATGCGTATACGGAATGGTGGGAGGTGAAGTGGAAGATGGTGAAGGATGGGCAAATGGGCTCTCGAGTCTTTGACGATCATGGCCACTGCAAGAAAGCATAAACGACGCCGGAAGAACCATACATCGTTTCTGCCTTGTCTCCAATGCGTGTCTGGATGAGAATCTTAATGCTCCCACTGGCGATAAAATATTTCAAGTGTACACCCATCCTGCGTCTATATCGTATATATTTTCCCCTTATACCTTAAAATATATATATATCACGACTGAACAGTTTTGTTGAGCGGTTATGTGCCCCCCAAGCATCATCACCAAGTAAACAGGGTGAAAAACGATTTGCGCATATTTTTTTTATACACATTTTTATATATAAAACAAAAATATATATATGTATGTAAGATTGTGAGGAAAAAGTTTGGGAAAATGTGCTATTTTTGCATCTGCCTTCTGTTGTTCAATCGATTAGAAATTCTGGGGGAAATGAAAGTGCTTGCACAGTTGACAGAGAATTTATTTCGTGTAAAGTAAATATAATAATAATAATAATAATAATAATAATAATAATAATAATAATAATAATATGAAATATAAGTTGAAAATAGCAGTGTATGTCATTCAAATATTGACATCAACAAATTCTATTGATATGACAAGAGTGAAATTGAAAATTTTCATTTTTATATTATTATTCATATCGTGATTATATTATTATTATATTTATTTATTTATTATAATAATAATTATTATTATTAATATTATTATTAGTGTTATTATTTATTCTTTTATTTTTCTAGTCATTGTAAGTATATATTTAAAAAAAAAAATTCTTTCCCACTGACTCGACTAAATAGACATCAATAATTCAAGTTGATATAAAAATTCTCCAAGTCATCTTCAGTTGAATTTTTTTTTTTTTTTTTTTTTTTCCATTCCTTTGTAACGATCTTTTACAGAAGATGATAATAATAGCAATGGAATTCTTTCATCGTGACAGCATTCCACAACCAATTGTATAACCTTCTAAAGTCACCTCTTGTTTGAAGGGGTTTTTTTCTTCTTAAAATTTTCCGGTGGTATTTCATGAAGAGGGATGATGGATTTTTTCTTTTACTTCATTGAATCTAAATTGCCACGAAGATTAAGAAAGATATCTATACTATTGTTATTGTATGTAAGAAACGATGAAAAAAAAAAAATGATAGAAGAAATGAATTGAAAAATATGAAGATATGGCGAGACAATTACAAAGATATTATTTTCTTGTTTAATATGTCATATTTATTTTATTATCAACAACTTAGCGGTGAGTTTATGTTTTATACTCACTGCTATAAGTGTATATATGATGATCAAACTCACACAATCATCAATTTTCACTTGGATCTCATACTCACAGATACTTATCTGTCACTGCTTTCCACTTTTATGGCTTATTTTAATTGAGCAATCATGAAGACGTACATATAATTCGATGGTAGTTCATGAGGCAACAAATGACGGGATTCCCGCAGCGCAAAGTGTCTTGAACAATGAAGACATTTTCTTCAAGGTATAGGTGTTTGAAACGTAAAACAAACGCACCGCGTTTGGTTCATTAAAACGTTTAACACTCGTCGTATAATCGATTATTTATTATTATATTCAAAACTGGAAATGTGGCACTGCGGTTGGTCTTGACACATATATATACACATTATATATATACATACACAATAAAGACATTTCGCAAAACATTACAATTCATTTTTTGCATCATCTCACATAGTTATATACATATTAATATTAATATTTATATCCAAACGAGGACTTAATTAAAAATATGACTCTAAATAAAAAAAAAAAAATCTTTTTTAACCTGCCGTCAAATCTAATCTCAAAATAAATCTGTGATATTTATATACTCATATGAATTCATTTACGATGAATAATTTGCCAAGTATATTAACGTATACATATAATTAAAGGTGTCGAGTTTTATCCCATTTGGGTTACCCTTTTATCGCTAAAATAACTGCTTAACGACAACATGTACCGAAATGAAAGTAGCCAATCATGAGATATATGACGCCCACCGCGAATGAAACAGTCCGTAATTATATCTAAACGATCATTAACCATCGACACATACACAAAAATAAACCCACCATACATACACATAAATACATATATATCCAGATAAATAAATACAAATAGTTAATTCAACAGGTTTTTCTCACCAATTTTTAATTAAAAAGAAACTTCATTTTTCAAATATAACATAATTGTCAGCCATAAAAATAAATACAGAATCTATAATATTATTTATTTATTTATTTTTTTCTCAATTATCATTAATACACATTAATATATATTATCATGCTTGACTACATTTTCATCTATTTACACATACATATATATCCATATAATACGAATTGAGAAGTTCGACGAGTTAATCCTCATGTGGTTTGCACCGCGACAAAACCAACTACTGTCTGAGGTTCGTTAACGATCCAAGCGTATATAACATTGCCAACAACTGTATCTACTTGGTATATAGTGTCTGTATATGCATACAATTTATAAATATATATACATCTTGGGCGCGTCGGTAAAGAGCTCATTGGTATATAGAATAATATCCACATTGCGGTGGACAAGTGGCGTGTGTACAAGCGTGCAAAACGCACACGAATATATATCCAGCTTATTTATATATTTATTTATATATATGTACATACATATGCATATGTTCATATATGTATGTGCGTATGTGTATATGCAGATATAAACGACAAACGATAATGCTCTGGTATTGCCTTTATATCTATATAATATAAACATCCACGCGAATGAGTCCGGTACTTTATACAGCCCGTAACTTGGCATTGAGTCGAGAGTGGCCGTGGAATGTAACGCATTAACGTTATAGATACTGCGACGACATTGGACATGGAGCCTTCGCCAACGATTTAACGACTGTGATCACTAACTCTTAAATATCTCGCATTTGTATTGCACCGCGTGCACTGCCTCACTCATTCCTGCTTTGTGTTCATTTTATCATTTGCATTTTGTTTTTAATATTTCTTTCATTTTCTTTTTTTTATTTGCATTTTATTTTCATTAAATGTAAGTACAGTATAACCTAATCATGAAATTCACATTGAATAAAAGCTTGTGATAATATAATGACCGAGACAGGAATGTATGTAATACATAAATAATAATGAGGAAAAAAATGAGAGAGGAAATTCTTCATTTGAGAATATTAATTAATTTAATATTTTTTTTATATTTTAATGTGTATTATAGGTTGGAAATGTTAATGGACGTTGAGATATTATGGGTTATTTATTATGGATATTTTTGTTTTTGTCTCTATAAAATACTTTTCTTTTTTAAAAAGATATAAAATCGAATTTAAATTGATAACAGGTATTAAGTGAATAGTGAATATGTATTTTACATGGAGATGTGATTTATAAATTCTAGGAAATTATTTACGCTAGTATTTTCCTGAACGACATATAGAAATTAGTGAATATTATTTGTGGAGCAATTGAAAACTTTCTACTCTCACAGCTGCACTTTTAAAACAGTTGATTCATTTATATAGCTGCAAGCTAACTGAATTTAATTCCTGATCATAGCTATCAATACTTAATAATATAACCGTCAAAGTTAATTTATATACTCCAAAAATGTGCGATAGATAATTATTTTATTCTTCCTAGACCTTTATAGAATATAAATTTAACAATGTGACAATTGCCAGAGGGAAAATTGTTGAATAAAAGAATAAAAAAGAAAAATCAATAGTGAATTTAAGGAAAGTGACTTTGAGATAGGTAATATATATTATAGAAGGTGGTAACTTTACTGGATGCGCGCAGTAAGCGACGCTACCCGACCATTTGACGTTACAGTGAAAGCATGAGAAACGAGCGAATTATGCGCCCACCAACCATAATTCATGTCGTGTGGAACTCTACCACAAGGATTAGAGGCGGCACACTCGCTTCAGGTCTTGAAAGACATATATATACATATCTACATATATCCATACATACATACATACATACATATACATTATACCTACATCTCAAAGAGAGAGTATAACAGGGAGCATTAACAAAATGTTCGAGAAATATATTTCCAATGGTGGCAAGATGAGTTAAACATAATAATAAAAAGGAATAAATACCGACGACGACGACGACGTAATTTGAATGTGAAACAAACCGTTTCAAATCAATGATCTTAGCTGTACTGTGACTGATTGAAACCCTAACTTATGCACACGAAAAAAAAAAAAAAAGAAAAAATTAAACAATAAAAAAGATGGAAAGAAAAAAATTTAGGATAAAAAATAAATATGTATATTTCTATTCATATTTGTAATATATACATACGGTTATTTGCCCTTTCTCCATAATTTCAATAGCATATAGCCCTACTGTCATCAGGTTCATCGACATTACACATAAATGTCGTCCATCAACATTAAATCCTATACACAAAACTTTTACATAACGTCCGTTGAGTCTATGATTAATAAACAGGAGGAGGAAGTCAGGTGCTGAACGATAACTATTTCCTAACCACGTACATCTCCGTTACGAAGCGCACGAGTCCAAGAATTGTCACTCATCATCACTCAGCAGGAAGTGGTTACACATTGGATATATGTATATAAAAAATATATAAAAAGCCCAACCCAAAAATCTTCTTTAATCTATTATATATACACGCGATGAGCCATCAGCCATTAACTCTGTTAAATTTTATATCATAATGCTCGCGTGTCTTGTACAAAAACACGTGGGCTGAACATCAATTTAATAATAGAAATTTTTGAAGGTATCGAAAAACGAGTGACTATATATACACGACTGTTTTAATAATCAACAGTCCATTTGCAAAGAATAAAAATAAATATAATTCTCTCGCCCTTTTACTTATATTAACTGATGTTCACATCAGGTATATAATTTGATAATTTAAAAAATAATTTATTCTGTATAATAAATCAGTTGAAATTAATTAAATGTTATTAAATTTATATACAATATATAAAAGGACACATAAAGACAAATGAAACATTTTACTTCTCAACAAATTTATTCTTTAATGTTTCGTTCCCTCGTTTCCAATTACTTCAAGTATACTTTTTAGTTTTTTTTTTGTCTTTCTTTGTTTTTTTTTTTCTTTCCCTCACTCGCCCTCACAGTCTTTATTTTACTCTTACTCTTGTTCACTCCACGGCTCGATGAACCAATAAGTGGTTGTCCAGAAAAGGACTTTTCGAACTAATGGCTAATCGACTTGCGAGCACGTAACTATACTCTGACCAAGCCACATTTCTAGTATAAAGTAGTATATATATCGACAACACGATAGAGGGTTATCCACTGGAAGAGAAGCACTCGTTTTATCCTCCTTGATCGCCGGAAAAGTATCTATACATATAGATATATATTCCAATACATTATATACATATATCAACATCAATCAATGTATCTTTACTCAATGTTCGGTAATGTACTTTTATTTTATTTTCTTTTAAAGGTGTTTGCAACTTTTTCATCATCAATCGTCTTGAATTATCTTCATTCATCGATTAGATATATAGTAGTAGTAATTGAGTAAAGTGTCGATTAATTGAGAATGAAATTCAACGCGGTTGGCAGCGAATCCTGACACATTTATACTGTATTAGATGTATGATAGATGAATGAAGAGACGCAAAATGGGCAATTCTCCGGAAGCCATGCCCACGCGGATGTATATATATATGTATATATACTCTACATGTGTGTATATGGATGTGTATATGTCAGACACGGTAAAAGTAATAGGAAAACATGATGTTTGTAGCCCTCCCCTGAAGCGATATTATATACATGCGCCATGCAATTTATTATATGAGCTGAACAGTTTTACTTTTACAACATATATGTATGATGTATATATTGTATATTATATATATGTATATATTTATGTGTATATGTATGTATTCATATTCCAATGTTGTATTTGAACCTTTCAATATTGGCATTTTATTTTATTTTATTTTTATCTTTAATTTTTATTATTCTCGTTGATAAAATTATTCTTGACCTTTTACACCGCGAATAATCGTGCTATGAATTTTACACTTGACTTTGTGATTTGCTACGCACTACTATATACCTCAAGACAATAGCCATGGATATATAACTGACGTTATACCTATACATATATAAATATAAATGTGTATATGTTCTGTGTATTGCTCAGACTAAATTCCAAGCTTTTAATAAAGGATTGTAAAAGGGCTTTCTCATTGATTGAAAGGCGTGAAGAGTGCATTGCACGATCGTTAGACGTGCATTTTCTCTTGCGACTATACACACCACGAGAGTGCTTGTTGTGTACATTCGGCCACAAATCACACGAAATGGTTGAATGAGAAAGAGAGAGGAGAAACAAGCTGACATTACTATCGAGTCGTTCGAGAGACAGCTGGCAATAAACCTTTCGCGCTTTGGTTTCACCTCATTCTCTGTAGCTATATAAAGGTATTTCAATAGGGATAAGAAGAGTTAGTAGTTGAATATGTACATTCATGTATATATGTATGTATAAATACGATATACATTGAATTTTCTATTTTAAACTTAATGAAAAAGTGAAAGAAAAAAACTTTATTAATTCTCCATGGGGCTTATTTATTTATTTTCTCACATATATTTATATAGATCTTATTGCTTGATATAAATATACTGCAGGGAATACATGTATAATACGATATAATAATACATGTATTTGTATATATAATACTTATATATGTACATATCATACGTTCGAATGATCATTTTGCGAAGATGGAATTCGATTGCGATATAAAGAGGATCGACAAAGGAATGAATTAAATAAAATAAAAAAAATTATGAATAGAGAGACAGAGAGAGAGAAAAGGTAGAAAAAAAATATATAAAACATTCCTTGTTCGCGCAGCGTGGCATAAGTTAATCCGTTAGTGTTTTGATCGGCTTCGTTACCGGTTCCAAGCGAGCGTGAAATGTTACATGGCATTCAAGGTGTGGGGCGGATCTATCAAAGTCATCGTGGTTGAACTTACCTCGATGGACCCACCATTTCTACATATCGCATATGAACATACATTTATACACAATGTGTATATAATATAGACGTACAATAACATGAAAAATAAATTCACCTAGATAAACCGTAAGTCTTATAAGAAAAAATAATTTTTTTTTCTCCATCATTTCCTGGTTACATATAAAATATTGACAACGTAAGTCAGCTATAAGCCAAGGTCGTTCATTACTTTGAATATTTCTATACATCCGCTTTTATTATTCTCTTCCTTAATGACCCAGATAACATTTAAAAATAAAAAAAAGAAAAAAAAAAGTGTAATGAAAGTATATTACTTTGTAAATTATATTTATGCAGTATATTATACGTATATATATCGTCGCGTGTGCACTCACGCGCATTGAATGAGGGTTATCATCACCGTTGTTGTGTTGTTGTTGATGTTGTCGTGGCTGGTGTTGTCTCCATCTCCTTGCTCATAGTATAGTTTGTCGTGTATCCTCAATTATGCAATTATTCGACATTGCCATCGGGCAAATAAAAGAGAGGTGTGATCGATATCGCGCTCAACGAACAACGAATGTATATACACCAGGTTAATAAGCTGAGGTCAATTGCCTGAAGCGATAAGTGTAGGTATATAGAAACAGTGAGATAGAGAGAGCGTTAAACTGAGCTGTGTGGCAAAGTATCTTCCCAGAAGTCGTTAAAAGCATCCCTCAGGTGCATACGCCGTCAATAATTCGTGCGTTATCGTCTCGATGGAGTAATAAACGCTCTTTTACCCTTTCTCTTGAGTCTCGTGAAGAAATGATAAATCTATATAGTTAATATAACGTTTGAACGTGCAAAAAGTCGTACATATATACATTGTAAAATATATAATCAAGACTGTAATACTCTACAAAAGGATTTATTCAACAAAAAAGTCACTAGCGCATGAAACTATTTTATATTTATATACGTGTATTATTTTAGAATCATATTATTTATTCAATCTTACACAAAACCATATATACATATACATATATGGTGGTGCAATTATTCACGATCGTGAGAGACAGGAGGATTAATCGCAGCAATCGATAGTTGTACACGTCGTTTAATTGGCACCATCACTTGACGTATCTATTAATGACTATGCGAATTGAATGAGTGAAATATGAGATTTGGCAAAACGAGAATTCATATGAGAATTAACAATTGCCATACATATTTATACATACATATATATTAAAAGTTGACTTTTTATATTGCAAAACGTCGTACGACAAGACGCAGAGCTGAAACACGATGAGAATAACATTGCGAAAAGTTGATATCGTTGTGAAAGAAAAAAAAAAAAATGAATGAATAAATGGAGGGAATAAAAAAAAAAATTAATGGGAGAAAAATAAATTGAAACACTGACGAAACGCACGCACGACCGCAAGAAAAATGGTATCTCCTGTTAACGTGACTGTTAGTCACCAGAAATTAATAGCGGCCTCCCTAATTGATACGTAGAATGACTCTTGAATGTTGACTTGTGGTGCTGTGTATGTGTGTGTGTGTGTGTGTGTTATAATATGTGTGTCTTTTCTTTTATTCAACTTTATTCCTTTTCTTTCTATTAATTCTACTGTCAACAATATATACATTCACACACATATGTATATTTAAGTATTCGTATTGGAGTTTCACCGTTCCTTTCATCTTATGCCTATATCTAACAGTGTCCCTTCCTTTTCCTCGAGTTCTTCCTTTTACATGCCGTATATGTCATCTATATAAGTACCTTTAGGCTTCTATATACTATATACCGCTCATCGTACAACAGACACGTACAGAAATGCTGCACTTGTGCGCTTCAAGGATAAAATGTATGCGTGTACGCATGCTGGAATTCACCATGCAATAAGCTGTAATGGTATTAAAAAAAGAAAAAAATAATCTCAATGTGAATGCGCGGCGCTTGGTGCAAAGAGAAATAGCAGCAAAAATAAAAGAAAAAAAAAAAAGAAATAAATAAAACTATAGAGAATTAAATTAGGAAAATAATGTTGTTGTTACCAAGGTGTGTTATAGTACCTATAATATTATAAATAATATAAATATCCATCTAAAATTGCAATTGGAAATCACAAACTTATTTAATAACCGCTATTTCTTCCATGCATATATATTTCACATATATTATATATACCATTTATTCACTTCCTGTATATATATCTCTCTTAATTATTAAAATAATACAATTAAACGTGCTGCAGAGTTATTCACATTTAGATATAAATTTAAACGATTCTGTAACTACATTTATAAAAGTAGAATAATATATAATTAAATATTTACACCGGAAACAAATTGTCAGATCGACGTGTCATGTCCATTAAACCTTCAATATAATTTCGATTCTCTCATTTCCAAGCTAAGATATATATGAATATATATATTCATATATATACTCTCATATAAATTTTGGCATTTCTTTTTTGGTTCTTTTGTGAAAAGTAATATCATGCTCCATAAACTTCGCGGTAGCAGATTCCCGGCAAGCACTCAAGTCAATTTACGATCTCTGAAGTAATCCGGCCATTCTGGCATATATAACAGTATAGACACACACACACACACGTATGTACACGTACATATACATATTATATACAGATATAATCTCTTAAAAATGACTTCCACGAAATCAAACGTCTCTTTCAATCAACGTGCATTTATACATATATAAGTTTACATATTCTCCATATAAATACAAAATTATATTTGAATTTTTTCGTAAAAGTGTTAATTGCATCGTTATAATAATATATAATTTTAATATTTACAACCTCGAATATTTTTTTCATCACTCTTCAATTATATCTTACAATATTGGTCCCATTTTTTTTTTTTTTTTTTTAAAACGAAGAAGATATATACATGTTAGCATGGCATGATTATTGTTTACACGTATAAATATATATACAATATAATGCTTTTATATTTATATATGTATACAGCTGGGTTGTATAACAAGAAGGAGGTATGTTCTGCAACGTGAAGCGGACGCGTGAATGGCGATGGTTTAATAGTTTATTTTGCAAAGCTCACCGCGCGCGAAGCCGTAAAACAGCTCTCACGAGAGTTCGGGCGATAAATGAAGCCACCGATTTAGAAGTTCATGCACGCTGCGTGACCACGTGATTCTCCATTAAAGTATACACTTAAAATCATCGAGATATGAATTGTCATGCAATTTATATATACATAATATATTTAAGAAAGACCTTATACACAATATAATCAATCTGATATTTTTTTTTTTTTTGTTGAACACTATAGTTATATATAATCATTCAGAAAAAAATAAATAATAATGCATTATCATTGGAAATGTATATTTCTTTTTGGTATTTATATATTATTTAGTTATTTATTATGATTATTATTATTATTATTATTATTATTATTATTATTAATTTTTTATATTTTAAAACTTTAACGAGTTTTCATTCTTATGAATGATATATGAAAAATCGCAAAATATATATACGCGAGAATAAAGAAAAAATAATATAAAGTAAAAGAAACTTTATTTTTTTTTTTTTTTTTTTTTTGTTGCTTGACAAAATAAACTTTACGCCACCACGCGTACAGTACTTTTCTTAAAAGTCTGAGATATATACCCAACCTATCATGCCATCTCCAAATCCGGAATTGTATATATACAATCGACCAAAAGTTTAAAACTTTCCTGGTAAAAAATAAAATGACTATTATATAAACGCGCTGTGTATGTATACGTATGTATGTATCTATAGATATCGTTTGAAGCTTGCGGCGACGGCGGCATCGTCGGCGTCTGTGCATTGTAACCAATGACGACGAGGGAAATTTATTTAGGCAACGATTCTGAAAAGTCGCGCAAGAACTGCGCCACAATGTATACATATATGTATTTTATGTATCTACACAGATAGTGATAGAACACTCTGGTACATTGTATATAAATATATATTCATATACAGATCACAAATGCGCCTACACAGACAGACAATATGTATATATACATGTACGAACTTATAAAAGAAACATCTCCATAAGACTTCGATATATATCCATGGCGTTCACGATCATCTTTGTCGCTGTCGTAAACTTTTGTCCCTCATAAAAATCATTTGTAATTGCTTGAAATAATATCCGCAGGCGCGTGCGCACTAGTTAAAAATTAAATATTCTGAAAGAAGAGAATATATAAAAAGATAATGAATTATTTTTCGTCTTTATTATATATAACTCATATAATAAAATAAGAAAAATGATTGTGAATTAATTCACAGTATATATATTTAATATTCATCCATAAAGAAAACTAATTAATACATAGATAATATTTATTTTGAATGTTTATATATAATCGACAAAGATATCATTATGAGGTAACAGACCCACCAATTAAATAAACGATCGATGTTTATATCGTTGCTTGCAGAATGTTATCGTATATATATTTATATAAATTACGACTACGAATATTATACATCTCTACTCAATATTAATAAGACGATGATGTATGAGTTAAAGATAATAAAGAAGCGTACTGTGGTTGTTGCAACAAAGTACAAGAGCAATCGTATTAACGATCAATTGGAATACACCGCGCGGCATTTAGGGTCCTCAGGACATTCTTATGATCTCAAATGGCCGATTGGCCGGGCCCACCTCTGGAGAAACATTATTTAATGTCGAACTAGAATTTCATATGTATCCATATGTATTGCCATATTGTGTCACTCTGTGCGGAGCAAGCTCGCAATAGAGTAAATATGTATAAGAGAGAGATAAATAATAATAAGAGGAAATAATAAAGAGAGATAGTTAGAAAGTATATATGTATATGTGCATGTATGTATGTTGTTTATCACTATATCGGTGAACTTAAAGGTAAAAACGTCGTTGAGACTACGGCGCCATGTCTCATTGCCTCGTATTCTACTCTTGTTCTCCCTGTCTCTCTCTCTCTCTCTCTCTCTCTCTCATTCACTCACTTTTATTCTTTTCTATATATGTTTAAGGTGGATGACGTTACTTTTACGATTATTTATAGCCCTGAAGCACTCGAAAGTGTCGTCGTAGTCGTCGGCCTCCTCGCGAGAGATAAGAGAGAAGTAAAGCTGGAACAAATTTCTTTTTTTCTTTTTTTTTTTTTCTCTCCCTCTTTTCATCTCATTTTATCTCAACTTCGCTTCGCGTCCAACGTTAGTATAGACCATCGCCACCCACACATTTTAACTTAAACGACATCTCTCTGTGTATATTTTATTTTATTTACCTTTTTTTTCCATTATTTTTGTCTTTTTTTTTATTTTTCATTTCTCTTTATTTTTGTTGGTTAATCTATACATCCCAACTTTTCAACATATTGAAGCCGGTTCTGTGCTCAATTCAAGGTTAAACTAATGATTCAAATATAGTCATCTTATCGTTCTACTCACAATTTCATTTGCATTGATAGCCTAATACCAACTAGTAGATCTGTATATTTATATGTATTTGGATATAAAATCAACGGACTATATACTATGTATGTCACTCAATGGTTATAATACTAAGGATTCAGACTTATAAAATGTTATTTCTGATTTTTAACCGTTTTCTTTTTGTGCATATATTCTTTAAATCGATTTCGATATGTTTCATCGACACAGGATTATAAATGTACGTCATTAAAAAAATCCCCTGAACCTGTTTTTAAAAATTTTCCCCGTTGACTCACGAGTACAAGTTTAGAATATATATCTGTCGTGTTCTCGATCGCGATCATCCAAGAGGAAAAGGATTTGTCATATGGTCAACACATACAAAATTTACATATATATACATTATACATATACATATTTTTTGTGTATATACATGTGTATTAGTTTGAGAATGAATTTTATCCTGCAATCAATTAGAATTGCAAATTCAATTGACACAAATATTTTTCAACACTTATCTGTCTGTTTTTTTTTTTTTTTTTTCCTTTACATCACTGTGTATAAACATTACACACATGTAAACGTACAAATATTATGATAAATTATACATATAATGATAAAGATTCATAAGTTTTGCGATAATGTAAATATTTTTTTTTTCTTTTCTCTCCTATATAAATAAAATGAACTCGGCCAACTTGTGAAATCACATGTTCACAACTGATGTTAAAGATTAACGTCAAGTCTTTCTACGCATAGCTGATAGTTTACTTCAACCCTCAATTATACTTTGGAGAAGCGAAAAAAAAACAAAATAAAAAAATAAGAAACACGAGTGGGCGCGCGATGAAGAGCATTCCAAGGAGCACACCACAATCAACTTTTCTCTCTCACTGCAAATTTGGACACGTCCACATCAGTGAATATAAGTATTATATATATACATGTATATATAAAATATCTTCTTTTTTGATTCGTGTCGCCGATTGGGAATGACGATGCGGATTAACGTCACACGTGGAGACGTTTAGCAGTGGTTAATACGCCTGTTTCAAAATCTTTTTCTCTCGTCACCTCTAATTTTTGACGAAGCCCCCTCAGCCTTCATGTATATAAATTTTTTTTTTTCTTTCTGTTCTTCTTGTTACTCGGCTGCTTTTGCTCATCTACCACTGTTTCAAATCTCTCTCTCTCTCTCTCTCCCTTTACATCGTAAAAACGCGATACAATTTCGTTGTCCGCTGCAAAGGTCCACAAGAAACACAAACATACATCCAAGCATATACACATCCACACAAACATATACAGAGAATTACTTGCATCCCATAAATCCTTTCTTACTTACAGCCAAACCACTTTGTTCCACTTTTCTCCTCTCTATTATGTTTGTTTATTGGGCCTTTGTCGCCCAAACAAAGACTATTAAATCGTCTGTTATCGTCTGTTAAATATTTTTTTTTTTTTCCCTCATTCATACCCGCATCACAAACATATATGTATACAGCTATGTATACATATATATAAATTCGCCGTGTGACCAGATAACAGAGAATTTTGCCGTCTCGTTGGAAACCTATTCTTGCAGAGCCACCGTGTAAATACGATTGCAAGAAACGACGTTCAAATGTAAATGAAGTATAGATATTGAAGAAGCAAGAGAGGAGATCGAATGCAATGAGTAAGTGAGAGCCAGCACAAATATTCTCTTGGAGTCACATCGTGATTTCTTGGCACGCAAGCTAACCGCTCCAGTTATCCTGACAAACTAATCGTCGGATCCGGAACTCTGCGTCTCGACGCTGCGAGAAGTCAGTTCCCGGAAGTATCATGGATATATATATCCAAATATATATAGTGTATGCAGATACTCGTTCAATCAGTTTCTTTATGGCTCTTCCCACACAGACATGCATATATTGCATTGATAGTCTTTTAGATGGGTACATAAATCCGACTCTGATATCCCATTTGTATAAATAGACATTATTATACAAGTCATGAAATAAATTGGGGAATAATATGATAATAAAAATTTATGCATTGTATTGGTTTATTGTATTATTTTATAGTGTAATTGATAAGAATGTGATAAATTGAAAAAGATATATATATATAATTTAAAAAGTAAAGAAAATGAATTGAAGGAGACAATTAATTTTCTGTCGAATGAAGAAACCATTGCTACTACAAGAATATATACACACAAAACAAATACTACTCGCACGATCTTATTCTTACATTCCCTTTCGTATTTTTTCATTTAGTTGTTTGTTCTTTTTTTAACGCTCTCTCAAGCGTGCAGCGTGCACCCCTTAGATTATTGTGAGGATACTACACCGTCACTATATATATTGGTTTGAAGACGAGCGAGAAAGCATTACTATACTGCACACCGCGCATTAGTGAATTATGTTTCCTCTTGTGGAGCGCGCGTCGCACACTCGATCGTTCGCTACAGACATTCTCGTGTTTTTTATTTTATTTATTTATTTATTTTTTTTTTTTCAAAGCGACGCTCAACTTTTTTTCCACCTAATGCACTTTATCCCATTGAATCTTCTGTTATATCTAAAATCCATTGGATTCCTTTAACGACTCCTGAGAGCGAAACAGGCAAATAAAATAAAGACGAGAAACTGGCAAAATAAAAAAAAAATTTTTTTTTTGGCGCGTCAAGGTGACGGTCTCCGACGCGCCTATAGGCGTGGTGGTGTATATCTAACTCATATATGAGACGATTTTTAAAGCAAAAAGCATAGGTAGGTATATGTGTAACTGTCTTTTATTTTTTTTTACTTTCTTTCTTCAAACCCCGACAAATAAAACAAAAGGAATGTGTTCTCGTAAACGCGTTAGAATATCGAACGGGTCCAAATCGCTTTGTGTGGTTTGCCGTTCTGAGAAAAAGGAGAGATCTCTCGATCTCGTCGTATCGGGCCCATATATATATACATATAAATACATATACTAGTTTATACGAAGAGAAACGCGCGATCATCGCAAGTATTTGTTTCATTCCCTTCCCCAATACACTAACTTTAATCTTATTCTTACTGTGAAACACACAAATATACGGATGGATATATATGCATTGAATGTATTGCCATGTCGTCTGTCTAGGATCTTGTCAGTGTATTGAAGATTGGGCAGCAGCTCGCGCGTTGCAGGTAGTAGGTAGAAAACGGCGCCTGGGGGTTCTTTGACTAAATAAAAGAATGAAGAGCAGATAAAAGAAAAAAATTGGCATCGTATACACAACACACGCAGGCACAAAAGAATAGAAGGTAAAACTAAAAGAGAAACGAGTGAGAAAATAACTCGTTCACGTCGCGCCTCGCAGAAACGAATAATGAAAATAAAATAACTCCGACTCCAAAACCTTGCTGAAACTTTGCTCGAGCACACACTGCTGGAGTGCGACAGCAACGGCGTCGGCGGTGAGACCGAGTCCGAAAAAAGAAAGAAAAAAATATTTGAATATCCACTCGATCAACATACCACGAGTTTAATCCAGAATAGAAAGAGTTCGTGGAAATATCCATTTGAAATGGTTCCATTTTTACACTTTATTGCCACGATTAAAGTGATTACACTTTGAAAAAACGAACAAAAAAATTCTTAATATATGTGTAAAAAAGTACTTCAATTCGTTTCTTTATTCTGTGACTAATGCTTCTATTATACTTTTTCAAATTACTTCATTACTAATGAATAAACGTTACATATAGACATAATGGTACACAATTAACATTATTTCATGAAATGTGTATAATGAAAATGTCATTGAGTTTGTCAGGAAATCACACACTAACGACATGCCGCGATGTACTCGCGGTACCTTACGTGTGTACGCTCCAGAAAATCCTCTAGCACACAGATAAATATATATGCATATATTTATATTATATACACATATATATATACGTATATTTAACTCTATATATGTATACGCATCATCCTTGTTTGCTCGAATAAGAGAGCCACTCGTGTGTGTACGTAAGCCGCTCGTGTCTTGTTTACCCAGCTCGATCGTCATGGCTTCGTTTAAACATTCTATCGTTCGCTCGTCTTCTCTTCTTTTTTTTTTTTTGTTTTTTTCCGCCCTCTCTTGATCTCTCTCTCTCTCTCTCTCTCTGTCTGTCTTTTCCCTCTTTTTTTTTTATCTCTACGCGACTTGTGCGCGTGCAGCATCGCTCGTGGCACCACCTCAGGTAATCATCGATAAAACATAAAAAGACATCGAGCTGTGTGTATATGCAAATGAAAATACTATGTATATATATATATGTACATATAACGCGATTGTCTACTCTGATATAACAATGATATTGTTCAACTCTTGTGTGTGAATCATGTTTTATCATGAAAAATAATTTATATATGTATATATATATATATATTTTTTTTTTGTTTTTCAAGATTTTTTATAAATCTTCATCATCCCCAATTGCTGGAATTTATTCTCTTCATTCATCGTATGACTAGGCTCCCTTGAACGTTGAATATATAAACACCACTGTTTGATAGCACTGCACAGTGCATCGTGTTCCCACGTTATTGACAAACGGATGCTGCAACCTATAGAGCGGTAAAGAGAAAGAGATACTCCGGTACATGGATATCAAGGTATATATGTATGCATGTATACAGTTTGTTGAGTGTACGGAAATGTCTGTCGTTTGTATTTACCGCGCCAAATGACTCACAAGGCCTATAGCCGGAAATGCTCTAGGAAATTCGTCATTGCTATGGCATTTGATTAATCACAGAGAGAATTGTAAAATATGATAATATAGATAAGATAAAAGCCAACATACGATAAATTTTTCAAATTTAAAAATATTTTTATTTGATATTATCAGATGATTTTATTATATTATTATAATATTATTAAACATCGTTAACATTATCCAAACCACTAGGTTAGCGTAAATATTATTTGTTTTTGCGCTTGATGATTTTCTAGGTTAAACATCAGGCAACGAACAAACTCTGCTCAACTGACATGAGCGCTGTGGCGGCCATACCACATAACCGACATCTCACGATCCTTTTGGTGAAGCGCGGCAACTTCTCCGCCTACTTCCCTTCAATATTCTCTATCCCTATATCGTTATCGCTCTCTTTCTCTTTCACTTTATCTCATCCTCTCTGTTATTTGTTTCACGGGTCGTTGCTTTCGTCTTTCAGTCAGCTGAATTTCGAGAGGAAGAGCTATGATGAATAGAACGAGATAGATTGCCAGAGTTGTGTTATAATACTCGCAGTCGAAAATGATGTTCCGCTTTGTCACGTATAATGGTATCTCTATACGACTCTAATGCGGTAAATGTGTGACTTCTCTATGCGCACTACTGTATATTTATTGTAGCCAACTGGATGTTAAGAGAAAACGCGTTAGTGCTCACACGAAGCGAAGCAATGCACTATATGGTTTGTAGAAAATCTAAATGATTTAAACGACGCATTAAGTGACAAAAAGGGTTTCTATTTTTTATTTATTTTTTTTTTTTCTTTCATATCCAGTTAACTATGAATATGTCACGTTATATAGAATTAACATGCCAAAACAAAAGATGTACACACGCGCATCCGGTCAATCCTATAATCCTACAAATGACTCTAATACATTTTCAAACAGGAAAAAAAAAAGTAAAAATAATATAATCCAAAGTTAAATTTATAATTTTATTTTTTTCGGAATAAAAAATGAACATTGAATATACATCACGTGTATATTTAATTATCCACTCCTAGCTGCCATGTAGTTAATACTTAATGAATAAATCCATCGAAAACCAAACAAAAAATAAAAATGTTTAATGAAACTGTCTCGAATTATCGACACTCAACGTCGAGCAGTTAATTTGGACGTTAACATCAGACGGACATGCGTCAGTACTTATTTGCAATCACACAATATCAATAATTACACTCTCATTCACTATATTATATATATATACACCTGCACATATACCTATAACCATAAAGAATATATCTCTACACAAAAATAAATTCTACATATTAATATCCAAGTGGATAAATTTAACACAAATAAATTATATAAAAGAAGTTGAAATCACGATACACGCACGTGCCCTCACACACGATCAATAAATCAGTATGTATAATGTAGGGAGAGGTGCGGGAGTGGTATATGCACTTAGCCATGGCGTCTAATCTATTATTGAGATTGTCACTGTGTGACAGCGATGGCGAACATTAAGCGAACGTGGCGTTGAGAGACACTAGGATATAATACTCAAACAATCAACCGTACTGAATACGAACACAAATACCTACAAATACATATATATAAAATTGAGGGGTCCATAAAGGAAACAAAGAATATGTATATATGTAGTAAGGGTGAATTCACTATCCCCTGATGAAATCCCATCGCGCCTGTTACACGCTCCTTCCAAACAACGTGATTGATTTCACGATATCAAGTTAAGTGTAACTTACTGCTATTCACTTAATAAACGACCACATGTTCACTACTATATAGAACTTTGTGTGTACTCTCTATCGCAAGCAATATATATTCTAAAGTCAATAACTCAAAGATGTCCTTTACAATATGTCCATTTGTTCATTGGTGTTTGATACTTAAATTTATACATAATATATATTTACAAATAGAAAATTTTATTGATAATTAATACAATTTCTGTCAATTCAAATATCGCACTAAAGATCCAATAGAACTGTCTATTATAACGCATCTTCCACAACATAAACACGCAATATTTATATGTATAATATATATATACACGTGTATGTATTTTATATACATATATAAATTCACGAGCGTTGAAAGATACAAATAAGAAACACGCGTAACACCCTGTTCAATAATAAATCAATGGGTAATTAAAGATTAACGGTATAAGCGAGAAACGGGCGTTCCTTAAGCGCCATAAGTACATATATACAACTATATACATATATATTGTATTATATGAGATACACAAAAAAAAAAAAAAAATATCTACACATACATAAATATACATTTACCTCAGAACCTCTGTGAGAGGCGCGAGACTTGATGTATGAATGATTTGATCAAAGGTTATCCATCATCGTTGCTTCGCCTATAGCGGCGTGAGATGTATGATGGAGCCGCGTGAACGCGCGTCTATCTCTGATTACAACGCGAATATATATACATATATGTGTACATGAATAAAAAAAAAAAGTAATAATAATAAAAACAAAATAAAAAAATAAAGAATAAAAATGTATATAAAAGAAGCTCATATAACCATTGCACACTGTATATATACATAAATACAAGTATGAATTATACATATATGTATTAATCCGCGGTATTATTCCTCGTGAAGAATAATTGACTCGGTGTTATTGCAGCACACTATATATATCCACTGATAAATCCATGCGCGCATCATCTTGTTAATCATTTTCCTCTACCAACGACATAATAATAAACTATACAAATATACACAAGTACATACGGTGTCGTGTCTCACGATAGAATAATAGACATGTATATATGTATACCTGCAATAAGTGAGTGTATATATATATATATATACATATACATATATAAATACATATATATATATAGACGATCGTTGTTGATAATACACGCGCGCGATGGAAACTATCGTTATACTCCAAGATCGTCCAACGGTTTATATATGATCTTCAGTTTATATTTATACTCAATAGATCAATTCTATTGGCATGAATCTCTTGAATTATTATATGTATTGTTTGGTGCGATCTCTATATACATACTCGTTGTTATATAACATTGGACACGAATGATCCCGACAAATATATATTCATATATATATCCATAGAAAAGATATTTATATATGTATATACAGTGAGACAAATGTATATGTACCAATGCTACCTAAACCTGTGTGTTGCCGTAAGGGAGAGACACACAAATAGTAGGTGTATTTACACACACACACAGCCGTGAGTTTATGGTTAAAACGGTTCAATCTCAACTGCGCATTGAGTACAGAGAGGACAAACAGGTCGAAAGAAGGAAATGTATACTGTATGTATATACTATATGTATAGATTGTATATACACCGGATGGGCGGTCTATCGGCCACGATTTCTCGAGGAGTATCGCACGAATTAATGTCAATACTGTTTCCGCATTCCATTGAGTGCGCCTTGCATATAACCGCAAAGTAAAGGGAGTGGTCGTGGTTTAAACTCGTCGGTGCACTCTCTGTCGCATCGGCCGCGAATTATTTCCTATGATCATTTTATTGTAATAATATTTATTTATTTATTTTTTTATCTTTCCTTCTCTTTGTGTTTTTCATATTTGTCTGATGAACTTTTATATTTTTAATGTGCAGGTTAATTTTACGGAATATATTTATTTCTTTGTATTGAAAACAAAAATTCTATACCAATTCTCTTCGTGTATATATGTAATACCTTGCAAGTATCAACCTTCACGTTGAACGAATATGTATACTTATATATATATATATGCTCGTATATCTTCAATGTAAATCCTTCGGTGTACTACCGAGAATCGTGGAACGTCCTTACGGATGGAAATCGTCGAGAGCTTCATGGGTCTTTCTTGTATACATGGTGAGTAAGAGAGTTGGTGAAACGAAGGGAAAAATAAGACGGCGATGGAAAGACACTGAGAGAAGAAGAGACACAACGATGAAGGTAGAGAATATAAGTACTACATTTTTTCTCTCTGTGTTGAGATTGCGGTGCGGTGGATTGTATAGGAGTTGAAGCCAGTAAGGGAAACTAATTAAGACACGGTTAATCTCTCGGAACAGAATTTCATGATCGATTAGCATAGACGATAAAGAATCGCGGGGTGAGTTGGTTGGTTTGGCGTGTGCACGACCTTAATTAGCGTAAGCCAAGTTTCAATTTTTTATTTATTTATTTTTTTCTCCACTGTCTCTTTTAACAGGGGGGATGAAAGGAGAGTGTATATATATTCACTAATGGTGTATAAGTGCATGTTTAAATAAATGTGAATAATATATTAACTCAAATGTATATATTTTACTTGATCTTCAAGTCAATGTAAATTTTACTTAAAGTAAATTTTAAAACGTATAATATTTTATAAGATACACCAATAATTCTTAAGAGTAATTGAAAGGAAGAAAATAATAAATAAGAAAAATAGTGGCGGATAATTTCTAATTAGCAGTACTTTATTTCGCAATGAGTGAAATGAGAATAAAAAATATGTATGGTAATTAATGAGGTAGTCGACAAAGAAGAAGTTGGCGTTTATGCAGTAAGGTTATAAGCTCAACCAGCAATTCATTCTTCATGCGCGCACTCGCATTGCTCAGAAGTGCAATATATATACATACATACATACATACATACATACATACATACAACACTCTAAACCAGCAGAGTTCTTCTATATACTTGCTAGTTTATTTTACTTATTGCGCACCTATAACTTATCAGCGTGAAGACGACGATGGGAGTTATATACACACACAGACACACATACGCACATATATATATATATATATACATACGTATGGTATATATAAATATATAAATAAAATATACGTGAACATATCATATACATGGCATACCAAAGATTGGTACACGCATGTATACGTGAACCGTACATGCCTATACCTTTCGAACATGACACGGTAATTGTTCAGAGTACTTATATGCTCACGTGTCACAATATGGTAATAGCACGCTAGCTAATTGTTCCATTTGCCGACCGCGACCTTAAAGAGCATTAATATTTCTATGTCTATCCTTCAGATATTTTACATTCTTTTTATCAAACTGACAACTCGCAACCTTCAGTCAACCCGGACACCACATCATTTCCCACGAGTTGTTTCTGTAATATTTTTATTCATAATTTTTGCCACAAATAATTTTTCTCATAATTAATTCTTTTTTAAATATTTAGAATATGGCTATTTATTCATTATTATTTATTTATATATTTTATTACAACGTTGCGATAAGAAAAGAGTAAAGTGTTTCTCACGATTGTGCGTTCTGAATGAAAACCAATTGGACAATTGTACCCCAGACTGTCACTTAAAATTGACACAAGAGGCAATATATTTATAAGATATATTTATATGTACATATATATATTAATGTGATAATGTAGGTATATATACATGTAAATAGATAGGTTTCATACGTGTGTATATACTCAATGCGTAACATTAATCATCGCTGACCCAATTAATCACGCAAACTTCCGTTCCAACAATTGATTGCTCGCTAGAGTGATCGTAATAGCGAAAGCAAGTCGACCTCGATGCTTGTGTTTGTATATATACATATGTTTATTTGTGTGTTATATATTGGAGGTCGAAGCCCCGCATTACATTTGATTCCATCAAATTATATTCAGCCAATACCTACTTACCAGCATGGCCAAGTTATTGAATTAAAAATAATGACTCAATGAAATACACAAGAAGTTATTTACAATGCCTACAAGAATATTTAATGCCGTTGACTATTATTTTTTTTTTTATTCTCCAAGGTTTTTCCATTTATTTATATATACAGAGGTATAATTATCAGAAATTTCCACACAATGGCGACCACCTTATATTCTATCTACACCTATAGAATTATACACTTGTAAAGAGTAAAAATAAAATGAAATAAAAAAATAATTGATTAAATTCTTTTGTTAAATTTTAATTCTTTTATTTTATTTTTAAATTTTATATTTTTACCAAAAATAAATATTGTTAGTCAATTTTTATGTTGTCAAACTGCTACTGCTTTGTCATGCCACTGGTCAATCAGGGATTTTTATTCGGTAAACCGCCTCGCCTTAACCAGTGTATCGCATTAAACAGAGCCCTTTATCCATGCCCCACCTCTCATCTCTCCTTCTAGCTCCTTTTAACCCCTTTACCAATGAATTATTCATATCCTCGACTCAATTCCGCAAGGGGGATCCGCGCGATGCTTCCTCTTCTTCTCTTTCTCGCAGTCTCTCGCATTTGTTCTCGCCATATACCGCACATTTATTCTCTCTTCTTCTATATATACATATATATATATAATATATAATCTTTTATTCTCTCATGGTTTCTCTTCGTCTCCTCAACGACTTTGGCGTGCCTCAAAGTCAGTCAGGAGGCGGTGAAGGGAATTTTACCAACTACTGTAACGGTCGCGACATCCGTATATATATACACACAATGATCGTCAGTGTGCAAATAATATACAAATATAAATTAATGCGCATGTTATATATATGTGGATGTATAGATATATAGATAGTTCGTGAGAATGATTGCAAAAGGCGCAAACTGTGTGACTTGTATTACCAGAAAAAAAAAAAAATTAATATTAACAAAAGTGATGAGATATGATCATATAAGTATTCATATATATCTTTTGAATATTTTTATTATATTCTTCTGTTGACGTTGTGTATTTATATATATTTGCTTTAACCCTCGTCTATCACTGATGGAAATATGAAACGAGAGAAAGAGTGTTGTATATAAAGAAGAGGAACTAGAGAAATGTGTGCAAGCGATTGCATTTCACTACCGGGAACGATCGACTATATAATATGCCACGATTCATAACCCCATCTACGTTAATCAAGATTATCTTTGCGAAAATCTCTTTATTTGTTTATTTATTTATTTATTTATTTATTCATTTTGTCTTTAGAGTTTGCGTGTACAATATATATAATGATTCAGGTATATAAATATATTTATGTATATACATAAAAACGAAATGAAGTATTGCAATGAGGCGTGTGTGCATTATGAGAAGAAAGTAGATATATAATAAAATATTGGATGATTAATATAAGTAGATGGATACGTGTGAGTGTGGCGCGTCGCGCTTTCATTGCGCTCATCGTTGAATTAACGCGGTAATTGACGATGAACGATAAAGTTATCGACTGTCGAGCAGTTATAATGAAGTCGATATAATTGTGCGTTATGCGCGGTGAGGGATCTCTGAGAGCAAAACTCACTCGCGAAAAGTCCGGGAGCGAAATGAGTTTTCGACGATGACGCGGGTCCGTGCGGGCATTTCGATTATCAGACAGTGGTTGTGAGAGAATAAGAGATATAGCTTGCTAGAGCAAGAAAGGTGAGACAGTGAGAGAATGAGATAAAGGAAGAATAAAGAGAGAATGATGGTCCGCTATACGCGGATGGCGAAACTCGAATTTTACGATCAAATTCGATGCCCGACTCTGCGAGCCGCAATAAATAACGAGGATCGCGAGGAGCTTAATGGCCAAAAGACGCCGGTGCCGCGCGGCCCCTGCTGCTACTCCTCGGTTAGTTCTACCGCACGCGGTACATCTGGAATACGATCGAACAAAATAAATATATACTTATATATGTATATGTATATACAAATACATGTATGTACAAGTGGAATCTGCGTCGAAAAACGTGCCCGGAAAGGCGATGAAAGTCTCTCTGCGTGTAATTCGACACTCGCACGCTGCTTATGCTGTATCCACTGAGAGAAAAGTACATTGTTAAGAATATTGTACACCATATAATCCAAGAGGATATAAAGGAATGTAAAAAATAAATTTTGCCTCTGTTTCAATTAACTGTCAAATATTTTTGGAATAATTTTTCATCTTTATATTCAAAAGCCACATTTACTAAATCGAATATATTAATTTTCGATTTAATTATAGACTCCGTTTTGAATAATTCACCTGAATGTTATTTCACGTGTGTCGTCACATACATTCCAATGTAAACATATGACGTTACCGGAAGTTGGATTAACGAAATAACCCGCGCGCTTTCTGGGGAGCAGTAATATATATTTGAACAAAAAAAAAAAATGAATAGAAAAAAAAAATGGTTTCAATCTGTAACATAAATATTATTTATTATTTTTCACTCACTATACCTCATGTCTTCTGGCCAATTTTTAACGACACGTTATTGCACAATAGCTTCTGTAACACTGAGAAAAAAAAAAAAGTAAAACTATTTTTTTTGTCTTTCTCCTCTTTTAAACCACCATCGTCATCGATAAAAAAAAATTCCTTTGCCTCAATAGTCGTCCGCATGCCAAAATCCAATTTCCCACAAAATCATACATACCCACACATACTTATACCTATGTATACATGTGACATTAGACGTCCTGGGTCACGCCCCGTGCCACACGTAATTAGCCAACCGTATAGTGCTTACCGGCACCCCGAGCGTTGTTATAACCTCTCTTTTCTCTCTTACAAACTCACTCACATATCCACTGTAGTTTTTTCTCTCTAACTAATTCTATTTTTGGCTTTCTAGCTTTTTTTTTTTTTTTTTTCATTTTTACCTCTCTTTGCCCCGTCATACATGTATATTTTTTTTATTTATTCGCCCTCCATCGTCGGCTGCTCCAGCGAGTTAGTTAGCTGCCAACCGGTTTAATAAAGGCAGTCGAAAATTCAACTAGAGCCCGCGCGCCACGTCTCAGTAGCTATGCATAATTTTGAACGGGGAAATTTGAGAACGCATCTGGTAGCTCTAGGCGGACAAGATCAATATATATATACATATTTATATATGTATTCGTATACCTGATTTTAAATAAATAAATAAAAGAAAATTTGACTTGGGTAAATTTGACTGAACCGTTTATTTTATTATTAATTTGAGCTGGCTTTACTTATTAGTCTTGAAGAGATATTGAGAGAAATGCAATGGAAAATTAAATACTCAATTTACATATATATATATAGAATTAAATACACATACGTATAAGTACATATAGTATGAAGCTTTTCAAGTGTTGTAATGTCCCGGGTGCAGCAAAATTTCACGAGATTTAGAGCTCTTAATTATACATGTGCATATATGCACAAAGAATATAGTAGACGCGATTGGAACATTTGAGACAGAGAGAAAGTCCGGAAAGACGCGCGCAATAGTTTTACTGAATGTACAATTTCTATATATGTATATACATAAATCTATATATACAGATTACATAGTCATTCTCATGTTCATAATATATGAATAAGTATATGCGGTTTTATTGACGCGCACGTTATATACGCATTGGGCGTGGTATGATGAAGCCCTGAAGCGGTTTATCACAGCGCTGACCAAATCCTGATATCTTTCACCGCTCTCTTCCTACTCAATTCTCTTCCAATGAATCATTTTTGCGTTCCTGTTCGCAAATAATATATATATATAAGAGCTATACCCAGGTATAATATTGGAATATAAATTTACGAGGGAATTAAATTCCTACCTGCATATATATTTATAAGTCTCAGCTTAATTTTTGTAGCGCGCGTAAATTAAAATATATACGAAGATACAGATGAGTGTATTGAATTAGCCTAATCGACGAATTACCACCTGCTGATATTAAATATACATATACTGTCTACATATATACCTTAATGTATCGGTTTATATATATGTATTTGTGTGTGTATGCGATCGAGAAAAGAGATCTGCCACCCGGTGCGGTATCGCGATGAAGATATACGCGCAATATAATGCAATCTTATTATTTTTTTTTCATAATTGATATTTATATACACGTCTGTAAAATTACATTTATGTATATATATAGCTTGCGTTCAGTCTCATCAGTAATTCCCAATGCATTCATTGTATGCGCGTGGGCCACGCGTGTTCATATATATAAGTATATACATAATTGAATAGATTTCCATTGCCACTATACCTCTCTTTAGATAATATATAATTGTCCAGACATATAGGAGTGCCACAATCTGGCTAAATAATAAGAAAATATTTCAATATATAAATACAAGAAATAAAAATAAAAAACTGATAAAAAATTTCTATAACATTCAACCGTGGAATTTTGTATAGAAAAAAAACGACCAAAGTTATATGTGAAGAGTCAAAAACCCTATTGGCGCACGATTAAGCGCTTATAAGAGAGAGAAGGACAAGATATACCTCAACGATTTAAGCGCGGCTTATGATGCGAGGGGGCAAGTCCCACATACGTTCATATATACACATATACAAGTATTATATTATGTGTATATATATATATAATTCTTATATACCATATACGATATTAACCAGCGCTCGCGCGTGTTTGCTTCTCAGCATACACACACATATATATGTACTCACCGCACCGCGGTGTGGTCTGTCCCCGACAAATCGCGTATTTATGATCTTCCTGCACAATAGCGAAGACCTTTAATCCCCCGGGGGAGCTTCAAGCCAAAGTATATATATATGAGTGAGAAAGAATGAAAGTCCAAGAGTCTCTCGCCCCGGCAAAATACCCTACAACTATACACACATTCATACATGTTTATATATCTATATACATTGCTTGAGACAGGATCGCGTTATATTTCTCTTTCTCTGTGCGACGACGATCGCGTCCACGTGCGTGCACGTAGGTAGGCAGCGTCCGACCCGCGCCGTCCCGTGTGTACATAAACATGTCACGGGCCCATTATGCAAATTCTTTAAATACGACGGGACCACATATAAATACTGACTCGCACATATATATATATATATATATATATATATATATATATATATGTATATGTATATACATTCATTTATATATAGAATATAGATATATGTATATAAGTGTCGAAAATAAAATTAGCGTTTACGATGGGATATTGCGGATCGCAACAACCGTGGCACGTGAATGATTAAAAATATAATTTTGTCTTTATATAGAGTATATAATATATGTTGGGTCTATTAAACTTATAATGCTTCAAGTATTCATCGATGACGAGACACGTGTCAAATTTATTATTTCAGCTTTGAAGAAGAAATTATAACAGAATGAGACGCGTTTTATTTATATATGAGAGGGTGATATTATATATCTATGGCATCAGATCACTTGACGATGGGGAAAATTCATCGGCAATTCATTGTGTTTATATATATGTATATATATGTATATTGTATATAAGTATATAAAAAGGGAGAAAACATTACAAATAAAATAGTATATATACCCACACTACTCTGTAGATATTTATGAATCATCGTTGGATATATAAATACATATATTTGTCTCCACGAAATGGCGATGATGTAAAGCGGATATGCGTCGCGTTGGCAAGAGAAACAAAGATTTTTTGGAGAGGTTAAATCTCGCGTATCCTGATACATGTACTTATGTGCGCGTTTATACCGGCAGTATAACAGGAATAAACGAGAAGAATAAGTTTGCGTAAGTGTCACCGCACACACATCTCTTCTCTGAAATATACCGATATATATAAAATCCGTTTAATTTTACGTCGCGAATGGAAAAATAAAAAAAACAAATGAAAATCATTATATATGTATTATATAAATGTTGGGCTGGTTGTTAAACAAGTATCAGTGTGTCGTTATCTTTCTCTTATTCATGTGCGTACTACTCCCAAGAAGCCTCGTAAATTGATGCGCGTACATGCGAGGCGAACATCCTCGGGTCGCTTCCAGACGAATGACTCTCTCTCTTTCTTGCTACTCATTCGCCTCTCTCCCTATAGTGTTCTCCCTCACTTATTCTTCCTTTCTCATATATGTATCTATATGTATAGTGAACTTGGCCTGACTGCGTGGACCTGAGGATGCGAGAAAGTCACTGAGTCTGCGGCGGAAATGAAGGACTTGATATATCTGCCCGTTAGCCATAACTCACTTAGTATAGGTATATATACCTAACTCTCTATGTACACTTGGCATTGCGGGTGGATACGTATATATATGTATATGAACTTCATCTCTCCCTTTTCCACAACTGTCTCACCCTTATGTTATATAGCCTACTACTTGCATGTCTGCACATATTCTTTGGCTCTTCCGGCGATTTTCGAATGCGATCACATGCAAGATTAACCAAACATTACATATATACATATGCGTATATATGTAAAATATATACCTTAAAGTATAAATTTGTATATGTATATATAGATACAGAGAAAGCACATGGTTGATTATCCAATCACGTTTGCATTTTGTGTCGCGTGTCGTTGGTGCAATAAGTTGGCGCGCACCAATAAATACAATTCCTGCAATTCGATCGTTGTGCGACTGCAGCACAAACAAAAATGTCGACAAGTTAATGCCACTGTGCCGGGCACACGACGCTGGTCGTGAAAGAAACGAAAATGCATTGCCAAGTGAATGCGGAAAGTGATGAAGAAGAAAAAGAAGAAGAAGAAGGAACGAGAGCAGCAGCAGCAGCAACGACGTCGACGACGACGACGACGACAACACGAGAGAAGGCAACTTACAACGTCTCGCAATTTGTATGTCCGTTCTCTTTGACTTGCCTTTATATGTGCCGCCATTTCGACGAGTTAAACCGAGTTAACTATATACCAAACCATTGTGGCATGTGAAAAGTGTTGCACAAATATATATATGTATATGTATATATATATTTGAGGTACATGAATTCGTAGAGATCAACCAAAAAGAAATTCCGTACAAATCCTCTCGTTTAAAATTTATATATACATATGGTATATGTATATATGTGTATTTATATAAGAGAGAATTGTTTATTTTGTATATATGTACATGTATATATATATATATATATATATATATAGTGTAATGGTGAACGCATAATATGAGAATAAGGGGCGAAAAAATTTCAGCTGACGCGCCATAGTCATTTTCGTCTTTTATTTATCTCTCAGTTGCTTTTGTGAATATACACCGGCAAATGCAGCACCCTCTGTGTGATGTGCTCGCGGTCTCGACGTGCGTTATTTTTAAAAAAATCACTCGGTGTACCATCGAGATTGATAGCCGCTCAACTACACCGAGTGCAATACGAAAAATCGCCAAGTTCATCCGGAACGCGCGACTCTCATCGATCATCGTCAGTCATCGCTCGCGAACAAATTTCATTTTGGAGAATTAAAAAATATAAATAAACAAATATATATACGCGTATTATATACAAACGGTATATATATATATATATATATGCAGTAATATTACTTGCTGGTATACATTCATGAACGAAGGATATATACACATGATTCTTCTTTTTCGCTTGAAGACAAGATTGCAGCGAGCGCGGAAGATCGTTTCTTAATTAAAGCCCGCCAACGAAAGAATATAAAGAGAAAGAGAAGTAAAGAGGTAAATAAGCCGCATGATCGCACGCGGTGTGTATATATAGAGGTTATATATATACTGTGTGAGCTCGTCAAGTGCTTCTCCACCTTGTCCAGTTTGCCATTTCTTATATATGTATATATATATTAAATAATCGCAAGGTGGAATCGATTACTCTCAGGAGCCACACTCAACGCCATTTCTTCCCATCTTCAAAAACTGTATATATACCTCAATTTAATTCCTCATGATCGCTACATTTTTATCGAGTATATCCACTTTTTAAAAATTCAACAAAATAAAATAAAATTATAAATATACAGGTATATATACATATATACTCGTATGTATTTCTTCACGTTAAATAACAAGACGAATGTGACATGAAAAATATTCTACAATCTCGAATAGCGCTTCAAAAATTTCGAACTCGCTGAAAGGCTTTGGCTACACATATATGTATATACATACGTTTATATATATATTCTTATATGTCTATATATAATGTATATTTACTGTGGTCGTCCAAAGAGTGACATACCTGAGAAAGTAATAAAGATAAGTGTGGAAATGACGCTCTATACACACACGATGAACCAACAACGATAACAATTTACGACCACTCCTCGTCAAACTCAAAAAGTTTATTTTTTTTCCTCTCCTCCACTTTTTTTTTTTTTTTTTTTTTAAGTTATGAATAAACTAACCGACAGTTTTCTTCGAAATCTGTTAACTGATGTCGAAAGCCAGTAATAAATTTTTTTTAAAACTTATTTTTCGTTCGATTTTATTTTTTTTGCCAGTTTCATATTTTTATTATTTATTTATTTATTTTTTTTTTTTTCATACTTTTTTACATCACAATAGGTTTACGTGTGTCCGCCCAAGCAGAAAAGGGGGAATTATACTGTCGTCCAGTATTTACAATAGTAATAGTGTAACCCATTGTATACGCTTTCGCTCTAATACATGAAACGAAACGTGGGCGGACTCTCTCATGGTACTCCGTGGCAAATCCAATCAAAGTCACACTAAGCCATTGTCCGCCTCTTTCATATTTGCACTTACAAATATACACAAACCTACTTGCACATGTCTACAATACAAATATATATAAACAAGCACATACACTATTTATTGAAAAATATATCCTACATAGAAAACGGAAGTGTGTCACTTTTGCAAAACACAATTCATTTAAAACATGAAAATATAATAAAATAAATATAAATAAACACATACGCACATGCGAATTATATAAATATATAAATGTACATTTGACTTGATTCTTCGCCCCTGTTCTTGCTACGAAAAATTCCACCGCTAATTCGGGGTTAACAACCGAAATAAAGGGCAGGGGATGCGACGACCGCGAGAAGGACGCTGCGTGCCATGAAAGAGAAAGAACAGGACGATCCAATAAACACGCGACTTTATCGAGCCGTTATGCCAGTCGGCTGCTTATCTCGTGGACACCCACTTAAACCTCCACTCTATCTTTCTCTCTTACTCTCTCACATTCACTCTCTTTTCTCCCGTACTCTCTTTCTTTCACTTTAATCTTCCCCTTACGTTTCTTTCCTTACCTTGGTATGGTTTGAACCTCGTGAAAAACCTCACACGTCGTCCACAGCAACTTCACTCGACCATGCGCATCATATATATATACATACATATATATATATACATACATACATATATGTATATTGTTGTGTGCGTTCACTGGCGATTTACACTTGGGTTGAATGTCCCCCAACTTTTCGTCGACCTTATAATACACAGAGATGATTGCGCGGTCCAGTATCATTATTGTTATTAGTGGATCGGATTTTATCTGAAAAAAAATAATAATAATAATAATGATAATAATTATAATGAATGTACGAAAGAAAATATAAAAAATAAATAAATGAAATAGCTTATATATGAAATTGATATTTTATTTTTAACGTCAATTGAATCTACTATAATATATATATATCTGCGTTATTTATCAAAACGACGCGCAAGTTTTTAACAATATCAATGTTATACATTGTGGGATTATATATATAAAATGTGAATTTGCGTGGTTTTACATAGGTTTTGTATTAGCGCAATGGTTATATAGAGAATGGTTTGAGTAAAGAACATTGGCGACGTTAAAATCCTCGTCCGCATCACTATACTATCGTTGCGATGTTATTACTTTAGATAAACTAATTTTTTATTTTTTCTCTATGTTTCAGGTAAGTCAAGAATATATATAAAAGTATATACAGCACACAAGCCGACACACACACACACACACACAGCATATATACGTTGTGTTTTACGTTGTTTCATATGGACCCCTTATCTCTTGCTTTATTTTGTCTCAAATACACGTAAGTATATAATACATATATAAATACCATATACAACTATACATAATATATGTTTATATTAGGTATCAAGTATATATATATATATATATATATAAAAAAATACAAATATACATATGCAGTGGTGTATGGAGCATATTCGATGTCTGTTTGCAATCGATGAACTCCGCTCATTTCCATCTCCTTCTTACCGACTTTATAACCATATTTATTCGCAATAATGCGATTCGCATATCGCATCGCGCATATATACGAATCGTGTATTCGTTTTGTTGGGTCTTGGCGACGTCGTATGAAGCAGCAGGAGAATGCGAGCTCACCACGTGTAGTCAATACGTACAATATATATATATATATATATATATATATGTATATACTATATGCGAGCAATAGTCGTTCCTGCGTCGTAGTCGCACGGCACGCTCTCAACTTTTTTTATTCTTGTCTCTTCTCCTCCCTCTCTCTCTCGCTCTCTACATCTCTCTTGATCTCTGTCTGTTATTTTTATAATTTCTTTTTTCTTCTTTTTTTTTTTTTTTTTTCATATTTTTTTATTACTCATTTTGTCTTTACTTTGGTCTTAGTGCGCACATGAAAGCCACATTCGATCGACTCGAGGTCGGACGTTAATCGATAACGATTATTCAAAAAGCCAGAGTAATAATATTCGTTTATTTATCGCAGCGACATTGCCTTCACTTTGTACTTGTCCGTATGTATATGTATATTTTTTTATCTGTATATACCATTGAAGGTACCATGAGAAAATGTACATACCTCTATGGTGTAGTGTATTTCGAAAAAAAAAAAAAAAGAAAAAAAATTTTTTTCTTACTTCTTGTTGCTTTTTATTTAATTTTTTTTCCACGGTAAAAATTGTATATGCATCGATCGTTGGCTGCTGCAGTTGAAAGTGTAGCGTGAGAAAAGAAATGGAACAAAAGAATTATCAAAAAAAAAAAAAAAATAAAAAAATAAAAAATAATAAAAATGAAAATGAAATGGATAAATATATAAGAAACAGAGTGTATATGTACGCGTGAGTGTATAATATGATTCTCGCGTCAACTCCAGTGGTGTATTACGACTCAAGTATCGTTTTCCTTCCAACAGAGAATATGTTTTAAACGAAACTCTAAAGAAACATTCGAGAGAAAGAGAGTCGATGAGTTTAAAGAAAGGAAAAAAAAAAAAAAATACTGCCATAAGTGTCTTGGCCTTTTGAAGGCCGCACTAATTTATGGCACACGCGACCGCCTCTCAATATTCTCTCTTCCTCTCTCTCTCTTTGTCTCTTTCTCTTTGTCTCTTTTAGTTTCAACTGTAATCTGTAATATTCTCTTGCGATCAACATGAACTGAAATGGCTTCAGGCTATTAAAAGTTTAATATTAGTATTGACGCGCGCTTTCACTTACAAGTATATAATATACATATGTATTCGCGTGTATACTAAAAATATATATATATATATATATATGTATGTAAATATACTTTGTTATGGTTGGGAATGGTGCAGAAAAAAGTTGATTATTTTTTTTTAAAGAAAAGAGTAAAAAAATAAAAAACTATGCGACTAGTTCTGGTATTATTTGCTGCGGGCTAAGTCGGATGTCTTCTAAGACTTTGCTGTTTTAAAATGAACCAAGAAACTCTCTCTGGTATTTCCATTTCTTTTTCTCCACTGACCAACAAATAAGTTTATATACCAGTGTATATAAAAGTGTACATGTGAAAAAGAAAAATGGAAAAGTACCAAAAAAGAAATAGTAAAACATAAAAAGAACGAGAAGTCAAAGAAGAAGATAATAGGAGAAAACAAAACTGTATATATACTGAAAATAGTATTGTGAATACAAATGATCTATATATACTTTTGTGCAATCCGACAAACGCAACTATATATCTAATATTTCACGCATTTACATACACCTATAAGATGTAAGTACAAATAAGTATATAAACATGAACACCAATAACAACGATATTGCAAAATATTATTACGTTCATGTACATATTGTTTTTCTTTGAATATTATACACCTCTGTATCCAACTTATATATATACGTAAAAGTTATTTTCGCAGACTGTGATTTAAAGTTGATAATGCAAAAAGGCATAAGGGCAAAGCCACATTTTTAATATTTTATTTTTGCCTTTAACTATATAGTTTTGTTTGTGAACCAAGCGCACGTTTACCAGAGCCAACTAACCGGTGTGAATGCGTGTGCTGGATCACACAGCTTGTAAAAGACCCTCATGGTCAATGATGACTAAGGCTGCTGGCGTTTTGCTCTTGGATCACAGAATATATATATATATGCTATACTCTCTCACAGTTAAAAAATGCAAGAAGGAGAATATTTAAGAGCAAAAGCGAATAACAGCAAGTAAGAAGTAAAAGAGTGAGAAACTATATGGAAACTGAAGAGAATATAAAGACACGCCGAAGGGGAATCGGAACTTTACACGTCTTGTTTTCCGACATGTGAAGAACTAAAGACGAAGGCGAGTAAAGTGTAAGGGAAGGTATTTCTAATATATATACATATATATATACGTATATATAGAGTCTTGTTCAAAACACCAGCCTCCGTTGGCATATCGTAGTAATCTTCCAGTCGCGGAATTGCGCCAACTCTCAGCTCGCTGAATGCTCTCTTGTCTTCTCGATATATATATAAATATATATGTGCATGTATGTATGTATGTATACCGAATAACAGCCGACGCACAACATAACACCTTGGTTATGGCTGGCCATTGAACAACTCGACCGAGCTATTGTCCTAAGCCACAATGGATCACTCACGGGAACCGAATGACCCGGACCAAACTCGTCCAAGCTCAACTCCTATTACTCTCCACTCTTCTTTCTCTCATTTTCCTTCTTCTTATTTTTGCTTTAGTTCAAGAATACATATATATATATGGATATATGTACATGTGTATTGCTTTCATTCTTTTACCTCAAACTTTTTGTATTCCCTTTTTCCTCTTTCTCACACCCTCACTTTTATTTTTTATTTGTTTTGTATTTATTTTATTTTTTTTTTACTTTTATTTTTACTTATACTCAACGTGTTATTTTATGTGGCAGTGTTCTTCGTCCTCGTGAGTGCGGTGAATCGATCATTCTTCAGCAGGAAATATCGGTGAGGGAAAAATAAATGGTGCGCTCACCCACAGCTGAGTTTTCTATATAGAAAATGGCCACTCGGATATCCGTCAGACGGTTTCACATACGTTTTGTTTACCGCTGATGGATTTGAAAATAAAAAAAAATATATTTTCCATCAAATGTGTGCTATATGTATCCGCATATATACGCGTTGCATCAAGGAGAAAAGTTGTGGGGAAAAAGAAAGAACAGAGATACAGGGGGGATGTTGGCTAGCTAGTCATTGCTGATTTAGCTTGAGGAAATGGAACTTTCTCTCTTGCACACACGTGTGTACACTCTCTCTTACTCTCTCCTTCTCGCTTCTTTTTACTTCTCTGCACTCTCCCACCTGCAGAGTAACGGACCAAACGCAATTTTATTTGACGTCACTGTAGTAGTTGTGTCGAGCATCCTTCGTCGCCTCGAATATATTTTCAAACAATTTTTTTTTTTTCTTATTATAAATATATATGTATATATATACAAATCTATCGAACACAACTAACGGTCAGCTCTTCTGCCCGTTAGTTCACGCCTAGATATGATAATGGTGAGAGCATCACAAAACAAAAAGAGTAAAAAATAAAATGAAATAAAAATTGACAGTAAAAAATTCAGAAAATATAGACAAGTTGCAATGAAGCAAAAGAGGGAAAAAAAAAAAAAAAAAGTGGAAGAGTGCAAAATATAACTCTCTCGTAAAGAGGCAAGTTATCCACTGGGAATATAAAGGTGAAATGAAAAAAGGTGCGTGGTCAAGAACTATACATATATATATATAATTGTACATAAAAATATCTACAGATATACTTGTTGAACCACTTTTTTTTAACATGTAGCAGATCAATGTCAGTGCACTACATAGTGGTGGAGCATTGACTTACAACAAAAAGAAAAAACAAAATTCCCAAATAAATAAATAAATAAATAAATAAATAAATAAGTATAAGAAAAAACAAATTATCCGAGTAGATTTGCCATGGGAAAAAAGTCAAATGTAGACACATTAATGTTCCGCTATAGGCCTTTATCTCTCTTGTGTGTCCTTTTGGGATTCGTCAACGCCCCAAGAATTCTCTGTATACGTATATATATGATACATGTGTGTATATAATAAAATGAATATACTGCGCACATGTATGTTTATGTGGATATGTATATATATATATATATATATATATGGGTCGCGAGATCAATTCATTAATCGAAACAGTAAAACTCACTGTGGCCCGGACGATGAAAAAAACTTGATTACAAAACTCTTGATGAATCAGTTCAGTACAGAATTTTAATTGAAAAAATTGATATATTTGTTTTGTTATTTTTTTATTTTCTACTGTTACATCTACGTATATAGTTAGAAAAAAAAAAAATAACGAGACGAACGACCGGATGGGTGGCTATCGAATGTTACAATCCATTTTTATCAGTACCATCACAAATACACTTCTCCACATTCATTTATGGACACATAAAGCTGTATATATTTAATATACATACATAGGTACATCTATATAGGTGTACCAAATATATAATATACATCACTATATTTTTCGTCGAACATCACTTCTCATCAGTTGACACTGTATTATCCATTTATATACACTGACAAAATATAATATTCTATTCTTGTAACACATGTGTCTACATTACATACATATGTATGAAAATATACGGATGTCTACATGACTTATGACACTATACAACTATAAGTTGACTTCCCACAACAGCGAACATTCCTATAGGAAACACGGGTAAAATCCTTGGATCAATTTCAAGAGTCTAAAATGAAAGAAAAAAAAAATCTAAAAGAAATTTCTAACGATAAAACTTTATTTCTTTCAAACTGTCAAGTTTCTTTTCTCGCAGTGTTACACTACACTACTCTTGTTTCTCGCGCCCTTTTCCGCATGTATATTTGATGCGACTCATTGGGCGTGCCCTTGACGTCTTCAGTCACCGGAAGTTAACGCCCGTGCATATGCTACACACGAGATATACCAGATAGATTGTGAAGTGAAAGGAGAAAAACAAAATGAAAAATAAAGAAAGGAAATTATTTTTTTTTTTTTAAACGTGGAAAAATAAAGAAAGAATAAAAAAAAAATTTGTAAAAAAATGTAGCGAAGCCTGAAATTACATGGGAACGAAACATACATTGTAAATCCTTCTCATTGTCGACGTCGAAGCTAGCGTGACGCACTTAGGTTGACAATTAGCACGCAACAAAAAAAAAAAAAAAATTAAATATACATATGCACATATACATATGCATGTCGATGCGTGTCACTAATGAGTGTAGCGAGTGCATACACGGCGCGTATTGTTCAGTCGTGTGACGCGATAATTGCGCGCAGTGACACAGAATGGAATTATATGCTTTAAAACTCGGTCAATGTTTCAACACGTGTGTATATCTTGCAAAAGAGACCATAAAATATCTATATACTAATGAACACACACACACATATATATATACAATATATACATACGTATATATACATATATATTCTAAGAATTTCCATAAAATGATGATTTATCCTGGCATGTTAAAGTACATTTTGGAGAGGATGTGAAACCATAATATAAGAAAGGACGACGTACCTTATATTCATCATACATATATTATATATACCTGCTTATATACGCACAAATTTTTGACTGTGCCAAAGCATGTGTGTGTGTATATATTACCGCTACCATTACGTCATGTGAGGTTATACGAGATTTCAGCGGTCTCGGCACATGGAGAATATATATAATCTTGGTCGAACGGTATTGTATATACATGTATTCGTAAACGCAATACCGAACCGCAAAATATCGAGTGGCTTCATGGCAAATATATATACATCTATATACATATATATACATATATATCTATATACTTCAGTGTTGAAAGTGCTTCGCTTTCAAAGGAAAATTTTGATGTGGCGTACGTATAATATCTTGATGCGTGCGGTAACATTTTATGTTAAACATTTGATGTATTTATTTTTATTTGTATGAATGAATTTATTTATATATTAAATACATATTGGTATATATCTATTGGTGTATATATTTGTTTATATATATATATATATATAGGTGGTATTCTAGTATCTATATGATATCATGAATATAATTACATAAATCGACAGAAGGCAGAGGCGGCTAACGCGTGTCTAATTTCCCTACGAATGTTACCAGCGATCGCGGCGGCCTGAATGATTTAACACTGCTAATGTCGTTGGCGAGAGTATATCGTTGTCGTTCGTTTCTCTCGAATAGACGGCGCTTGAATAAACCATACATGCTATTGAAAGTTATCCATTAGTCCAATATACATATACATATAAACAAGAAACATGTTGTCCCATTTGATCATTTTTGTTTTTTATTTATCATATTCTGATACTTTTTTTTTTTTTTTACCTAGTGTGTCCAATCAGAAAAATGCTTTATGTTTATTTCGATTATATAAATACTCAATGAATAATAATGGCAAGTCAGGATCAAAAAAATATCGCGCAACACAGTGGGATATATATGTATATAATGGTAATAAATTAATCGCCCACGGAAGACCACATTGAACGGCCATTAGCCTAATCGCCTTCATTACACGAAATTAATATGCAAATACGTGGAAAGATGCGTTATTTATATATCACGCTGGTATATACATACATATATAATACACCATATATACATATATATACGTGGTATATACAGGGTTAAAACACACCGCAACATATGTCACCCAATTAATTATTCTCCTGTGTAATAATGCAAACGACGTATTACATTGTATATGATTAATAAAAAAAAAATTTTATCTCCATTAAAAAATTTTTTATATATACACAATGTATATAAAATAAATACTTATATACATAAAAAAATTGTGAATGATGCATATTTTTAACCGTTGTTCGTTGCTCGAATAATTTTTCATTTTGAGTATATATAAATAATATATATAGGAATATATGTATATATACATATTGTGAATGCTGTTCACGCACACGCGACAACGACGAGCGCTGCATTGGAGTAACGAGTATATATATTGGCTGAGGGAGAAAGCTCTTGATATTGAATCGAAGCACGTGATAATTTATGCTTGAGGCGCCTCACTGTCCCACTACCTCACCTATATATGTACACATATACATATATATATATACTTACTATACTTTATCCATTGCCGCGTCTTTTGCGGTGGGCGCGCGCGTGAACGAATACGTTTATGGATATATAGTCGTAAAATGACCGTAGAATAATTTGTAAATGCAAAAGAGCGTCACGCTCCTTAATTAAACCAGTAGAATTTCAACGGGAATTTCAATGGAATAGTCTGCAAACTAAGATTAATTTTTTTTTTTTTCATTTACCTGAAACATTTTTGTATACCTATATGTAGATGTAGTTGATTGTTATTCGTTAACGGTTGTAATTCGATTTTCATGACGCATATAGAAATAAATGTATATGTGAAATAAATATATATATATGTACACATGTGTGAAGGTGCCGAATGTCAAGCGATGATCAAAGACACCGCGTCTTATTGTTTGGTGCGAGAAGACGGCCACGCAACTGATGCGCGTTGATGCTTCGTAAATGAAAGCGACGGAGGCAACAAGGAAGAATGATGTCAAACCTTATAACCGTTGTGAATATGTATATATAATCTTTAATATATGTATATATATATATATTATTATATAGATATAACATGAATGTATATGCGTAAAGTGCCTCGAGATGAATAAAACGTGAAATAAATATAAGAAAATAAAAAGTAATATATATTTATTTAAAAAAAGGCGTGGACAGTATATATTATATACACACGAAGAATATGAGACAATAAAATGTACTGCTCTCTCTCTCTGATGGTTATTCCACCCGCGCGTGTCATTGGTCTCGTTCACACTTGTCCCGCATGCATTCATGATATGTTATTCGTTTAATTTTTTTTTTATCATCATATTTTTTTCCTTCCCTTTAATTCACTGTCGCGCACACCGTATAAAAGGTACCGTGACGCAAAAATTACAATTTAAAAGCGCGCACATGTGTATACATATTTAATATAAATATATATATATAATAAATATATTTATATATATATACCTACACGCGGCACGGTGGGTTAAAGTATGTATATACTATTAAAGGCAGTTGATAATAACGAATGGTGTGTAATGCCAACGATTTTAATAATTTTTTTCTAAAATTAATCCAAACGTATCTTTATATCGTATGTGCATGCGAATATTCACATAGAATAGACACGAGCGCGCTCGCGCAAACATTCAACTGAATAACTTGTGTACTTACATATATGTATATATATGTATAGGTATGAGCAAATCAACTTGGCATAGTTGAGGTGGAATAACACGCGAGTTATTAACGTGCCATTGAATATAACGCATTGGTTATGCGCTAACCTCAGACACGCGCGTATGTTTTAAATGCACACAGGGATGCGACGCGCAGATTCATTGATAGCGTTTGTGTTTGAATATATATATATACATATATATGTATTTATATGTATGTATTATACTCTCTTCTCAGCTCTCTTGCACTTCTCTTACGCGTCACGATATATCCCATAGCGGATGTTTATCCGCGCAGCGGCTTGAAAACAAAAACAAAAAACATAACGAAAGAAATTTCTCTCTCGTATTTCAGGTTTAAATATAAATTTTGTTACTTTTTATTTTTAATGTCATTCATATATTTTTTTTTATTTTTTAAATCTTAAAAGCTCTCGAGACTCTTTTCTACTCATCATTGAGCATTTTATTTATGTTTTTTTTTTTCTTTTCTTTTTCACATCATGTATACAACCCTGCCGTCTTTTTACTCGAAAATCCATCGCGAATATAAGCTCTGGGTGCAGCTTGCGCGCGCCATATATACTTGCAGTGTATAGCAACAACATAAGAAGATTGAAAGGGCTGGGCAATAAATGGACGTTGCTAGGAAAGATAGAGGAACTTGGATAGAGTATAATATCACGTACACAGTAGCAATGCCTATATAATATATATGTACATATATATATATATTCTTGCTTGTAACTAGGATAGCCATCTTTTATGCACTTTTATGCGCTCACCACACACGCGACCTATGGAATATGTGTTTTAGTTATCTATGTGGACATTTAGCATACACCTTCAAGGTGCACTGGAGCTATTAAACGTCATAGTATTTATAGCGATATGCGTATATATGTAAAAGATACCTATATATAACGGGTGTGATATATATGCTACTTATACATCATCATTAAATATGCAGTATATATATTTTCATTATACAATTTGTAACCTAATTCACTCATCATACACATGACGGTCTTTGTAAATTACATTCAACTGCAGTCAAATCATCTACAGCCGTCCAACTGTTGTAAGAAACCGAATGAATAAATAAAAATGAGGGCGAATTGAAAAAAAAAAAAAAAAAAATTATATACGTATATATGTATTTATTTATATTTAGGTATATATGAATGTTAAATTTAATTGCCTGTTTTTTTTTTTCTTTTCTTTTATTTATTTATTTCTTTTTTATATTATAACAAGCATCTTCAGTGTAAAAACTACCCGGTATAAGCGAGTGCGAGAACCACCTGGCCGTCCGTATTTTTCATTAACACGCTGTAAAGCCTCGGCATGAATAGGTAAAAGCCGAGAGTGGAAGCGAATTGCAATGTGTGTATACATGTATCTATGAATGTATATATTATATATGTATGTATAAATTCATACATATATGTGTCCCACCAGCGGCGACGGTTGGCTCGCGCGGCCCAGGCATGGTTAAAACGCCTCGCCGTTATTTTGCTGAGATAACGGCAACGATGAAGCCAACGTTCCATTAAAAAAGAAGAAGAAAAAAAAAAAAATAAAATGAAAGATGAAAAAGAAAGAAAAAAAATGAGAGAAGAGAGAAAAAATTGCTCTATCACAAACTGCCTGGAAGATAGAAAAGAAAAGGTGTATATATGTATACCAACATACAGAGGCGTATATATATCTTTCTCCCAGCGAATAATATTTGTTCACTGCGGCATGGGAATATTGTTTTACCATCATCAGCATTTTAGTTTTACTTTTACTTTATTATTATCTCCTGATTTTTTTTCTTTTGCTTTTTGATATGCTAAATCTGCAATTAATAAAACTTGATGAGATTGATTATTTTTTTTTCCCTCATTTTTTACATTTCAACATTAGTTTCTCCCACATATACCTATTTATATATACTTAAATACATATATCTATATAGATATATTATATATGAATATATATAATATTTAAAGATGAGCGTGTAAGTTTCAACTGCGTCGAGAGTACCCTCTTGATATAAGATACACGTCTGCTATATACAGAAAGGAGAATCATCACGCGGGGCCACATGTTTTTTTCTTGCCTCAACTCCGCCTCTTCCGTGGCTTACGTCGTCAACCGACAACGATGAGGGAGACGTTCAAGAGACTTCCGCCTTCTGCGATATCGCGCTATAGAGTTGCATCGATATAAGTGCTCGCCACCAAAACCCCAAGTTTTCCTCTCTTCATTTATTTCTCACTCCTCTATATACCGATACATACTATTGTATACATACATACATACATACATATACAAGTCAACTCGTCGACTTTGGAGTCGCATTGTGGGAACGCGAAGGAAATTCCTAACGGAATCTGTGCGCGTCTTTGAGTGTCGACAACACGGGGCGTCGAATCAGTTAACGAGCCGCACAGAATCAAGAAGAAAAAAAAAAAATTGAATGACTCGGATATCCGCTACTATAGATGAGAATGAACAAAGTTAAAGAAATGATAGAGAGAAAACGTTTATTCGTTCACAGCCAAACGATTCTTGATTGTCCGGTATGTGGGAGAGAAATCGATGATTCACCATCATGAACATTTGTCGATAAATATTGTAAGAAGGCGCGCGCTTCGCCCTCTCAACTCTCCCGCACACTCTTCGCAACGTCATTCTGTGAATATTTCACCTCTATTCCAATGTACATACATACATATTCTTGCGTCAGCATCAGTACAAAAATTCCTTGGATATATCTAGATAGAGGATATATATATATAGGATACATGAGTAGTAGTAATAGTAGTACATGAATTTCCTCAATGATTTGATTGTTCTGCCGATTGCGAGACTCAAATAATTATGTGGGAGAAACTTGTATTAATGTTAGTTTGTGTGTATGTGAGTGGTAGTTGCGTTAGTTGACTGTATGCCATGCCGCGTGGCCCTCTCGATTGATTTACGAAGGGAAAAGGGAACAGGAGAAAGACGAGATGTATATACAATATATATACATGTGTATATATGTATACGGGCGTGTGCGCGCTAACACCAAACGAATGAACGAATGAACGAATGAAAGAACGAACGAACGACGGTAAATCTTTGTCCGATTGACACGTGTGAAATGCGCCAGCTAGCTACTCTCTCAGAGCGCGAAGAGGGCATTTGGATTTGCTTTGGCTTTGTGTCTCCCTTGGTCTGCGCTGACTGGTCACGCTCGTTCTCTGTTTGCTTCCATCTAAACCCCGTCAAGGTGAAACGTTACGCGCGCGCGAGAGCACAGGGGGCTTTTGGCATATACAACTTGAGAGTGCGTGGCGCGACCTCGGGTTGCCTACAAACCCATAAACTTTATCTTCAATTTCAGGCGAAATCGATTTGACCCTTGACAGCGACCAAAAAAGCCTTGTACTAATGAAAAAATACCAACGAGCGAGGGTTTAAGATATAGAGAGCAAAAGAAGAAGAAGGATAAAACAAAAAAATAAAATGTATACCGTGACTTCTTTTTAAAAATATTTAAATATATGAGTGTGCGAATTTATATTATTACAAGACGGACGTGAGTTTGAAAAAAATATTGACGTAAATCGACCATTGTACATTCATTTCATTCTGATGTTGAATAATAAAATTAAAATTTATATACAAGTATAAATAAAAAATAAAAATAAGAAATACGTATATGTATATTAAAGTTGAAGTTGGGCTGCGCCAACAAATATATAATGGTGTGAGCAAGGCCTGAGGCATCGTCCGTCTCTCGATCGTCATTTCAAATGACCTCGCCAGCTAAATGAGCTTCTATTCAAAATTAGCGAACATTTTGATCGATGTCTCTCACCTTGGCGCATCAGCACCGCCCAACCGTCCATTCTCACTCATATATATCCTTCTTTCTATGTATACATATATACATATTCTTTCTTCCTTCTTCACCACACTATATGGATGTCAGGTGGGAGGGCATCGACGCCTTTGAAGGGCATGCAGAGAGATGAGAGCACAAACGTGACTTTTTCCGTCGGTTGGCCAACCAAACTGGCCTCTATTTGTTCACAAGTACATATATATATATATAAATCCGATAAGGAGTCACTTTTTAGACTCGTCTCTTTCTCATTCTCTTCTTCACCATATCTGTCTTTTTCTCAACTTGTTTCTTCCCGCAATATATTATCCAAGAAAGCACATCATCCCTCATCCTAATCATCCAATGTATAACGTCATAAATTCCTCCAAGTCCTTAGGTATTTATATTCTTATAAACTGCATACATATACATATGTACGCATGTGTGTGTATGCTATATATATGTGTGTCTCGTCGGGAAGTTGTGATCACTGTCACTACCAAAGATACATGCATATACAAACGTAAATCGTTCGGGTAGTGCTACAGCGATCCCAACGATGTATATACATGGAACGATGCGCGTTCCACTTGGACCGGCTCGCGTGGGCACGAGAACGCGCAAGACGCGATCATGGGCCTGAGAGAAAATACAGCACCGATGCAAGAGTCAAAGTATGTTTCACTAGTGTCGTCGCGAAGCAAAACATCCGCTGGATTATAGAATGACAATATCACTAAATCATAATACAAAACCTTTTACCTCGTTTTCTTTTTTCACCATCGTCTACTCTTTCATAATACGTATATGAATATCTATTAGTGTTTATACATACATACATACATACATACATACATATTTATTCATGTAAATATGTATATGTATTAAACATGCAATTTTTTTTAGAGAATTAATAAGACCTCGTGCCTGGATGATGACAATATCGTGTCGAGGAAAATTGCTATCGGGACGAATCGCCTCGATGAGAAAGTATATTTCAGGACACTTTATATATATATTATTTATATGTATAATGTATATATATTATATTATAACTATATACCCGGAACCTTCCGCAGTGTCCTCGCACACGGCCCAACGGTATATAATACAGCCTTCGACTTTAGATCCCGCTATTGGTAAGCGCTCAACAGAGAGAATATACTGTTTGCATTATTCATATAACCAATTCCCGAATCCGAAATTCGAAAACGAGAACCGTTCGGCCACGGCCATCACCGTCAATATATACCCCTTTTGCTCTTTTGTCTCTTTCATTTGCTGATCCATCGTCTCTTTCTGCATATATGTCTATTCCCCATACTATATATCCTGATTTATAAATATTTTTTTTACACACTGCATTTATTCTTTAACGCCTACGAAGTTTATATAGTCTATAAGCTGTGCAGCATAGTGAATATGATTGGAAATGTTATTATTCAAAACATATCACTGGTAGAAGGTTTGAGCATGTACGCATGCATGCACTCGTTGACATGACTCGAGTGAGTAAAATTTCGCAGCGTGCGCCAAGAAAAGTATATTCTAATAGGCTATATCTAATAGCATTTATACAACGCATTTTATTCTGAATTCACAGAGTGCATGATGGCAAACTTTCGTATTTGTAGTATAAAAATGAGAAAACTAAGATGGTACATATATACAAAATGAACTTGGATGACAGCAACAGAGTGTGTATGAAACCATGAAACCAAAAGCTAAAAGACGCGACATACACGCATGCGGTGATCGTAAAATAAATCACATCTTTGATCTATATTCAGCCTCGCGCGTCGCAAACCTTTTCGTTTCACCGCGCTATATTTCTATATCTTCCTTTTTCTCATATACTCTATTCTCTCGTATAATTCGCTTGGGTTCGGTGTACGCAACTTTCAGTTTACGTTTGCAAGAAGAAATATACATATATATACCAATGCAATTTGAAAAAGCCTTCAGAAATTCTGCCGGAAATTTGTCTTTGCCACAGTATAATAATCATCCTAACTGAAACATCTGTTTGTTCACCACTAATCCATAATACATACATACATATACATAAATAAATATATTAATTTTATCTACACAAATTCTTATATTCTATACAGTAAATATAACCTATAAATTATTCAATGACGAATCATTTTGTAAATATATACTTTTACAAGTGTTTATATATACACGTATATGGTATTGATTTCATGTTAAATATCGTCGCAATATTCCTCACATACTCAATGCATATATATATACATGTACATATATATAAGAATATTTTACATATTTATGCAGACACTTAATAGAATTTTTTTTATTGTATTATTACTGTTTACAATATGTGTATGTTTATTAGGTATATATTAAAAAACATTTCTTTCTATACCGCCCTCTTTATGTTGTATTCATGATACTTGTAAAAGTCTCGATTTCATCAGTGTATACTGTGGAGCTCCCTTGTCCCCCTCCCTCTTGGGCCAACTTTCACCCACCCAATGTATGTATCCAAAGTACACATACGACAGGACAGTGTCAGCCCACGTTGTCGTGTACTTTACCATTGTATACACAATGTATATCCGGGCTTTTAGGCCAGTCGAGTGGCTTGTCCATTAGTATATGAGAAGCCAACCAGCCGGGAATAAAAATTCAACGGGGTATATATATAGGATGAAAAAGAAAATTATATAGACAACTAAAAAATAAAGATAAAGAAGAAAGGCGAAAAAAAAAAAATAAATAAAAACAAAATGAAGAAGCAAAAGAATAATATGAATCTTTTACTGTTGTCTATGAATTTATATATACCTAACTGTTGGCTTTTATACTGTTTCTTGCTATTGTTATTGTAACCTGAAAATGAATGAGCTCCAAGTGGAGCACTATGACCCCCATTTTCAAGTCATCCATACAGTGAAACTAAACATGTAGGGCAATATATATTGCTCGGCTATAAATATAATAAGAAAATGACTGAAAGAGATTCAGCAAGATCTATTCTAATGATATCGAAGGAACATGTATAATGTATATATTAGGGTGTTTCATTTTTAGGCGATATTTTTTTTTGTCTGTGAACACTGCAAATCTGATAATTCAGACAAAAAAAAATATTCCTGTTTGAAAGAAAATTCTGAATTAATTAGAGACTTAGTGAATTCAAAAATTCGATTTTCCATATAAATAACATCAGAAAAATTTTTTTTTTTCAACTTCAACTCGATTTTTCGATGATCAAAATTTTTTTTTAGAAAATATGAATAAACAGCTTTTATAGAGCATTAAATTTGCTACAAAAAAGTTGTTTGCAACAGTTTTCAAGTTGTATTTAGGTGAAAGTTGATTATAATTGACAAAAAAATTGTCTTTAAACTGGAATTTATTGCTTTGATATTAATTATTATCTTACAATAAACGCTATAATAATGCTGAATATCACCAATGTAATAGCATCAAAATAAAAAAAATTTTTGATTACCGAAAAATTGCATTGAAGTCAAAAAAAAAAAAAAATATTCTCATGTTATTTATACGGAAAAATTTTCCATTTTCGAATTCGCTGAACCTCTGATTAACTCTGAATTTTTTTCCAAACGGAAATATTTTTCCTTTGTACAAATTATCAGATTTTCATTGTCCACAAACAAACAAAAAATATCGCCTAAAAAAAAAAACACCCTAATAAATATACACATATGATCCATACGATTATATAAGTGTTAAATCTTATAGTGAACTACCTGGAGGTCTCTTCTCCCCAACGGCGACATTGCATTCATATATTATACATACATATGAATCTATATACATATATACTTTACTATATATAAATGGTTCGTTATCAGTTGTGTCTATACCATCAGTTGAAAGTCTAAAAGAGAAAATATACATTTATATACCTTACATATACACAAATAAAAATATATTTGTTTAAATACACACAGTTATAATGTATTATCATATATACCTATATCTATATAAATACATATACACATGTTGGTATAAGGGCCCAGGAACAATCGCCGTGGTGGAAACTCGACACGAAGACATCCACTAGTGCCAACGCTCGAGGCCAGTTCAATTAATACGCGTCCATTGAAAACGCGGGCGGGCATATATCTGTGTATATAGCTGCGGTAGAATCCCACCATATACACAATTCTATATACCTATATTTTTACCGCAATACCATGAATATTATGTATATGTATATATTTATATTTATTTGTTTATTTGTATATGAGTATATGTGTGCGTTGACTGTGAAAAGGGTAGCATAACCAAGTAGCCCACGACAATAAGCAGGGAAACGTTTTATTAATTACAATGATCCGTCAGTGTCTCCTGGTTTATACTACCATATTAGATGGTGGAACTACTGTTGATGCTACTTCATGATGAGCATTTAAATATATATAGTATATATATACATTTTGCACGAATGAGAGAGAAGTGAAGTATAAAATCTTATATACTATCAACGGTACTACGTACATTATACGTGTATATATGTTTTGAATAGCGCGATCCAAACGTTTTCTCGAGGATAATATCCAACAGGATAGAGAGAGTAATGTGTATACCTTTATATATATATTGCTTCAGGGATGGTTGGCAAAACGGGACCACCTGTGGAACATGAAAAAAGAGAGTGAGAGAAAGAGAGCCTGGCTCCCTCAACGCTCCTTGCACACTGCAGTAGTATATATGTATATTGTATATTTATATACATAAGTACTTTTAGTAATTTACTATTTTTATTTATTTATTTTTTCATTATTATTTGTTCCCAAGGTGAGAATTAATACCGTTATAAAATTAAAATTTTTATCATTTAATTTTAATTTTATATTATATTATTATTTAATATATATAAATTATATGTTAATGCAATTAAAACATCATCATGAATGATATGCCATATCATAAACAAATGATATGGCATTGACGTTTATATAATATATATAAGGACATTAATATTGTATATATGAGATATTGAGGCGTCTCTATATATATACATGGCGTCAATGTATATATATATGAGTAAATTGAGGAAGAGAGAAACAAAGAGAAAGGGAGATGAATAGGGTGGTATGACCAGATATATATACACAGTAATACAGTAACACAAGTGAACTAATGCGTTTACGATGTCTCCTCTGACAGTACATCAAAGTCCAGTTGCTCGGTAGTTGGACAGCTCCCTGTCTCAAGCGATCCTAAGCCGATCTCATTCAATATATATCCATATGATAAATATATGTATGTCTATGCATTGTATATAGACACGTCTATACACATGTATCTTACATATATACATCTATCACGTGCTAATATTGCCGCCTTGAGCCATTGCGCCAATATATATACATATATATGCTCTTTGAACTGCAGTCCATGTATTAATAATTGAAACACCATTCTGATATTATTGTTCATATCATCATCGGAATTCCTTATCAATATAATATATACACACATTCTCCCACTCTCTCTCTCTCCATGTATATGCATATATGTACAAGTACCTATATATACCTAACATTAAATATTTAATGTATTTAAATATATATATCCTTTCAAATGAGAGCCAATAACTACACTATGAATTATATTGTTATCCACTTACATTATATATACGTTTTGTAAAAAATAAATAGTATGTATTTATTTTATATGTTTATGTTTTGCATATATATATATATGTTATTGTATGTATACCGAGTATCCACATAAAGATATATGTATATATATATACATATGTATTTGTATTGGTTGGTTATATGGGACCTCTGTAAATTTTTGCACGACCCCAACCGTGCGCATGAATCATAGAATTGGCAATGTACGGGATAATCCATACGTATAGTAATTCCATCGACGAGGTCATTGATCCATCGATGCTGCAAGATCTTTACTGGCAGGAAAGTCACGGTCGTCGATGTGCGCGCGGTGGTTTCTTCATCGTCGTTTGTGTGTCGTTTCTTGTCTCACTTTTATGTAAGATAGAGTGCGGGCACCGGTGCATTTATATATACACACAAACATATGCATATGTATATACATATATATATACGGACGCGCGACGAAACCGCTAGGCGCGCGTGGAACCCCAGCAAATACGCTAGGAAAGAAAATATCAACAAGATGATCGCGCGGTTCTTTCGAGCCAAATCGGGAAAAACCAACGTTAATGTGTTTAGTAGTTGTGTGATGCCCACACTGCAAAACGCCAAAGTGTTGATGTGTAGCATACATATATATGTATGTATACATATATGAAACGTATATACATAGACATGAGACAGACGGCGCGCTATGCAGCGGTTTTATACGATGCAACCGGCAAATCTTGCTGTTGCAGTCCTCTGTCGTGTATATGCGTATAAGTTGTTCTTCTGTATACGCGCGCGACACGACGACGATGCCGTTGATTATCCTGCCGCCGTCGCCTCTGCTATACTCTGTTAATTAGACGATCGGTAATGCTCCGCAAAAGCGCGCATCTTGCATTGCACATATCCACCGGATGCTTTCATCGCGCGCAATACTATGCGAACGAAGATATAAAGGCAATAAAATTTAATAAAATATATATATATACATGCAGGTTATAATGTTTATGTACATGTGATGTACATATATAAAGTTGGAGGCACAATGTGAAATAGCGCCGGAATGTGCGACGAGTTGAGAGAACTCAAGCAGCGAGAGAGTGAATATATATATACATTTATATATGTATATATATGCATATATGTATGTATTTATATGGATGGGGTCGTTGGAGAACTGTGTGTATATGTATATATGTATATGCTTCAGTCGTCCTCGGAGCAGGTGATCACGCCCACACCTGCATACTGTGTACGCCCGCAGAGTTAAAGTGTCACGCACAAGAGGAGCTTTGCGCGCTGCAAAAGAGAATCGCATCCTCCGCCCGACTCTTCAGCAAAGATGAACAAGAGAAGTAAAAGAGAAACGACGAGAACGCGAACGAGTTGAAGAAAAATAAAACAAAGTAAAATAAGAAGAGCTATATCCGCGTGTAGCATATATATACATATTGTATATATGTACGAGCTATAGGCGCTCTGAATGCGATGACGCTATTTACGCGCTTTGCCATGCGCGATGAAAGCGTCTGAAAAAAACGTCAGTAGACTCTCTCATCCACTTGGAATATATATTTGTATATGTATATATATGATCGCAATGGCATACGCCACTATGTGGAAACCGGTTTAGAGTGCAATGCAGAGTACAGAGATTTCACGCTCGTCTTGGAAAACTGCCGCGCGAAAGAATAAAAACATTCGCATATCCTTCGTGAGTTGGGCCCCGTTGTAAAGTCGTAAAGGAACTTCTTTCGTATAGTTTATATATTATATATGTACTAGGCTTTATTTGCCGCGACTTACAACCCATGAACACACTTGAAGCACAAATATGGCACGTTGAGTAACCGCGTGTTATGTACGAAAATTATGTCTCGATCAAGTGTGTCTGGAAAGTAGGTGTCGACTGTGAAACATTTTCATGGCTCTTTTCCGCAATATTTATACGTCGTATAAACATTCCATCTCACACTTATATATACATATATATATAATAACGGTTTTATTTATTCAAATCGTTTTTCCTCTTGATCCTTTTTTATTTTATTCTACATTCTCTCTCTCTCTCATTTATTTATTCATTACCTCTTTGTATTTTTTCTTTTTTATTTTCCTGAACTTTGTCACCCTCTTTTCTATATATACACATGTCCCATCGATTGGCCCGAAAGATCACACAAGAGAGTTCTGCTCGCAAGCATGGCGTTCTCCCTCGCTAATGAAGCCATACCACGCGTGCGGATCCGATCTCCCTACCTTGATTATTATTCATTCGCGTTCCCTCTTTACTCCTCACTTGCCCTCGTCCTTCAACGTTCGGCGCGTTGGCTCTCTCGCATGGCCGACATATAGCCATATGGGTCACACAAGAGGGGCCTCCACTGCCAACGATTCTTCCTCTTATATATGCATATATGTATGCACGAGAATTACAAACTCCATTGTAATCAAATGATATTCAGGAGGTGGTAGTTAAGTTACAAATGGCCCATTGCACATGATAAATTGCTGATTTAATAATTATTAATTAATATCAACGATCATAAATGCTGCTGTCGTCATGCACGTGCGCGCAATATACATATATTGATATAGAGTGACGATAAAATGAAAGAAAAAAAAAAACAAAAAATGGGGAAAAAAAATTAAGGAGAAAGGTCAATGAACTGTTTATATATTGGGGGGAGTCAACGAGCTTCTATATAACATGTATATGTATGTACCTATTTTTTTGCTCATCCTATCTACACTTATGTATCGTTACATAGCGTGAAGTGAAGCCCGCGAGGATTGTGCCAGGCGGGAGACTCGTAAATACTGAAGATTGCCCGCTGACACTTATATAGAATGTAGGTCATATGGGTCGAGAACAAATATCCACTAAATCTTTTTGGGTAACCCACGAATGCGCGACGATAATGGCGAATGGGCAAACGTATAAAAAGTGTCCACTGGCGCGTCGTATAACACACTGTATATGAGTGTGTGTATATAAATAGCAAAAAAAAATCAAAAGAAAAACAACCAAAAACTGTTGTGGCAAACCATCGCGCCAAGTGACTCGATATAAATTAAAAATGAATAAAATAATAATAAAGAGAGAATAGAATAAAAAAAACATAATTTTCGAAACGAAATGTTATTTTATATTTACGATATATAAATAAGTGTATGTATATATACATACGATATTATTTCGAATTACAAATAAAATGTTTTAGTTGATGCCTTTCATCAGTCACTTGTTAAAAATTATCACGTGTCCGCGTGTGGATATAATTCTCAAAATGACGATTATATTCTTGGCGTGTGTACACGCGCGTGCACAACAAACGTTGATGAATAAATGTCATCATGTCTGTTACGACGTCGCGGCCGAGAGTCAGTAGAGCCACATATGAAGAAGAAAAGAGGGAAAGAAATAGCCATGCGTGGAAGAGACACAGTGAGACATAGATGCGATGTATAAAGGAAGAACCTCAGGCACACACATCATGGTGCTGTGGATAGAGCAAATAAACAAAAAAATAAAGGGGGTCGAGCACGCGAGATACGAAGTATATACACACATATTAGAGAAGAGGGAGAAGGTACAGATACAGAGAGACAGAGACATCAAAGAAGGCGACATATCCGTTCACACTCGGCTTGTATGCTTCTCACATCAGCTCTCATTCGTACATATATACATATACGTATATATGAATTATATTTCTGTGTGCATCAACGCTTATATATTCGAATGACTGTGGCAAGCGGATCAGGATCTTACGAAGATGATTTTCCAGTACGTACAACATGGAAAGGCGTTTCACGTTTACCCCATAATATGGACGTGTATATATATTCGTGTTGGATATATGAATAGAGGGTCCAAGTGAGACTCTGCAAATAACACACACACACACACAAAGAATATAATGCGGTTAAAGGCATCTTAATAAAATGAACTTGTCATTTCGAAACGAGCAAGCAACAACGCGTCCTCACCCTCACTGTGATGATCACTCTTTTTTTCTTTTTTATTCATCTCCTGCATCCTTTTCTTTTATTATTTTTATACATTTCGCTTTATGTCACACCTCACTCACTCGCGCTTCTCTTTCTATATACATATACATATAATAATTCTTTGGCCCAAACGAAATATACGTGTTTGTGAGCCCGCATGAGCCTGACACACAAGACCGTCGTGTGTGTATATATATATACAGATCATACACCGCGAAGAGTCAATGTGTCGTCGCCGCATGCCAATGCGGTCACACACTGAAGCATAAACCTACCCCGACTGCCTGAGTCTTTATTTATACCTCGTTAAATTAGCACCACTCATCGATCTGCCATAAAGCCTGACTCTCTTATATGCGTATATTTCCACGAATCATCCATTGAATATATGTATATATATATATAAGTATCTCTTATATATATATATATATATATAAACCTAACGCTCATATATCTTGTATGTATTATATTATATTTATATATTTAATCGTTTGTTTACTGCAAACAACAATATGAAATAACTCAACATCAACAAAATGTGTTTTATATTACATCTTTATGTATTTTTATTTTTTTTTTTGTTTACGTGTAAAATATATAATATATAATAAATATTTATTTTTATTTTTTTTCTTATTTTCTTCAATGATTACGCGTCCTTTCTCTGGGTCTTTGCTTAAGGAATTCAAGGTCGCAGGGTCGAAGGCCCCACTCTTTCTCTTATTCTTTTTTCTTCTCGCTCTTGCTATGCTTTTCGCCAGTATATACATATATATATATGTATATATACGATGGTACCTTATCTCTCGTGCACGAGATAAGTTCCGAGATGGCCGGTTAATAGATGGCGCACACGAATTTTCGCAAATGTAATAAATTATCGCGGTGGCGGTTAAATATATGTGTGGACTGGCTTGTGCGCACGCGCAAAAGCAAGTGAATATAAACGCGAAAAAAATTACAAAGAGCGATATAGACACACTGCTGGTTGTACAGAGCATATCGCGCGAAAAGGCGGTAAAAAGAAAAAAAATATGAGAAAGAATGAGAAAAAGGCCAGTCACCTACAAAAGGGCAGCGCACAAGTATGCGTTCGCGGATACTATATAAACATACATGTATGTACGTCTGTATATATATGTATGTACCTATATTAATATACTATATATATAGTATACATGTCATAGATATATATGTATAGAGAACTGCTTGAAAACGAAAGGGCGAATGGATATATGCTAGTAAGAGCTGTGCAAGTGCAAGAGACACGTCGAGGCATTCATTCTCATTCAAGGTAGCCTTAAGTTCAGATCAGATAACAAATGTACACCTCTCGACGTCTTGGCCTTCTCGACGGTGAGGCCGCAGTTCGTTTCGTTTCTCAGCTATATATATACCATCATATGTGTGCTCTCTTTGCGTATATATATACATCCCCCAAGCTCTTTATTATACTTTTCTCATCTTTATATATTTTTCTTTCCATCATCAACAAATATTTATATGTAATATGTAAATATATATATACTCCACTGCAATTTTTAAATTCTCATCTCTTATATCACTTTAGCATCATCGTTGATTCATTCATTTTATTCCTATTTCTTATAACCAATTTTTTATTATTTTTATTTTATATCTCATTTTAAAATGTTTTTCGTATTTTATTTCTCAAAGAAAAGGTGTGTATTCATCTATGTATATATATATATATATATATACATCTATACAACGGCAATATGGCAAAGTGATCAGACTCGGCAACGACGACGACTCTCGGGACATTAACCACCGGTGGGACTCTATTACGAGAAAACAAACTACATATATACTCACGGTATATATATTCCTATATATGTGTTTGAAACTATACGATAACCCTTTCGATAAGAGGCGGATCTTCTGCGCTCTGCACGAGAAGTTTCCCCTCATCTCGGATATATATATACGCGATGTTGCTTAAAAGCCCAAGAGAAAACCATCGGAGCATCCATTCAAAGTGTGATAGAGAAAGAACGAGAAAAAAAAAATGAAAGAAAAAGAAACAGGAGAAATAAAAAAAAAAAACGTGTTATCGGTGTCTCGTCGCACGGGTCTGCGTTGAAATTCTCGCGACATTCTTTACTGAGAAAAGTAATGGTCCTCATGTTGCTTTAGAGCCATATATATATCCTTTTTCCAAGGTTCATTGCGTTTTGACCCATACAAACAAGAAAAATGAATATAATATATGTTTGTATATTCGTTTGTGTATGTGTATTAGATATATATATAATGGAGAATTGAAGTCCTGTCAGGTCGGCAGTTACTCTCTGTGATGTGGAGAGTGAAATGCTCACCCCAAGTTTGCCAATAACTGGACCCCAAGGGTGTATATACATATATACATATGTACAATAGATGAAGGAGACTCTCAATGTATGTCCGAGCTTTCACTGAAGGATGATATAGTTGTATATAATATGTCTCAAAAGTTTTGAACCATCATCATGGACGATGATTGGAGTGTAGATATTTCCACAAAGTGTCTGACTTAATGGATGAGGATGGGAGGTATATATATATGTATATACAATATATAAAGTACATAAATCCAAAAACCGACTATTTCATGAAATAGATTGAGAGATAAAAGTATCAAACTTGTTGGCAAATATTTGACAGCTAAATGTGAAATTTGTCAAACAATTCGTGATATTAAATATCGAAAATTGATTAATATATTATTTTTAAATAATCTATAACGAAAAAAAAAAAAAAAAAAAAAATTGATAATTGTAATAATGAATATATATCTGATGGATGTATATAATTATTATTATTGTCTTATTTTAATGCTTGAGTGACATTAATTTGATTATTTATATATTGGATGAGATGTGTCGGTGTATATATATAATGATAGTCATATTCACAGAACATCTCACGATGTAAACGGCGCAAACTTCTGACGCATGTCACAAAATCACTGCGATAGGTACGCACATTAGGGGGTCTGACATCCAATGACATGTACAATTCATATGGATAGAATATACTATGTATGATATGTCCATAGGTATTTACAAGCAACAATATACTTGTGTGCCATATTATGTTTATATACCTTGAACCATACTGATTTCTCAATATTTCTCCGTCAAGTTAGACGATTGTAACGAGCGGTAATGCATTAGCTTGATCGTTTCTCATAGAGTGCCCATGACATAGCTATACTTATAATATGTATGATATTCTATCGTTACTGATAGCTATATACCATGGGATAAAAAAAAATTAAAATTAAAAAAAAAATATATATATATGAACATCAGTCGATTTGTCCTTTAACCCCGGAACAAATGTCAATGATCAGTTTGTATTGCAGATGACACGCTTTCTCTATTCCTTTTTCTTCTTCTTCATCATCATCATCATCTTACATATACATACATACACATTCTCATATATCCTCTCTGTTCCTTTCTCGATATAACTCTTTTTTTTTTCTTTTTTCAAGCCGCCGAGGCAATTATATATACCGGTATACAAAGTAAGAGACGCGTGAAACGAACTATGGTTTTTATATTCGAAACACTAAAATTGAACACAGCAAATAAAATCAAGTGCCATCTTATAAACGAAACTCTCGTTTCGTTTCGTCTTCTTCATTCTTCCTTCCTTCGTCTCTTTTGTGTCATGAATCATCAGATACCTAAACTAGTGACGTTTAGTGTCTGGAAAACATTTGTCATGTAACAACATTCGCGAGAGGGCATCACGCAGAAGAAGTATATAATATGTTGTATACAAATGGCGTAAAAGCAGCTTAGACGGATCACAAGTGCCAAAGCAAGTATATTATATTGGAATTTTGCGCATGCTGAACGTATATATACAGTTTGAGGGTGGAATATATATATATATATATATATATATAGATAACCAATGCGCATATAGAAATATATAACCGTTGGTTGTAAATCTTCATGAGTAAGGGTGGGACCGTGTGCACGAGCTTTGATTTCTCGTCGTTCAACCGTTCAACTATGTATATAATATATGTATGTATACGACAGTCGATTGGTTCAACTCTCAAAGTCAAGCGCAAAACGCAGTCAAACGAGAAAGGACTATATACTCACTGATGTATACAGTGTATCATCACAAAGAAACAAAAGGATATATATGCATATATACTTTCGACGAGTTTTATTATTACATAAACCATTTCATGCTCCTTCATTTTTCTTCCTCTTCCGTATATGGTGTCTGTGAAATGGCATTAAGAAAGAATGAAAATAGTACATATATGCATAAAATTCAAAAGAAAATTTTGTTGAATAAATATAAAAATGATAGAGAAAATAGTAAAGAGAAAAAAAAAATTATGAATCAATAAATAATAAAGTATTGATTATATATCAAGACAAAAAGTTTCGTAAGATATATATTTATACGAGCGTAAAATTGAAGTATATGTTATATGTGATATAATGCAAATGCCATTGGCGCAGTGAAAAATAAGAGATTTAAGAGCTTGTGGACATTTTGTGATCGCTACGAGAGAGGACACGGTTGGTCGTAAACCACAACTACATCTCAGTGCTAACTGAGAAATATGTATATCCACGTGTATGTATATACTTATATATATATATATATATATATATATGTATATATGTAAGAATATATGTATGTGCGCTCCGTTGCGCGGGCACAAAGTTGCACGAGATATCGTGGGACGTCCGTTTATTCTTCGATATACATCTAAGTTAAGTTGGATATATTCATTGGCAAGAGAGTGCAATCGACCATATATAGGGAGAAAGAATAACACATCGCACCGCAAAAGTGCCGCTTTTATATACGATCTATTCTGAATAAATGCAAGTAATTCCTTGCACGAAGATAGAATAGATGATTATATCAACGGTGTCAATAAGATATTCATCAGCTATTATTTTCTTTATTGACGAAATTTCACCTGATGAAATCATAATTTCTCTTATTATTTAAAGATTTTATATATACATTCCTTCACACAGTGCACTTTGAAATATTTCTAATCATGACAACTATAAAAATATATAATGATCCCTATTTAAAACTTGAGATTTATAGTTGATATTACTATTACAACAGCATATCAATAATTATATTCAACTATCTGATGTAATTGACTAACGAACAGGCACGTGATAATTGTATTTTTTATTTCTCTTATTTATGAATATATATATATATATATATAGATAAATAAAAAGTGTAATCATCACGTACCTGCAGTTGACTAATTAACTCTTTATAAAGTTATAACTGACTCTTTAAGAATGAATCATTAAAACTATAAGCAAATAATTATACTGACACCTTGCAGTATTATATAAAATTGTTGTTACAAAATAACCATAAAAAAAAAATATAATTGCAAATGCCAGAATTAAATAATTACATTGCTTACACATATATACAGTTACTCTAACTATTTTATTTGTTTATCTATATAGTTTAAGTAAAATCATTTACTAAACATTATACTAATCTACCATAATTTATATCAATTTATCGCTTTGAAAAATAATTATTAAAATTTTATTTATCATCAAATAGTTATACTACTATAATAATATTTTATTATTCACAGTCTGTGTAAATAATTAACTACATAAACAATACAGTTCTACTATAAACTATATATCAATTTGTCACTTTGAAGAATATAATCATTTATCTTTTATTTATTATCAATCGATAAAACAAATATATTATTCTCTTTAAATATATAATAATATTCGTTTATTTTTTTTTTTTGTTAATGAATCAGTTCAAATGGCGCTGTTATAATTTGCGCGTACATAACGAGAGAGTTATATAAAATTAGGATTAATTGATATGTCAGAAAAATACATGAAGGCGTGGTTGGTGCAATTATTTCTTGGTGGGCGGGAAAAGTACTATACGTCATATTAGTATAAGAGAGAGGTCTTGTACAGTATGTATGTATGTATGTATGTATGTATATATACATAGCTACATTTTCCTGTGTAATATCCATAGATAAACACTGATGTGTGTGCGTGTTTGTATATCCTATATGTACAGCTTTTATTCTATATGTATATATGTATTTTGCGGTGAAGACGGAAATAAGAGATGAAAAAGTAGACAGTAATGTGTAAGCATCGCGCGCGTAACTCGCCCAAGATTGTGCGCGCATTCTACTGCGTTAGAGGCGACGACGTTACTTGCGGGCCTCGGCAACGTCTAATTATCCCTCAAGAAAGTTCATCCTCCAATTACAGTCAAGTCACGCCGCTCGTCATCCACCACGACGTCCCTTTGCGCACAACTTTCTTACACTTATTATATTTATTTATATACTCTTATATATAATATGTATATAAATAAACATATATATACATATGAATGTATGTATATTTATTTATTACATAGATACTTTATTTATCTGTATATTTATATTCAGATTTATATAGTCAAACAGTTGAGTTAAAGTGACAAATCTCTTCAGCTGCTTCGTATATATGAGAAATAAAAATAAATAAATAAATAAAATAAATTAGCAATTACTTTTTTATTTCTTATGAACTTTAACGATTTTTCTTAATCATCTTGATGGCTATATGAGGATGTATATATATGTGCCGAATAAACTCTCATTTAAGTGAAATGAAAGATAAAAAAATAATACAATGTTAAAATATTTGAGAAGGTAAAGAATGCGATTGAAGTGAGTATAAAAGGCTTTTTATATGTATACATACATATGTATATATATACATGCAAGTGGGTAAAGAAAGGAATTAAGAAAGCAGAGAAGGGAGTGAGGAGTTTGGAGTGATAAATGAGAATAAGAATTGCTTGGGCAAAAGTGCGAATGGGTTCGATGCATGTTGAGGAAATAAGAGTGAAAAAGTAAGCATGTACACACAGTCATATACCTAACTACATATACAGTTGCAAACAAATGAGTGTTTATATATAAAATGTTGATGGGACACCGCTGTAAATGCATGCATATAAAACAGTCGCCTAAAGTATTTGCTCCCGTTCGTGGTTATTCGACTTTTTACCACCAGCTAATCGACCAAATGTTTTCATGTAAAATTTTAATTTCATCCTTATAATAAATACTTCTATATCTGTATATATATATATCCATGGTGCAGAATATATATAAAATTCCATCAAGTGTATAGTACATACATATATCTATCTATAAACATATATTAAATAGACATACGTGTGCATATATATATCGTACAGTTATATACAGTTGCAAGTTTTATTTTTCGATCCATAAGAGTGATAACGATAAATCACCCAACCTAACATCAATTCAAAATGTCTGTCTGTATACATATATGTATACGACGCTTTCTCGCACACACTTCAAAGTCAATCGATCTGTCAATGTGTGTCTTTCACTTTTCTCTCGCACACTTTCATCATTTCACCCTCTTCAACCGGAACCGTACTCGATCGGCCAAAGCATTAATACTCGTCGAATATATACATAATACATACACACACACACACACACACATATATATATATAAATATCTTGCCTCTTTGCAAGATACATTTATCGTTATACTTCGATACTGGTGTGTTTATATTTATACATATGTATAAATATATAAACGCACGCGTGTGAGAAGCACCTGATGCATTGGCCGCTTAACCATTTTCACCATCAGAGAATCTTCCATCCATCAGTTATATAGATACCTTCTCATCGATATTATAACACAGACGATTGGTACATCTGTATATAGGTATATATATATAAGCTATGTATAATATATGTATAATATAGCTTATACAAAAGGCATATATATAGAGGTTGATTGGCGCGCCCGTGTCAGACATCACACTGACTGAAGCGATGAAATTCTCGCTAATGAACGTCAATTGTTCACCGATGAATCGAATTGTTAATGAATTATATCGTTATGCACCTACGTGGATACTATATATATATATATATACATATTATATACATGGATATATACATATACAATAAGATAGACGGTGCAAGTTCGCGCCTGTATCGTTCGTATCTGTCATTGTCGAGTATTATATACGTTATATTTTCTTATATAAAAGTATACTATATTCATGTATATATATCTTTGATGCATGATTATTATATGTGTATATATCTACATATATATATACATATGTATATCTATAGGTATGATATATTAATGTGTATATAGGGATATATATGTACGTATGTAAGAAGCTATAACCCAGAATATATGTTATATGCTGCAGTCGCAGCTATATTACGTCGCTTCTCATATATGTTTATATATCTATGTGCCAACTATTATATACTTTTTCTCTTCTATCGCCAGAATCATTTCTCTCGAAACAATGCCAGTGCATTGCCGCCGCGGATCGTGAGTAATATTGTGAGCCCATATAGCTTTTATATCCACAAACACCTCTAGCTTTCAGACATTAATGTATATACTCTATGTATATGGATGATGTATGTATATATGTATGTATATATGTATGTATAAATATATGTGGATGTGTATGGGGTGAATTACACGACTGCGTGTATGCACACGTTTGCAAGCGACAAAATCTCTCCGCGGGAATATATCCTCCTTTTTATTTATTTTCCTTTTTTTTTTTTTTTCATATACAAGTATGATCTATGTATCATATGTCCACAATGTTTATAGGTGGAATATTGCGCTGACTTCACTGTGGCTTTATATATTTTCACCCTGTACTTAAATATTTTTTCATTATTATTGTCATTTTCTTTATTCTTTTCTCGTTTTGTTTTATTTATACATCTTTTTTTTTTTTATGCTTTTTATATCTTAGTAGAAAATATTTTAATGTGAGATATATAATGAAGTAAATTTATTACGTTAAATATACGTAACTATATAGTAAATAAATAATTGAAATAATGGAATTTTTATTTATAGAAAATTTGTGTATTCATATAATCTTTACTCGTAAATTTTCCATTAAATATATATTCAATTAAATATGTGTATATATGTATTGCGATGCATGAGATATTAATTTATTTGTCTGTTCCATCAAGTTACCAATATAATTCTTATATATACGTGAATCAATGGTTTTAATACAAGCATTTATACATACAATATTATTGGAATATTATGGAAGTTAATTTAGCACGTGGTAGGTGTGTCCCAAGGCCGTGAGGTGATACACCATGACTCATACACGCCTCTCTTTGTATTGTGCGTGTAGAAGCGCGTGAACAAGTGCGAATATAAAGGCCGCGTGCACGGCAATATAACGTGGGAGACGCCATAAGTATTCTGTATCTATGTATATATACATATAATAAATATATACACGTATGTATATTTAACTCGACCGCGAATACCTCTAAAGGAAATTATGTATTATCATAGCTCCATTGTATACAAATACAACTACCTACCGTGGCGCATACCTATGTAATATTACAGTGGCAATGACTGACAACAGTTTTATTGCTAATTAATCGCTACAATCACGAATAATATCTATTGTTGAATTAAATAAAAATTTATATCATTGATTTTTTTTTTTTGCTTCATAGAAAATAAATATAAAAATTGTGTATATGAACGTGATTGTAATTAATATTACTGTTGTACATATAAGTATTATTTGTTGGTAATCACTTGCAGCACACGATCATTTTTCTCTTCTGTGTCTTCTTCATTGAATTTTTTTATTCATTTTTTTATTTTTTTTTATTTTTTGACAACTCGTCCTGGGCCTCGCGGACCTAAAGATGCATCGCACTTGTGTATATAAATGCACATACGCTCGTATGTGCATTTATGTACACATACATAATTATTGCTATAGGTATATTATGTACGTAATACGTGGAAGAGAGATTTAAAGATGTGAATACATAAATATATATAATTCTTATAGTCGTCCCAGCACGTTCAAAACTACTTTGCCGCTGCGTATCATCGACGACTCCATTTTTTTTTTTTATAATTTTTTTTTTCCATCATATCCTCCCACCGACCGCGATTCATTCGCCACCGTTGGATCTCTTCGTAAATCATCTAACGCGCGAGAAACTGCACCTTATGATATATACATACATGCACTGGATACAACATGTGAATTTTTTTTTATCTTTTCATATTCTTCCCATTCCTCTTCTACATACATATCTTATTCTTCACCTCTATCTTTTCCTCTCTCATTTCTCGACTTCACGGCAATGTCGCGGTTATATGTCCAATCCGGTTCCTCGAAATTTAGCGAGAAGAGTCATTAAATCATTCGCTGCTGCAGCAAAGAAATCGATGTCTTATTTTTTATTTTATTTCTTTTTTATTATACTCCTTTTTTTCTTTGTACTTCCTTTCATACAGGTGTATTAATACCATCGACTATAAAGTTAATAAATCTATCTATACTTCAATATTGGATACGTAAAAACGTCTTGATATTATTAATTGCATAAAAAATACAAGAAATAAAATTTAATAAATTCAAAAGAAAAATATAACAAAAACTGAATGGGAAATGTAAAATTTTTCGTACGTAACAACACAAATGTTTCTCATTTTCTTCGCTACCCCAACGCGTCTGCACTAATGATGTCTTTCTCCCTCACCCTCTTGATCCTTCCTCTTTCTCTAAATGTATACATACATGTATATATACATATATATAACACGCCGTCGGCTTGTATATCCCCCTACACTAATTTAGCCTCGACGAGCACTTTGCAAGTGTTAAATAATTACTGCGAATGTTGGGTATGGTGAAACCAGTTTTACTGCGCGCGGCCATATTAGCATAAGTGATCGAAATGATCAATGAGCGGATTTTACAACGGCAATATAGTGGGGGATACACACGACTTCTCGCGAGTGACTTACACCTTGTCCCCACTCTGATACACACCACGAGGGAGACAAGTATACTGTGTTGTTACACACGAACTTGGTAAGTTTATATATCGGATATATGTATATATATGTATGTACAAGTCAAGACAGAGGGAACTATATCCCTTTAATGCGCGACGAGTATCTTATCCAACACGATCTGTATACAGTACCACCAGCAGATTTACGATCATGGAGATGTTGATTTTCATGTCGGACTTACTCAAATACTCTGGAGTTTATATTCATTCTAGTAAAATATATATATGCATTATTATATAAGTATTATTTTGTATTTTTATTTTATTTGTAAATTCATCGTTATGTATGTATAATTGAATAAAATTAATTTTTTTTATTTTTATATATTCAGTTTCTACAATGCTAATCGGCTATTAAATGTTTTCTTGCGGATAAAACAAGTCTCTTTAACGGGTATGATTACATATGCATGATGTTTATAATATGTAAAAACAACCATGATAATGGTAATATCAGTGGCAAAAGTCAGCTCTGCGCAACGAGAAATAACTGGTTCGCGCATTTTGCTCATTATCTATATAATACAATGTTTACAAAATAAAAAATAAAAAATTTTTAATGTAATCAAGTTTGTGTATGTTATACATCTATTACAGACATACTGTTTAACGTGTATGGAATATCTGGAATGTAAATAATGGAGAAATTTTTGTCGAGATAATAAACGTATACACATGACCTTAAACAGTCGCGTTAAACTTTGTGAGAAAGTGTCAGGACGTACGACGCAATAATTGATGGAACAGCAAAGAGAATTCCGGACTTGTGTAGTGCGCCTTATAATATACCTATTCTCTCATATACGCCGGTAACAAGACTGCAACATTTTACGTTCTCACGCCCTCTGCATAAACGTATACACATTAACACATAAGAAAATTTTATCTTCAGCAATATATGAGTTTGAATAATAAATAAAATTTTCTTTATCAATAAGTATATATAATAAAATTATTATCTATCAATTCAATTATAAATTTTTGTCGGTAAAAAAAAAAAAATTCTTATGTTTTCATATGTGTAACATACATACCTATATATATATATTATATAAATCGCCATAATGATAATTATTTAAAGACTTTGAAATGTGTCCGTGCACGATGAGGAATGAATGAAATGAAGTGAATGAAAAAAAAAAAATATAAAATAAAAAATAAAAATATATAATGCGTGTTTGTATAATAATAAATTCCATGGCTGACAGGCGATATTTTTTTTATGGTTATCAGAACGATAAGCGTGGAATGAAGGAGACTCCTTATCGATTGCAATTAACAAACGGATCGAAAGAGAGCTGCTCCTTGGGTGGCTGACACCGCGAGCTCAATGAACCCGATTCTCTCTCGACATTGGCTGAAACACACGTCTATATAAACCAAGCGCGCTCGTGCGTCGTTTTCTCTCGTCGTCGACATAACATTTACTCTCTTGCTTTCTTCATCTACATCATCAATTTGCTTTCTCTTATTTTCTTTCCTCCTCTTATATTCTATATCAGCATTTTAAGCTGCATCGCGCGCGCTACCGTTTGTCAGTCAGACTCTCCGCTCATATCTGTCAAATTCCACGTGAGTACACTCCAATTGTTCTCTGAATACCATCGCATTCACAGCGCATCAGCGGTAAAATAAAATAATTATTATCACAGCGGTGAACACGATAATATAATTCCTTTTTAATTTTTTTATATTATATATTGCTTCACGTTAATCTCATTATATTAATCATTAATTAATGGAATGATGTTAGTCTTTAATAAAAAAAATTTTAAATGAACTGAAAAATAAATGCTCCTTGTAAATAAGAAGATGAAGATGGAGAAGACGAAGAATAAAGCGAAGAAGAAGAAGAAGAAGAAGAAGAAGGAGAAGAAGAAGAGAGTATATAGAAGACAGTGAGAAGAGAAGAGTTGTATATTCTCTTGGCTAATGATACACTGGATAATACTCACGGCATCAGTCACTGTCCGATGTCCAACTTGATTGCTCGTGCTACTGTTTTCTATCTTCAAACGTATGTATTCTTCTTTCTCCTTCACTATCTCCTACACATTCATGTCTCTTTGTCAGATGTGTATTTGATATCTATCCGTAAACTGTATATATACCAAACACTCGTCCACACTCAAATATCACCTTCATAGAATATAGCGCATTTTATTTCGTATAATAATATAGAAGATAAAGAATATAAAAATATATAGTTAAAGAGAGAAAATCTGATTATAAAGACAGATACACTGTGTTTACTGTCGATTAACTCAGTTGGATTTAGACACTATACATCTACCTACTTCTAACCAGTTGATGGTGGATAATCAATACTATCGATTAAACGTGCAAATATACATTAGAAAAAGAGAAGATAAAGATAAATTGAAGAAATAAAACGAAAGATGGAGAAGGTCTCGGGTTGTGCCGGAAGAAGAATTGTATTTGCTGGAGGGACAATGAGAAATCGCGAACTCGCATCGTACCGTGAAACCGGTCTTTGCCGTGGGATCATTAAGAGGTTCACTACTGCATATTCTTTATATATATACATATTTTTATACATATACACGTATATATACGCATATAAATATAGTCGATCACAGGAAATGAAATTCTGATATTCTCAGAGAGTCAATCAACCCTTGAAAGCCTTCAGGACACTGCACACATATACATATATGTTGAATATACCTGAATTTATATATATATATACATGACTTCTGCCAAAAAGTTGAGTTCATTGAAAATCGGCGTGTACAATTTTTTTTTCTCGCTTTTTTCAATCGCTCGCTTTAGTCAAAACTTGCCTCACTCTTTCAATACAAAGGATATGTAGGACATGTACACGGTTGGACCCCACCCACTGCTACATATTTATTTTGTCCAACTTTTGCGCGATATCGCGCACTCAATCGACGTTTTGTATAAATATATATGTATGTATGTATATATATTGTATATATGACTGGGCGCTCGTTTCCTCGTCCACTCACACAACAAAGCCCAAATAAAGGTGAAAAAATAAATATAAATATATAAATAAATAAATAAATAACGAGTGTACGTTCGTGAAGTTGCAATTCGAAATAAAGTGAATCAGAAATACGGGTTATATAAATGTGATCAGGAAAAAGGAAGGGAAAAAAAAAAAAAAAAAGAACGAGAGAGAAATCTGTACACACAGTGAGAGCTGCATGAGAGTAGACGATTTAACGGTTTTACTGTCGACAAGACAATAGTCGTATGTGTGTATGTATATAATGTTTTCTCTCTTCCATCTAACGTAAATCTTTTTCTTCTTGAATTGGATTATTATCCCATACTCTATCTATTTATTTTTTTATTCCATCACATAATTTTTATTGACCTATTTCACATTAATCACAAGAAACATTAATGTGTATATATATAATAATTAATACTAAAAAATATATCTTTATATAGGTACTTAATTATTTTTATAAATATATTATATATGAAAATTTGTATGTTTATATATATTTGATGGGAAATGTATATTATATGACATTGAGATGCAGGAGAATATATATATATAATATGCAAAACGTGAGAGAAATCCCCGGGAGTGAGATAACGAACGATCTCGATTCATCATCCACTCTGGAACGAATTGGCAACGACATGTGAAATAGAGCCGTACAACTCGGCAAGTGGCCAGACCGAAATCGCTTCTAATTAACCAACGAAATTAACATTTAGCTGGACAGAATGGCGGTACACAAATACATTAACATTCAAAATAAATATACATATAAATACATATAGCGTATGAACATATTAACAAATGCCAACTGGACTTTTGCGTATAGCAGATTTTTTTTTTTTTTATTCATTTTTGGTGCGTGCAAAAATATATTCGTGTCTACCTCTCAATTGTCGAAAAGTTTTGTTTGTTGCATTTATATACCCCTATATATATATATATATATATATATAGTGTCATACGAAGCCAGACAAATGATATATGTTTATTATTTATTTAATTTTTTTACATAATAAAAAAAAATCAAAAGAAAAGATAAAACCAAGAAGAAGAAGCAGAAGAAGTAATAGTGTACAATGACTTTGATTTACCTTCTCGCTAATTACAAACGATACATATATCAGTATATATATATATACATGTACATATGTATATTGCATCATTTTTTATTTTCAACTTCGATAATATCCTTCATTTACATGTATTATAAATGTAGATAATATTACGAAGCAAAATGAAACGAAAAAAAAAAAAAATAAAATAAAATAAAAAACATCTGAAACGATTTTAAAGAGCGATGACGGCCAATTGGAATTCATCGTAGATATATAATACAACCGTGACGCGGGTGGATCAATATCGATTGATTTATCTCACTATGATTGGCTCAAGCATATTATGTTTACACATATATATACATATACATAGTATATATATATATATATATATATGTACGCGATGACTGGAGGTCCTCTCGCGGGACGATTCCAATCGGGTCGTTCGCCTCACATCCATTTGCCGTGTCTGCGATGCCACTGGACTCGATCGCATTCTCTTATATATTATACATATAGATATATATATATTCTTTCATTCTCTCCTCGTCGACTTGATTAAAAATGGCATAATGAAAGTAGCCACCTCTCAAAGATGACTACCGAGAATATAACTAAGAGAGAGAAAATGATATATAGAAATATACAATATAAAGCCAATGAGAATTAAGAAAGAAAATAAACAAAGATATAAAATACGATAAGCGCGAACATCATGCAGGGAGGACTGTAAGGAAAAGTTACTTGTGTTGTTGGTCCAAGAGTTTGGTTTTTTCGTACGATCAATCACTCATTCTCGCTACTATATACTCTTCTGTATATATGCAGTCAGTCAGTCACTATATAGCCAGGTATCGGAAGGAGAAATATAAAACACCAATAGCAGTTATATACCAAGCAACTTGGTGTAATATAACATACAGCTCATACATGCGTATTATACATATATATAAATATGTATATATATACGTGTGCGTAGGGACGATTGCAAGCGCGCGCGAGTAAGTTAAAGAAGCTGATCATCGACGCTGTAATATGTGCTCTCCATTCGTCTGAATATGCTCCAGGGTATTATATGTATGTATGTATGTATGTATATATGTTGAGAAGCAATGTGCGGCACCAAAACAAAATGAACTAACGTTGTGGAGCCCTGAGAATGAATATAAGAAATGAACATACCCTCAACGTCAACTTGTATGTATACATAGGTATAATATAAAATAAATGTGTGTGCATGTTTGTAAGTATATATAAGAGAAGTAAAGAAACGAATATCTCAAAATGACTCAAGCGTGTCCCCGCATCATACTTATACATATGTATATATACCCTTGCGTAGATATACATAAGATTCATCGTTATTAAACGCACCACTGAACACAAAACTCTCTCTTTCTCTCTTTGAAGTTGATGCTGATATACGAACATCCTTCCGCAACTAAACTCGGCATTGTCTCTCTTTTCATGGCCAACTCGGCGAATCGCAAGAATTCTTCACGTCGTGTCAATGACAATTTTCTATTTATAATAAGAGAAAAAAATATAAACATTATTTTTTATTCATATACCGTAACAACAGACCTTGCAATAGCATGATGCGGCATATTGCATATTTATATCTATGTATATTGGTATGTACACATGTGTATATGTACAAGTACCGTCATTCGAAATGAATATTATTTTTTTTTATCTCATGTTCCTTTATTTTTCGCCGCAGGATATATATATATCCATGTATCTCTATCTTATATATGTGTATATGAAAATAAAATATCACAATCATTCTCGCTAACTACTGTTTCATCAGACGATTAATTAACTCGAGATGTGTAATGCGTAATATAGATAAAAGCTGATGAATAACGTTCTTATAATTATCCTTCAGCGAGTCATACTGTGTATTTTATATATTATGTGTTTCTTTTTTTATTTCTTTCTTTCTTTCAATGAATTTAGTTAGAAGAAATGTATTGTTTCAACTGCGATAGATTTAATTCGGAATGATTGTGGATATATTTCTATATTCATGTTAAGTTATTTGAAAGTGTAATTGACCATGGATAAAATATTCTTGGATATATTATTGTATTCGAACAGTTAAAAATAGATAACGTCAGAATTTGACGTTTATATTGTTATATAAAATTCTTATGATTGGAAATATTTATATTATACTTTCTAAAACTGATATAGTGTGAATAAAACTTATATGATTTGTTGATTAATTATCACTTGAAAGTCATTGATTTTTATCGTTTAAAATTAAATCAATGGAAAGTAGTAAGAGAAAAGTCATTGTTTCAATCGGTGAAACGTGAATAACTTTAAAATTACTGACGCTTGAAAAAATTGATTAATAGTCTTTATATATCATATATATGCAACTTTCAATTTATAAATCAATGGTAATTGACGTTAAAGCATTTAGTTCCACAATTCTTTATAGTGAATATATTTTTTTTTTCTCTTCCGTCTTTTACAATAATCATAATTTAATACATAAACACAATACTCAATAATTTTTTACTATACTCTATTTATTAATCCACTCTATATTAATTTTACGAAATAATATACATCAGCATCGTATTGTTACTAATATAAATTTTTTTTTTTATCTTTCATCACTTCAGTGAAACGAGAAGTTTTTATATTTACACCCAAGTTTAATTCTCAGTGCGATTTAATATACTTTTCTCTAATATAATATAATATAAAATAATGGAACGTAACGAAGAGTTTTTTTCTTTTATTTTCTTAATAAAAATTCATATACGTATACTATTATACATATATTAAAATCTTTTTTTACAATTTACCTCACTCATGGATTTACATATAAAATGTACATTCATAATTTCTTTATAATTCTTTTTCACCTCATCTTGCTCAATATGAAACCTCACAAATATACTTTCTACATATTATAAGTATCCACCTATCTATACAAACATATATATTCTCTCTTTTACTCGTCTTCTTATTTTATCTTTCTTCAATTGCACTTTATTTATCACAATTTACTGACGTTGATATATTGTTACATGAGCACACGACATATACATATACGTCATCGCAATTTCCATCGGCCATCTTTCAATGTAAACCGTCTCACTTAACGATCCTTGGAGCGGTTTATATATGCATATACACTGCACACATGCGCGTACATGTATATCTATCTACATATATACATACGCATTGTGCGTGCGGACGAGCGTCGCATCGGCACGTCTTGAGATACATATAGGCATATGTATCGTATATATGCACCATGTATATACTAAAGTATATAAAGAACGCACACGTGTGGTGCAAGTGAAAAAAAAAAAATTTATTCGATTGACTTTTTGATTACAGCAGCCGAAATATTTTTTTTCAATCAAAAGAATTTTAAATTTATTCAATATATTCTTTATTTATTTATTCATATTTATTTTTTCATGAAAAAATGCGCGAGTCGTTTGTGATTGGCTTATCGCTGTGTATGAGGGGAGGTTGCAGAGTTGAATGTAGTCAAAAATAACTATAGCCACTATACTCGATCAGCAACTCGTGCCAAAGACTTACCAACTTTTCTGTCGACTTTGGCTCCCATTTTTTTTTTTTTTACCTGCTTTTTCGCCCCCATAAGCCGATAATGCTCTTATGAGTTAAGCATTCTTGTCCGTTACTCTTTATTCCCTTGGCATTCTCTCGCTTGCACTTGCAGTTATATTCTCACTGTGTATTCGCGCGAGATCGCCAATCCTGAGCCCATCTACTACTGTAGTTCTCTCATTCTCTCTATATCATCTCTAACTTTATCTTTTTCTCTCCTGCGCGTGATACACTCTCTCATCGCACTATATACTGATCGTACTTACATTCTCGCTCTCATACATATACGACTTTATCATCCACCAGGAGTCCGTGGATCGAGCTATACCAAAGCCACTTCGACCCGATACATTGCAGAGATTGTGACAAATAAAAAGAGTGAAAAATAAGCGAAAAGAAATGAAAATAAAAAATAAAATTGAATAAAATATAAAAAAAAAAAAAAAAACAGAGTAAGATGGCGATCTTCTTTCCGTTTTTACTGCCGTACTCTCACGGATAATCGCGGCCGACTTGTTTGTGCAAAGAATACGGAAAGAGTTCGTGAGTGGATGGAATAAGGGATATTTCACCGGATCCTCTTCTCTATATATTCTTTTCTCTTTCTGTCTTATTTCAAATACTGTGGCCAGAAAAGTTGGGCGTCGTGCGCGTCGAGCGCGGCGCCAAACGATTTCAGGGAACAATGAAATTCCGCCAGTCTTTTTCGAAGAATATTGTACCACACACACATATATATTTATATACATATATATATATATATATATATATATATATATATATATATATATATATATATATATGTATATAAATATATACTCTTTTATATATAATATACTTATACACAATCAAAGATACCCGAAATAATTTCGTACAATTATATATTGGAATTGTTACGAGCTCGCGGTAACCCGAGGGCAATATCGATGTGTCAATTATCTTTTTTGATGGGAAAAAGTAGCAACGTTTACTTATATATCCAGTATATAATTTCCTCAATAAAATAAAATAAAAACGAAATAACAAAATGAATAAAAAAAAATATAGCATACTCACTAAAATTATATAGACATAAATGACTTTAATGCATTTCAATATAATTCTTACAAATGAATCATCGAAGATATATCAAATGATTAATGATTTTTTTTTTTTTTTTCATTTTCTAATACCACACATATTCAAGGTTTCAATTCATATACATGTATACAGCGCATCTGCATCCATATAATGATCTGCCGATGATTCAACATTATATATCAACAATTAAAACTCGGTATTACATTATGTATCAAATAACTCAATAATTTTTTCTTTCACATTTCATGAATTGTATTTTATTATTTCATATATATAATTAATTTTCATTTTTACTGTTTTTCTTTCATTATTTTTTTTTTTTTTTTCATTTACAATGAAATAAAAGGATATATAAAAGATATTAAATTCATGAAAAACAGTGGAATATAACGAGTGCGTCATAAACCACCATTGGATAATTGTATTCATTAAATGAGACAGTGATGCATCATATCGATGAGTAATGAGATTATATACATGCAATATATCGCTATCCCGCGAAATATATATATATATATATTCCAACGGGAGATCCCATGATCACACTGTGTTTGCACTGATGAAAGAGAATGAAATATACAGCTGCACACAGTGTTGAGGTGAAGGGCGCGCATTGAACGAGTGAGAAATCGAGATGAGTTTGATGACGAAAACCAAATGAATAAAAGTGAGATGGAATTAGAAAGAGAATGAGAGAAAGAGAGAAAGAGGGTGAAATACACAGAGCACTGCAGTGTGGCAACGCAGCGTCATCTTATTCACTATATACACCATACACCGCATTATTGATTAGGATGACTCGAAGCCTTGGAGATGATAAGCTTGCACTCGGTACTTGGATTTTTTTTTTCTTCCAATCCTCTCACTCTCGCCTGCCCTCTCTTTAATATCTCTCTGTCTCGCTTACATTCACTCACTCACGAGAATGCCTATAAAAGCCTTTAGACTCGGTTTGATTGAGTTCCGATGGGTGTGGCGTACTTCAAACGCCTCCGCATTAATTATTATATGGAACGTGATTTGTTCTTGTATTCAATGACGTCAATACCATACACTACTAATAGCAGGTAATACACAATATATTATATATACAGTCCTGCAACAGCTACCTATATGCAGTATATATTAAAGGCAATTAAATATTTTCATAAATACAATAGAATTTTAAATATAAATTAATAAAATTATAATGATTGAAAATACAACGAGAATATTTTATATCGCGCACTTCTTTTGTTACTTCAATTTATTTTTTATTTTTCATTTCTTCACACATATATATACACGCTATAAATATATACATATATATTCACAAACATGAGTACATATATACGCATCCATATATAAGAATATTTATACCTTGAGTAAAGCAAGCGAGTAACACGATAGTTTGCCACAGAGGTTTCGCTCTTCCTCTTTCTTCATCAGTCTTTCCAACACACTCGGACACATCAAGATTTTCACGAGGGCGCGCCGTGGGAAATACACAATGGGGACCATGTTCTTATATATAATAAATATATACTTATATATATCCACAATATTCATATATGAATACATGCCCATATAAACAATATATTGGTATATCATATGTATACCTACATCCATGCACACATACACACGTTATATATTAATATATAATACATGTACATATATACGTATAATATTCGCGCGTAACCCTGCTCCTGTATATACACGCCGTGAAACAGCCTCGGTTTAATGCTTGTCAACATCGGTTAGTCGGATATTTCCTCTCGCGTGGGCATCGTCCATTGATGTCGCGCGACACTCTGCACTCTCACTCATATATATATATTCGTTTCGTTCCTTGTTCATCCTCGATGGTACTTCTTTCATCACACCCAGAATATCTATGTCTCTCTCGTTCTCTATGCATCGTTATATATGTATGTTTATACATATGTGCAATTGGAAACGATTAAATGAGTGAGACGAAGGGTATGTGTAAGGGAAAAGAGAAGCTCGTGTTTTATATTATGGGGGGGAACTCTCTTTTGGTCCTCAAACTACTCTGATGGCTATATGTAGGTATATATATGTATATATGAATATATAAAGTTGTGCAGGCTTGTTCATGTTGTGTTGCACACCCGAAAGAATATAACAAGCGCACGCCAGGATTTCTTTTTTCGTGTCTTTGTTAGTGAGGCGTGAAATTCTCTCCTCTTCGTCCTATGCAATTATACTCACCCAACGCGACTATATGTACACGTATGACGGATATATGACGCGCGAGAAGTGCTGCATACTCTATATATACTCGCTCTTATAATTGTAGTACAGGGGAGAGGTGCAGCACTTATGTATGTTTATGTGTGGGGGAATTAATTTATATCAAATATTAAAAAGGGAGCATATATACGTTGAAAATCGCGCGCCAGACATATAAAATGTAAATTAAACAAATTATATTTATGTTTATATATATTTTATTTCGTTTGTAAAAAATATTTATTAATAATTTTCGTTTTTTTTCAATAAATATATAAATTTATTTGAATTAATAAATAATATATGGTAAACGAACTGACGTGTAGTGTAATAATTTAATGGTGTTGTATTAATAGTTGTACATGGTATACGTGTATATATAGTAGTGTAAAATAAAAATTTATAATAACACTATCAGTATCTCAATGTGGCCATGGTGAATAGAGAGAAATATATAAAGAGCGAATTATTGAATCGCGAGAGTGAAAGAAAAAGATAGTGAAAGAGTGCAGGCGGGGGTTAACTCGCGCGCGATTAAGTCTATATCGGTTGAGCGCGCGAAGTATAAAGCCCTCGTAACTTTTACACGGACATGCGCATACATTAAGGCTCGCCAAGCGATACGCGGTTTCTTTAATCTTAATCAGAAGACGTATGGACGTAACGAGTAAAGTTACATTTGAACACGGGTACGCCATTAGCAAACAAGATCACCTAACCCCCTACCACGACTTTCACCATGGCGAATATACACCCGTCACTATGTACTATACATATATATATATACATTCAACCCCTTCCATAATGCCAATATATACTCCTTCGATATCCCATCCAATTCCGATATCGTTCGTTCCCTCACATTCATCCTCGATAATCTTTTAATTGATGATAAATCAATGTTGACGTCATTTCTACCCAACTTTGATTACTTTTTCGTTTCATTGCCGCTAATAAAAATCACCATCGTCTGGCATTAATATTGTCAACTTACAATTTATTTAATTTGTAATAGAGTGTGTTTGATTATATATTCTTTCATCTAGTAATTCATTAAACACAATCCATGTGTCGTATACTATTTTATAAATAATGTAATTTGTATTTCTTTTCTATTCCCTTTATAAATATAATATCTATATATATTCATTGATTATTGTTATTCCAATCGTTCAACGCAAGTATATATAATGAATTAATAAATATGTATATATGTATAGTTATATATATATATATATAAATACATATACAAGTATCATCTTATAGATATTCCGGTTAACAAATCGTAAAAGTTACATACACGTCGCGTGGCGTCTTGGAAATGTCAGGGCAATTGAACGACGTTCTTCCTTCTCGATGGCGTGCAAGTGTGGATTGAAGAAGTAAATATCTACTTATATATATATACATACATGTATACATATAAATGCTCACAGAGCCGCCACTCTGCCGTCGAGTTTCGCATTCTCGACTTTAAACACCACGATTTAATTACCGCAGATATCTGCGGTTTTCAACCTGCTGCTGTTGTTGCTTCTGGCAAGAAACTTTTTCTCTTTTTCTCTCTTGCGCTGATGTTACTTTTCCTCCTTGGTCATCAACGTATATACAATATGTATATACATATTGTATATACGTATATAGACGATTCAATGGCGCGATAATCGTGCAATGGTGCGATAGCATCAGCTTCATACGATTGATACAATCGACAGCCGTTGCGAATCGACGATCGCGTCGTACCCGTCTCTGCCACACCACAATCATTGATATACACACAAAGTGCATTTGAGGTAGACACATTACCACAACACCCTCACTTGCATCTCAGTCAATTGGGAGCGTGCGCCAGCCCGCACCCGCAAACATAACGACGAGTTATCCGGTAATTAGCAAAAGAGTTGGCAAAGACTGCGCACCGACAACCTGTCGATTGGATTATTCGACAATGGGATTGCGAGATCATTAGAGTCGGCGCTACATCGATAATCTTGATGGGAATAAGATAACCATCATGCATGTATATATGTCTGATGCAATTGCAATATATATGAACATGGACATACATATATATATATTTACATATGAATAAAAAATTTTGTTTTTCTCTTTCAGTCGATCGTTTTTATGTTGGTAATTTATTTGATTTGATGATTGTGAATGGGCGGTAATCGCGTGATGGGCAATCGTATGAATGCAAATGGCAACAGGTGACATAATATGTCACATCCCTACATGGCTTTCGAACGAGAGCCAATTTTTTTATTAATCCATTTGGATTTTTTTTTTTTTTCCTTCACCAATAATCCAAGCAAACGAATGCGAGGGGGACAAATGATACACAGTGAAAGAGAGGACTGAGAGTACATACATATATCTGTCACCGTGAAACATATATACAGGAATATTTTTGTTGGATTCGATTTTGTATTTTTTCATTTCATATTTTTTTTTTTTATTATTTTTTTATCAATTTCTCTACTGGTCGTTTCCCGTCGTGAAATTAATCCTCGTTATAACTTGGAGTCCGACGCGTGGTCAGTAATATGCACGAATTGCAAATGTAGTCGCAAAAGAATCTGGCACTGTGTGTCTACATTTATACACCATGTATATACATAAATGTATGTATACATATGTAGGTATATGTAATCAAGAATGAGCGCGGGTTGGTTGCAGGCAACTTATGGCGTGGGAAGTTATGCAAAAAGTGTCCCGGACACCGAGAAACGCCGTTGAGTTCGCAACGCCAGTGCCACATTGCTAAGCGCGATCCACTAAGTTGCCCAGTGTCAAGGATAAAAAGTGTATAATCCACCTTCTACTACTTTCTTTTTATTATATTTATATATATCCCTCTTCCTTTATTTTTTTTCTTCCTTTCCTCGCACTTTATACATGCATAAACTATATATGTAGCTCATATAATCATCAACATTTCAAACGAGTCGAGTGGAGAACGAGATACAAAGTGAACTGACACTCGACTACATATATACCAACGTTTATATTATACCTGACACGTGTGTTATAAATATATATTTTCATCGCCCAACATACAAAGATATTTTTATTTCTCACTTCTATCATCAGAAAACTCTGTTTAATTATTTCAGACATATTTAGACATTTTTATAAATTTTTTATCTAAATATAATATTTCATTAAATACGCTATATGTATTTATAAAATTTTGTTCCCTATTTTGTTACATAAAATACGGATCGTGGCCAAGATTATAACAATGGCTTGTTATATAATATCTCGGGGGTGGCCCCAAAGACAAGGGGAAAGTATGCTTCAACAACGAGCAGACATTTTCTATTGTTCGTATGGAATATGCGGTGGCAATGTTGCGCGGGAGCTTGGACACATAGACTGGACGATTATATTTGTCGTCGTCGACGTTGTCGTCGTAGACCATCATGCTCCCCCATGAACATCCTGAAATATTCAAGGAGTCACACATATACATATATTCATCCGTCTCGTTTTCACCAACAGTGACCCTTTCGTGACTACAAAATATATGTATACATATACAATATATATATTGTATATCCAACAGGGATCCCAAAATCTGATAACAACTCAATGGACATTTTTTTTTCTCGTTTTTATCGTATGAATTATTTTCTATTCAATCGTCTCGTGTGACGAAAAAAATTCTATAGAACGTGAATATTTTAAACTAACTTTGCAATCCATTTTTTTTTTCCTCCGTTGTCATTACCACATTCTCCAAAGCCATCAGCAGCATCACAAGTTATTCCGTCAGAGAATTATATATATAATAAAAAAAAATTATAAACTTTTGACGTTTGATATGAAAACTCTATTTTCCCTGCAGCTAGACAGAAATCTACTATTATTCTTCATTGGTTACGCATCTCACATACCTATATATACATGCATTTATATATGGATAAAATTATTTATACATAAATGCAGCATATACATATCATGAAGACTAAACTTTTTATAGGTGTATGCGCATGCATGCATATATATTTTTACATAGTTTAGATTATGTATATGGCTTTGGAACGAAGAGTACTTACACTATACTGCTTCAATCTGATAAAAAGACTTTCTACAATTGCGAGAAGTGCGCGTCCGACATGGATCACACGTTCCACACAAGACACTAGAGGTCATACACGGCCCGCTGCTTCGCGGAAATCCCGCGTGAATTCATTTACGTTTAATTTGCAACAATATAAATATATTTATATACATTATTGTGTTTAAAATATATATAAACATATATTTACATTAAATAAACTCGTACGTTATATGAATACAGTGTCCAATCTGTTGTTGTCTCAACTTTACTGACATACTTTATCGTCGTTTAATGCGGTTGAACGTGAAATTTTTACGTTGAGAGTTCACTTATCGCGCCCAAGTAACATTTTGAGTTGTGCGATATCACTTGGAGTGACGTGACAAATGTGACATGGGCTTGGTCGTTTATGGTTAAGATATATAAATGTATTTAATGCGTGTGTGTGTATGTGTGTGTCTGTCTGATTGTGTTCATGAGGTTTGTTGCGTTTCAAAATAAGAAGGTTTTCATGTAATATAAGATGTATACATATACCTGCCGGACCATTTTATGGTCCTGATTCTCAACTTCTGTTTGAAAGAATTACATATATATATATATGTGTGTGTGTGTATATACCTTTGGAAAAAAAAAAAAAGGCAATTACCAACCCACGGTGACTAATACGAATGTTCGCTGCGTTTTTATAGCTGGGATGGAATTGACGAGAGACATCTACTATAATGGTGAATGAGAGTGCGGTGAGGAATTAAGATTGAGAGGAATTTCGTCGAGTCGACATTATCAAGATAATGGACATTGTTAGTTTGATGACCTATAAACCAATAGTGGACTTGGGTTTTTTCTATATAAATGAGACGACAACAAAGACAAGCGATTGTTATAATGTATACTTATTATATAAATTACATACACATTTCAAAGGTGCGCTTATTGAGAATGTGAGATGGAGAGAGAGAGAGAGAGAAAGAGTTTAAGAATAAACAATAATAGTATCTCATTATTTATATACCTATATCAGTGTGCAAAACTCTGAATCTTTACTTTGAACATTGTTGACGACTCGCGAGTATTCAAAAGGGTGAAAATAATTGTGGCCTCAATTCCCTCAGTACAAAGATGTTAAAGAAAAATTCAAGTAGGAAAATAAAAAGAAATAATGTGGATAAGATGGAAAGGAAAAATTTTAAATAAAAGAAAAAATAAAAAATAAAGAAAATAAAAAATGAAGTGCTGAATTGTAATGTTGATAATTCAGTAGCGCATTATTACTTCTTCGTATTCACAACTAATCACAAAACACTCTCATCTTACAAATCCTCTTGTTGATTTATAATACCAATGGATAAGATAAAAAAAAAAAATTCTTACAGTATAATAGAGTTATAATTTATTTTATTATCTTATTTTTATTTTCTTTGTGTGTTTGTTTGATGTATTATTTTTCAATTCTTCAAAATAGATTTCAACCGATGATTGGGTTATTCATATAATAATAGTAATAATAATAATAATAATCTAAGACTCGTTATTTATTGTAATTTATTCTGAAGTGCGTAGAGGGCTTGTCAGATCACATTGTCTCCCGGCAAAGGATAAAAGAGGAATATAATAAGTGAGGTGAAGAAAGACTTCTGAAACGCACATGTACGCGCATGGGCGTTTGCATCAGGTAGTATATAGTTATATACTTTGCGGTGTGTGTATATACAGTATATAAGAAGGTACTCAAAATAAATAAAGCTCAAGCGCGCGTCACCTGATGGTTTAGGTGCCTCCGAAAATCCTAATCTGCTTGACAAACTGACTTGGAGCAAACCAATCACCTTCATATTACTTTGTGTGCTCGGATATGAGTTCAAAGCAGAAGAAAAAAAAAAACAATTTCCTGTTGAACAACACGTGGATGTGTCTGTGTGAATTATATAAGAGAAAAAATAAAAAAAGGTTAATGAACGCTCAATCAAACAGAACAAAAAATTGACGACTGTATTTTATAAACTTACACTTATAAAAAATAAATGTCTAGAAATTTTTCTTTTATTTATTCATGTTCCTATCGCGAATTGATGAAGACTTTTTTTCTGTATCATTGTCTCTGATCATTCATCATCATATCCGTGTTGTGAAATAATTTTTATATATGTATACGCCCGAAAAATCTGTACAAAATATTATATACATCTATCCATATACCTAAAGTATAATATATTTCACCAATTGTTCGTGAAGCAAGTTGTGAAACAAATCTCAACTTTCTTTAACGTATATATATATATAGATATGATGTTGAGCAATGAAAATTTTACTCCCTCTGAAACTCTTCAAATCCATGCCACTTATACGTTTATATATCTATGTACATATACACATTCTTATAGTAGGAAGGGTATAAGCGAATTTCTCTCCCTCAAAACTTGACGATATGCTCGGGCTATAATTATTCACGCTTCAACTTGTCCGTTATTGAAAACTAAAATCCGTCAAGTTTTTGATTCGAGAAAACCGTCAAGTGCCTCGTATAAACTTTTTTAATATATATATACATATTTTTTTTTCTCCTTCTTTCATTGAAACTTGAAAGATTTTTTTATATTTAAACATGAATTAATAAAAATTAAAATGAAATGAATCTAAATAATAAATTAAGTTTTTAAATATTATTTCTTTTTTTCTGTTTCAGGTACGTATATATCTATATATTGAATAATGAAAACTGCAAATGTATATATATATATATATATATACCTACATATAGGTATATATACATACATACACGACGATGAGGGTAAGAACACGCGGCTGATGATTGAACTCCAACAGCGGCGCATCAGCAGCAACAGCGGCGCACTCAAGAAGATTGCGAATACCCCTCAACTATAGTACACAATATATATTAGCTTGGTATATAGTAAACGAAGAGTGACCGCGCTGACCAGGCATATATACATATACGTAGTCACGCAAAGAAACTCAGAGAGGAAGAAAAGAAGCACTTTATGCGTTTCTTTCGAAGCGCGCGCGCGCGAACGTTTCGTTTGCAATAATTTATGCGAGAGGACAGCTTGAGAAATGACCACTGGCTCCTTGTGCAACCTTAATTTGCAACAGTTTACTTGAGAAATGGGTGTAGAGTCAATGATATACACAAATGTATATACATATACATACGATTATATACATGTGTGAACCCGTTGAAAATATTCTTTGATGTATAGCTATACATATAATTCCATTCATCAATTGTCATATATTAAATATTATCCATATACACATTTACACAATCGAACTTGTATGTATATATTCATACAAACTGCAAATTATTTATTCTATTTTATTATTATTATTATTATTTTTTTTTTTTTTATGGAATGAATAATACTTGAATAGCACCCACAATTCTTATTACTGTATGCCGCTTCGAAAGCGCAGGTATACGCATCAGTAACCGACATTATATATACTTGATAATAAAACAAAATTATATCAAAAAAAAAAAATAATAATAATAATAATAAAGAGGTATATATAATATTATAACAAAAAATAAACGAAGATATATACATATAAAAGCTCATATCCCACGCGCATATCTCGAAGGCTCACGGCATCATCCCGCGTGTGCGATTATTATTGGCAACAAGAGAAAGAGAAAGGAGTATATATAGTTACAGAGATGAGAATGCGAGAAAACGAAAAAAGAGAACTTTTATATAGTACTTCACCTGTATATATCTTTGAGTCTTTGGTTTATATCACGAGGTTATTCTACAGCCGGTGGCAAAATAATACGCGTGTAGGTGAAGAGTGAGAAAGGATTACAGAATGAATAAAAAAATAAATAAACAAATAAACAAAAGAGAAAAGACAAAACTGTGAGAGGAACATATACATATATGAGAGGGTATCCGGGGGGATGAAGTCAATTACATTATGCATATGACCGGGCGTCGCGTCGGGCAATTCAAGAAGCAATCGCTCGAGCGGTCCGCACGGCCACATGCCACTGCTAAATTAACTACCTCTATACCTAGTTGTGCGTAATGTAATAACTAATAATGTACCGTGCCGCGCACACTAGCTATATATATATATATATATTATACTATACATACACACTACTGCAGCATATATTCATTGCTGCATTCCATTTGTGCCTTCTCGCGAGATATTATACTCACTCCCGCATTTGTATATACACGCGTTATACATACTAGCTTATATACTGTGATTATATGTATAGATATGATACAAATGTTTGTGTGTGTGAGAGTAAGGGAATATTTTTGTATATTTTTTTTTTATCATCTCTTCATGTTCATCCCTCTCTCGTCGAGCTGTCCATCCGCGTGTCCATATCTTTTCTTCAAGCGCCCTGCCGTATGTTTCTTGTATATTATATTATATTATACTGCATATGTATAATTATAATATATATCTGTATAAACTATTGCGCTTTTTCATTGTGCTACTGTACGTGTATGCCTCTCGCTAATATACGCGTATAATTCTTTTATTTATGTATTTGTATATAAATGCAGTGTATATAGATGTGTATTTGTACATTTAATTCTATTGAAATGTATATATACACCTGCGCGTTAAGTCCGGTAAAGTCATTATATCAAGTGAATGGATTGAAATTCAAGCGTGAAATATACAAGATGTAATCATCATAAGAAAATTGAAAACAAAAAAAAAAAAAAAGGAAAGTTTAAATAGATAATAAAAATGGAATATTTATTTATTCCGTTTTTTTTTTTTTTCAACTGTTAATGACTATAATTATCATTTTGTTCGAGCGGTAATTATTTATGAAATGAAATCAAGTTCATATGACAAGTTCGTTGCAATCGATGATAGTTAAAATTAGTAAATTCATTGGTATATATATATGCTAATCAAGAAGCAAAGATCGTGCGACATGCAAGACCTTGAATATCCTGAATGAGTGTTTGCACGCGATCATATATATACATACATATATTTATATACCATACATATATAATATAAACATAAATGTATGCATAGATATATTTAATATTATCGGCAAGGTCGAAATTGATTAACGATATTGTCAATACACACTTTATTGATTTAAATTATTTACCAATGAATCCACACACTTAGTAATATAAATGTATCGATAGAATTATAAACAAAAATCAAGTTATAATCGTGAGACTTTAATAATAAAAAATATTTTATACATATATATACATATATGTATTTTTATCGAAACGAAAAAGTGGGAAAATGAATGCGTTATGTATTAATGATCGTGAGAAAAACTCATGCGATCGATAATCTCTAAAGATAAAAAAAAAAAGGTAAATATAAAAAAAAAAATGCAATGTATATATAAAAGTGAATGGAAATTTTGTTTCACCGCAATTATGGCGATGGTGAAATATGTAAGCCACGGCCATCTTTGAGGGAGCGAAAGGTGTAACACGATCGAGGGTGGGCTTATATGTTATATATATACCTACATAATGTACGTATATATATTGAAGATGAAAAACCCCCGCGCAATGTATGTATCGTATTGCTCGTGTTCCACAAATGGCTGCCGGTGTACGGTGTTAGTTACAAGCCCCATCAGCCATCTTTGGGTGACTTCCTTCGCGTGCGCTTACTTCATACGGCTTTCTCGTTGGGCGTCGAATGAAGATGATACGCATGACCGAGGCCAAGTAGGGAAAAAGAAAGGGAGAAAGAGAAAGAAGTATATAAGACTTCATAACAACCACATCATATTTTTTTTTTTTTTTTTTTTATATTCTTCATTTTTCATCTTTATAGTGTCACTTGTCCACTTACATAGCCTCTCGTCTATTCCACATAGCGCATCCTCTCGTCTTTTATTCTTCTTCTACTCCCTGAGTGCCGTAGGGGGGAAAAAGAGACTATATCTATTTTTAAATCGCTGCCCAGGCATCGTTCCAGGGGCATTAAAAGAAATCGAGAAAAAGAGTATATAAGAAAAAATAAAAAAGAAAAATATAAATAAGAAAAAATTGAAAAAAAGAAAAATTTGTCTGACTGTGTGCCATCAGTATAGAATTGAGAGGAGAGAGGATGTAGCCATTTTATATATATACACATATATAGTATACGTATGACAGCATATAGATATACCCATGAGAAATACCAATTTGTTGATGATGTATCGGTTGGAACATCGTAGGTCAGAGCCCATGGGTCGCCCTGGCTCATGGGTAACATATAAAAAAATGAGAAGAAAATAATTCCATGTGTATATATATATATACTGATGACGCGAAAATCCGATTGGACCCTATGACTCTCTTTCTTTTTTTCTTTTTTTCTCGACGTATATCCCTTATTCAACGACATCCCGCTGCGTTACGACGAGCTATCGCTCCTCTCAACTAAAAGCGACACGCTTCGTTTCGACCTTATCCAACATACAATAATATATATTTCTATATACCCATATAATACTTGAAACGCAACGACCTCCATGTCTTCGTTATACTTATATTTTGTCCAGAAATCATTTGGCCTAAATGTTTGTTCGAAAAATAATTCATCCTCATAAAATCTATATACGAATTTTCACTGTGCAGAGAAGTAAATAACAATAATGATAGAATAATAATATCTTCGTCAGTATACAGATAATTATATAAAGAAGAATATAATATTATAAGAAAAAATGCAGAGCATGGACCAGCGACACAATGAGAGGGACGAGGTCACCTATTTCATATGTTAAACATGATATGAAAATCGCTTGACTGTGTTCATTGAGTATCACTGAAAAATATACACTGAAATATAGGGATGGAGATAGGGCAAAGACAAGGAAAATGAGGAAAAAGTAAAGAAAATAAATTTGAAGAAAAAAAAAAAAAGGGAGGAAAAATTGCGACAGAACGAAAGAGGAATGAAAGCCAAGAAACCAATGAATAAAGACACGTAGGTTGGTTTCGAGAGCATTCTGTGTATTGATCCAAAAGGGAGAGTTGAAAGAGAATCAAGAGAGTAATACAGCAACGATGTCTTAAAGTCGAAAAAGATTGGACGGTTGATGAAGGAAACAATAAAAGATGAATAAAGAAAATATATAGAACGATAAAAGTTGCAAAAAAAAAAAAAAAAATGTACATAACGATGAGACACATAGAGATATATATTTACAAATATATAAAAGGAGGGATTGATGGTAAAGAAAAGGAGTTGTTTGGCATAAAGATACGATGGAAGACTATAAGTATATATAAATATACATATACAATATATATATATATATATGTGTATATTGAGGTTCTATATACTGTCAATGGTAACCGGAGCCGAGTCTCGCTACCTACGAAGCCACCGACATCCTCTCTGGGACCCCCAGAGATTCAAGCAACACACGCAAAACAGTGGAGAAATATCAGAGAAAAACGCGAGAACTATATATACACATACATATATACTTTATACACACAAACCAACTCATGATATTATCTCGATATCCATCGAACAAGTGTCTTCCATATATTTATTATATCACTGTCAAAAAGTTTGTTATATACCAAATCTGAAAACATGAAGAGAAAAAAAAAATGCCACGTGTGTATATATAAAAAGACAATGAAGTAAAGCAATGAAAAAATATAAAAGTGTAGGTTGAGGAGCAAAAAAAAGAAAAAGGTGTGGCACTATATGTGTTCTTATTCTCACGGGAACAAAAATCCCCGATCAAATATAGGCATATATAAATGCGTGGTCGTATTGGCGCACTTCCGCTTTGCGACCTCTCTGGTTTCATCACGTATATATTTGCCATTCTCCAAAGTCGCTTTTACACATGTATAACATATGTATATAAAGTGTACTTATACAATCTTCATCATTTATTGTGATGCCTAACATTGAGACACACTTTGTGTTATAACTCACCATCAGTGATCGTGAGCAATTGCTACAGATATAATAAAACTGCAGCGCAAAGGGGAGTAAATAACGAAGGTTATATTATATTCTTTATGATCATGAACGATATCGTTATAACGCTCTTGTATATGACGCTTAAGTTTATCTGACATTAGGGATCATATATGTATATGTATATGTATACATGAAAAGTCCAAAGAGCATAGCAAAACTGATCTCAATGGCGAAAAATAAAGAAAAGAAAAAAAAAACCTAAAATACAAACAGAACAAAAACCAAAAATTATTCACCCCCTTATGAAGACACGCGTGTGTATTTTATATTTACACGACGCATTGGTATATTTACACCACGATGAGAGTGTTCATACTTATACATAAGCAAGCATATATTTATATAGGCATATACTATATACATGTATGGATATATTAGAAGACCGAACCTTATATGTGAGAAAGACAAGGCGGTATAGTAACGAGGGTTGGGCTCACAGGATAAAAACCCAAGTTAGAGAGGCTTGACACAATGATGAGGGAAAGGGCGAGACGAGAGATGCTGCCCAACCATTGGTCGAATGCACCCCCTTGCACACGTGGGCGTGCATACGTGCATATACACGCACGACTTTATATATGCTGATGTCACATGTGAGGATAGTGAGTGCAAGTGCAAGTGAAAGAAAGAGAGAGAATTGTGTTCTAGAGAAGAAAAAAAAAAAAGGGAGTGCAATATAAATGAGAGAGAAAGTGAAAGAAGGAAGAAAGAAAAAAAAAAAATAAAGGCTCCCGCGTGTTCTCGCTGAGTTACCCGGAGGGGTGGAAGTCATTCTGTTCCTCTTTGCCTTTGTTTACCTTAGTCCGATCATTAAAATGGCCGCCATATCGGAGATTCCTCATTGGCTGAGCGGTATATACCCCTTTTGAGCCCTTCCTGTATTTTTCACCCCGCCGCTGATGATGTATGTATTACATGTATGACGTACGTCGTCTCGTTGACGCTTGCATTGTAAGTGAATATGCGTATATATATATGTGTATATACATGTAGTACATACGCGCCCTCAACACTATATACGACACAACTATATATATATACGCGATATATAACCTAATGACGAGTGTTGAGCAAGATATCCCGACACAAATCATTGGGGATGTAGTATAATATATACATTTCTGCTACGTTTCAATTTCTCTTTTATAATTTCGTTTCATATTCTCGATTGTAGAATACGAATGAAATAAATTTCAATCATAAAAAAAAAAAAAACAAATTTTAATTATAAAATTGTATATCAAGTAAAACAAAATCGACATAAAGAAAATTTCTCACTCCCGCCCCGATCTTCAACACCAAAATAATCAAAGACAAATGTTAATCGATTAATCACACGCAAATAACAATTTATTAGACCCCACTTTTGCACTTTATTTCCAATATATCTTTTGGGTTTATCGTTGGCATTCCAAAATTACGAATAATTCCAACGTACCGCGACGTTATACTTTATTTTTACCTTATTCTTCCTATCCTCATTTTTTTTTTCTCAATTTTATCCCATCGCCAACATAAGAAAACGAGATAAATAAATAAATATATATGTGTATGTATATATACAGATTTATATAGATAGAGGGCGAGAAAGAGAAACCGAGAGCAAAGTAAAATAAAGGGAAGCGATGGACGATGCGGCAACGCGAGACGAACTGTCACAGCCAGTAATACATCGTCGCCTTCTCTTTGCTGGGCATCTTCTGCCACTCGGCAATGCCGATAGAAAGGTGGACGTCGTCTCGGACGAGTTCACGCAAACACGTGTTGTACGAACGAGAGAATCGCACAGCGCGCGGCAGCAGCCTGCACGTCTCGTCGCGTCGGCGGCGCGTTGGCGGCAACATATATACCTATGCTATTATACCTATATAAATATATATATTGTGTATGTGTGTTACGTACATATATAGTCAGCATATAGAAATATAGGGGTGTATCTCTCTTGTGGCCATCTCTCACTTCTTTATTTATTCTCTTTATCTTATTCTTTAGCGCGCCCCCAACTCGTTTCATCGTGTCGTTTCGTGTCGACTCTCTCGTCCATTTGGCAGGTATATTCGCTCGCGCGCTCACGAATGCTTCTGGAAACAACCCAAAGCACACATGAGAGAATATATATCCACCCGTGTGTCGTATTCTCTCTTTGGATATTTCGTTCGAGACGAGCGAGCATGGTATCTCTCACTTGTGCACGCGGCTCTGATGCGAGTCGCGTCTATACAAACGAGGCCGTGTTCGCCAAATCCAGCTAACTCAAGCTGAGCTGAATCGAAGGAATCTGTCTCAAGCAACATACCAGCAGCACCAAAGCATTACAACGTGCGTCTCTATATATACATATACATATCCATCGCTCTCTTTACTGTCACATTGCTCGACTCCTTGCGCTTCGCTTTTCCTCCTTTTTCGCACACGTATTTTTATTATTCATTTTTCTTTTTATTTTTTTCATCTTTATTTATATGCCTGTGCATAGGATGTATATTTCCGACTATCTTTGATTCGTCGAGTGTAATCAGTATTTCAATTTACATAATATTTGTTGCATGTAAATTCGTTGTTATATGTATAGATGGCAATGGGCGTTTATCAATAAAAAACAAAATGTATTTAATTTGGTTATTTGTTGAGATTGCTAAAAATTCGCATGCACAATAATTTGAATCGTCCCTGATAGTTATATGTATATATTGCTCGAATCACGCGCGTTATTTTCAGGAGAATACTAACGACCGGTGGCGCGACGTTTTTGTAATTTTTTCCTCGTTTTATTTTTTTTGATTTTTTATCATGCAGGTGTGCCCACTGCAGACGAAAACAAAGTATGTGTATATATGCACAGGAAGAAAGGGAGAGAGAGTTTAAAACCTAAAGCGAAATACCGCAATAGTGAATGGGAGTATAAAAATTTGGGTAAAAAAAGAAGAATTGTCTGCAGAAGGATAAATAAAAAATAGGGAGGAATATATATCGAAACTGTATAAACGCATAGAAAAAAAAAAAAAGCACGATGGTACGACGAGCCAAAAGGTAAAATAATAGAGATAGAACTGGAATGACGGGAGAAAAAGAAAAGAAAGGAAAGAGCTGAGCTCTGATGATGTGGCCAATATTTAAACGACGAAACTATGGATACGCAAAACTACTGTGGATTGTAGAATTATTCTGAAAATACTGGGGTCGTCATATACGATAGCCTGCCATTTCCAGTCGTCAAAATATACGTCTGTAACATATTTTAGCCGCTGGGCCACTACGAAACAGACGCCCTACACGACGATTATCCATTAACCACGATTAGAGTTATATGTGTGCGCGCGCGCACAAACAGAGCACCCTGTGCCATTTCGCCTTCATTTCCTTTTCATTCCAATGTTCGCCAAATATACCGTGAGCTACATATAGCTGCCTCTTAAAATACGAATTTTTATTATCGGACAAAAATTAATGGTGCAACGAAAAAACCAACGAACATCCACACACTCTCTTCCTCTCTCACATACTCACATAAATACATACAAATATATATATATATAAAAATACATATGTATTCTCTATAACATTTCTTTCTTTCTTTCTATCTTTCTTTCTTTCGTTCGCATAGATATATATTTTTATTGTTGTGTGTATGCGAAAGTGGACCCCGCTGCGCGTGAGAAACATTCGACTTTCATTCTCGTGCTACTCCTCCTTTGCGAGACTATTTCACTGCTATGTTTTGTGCCCACGGGCTATATACATCTTAACCCGACCACGCAGCGACGGATATTACGACTGATAGATCTGCGAGAACTCGGTAATTATAGCGTATATAACTATGCAGTAGCAATACCAAAGAACTCTACCGTCTATTCACAGACGCGCTCTTTTAGTCTATGCAAAAGCAAAAAAATAAATAAATAAATAAACATCTACATATATTTTAAATGAAGGATTTTTCAGAAATGAAAAAAAAAAAAAAAAATCTCTCAAACATTTCACAATTATTAAATTATTTTATTCATGTATATCTTAATTGCAATTAATTTATAACTGCTCAAAAATAAGGACAAACCCATTTCAGTTAGATTTATAATATTGAATTTTTTAATTTTTGCTTCGGTATATTATTTGAAGTGTAGAGAATGTATATATGTATTTGTCTGTAGAAGGGAGAGAGTGGATGGCAAAGAGTTCCCAAAAGCATCTTATACATAGACTGTAATTATCGTCAATGATTGATGTCATTTTGGGTTTGGTAAAGCCAACCAAAATCCCAACTAACACACGCGTGCCTAGGCACTCTCAAGACTAAGCAAAAACCAACTGTAACATATACATATATATATATAAATATATAATAAAATAAAATACCTATACACAAATAAAATTCTCAACCTTATAATTATATGATTTCTCTGATATTCAAAGAATGAATTTCCGTTGATTTATATATACATTCATATATATGTATAAATTCAACGGTAAATATGTATTAAAATGCACGAAATGAAACACGATCATCTGGTAGAATATATTTATATATATTTTTTTATATTTTCTTATCATTTCTCGTTTAACCATAAACAAATTATGCTTATGTAGTCACGACTGGTTATAAGATTAAGTAGAAAATTAATATATAAAATTCTGCTACGCAGCTGTGATTTTATATACATATATATATATATTAATTTTATCACATATAAATTATATATATACTTTGTTTATATATTACAATATGCATATTAACAACAATTTTCCTCGAAGTAATCTGCAACTATATTCTTACGACAATTAAAATCGTCAAAGCATATTGTGACATATAACAAGAATTATGCATACGTAAATATATATACATATTATTTGCGCAAATTAACAATGAATAGCAAAATATAACTCTTTGACTCTCCCTTTTCTCATTTGCTCCCACGTCATACCGCAAAATTCTGACATCAATCGCTTATATTCTCCTATAATATCACTCATAATTTCTCCTTATACCCATTCAATTAATTCATTCGTGCCAAGACGATTATACAAGTTACCAGTTGGCAAAAGTTACGCAAGTTTGTTATAAGCCGTTGTGTCTCTTGTCGGTGTCTCATTCATTCCTCATTCTATATTCTATATAATAATACTTATATATACATATCTTTCTACCTCATAGAAAATTCATCGAGAAGACTAATTGCCATTAATGGTTCTCTCATGAATTGATTTTGACTGACTAAAGTTGCAATTGCAAATATATATACAAGAAAACATTCTGTGGCACAATAAACACAACTCAATTTAAATGGATTGTACATATACATAGGTATATATAGATATAACCAAAGAAAAAAAAAAAAAGTAATGAAAAATAGAATAAACAAAAATAACGAAGAAATAAAGCGAATTGAGAAAGAAAGAAAGCCACAAACTTATTTATATATTTGTGTATATTTATACCGATATATTTTTATATATATTATTGTCACAGTAAAGCTGTATGTCGTGACTACAATGTAAAACAACAAAAACAATATAAATATATATATATATGTATTAAAGTTGGGTGTATAAAACAGGCCACACACTACTGCCAATCGACTACAATTCAACCTATATTCAAAACCTAACTTTCTCCTCTGTATAGAAGTAAAATGCGACCATTCCTTCTTCACCTCCACATCCAACACCGCCTCCGCCTCCTCTTGAGTCATGATCTCTTGCAACAGCTTTGTGTTTTATACTTTATAAATATATATATACACACATATAAATACATATCTTCTTCTGTCGTTGTATTTTGCCTTTAACCTCTTATATAATATTTTATATCAAACCATTTATATACGATGAATTTTCATTAATTTTTTTTTTTTTCTTTTCACCCATTCAGTCAGTTATTTCGTTATTATTACTGTTATTTTTGTTTCTCTTTCTCTCTCTCTTTTGACAGTCAATTATATTAAGAAAATTATAGAGTGGAAGGGTTAATGACTTTAAATGTGAAAAGAAACGATACAGCATCTCTAAACTTTTATCAGACTTCTCAATCCCAAGTATAAATACATATATATATGTATATAGGTACATTGTGTATATTGTTGTATGAGTCATTGGTCATTGACAATATTAATGTCACTAGCACGATATCACGCTGTATAAAATAACATATGTATTGCGAGCACTTTGAGAGTGGCTTAACTAGACATCGTTTAACCCTATTACGCAAAGCTCTTGTTTGTATATACACATACATATATATGTATATATGTATATTTACGCATGTATATATTTATTACAATATGTATTTATATATATACACGTAAGTATATAGATATAAATAAAGATATGTTTCAAGCAGAAGCGACAATTTGTTCATAAAAGAATCTGATGATTATTATATCTTTATGCGATGTACATATATAATATATTTATACATATGTATATATGTATAGCTTGAGAAATTGTATAAATTCTAATAATAAATATTTCTATATAAGTGTTTGCACTTGAAAGTTTTATAAAAAAAGAAAAAAATAAATAAATATAAAAATAGTAAATGAAAAATGTGACTTTCTAGATTATACAATGTTAATATGTCGTGTTTTCAAACGCACTCGATTGCACACCCACTTATTCCTATCAACTCAGGCATAGAGAGGTGTGTTATATAGGTATCAATATACATATATGTATGTATATAAAAATATATAGTTTTATATATATATATCAAGCTGTAGTTTGGATTAATACGAAGGAATCTGGGCCAACAACTTTGTGGCAAACACGATAAATCTTGGCATTATCGATTATATATCGCGCGCGTCGTGTTGAAAGTGAAAGTAACCTCTCGATTTATTTTTGGGTGACTTTACTGTATATAATATTTATATATTATATACGTATATACAGTTAAATACATCAGTATTTAAATGTATATACATATTTATATGTATGTAGATAGCGTGTTGATAAAAGCGCGCGTGTGCGGTTAAATATTGTGAGAAAAATTTTATCGAGGAAACACGATATTCCGCCGGACGCACCCCTTAATGTATATATACATATACATATACAAATATGTACATAGGAAAGCGGATTATTATTACTATTAGAGTCGCGTGATGAACGAGCGTGTTGCATGAAGAAGCAACTCGTGAAAACGAGAGGGAAAAATATGAATACATATAATAAATACTATTTAAACATAATAATGCATATTATATTTTTTATTTTATTATATTTCTGCACATATGTATATATATATATATATATATAGATGATGAGAGCAGTTTAAAGAAAGTATTTATAACTGCCAATGTGCGTATATATTTTCCCTTAAACTATAAATACAATAAATAAATATATTCAATATAATACAATTTGATTTTGTAGCCATCAGTGTGTGCAATGTTCAGTAGCTGTAACGATAAGATATATTGTAAAAATAATTTCATGGCTACAAAACATTCTCCAGTTGTCCACAAACGATGTAAGCACATCTGGAATAATAGAATACCATTTGCCATTGTGTATTCATTGTCTAACTCTTCTCCACCCTCTATATACACTTATATATTTCTTTTCTTTATCTTTATAAACATTATATATACTCGCACCTCTCGTTGGCTGCGCGTTTACTTTCAATACTGCACAGTAATATATATATATATATATATATACATATATTGCACTTTATCAATATATATACCTATACATGGTAGCGCATTAAACACGTGAATAAATACTTACCACACACAAACGGAACTGCAAACAAATATTTTTCGCATTGGTTAAATATATATATGAAGGTGTGTATTTTATTCATATACATATATAAATTGCGAGTATATATATACATATATATATATATATATATGGTGAATATATAAAAGCATTTAGAAAATACTTGTGGTTGTTGGGCAGTGACACTTCTTGGAAAATCGCGCTTATGGCCTTGGAATACGCAGGCGCATATTATAACCTAATGCTTCGTATATTTTTCCTCAATGAAAAATCCTCCAGGGGGATGAGATAAAGAGTAGAAGAAAAAAAAAGGGAAAGATAAAGAGAAAGAGAGAGTATATATATGTATATATGAGAGCCGCATTCTTCGTGCGGGCTCGTTTGTTCCTCGGGGTCAAACTCTACAGCGTGACGTATTGGCGTGTAAACCGGTACTCGAGAGTGTCTTTCAAGCTATTGGCACTCTCTCTCTCTCTCTCTCTCTTCTCTTATATTTTTTTCTTCTTACTCTCGCCCTTTTCCTCTCTCATCTCTAGATATTTTTCATTCTCTTGGATTTTTTTTTTAAGCGCACGACGAACGAGGCGACAAAAACATTGGGCACTCTTCGAATTCGAAATGGGAATGAGGCCTCTGCCTTTGTAAATATATGCGTGCATATATGTATATATGTATGTATATATTTACTCTTTTGCTCTCACTCTTTTCTCCCTTTATTCCGCAGTGTGTATATACATTATTGCCGCCGAGGGCGAAAACTGAAGCGTTTACCTTGCGCCCCTTTTATATTTGACGGAGACACGACGATGAAACAAAAAAAAAAAAAAAAGAAGAGAAATGTAAAAATGAAATATAAAAAAAAAATAAAATAAAATATATATTGGATCTACTCTCTCTTTCTCTCTGGTCGCGCGCGCACATGCCTTTGTTCTCTGAATTACGTCATGGACACTGTTGGCGTGGGATTCGAGAATCATGAAAATTCCATGGTGAGATAGAGAGCATGAGATACGTGTAGGAAGAAAGACGGGGGTGAATATAAGCTATAGAGAAAAAAAAAATGGAAAAATATTGCAAAGGAGTGTGAACCTAATTTTTCACAACTTTTTTATATTTTAAATTTCATTTTTCCTTTTCTGCAGTTTCTTTTTCATTTTCTATTTTATTTATTTTATTTTCTTCCTTTTTGTTTTTTCTTTTTTTCTTTCCATGGCTTGCCATTCCTCTATACATCTTTTTCTCTCTGTGTTTGGCTAATATACGAGAAAATTTTATTTACGTCGTGTCACTCTATTCTTCATTGTCAAAGAGCGAACATGTCAGTGCATATGATGTGTACATATATACATATTTATTTACATAAATATATATACAGGAATGGCAAAAAAAAAAAAGAAAAAAAGTTTGATGCTATATACAGCTGAGTTTCTCTATATATTTTACGTTGAAATAAATAAATAAAATGCACATATGTATATACAAGCTATACTATATACATAATAAGCATAAATATATATGAACGAAAAATGAGATTTGAAAAAAATAAAATAAAATATTGACGCGATAAACAAATAAAATCTTATAATTATCTTCCTTCGTTTTTCTTTGTTATTAATTTTTATTAATTTTCTCTCGCTTTGCCTGTGGGACATGAGCTATCTGTGGCGCCAATGAAAACGTGGTAATTGTCCACGAGGTCGCGCGCTCACGCGAGCGGATGAAAGAAGCGTACAACCACAAAAACAATGAGAGAATGGCTCTGTCCCATTGTTTCATTTCAGAGTCGCATGCTGATCTCTGCCAAACCAATGCTTGTATACATTTACGAACATGTATCGAAAACTTTATCACCCCGCTGTAAATATTATATATATATATATATTGTAACGTCGCTCAAATTTGTCCCTTAAAAAATTATCTTACTGACGTTATCGATGTCCTTGAATGGAAGGGATGCCACCCTGATTGCCTGAAAATGGCTTAAAGGTTATCAGGGAAACCTTTTTCAACAAAATACAAAATAATCTTTTCTCACAGTAAATAATTTTAAATGTAATAATGACGGTATTTATTTAATTAATATAATAAGAAATCCGGATGAAAAAATAATAATAATGAATATAATGACTCGAAAATTAATAATGTTTTAAATAATAATAATAATGACTTGAAAAATAATATTGTTTCTCTTTTCTCTTTAACTTTCATCAAATAATCAAATAATATTCTTTCTTATTTTCGGCCGTGAATAATGACGGGTCTACGGCAGTGCGACAATAATTTTCACTCTCTCTAACAATATTTATTTCACTCGTACTTTTCATTCAACATACTTATCACGCAATTTAACACATATTTCGTTATTATTACCGTAAAAATAGCAATTGTTTATTTAGTTAACTCACTCATTCTTTTCATACCGTATAAACATTTTTAATATCAATAATACCGGACATTCACTCAATTTATACCGCATTCTTTTTATTCTAAACAAATTATTATTCCGACAATTATTTATCCGGACACTTTCTTTCCACAATATTCTTTCACACGTTTCACGTTTTCACTGGAATCTCGTACGTGTCAGCTTCTTCTCTCCTTCATTTATTTATTTAATCCGGATATTTCTTCTTCTTGATGTTAATAATCATGGACTTGATTTTATTCAGTGCCGGCGTTGTTGAATGACTGATAAGATAGATGACGATGGTGGCTCGCCATGTGCCGATGCAAAAGTACGTCTGGTCCCACACATTTTGAGCCCGTGAATTAATCCAATTCCCCGGCTGACAATATTATGCATCGCGCTTTTTCTTGGCAATAACATAATTCATCGCCTTTTTGAGGATGTTTCCTTGGCATTATTTCGCGTTTTCCCACGTTCCACACATCTCCAGCTCACTCTTCATTGCACACACTCGATATTTTTGGCGTCCATCTTTTTCTCTTATTTCATACGCCTCGTGGTCACGGCGCCCGCCATGGCCGTCCTTCCACACCTTACTTTCTCCCTTGGTGGTCAATCCGGAACTTTTTCTATTCTTACACGCACGTGCCTCGCTGCGTAGTTTCTATTGTCCTTCTTCGGCACTGTCCGTGCATCTTCGTGCCCGCTGCTCCCACCGCTCACGCTTACACTCATCCGTTCATACTGCATTCACACTATTCCATACATTTTAATCCGTATTATTCTATTTCTCGTACATAAAATCCGTAATATTAATATTTCTTGATGTGTGGCAAGCCACAACATCACAAAACCCCCCACCTAGACTGGACATATGTCCTCAACGGACAAATGTTCAGTCGTTCTCAACTTCATCAGTAAATTAATTTAACTTCAACATTTTCTCTTTCCATACTATCGGGTCACTAGGGTCAATTATATCCGGAGTTCTTTACTTCAATTCTTATGTTTATTATTGGCTTGGGATTTCGCCCCATATTCAAAAAAAAAAGCTGGAGATACTCCAGTAGTTGACTGGACATGTTAATTCGTTCTATAATTTTCAAAATTTTTCATACATTCATCCATACTCGCGTTTTACAATTTATTTTATTTTAATTTTTTAATACTATTTTATTTTTATTGTCGCACTACTTCCCGTCCCCACAAGGGATGCCATTTGTAACGTCGCTCAAATTTGTCCCTTAAAAAATTATCTTACTGACGTTATCGATGTCCTTGAATGGAAGGGATGCCACCCTGATTGCCTGAAAATGGCTTAAAGGTTATCAGGGAAACCTTTTTCAACAAAATACAAAATAATCTTTTCTCACAGTAAATAATTTTAAATGTAATAATGACGGTATTTATTTAATTAATATAATAAGAAATCCGGATGAAAAAATAATAATAATGAATATAATGACTCGAAAATTAATAATGTTTTAAATAATAATAATAATGACTTGAAAAATAATATTGTTTCTCTTTTCTCTTTAACTTTCATCAAATAATCAAATAATATTCTTTCTTATTTTCGGCCGTGAATAATGACGGGTCTACGGCAGTGCGACAATAATTTTCACTCTCTCTAACAATATTTATTTCACTCGTACTTTTCATTCAACATACTTATCACGCAATTTAACACATATTTCGTTATTATTACCGTAAAAATAGCAATTGTTTATTTAGTTAACTCACTCATTCTTTTCATACCGTATAAACATTTTTAATATCAATAATACCGGACATTCACTCAATTTATACCGCATTCTTTTTATTCTAAACAAATTATTATTCCGACAATTATTTATCCGGACACTTTCTTTCCACAATATTCTTTCACACGTTTCACGTTTTCACTGGAATCTCGTACGTGTCAGCTTCTTCTCTCCTTCATTTATTTATTTAATCCGGATATTTCTTCTTCTTGATGTTAATAATCATGGACTTGATTTTATTCAGTGCCGGCGTTGTTGAATGACTGATAAGATAGATGACGATGGTGGCTCGCCATGTGCCGATGCAAAAGTACGTCTGGTCCCACACATTTTGAGCCCGTGAATTAATCCAATTCCCCGGCTGACAATATTATGCATCGCGCTTTTTCTTGGCAATAACATAATTCATCGCCTTTTTGAGGATGTTTCCTTGGCATTATTTCGCGTTTTCCCACGTTCCACACATCTCCAGCTCACTCTTCATTGCACACACTCGATATTTTTGGCGTCCATCTTTTTCTCTTATTTCATACGCCTCGTGGTCACGGCGCCCGCCATGGCCGTCCTTCCACACCTTACTTTCTCCCTTGGTGGTTAATCCGGAACTTTTTCTATTCTTACACGCACGTGCCTCGCTGCGTAGTTTCTATTGTCCTTCTTCGGCACTGTCCGTGCATCTTCGTGCCCGCTGCTCCCACCGCTCACGCTTACACTCATCCGTTCATACTGCATTCACACTATTCCATACATTTTAATCCGTATTATTCTATTTCTCGTACATAAAATCCGTAATATTAATATTTCTTGATGTGTGGCAAGCCACAACATCACAATATATATGTGTGTATATAAATTCCAGTTAAATCCCAATGAAAATCCCCGTCGTATTTATTTATGACTATATAAAAGTTTTCGTATATAATATAGATAATATGTATATATGGACAAAGAACCCAGACAGCCTGTAGAATTTTTGGGCCGAGGGTTATGTAGGTATTAAGGGTGAATCATCACCCTGCCGGATGGAGGAGTAGACTGACTTGGGGCCAAATAAACGCATTGAGTGGTAAACCTATATATATATTTTATAACGTTGTCTTTCTCAACCAAAAGAGTCGTAAGTCCCACCTGCCGATCATTTCTATTTCGTTTACGTATCCGCAATACACATTTATAAATCTACACATACGTACATATAGACAAAAAATATATATACAGATATATATGTATATAAAAGAGTTTCGGGAGCATCAAAAGACTCATCCTGAGAGGAAGGAGGAGCGGACCTTTTGTCACTCGACTTTTGTGTACTTAGGATTCGAGGCCGACGCACACTTGGCCGTGTGCGCTTGATGCACTTTTCTCAAGGTGTGTGGATATATACTCTCTCACCTCAAGACCGCATTGAAAGAATCGCGAGGACAAATATTTGACAAGCACTTTCATTTCGTCGCAAGCCAATAATACACAAGCATTTATATAGTATATTATATATATATACATATAGCTTTTTTGCCAGAGTTCACTTTGACTTGAATAAATATATATATATATATATATATATCTACCTGAAACGCCGACGAGTGCAACGATATTACCCACTGACTTACATTCGTTTTAATACCCCCATTGTGCGGGCAAAACGATATCATCTCACTCTCTTGCACTACTAGTCGCGCGCGCACACGATTCAAACGTGCGCGGCTCCTGCAATATATTTTTTTTATCTCTTTCTCATTTTCATTCTCTCTTTTATTTCTCTGTATGAGTCTTGTGTATATGTATACATACATACATACATACTCGATGTACATATACAATGTATATGTACTATATCCACGACACAAACTGCGCTTCAGTATTATATGCGAAGATGTGTATCGAATGGATCGAGGGTCAGCGATCGAGTGCCGACCTGGCCGAGTTTGTTTGAGAAAGATTTAAAGATGTTGCCTTTACCACGAGCGTGACTCGACTTTATTAAAGGCCGACGGCTGATCCTGATGATGGCAACTATACTTTCCCCCCCACTTCATTTGTCTTCCCCTTAACTCGCGTTCTTCCTCTTCTCTCACGTTATATATATATATAAATGCGCCCTTTCTACTTACCCACAACTTGCGGGGCTTCCACCCGGCCTTCCCTGCAGCGATTTCTTTTTTATAATATTATTTATTTATTATTTTTTTCATCAAAATTTTTTAATTTCATTTATCTTTTTGCTTTTATTTTTTCTTATCTCTGATGCGCGTTCCATCCATCTATATACGCGTCTTCCGTTTTGATTATATACACCCCGGGCATATATAATTTTTATTTTTTTTTATTTCATCTCACGATGATAACAAAACGATACATGTTAAATCATCAGAAAAAAAAAGGGTCAGGGCTCTATTATATTCTCGCCCATTTGCTTCTGATGCGCTATGTACAATATATATTGTATATTTTATATGCTATAATATTTTATATATATATATGTACATACATATATAGACATACAGTGCATTATTGTAATGCGCCGTCGGTGAATAAGAAAGAAGGAGTGATAGGGGGAAAAAAAGGGGGAATATAAGCGGACGCGCGCGGCGCCGGGGTTCGATAGGTCTCGAAGCGTTACGTTAGGCGGACTAATGACCAACATGACTGTCCGTGGGTAGATACCGGTTCTCCCTGCGGGAGTATATAGTCAAGATCAAGAGAGGAAAAACAGAGAGAGAGAGATCCATATTCCCTTTTTCTCCATTCTCTCTTTTTCTATATCATTCGGTCCTCCTCATCTTCAGCTTCTTCGCGCGTCCCTTTTGTCCACAGCATATATAAATACAAAAATGCTCGAGATTACTTGACGAGGGCGCCACGTGCGAGAGCACAATTTTATTATGACTATCCTGCATGCATCAAATTTCCCAATCTTCTTTTTTAATATATACGCCAGGGCATTCAGTATATTTTTATTTATCTGTTTCATTAGAGAGACACTAAAAGTGGCGCAGTATAGTAAATGGAAAATATATATACTACTATATAGTAGTATCATAAGTCAGTAAAACACTTATGTATCTGTATATATATATGTTTATGTGTAAATATATGTATATATGTATATGTATATGTACATGTGTGTGTGTGTGCATATACAACTGAAAGTATGCTTTGCAAAGTGGAAAAGAGAATAACCGAATTAGTGTGACTCGAGCTGACTTTTAGCTTGATTCAAAGCTTTAGCTATTTGAGAATCAACAAACGCGCACACGCTCGTCGTCCCGACGTTGTCATCGTTAACTACGCCCGCGTGCGCTATATATGCTTTTAACTTTGTCATTTATTTTTTTATCTTCATCTTTCTCCCTTTTGAGAAAGCCTAATAATTGGCCATGTTATACTATAATAAAATATAAACTGAAATAAACAGCGCAATGGAACTTACAAACACAAATTATATAAAGAAAAAAAAAAAAAAAAAAGAAAATAAATATAAAAAGCTTGAAATAATAATAATAATTTTACAATTCACGACTATGTTTATATATACAAATATCTTGTAATTTTATCGCAACATTTTACTTTGATACCTAAATTATATTTTCAAAATAAAATTCATACAAATCAACCGGTTGAGACCTCGTGAATATAAATTCATATACATGAATTGAATATATAATTCTAAAATTATAATATCTACGAGTGTTTTGATATAATAATGAAAAATTTATATTATACATATAAATTCCAACAGGATTAAAAGCTCGAAGAATGCGCGAAACTCATCATCACTATACAATTGCCCAGCCAACACGAAGCTTGATCAACTGTCGTGTGTGTGTGTGTGTCTCTATGTGTAGATCTGTTTGTATAATATCATGTATGTGTTCATATAAAAGTTGCGGTCGTGTTGAGACGACGATGCGACGGCATAGAGAAAAGAATAATCGTGTATATAGAGAAGTAGTTAGTAGGGAGTAGTTTGTAGTGGGGAGAGAAGTGAACGAGAACTGAGAATCCCCTCTTTGTATTTTATCCTCGGTTATATTCGTATAAATTCGTTCAAAGTCGACTGGCACGACAGACCCGAGAGACTGAACCACCCGTCGACTCTGAATACTGCCATCAGACGCGTCCGCGACTCCACACGGAGAGGGTGATATTCATTACGCTTTTTCTGTAGCGCTTAATTCATCTCGCGTCATAAGTGAGGGCTTTTTTTTTTACCGTGTAAACTCAACCAAGTATCATATACACATATACACATGATAGTGATGCCAAGTTGTTAAGTATAAAAAAATTTCAAATGGAACTTGGCAGATAATTAATTCATTACTGGTTTTGTGATAGTGATTCAAGTATAAAATCTGCTTTATTGTAAACGGATAAAAGAAAATTAATAAGGATTAACGAAAAAAAATAAATATATACATATATATATATATATATATGTACATATACATATATAAGGAAAAAGATCGAAACAAGATAATAGAATTAAATAGCAGAGCGTATTTAAAGTGAGTGTATTTGTGTGTAATTGTGGTTGGTTAATGTAAAGGTGTTTGTGTTACTTACATTAAATCTTGATCGATTGCAAGTGGGTGCTTTTAATGCAAAGGTGCTAGAAAACGCGCGTGTGAACGGAAGTCGAGGTACTCGAAGGAGAAATAGAGAAGAGTAAAAGGGTTTTTGATATCACCGGGCTTTGTGTGAATAGCCGGTGTCCAATTGAATCGGATCAAAGAGAAAAATAATTTTAAAAATATACATATATATATATATATATAAAAAAAAAATAAAGGAAAAAAGAAGGAAGAATAGAGAGTGCAAAATCGTGCCAACTGATCTTTTGGATAATCGTGTGTGTGATTGTTTCTCACGGATTTACAAAGTTCTCATCCACACCCTCTCTTTTTCTATCTTAAATTTTATCTCTACTCTCTTTCTTTCTATTATTCTATTCCTCTATCCACTCGTAACTACATATGTATACCTAATATATTTATTCGTTCTGATCTATTATCTTGAAATTTACACGGAAATGCAAAGCACCACTTCCGGCGTCGCTAATTTATGCAGTGAAGATCAAGTGACGTACAATGTTAACTGGATTTATTGCATAAAAATACACCGATGAGGATTATACCGATAATTAAAATTGATTATCTGTTAATGCTAACAAACAAAGCTTTCAACCACGATAATTACAAGAATTAAAATTACCATTCAATATCGGATATAATTATTTCTGAATATATACAGAAACAATTCATCAAGATTAATAATTATTTTTCTCATGCGAGAAATAAAAAAATAATAAAACAGTGAAATATCAATTGTGTGAAAATTAATATCGTTGTTTTTGTAAGTGTGAAAATATTAAAAAGAAATAATAAAAGAATTAAGAATTAAATTGAGAAAAATAATTAATTAATAGTTGACAAAAGTGTAAAAGTGTTGTATGGATGTGGCAGTTTGGTTTTGGTGGAAGGTGGATGGTGGTGGACGGTGGTACCGGCGCGCTGAGAGGCGCGCGTGTTAATTAATATAAACGTAAATAAAGCACAACTTGATTTTTGTGCCCAAATAACGTCGTTATTATTACGATGGTTTCCCCGCCTGTCGTGACCCTGGTTTTCCTCGTGTGCCTACAAACGGTTTTACTATCGACTGTAAGCAACTGTGCGAAAACCAGCAATATGTATTGGAACACAACAAATTCCATGTAAGTTAAACATTCATTAAAGTGAAACGAAAAAAAAAAATATATATATATTAATATAAATTAATACATATTCACATATCTATAGATAGAGAAACGAAAATTCGTTGTATACCTTTTTTTCTTTCTTTCTTTTTTTTCTTCATCATTATATACACGATATATATCTATATCTATATGTGTACAAGTTATTTGTGAGACTGTAAAATTATTCGCGTGTATCGAAGCGCCGTGGAATTTATAGCTCGACTACGCTTATAGTGTGGTTGGATACGCGCGAAATGCAATAAAGTTGTATAGCCATCATGATGTATACAAGTGAAGAGAGTACACCTAAAGAGAAAAAGAATTAATACAGGGATAGAGATAGTGTTGTATATAATACATATATAGTGGCCGTGGTCTCTTGTTGATCGTCCTCGTCGTCGTCGTTGTTGTCGTTGTGGTGACTTCGATGCGAGGAATAGCGGGCTCTCATGAGCGCAGGTAGTAGCTTGTCTATGTATATTCACCATTTCTCTATACCATTTCTATCTTCATACCATCCAATACCAATACTGGCGCACATTGGTCAACAGTAGGATTATAACCCACATCATCTCTACTGCCAACTCGCGCCATTGTCAATATGAAAGCCAACAGAGTGACTTTAATATATATATATTTTTTTTTACCCCCCACAGTATATTTATTTTTCAATGAAATTTCCTGAATGTTCTACTATTATAAACACTGCGACAGCCGTCGGATATAGAATTTTATGTTAGATTGAAATGGCCATGATGTGTTTGAATATATATACACGGCACACCCAATATTTGTTACTTATTTCAACTTGATCAAAGCCTTTGATATATTTCCCTCTAAGACATATATTGTTTCTTCACCATATATATATATATATATTTATTCTGTTTCGCATCTTATTTCCTCCTCCTTCATTCTATTTCTCTGTTCTATACATTGGGTGTGTGCGCGGTAGCATTCGAGATATATATTCAGCATTCGTTTCTCGATTCATGTAAATCACCCTCAGTGTACCGAGTCGGGTTCGTGACGTCCATACCTCGCTTGGAAACAGAGAGAAACAAACTCTCTCTCTCTCTGTGTGTGTTGAAAACAGACGAAACCAAACGACAGAATTAAAAGAATAAAGAAAAAATAAAATGTTACGATGGAAGGATGAGCGAGGTAAAAGGTAGGAAGAGAAGAGAGTAAAAGCCGAATGCGAGACATACGACGTGTATGTTTTGTTCCCATCGGCCGAAGGTAAATCGTTTGTTATTTTGCATTCTTCCTCGCGGTACGGTAGACAAACACGAAAAAAAAATAAATAAATAAATAAATAATAAAATAAATAAATGAAAGAAGAATATAAATAGTCAACTTCTCAACTTGTATGCGCGCGATACATACTTTTTTATGTACAAAAAATTCACTATTATTTTATATGTATATACATATGTAGCATGAAATAATTTCAAGGAGTTTAAAATTCATGGTCTATAAATTTCCCATTGGCTCACGGTATAAAGTATAATAATATAACGTATGTACGATATGGCAAAATAATTTACTTCTCCATCACGATTCAACTTCTATTCAATGTCTATAAAGTACATATAAATAAAAAAAAAAAGTGTATAATTGTATACATATAGACTTACGTTTATGTGTGAGTATACAACCGGAAGCGGGGGACGTAACGGGAATTAGACGCCCACTATACACGCACGTGCACTCTCTCGCGCCCTTTACAATTTTACTCGCATTCCACATGTCTTCTGTATATATTTAATATTATATATCAAATATCGAAAATGTTTTATATGAAAAGTTGAGACGGCAAAAGAGCATTCACTCGTACACTGAAACAAACAAAAAAATGATAATAATAATAAAATATAATTATAATCACAGAATAAAAAAAAAATATAAATTAAAAAAATTGAATATTAATATTCCGTGGTAGAGGAAAAAGGCAATCAGTGCCTGGGCCTATTTCTGTCAGACATGAAGCGGTCTAGACCCACTGATGATGTAAAACCTATGGAAATTATTTTTATTTATTTTTTATTTTTTTATTTTTTTCCCCATAAATATATTATACATATATAAATCGTGTATGGCTTTGTGTGTATGATATTCATAGACATACACACATTACCACCCATAATTTGGTGTAGCCTAACTACACGAAATCGTGCCCCCGCTTAATGTCGCAGTGGCACGAAACACTGAAAGGGCGAGATAAGCTTGCACCGTGTGCCAAGAGACGCGGGGTTATAGCAACTGTATTATATAAGCCCAACTCTCACACACAACCCATAATATGTATCAAATCAGCTTCATCTATACTGCGAAGAACGATGAACGACCAAACTAACCCGCGCGACTAGCACCACCGCATAAATAATATATAGATATTAATGTATATATGTATACTGCACACTCTCGCCCTCTTCAGTTTATATTTCTATATGATCGTCCCTCTGTTTATAATTCTCGCTTTGCATCAGGTCGGTCAGTTTGCCAGGATATAGCCCAGCATGCGTCCCGATTGCGACCGACCGTAAAGATGCATGTGAGATATGTGAAAATTTTAAATAAAGATCCCTTTAGCAGCATTAAACGAGTGAAAGAAAGAGAGATAAATAAAGTGGAAGCAAGAAGAAGAATATTACGCAGTCGAAACAACACTTGGTTGGATTCTCTCTCGTTCCCACTCGCTCTCTCCCTTCGTTGTATCTCTTTTCTGTGGATCCCCCATCTCATTTTTTTTCCCCCTTGTATATTCGTCCCATGGGACGAACAATCGGTAGCCCATGTAAAAAGAATTTCAACCGGTAATTACGCACCATAAAGATGTATATATTCATGTTTTTTTTTTTTTTTTTTTATTTCTTCACTGACATGCGTCTGTTTGTGTACATTGATACACAGCCGGTGGAATTTAACGTGCAGTATAGGTGACTTATTTATCTCTTTTTTATATTTTTTTAATTTGTAGGAGAATATAAGATTTGTGCATTCATGCATCCGAGATTTGTTTGTAATACACATTACTTAATTTAAAAAAAAATATATATATATATATTTACGAATGTTTTTTAACTCGTCAATAATAGAAATTTTTCGCGCTATCACACCCGGAAGAGTATTATGTACGCCAGTCATTTCTTTGTTGCACAATTCACAAAAGGATAAGAGATAAATTGCGAGAAATGAAGTGAAAGAATGAAAAGAGAAAAAGTGCGTAAAAGTTCAAGGGCCGTGTGCCTATGTATATATAAATATATATGTATACGTAATCCTCCATGGAAGAAGATTATGCGCCAGCATGATGAGTCGAGGAAACCACACTGAACACCTTGTAGAAAATATACATATACCTGATATATACGTAAGGAGAGAATATAAGAATTTTTTCAGTTTATTATTTTCGTTTCTCTTTTTTTTTTTTTTTTTTTCTTGGCAACGAGCAGTAAGATGAAGATAACTATAAAATATAAAGAGAAGAAAAAAAATTATGTACAATGTATACATATGTAGATGAAACAAAAATGTATAGAGAGAATGAGATGTGCACGAATTCTCATTTGTCTTTTTCGTATATATATTTTTTTCGAGGCTCTGAACGTGGTTTACTTTCTTTATTTTATTTTTTTTATTTTTGTTCTTTAACTTGTACACTCAAGCACTCCTTTACTCAGTTCTATATACCTTTCCCTTCACCCCCGCGTCATTTCATCTCCTCTATATATAATATATATGTACCTTTCTGTTTTTCGCAAAAGAAACAAGAGAAAGAACGACGGACCCCTGGGGCAAACGCAAGAGGCTTTTTCGAATCGAATCCCTCATTGTCGAGTGGGTAATTCGAGGAGGATCGAAATAACCCATTATCCCGTAATGAGCGACGCATTCACGTTTCAGGGTGTTTCCTCCTCCTCCCCTTCACCTCTCGACTTATTTTATTTTTTTTTTTCTTTTTTATTTTTCTTTCGCCTCTCTTGACGATTCTCATCCCAACGACCGTTATCCAGCGGCGCGTACACGCATTTGCCTCTCATACTCTCATCTTCTCTTCTTATATATTCTTCATGATGATCGCGCGCGTCATTCTCTCTTGTAAAGTATTATATTATATATGTATACATATAGTAAGTCCTTTTCCTCACGATTTTCGACGCGCGTCATCACAAGAGAGACAAAGTGAGCACGAGTTAAAAACCCCCCAGGGTTATATTCTCTCTGGTCTTTTGCTATATCTTTCATTTCATCCTACATTCTTTTTTTATTCTCTTTATCTCTTTCGTTGATGGTTTATGCGCCCAGTGGAACATTTAACCGCTTGGTTGATATGCGCTCTTGCAGCACCACGACCACGTCGAGTGCAATCGACGAAACAAGCGGCACACTCAATGTTACACCTCGGTCATGCACATTTTTCTCTTGCGATTCTCTCAAACGTATTTTCGAGACACGACCTTGTTCAAGTTTATGTATCCAACGCCATCATCATCATCATCGTTATATATATGCACATATTTATTCATGCATATACATATATACATAAAGTAGTTACATTACTTCCGGGTTTGCGTTATATTGCCATACTCAAAAACGCATTTATAATTTATTAATCAAGACTACCGTAATTGAGGATAAACGATGAGGTACATGTACCACTATCATTCACAAACAAACAAAAAATATATATATACATATATAAAATAAAAATAAAAAATACCACGAAGAAAAAAATATATCATATGAATTATAAGAAAGAAAAATAAAAGAAAAAGAATTTTAATTTAAAATTTAATATTCACTTTCTCACGGTTTATTTACCTCCGACAATTTTTAAAATGAATATATGCGGTGCTAATGACTTTACATATATGCTCACGAGTTTGATAAAACACTCCCGATGGGCCCCTGATGGACATGGTTCTTTGTTTCTTTTTTTTTCTATGCATGTGTACATGCATGGATGCGGATAGACGGATGGATGTAGTATATATATGTCTCTCATTCTCCTTCACTACAAAGATATTTTTCCCCCACCCTCCCTCGCCCCTAGTTTGTTTTACTTCCGAGAGTACAATATCACTCTTTCACTCGTTGGTGCAATCATGATGAGTTCAGAAAAGAAACACCAGTGGTAGTATAGCTACAGTGTATAAATACATGTATATGTGCATATTTATATGTATTTCACAGTGAATCGCGTCCAGTTGTATAGAGTATAGAGTATATATTGCCGCCTCCTCCTCGCACCAACCAAAGAATGCCGTAATCTAGATAACCGACCATAATAGAATATTGTGGCTCCACCAGCTTTCTACCTCGTTGCACCTTTATCATCTTCCTCCACTTTTTTTTTATCTCCTTTTCTCCCTATTATGTATATATACCTACTACACATACACACACACAATATGTATATACATGCATCCATATTTTTTTTCTTTGCCTTCAACTATGTATATATATCCTCTGTATAGTTGGAAGATGGACAACTCCTGATGCTGCTTTCCATCCTTTTCACACTATAAACTTCTTCCCTGTCATTCTCTCCATACAACTCTCTGACTCGTTTTTCCAATAGAAGGATCTATACAGTCTATAACCGCTCAGTAACATTCCACAGGCGTGTGTTCTATATGTGTATGAGGGATTGAGATGAGGAATGTGTTTTACAAGAGAGGGATGCCTGTTAATGCCTGTCTGAACATAACTTAACACGTGTTTTTCCTTTTTATTTTATTTTATATTTTTTTTTTCTCTTCTCCAACGCACAAAATTCACCAATCCGGAAAGAACCACATATGAATATATAACTAATAAATAAAATGAATAGATGCTGTAGTGAAGAAAAGATGAAAGAATGCGCCGAGAGTATATATTTAAGTTTAAATGGTATATATATTTGAAGGCAGGAAGGAGAGTATCGAGTGTCAAGGCGTCGGAGATCGTTTTAAACTTCTCTCTATTGAGACATATACGACCGTCTTTAATGAACTCAACAACACGCGGTGTGTCCCGCATAATTACGTCAATGACAATCTGTCCAAGTATTAATATACACGTACATATATGTATATATATAATATGTTTATATATGCATGAATGTAAGTGGATAGAACGATAGCAGTGAATTAGTATCATCGATTATTAGATAAAAGAAATAAAGAAATAAAATTCATTGACCATATGTATAACCGGTAAATTTTCATCGCGATGTCCTCGACAATGACAACGGCAATATGTATATATATGTGTATATGTAAAGGCGAGTGAACCACGCGACGAGGTGGATGCTGCCGCTTTGCTCCACCACCACCACCACCAGCTGGGAGAGATAATGTGTGTGTGTGTGTATATATGTATTAGTACTCACACACACACTGGCCCAGTTTCGATTTCCTCCGGGCCCCGCAATTATTCTACACGACTCTCATTCTCATTCTTCTTCATCTTCACATTCACACGAACGCCTATATGAATATACATTTAATACATAAATGCACATACGTTTGAGTTTATATATGCACATGCACACAGACAGACACACCTTCGGGCTCATTCTGCCACCCTCTAATTTCGCACCTCGGCCGAAACATGTCACGCGCATGCGACAGAACCGTTATATATATATATTAAAAAAAAAAAAAAACGGGAACAGAATGGAAAAAAATAAAAATAAAAAGAAGAAAAATTGTTAATTACAATTTGCAAACGAACCCGGACATCATGAATTTTATATTCAGTTTCCAGATGTCGAGTGTCTATGAGTTAAATATATATTAAAAAAAATTACCGCAGACTTTTACGGTTATATTTCATTTTTATTTTTTTACTCTTATATCATTTATTTATTCCCATTTTTATTTTTTTCTCTTCCTTTTTTTTTTACGTTCCTTTCACTTGATGTATATGTAGAAATATTTACGTATATCCATACCAAGGGATTTGTCGAAGTACAGCCATATAAGTGTGTAATAATGGCCATGTGGTTGTACATATGTATATATATTCTTGCGTTCACAAGAACAGAATACCAATGTCCAAGGTGTCGAAAAATTCTGGCATTCACCAAATCACCATGTAACCGCTGTCATTGTCTCTCAATGTGTGTACGTGTCATGACTTTGCAAAATTTTACCACACATATATATATTTCCAAGATATATAAATATATAATTTAAAATGTCTCTCAACAATTTACTCAGTTGGAAAATATACCAAAAGATAAAAATCGAATTCTACATATAATACATTTATATATATATATATATATATATATATATATGTTTACGTCATGTTGAAAATTTCCAAGGCAATAGCTTTTGTAAAACATATATAGAATGGAAAAAAAAATATAATAATAATAAATAATAATAATAATAATAATAAAGAAAGGGATTCTATATTATATGTGAGCGCGCACTCTTTATATAATAAGTCTATATATGGTTTATATATATACAGGGTTCAGGTAGTATATATTAAATCTGCTTTTGCTACGCGATTAGTTCGAAGAAAAGTTTTGAGGACCAAGAGGCACTCGAACAGTTTATGGTTACGATTGTTCAGTATAGAGTCTCCGCAACGAATTTACGAGTCGATCAATAGAAATCCTCGAATATAAACGACGATCGGATTTCCGTATAAAAATAGTCCAATTTCTTTTTTCAACGGCATCCAACTATTATATATATATATTATTATATATACATAAAATGAAATGGTAATAATGCGCAGAGAAAATATATAAATTGATGAGAATGAAAATTGATGGAATGTGATGTAAATTGAAGATGGAAAAGAGGATGGAAGAGGAGGCGTATCGCTGATGTAAACGTTAATGACCTTAAGGGTACATATATGTATATGTATATACGTACACACATGCACTTATATAAGTATCTATATGTATATATATATATATAATAATAATATACATATAGTACCTTGAAATCGATTTAGCTCGACCTGTATCCGCTCGATCATGCGGAGAAAGCCGGTCCTCATACGCGCCTGTGGAAAATATATACGCCACGTAACAACGAGACGCCGCATCATGTGTGCCGTGTCATGTATTGTGTTATGATCGTTTGCGTTTATATGCAATGCATATATATATATCTTAGCCCCTGAAGTCGTCTATATAGAGAAGAAGATGGACACGCAGCCGGGAAAAGAGGGCAGATGCGGGCTAAAGGCCTCTTGGTGCGCGTTTCTCTGCATGCGCCGCGCGCCACTCGTCTAAGAAAAAGAAAGAATACGATGGAAAAGAAGAAGAAGAAGAAAAAAAAGATGCAGCTGCTCTCAACCCCGATATACATATGTATATATGTACACATACATATCTATATACACGCGGCAACGTACGGAAATATGCGCTTGAGTTATGTTGTGATTGTACCGACGTCGCCGACGCCACCACCACCGTCCTCTATATTACACTAATATGTATAATACATATGTGTATATATGTGATCTTTTATTTTTCTACACGTCATACACGCGCTGACTCTTTATTTTTTGTTGTCTTATTATTCTTCACTGGCTTTCTCTCATTGCGCTCTACACACGTGTATTTTATATGTATATATATTTTTCGTGTGTTTTTGCCTTCTTGTGTGTGTATATATATATAAGCACACACGTCATTTATTTCGTAAACATACAAGTAGAAGCATCAAACTAACATCTCACCTTGGAACTTACTTATCACTTTTATATTTCCAACTTTTTATTTTTATTTATTTTTATTATTTTATTTCAAAACATTCAAAGTGATATTTTTCATTCCGATGGATATGTGATCGATGTTGGTTGTATAGAGAATGAAAACAAAAGATTAAAAAACAAAAAAAAATAAAAGGAATTATATCGAATCACTGCCGCAACGAATAAACATCCAAAGCAGTCTCATTTTATTTATCTCTATCTTTTATTTTATTTTATTTTCATTTTTTGTTTCTTCACAGCGATATCTCTTTCTCTGATGGCGAAGGATATGAGTCTCATATGCGGATCCTTTCTCTTTCTTCTCATTCTCCACCTTCACCACTGCCACTACCATCTTCGTCTTGTATTCAACTTCTTATTCTTCTTATTCTTTCACGTCGTTTTTCTTGATGGATATTATCTTCATGCTGTAATCTACCCTGTGTTTACGTCGGCGGTTTGATAAGGATATCGTTCCTGGTAATCGACGAAATTCTGGATCCAGTCGGATAATACATGCGTCTGCATATATATACATTCATATGTACCATGATATGTATAACAATATGTATATATACATACGTAGCTATATTATATACATATACTTGGACCAAGTTGAATTTTATCATTGCGACAAGCAGTCTACTTTGGAAGAAAATTTCTTTTCACTATATTCGCTTTCGCTTGTCAATATTTGAGTTTTGGTGATTGCGGGGGAGAAAAGAGAAATTGTTATACTCAAGATCCGCCCCCCAATGGCTTTCTCTTAGTAATAAATATATATAACCAAAGGTCGTCAGAAAATAATCATAAAATAAAAATCGATAACTTTGCCTTATACTATTGAGTTGACGTTACATACCGACAAATATATATTTATGTCCCTCCATATAAATGTATATATTCATTAAATGTATGTATATACATATATATATTTACTGTGAGGTTGAATAAGGCAAGTGAACCGACTACTATAACTGTATAATATATATTTTCGTCCTTCGATTTTTATCACCAAAACCTCGCTATTTCCAAAATTCATTTCTATTATAAGTGTTATATTTTGTGAATGATAAGATTGATTAACTGAGACAGTGAGTCAGAAAAAATAGTAAAGAATATGAATAAAAAAAAAAATTCTATTCTATTCTATTATTTCAATCTTATGTATTTATATATTCATTCATTTCAATAGTTCGATTATCTCATTCTGAACGCAGCGGTTTTTGAATGAATTATAACGCCAGGTAATAGTTGAACAAATATTCCAGGTGAAAAATACACATGTATATATCCATATAAAAGCGTTCGAAAATTATGTGAACGTCCTCTTCTTCTTTCTCTTCTTGTTCTTCAAGGAGAAGAAACCTATGGAGGCGGGGTGAATTCGAGTTTTTGGTAATCGATTGCCATATAGAGGGGAGGACGTTTCCCGTTTCTCTCATCTCTTTATTTTTTTTTTCTCCATCTTTCATTTTTTTTTTTTTCTTATATATTTATTTTATTTATTTATTTTATTTTTTTTCTTTCATTCTCACTGGTGTATAGCGTCAGTACAATTTTAGAGCCGTCGCTGTTGCCGCGAAAATTTATACCTGGCCGGGTCGAAGCGCACCAGGCAACGATGAAGCGAGAGATGCACCCTCGTCTTCTCAATAGACCCTGGCGCGTCCACGCAGGCGGTTATTCAACGGGACATGCTTCACTGCAACGAATGTGAAACGAACAAACACATGCATACACATTCACATACATCACAGTTATGTATATATATACCTAAATGTGTATATGTATATACAGTACAATGCTTTTGCTGTGCGTGCAAAAGCTCTTGCGTTGTTCCTCTTATTCCCAAGTGTATTTTTGGATATATATTGGAAGGACAGGGAACGGAGGAAGGTCAAGAAAAGAAAAAATAAAAATAAATGTGTGAACAGAATGAAGCGAAACACCGCAAATGGCAAAGAATAGATATATTCTCATTCCCCAACGTTTTCAAAACTTGGAAATGTGTATTGAACACAAAAATATTATTGTATATTCAAGGTTACACTGACCTTGTTTAGACCAACCCTCAAATAAAATTTACGAGATGTCGAAAAACATGACGGTCTCAATGACAAAAACGAGGTCGCTGTAACACACTGTAAACTGTAAAGAAAATATAAGACATATACACTCTTTCTAAAATTCTTTTATCTCATTTCAATTATTATATGGAACTTTACAGCAGCTGCTCTCTCTCTCTCTCGCTTTCACGCGCACACAGTCTACCGACGATTAATTAGCTCTCAATGGTATATATTTGCCTGTCCCATTTATTTTACCTCGATGGGCCTTTGACGCGAGGCAGTAAAAAAAAAAAAAGTTTCTGTTCTCTATATCCCTAAAACGCAACATAATACACAAACTCATTTGTATTAAATATTCGTATATATGTATGGATATATAAAATACAAAACTCACACGCGCGCGACGTTTCATTTAATAATTTTTTCGATTTTATATTGGGGAACTCTACCTGAATCTCTTACACCTATAATCAAGTGGGTCACTTTTTGTTCCCCTACAGACCATGCGAGACATTCCACTCGAGTGTTCGCGCGACAAGACCAAGAAGAGAGAGAGGACTATGGAAAAAAGCAGGACGCAGAAAAAGAAAAAAAAAAAAGTAATGAAAGAAGAATATAAAATAAAAACGATGTGACCACAGGAAGGGAACGCGCGCGATATGTAGTTGGTGGTAGTGACGCTGGTTTCTACATCCTTCTGACGTTCGTCTACACAACATCTACACGCGCGTTTTGCCTTCCAGGTATAATACATATCCGCGGTCTCTCTCGCGCGATTATACCTGAGTTTGGAACGCACAGCGGGACAAAGAAATATGTATATACATAAATATATGTACCTGTAATACCAATAGTATAAATTTTTTTTTGGACTTTGAGTTTAAAGCAAAAGCGAAAAATCTTTTTTAATATACGCGGCCGTTACTTTCATTTGTCTATGATGAGTGCTAGACACGCCTAAATCCTATAAGTAACGTAGATTTATGTCAGAATTCTTATGTGCGCACCTTTCTCTTCGTTTCTTCAACACAATTGTCCTTCATTTTTTTATTTTCTATTCGTTTGTTCAACAATTGAGAGATGAATCTCTAAAGAGATCAGGCTTGATTCCTCCTTGCCACTTGCTGGGTATATTGGCCCAACCACTTGCCATCTCTTGTCCTCGACAAATAAACTAAACAACCTCATTCAGTTGCTTCTCCCTATTGCACTTTTTTTTTTTTTATTTATTTCTCCCACTTTGCTGAGGGCTGTATATATATTTATTTATTTTCTTATTTTTTACCAACTCATCCACCATTTGCTTCGATCTTTATATAATCTACGTGTGTATTTTTGCCACGTGCGAATATCAATGGAAACAGGAAACAAACAGCAGAAAAGAATGAAGAAAAAAAAAAATTAATAATCATAAGAAAAAAAAAAAATTGTATAAGAAGAATCCGTGGAAACAAAAGATTTTATTCGACCGTTTAACACTCTTCAACATCTCACATTCAGGATATACTATTCATCGTTTTGTCGTCTTTGTTGAAAATTGGTTTGGAAGTAAAAAAGATAAATTGAATTGAATGAAAATATTGAAGAAAAAAAAAATTGAATAAGTGTGTGTATGTACACAGAATTTCTTATATAGATTTGTTAAGTTTATATATATAATATAATAGTTTCTAGTGGTGTGTCTATTTTCCACAGAGTGAAATCCGAGCAAGAACATCAACGACTATATAGACAGAGAAAAAGATTTGTATTTATGGCGTAGTCGATGCCGGATCCCTCCTTATATCTTCTCGCAGTGAAGACATAGAAAAAAATAAATAAATAAATAAGAAATAAGAGAATGAAAGACTGAGTGGAAAGTCCACGTGATACCTACATAAGGAAAAGAGCGGTCACGCGAATCCGTGACTGAATCTCGAGAATATAATCCTGGTTGTCAAGCTGTTGGTGTGAAACTCGTCACGGCTGCACGACGACTAGATGGCTCACGACACACAGTTGATGTACTCATATAAAGTACGTTTAGACTATTATGTATGTATGTACATACATACAAATATCTAAACATATATGCGTTTGTATATACCGACATGAATCACATAAGTATAGAGATATTATCATTGCAAAATAAAATTGACAGACTCCGTGCGTCGTTTATTATTCCATTTATTTTCACTTCATATTTATTTTTGATTTCTTATTTTTTACATTACTTTATTTTTCTCTTTCACATTTTATTTATTTATTTATTTCAATTCTTTCATTCTTGCTTCATCTAAAATTGAAATATCCAACACGCGACAACGACGACAGTATATTTCAAGAGGTTATTTCTATCCAGTGCCGCCAAATCTTTCAGTTGAAAGTGTTCATTTAGCCGTATAGCCGATGTCTTTGCAAACACGTAATGGCCCTCCGTTCATTCTGCCTGTAAATATTTCTCTCCCTCGCTCTATCTTATTCTCACACTGTCTTTTACTTCTCACTCATGCCTAGTTAAGATGGAAGACAAAAATACATTCCACCAAAGAGAAATGGATTGAAATATGCCCCATACTGTCAGATGAATTAGTAGATAGGTAAATATTTAAAGTTAACTAATAATAGTATAACACCCAAGAAAATTCAAAGGACGCGCGCGAACGATGACAAACGTGATTTATTTATTTCTCTCACTCTTTTAATTTGATGCGTAGGCGATGTATATATGCAGTATATACATAAGTATGCACACACTGCATGCGTATACATATACACAAATAAATGCTGCATCTAACTAACAACTACATAATTCAATTGAGATATTCATTGAATGTACATTCAACAAGGTGCACATTCAGTTGCAGAATTCATTAAAACATTTGTCACATTTTAGTCATTTGATAATGCCAATATATTTAGCAACCGTTTATTTATCATCGGAAATTGTCTTGTATGTCTACCAAGTAAAGAGAATATATAAACAAACATGTATATATATACATTTATGTATTTATATTTTGTGTGGTATATTAAGGTATTTTGAAAGAGTCATTTGAAGAGAGGAATATATAGACGCACATGATGACGGTGTTGTCTGTGCCATCAAGCTAGCAAAACTATAACGCTAAACGCGCGGCAAACACAGCAGTGTTTCGTTTTCTGGGCTTTTTGCTCCTCCCATTCTCCGGGCGCTCTTTGACGCCGACTTTGCGTCGGCTTTGATATTCTTGCCAGAATATATCCCCCGTTCAATGTAGCGCGCACGGCAACGGCAGCCCTCGTGCCTGTTCAGGAAAAAAAAAAAAATATATAAAAAAAATTTTTTCTTCTTTATTTTTTTGTTTTCATTTTATATTTTTTTTTTTTTTCTTCTATGTCTTCTCTTTCGTTTTGCCCTCTTTTCCATACGTTCGTCTCACTTGCAAAGAAATTTTTTACTTGAGCCTTTTACTGTACATTTATTTATTTTTCGTTTCATTTTACTATCTATTCCTCTTCTGTTTTACTTTCACCCTGGCACTTTATTTGAGTACACACACGCGCCCAGTTGCCTTTCAGCAATGCAGGAAATTTATCTGGCTGTAAAACTACAAGTATATATAGATAGATGTACAATCAACAGCGTCTAAATAGACAGTGTATATAAAGAGTAATTACACAAAGAGTTATATATGTGCAGTATGCAAACGTTCCACGCCTCTTTTATCTGTTATCGGCATTCAATTTCATAACGAATATGAGACGAAGAACGTGAATGAAGTAACCATTTTTTTAATCATCCCTTGACGATGTGTCGGTGATTTTATAGTGAAACACGCCCACTTTTTCGATATTTCAATTTACTCGAAATTCATCAAACTCTGTCTCGTCAGTATAAATTGGAATATATATGTATCCATCGTTAGTCCAATTATATTGCGCGTGTATATATATATGTACAGATTTATGTATACATATATAAGTACTTGTCATAGATAGACAAAGGGTCAAGTGTGTGTTTGAGTGAAAAATCGAGACAGAAAATTATTAAAATATCAAGAGTATATTTTTTTTTTCTTTTTTCTCAAAGAAAAAAAAAATAACTTTTCCGTTAACTTTAACGTGTTTAAAATATATCTCAATATACACAATTATACCTCTGCAATCAAACAATAGCAATTTCACCAAGTTGTTTATTTGTTAAAACACTTGCAAACGAAATAAAAAATAAAACAACAATGAAGAGATTAGAGAAAAACAAATGGTTTAAGATAGAAAAAAAAAAGGGAATAAATAAACACATCCCCCCCTTTGCATTCTTGTTCTCGAGTTAAACAATCGTATAAGAAAATTCTCAAGTAATAAAAGTGGGAGGATATGATTTGACGAGGAGAAGAAGGAGTAAAAATAATGAAAAAAATAAAATAGAATAAAAAAAAAAAGAAAAAAAAAAAGGATGTAGAATGAAAAACAAAAAATAAAAGAATTGTGAAAGAGAAATAAAAGCACTGGTGGATTGGTTGGGTCGGGGGAAGCCGGTGGTTCACGCCGTGAGACAAAGAGCTGCAAAGTGAGAGAACAACCCAAAGAATGAGTGAAAGATAAAGCATGAGAGAATGAGAATAGAGTGAGTGAGTGAGAGTAGAGTATAGAGTGCCGCGGGTATATTGCCTCGACGAACACGTACGCGATGCCGCAAAATCGAACCCGAGGTGGGCGTCCACGAGACGTCGGCGTGCACAAGGCACACACACACTCTACTTCACACAAATATATATACACACACACACTGCACATATACGATTCATCCATTTATATATAAAAATATATATACACATGAGAAATATATAGACATGCAAGAACAGGCGCGCGGGGTTGCCTAGGGAGCAAAGAGCCAAACCGTCTCAACCAACACAGAGTCCAAGAGAGAGCCCCCAAGAACGGATATTATCGCCAAACGTTAATTTGCTCGAGGCCGTCCTACCATCCAATTTTCGAGCCCTTACACGCCCACTTACCAGATCGTCCGTTAATACTACGAAACGTCGAAACGCATTTTTCGCTCGCGCGCGCGATGCACGCCTTTCGACTTTCACGTCTCGCGAATGAGAATGTATAGTAATATAAATAAAAGAGAATAAGAGACAGTGAGAAAGGGCGTTAGGTGTGGGGGCGAGAACTCAGTGAGAAAGTAAGTGAGAATGAAAGAGTGAAGCACATGCACCATGAACTCCTGAGTATTATATATATATAGGAGAATATTTGCGTGAATATATATGTATATGGTGAAAAATAGCATTCGAGTGTTTTCGATCGTTCGCCAACAACGCTTTACGATATATAGGGCTTCGTTTTTTGAGGGCGCACCTTATGTATATATATTTTTGGTGTATGTATATGTGTATATATGTTGTGTAAATTTATGTGTGTATGTGTGAGTGTTTTCCCCCCTTCTGTATGGGACCTGTGAGGGAGCATTCTATAAAATATGCGATGGAAGAGAGGATAGGAACTGGCTGGCATCAGCCAACCAGGAGGGGCAAAAGAGAGAACCGGTTGTGTGGAGGATCCGTCCTCTCTGGCGTCTCCTCCATCGACGCCTTCATTCTTATATTATTCTCAAAACTATTTATCCTGTATCACACATAATATCTAGGCCATATATAATATATATATTTTATATATGTATATAATCAGTAATATATATTTATATGCTTGTGTGAATTTTTAAAAATATTGATTTTAATTTTTATTTTTCTTTATTTTGTTCACAGATTTCGAATAGACAATACTGATCACATCATCGATGTGAATAAAAATAATGCGGCGTTCGAGTATGATCAAGTTAATATAATATGTCCGGTGTATGTGCCCGGCACATATGACGACGAGGCGGAGAAATACATTATCTACAATGTGAGTTTTTATATTTATCGTTATGTGTAAATATAATATACATAAAATATTAAAATATAAGATATTGAATAAAAATTATATTGACTTGTGAATTGTATACTATAAATATTTTTATAAATTCCTTTGATATGGAATGTGATATTTTTTATTTTTATATATTATTTTTTTAAATTAGGTGTCAAAAGAGGAATATGAAACGTGTCGAATAACGAATGCAAGTCCGCGTGTTATAGCAGTATGCGATAAACCAACAAAAACGATGTATTTTACAATAACATTCAGGCCATTTACGCCACAACCCGGTGGATTGGAATTCCTTCCTGGTCATGATTATTACTTTATCAGCACATCGTCCAAGGACGATTTACACAGACGTATTGGTGGACGATGTACTACCCACAACATGAAAGTTGTATTCAAAGTTTGCTGCGCCAATGACACAACTGGATCTACTCGCAATAACTGTAAGGATTACTTTATTAATTTATATTAAAAAAAAAAAAAAATAGTAGAACTTATGAATTTTTCCTTGTTTTTCCCTATCCTACTTCATTATTTAATTCAATCAAAAATAATAATATAATCAATATACGTAACATTAATATTTTTATTTGTCATACAGTCTCAGGAATGGGAAGCAGCAGCACTGTACCAAGCTCTACGAGTATTGGCATTTTGGGAGGTAATGGTGGCCATGGTATGCCACCATCACCACCCCCAAGCGTATTCAAGGGCGGAGATCGATTCTACCCGGGAGGCAACATCTATCATCATCAGCCGGGAACGGCGGCGCCCACTTTGCCCCATGTACCTCCACCAGTCATCTACCCGTCGCATCCCCATCAGCCGCAGCCGCCGATTCACAATGGACCGCCGTCCCCATCACCGCCCAAGACCTCGATCACCCAGAAGAAGAAGAACAGTACGTATATTCAAGAGATGAGAATGAGCCGAATGGGCGAGTAGACGATAGGAAAGGAATGAGAGAATGAAAGAAAGAAAAATACGCACAGTTCATTTCTTGAACGACGCCGCACCTGCCCGCTCGCGGCATATCATCCTCTTTCTCTTCCAAACTCCCCCTTTACGTTTCATCTCACCATTTTTGCCGCTCCCTCGTTTTTCTTCGCGTCTTTCTTTCTCTTTACCGCACTCGTCTCCCGACCCTTTTTCACCTTCGGCCTCTTTTCTCCTTCCAATGCGATTAATCTCGCTCTATCCTCGTTTTCTCCTCTCTTTTTTTTTTCAATCCTTTTAGCTCACCTCCCCCATTTATCGCGGCTAGTAAGAAGCAACGACGAACGTGTGCGATTAATGCGTTTACGCGCGGCGGCAAACTTGTGGCGGAAAGCACCTGTTCACACCTGTCACACACGTGTAATGTGTTTGTATATACGTGTGTGTGCTTGTGTGCGCAAATATTTCTTGCGTATTTTTCAATGTAATTTGATGCCCACAACTTAAATTTCAAATTGGTAAACGTTAATGCTGTCCAAAATGATATTGTGAAATCGTGGGAGAGATGAATACGAGAGTGGAGTATGTGGCCATCACCAGAGCGAAAAAGAGCTTTAACCGACACTGACGTGTTTGTTGGACGTTTATTTTTTTTATATTCCCTTCCGACCATCTGTCTAAATATATATACGCCATTGGCTTAAAACGCCCCTTCTGGTATGTTGTATATGACTACGGTGTCTAATAGTACCCTAGCACTAGTTGTAAAGTCATTTCTTTTTCAATTATTTGTGTAGCTACATGTAGTTGAACATAAAAAAAAAGGCCCCCTACATACATGCATAAAACATTTATCCAAATTATTTTTTCACTGTCTGATCATTATTTCATGATAATATTAATCATTATTTTTTCTTTTGTTTCTTTTATTGCAGAGGAATATTCGGATCATCCGAATGAAGTGGTGAAGAATGAAGAATTAACTTACAATGGCGTGAGCTCAGCACATCGACGGCCACAAGATAATTTACTTCGATTTATTTGTTTAACAACCATCACGCTTATGATCAGCATTTTATTGCCGAATTTGATGCGGTGAACCGACTGTCGTCGTACTCGTCGCCCATCGAGACCCCTTCTTCTGTGATTACCCTACGTTTAATTCATTTCCACGATCCTACGAACATTTTTTGTATATTTTGTCTCGGTCATCAAACGCATGTGTGAACGAATAATGCAACAATACGATGAACATATATCACTGAAAATATATATGAATGTATTTGCATTCATTCGAAAAAAAAAAAATAATAAATAAATAAACGAAGAAAAAAGTGTAGTACTCTGATGACTTGAGATAGAAACAAAAATCGATGAGATCGAGAGAATTTACATGCGAGAAAAAGCAAAAAAGCGATTAAGAACGAGAGAGAGAAAGACAACGACTAATTTAATGAAGAAAAAAAATGAAAACAATTTGTGGACGTGGAGCGAAACTAATTAAACACGATCAAGCCATATTAATATTTAAAACAAACAAAAAAAAACAACAATATTGCTAGGCACTATGTAGTTACAACCTCACTACTATTATCACTACTATTAACAAAAAAAAAACGATAAAAAAAAAAAAGAGATGTAAGAGAAGAAACAGTAGTAAGTCGTATTGATTGTCCTTATCATTACGCTAATGACTAATAGGTATTTATTCGAAATTAAATTACGTCGACGTGCTAAAAGATACGGGCTATCAACGAGTCACGTCATTTTCTTCGTCGTATAAAGATTCTGAAAATTATTAAATCAAGATAATACGTTGATTGCGTGATATATATTATATCTAATATATAAACATCCAAATTTGATTGACGAATAGATTTTTTTTTTTACCGTTTTTTCTATTTTATTTATTCACATTAATTTGGAATTTTGGATGATTATTTGATTGTGGATAATAAGAAAACAATCGTGTTCATGAACAATATTACCTGTGATCACACAAAATCACATAATTATTTCATCAAACTGTAAATACATTTCCAAATATTATATTAGTTGTCAATATTATATGTGGTGGTGGATGAAATGATAAATGTCATTGACTTGGTGTATATTTTCAAGCAACGCGATTGATTTCTTTATTTCCATCGGGGCTTTATAGTGTACAAAATACATATGCACTTTTAACGATATGTCGCGCAATCAACGTTTCACAAATTTACTTTTCACGGTCATATATACACATATAAATTCATACACCAATATACAAACACAAATACACGCATACATACATAAAAATATATAGGAAGAATTTAAGTATCGCAGTATTTATTGTGGGTAAATGAACTGCGTGTAAATAAATTCTAAATAAATTATATAGAAATCTTGATGTACGATTTTTTGAAACAAAAGTAAAAAATTAAAAAAAAAAATGATGAAATATACATATAGTTCGATTATCGATACGGATAACGCTATCGGAGTTTGTTGTTTTTTTTTTTTTTTAAATGAAAAACAAAAATTGATTGATATAAAATACATAAAAATAATTATTGTAAACGACCGTGAAAAAATAAAGAATGTGTGAGAGAAAGAGTCCAATGAATAATGGTGAAATGAAAAATTGTAATATAGCTGTATTATATTGAAATTCTATTGATAGGACTGTATTATATTTATTATTCAATTATCTATTACTGCCACGCAAGAAAATGAAGATGAAATGAATATTTGATAGATATTCAATATAATTAGTAAAATATCAAATTAAATTGCGTGTGAAATAAAAAAAAAAAACGTTGAGCGAGATAAAGAGAGGTGTATTGTTCCTCTCTTATTTCTGTGTCCCCCTCCTCCATTGTATTATTACTATTATTATTATTTTTTTTATATATGAATGTATTCAAGAGTGTGGTGGCATTTCTATTAATACCTCGCTGGAGCTGCGACTGATCGTGTTAATAATTATTTTTGAATTTTTCTTCTCATATTTTTTCATTGAAAAAATAATAAAAGCTCTACATATCTTATTTATTGTGACCGACAACGTAAAACTTTGACACGAATATTGTATAATTGATATAACTTCACAAATTTCCTGATAGAAAAAAAAAAGATATAAATGAAATCTCCGACGATGTCATGATAAAATAATAGTTATTCTTGTCAATCATGTGCAGAATGCAGAAATAGAATTTATTAACAGAAAATAAAAAACGAATAAAAATACTAAAATAAAAGTTATTCTCTAGACTGGAAAAAAAAATATGTGGAAACAAATGCATGTAAATATTGTATGTTAAAATTACTCCTAAAAATCCATTCATTTCAACGAAATACTTTCCTCTTTTTCTACCTATCCTTATCACTTGTCCCCATTAAAAATTAATTTTTTTTTTTTTCGTCCAAATTTAAAATTGCTGCTTGAAATTAACTCCGTATTTTTTATCATCTGTTTGTTTTATTATTAATTCCTGATAAAATTTGATATACAATCTGGATTAGAAGATATGAACAAAAGGAGAAAAAAAAAAATCATGAATGATAAAAGTCACGTATACAGACGGCTCATTCAGAGCATTTATCCATTACAGTATTGTATGCCTAAGTATTAGAGCCGCCCATTCAATCACGTGTGGCTGTCCATTCGCTGTTGTCATGTCAATAACAGGACACGTCAACAATTAATCCCTCAATGTGATTGTGCGTGAGCGAATGGACGAAATAATCAATGGAAAACTTTGTAAATCGCATCGATTCACTTCGGTCCGTCATGATATAATCTCAAATATATGCGCCGTCTTGAAGAAAAAAAAATATGACTGAGAGTCATCGTCACTGGTAAAACCCGATCGCATTTAATACGCCAATAAATTTTTACGATAAATATATACATGTATGTATGTATATTTATGTATTTATATATTTATATGCATGACGGATCAACTATGAATCGTTGCGATGGTTAAAAAACTTTGAAATAATAATAGCAAGCAAAAAAAAATAAATAAAAGGAAATTTGTACGCGGGTTAACGTGATAACAATGCAGCAATGACATATAGAGAAGAAAAAAGAGAGAGAAATCAATTATGTTTGGTTTATTCCATTCATTTTTCAATACTAGATCAATACAGTATAACAATAATTTAGACTCGAATTATAGATAGAAAATAGACATGGTGACACACTGCGATTTATTTTCTTTTTATTTTATTATTTTTCATCCCTTTTCCTGTGTATCCATTACACCACCACGACTCATAAGAGGAGATTAATTATTTATTTCTCTCTTCAATATCGAATGATCCATTCCAACGTGAAAAAAAAATAATGTTAGCTCACTTTCTCTAAGCTGAAGTCTCCATTATTGTAATTTATTTTATTTGCCTCTCTCGTATCACGTTTTATTTTTTATTTTTTCTAACACCCAAAAATGTCGAATAAATATAAATCGTGATTACGAAACACACAACTGCCTGGGTTAATTGTCAAAAAAATTAAATGAATAAATAAATGGTGAGAAACGCGATAGACGTCTTGTAAATAATAAACGAATCAATAATAAATAAGTGGTGAATAAAAGAAGAAAAAAATTGAAAGGAGATTTAAAAAGAATTTATATTAAGATACATAGCAAGTATGAAATAGGTTTCTAATAACGGTTTATTATATAAAAAAAAAAAAAGAAAAAAAACAAAGTGGATGTACGTTGATGTCTAAGATTTTTAACGATGATGAAACACACAAAGTGATTAAAAAAAAAAAATACTTTCAACATATATATGATTTTATCGTCGCAACGACCGTTATGAATAAATGAACTAAAAAAATGAAAAAAATAAATAAATAAATATAATAAATAAAATAATTACTGAATCGGGGAGGGCCGTGTACGTGCTCTGCAATTGTAACAACAATTTCAACGGCGAAAAGAAAACGAACATGAGATTAATTAATGAAATATATAAACTTATATAGATAACACTTTGGCCAGGATAAAAAAAAAAATATTAATTCATATTCAATTATTTTTCGTTAAATAATTTATAAATAATAATGAGCTATGGATTCTCCCTTATTTTCCATAACACCATCATCTGAGTAAATAAAATCAATTCTAGTCATTCGTCGTCATTGATAATATATCTCGACTAACCGCGCGCTGAGGTCGACACGTGTGCTGCGGGGAATGATTCTTTTGGTACGCAACTTGCCGGATGACCACCGACGACGCTCGACGTTAAATCCTTGATTCACTTTAATTAGCGATTGGTCCCCAACGTGGAATGAGGGGAGACCAAACTTGGAAAGCTCATTAACAAAGTGCCCTCGTTATCGGTCGCGCGCCAAAGTCCGCGCACGGTTTCAACTCTCCATTTCTTGCTCCTCACCCAATCATCACTATATCACCAACCACCCGCATCCGGCACCCACAAATCAGTGGCATCAATCTCTACGAAAGTAAAAAAATCTACTCTTGAAAAAAAAGAAAAGGATTTTTTTTTTTTTTTTTCAATTTTTTTTTCTGTTTTCAAAACCATTTACCGTCAATTCAATATTCATTATAAAAACGTCGGCATATCGGCTTACAGATAAACACATACAATGAATACAAAGTAGAATATAGCATTCATAACTAGTAGTCCACAATGTAGCGCAATAGACTTTTAAACAAGCATCGAATAACAGGAAAGAAAAACGAAAAAAAAAAAAAATAAATAAATAAAATAAAATAACAGGCATAATCATAACTTTAATGAAAGAAAAAAAAAATCATCACACACAAGTACCGTACAATAGTGCTGCAAATAATTGTAAACCGTGTTACGTGTATGGAAAATCACCCTACGTGTACCCACAAATACGATAACAAACATTTATACACACACATATATATACATACACTTGCATTCTGACATAAATGTGTACCGAAAAATTGCGTGCAAGAGAAGATGAAAAACAAAAAAAAAAAAGAACAAATTATAGAAAATTTTTCAGTGACGCGACAATGTTGAAATATTGATGAGCTGCACATGTTGTATACGCATAATACGATATAAGTCATGTGGTGATGGTGAAAGAAAGTAAGAGGATTTAAATGAAAAAAATTAAGCATATGTGTCTGGCAGAAATTTAAATGACTCCTAACTCGGCGAGAGGTAATTATCGTTGACGATGAAAGTAAAAAAAAAAAAAAAAATGAATAAAAATAAAAATTGAATTATAAATATTATTAGTACAAAAACAAAAAGGGTTCTTAATGGCACAAGGGATGTAGGTGATTATTTATATAATATATATTTATTTTTTTTTTTTTTTTTTTCGTACACATTTATGTTATTGTTGATATATATATTCAATCAATAAGAAATTTTTAATTCGTGGTGATTAAATTAAGGATAAATTGTTTTTTTTTTAAATTTATTATCATCGTTTAAATTATCTATTGTGCCGCGAAAGTATCCGTCGCCTGTCATTTTAAATTCTGTCAAATTATGCACAGTGATTAGTCCATATAATGTACATATATTTCACATTTATGTACATAATATAGTAATGGAAGTGCCATAGAAATCACACATATGGATATCGCAAAATTATATTTAATCGAAAAAAAAAAAATAAATAAAAATAAAAAATGTCAAACATTCATTAAACAATTTTTGCACGCTTATAATCATGCTCAATGGAAAAATGCAATATATAGATATATATACATATATATATATATATATTTTTTTTTGTTTGGAAAAATACATCATGTATTACCCTCCACAAACGACCTAATTGTTGGCGGAAAATTATCTTTATCTCGATATCAACGAACGTCAAATTGTGTAAACTGCTGTTGTAAGGTAATACGAAAAAAAAAAATATATCTTTGAAATTTTTGTTTGTTTAAAAAAGAAAAAAAAAGTTAAATAACAAATCCAAAACCCCTGAGAAAAAAATAGTAAAAGTATGATGAATATTTATGAAGGCCAACAAAGAGATAATTGATAGAAAAAAAAGTGTGTTTCGGTGCAATGTGAAAAATAACTTTGGGGTATATTCAGCGACATTGAAAAGCACAATCACTGTTTGCATAAGTAAAAGCAGTTTGGAATGCTGCATCACGGATGGCCTACACATATACACACTAACACACACAACATTCGTTTGAATTAATTTCAAATGCACGCAACATAAAGATAAAAAAAAAAAAGAAAAAAAAAAGAAATACTTATAATGTACTGATTGTTGATCGTGGCTAAAAAAAAAAAATAATATTAGATTGTCTAATCGACATGTGTATGTATACAAAACGTGCCCAAAGTGGTCACAGGGAAAAAAAAATAAATAAAAAATTAAAAACGCGCGTGCTTATTGATAAATGGCCTACTAAGAGAAATAAAAAAAAAATATAATTCTTGGGGGGAAAAGGAGACGATAAATAATACGAATTATTAAAATAAATGAATTTAAAAAGAAAATTAATATGAATAACTGAATGGCACCGTGATGTGCGTTCATCAGTACACAAAAACATGTACGTATACGTTTCAATCGCATAATGAAAACTCCGTTTTCTCCTTTGTAAGCACACGCGTTTTCTACGACGATAATTAATTGTTATACGAGCTAACTCCAGACGGTGTGGTATACAAGACTAAGAACGAAGACCTAAAGTGGGACATAATATTTTATAACTCAACTTTTGTACAGAATAAATAAATACTTGTACTGTGGACCAATATATCTTTCATTTCATTCACACACCTCGTATGCGTAGATAATGCAATTGAATAAAATAATTTGCATTATCCAACGTTAATAAAAAATTGAATTATAAAAAAAAATGAAATAATAAAAATTATGGATTGAGAATAAATTGAACCATTTCAATTATGTTAAAAAAATTACGTATCTGTATTATTTTTTAGAATTATTTTGTAACAATGGTATTATAACCAATCTATTTTTGGCTTCTGGTATTCTCCACCATCTACCAGATTTATGTTCTTGTCCAACTCCAACAATTAAATTTTTTCCATCAGGTGTAAACGCCATCGCATTAATAAATCCAACAATATTAACTTCAAATAACAAGGTAAGTGATTTAAATGATTCACCACATTGCCATAATCTCACAACACCGTCACGAGAACCTGCAAATACAAACGATGCATCAGTGATTTAAAATTTAATTATTATTTCATCATCTTTAAATTCTAATTAATTCTATTAATATAAATCGTGCCTTCACCTGAAGCAACTAAATCCGTGTTAAGAAGAGTAGCAATACTCGATATCCACATTGGTTGTCCATTGCTATTGTCTTTTCCATGTGCAAGTTTAACTGAACACAGAGGTTTTTTTTTCAAACAACCCCAAACACATAATTGACCGTCATCACCACAACTCAAGAAATTTTCTTCATTTATCAATTTAACTGCATCAACACTATTTTCATGTCCATTAAACATCAATTGTGATTCTTCAACAATTTTCCATATTCTAATTGATTTATCAAATCCACCGCTTGTTATGGCACGTTCACGTGACAACGCATCAATTGACGTTATTGGACACTGATGACCGAAGCTGTAAAATAACAGTTGAACCTGAATTAATTTTATTAATTTCAATTTTAATTACAAAAAATAATATCGATTGATAAATATATTTATTTCGTTGCTTACAAAGACTCCACGTATGCCATGTCATCGAGATTCCACACTTTAAGAGTTCGATCCACTGATGCTGAGTATAAAGTGTGAGTATCTCGTCGAAAAACTACACAAGTTACTACACCACGATGACCTTGTAAATTTTTTATAAGCTTCAAATCTTCACCATTGAAAACTTTGATATTCTTCGATCCTCCATCGCCGGCAACCAAAAATTTACCATCTGTACTAATGGCTATACAAACAACGGATTTTATTCCATCATTTGATTTCCTTTTTCCTGGTAATGCATGCATTTTTGTTTTGTTCAATACAGACCCTATTAATTTTCAAATGGTTTTTTTTTATTTATAAATTCAAGCATATTATTGAATAGTATTATATCCAATGTAGACTAAACAATATTTGTACTTACATTTTACAATGGTACCATCTTTTGAACCACTGTAAAGTAATTTGCCATTGCTAGATAAACACAAACATGTAATTGAATTTTTGTGATCTTTACACCTCAAATCAATTAATTCTCCATGGCCTGTATAATTACTAGCTATTTGTTTTCTTAATTTTCCCTTTTCTTCCAAATATTCTTCTTGTAATCTTCGTGCTACAGAACCTTGCTCAAATTCCTCTCTATCTTTCTCTAAATAAATTACATTAATTAGTCAGAATAATAATAATACATTTTCCTAAATTAATCATCATCATATGTTGATGAAAGATTTACCTTCTTCTTCTATTTCAGTTAAATATTTTTTTGCCAATCTCAAACGTTTTTCTTGAGCAGTTTCTGCTTCTTCTTCTGAAATATCCACATCATTCACTTGTTCAGCAAATTCTTCATCACTACTGGCAATACTTTCGTTATCATCAACAAAATTTTTCTTCCTTTTTCTGGTTGTGGTTTTTTTAGTAGAATTGTATACACCACTCTTCTCTACTGATAATGCATTACTCCCAAACTTTTTCACATTATTAACATCTCTACGTCGAGACATTTTCACTAAATAACAATTCTGTCCCAATATTTATCAATTAATATATTAATTATAATTGTTCGTTGAATTATTGAATAGCACGTGTGTAAAAATTTGAATCTAGTAATGAAAATACCACAGATGTGATAAATTCTATATGATGACTGGCAGCTGAGCTAGTACGATGCTTCTTGCTTATTCCAATTTCCGCTTGTATTAATTTTTTGGTTAGGAACTTGATGTCTCTTGCGGCCACTTGATTCAAGCTTTGTATCAGGGTCGAAACTTCTTACCGACAGCGTTGAAACCAATTTTCAATTGTCACGAAATCCATGGTGAATAGAATAAAATTTTTTCATTCTTCATAATTATATCAACTAATTCAAGAGCACTAATTGTAAGATTATCATATTCCACTTTTGCTTCATTTGATCGTATTAAGAATAATCTCGATGAAAAGCAATCATTGTCATTTGTCGAGCAAGTCATTTACAGTCAAATGACAAAGTAAATTGACGCAACACAAATTTTTCTTACATCTCTCTAGACTGTAATGTGTGGGTAAATCGCAAAATGATAGTCGCTTAGTAGCGCCACTCATCAGTTTTATGATTAATATGAAAATACGATTTTTTATATGAGAAATCGTTTGAAATCATAGAGTGATGGTCGAATTAAAAATAGGTTCTAGCTAAATGTACCTAATATTTATTCCATATACACATTTAACGCAAAAACGCAGTTCTTTCGGGAGAAATGAGGGCAGTATTCAAATTTATGCATTTCTTTAGAAACTATATTATATTACAAATTTTGATGTCAGAGTATTTATTAATTTTTAAATTAATTAAACACTCACCAACTCTGCCGCTAGGGATTATGGAAGCTGCGCCACCACCATCCAGATGATAACGGATGAATCACTATTCCGAACCACAATTTCACTTTAGTACTTATGTAGGTAATGCCACCTCGACTTGATATGTATCAAATATGCATACTCGTCCTACAAAGTAGCGTCACCAAAATGGCGTCAGGACTGGTAAAATATGATGATGCGCATGCGTTTGGAGTTGTCGAGCATTTTGAATTCTACGAATCAGCATCCATTTTAAATGATCTGAAATATTTTTAATTTTATATGAACATCATATGTATGAATTTACAACCTACTTTTGGAGCCATGAAATTATGGAGTCATATACGTATTATACTTCTATGTGGGGAAATACTTACTGATAAAATGCATTTTTACTATTCCTGACGCCATAATGGTCTCTACCAGTTATGGACGAACCAGCATCTACATAGACAGGCACAAGTGTTTCTGAAAAGACTCGTGCGCATTTTTACTGCGCCTATTTTGGGCATATACATACTGAGTACTGCGTCGCCATTTTGGATGTCGTTGGAATGTTCATTTCTAACGCAACACCCTCTTGAGGAAGAAAATTACAAGATTTCAAGCCACTTGAAAACTCGGCTATCGAACCTGGGGATATACATCCCATTTTCTCATTCCCATTTATAGAATTATTCCCTCCTAACTGTCGTTTCCAATCTGTTTGCTTGCCACGACAATATGTACGGCGAGTTTGTTCATTATGGCCGACTCAGATCATGTGACACGCTGTGCTGTTTCGTGATTGGTATTTCATTAAATCCCAGCGCAAATAATTTTAAAGGCGCGAATATGAAATATTGTAGCGATATTTAAAAATTTGTATAATCTCTTAAATATAAAGTTGTTGAAAAAATTGATTTTTTGTTCAACATCTCACAATAAATAAATATAAAATTAATTTGCCATTATATTTAAAATATACGTATACTGAATGTTACTAAAAATTTATTGTTGATAAGACATTATTGAAATAATATGATTATAGGCTGTGAAATTGTTACTAGTTTTCTTAATTTATTTTAGTTTATTTATTATATATACAGTATATCGTTTTTTTTCATTTTGTGTTTTCTTTTTTGTTGGTTTTGTGTTTGTATTATTCATGATTTACGTTTGGCTAGTAATAAATTATAAACAGCTCACTATGGTCGATTTGAAATCTATCTCAAACCGCATTTAAAACTTAAATTAGCAGATGATGTTATCGTTGATTTACATGTCTTGGTTTTTGTTATTTCAAGCTTATTATCATCTGCATAAACAAATATTTGACAATGAAATATCTTTTCCTTTTTTTCCATTCTTATTTTTCACTAATAGCATCCTAATATTTACACAAATGCACACTAAAAATAAAAAAAAAATTACTGCAATTAAATTACATATTGAATAATACGATTTACTTTTCAAGTTATGCCAAGTACTTATGCTTCGTTTCGAAAATAATTAATAAAAAATAAACTCAAATTAAATTTCAATTGCGTATTCATACATTAATAATTATCGAAAAAGTTTATCAGATCGATATGTGCGTACCGAATTAAACCAAAATTTTTGTTTGTTAAATACATAAAAAACAAATCTCGATAAACAATTAGAAATAAAATAATTATGCTGTTTTTAACGCTAAAGACTTTTTCGCTCCCACTGTATATTAATTTTCTTATGTTTATAAGAACGCAGATTATTCTGGTGTGAATTAATAGTCAAAATCACAACAATTTACATGTTAAACTAATTATAAATTTTTTTTTTTGACTTAATTACTTGATTATTTGCACATACATCAGTGTAAACGGAATGAATGCTGGATTATTGTAATATTTTGATTACAATGTACCAGCAACTATTCCTACATAATTTTTTTTTACAAGTTGTGTTTATAATTTGTCATTTTTCTTTGTTTGTTAAACTATCATATCAATTATCTTTTCCTCAATATTAGTCAAAAAATTTCAATTATCGATCAAAGTGAGCGCTTTTGTTTACATACGATCAATAGATAAAGATAATTATTAATACGTAAATTGACTGTACAAATTTTGGGACATGCCGGTTGAAATATACATAGCTTTAGGACTAAAAGAATAATTTCAAATGCAAAATATGTCACACATGAGTGACTTAAAATGACTTTTATAGGAAGGCGTTACATAATTTCATGAATGTAAAGAAAAAAGAAAAAAAAAAAGCTATAATATGAATGATCTTTTTCACAGTGATTCAACTGAAAAATATGCAAATTATCAATTATCTAATAATTGCACGTAAAATTAAAATCACCATTGGCACAATTAAAATAAAAAAAAAAAGTCTCTCCATCTCGAGAAAGTTTACTTCTTCAATGGGCAACACAACTTGACGAGTTTGCCTCTTTCGTAGTGCAAGTAATGATAAACAAAAAAAAAATACTAATACATAGACATCATCAATAAATATTCTGATGTATTTTATAGGAGAAAAAAATCGTAATTTTACTATAGATTAGTAAAAATAAAAACCTTACTGTACATAATTGTCCATAAATATGTTTAGATGAATTTTGTACAAGAGTTTATATAGTTCGAACGTCAATCATCATTTGTAGCACATAAAAATTGTAATTTTTCCGTTCTTCTTTGATTTCGTTAATTTTCTGTGTCATTGCTTTTTGCACCAATATTCATTTGCACATAAAAAAAAAACGGTGCATTTTCAGTTGAGGAAGAAACGGTGCACAAAAGCAAAATTAATCAAATAAAAAATTACACACAACGGTCAATGATGCACTTGAAAAACGGTGGCTAGAAGTAACAGTGCACTAGGAATTAGCATTTGGCGGTGGTGGCCTTCGATCATATTCTCTTCGATAATCTTTATTTGGTCGCCAATCATTCGAATATCCTCCATCATTAGGATAACCTCTACTGCGGAAATGTCCTGATGGTATATCAGTCGGTGGATAATTTCCAGTGCCGCCTCCACCACCGCCATAATTAGCTGGGCCCCCATAACCATAGTTGCCTGGTGGACCTGATTGATATCTATAATAGTCACTGGAAAAAAAAAAAAAAAAAAAAAATGTACACAATGTAGACTTAATAATAACTTTTAAAGTCACAACAGAAACGAATTGAAACCAATATTTTACCTTCGTTTTTCATTGAGGTGCATTCCACGCTCACGATCTCGATCACGATCTCTGTCACGATCTCGATGATACCCGCTTGGCATTCGTCCATATGATTCAAATCTCTCGCGCTTATGATCATTAAACCTAATTAACAAAACAAATCAAATTATATTTTTGAATAATAAAAAATATTATTGATAAGAAAAATTATAAAGGGAAAAATAAATAAATATTTTACCTGCTCTCTCGTGGATCTCTTCCGTCACGTGGCAACCAATGATCCTCATCACGGCTACCACTGTAATGTCCACCGATACCATAGCCACCACTATCCCTACGAATTCGTTCATCTTTAGGACCACTCAATCGATCAACACTACGATCATGCGTTCGTTCACGATCTCTATCACGTTCTCTATCACGTTTAATGTCTTTATGTTTTAAATCCTTTGGTTCTTTATGTCTCGATGTATCAGCAGAGGTATTTGTCGAATTGGAAGTTGAAATTAGTGGTGTAATTGTTGTAGCACCTATCGTCATACTTGACATTCCGCTACTATTTGACATACCACTATTTCCTGACAAATGTTTTTTACTTGGTAAACTGCTATTTGAGCTTTCTTCATTATCATCAATTCTACGTTTAATAGATCGTGATTCTTTCGAAGTATTTTCAATTGAATGAGACTTTTCATGCGATTTATTATCTGAATGTTTCGGCTTTACTGTATCGTCTTTTTTCTCCGGAGTTGAAATCATACTCGTACTGTCATCACCCTTTGCACGTGTCGCATGTTTATACAATTTGTAAAGTTTCTTAGCATCGAATTCCGTGAACTTTGACACAAAATACCACAAATTACTACGCCATTCTTTTATCTGTTCAGGATCACGATATTCCGAAAGGCATGTATTAATTTGATTACCGATTTGAACAAGACACTGTCGTGTGTGTGCAACTTGTTCGGATTCACTTAATGTTTGATCTGGTCTGTCAAGTGCTTTCAAAGATTTTTTCACTGGTCTCATTTTTTCTTTACATTCATTAAATATTGAAGGATCTAAATCACCAAGAACGTCAAGTGCACGTGGCTCATTATTCGCCGTAAAATGCATTGGGCCAACTGCCTGTTTATTTTTTTTATTTTTCTTACTTTCTTTCTTTTCTTTTTTCATTTTTTTCTCTTTTTTCTTATCCTCTATTGCGCCATCACTTTCATCTTTGATTTCGCGTTTTACAACAACTTCTGGTTCCTCCTTTTTTATTGGCACTTTGTCCACTTTTACTTTTGGCTTTTTATTTTCATCGCCCGAACTATCATTTTCCTCAACAATTTCCTTAGTTATGGCTGTTTTTATTTCTTTTGGCTTTCGCGGTTTTCTCATTCTTGTAACACCATGTTTCAAATCAATTTGTCGTTTTAATAACTTTAATAAATATTCAGCACGTGCATGTAACTGTTTCACTTGAGGTTTATTTTCATTTGGAAGTATTTTATCATTTAATTTTAAACTGGCATCCATTTTGATTGCTTCCCACGAGCCCATACCATGAATATAAATTCCCCGTAAAAGCCGCGAATCATCGTCGGAATTCCATTCACAATCAAAATTTGCTGGTTTTAATTTAATATCAAGATGCCAATTTGCCCGTTGTTCCGCTTCAGCCGGCAATGCCTGATCTAATGGCTCCAATTCTTTTTCTGCAGCTGAAAGTGACTTGGCATTGACCATAACGCCAGCCAATTTAAATGTTGGACCTCTGCCACGTTTACGGCCTTTACCCTTTTTCTTCACTTCGTCCTCCATCGAATTATTATCTTTAGCGGTATTTTCGAAATCTGCAATACATGCGTCACACCTTGATTTCAATTGCTCACCTAAATATCTCAATTCAGTCATTGGTTTTTCTTGAAGCTCAGCATCCGTAGCAATATCATCTAAGCGTTTCAATGGTGCTGGAAATTTCTTATAACTCTTGATAAATCTACGTATTTCAACGTCAGTGAAACTCTTGATTGATTCACGTGGTAACATTCGAGGTCGACCACGTTTCTTTGGTCGATCGTCGTCTGAACCCTCAGCTTCACTGCCCGTTTCCTCGCCCTCCTCACTTTCGTCCGTTTGTGGTTTACGTCTTTTCCTTCCTCTACCCTCACCTTGATTTATCTGCTGTAGTGTTTTGCGACTTCGTGGTGGAAGATAAAGATCCTCCATTTCTTTAGATTTTTCATGCTCTTCAACTTTTTTACGAAAATTTTCTGGTATTATTTCCGCCCAATCTTTACTCTCATCATCATTTTCATTTGGCTGTGCAATTGACTCAGATTCCTCTTCAAATGCAGCAAAACTCGCAACCTTAAATGCTGACAGCAATTCATCGCCAACTGTTGCCGGTGCGTCATCTCTTGTTTCGGCGCGTCGTAAAATTTCATCTATGTCACACGTTGGCTCTTCGTCGCCATCTTCTTCATCTTTAAATAATTCTTCAGCTCCAAATTTCAATATGGCACTTAAATCCTCTTTATTAAAAGGATTATTATTTGTACCCGCAGCCTTTTTATCCAAAACCGTACGTCCAGTCGTATCCATTCTCTGTATGACAAGATGATCTAGCACCATCTTTTGTTTTGCACGCTCAACAATTTCTTCTTCAACAGAATTTTTTGTTACCAATCGATAAATGTTAACCTGATTTTTTTGGCCAATACGATGTGCACGTGCTTGCGCTTGTAAATCATTTTGTGGATTCCAATCGGAATCAAATATAATTACAGTGTCAGCTGTGGCTAAATTAATACCAAGTCCGCCGGCGCGTGTCGATAAAAGGAAGCAAAAATCTGTTGAACCCTCAGCATTAAAATGATCTAACGCTTGTTTACGCAATTCACCTTTTATACTACCGTCAAGTCGTTGAAATGGAAAATGACGTTTTTGTAAATATTCACCAAGTATATCTAACATTCTAACCATTTGACTGAATATTAATACTCGATGTCCCGTTTCGCGTAAACGAACTAATAATTTGTCAAGAAGTACTAATTTACCTGAACCACGTATTATTTGTTGTAAATAATCTTCATTACTCTCTTTTCTTTCACCCTCCATTGGTTTTGTTAAAAATGCATGATTGCAACATTTTTTTAATTCTATAACTATATTAATAAATGTCATAGTAGATCCTTTAACTCCTTTACGCAATGCATTGTAATTTTTTGTTAAGATCCATTTGTAGTACTGTTTCTGTAAAGATGTCATTTCAACGCGTAATATCTGTTCAACTTTAGCTGGCAATGATTTTTCAACATCTTTTTTCACTCGACGCAATATAAATGGTTCAAGTTGTTTGTGTAATTTGGAATAACCTTTTTGCGCTGCATTATCGTGCTCCTTTTCAAATTCTTCCCAAGTTGTAAATTTATTTGGCATAATAAAGTGCAGCAGTGCCCATAATTCTTTCAAACTATTTTGCAATGGTGTTCCAGTTATTAAAAGCCGATGATCTGTATGAAATTCCGTTAGAGCTTTATATAATAATGAATCGTCATTTTTTAAACGATGCGCCTCATCAACAAGAAGCACTGCCCAATTTAATACCCCTAAAAACGCTTTGTCTTTGAGAACGATCTCGTATGTGGTGAGTATGGCATTGAATTTCAATCGTTTAGAGCTGTAACACCATTCATGCTCACGTATCTGCCAAACAAATACAATAACGATACATTTTTAATTGAAATATTACGCAAATTCTTAGATATAAATAAATGTTTTTGAAAAATTTGGCAACTTACAACATTGCGGGAAGTAACATCACCCAAATACGTGACGAAATTTATGTCAGGTGCCCATTGCGCCATTTCTCTTTGCCAGGAAGTCATTGTAGACAATGGTACAACTAATAAAAATGGCCCATAGAGCTGATGAGTATGAAATAAATAATAGAGGAAGCATATTGTCTGGATAGTTTTTCCCAATCCCATTTCATCAGCAAGAATTACACTAAAACAAAATTAATATTTAAATTTTACCATCGCATTTAAAAATTCCATGATGATAAATATATGTAGATATAATTTGAAATTGTCGCGAACAAACCTGTTTTCTTTACACCATGAGTGAATCATCCAATTGAGACCATCCATTTGATAATCACGTAAAATTAAATCTTTTCCTTTGCCCATATAATCCGGTTGTCCTTTAACTTGTAGAAATTTCGGTCGTGATTTCAAAACTTTACAATATTTACTTGGTGTTTGCTTTGAATCTTCACGATCTTGAAATTCTTTTATTTTTTCCGGCCACTTTTTAATTATAAGCGCGCCATCTTCCCATGTTGAGTCAGCATACGGTAAACTCTCCCATTTACAGTAATAATCAGGATGTATAGAATCAGGTTTTTTATATTCGGCAATAATTCGCTCGACATTATTATAACTTTTTAATAATTCTTGCTGTAATTCAGATTGACACTCAAAATAATCAATGTCCTCTGGTCCAGCATAATCTCGCCACTGTTTAAGCTCTCTTTCACGCTTTATGAAGTTATCTAATTTCTTTAAACCTTTTACTTTTTGAGCTTTCAATGATTCTTCAGACTCCCATGTATTGTGTATGTGTGACCAGCCTTTCCATTTAATCAGGTACTGTACTTCACTTTCCTCTTTAGTTAATTCTTTAGGATTTGGATCACCGTTTTCTTCAACCGCATAAACTGTCGTGACATTGCCAGTTACTATAAATAATAAGAGAATACGAGAAATAATATATATATATATATATACTCTGAAACGTTTTGTGCAATGTTGAAATGTAGATATAACAAAAAAAAAATTATAATGCACCTCCTTTCTTCCCTCGTCTCTGAGCTATTATGCGCTCAACAGTCTCAGCATTATCTGGTTCTAATATCGTAGTTGTTGTCGCTTCATCAACTTCAACAAGATCTTCGCTACCGGTACCCTCATCGCTCTGCTCTTTATAGCTCACCGCAGTACCCGATCGTCTTGTAACTTGTCTAAGGGTTCATTATATTTATTCATGAAATCCATTAAAATTTATATAATAAATAATATTGATCGAAGAAAACGTAAATTTATTTTGACAATGAACAAACCTTCGATTATCATCGCTATCAAATGAAGAATTGTCCGACGAATCTGAGATACGTTTTTTCCTTGAGCGTACATTTTCTTTAGCTTTCTGTGCCGCTCGTCGATTAATTGATTTACTTGGTGGCGGCCTTCGAATTTCAACATCGTCTGATTCTGAATCCGAACTCTCAGAGTTCCACGTACTTTGTGTGCTATATCAATTTGAACAATCAATATTGAAATATTTTATCTCAATTTAAACAAAGACGTATTGAGAAATCGCAGAGTTATACCCTGAAGCCGTAAAATTATGAAAGGAAATGTATGTATATATATAACAGTGTAACTTTACAAAAGTGAACACAAAGTATGAATGGATAATAGCAGCAAAAATAAAAGTATTATATTACTATCAACATAATTGTTTTCGATTGATGCTAGTAGCGGGTAACCTGACTCTTGTTCGTCATTTTTGTCTTCTGATAAAATTTCATTAGACTATTCGAGAAATAAAGAAAGAGAAAAAAATCCCGTTCAGTTACCATATGTCTCGAAAGAATTTTTTTTATTTATTTTCGTAAGATCGCTTTTTAATTTCGATCACTTACCTTTTTTTCTTATGTTTTTTACGACCATCACTGTCGCTTTCACGAGGGGCTGTAAGCCGTTCAGGTTCTTTTCTGGATCTGCCTGATCTCCTGATGCCGTATATATCAGGATTTTCATCCCATTCGCGACTAGTGTCGTTCTTATGCCTGTGCTTTGTTTCAGTGCTGTGATTTGAGCTTTTGCTCTGGAAACTATCGCTTTGTGCAGGTGCATCGGATTTTTCAGATTTTTCTGAATCTGAATGTGACGCCGAACCTGAACCACTTGATGAACTGGAGTCGCTATATTGCCAGCCGAGTAATTTCGTATTTTCATTTTTATATATTCATTAACTGATAGAATAATACATTTAAGGTATTTCATGACGTGCGAGACAAAGCCATAAGTTTATTTTATTTGATAATTAAATTTTATTCAAGGTATTATTCAGAATTAAAATTATTTCTAGATGATAATTCGACTTCATCAAGCAATTTAAATTTAGATCATAGGAAAAAATATTGACATCCTTCATTTTGTTTAAATGTACGATACTCACCTATCACTTCCTGAACCAGACCCAGAATTACTTTCCGATGAACTGCTATCACTTTTACTTTCATTATCTGAATCAGATGCTGACTCTTTGCCAGACTCAGATTCTATAGTTTTCTGTAATAAAATAAAACGTTGTCGAATATTTTTTTTTTTAAATTCATCTTTTATTTTTTATTCTTGCTTGTGTTGTTTGGAATAGCATCTGATGTAATTAACATTTTTCACGAATTTATCTTCATAAAATAACAACGAATAATAATTATTTGTATTATAAATAAAGTACTGTATTTCTCTCCTCTTCAACAATCACCACAAAAATGCTTTTCCTCTTGATTCATTTTGTAACATTGCATTAAACTTATTTTATATTTTAAATATTAAATTATAATATAAGGATATTAAAAATGTTTATTGTTGTGCAGTTGATGCAAATATTTATTTTTCATAAACGTATTGCCATACAATATTTTATATATTAATAATATTTATAAGAAATTTTGTCTTGACGCCAAAATTTTATTGCTAAATAATAAAATGGTGATCAACTTATCCTATAGATCATATTATTTTATTCAAATAATGATCACAGACAGAGAAACACATTTTTATTTCATCCATGATGATAATTATTCCATATTATTTTTTGTAATACAGAATTAACTAATTGAACATTCACAAAAAAAATATAACAGCTCAAAATATTTCATCAATTAATATATTGTTGTGTTATATTTGAAATAAATTTAATTTTCGTTAACATTAATTTTTTCTATCTCGCAAAAAAGAAATGGAAAAAATAGAAAAATTAATATTTCTCCTTGAAGAAACTCTCACACATTGTCAAGTCACTAAATTTATTTCTTTTCCTTTTTCTCCATTGCTATTTCTATGCCACTGTATAATATTATAATATAATATAATATAATCATTGTTTAGAATTAATTTGTGGATTTTCGATTCACAAATCAACGAAGACTTGAGGAAAAAATATATTTTATGACTGTTATTGATGAAAAAGTGATTTGAAATACATAAAAAGAAAGAAACTATAATTTCATAATGATGATCATGATTTTGGGGTTTTAATGTTGACAGACGACTGAATCATTGCATGACAAATAAATACATTCAGAGGTTAATTCCTCAATGATGATACAGTGAATGTGTATGATAAACTTTGGGCTAAAATTTCAAAAATGGGTCTATCATAAAATTTTTAATATGTTAATGTCTAAGCTAAATAATATTATAAAGAATAATTATTAATGAAAAACAGAGTGGAACAAAGGTTTTTTAAGTGAAAAACGATAATGTGAAGTGATGTAAACAAACTTATAGGTTATTACAAGTGTAAAAAATGATGAAATTTGTAGGAAATCAGGGTTCAAGACGGCAATGGATCTTGAACCCAGACAACCGTAGGACCCCGCCCAACGTCTAAAAACATTATCAAATATATTAATAATATTTATAATAATTAAATAAAGCATTTATTGTGTCAAAGAGAGTGAAAACACATGTGGCAATGTGAATTTTGCTTATTCCAAACAACACTGCAATAATTATTTAATAATATAATACGCGCAATTAAATCACGATAATTGTATTATTATAATAAAAAAATTAATAATTTCATATATAAATTAATTAAATAAAATATAATGAAAATTTTCACGAAACCCCCCCGAGCACTCACCTGCATCGTGCAGTCTACGCGTCTCAACCAATATTCAATATCACGCACGTATTTTTATTATTTTATGTTAAATCAATGATAAAACGAATCAATGCGCATTCATTAGCAATATTAAATGATCATTGTATTAAAAATTTGCAACATCGTACAAAAATATCGAATTTTCTCGCACTATATGGTCGCGGGACCGATCACGGCCGCCATTTTGTGAACTCAAGTCGTTCGTTCGTCCTCCCCGATCGCCCTCTCGACGTATGCGCTCCCGTCGTGCAATGCGCACGCACACTAACGCCGCCGCACTTCGTCCCGAATAGCTGCGCGCGATTTTACTCCACACAGACATCAGCGCGTAATACAAATACCATATAATAAATTCACGGTAAATTCCGTCCGACGGCCCTCTTCCTCAATAATGTCTTTATGCCGTTAGAAGAAAAAAAAAAAAAATCTAACGACGCATATAAGCCATGAAAAAAAATTCAATATTACGTCAAATATTATTTAGTATAATAATTGAAGAAAAAAAATAATAAATAATCGATTTGTGACTTTTTGAGTTTATCAACAATTTATCCCTCTAGATTATTATTTTCAATCTATTTTTCATCACGCAATCATGCAATTCGTTTGGAATAAGCAATATTCACATTTTCATTCTACTTGTAACGGACATTTAATGAATCGTCTGCCATTTTGATTTTAATTTCTCCACGTCTGAATTTTCCCAGAAGCCACTACACTCACACAATTACATACATCTATATACAAACATGTAATATCTATAAATATATATCTATGACTATATTTTTTTGCTAATTAAATCTAATTAAAGACTCACAATTGAAAATTTTGATGACGTAATGACAATAAATTAATCATTATTGTGAATTAGAGCAAATATTAGCTTAAGATTATAGATATTAATATATGATATGAAAAGTATTAGTAAAGCATAAAACTATGAGTAAATTTTGTAAAATAAATATTTTAAATTAATAAAAAAAAATTATAAGAACATTGAATTTTTATTTGTAATAACTGTTACCGTTACAATCGTTTCATTGGCAAGAACACAAAAATAACTACAATTACCTATCTGTCACTGTCACCGTCCAATGTATTATTAAAATCTAACATCAAGTCTACAGAATTCAGTTATTTTACAATTAACGTGAACTTTAATGACGACATATTGACGATACTTTAAAGTCGCTACATGCAAACTCATCGTACTGTTATAATAATGTATTATAATTATGAATAATGATGATTTAAACGAATGAAAATGAAAAAATTATAATAAATATTTTACCGTAATGAAATATACAGAGTCGTGCTGATTTTTAGAGTGTTAATGCTAACGTGAAGTGATCTTTAATGATGAAACGAAAAAAGTTACCCCAAAGACCATGGCACATCAAACCGGAAAAGGTAGAGGAACTTTTGCATTCGATAGATGCTCATTCGCAACTTCCGGTATATCGCATTGGTATGATGATGATGAATGAATCGATACAACCACGAATAGCAGTTCGATATATCGAATATGTCGTGAAACAATATTCGAAAAAAGCGCGGGAAACAAAATGAATAGTGAAATTATTTTAAATTAAATAAATTTTTCAATTAAATATATTCAATTTTATATCAGAAATTTTGCATTATTTTATTACAGTTTATACATACATACGATTTCGAAAATTTAATATGAAATCAAAAAATTATGAACACAAAAAAATAGCGAACACTAAAATGATCATTAAATTTCATTTGTCAAATTTTCGTAGGTAAATAATAACAAGAATTTAGGATTATTCGGGGTCGGGTGTAGCAGTTGACTCTGTTGACTTATTTGCTGATACTGCTGCTGCTTCTTCTTCTTCTTCTTCCGCTTCTTCATCTTCTTCTTCTGTGCCATCTTGTTTTTCTTTCTCATTTGCTTTTGCATCCGGTACCCAGAGTCCACTATCTATGCATCGTCGGATATGATACTTGGCTTCATCCACAGGCATTGTCGCTATTGTTTGTTGGAGTAGAGGTATATCTTGTGCCTCGAAGCATTTTTGCAGTGGCTAAAATAAAATTCATATGTGTTTGTTTATTTATTTGAATTATTCGCTTTGATTTGCATTAATATTTAGGTATATTGATATTGTGGGACTATTTCACCTCGGGTAAACTTTCGAAAACTTCAACAGGATCAAGTCCACCAGGACCAAGTCGTGCTAATTTATCTTCTTCTTCAGCTTTTTTAATAGCTTCGGCAACTTTTTCCGCTGCTCGTTTACGAATTCGATCCTTGAATGATGCCACTTCATCATCAAATGATTTCTTGTATTCTGGATCGGCAATTTGGATCCTACTGAAAAATGAACTGACACATGCACGTGGATCCACATCGAGTTGCTTTGATAATTCCAAAATATATTGCATGCATATGCATTGGTGAGCAACGTGCTCCATTAAGTCAGATTTCTGAAATATAAACAAAGAAATAATACAAATAATTCAGTAACATAATGAGAATTATTTACTGTTTGAATTGAGATGTTTACTTCTTCCATTTCCAAATTAATGCACCATATAACAAGATAGTTTGCAGTATATTCACAAACCAAATGAGGATTTGTATGCAAATATTGTTTACTATCATCATAACGGCGCAGTATTCCATATTTTTTCAATTTATTTTCATTCTCCTTAACAAATTCATTCATTCGTTGTTCTCTAACGTCATCTGGTAATTCCGAATCATCTTCTCTCTTACGTGGTTTTGTATTAATAATAGTTTTTGTAAAACCAGCATGACCAATAGTATCCACATTCCATGGCAATAATTTTTCTTTTTTCTTCAATTCTTCTTCTTTACTCATTACTTTTTCTTTCTCCAACTCGAGCTCCTGCAACGCATTTTTCATCATATTCAAATCTGGAGAATCAGCTTTTTCTTTTTCCAATGTCGCTATTTTTTCCTTAGTTTTTTGTAATTTCTCGAATGTTCTAAACAAACGAATATCGCATGTAATATTCAATAAATTTGCATAAAATACAAAATCCCATATCAAACTTACTCAGCTTTTTTTCTTTCAATTTCTTCTTGTTCTCTCTTTTGCTCTTCCATTCTCTCCACTCGCGCCTGATGTCTCCATCTAAATAATGATGGAGTATCGATATTTGGATGAGTATCATCTTCATCATCTGAAATCTAAATCATCAATCAGAATTAAAAAAAAAAAAAAATTTCAATCAAGAAACAAAAAAGTGATGGTAAATATTCAAGACATCACAGGCTAAAAATTTATTATGGCTAGAGTTGCTATTGACATTCCAGAACACTCTCTGCCCGGTGTCTTATGGACAGAATAAAAATATATTTTTTTTTTTACCTCAATGTTTTTCCACTTGCTGTAATCGACCATTTTCCTATTAAACAATTTTGTCTCTTATATTTATTGATATATAGTCGTTTAAACTTTTTTTTTATGGTTCAATTTAACTGCATATAAATCGTGCTCTGAACTATCTGTTATTCTCGCGTCTTATGAGCTCTGTGGATTCACATGCAATGCAAATTTGATTTTAAGAGTCGTCGTCACAAACTATCATCATATATTACACCCACAAACCTGTACTCATATCTCAAACAGAAAATGACTATACATATTGTATATATATATATATATTATAAGTGCCGCCATTTTTATCCAAAAGCAGCTAGCGCCACCTGCGCTTATTTCCAGAACCACGAGAAATTCGTAATAAATTTGAAATTCTAAAAAAAAAATAATTTAAATTTTATATTTATAATAAAAAAAAAAAAAAAACAAAATTCAATATGAATCAATTTAGATATAAGAGTATTTATCAAAGTTATAAAAATATAATTAATTATACGTTATGGTATTGAAATTCCAACAATCAAAATTATCGAAGCGATTTTGTGATTGTATGTGATGACGTATTGAATCGACACCAGCTGTCAAAACAAAACGAAAGAGAAAAAAAAATAAACAAGTTTTGATTACATGTATAATTGCAATGCGGTGGCTCGAAATGCTATAAAATGAAAACATATTGATGAAAAAAAAATTATATGTATCAGTGTTCCAACCTTTTTTTTTTTTGCTTTACAGTATCAGTAGTGCTATCATGCAGTTATGTTAAATAGGTTAGGAATACATTTATTATTCAAAGTTTTTTACTCTGATCAATTTCTTATAATTATTATTTTTCAGATAATTGATATATTGCATATCGGAAATCAGTGATTATTGCACAGCTCACCGACAATATAAATTAATACATATATATACATATACATACACTTATCAATCTATATATTATTGCACAAATGCTTCCAACTCATCACAAAAAACGAAATATGGTTTTGGATTCAATGAGACTCGGGGGAGGCCGATGTCCTCCTCTAGTTGTATCTATATTACTTTTGGCTTGTTTTCTTTTGATATTTAATTGGTGGAGTTTATCAACTGAAAATATCGAATTAATCAATCAACTCGATCAACTTCAGGATCAGCTAAAGATAACGTAAATAATTTATCGCTTATACACTGTACAGATTATTAATTTATAATCATTCAGTTAAGTATCTATTTATTGTATGATTAATATTTTATTTTTTTACATATTACAGAGTAGAGGAACGTGATAAGTTTCTGACACTCAAAGACAGCTTTGAGCAACAATTAAAAAATTCAGAAAGTGAAATAGGAGTTTTACATGTTCGGCTCCAAAAGCAGAACGATTTGAAAAAGCATGATGATGAATTAACAGAAGATCTTGCAATGTGTAAAAGTAATTTGGATTCATTGACTAAGTTAGACGTCACGAAAACAGCAACATTAGAAGCTCAAAGATTAGAAAAAGATGGATTGATAACTGAATTGGATACAAAACGAGAAGAAACACTTAAATTAATATCAGAATTGAACAAAGTTCGTTTGATAATAATTATATTTTCAATTAGGGATACGTTATTCGTATATATTATTGTAATAAAATAATGTTTTTGCTTTTAGACAAAGACCGACATGGAATTATTGAAGCAAACATGTAATAAAAGCAATGGAAAGGAATTGGAGAAAAATAATGTTGAGAAAGACACTAGTAATTTAGCTGATCTTGGAGAATTGGAAGAAGTAGAAAAATATGCACCAGAAAATATGAAAAAAAATAAGCTAGTCGTAAATATTGAGGCAGAACCAAGTCCAAAGAGTATAACTCGTCAATCCACAAATTCTGATCGAGTTGCTTAATTCTATACAACAGTTGTCGAAACATTTATTTTAAACATTTATTTCCTTCTACTTATATATGTTTATTTGCAGTTTACATTTTGCTTAGGTATATTTAGCTGTAATTTACGTTAATACAACAGTATAAAATAAATATTTTAATGGGTTTTGATCGCCCACAATTTTATTTTTATTTCAATTTCTATTCGGGTATTGTCATAGCATCATAAATGATTACAATGTTTGTGCGATAGATTTTTTTGATTCATGAATGAATGAATTTGTTTTTTTCTTTTGTGTTTGTGATGATTTCGTTGTTATCAAGGATAATACTAGAATAAAAAAATTCTATACTGTCAAGAATCATTTCTCATTTCCTCCATCATCATAATTGTAAATAAATTGTCTGTAGTAGTAATACTGCTTAATATTTTGGTATTAATCTTGGGTGAGTTTGTATATAAATATGTATGAAGAATCTCAAAGCTCGTTACACTAAATGCGATATTAAATCTATCATAATTCACACAACAACATTAAGTAAATATTTTCAATTTGTAACAAATAATTAAAAAAATTACATAGATCAACGAAAAATAAATTGATGAGTAGTAAAAATTAATTTTCAAAACAGTGATATTATATATGAGACTAGAAATGCTTTGTTTAGGAGCATATCTATGAATATGTATAAGTACTTCAGCAAGATATGCACGATTGTCTTCTTTCAGACGCATTGTGTGTTCATAAATAGCAATAAAAATCAAGCACACAATTAATAGTTATGAGTTGTATAAAAAAAAAATAACACACATCAAATTCATAATGATATGAAGCAATAAATTATTAGCAAATAATAATTTGGACTGACTATTATGGGGAATAATTGGACGGTGTGTTTCTAAGTTTTCTTCGGAAAACAAAGGCAAAAATGGAACGCAATCGTCGCCATCTACTATGCTTTCTTGGCGTATCACGAATTCGTTCCTTCGAACGTATTTGACGAACAAGAGAATAAAATGCATCATCAATGAATTGTCTTAATGCCGCTGATGTTTCATAAAAAGGGCAACCTAATTGATGCGCAAGTGCTTTTCCCTCTTCAGTCGTTACCTGTTATAATAAAAAATAAATAATATATTACTAAAATGACAGGATATTAAACTCATCTACTCACTTTTCGTTGTGATTGTAAATCAAATTTATTGCCAACCAATACCAAAGGAATATCCTCATTAGCTCGTACCCGAGATATTAATTTTCGATACTCAAGTACTTCCTGAAAACTATGCCTATCAGTGACTGAGTAACAAATCATAAAACCTTCACCACAACGCATATATTGATCACGCATAGCTGTAAATTCCACCTGGATCATGAAAAAAAATAGAAAATAAATATTATAAATTTAAAAAAAATTGTACTTATCCCATAATGGAGTCATAATGAAAATAAATAGTAAAACCTGTCCAGCAGTATCCAAAATATCCAAAAGAGCTGCCTCACCATCAATTACTGCTTGCTGCCGATACGAATCCTCTATTTAAAATAATTAATCACAATAGATCATTCAAAATTCATAAACAAATTATATACATCTCAATATAAATATAATTTTATATTAATCGTTTAAAACTTACCGATTGTAGGATCATGATAATCCAAAAAACTGTGACTGACAAATTGAAGTGTAACAGCTTTAATTAATCAAAAATAAATTAATTTTAATACACAATACGTACAATAATATAAATATATACATTCTATATACAATTGTGAATGATCAATTGAATTCAATACCTGATTTACCAACTCCACCATCTCCAAGAACAACAACTTTATATATTCTAGGTAAATTTCGTGCAGTTGAATGCATAGGTTGTACAGCTGCTTGACTTTTCTCATTAGCACCTGTGCTTGCTTTATTATTTTTTCCAGTATCGGACGTCATTATAGACGCAACAATATATCAACTACAAATAATAATTAATCAGATTAAACATTTTTTTAATATATTCAATCATAACAAATATATAAATCTATGCAAATGTATATTTTATATACACACAAAACAAAAATTATATATATCCTGCACCATAAGTGACATCAATTGAATCGTATAACGTGGGTAGAAAGGAATGCTCGTTCGTTTTCACTTGACTATTTTATCGACTATATATTAATTATTGTTCTGACAAATTTACACAAGGACACTATCTACTGTATCTAAAAATTCATTCTTACAACATAAAGATTATACTATTATTATCACCATTTGTCATCATTCATAATTTCATTCCACAAATATCATGGAAATTTATCTATTAAAATTACATATAAGAAATTAAAATCCCGGGGCAAAGCCTTCACAAACAATAATCAGTATATACAACAGTAAATATCTAAATAGTATAGGTGTATATGTATGAATGTAATATGTATATTATAAAATTTTTGCTGCTCATCACGCATGTGTCATGACGTGCAGCGCTCCAAATACGTTTCAATACTTCAATTCACCTGTCAAATGTCATCTTAGAATATTGGTGAACATATCCACATATCTATATTAAATAAATACAATAATAAGAAATAGCGATATATTTGAATTATAAATTATATATTATGGATCCAGAGGAATCTGATGTACCATCGCGAAGTGGTCAAAGCTTTCGTCATGATAAAGTTGTTACAGCGATGGAATTCGATGACGATCGAGTAAGGTTAGAGTTCCAAGTGGAATCATTTAAATTAAAATATTCCATTCATTATTATAATGCAAGATATAATAATATATTGATTTAATTAATTTTTCTTTCTTTTATTTTGTTGGTTATGTAGCCACAAGAGATGACTGCGTCTTATTCAGAAATATCATTTGATTCTCAATCATCACCGCCTATTTCTGAATTACGTTCTCTCGTTGATTCACCAGATTTAGATGATGATGATGATGATAATGATGAGCGTATGAAAAAAATGGATATGTATCATGGTAGGCCAGATAAATTAAATTTACGAAGTACTGAGGGCAGTCCTAATGAAGAGATTGATGAATGTTCAGAACCATTGAGCTATCGAAAAGCAATGGGATATTTGCGATTAGAAGGCACAGTAATGCAAGAGGGTGATATGGTTTTATTTGTTGCTGAAGATTTGGAGAATAAAATTAAATTATCCAGTCCAGTTACGAAAAAAGGTGATACTCCATCATTCCCAGGATCACGAAGTTCAACGCCTTGTCTTTATCGTCAAGCTTTGAATCCACAATTACCGTTGCCCGATCATAATGCTTTGAATGAATTGGAAATGGAAGCAAGGAAAATTGCAACATCAGTGGACTCTTTAACAGAAAATTTAGCAGCCATTTTACATAGCGTACGTTTTTAGTAAAAAGTTTTTCATCTAATTTTTTTGATATCAGATTTATAATTTGATTTATTGGTAAAATAAAATTTTTTTTTTCATTTATAGGCATCAGCTGTAACTGTCGATTGTTTGGAGACTTATAGAGACGCAGTGTGTAAAACTTGTGATACAGTAGATCATAATATCAAATCAATGTATCAATTAATGGCAAAATGTGAAGAATTATCAAAATCAATGGGATCTATATATAAATTGGCAGAGCAAATGTAAGGAATTTTTATTATTTTAAAACATAATAATCTATATAATCTCTTTCACAAATAATTAATTTCCTTTCATTATTTTTCAGCAAAACAATTAAGCGATTATTGGAACTATTTGAGGGAACAATGAATTTATGAATTGAGTATTAATATATTTTATTCATATACATCACAAAGCTCGAATCATCACAGTAGATAGTAAATTATATTGCTGCATTTTTTTTTCTAATATTTTTTTCATTTTTTCATTTCAAACCCTTACTATGTTAATATCCATGTTTAAATATTTGTATGAAAATATTGTGGGACAGTATATAGCCCACAAGTTGAGGGCTAAATAAATCATGTATATAATATATGACAATTGCACAGCTGCCTGAAATATATGAAAAAATAAAAGACATGTGGTGGCGGTTGCCTACAGTAACGGCTAACGGTATAGAGAATCTACCGACTGCACACCATTGACTGGATCTCTCTCGCCCCCCAAGGCGAGGGCTGCTGCAAGCATTGAGAGATCATATTACAAGGAATGTGTATACATATGCGTTTCACAGTTTCAACTGCGCTCCCCCGCTCTCACATATTCTTGTTGAGCACTGCTCTTCCAACTCACGTGCTGCATAATAATATCATCATGTCTCGCGTTATTTGTAACTAAATTATTAATTTACTGTGAAATAATATTTATTGATTTGTAGTAGAGTAGATATGAATTGATAAAACATAAATATATTTAATGGAATTCAGTGATTGTTATTGGAAATTTCTATCGTTATATCAACGAATCGTTACATTCCAATAGCGGACGCCATACATATTCGCTTGACCAAATCTCCTTGTTACTCTTATTTCACTTTCCATTGTACTGACCCAGTCGACGGTAATCTTTTAGTCAGATCTACGCCTACACCCGCGAGATAATTTCTTAGCAGATATAGATATGGACTTTGTCATTCTCAAGGTAAGAAGAATTGATAGTAAATTATTAATATAAATATCTGGGATTAAGGGTTTGTTTGTTTTTTTTTCATTGACTCCAAAAATTAAATAAATCTGATTTTTTTTTCTCTATCTTTTTATTGTGCGGTATTTAAAAAAAATTACAGATCAATGGCCGAGACGTAACGAATTCTAGTCACGAGGATACTGTGCGTTTCTTTGAATCAGCTCAAGAACCGATAACGATACAAGTTCTGCGAATGCAATCACAATGCAAGTCTGATACATCAACAATGCCAAAAATTCAAACGATTAATGAAGCAACTAGAACAACATTAATGTCAACAGCTGCACAAACAGACTTGGCAGGATTTGTCAATGAAGATTATTTTGATAATTATTACGTGTTTGAAGATGGTGTAGACTATGAGGATGAAGATGAGGAGGACGATGATGATGAAGAAGAGGAAGTTGAATTTGATGAAATATTATCAAATCCCAATGACAATCGTCGAGGAGAAAATTACAAATTGGGCGAGGACGTATATCTTGAGGTATATATATATTAATATGAATGAATTTATATTTTTTATTTATTCATATTAATTATCAAAGTTCGTGATTGAAGGTTTTGAATTTTATTTTTGCAGGAAGTGACACTGTGCAAAAGCACGAGCTCGGAAAAATTAGGATTAACTGTTTCATACAATTATGCACCGGATCGTGATAATAGTGAAGCTGCCGAAATTTATATTTCAGAAATAGCACGTGATAGTTTAACAGCACGTGATGGTCGCTTACGTGAGGGTGATCAAATATTACGTGTTAATGGTAAAGATATTGAGAGTAAAGAGCAAACGGAAAAAGTATTTTCACAAACAAAAAATACAGTGACATTACTAGTAAGTCGGTGCCTTAATCATAATTCACCACCAATGTCACCGGATAATATTCCAGCTTATCAAAATAGCATGATTGAAATTTTGATGCGTCATCAGCAACGACAATTTGAATCGTCAGGTAATGAAAATAATCCAGAGCACACAGAAAATTCCCCATGGTCATTAGGGATTTCATCACCACCACCAGTGCCATCGCACAATATTATTGTGTCAACAGCAACTGCCACTAGTGTTGTTACAACATCATCATCAACATGCTCATCGCAAAATTCATACAGCTCAAACAAAGATACAATCAAGTCACAAATAGCATTAGATCGAAAACACAGTTTGAACGAAAGTTTAAAAGAATCAACGAAAAAACGCGATGATTTATCGATTCGTAATAAACCAATAATGCTAACTAGAGCATCAAATACTGCCAGTGATACTGAACACATTTATGAGACTATACCTGAGAGCGACAGCGAACCAATTTATTCTTCGCCATATGAGAGTCAGTTGTGCATTAATCGAATCAATGAATCCACTCAACCCAGTAACCGCAGCAAATCCTCTAAAAGCAACAGTTCTATTGAGGAAAAAGATAGTTCAAGTGCTTACAATACAGGTGAATCTTGTAACAGTAATCCACTAGTATTGGAATTACATCGGGCTGATCGTGAACATCGTGGTAGTACATTAGTGCTGTGTCCACCAGAAAATATTGCTGGATCAACTACACCGACAAATTGTCGAACAAGACCACCTGATGGTGCTGCACGTTCAATTCACTCTTCACTTGTTACTTCGCAAAGTAGAAATCCAATGGCTTTAGAGGATAAAAAATCATCAGGGACACATCATCATCATCATCATCATCGTCATTGTCAACAGACACAAGTTCAACAGCAACCGTATTATTATCATAATCGGCTATCCCAAAATTCACAGCCAGACAATCGTGATCGTGCTTCCAGTATGAATTCTGAAATTATGTATACTAATATTGATAATCTTGAACGCACAATGATTCTTCAACAACAAATTTTTACCCAAGCAATTAATAGAAAAAATATTACTAATCGCGAAGGAAGAGTTAAAAATTCAACATCAAGAGGAAAATTTCGTGCGCCAAATTTAACGCAATATCATTTTATTGGTAGTCAACAAGTACGAGCATCAACAACGTTAAATACACCTGAAGATAAATGTGATCCGCGTATGGAATGGAAAGTGAAAAGACGACCGGATGGAACACGTTATATCGCTAGACGAACAGTAAGAAATCGTATGCTAGGAAATCGTACTTTAGAAATTTCTGAAGAACGTGCAGGGCAAACTACTGAAGATGACACAGTTTCAGAAATAAAGGTAAATATAAATTTTTTATTTACTTCTTAACATTTATTTGCTTCACGTGGAAGATGTGTATTGTTTAAATATTTTACTTTCTACAGCTTGGAAGATACTGGAGTAAAGATGAGAGAAAACGGCACATTGAGCATGCACGTCATCGGAAACAACGTCATCAGTCATCACTTCAACATCAACATTGTAAATTGAGACAGTGTCGTGAATTTACTAATTGTGATCATGTCGAAGAGGAAACAAAGGAATTACTTTCTAGAAAATTAATGCCAGATACATTGACTCATACCAATAGAATTGAGGATGTTAATTGTGGGACAAATGGAAAGCCAATGGGTTTACTTTCGGTAACTACCGTATAATATGCAGTTATGATATCGTGTCAATGCTATTCATTGGTATATAAAAGGGTACAACGGACGTCCTTGTATATAAATACTATATAAAAATATATATATATATAACTAAACACTTTTTTACCAAATTGCCAAAAAAAAAAAAAATAATAAGAAAGGAGAACAAATAAGCATTTACAATAACTGTATATACGTAAAATTTACTAATTATTTAATTAGCACACACGTTAGATGAAATTAGGTAAAAAATATTCATTGAGATTAAATGTGAAAGGAAGGATTAAAAATATTTATATATGTGCATGACAAAAAAGAATGCTTTATTATTATTATCATTAAAAAATTTGTGTAGCATTGATGGTCGCATATAACATTGTAACTAAATGTATGTTGCATTGATGTTGAGATTGTTGAGAATTTTTCTTTCTGCGGGATTTAAATGCTGAATGAATGCAGGAAAACAATGATGATTTGAGAAATTTGTGAGGAAATCACCTAGATATTGATTGATATTTAGGTGATAAATCGAATCCTGAAGAAGATCCGGATCATCATCCTGTTCCTCATCATCCATTACTCCTGAGAAAAAAAGCATATATGCAAGTGATAATTCATGTTTTTTCCATATATATTATAAAGTCGAAAAAAAAAAAGGAGAAAATAAAATTTACACATAAACATATAATTCAACTTACGTATTAAATCATCGCCAGGATCTACCCACACATCTTCATCGTCTACATCTTGATCGTCATCAGAATCCTAGAAAAAATAGTTATCAAAATTTAAATAATGAAAATGGAAATCAAAATGGAATGAAAAAATAAAAAATATTCATTTCGTCACCTCAGTCTCTTCATTCGTAGTACATCCAGCATCCATAACATTTGATATTTCATTAATTATTAATTTAAATATTTTTACAAGTATCGGAATTGTTGTCCATTGATACGGTTGCGATTGAGTCTTACTTCTAGTTCGAACTCCATCATCAGTTCCTAAAATACAATATAATTTTCAATAAGACATTTATAATAATAACCGTATAACAATTAAATATACACAAAAATAAAAACAAACCTGTGAATATTTCATCGCCTTTAACAGTAATTTCATTTAATCTGGAGTCATCATGAGTGACACCGTATTCAAGTATTTTTGATAATGCAACGGTAGTTACCTTTCGATCGTAACTACCAAAAAATAATTGCTGCCTATTTACCCATTCAACGAGAACAAATGCAAGAGCACTCTGACCCGTAGGTCCAGGTACTGTAGATAGGAAATTTAAGACAGCATCAAATTCCGTATTAATCAAATGTGCATAGACCATTAACAAACTTTGCATCACTGTTAATGTCTCAGCCCTTTGCATTTTACTCAATACTGCCTTCAGCAAAGAATCAAGATTTTCACCCAAATTGCTACCAACTTTTCTTATTAGTGTAGTCACTAAACGCCCCACAAATGTTGCAGTAAATTCGCTCGACTGCCAATTTAAAAAATTAATTATTTGTTTATATACAAATACACCGTAAATTTTAATAAATATAAACATGAAGAAATGTTTAGTACCTGAGGATTAAGTAGTTGTGCAACTATTTGTAATATGTAATGCAATCCTGTTCGACCCTCATTATCCCTGTGATCAATTACTTGTCGAGCCCCAACTGATAAATATGTACGAATAAGTTCGCCACCACTTTGTAACGTACTATTGTCATCAGAATTAATAATACAATGACATGCAGCTGGGAAGGCAGTCTCTACTAAAGCATTGCTCAGGGTACGAGGTGAATATTGCACTAAAACTTGTAAAACATCCAGAGCCACACCACGAATTCCCTCTAGTAAAAAAATCAATCACATTATTTCATTAACCATTAATCAAAATATATTTTTAAAATTAATTTTATTCAGTTAAATTATACCTTCACTTGATTTTTCCATTGGAAGTATCGCCATCATACTGACGAGAGTTGGAATTAATCGTGTGTGGAGTGGTCCTATGCACTGAGGATTTTCTGTGAGCTCTTTAAATACATCTTTACAAAGCGTTAATATTTCGGGATCGCTATGGAACTTGATGAATACAGCAATTGTGAACGGACAAATTTTATTTTCCACACTAGCTGTGAAATCCTTGTCCAGCTATTTATGAATTTTATTTTTTCATATTACAACAATTTATTAAAAGATTTTTATGAGTAAAATATATAATTAAATATGCATTAATAATTACTTACCGCTACTAGCACTGAAAACGTTTCCATCACGAGTGTAAGAACTTCTGTCGACGGTTGATTAGTTATTGCAAAAAGTCCCTGAAATATTGCGGGCAAATGTAATCGTACAATATCGCGTATTGCGGCATTAGCAGTTGTTGATGCTTCACAAAACCAATAGACTGCCCGAACAGAACTGATACGTATGCAGATAGGTTGATTTTCCTGCAATCCATTGACAGTCGCTTCCAAAAAACGTGAACTTATCTCAGGTGGAATTTTTTTTGCATATCGTCCACTCAAACACAAGCATCGACCAAGAAGAAACGGATGAGCAGCTAAAAAAAATAATAAACTTAATGCAAACATCAGAAGAAAATAATATAAAATAAAATAATTAATAATATTAATAAATTTGTAATCACTTGAATCATTGAGAATTGCGAGAATGACAGAATTTAAAAATGCGATGAGGTCAAAGTGTAGAGTGCCTGCGTCAATTTTTTCAATAATTTCATCCTTGGCGATGCTCAATGCAAGAACAGCAGCTTCACACAGTTTCCACGAATTGTCATCGTCATCCTGATGTGTCCTGGATGCTCGTATTGTATTAGCTGCTTCAATGTGCCTTGTTACAACTTCACAGAGCGCGTTGACTGATGTATCCTCTGAATGACTGATGAGGGCCTGCAGACCATCATCATTGTGCAAACATCTTGACGCTATGAGATCGAAAGGAATTATTTTATACTTTCCCCTTGTGAGTAAGTAATGGCCACGAAACTTACTGTCAGAAGTTCTTGAGCAGATATACGAACATTGTATACAAATGCGCATTGTTCGTCTTCTTCCATAAATTGGCTTGGATTACTTGTCCACAATTCAATTTGTTCATCAGTTATTTGCATAAATATTATTAAATAATACATGGCTTCACGTAATAAACTGTTGAGTAAACTTGAAAATCGTTTGTGATCTATCATACTATGAATAAATTCGAATGTGGCGATAATTAAATTGTTGAAATTAATAATTTCACCTGAAAAAAATTTTCAGTCAAGTAATTATTAAAGTGAACATTAATATTTAAAAAAAAAAAAAATATATCATTGGTATTATATTTATTTACCGTCTGAATCAACATCTTTTTCATCAACATTATCACTACCATTTACCGTTTCTTCTTGATATATTTTTGCACTTTGTGTTAGTGTTTCCCATATGGGTGGCAATATTTGTGGTAAAAAGTTTGCCACGTGTTTGGGCAATTTTGCCACAAGGCAATTGATTGCCTTTATGATATCGGTTTTCAGGCCGGTATCACTTGTTGGACCACTTGGTTCTCTCAAACACGATACGAATTTTTCACAAAACATTGGTATTACTGGCTGTAAATATTGTTCAACAAATCCCTTTTGATAAATTCCCGTGGATGCAACTAAACCTGCAATTGTTGCAAATATTTCGACTGCTCGTCCTCGCGTTCGAATGGAATATTGCTTTGAAATAAATCAATTAATAATTTAATTATAACCAGAGGAAAATACTTCTGAATTCTTTTTATGACCGCATTACTTACATTTTCACTCTGGAAAATTCTATACATCTCCTGTAATATTACTGGTCCGACATTAGGAAGATTGGTATCAGTTAAATCTCGAGTAAATTCACTTAATACTCGCATAGCACCATGTACAGCATATTCATTTTGACCGCTTAAACAATTAACCAAGATATCAAATAAACCTGGCCAATTTTCCGGCCAATCCCAATGTGCAATTGCAGATATTGCATATGCAACTGATGATCGAACTTTACTTATAGATTCGTGCAATCCAAGTGGTAGCAATTCTTTGATTTTTTCTTTTATCACTGGCTTTATTTCTGGTGGCCGAAATTTTTCAGCAACAGAACACCAATGTACTTCTACATATTGCTTCAATAAAACCGATGATAATTGTCTGATTGGCAATGCACCATTAGTGTCCACAACAAATTCAGTTAAGTTAATACCAAATTCATCTGTAACCTCTAATGCTTGAATTCTTTGCTCTGCTGCTTGACGTGTTTCACGATGTGGTGATAAAATACCATTTAATGTTTCAAATAAAGCCTCTTTTAAAGAATTTTGAACGTCACGTGCATTTAAATTAATCGCCATTATTCATTTATATACCGGCTCATCAATACAAATAATTATTTTGAGGTTAATTGCAGCCGGTGAGCTCAGCGCTATCAGGAATAGATTGATAAATATGTAATTTTTATTAGTTTTTATAAGAAATTTAATATGTATAACCTAAACTAATGATTACCTGAGTAACGGTAATTTTTTACTGACTTGTATTGCAATAATTATGATAAAAATATTGCATAAAACTTTTTGTCGTAGTTCAATGTAAGAAACCGTTGACTACACAATTAAGAAGCACACACTGACACACACGTGTACAGACATATTATAGACTAGTTGAAAGATGAACCTTGTATATATGTGCGCAGTGCGCGTGTACCAAAATGCGCGCTATAAAATTGTTTAACCAATCATAGAAAATATTCAATATTCAAGGTATTATTCCTCAAGTGTATGCACACTCGTATAAATAAATAGTAATGTATAAGTGTGTTATTTCATTTTAATTTACATAAATCTTTAGTATTATAAACTTTCAAATTGTTTTGGAGTAAAGGAGCTGGATTAGAAGATGAAAGGAAGGATCTTGATTAATGAACAAATTGAATTTGAAGCTGTTAAAAGCTGCAATTTAACATATTCTTGCATTGGACAATTTAAAAAAAAAATAAAAACACGCATTTCTTTTTTATTAAATTTAATTTTTTTTTTATATATTAAACATAATATCGTCAAAATTTCAATATATATATTTGTTTACATTTTTATATTTTTGGTTTGTAGCAATCTCAACCTTTCACGCTTTGAGATCGCATTATCCCTGATTCCCATTTATAATATAATTTCTATTATAAATATATATATCTTTTTTCTCAACTTAATCTGATGATTTCTGTACATTTGATCAATTAATTCGGCCCAATCACAGAATAAATCGTCAACCTTTTCTTTCGTATTTCACAACTAACTATTCTCTTATAGCTCTAGAATCATCTGAACCTGCACTTTTTGTAATCAATTCATCAAATATTGCTTCTGTAGCTTCTTCAATTTCAGTAAATTCCATTTTTTTCGCAGCACAATTCCCATTTAATTTTCGACTATTAAGCTCCATTAAACTCGTGTGAATTCGAAAATGTAATCTAGATTCCAATGAATAGCCAGTGTAATTTTTCCTGAAAGATATTCCACATATATGAATGGTCCAAATTAAAATAATAAGGAATTTAATTTATTTTTTTAAAATAATCAAATGAAATTAATTTATTCATACTTGGCTTCCTCCAAAAGAGAAATTGCTGACTGTATGTCACCACGATCACGAGCCAATATTGCTAATTCAACTACAGCGTATGGTACCATATATGTATCTTCTTTTATTTGCTTCTCATATTGTATTACACGCTTAAGGCAATCTTCTGCTTGCAATGGATGTTTCATTTGTCGTAAACATGCGCCTTTGATCAATAATAACAGCGCTTCGTTGTCTGCCTGATATTCAGTTTTCCTGAAAATAAAATGATAAAAATAGCGATACAAAAATAAGCACAAATATATGATAACACTATAAATAAAACCATAACCAAAATACTTACGGGCTATTTTTTAAACGTATTTCTTCATCTTCAATAATTTGATACATATTGAGAATTAAATCTGTTCGTTTGCCAATCACTCGAAAAAAATTCCAAACAAACATTAGCTCACAAATAGGAAGGACTAGATTTTTATTTTGCGCAAAATATCGCTCAGATTTTTTAACAATAAATTTCTCCATTGGTAATGATTTTCCAGCTATCCGTTGTTTAAAAGTTGGTGCTTGCATCATTAAATTATTTATAGCGTCACGATCACTCCCCTTTGCATTAGGATATTTCATCATCAATATAGTCGCTTGTTGATAATGATAAATTGTTCTAGACCAATTAGATTGTTCAGCTAATGAATTAGCAAAATATAGTGCGTCATCCCATTCCTGTTGAGCACAATGGGCCCACATAAGCTCCCAAAAACAAAGATGATGAAATTGAGGCCATAAATTTTGACTTTTCCATGATCTTGTGTACCACTCAATTGAATTTTGAATATTCCCCCTTATAAATTCAAGACGTCCCTTGTAGAAAAGAAACCAAGCACCATCCGGATGATCTTTCAATTCTTGTTCCAGTGCTTTTTCACACCAATCAAGATCACCATCATTATGACTGAGAATAAACGTTGCAATCAGGTGATATGATAGTAACGTTATAGCACAAAGAACATTCCGTATGCCACGACGATCATTGTAGCCGCTCTCGAGTTCTTGCAGGCCAAACGTCTAAAAAAAAAAAGAAAAAAGGATAATAGAGAATAGGAAAAAGAACTGATAATTACGATGAAATAATTTTTTTTTCTCAGCGCAGAGTACACTACTAATGCTTTTTACCTTATCACCTGAGAACCCAATAAATTCAAGTAACTTTATAACGCGTCCTGGCAATAATGATATCATCTAGAAAATCCAATAAAAAAATAGATAAAGATTTTATTAAATTAAATTAATAGAAATAAATATTAAATAGTGACTTACTAAATTGAATGTACCAATTCCCATACGAACACCACTCTCAAAGTGAACGCGATGCATTTCATTCTCCCATTTTCGAGTATTAAGAATTGTTAAACATTCTCTGTAATTGAGTAAAAATAGAAATATTAATAATACTTATAAATACAGTTTAAAACGTGAATATATTTCAACATTTGTTATGTATGAATATATTGTTTACTTGTATAATAGAAAGCAAGTACGAATTTTCAGACCAGCCTTGACAAAGCTAACCAGTGTTTCATCTTCCACAAATGTAAGCATCGCCTTCAATAATAACGATTCAGCATAACACAATTCTGCATGCACCTCATCTGCAATATATCAATGAATATTTGCCATGTCATTCTTCTCCATACAAATCACCTGTCAAAATTCCAATATTATACCATACAATAAATTGATTTTTACTAGTTGAAGAAAATAAAGATGTTGCTCATTCAATTGAGGCAAAGTAAAAGTAAATTATATACATCAAAAAAGCATACATTTGCATATCTGATGGATTTATTATTTTATTTATGATTTATATCGACCATTAAACTTTTTTTTTCTATATTTTTATATGACATATTTCATCATTTCATCGTGCATTATTAATTCATGCAATATAATAAAACAAAATAATCAAGAATTATATTTTATTATAGATAAAAATAAATACTTTACCAATTGTGTATGCATCATAATTAGTTTTTTTCACCATTTTTCCAATATTTTGAGTCAAGGTTACATGACGACGATGCTTCGAGCACACATTCATACATATTTTTAATGCATCTGCTGCTTTTGCGATAGATTGCTGCAACATATTATAATATAATAATATTTAAATTGTGAAATTAATAATACGATATTAATATTTAATTACCTGTTCAAATGTAAGAAATGCTTCGAGACACGCAAAAACACTATTTCCAAGCGAATGATACATGCTTGTATCAGCCCATGGCTCCAATAATTTTTTTGCACTTAGAAAGTCATTATTAAAAAAATAATTGCAGGCTTTTTTAGCATCCTCCAGAGCAGTATTCAAGTCCATGGTACTTGGCCTAGAATATATGTATATTTATATTAATAATAAATAGCTAGCAAAGGAATTGTAAGTAAAACTGATGACTTATGTAGATTTAAAAATTATTCAGATTATTCGCTGCGTTATTATTTATCGTCAACTATTATTCTCACCGTGGTAAACTCTCCTGTGCGTCTTGAAACTGGAACAACAAAAAATAAAATACATGTATATCGATCATAAAAATTCTACATTTAGATATAATTAACATAAAATGGACAGAATATAAATGAATTTATACCTCATCTTCGCCGTCGGACATTATCAACGGTACAACTGCAAAAAAAATAAATAAATGTATAATAAAAATCTTGGAATAATATTGCGGTCTACAAAATGTAGACATTAATTTGACAATACAATTATAAATATCAACTACAAACTCTCTACATTTTAAAAGTAGGGAAGAGAAATCTTCCTGCTTCAAGATCGATTTCTAAATTCAGATTATATTATTGTTCTCTATGAAAAACAAATATTCAAAACTGATTAACATTAATGTATTTAAGAATCAAAATTGTTTCATTATTACCATAAAATATCAATATAATAGTAATTGAAATTCCTGATTAACATCCCCAATCTATCAGGGATAACATTATCAGATAAAGATAAAAGTGATTACGAACAAAAAAAAAATTGATATTTAATAACTGAATGGAAATTTATAAAACATGAAAATGCCAAGGGTATAATATTAATACAAATAATAATAACATTCTCAATAACAGGATAAAGAGCAAAGTACCAATAAACATCACTGTACAACGATTATAATAACACAGAAAAATAATAATAATTAAATACAATATCTCTACTCCTGTCAGATACCGTAAAATTATAGCGGGAAATAAGTGAATGTTATATGTTAATGTATTAATATAATAATGAATTAATTACCAACTCAACAAATATATAATTTTTTTAACTTCAACTAATATTCAGTAGATTTTTGGATTAATAAAATTTTTAATAAATCAAACAGAATAATTGAGATCAAAGGTATAATATATAATAATCAAGTTAGATCAGTCAGCACATGCCACCAACTGCTATTGAACACTCACAACGACTAAACTCCAATTCCCTCTCTACATAGCATGCGCGCATGATGATGTGGGTCTTCTTTTATGTATATATTATGTATATACATACATACATACATACATACATACATACATACATACATTACACACCATTACCTCTTTTTACCTCTCGCCCTCCTTTTCACAATTCTTGACAACGACAACGATGAACCTCTTTAGCTCTCTACAACATCAGGAGACCTACATAATATGAAATGGTTAAATATAAATTTAATTCCAAAATAATTCAGTGAAATAATTATTTAGTTACAAATATTAATTATTTACTGTTAAGTATATATGTATATTTATACATATGTATGACATATTTGATGTTACTGTTGGTAATAATATATTAAATATTTTATAAGTTTTTTTTATTATTCAAAATAAAGATTAATATTATCAGTATTGTTTGTCATGAATTATCATATCGTATTTTTCGCGGTAATATTAAGTGCGAATTTATATTTTCAATGCCACAAATAATGTGTATATTGAGTATATATGTTTATGTGTGCATTTATGACAAGAAAATGAATACACATGTATTTGTGTGGTAATTGTATGTATGTAGTTTGATTGGTATGTTATTATTTATTATATATGCTGAGAATTGTCATGTGGTTTGTTATTACTCGTGTAATTAAAAAAATTGCGATATATCTCACGATTTATGTGGAATATTTATGCATATGCAGGATGTATTATGTATTTTTAATGCGTATGAAATTTAAAAGGATGATTTGATTTGTTAGAAATATTTTTTGTCATGTAGGAAATACACACCGGTGACGAGTGGTAGTCTTTGGTAATAGTAATTTGCACTGATGTTCTTTTTCTGTTCTTTATTCGTGTACACAGAGTATATCATTGTGCCATACGTCAAATAAAACGGCGCACCCGAAGTACGGAAAAGAAATTCAATTTACATTTTTTCAAGGGTTATTTAGGTTATTTTATTATGGTTGATGTATAGATAAATAAAGTTACTGTATTCAGGTATGTAATTGTGATTGGAAAGAAGTTATTTGATCAATTTTTTTTTCTTGATTTTTAATAGTTTTGTGAGATTTCAGCGGTACCTTTTTATATGATGACGTGCCATGTTGTCAATTTTTTTTAATAACAAATATTTATTTGTGTGTTATAATACATTGCGTCGAATTTTTTTACTGTAATAATATTTTTTAATTTTTTTCTAGGTTGTTATAATGTACTGTGAATTTTTTAATCGGTTGACATTTCGATATTCAATTAATTTGTTTCAAACATAACCTCATTCTCATTTTCATTTGACGACTTTGAATTATTTTTATCATAATTATAACAATGGTATTATAATAATAGTAATAAAAATAATAATATAGTTGTATTTGTTTTCTATTTTAGGTGCTTTCATCGTAATGAAGTGTCCCAAAAATTACTTGATTTGTCCTTAAATTAAATTAACCAAGTCTAATTAATGATTTTTGGTATAATGGAAAATCGTGGTCAGCGATGTCAAATTAGCAACAATAATCAACAATCATTTTGGAAGAAAAATGCACGTGCTGTGCCAGGAAGGTATGCAAATATTATGTAAATATTTTTGTTGAAATAAATATCTGCAATAGTCCGTCATTTATTATTTTTTCATTGTTCATTTTATATAGGCCAAGTCTAAAACAAGATAATCGTCAGGCTAAAGTATTTACAACGAGTAATTTGCCTGGTGGTGGTAGTGGTGGTAATGGTGGAACAATTGGAGCAGGCAGTAGTGCTGCATCTTTTCGTGATTTTCAAGAGAGCGTTGATGATGCATGGGATTCGGGGGATGATGAATTTTGTACAGTTTCCGACGTGAAGATATCAAAGAGAGTCAGTCAGTCAGCAGCAATGAGTGTGATTAACAGTCATAGAAGTGGCGGGAAATGTGGTGATAATTTATCGAATGATAAAAATTGGCAATCGGGTAAAAGTCAAGAAATTATACCTGAAGAAAAGAGAATGGAAGCATTACAACGATTGGCAGTTCAACCTCTTCATCTTCGTAATGATAGAATTGGCATGACAACTTCTAATTGTCAAGGCACACGCAATAGATGTAATGCTACCGGTGAAACTGAAGTTGATGGAGATGAAAAATTCACATGCTCACCACATCGTGTTAATTCACAATTTCCTGGTAGACCTCAAGCTCTCAGACAACCGACATCTGCTTCGAAATTTTTTTTACCATCAAAAGAGCAAGATGGTGAAAGTAAAATTGATAAATTTCAAAGTTTGTTGGATACCACGTTGCTGAATCTCGACGAATTACGACAATTATCATGGTCTGGTGTTCCAGCAAAATTACGTTCAGTCACTTGGAGATTGCTATCGGTAAATCTTCCATGTGTATATTAAATTAATTTTTTTTTTCATTATTTCTAATATTTTTTTATTTTCACAAAATAAGGAATATCTTCCGGCAAATTTAGAACGACGTCAACAAGTGCTCGAAAGAAAACGTTTAGATTATCGAAATTTAGTTGAGCAATATTATAATACCGAACGAGACGAAGGATTTCAAGATACATATCGACAAATACACATTGATATTCCACGAATGTCACCGCTTATTTCTCTCTTCCAACAAAATACCGTTCAATTGATTTTCGAGAGAATACTCTACATATGGGCGATACGACATCCTGCATCTGGATATGTCCAGGTATAATCGATAGGAGGATTATTCTTAATTGCAATATCTTTATATTGTCTTTCTTGATATGACTCAAGGGCATGAACGACTTGGTAACACCGTTCTTCCTGGTATTCCTCCAAGAAGCAGTGCCAATGTCTGCCTGGCAAGATCTGGAAAATTATGATGTCGCGTCATTAGATGAAAAACAAAGAGATATTATTGAAGCAGATAGCTTTTGGTGTCTTTCAAAATTCCTGGATGGCATTCAAGACAATTATATTTTTGCTCAATTAGGAATTCAACACAAGGTTAATCAGTTGAAAGAACTTATTCAACGAATTGATGGTGCGTACTTCACTCTTTTAGTAGTTTAAATTATATTTTATTTTTATTCATTTATTTATTTATTTCGTGTCATTTAATTTATTATTTTTCTTTCATTCTTTAGCACCACTTCATCAACATTTACATCAGCACGGTATTGATTATCTTCAATTTTCATTTCGATGGATGAACAATTTATTAACGAGAGAAATTCCGCTACACTGTACAATTCGTTTATGGGATACATATCTTGCGGAGTCCGATCGTTTTGCATCATTTCAATTATACGTTTGTGCTGCATTTCTTTTAAGATGGAGGCGTCATTTGCTTGCACAGCCAGATTTTCAAGTATATATTAAATATAAACATAGTTTTACAATGATGTATTATTATTATTTTTGTATTCTGTTTTTTTTTTTTAGGGATTGATGTTGATGTTACAAAATTTACCAACTCAAAATTGGACTGATTCGGAAATTGGAGTACTCGTTGCGGAAGCTTACAAACTCAAATTTACATTTGCCGATGCACCAAATCATCTCCAGGCCCACGACGCCAGGTGACCAACTTTTCGCAAATTTTCTAATGAATTTACCAGTGCATCTATTATTACATATGTGTGGGCAAAATGAAAGTAAAAAATGATAAAAAAGAAAGAAAAACGTCATTCATAAAAATAACGATCATGTTTAATCGTTCCTAATAATTCAGTGAACTGCCAGAATTTACTATTGTCATTCTGCCTCCGTCTAATTTTTTATAGAATTATCGCTCGTACGTTTTATATATATATATATGTTACGAGATTTGGATAAATGAAAAATGAAAGAAAAAGAAAACATTATCGTCATCCAATTATATATCGATTTTTAATATAGTCGTGAGCATCTAGAATTTCATCACGCCTGTATTTGTAAATTCAACAAATAATATTATCGTTATTGTACTATTAATATTAAAACAAAAACGAAGAAAATATGAGAGACACGAGGTTTTTTATATAACCTATTCATTATTATATAGACCTCATTTATTAATATAATTGCTAAACAAATATACAAATTCAAATTAACCTGAATGCCCGATTGTGCATTATTAATTACACTCTTTCTGTCTACTTGCGAAAGAGTTAGTCGTCATCCACGTCAATTTCAGCATTTTCATCTAATGATATGGCTATGGCATCATCTTCGTTAAAAGTCTCCTGTAAAAAAAAAAAAAAAAGTATATATATAAATCAATTTCTGTCAATAATAAATTGCCATAGGTTTGCGTTATAATTAATTATAATATATACGTTGCTTGCCGATAATGTAAAATAAAGAATACATACGCTCATATAATCAACAGAGGCAGGCATTGGATAAATGCACGGTAAACAATCCATATGCGTGACCCCATCGTTATCAGCCGTGCACTCACATTGTTGACATGGACTCGGATCCGCTGTTAATGCAACTCGTTTTGCAAAAACACTGGCGAATTTCTTAATTGTCGTGCTTTTATCTAATGTTAATTTATTTGCACTGAATATTGTACCGTTTGTTTCGAGTGATAGAGGTGTACAATAACCAAGTGCACTTTTAGGTAATTTAACTTGTCGTCTAAGGTCAATATCACCTGTTAATATTTTTGCGTCTTTACGCGTATATGATTTGGTAGCGTCTAATCCGAAAAACATTTTATTCAATCGTTGCTTCTTGAAATTAAAATCACCGTCCATTAAAATGTGTAGGGTAATGTCGTGCTCCAATAACACTTGATGCAACACTGAATAATCGAGCTATATGAGACAAACATAAATCATATGAGTTATGAAATGAATTATAATTGAGAATATTATTATATATGAATAATTTACCGTCTGATTTTGTGGCTCGCAGTGTGAACATGGCATTAAAATAAATGTTTTAGAGACACCAGCGCGAAACACTAATTGAGAAGCAAAACCAATTGCTGCAAATATATCTTGATTGCCATCACCAACATGAATATTGTTGAAATAATTTGGAAATCGTGAAGTATTATTGGTAAATATTTCACTATCAATTATGAGATTTCGTGGCATATCATAAACTCCATTGCCACCAAAAATCACCAGTGACCATCGATTATTTTTGAGACCATGATCGATTAGTTCTTTACTCAGTTGATTGATAATCTGATCGATACTGCGATTTTGACGTATATCAGTATTGCATGATTTTGCTTCAACGATAAAAACTATATCGGTGGAATTTGGTACATCTGATTTTTCTAATGTACGAAATTCACCTTCAGGTACAAGTGTACCGTTTGTCATCGGACATGCTGTACACTTGTCTGGTATCCGCAAGTATGTCTCGTAGAAGCCACAAATTTGCATGTAGGCAATGGCAAGACTGCACGCTTCGGACATTGATCGAACATTCATGCATGCTTCAGCATAAAATTGTGATTCAACTACCATGAAGCAACTACTAAACTCTGAACTTTTATTTGAAAATAAATTATCACAAAATTCTCGAGTATTAGAATTGGTATTGCCAATATGTGCAAGATTAGTGGCTTTTAAATTTTTTTGTTCTCTGTCAACGTCATATGGAACTAACCAGCTTTCAGCAAATGTTGCAATATCACTTTTTACTTCAAAATCTGATGCCAATGTATCATCCCAACGTTCATTGTTCATTGTACCAAGTAAACCCGCAGTTTTCCCATAAAACCAGCCTGATAATTCAATCACACATGTATCATATTTTAAATTACATTTCAGTTTGAATTGATTTTTTTTCAGCTCAATTGTTACAATAGTGTCTTCTTGATAAACAAATCCTGCACCATTTTCTAATTCAACTGGAAGCTGTAAAATATCTTCTGACTCTGCAAATTGTACGCGATCATTGAATACATCTACTTGCAGACTTTGTCGTCCAATTGATACAATCACTTTATGACTAATTGACGAATTGGTTTTAGTAGATTCTGTTGAGTATGAAATTAAAACAGCAAATTGATTATGAACAAAGTCACGTGTGAGGAGATAAGTTCCTTTTCCAACAAAATCAAAGTGTCTACCGTCAAAGGTGACAAAGTGTTGCGGTCCAACAATCATTGCTTGAGCTTTAAATGGTGGTAACCAATTGTATGGATCTGTATACGGCCTGTAACGGTAATAAAGTGTCCAAAATGTCGCATTTGATGTCGTGAAATAATTTTTTACATCAATAATCGCACGATATTCTGGTATTTCCTGAAATTCTGGTGTTTGATTAAAAGCATGCCATGACATTGGAAGTTTTTGTTCTAAACACATGAGTCCTATATTAGGATCAAATATAAATTTCGTTTTTGCTTCACGATATTTACTCTCAGCCTGCAACGCTGTTTGACTTATATCAATTAATTTTGAATGAATTAATCTTGCAGCACTTTCAATTTTCGCTTGAATACCAAAGTACTCATAGAAATAATTAATTCTTTCGTAAACGTAATTTACTTTTTGAAGAGCATAATTTACACTTGGTAATTTTTTTAATTCTGCCAATTCAGAGAGTATTTCATCTACAAGATCTTTGAGTTCATCACCAAATGGCACCATAGTGAAATAACGCTCGCGAATAAAATTAATAATTATTGCAGAGTATTTACGAATATTAGTGATAATATCATTTCCTTTTATATCGCGATATAATTTGTCCACGTCTTGAGTGAAATTTGTAAAACGATCAAAGTATGGTGATTTTATTAATTCATTCCTGCGATCATAGAGAAAATCAACAACCTCCCTACTTGCTTTCCATAACACTGCTTCAAGATAATGAAGCACTCTTATAAATAGTGGTTCAATCATTTTGAGTGCTTTGTCCCATTGAGTAGAAATTGCTAATGAAAATTTAGCCCATAAACTTTCTACATATTTTATAAATGATACATGAAGATCTTTGACAAATTTATCATATTGCTCGACAATTTTTTCAACAATACTCGCTATTTGTGCAATTGATTCGCCTTTTAATATTGCACTGATAATTTCTGACAATTTTCGATAAGCATTTTTTGTCGCTTCAATCATCCACACAAGTGAATTACGAATAGCTTCGCCCGATTCGCCCATTATGTCCCATATTTCACTTAAAATATTTGGTAATGATTCAATATGAGTGCGCAGTGCTAGTTCATCAATCACATAAATACCAATGGCGACAACATCTTTTATATAAAAATCATTAGCGTTGTAAGAATCATTCAGATATATTTTTAATCTATCCAAATCAGCATCTAGTTCTTTCAAATTATTCCAATCGTCCACCAGCTCATTTAAATCTTCTCGCGCATCATCCCATACAGTTGATAAAGCATTAACTGTTTCACTTCTTACATAATGTTTCCAATAATCAATATCTTTACCAATATCGTTGTAAGCATCAGAAATAGTTGTTTTTATTAATTCAGTAATGTCTTCTCGAAGATTTGGTCGCCATTCAAGTGTCGATGTCACTAATCGCGAATGATTGAGTCGCAAATAAAATGACACATCCGAAACAACAAGATCACGTTCATAAGTTCGCCAAATATCTATTGCACCATTTCGTGCATCGGGAATACTTCCATACATTCGAAGACTTTCAACAGAGTCCGGTGTATAATTAACCATAAGCCAAGTTAATTTCTCTGGAATATTTAAATAAAATGCTCCAGTTGCGTTTAATTTTTTTGGTGTATCAATAATTGTTCCATTGATGACATATTCAGGACTTGTAGGATAATAAGCGAGATCCAAGTGCTTTGTTAAATCATTACTTTGTCGATGATATTCCAATTTATAATTTTTCGAATCCAACCGTGCAAATAATTGTCCCGTTTCTTCAGGAAGATAGCTACGTCTATAGGTAGCACGATGATCCGTACGGGCAAAATGTGATAATTTTTTTTCTATATATCCATCAACTGCTAAATCTAAATGTGTTCGCGGATGTTTACCACTAATTGTATAACTATAACGAAGATTATTTGGCTGAGTTTTATTAGTGATTATCGTTGAAAAACGAAAGAGTTTATCAGGTTTTTCTGAATAATCCATTATAACAGTGGTATTTATTAACACTTGTTCATGTTTTCTCTCAAAGTATCCGGTTATTGATGCATTTTTGGACAACCGTGGATGTTTCAAGCTCAATATTGCCATTTGCCTATCGGCATATTCACCCAATTCAGTTGTATTCATCCACAGAAACGATGCACCAATTGTTCGTTCACGTTCATACGTTTGCATGTCATTTTCGTACATCGTATCGTAATTATTCGTAGCATGAGTTTTATTCCACGTGAGTTTTGCTTCTGAACTTAATTCACATTTTGTTATACGGTATGATCCATCGAGACTGAAATTTCGCCATGGATAAGCCATATTTATAATTATAAATTGATTTTCTAGTTCTTCTGTAGTTTTATTTATAATATTCAATTTGTAAGAAGCCCATGCATCATCAGCTAGTCCAATCCAACAATTATGATCAAATTCACCTGGTAAAATGTGATAATCTGTGCGTAATTTTACAGTACGATTAAAGTGCTCAGCTTTTAATTCAATTTCTTGTCCTTCGTGGAATGTTTTCACTCGTGATTCACCCGCAACACTAAAAGCTGTTCGATTGTCCAAATGATAAATGTTCGCACGTCTCCATTCTACAGTTGGATAATTAGTTCCGGCATTACCAGCGCTGTATTCATATTGATTGACATATGTGATTCCCAAGGGTTGAAATGAATTTTCTAAAGTAATTTGAATACTGTCTTTATCGAAACCTGCGCGTGATTCGCCTTTTGAATCGTAACGTGCTATCAATATTTTTTCGGTATTATAAACAAGATCAGCATGGCCCACAGTTACTTGTGGACGCTTTTTGTATCCATAATTGAGCTCTGCTTCGTGACGTGTGCTCAGTGGTATCTCCAATTGCACAATACCCTCTAAATTGGAGTCTAGTCTTTCGCTGTTATACGAATAATCTGAATTTAATAGAGCAGTATTATTTGACCAAAATATTTCAATGAATCGTTTATTTTGTTTCCTGAAAAATGAAAAATATATTATTTTCATTAATAATAAATTATTGATGAACATTTCAAAGCATGGGGAATAAGTAGTGAAGAAAAAAAGGAAGAATTTACTTACAGTGTAGTAAGTATAATAAATTTGCAGGCAGCATAAGGTAATTGTGGAAGAAATGTCGTTACATTGAGTGTACCATTTATATTAGAGAGACTCATGTATGAAATATGCGCTGTTCCTATTTGTTTTTGTGCTGGATAATAGAGAACAGTATCAATAAGACTTCGGTGATCGACTGCGCCATCGTATTTAAATATAACTGAAGCAGTCTCTTCTTTATCGTATTTTGGAGTATAAAGTAAATATTTGAAACCAATTCGTTTTGGATCAAAGGTGACATTTAATAAATTATTGATAGTTTGAGTTTTTATCGTTCCATAAATGAAACGAAGATGAGCGTCCATGTTTCGTTCAGCCATTCGTATCTACAAAAAAAAAAATATATTTCAATTAAATTTCACTGAATTGGAAAATAATTAAAAAACAGTTTGAATAATTGTACAAACCGATCCATCGGAAGCGTAATTAATCATAGCCTTTGCGGCATTGTAACCAACGTTAAACGTAGCATCTTGTAGACCTTTGTTAGCATGATATATCAGCACAACCCGATGGTCATCATTGTTGGGCGGTGGCAATCGAACAGTCAGTATTCCATCGACGTTTTCTTTATTTCTATAGCCGACACTTAAATTTGTCGAACATCTCCAAAATTCATGATCAATATTGATATCAAAACCACAGTTAATATTACGAAAAGCACGTCGAGGATTTTTGAGGTAGAACTGAATGTCAACATCTTTATCATTTGTAGCACCATTTATTTTTAATAACATATCCTCCAAAAAGGCCAATTTCCATGCGATATTCATATGCCCATTGTCGTTATTAAGATATTGTTTGATCATGACATTTCCACCGTCTTTATCCAACATTATATTACCATCTAATTGAAGATTTTCAAATGTATTCCATGGGCTTTTTGCATTCAAATAAATGGTTGTATTACCATTGACTTGAACATTTGTAAATGCCTCAATTTCATATTCTTTCCTGTTAATTTCACCATTCAATCCAAGTTCTGGATATTCAACATTTATTTTCGTATCCCAATTCAATGCATTGATGTATTTTAATGATGCACTACCGTTCACTATATTGCTGCCAATATTTAAACGTAATTCAGATCGTTCACGATAAAATGTAAAAGTTACATAGTGTTGTTCATCTTCTTTTTCATCTTTTTTTCCAGTTTCTTGTATTATAGTTATTAAACCATCAATTTTTGCAACTTTATATTGTCGTGTTAAAATTTTCATTTTGCTATCGACTAAATATACCTTTGAAGTTTGTAAATTGATTAGACGTCCTGTGAGTTTATTGGATTCATCAAGTATACCGTCGAAGCGATAATCAAATCCTTGGACATTTGACGGACCATGTAGTTCGATATCAATAGTACGATTAGAACGAAAAGCTCCGGATAATGTGTATTTTTGCTCTGGGAAATGTGTGACTTTTGCTTCTATTTCTAAACTTTGATTGAGAGATAAATTGTTATTATATGTGTAATCTATTTCGACTAATTGTAAAGGCTCAATCCATGTTTCAATGCCGACTAAAATTTTATTATGATCACTGGATTCAATATTCCACACTGCATGAAATTTACATTTATTTTTTTCAATTTCCACCATTTGAATGCCACACTCGAGACGTTTTTCAACATCTGCAAAATCTTTTTTGATATTTATTTTTGTTTTTGGTATTTTTAATGCTGTTGAATTAATATAAACAGTGAATGAACCATCAAGGAATGCTTCTTCCATTTCAAGAGATCCCAATAAATCTGCCTGGCTTTCATTCATTCTCAATGTTATATTTGTTTTATAAATAGTTTCGTCAAATTCCAAAAATCCATAGAAGATTATGTCTCCGACAAATGCCTTTGGTGTTTTCAATGTTAAATAAGTTATATGGGTTTGAGAATCATCTTCTTCACCCTCTGAATAAGTATAATTTATCTTCAGTGAATTCTCAATGCGCGGTGTTGAATCATTTTTATTCACATTCAAATCCATTTCTAATAAATAAACTCCAGTATCCAGATCGATATTAAAAGTGTAGGTATAATATAATTCTGCAAGTGATGCAAACGGTGTCTTTAATTCCAAAGTGTTTTTCATATCGAAAAAGTCTACAATAATAAATTGATCGTCCACGGTGATGACTCCTTGGGGGATACGTAAGAATCCGCCTATTTGATAAACAGGTCCTCGTTTATCAAGACCCAAAGATCCAACAATTGGTTCGATGATTGCTGCATTCACCTAAATTTTTTTTTTTTAATTTAATTAATGAATGGCAATTTATAATATTTATGAAAAAGGAATTAATTTCCCTTGTTACACCACTTACTTCAACGTCACCTCGCCAATTGAAATCATCGTCTTCCGGCTCAAAACTCGACTCCACAAGTTTTTCATCCAGCATCTGAAGTGGCGAAAATTTTGGACCAGCTTCAGCTTTAATTCCAAATTTGGTTTCAACAATTCGAATGGAAAATTCCGTATCAATTATTCCAGCCAACCAATTAGTCCGTGCACTTTCACTATCCAAAATAATTAATTTAGCGACAATACCACTTTCATGAAGTCCATGAATTGGAGTATAAAGCACATAACTGTAATGAAAATCTGTAAGATTGTTGTAATGCCAAATGGCTTTTACACCAGCTGTAGCGTTATTGTATGCCAAACGAAAGTCAGCTTCAGTTTTAGCGAGTTTAGCGACAACTAAAAATCTCTGTAAAACCTCAATATGCGTCGAGATACGTAACATCACATCAAAATCATAAGTGGCAGATGAAAAAAGTCGACACAATACTTCAATACCAATTGGTCCTGATGGCAAAATAATTTCAGCTACTGCATGTTTATTTTGCTCTGACAATCCAAATCGACCACGTAAAAATGAATATTTCTCTAATGGTGTTGTCACGTTAAATTCTACCATAGATTCTCTTATACGTGACAAATCACCACACAATACACCCGTATACTTTCTTTTATCCATCTCTATATTTGTAATACCATCAAATTTCCAATCTTTCATCAGTCGTAATTGACATTTAATATCACCATTTCGATAATTAGTCAACGGTGATATAAATCGCAAATTTCCTGCTAAAGTAATATTATCATCAGGCTTTGAAGGGCCATTAATATGCCAGATACTTTTAATGTCGATTATTTTATCAGGATTGTAAGTGACAAGCAGTCGAGAGTCTGCAGTCATATCACTCGATTGTCGAATTACTTTGTGTGTTAAATTAGCATTGATCCAGCCTATTGAATGAACAGTACTTGTTAATCCACAATTTGCTCTCCATTCAATTGTATCTACTGCATCCTGAACACTTGCTGAGAATTGAATGAGAAATTTTTGATCATCTTGCCAATGGGCATCGCAATTAGCTGTTAATTCTTCTCCAGTCCAATGGTACCTATCAAAAAATAATGATTAAATTTTTCCAACAATCAATTAGGCACTTATCAATCCTGATATATCTTACCTTGCAGTCAATGATGTCTTTTTCCATTGTTCAAATGGCGTGAGCAATCGGCTATCAAATTTAAAATAATTTTTCCAATTAATTACGTCGTAATCAGCGTCAATTGCGAAACGTATTGTTTTCATTTGATCCCAATCAATACGAGCATCAAGAATATAATTATGACCATTTACTACACCAACTAAACAGGATCCTGTAAATAATCTTCCAGGATAAGTGATCATGACAGCAGCGCTATAATTGCGCGACATTAATGGCTCATCTTCAAAAAATTTATTCAACTGAAAATGAGTTGCAAATTTTAATGCTGGATCACGATTAGCATCCCATTTAATTTCAAGGCCCAATTCTTTTCTTGTATCTTCATTTATTCCCGTGGCGATAAGATGAATGTCTCGCCAATTGTCCAAATGTAATTCCAGTCGTACTTCACGCTCCACATCAACATTGGCAGTCACAGCATAGGCATTATTTTTATAACGCGCCTCAGCATGAGATATAAATTGAGAAAGTGAAATGATTGAGTGCGCTAACTTTAAGGCATATTTATCAGCATCAAGATACTCTACATCAATATCGAATTTCGTATCAACATGATCGCGATATAATTTACAATTGAGCAATATGTCACGTGCTAAACTGGGTGATCGTAAAATTAATTTAAGATTATGACTGGTTATACAACGTTCACCAATGATGCTTGATCTGTCGGCATATGTGCCACGTATTGTTGCATTGTGACCGCTAAACCAAGTCCCGGCAAAGTCCAAATCATATTCACCACGTGCTTTTTCATTGACACGAACATCAATTAGCATTGAATCAAAATTTGGAATGGTCATATTGGCATGACCTTCAATCGCTAGCATAGAACTTCTTGGCATCACGATATTAATTGCTAAACTAATTTCCTTTCCTGTAATAAAATAAATTATGAAATATCATTACAATAAATTGAATTTATTAATTATTTAATTAAAGCAATGAATAAACGATTAATAAAATAAATATACCTGGTGCGTATCTTATCAAAAAAAATGTTTTTGATGAAGGACCAACGGAGAAACGTTGAACTCCAACTTTAATATCTAAATTTTGAATAGGTTTAGACACTGCAATAAATGCATTCATTTTTGCTTCTTGACTTTGGAAATAAGCTTTAGAATAAGTTAAAACTAATTGCGCTGTTAATTTATGACGTTTGTCTTTTAAATGCGGTTTTGTATTAATTTCTGCGTGCAATTCAAGATGACCCAATGCCTGTTGATACCACGTTTCAATAATTGCATTTAATTGTGGATATGCGCTCGATTGTAATTTTAAATTGGCCTTTTTGTGCGTCAGAGTTTTGGATGAATGATTAGCTAACGATATTTCAATCTGTAAAGTTTCTTTCTTCATATTCCTCAGTTGATATTCGACTTTTACATTACCTGTAATACTTATATTATGTCGCATAATATAACCAGTTACTCTGCTGGTAATTTTTTTAGTCCGGAAATTTAAATCAATGTCACAATGTGAAACATTATTTTTATGAGCATCTCGAATTGTTCCAGATAGCTCAACAACAATTTCATTATTAATACGAAGTTCTAATTTTGGTGTATATGTGAAACCAAAATTGCCTCGTTTTCTTGCATAGCCAATATAACCATCCAAATGTTTTGTACCATTAACATCTAAGCCAACATTAATCATTGTTTCATCATCCGTTCGTTTGTAAGTACCTTTTGCCACGAGACTATTGCCAGCAGAGCGAAGTAAAACGCTCACATTACGATTGGGCGCATCGAACATTACAGTAACACTTGATTCTCGATTTACTTGTGAGCCAGGTGTGTCAAATGCTAATTTTAAAATACTATCAGTTGCTGTTGCATTCCAAGAATATTCAAAGAGATAACTTTCAGCGCTTGGATCAGCTTTGATAACAGAAGTGCGGAAGAGTGTCGGTCCATTGAGGAAAAAATATGAAGCATTGGCAACTTCAGTGACATTTGGAAATTGATAATCGAAGCAAAGTTTAAGTCCAATCAATCTTTCCATCACTGGCCAGCTACATGTTGAGTTAGCGATTGTACCATATTTCATCGGAATTATTTTTGGTGGTATTGCTGGTGATTCGGATATTTCTGGGCCATTTCCATTCACAAGTACAATGTCAGAACGTATTGTAAATACTTCTAATTTACGATTTGGTAATTCGAGATTTAATCTCACGAGTTTCATTCCTTTGATATCGAGACGAAGTCTAGCGGCACTTGAGGAATATATATTGCTGCGGAGTTTTATCGCAGCACTTTTATAAAATGCATCTACTGTCATTTTTCCAGTGATAGCAACGCTCACACTGCAAAAAAAACATAAAGATAGTTATTAAGTTATTTATGTTTAGGAGGATACTTAGATAATTTTCAATTTCATTTTACCTTGGTGCAAGATTGCCAATGAGTTCCATTTCAGTATCTTTAATGAGTCGTTCACTGTCTAAAAGACCGGAGAATTTGAAATTACAAGCAGCTGATCCAACAAGATCAAGGCGCACTGGTAAACCACTTGTACTAGGAACAACATAACTCGCATCCAAAAACATTCCAGTGTGTTCATAGTGAATTTCTTTTCCTGATAATATACGTTTCATTTTTTGCCATGGATCCAAAGCAGCTAAAGACTTGGCAATTTCATCTGGTCCTCTCAGCATCATAAATTCCAATTCATTGCCAAATATTTTATATGAAATACTAACTCTAGGATCATCAAAATTATTGTCGATAACATTTGGAAGAGTTTTCAAAGCCTCCCAATAATTTTTTGCCTCATCAGCAGATCTTAAACTTCTCAAAAAACTAATAATATGTCGGGATATTTTTTCATTTGCAAGTGGACCATTTGGTCCAAAGAATTTTTCTGCATAATACTCCATACCTTCCATTCTTACAGTGGCTTCCAAAACATTTACCGATTCACCAAATAAATCCAATGACACGTTAAATGTAATTGTTCTTGGGACATATGATTTAGATGAAAATATAACATTTGCCTGAAAAGTTCCACCGACATTATATTCCTCTGAGAAAAATGATTTTTCATAATTCCGTGAATATTTTCTTGCATCACTATTGAATTTATCGCTTATATCACGATCAGTTAAAAGACTTTGAATTTCAATTCTCGTAGGTGACGATGATGCAAGCAAATTTGTCAAATGACTCCAGACAAAAGAACCAACTATTTCATAAAGAATTATAATAATATTAATAATAATTTATGGAGGTTTTGAATTCATTTTTACTGTTAAAATAAAAAGAAAAATCTATATAATAAGATAAACAAATAGATGTACCTTGATTGATTGGCTCCTCCTTCAGAGCAAGTTTTATCGTTTTAACAACATTGTAATCAGGACAACGCATTGCTTGGAGATAAGATGCAATACGTATCTCAGGTTCGAGGGTGACATTACGATAGCGCGGAAGAAAGATACGATCACGTGTCTCCTGGCATGAAGGTAATCGACGATGTGCATCGATAGCTGCTACCCTCGTTTCCATCGAGATAAATCCACCAGTATTGTCAATACACTTTTGGAGTTTCTGTGATAGACCTTCGCGTTCCAGTCCCATATTACCTATAGCCTTTAATGCCTCCAAAGTCTATTAAAAAAAGAAAAAAAGAAAAAGATGAAATAAATGAAAAAACACTTTTGAAATGGTCAAAAAATAAATAATTCAATGAAATATATTTTTTTAAACAAATGAAATATATTTTTTTTTCATTATTTAATCACCTTTTTAACATCTTGCAGATCATGCGGACGTGGTTCACATCCTTGTTCAATTGTCGTTTCGAGATGATCTAAAAATTGATGAATACCAGTGCCTTTAATTGCCAAACAATTGTCCTCATGAAGAAAATTACTACGTGTCCGTTGACCAGCCATTTTCGATGCAGCATTAAGACAAAAAGCACGTACAACAGCTGAATAAACCAAAGTAAATTGCCCATAATGAATTTGACGATCGGATTCAAGAAGTGGCAAAAGTGCAGCAACTGTTGAGAAATCGGGTCGTGGCGCAAGAGCAATTGCTGTCATCCATGAATCACTTCTTTCTCGATCAACAGTTTTCTTCAATATTGCATCACGCATCACTTTAATAGATGCACTAGTACCAATGAATGGCAATGCATCTAATATGTACGTTCGTCCACCATGGCAAATGCTATTAGCACGTACCAAAAATTGCGATAACGATGGATAGTCAAGAAGTCTAGCTGAGTGAACGAATTTGCTGAATGCTTCGGAAAATGATTGCTCCAACATGCCACTAGTTCCCAAAGAACACATACTCTTTAGCAAATCTCTTGATGTTCTCAATTCACCGTGAACTGTCCGACTAGAGAACGCTGCAGCAGAGTGATCGTACAATAAATTTGTCGGAATTGTCTCGGCACTTTTTGATTTTGCCAATTGATCTTCATTATTTTCATCGCTTTTATTATTATTTTCTGTATCATCATCATCATCATCATCATCATCATCATCATCGTCTTGGTTGTCATCGTTTCTTTCATTGATTTCATCATCATCCGTAGTTGATTCTTCAATAAGAACTAAACTAGAAAATGTGTTTGCTTTTACCGCTGCATCACCATTAGATAACGGCTGAAGACGATGAGTTTCTTCGCATGTTACTTTTTCATAAATATTATGATCAATAACAATTTCACAACTTATTTTTGAATTAAGAAGACTAGTCTGCGATCTTGTTGGAGGACTTGCGTATACATTAGATTGAATAATTGATAAATGTTTACCGCGATTTGTGCAACCATAAAGATCTTTAGTTTTAAATAGTATCAAACTTGTTTTTCTAGCTTCATGAAGACGATAACGTGTATCACAAATGCCATTAACGTCCAATTCTTGTGCGCGATGATCAACGTCAAATCTCTTCATGGTATTTTGAAACATAGTGAGTATACCGCGTTTAATATTAACTGCCCAAATAGCGTCGTTTGAATTAGGACATAATTCGTGCACATGACCGTCCTCAAATGCAAATCGAAGATTATAACGTTCAAGTTTTTCTTTAAATTCAGCTTCAGCGCGATCCGGAAATTCGGCATCATATTTTCCACGTGTTGCATGACGAATACTTGCTTTTGATATTCGTAAATCTGCCTCGCATGGTGTGGCAAATTTTATTGAGACCACAGATTCAATATGTAAATCTGATGTACTTGATCCATTACCGAGATTTAAACTCACGTCCACTTTATGATAATAGCGATAAACTGTTCCCACTGTATACTTGAATTTCCCCAGACCCCCTGCTATAAATTCCCATAACATTAGTGCCTATAACTTTGGCTATTGAATCATTTTTAACACTAAAATACTTACCATTACATTTAGTACGTCCACAAATTTCAGGCGCACGTGCTGCGTCTACAAAAATTATAATTAATTTATCATTATAGTCATCATTTTTCTAAGAAATAACTTCAAAATATTTATTATTTATCAATTTTAATGATAAACAGATTTCGCAATATAATATTATCAACACCAAGAATTAAATCATTAACAAAACTGATTTATTACAAAATAAAAATTAATGATTAATGGATAAAATAATTAAAGTAAAAAATAATAAATAATTACCTCCGGAAAATATCTGAATGGCAAACAACAATAGTACCGTAAATAAATACATCATTTGGCTTGGGCTGGCCATTGCCAAACACTCTCACACGTCAACCCAACAAATAGTATCCTGTGCCAATGAGTAAGGGCGACTGACTGTCAATGATACACGCAATCAACACATTGGTGGAGAGAGCATCAACCGTTTTCCTGCAAAGTTACCCTGTTGTATACTATACACACTATCAACTTAAATAAGCACTTCCTGTTCCCAACGAGAGCATTGAGAGAATGATTTGGCGTAGGAGACTATAACATCACCGCACTCTCATTTATGGGATATTGACGATGAAGCAGCGCTGACCTAACGAAGATCAAAGGTCTGCGTCGTAGCTGACCAAAGGGGCTGATAGGTCATCGTGTTGTTTTTGATTAGATAAAATACTTACAGAGATTTACTCGGAATCTAAAGATGATGTTCATTCTTCATAGTGTAGAGTAGCCTTGAAAATTACCCACATCTTGATTATATTTAACATAATAAATAATTTATAATAATATAAAAAATTAAAAATAATTTCATTCAAAATCAATACGTTATTTCCTAAACAAACAGGCAATTTTTTTTTATTAATTCAAATAAACAAATACTATCTTAAAAAAAAATTAACCTGAAATATATTTATAAAATACAATATTTTTTTCAATAACTTTTTAAAAAATTCAAAATAATTTTTTATAATATTGAAAAAAAAATCTCTATTTTATGATGTCACAGATATCATTCTATCTGAATTTTATTTTACAATCCCGCCACAATTATTTCAAAATTATATACATATTGCCGATAACATGACTCGCAATATGACCAATTGTTGAAAAAAAAAATTTCCTAATAAACCACAACATTCAACATTATTCTTCTCTCTCGCATATATATATATTCACACAAAACATATACATATATATATACATAAACACATCAGTATCCATTTCCAAAACAAAACTATATTATCACACGAGAGTTTCCCGCGCATATCAAGAATTATTTATATTATGTTATATCCTCCTGTTACATTATACATAAATATATACATATGTGACGAACCAGTCAGACAAATACAGATATATATATATTTATTTAGATTTACATAACATATCACAATATATAGATATAATATTACTGATGACAGCAGGGATGTGTGTTGAATTTTAATTTAAACAAACCAAAACAATAACAATAATAATTTTAAAATAAAATAATTCAAATAAATTTAAATTATGATCAAAGCAAATAATCAAATATACTCCAATATAAAATCAACTTATTATAAATTAATTATAACGAAATTTAATTTAATAAAATAATCTTTCATTTCACTCTTCCAATATTCAATTTATTAATTTTATTATTATTTATTTATTTATTTATTTTCATTTTACATGTATAGTATTGTTGAATGCCGCACATTGGTCGGCACTGCCGCACCTCAAAATGCCCCACTCGGAAGCAGCAAGAGAGAAGCACCTGTTGCTGAAACGCCTACCTGTTTCAACTGTTGTGTCGGCCTCGCTCTCTGTATCTCTCCTGTGTTGTGTGTAGTAGCTGTGTGTCACTGGTGGGTTTCACATTGAGAAGCGAAGATTATTGCGCGCGCAATTCAGTCAGTGAGTAAACGTCCAACGCGAATATCTTTGAGTGCATAAAATTATTACTGAACAAATTATCCTCTGAGTATATTTTAATTATACTTAAAGTAAATATAACATTATATTCTTATAATTAAATATACATATTTACTTTATATGTATATTTTATGTATTTAATTTTAATTTTAATATTTAATATATTGTACAAATAAACAAAATGTCATACGATAATATATCATCAATTGATCCGGTAAATGTGCAATAAAATAAAATATATATTTATATTTATGTATGTTTATTATTGTGAATGTGTTGATGTATTTTTTTTATCGTGAAGAAGTGTTGTTATCTGCATAATATGACTTTGTAATTTGTTGATAAACGTAAAAAAAAAAAAAAAAAAAAAAAGTCCAGAGGAATTTAATGGGAATGGAGGAAAATACTGGAGAAAATATTTCAGCTTTATGCTATGGACCAGGTAGCATTGCTGGTGCTGTGATTGGGACATTTCTTACGACAATTCTTCTTCTTGCTGTTGTTACTTTGCTGTACAAACAGTGGCGAAAACGTAAAGGTAAAATATTTATTCACTTCATGATTTTATATAATTATATCAATTAAATTATTGAAATAAAAAAAAAAAAAATATATCTTTCATTTCATAATTTAATCGTGAGCAAAATCTCAACTGTCCAACATACAAAAAAATGATTATACAATCGACACGAAGGTCGTTAAGTTCTTCAGCATTTTTTTTTTTTCCATTCTTTTATTGTCAGCTAAAAAGAACCCGAAATAAAAAAATAAAAAAATATGTCGAAGATTGAGACAGGGAAATACAATAATTAATGCCATCGTAATGCATCTATATAAAAGCTGAGTATAAAATATAAGTATTTATATTGCTTAGTTAAACATTTATTATAAATGCCAGTCACGTTCACGATCCACACACAAGCCACGAGTAAACATGCGAATTGCACAGTGTCGAATGTATATACAGGATATATAATACCTGAATAGTATCTACGTATAAATATGTAGATATAGTGGGGTGACTTTGTTCCATGGACCTCACTCGTATACCTACATATGTACACATATAATATATATATATGTATATATATCGGGTATATTGTATGTACGCAACGACCGTATACATACCTTAGATATATTATTGTTGCGTTTTGCATCAATGCACTTCCACAAACTGATCTCCATTTGCGCACAAGATCAGAATCTTCTATTTTTATACATATTTATAATATATGTGGATCAATCTATTGAATTATCATCCATGTTGAGTATATTATTATGTATAAATATTTAATATGTAGATATAATATATAAATTTATGTGAATATTAAATATATGAAACATAGAAAAAAAAAATAATTATTAAAATGGAAAAAAATATTTTCCTTGGCAATGAAGAAATATCATCATGCCTGAATGAGCTTGTATTATATTTAATAGTGATGTTATTATTTATAATATAGAATAAATATATATTCTAAATAAATTGATATGGAATGAATAATTTAAAAGAATGGGAGAAAAAATTTTAAAAAATAATTTATATAAAATAATTAATAAATTATTGTCTGATAAATGGCATTTAAATGGTTTAAAGGATTTAATTATATTTGTATGGCTTGAGTATATAGGTATATTATGTATTATATATGATAACTATATATATATATATATATATATATTTATTTGAAACTTTATAGATTGTCGATTGCAATGAACCAGGAAAGTGAAATGCGTTAAAGAATTCTAGCTATGTATTTTTACTTCTTACCCACTCTTATATATATCTTTATGTTTCTTTCTCATATACTTACTAATGTTTATTTCACATTTCTCTCCCTGACTATACAGACTCACAGATAGAAGCATATATATATATATATATATATATATATATGTATATGTATAGAAAACATTTCTAGTTATGTGCGATTGCCTGTTAAATGCTGATTTATCCACAAGTTGAAACGGAAAAGCCAACGGAATTTTTATACCTGAGTATAGCTGTGTAAGGCATACTTATACTTAAATACGCGATATATATTATTAAAGAGAAAAAAGAAAAAAAAAAATTGTTATCAGACAAAAATGCCACACATAATTGTATTTTGACTCATCATTGATAATTCAATATATACCACATGTATATATATTTATTAATGTATATAGTCTATATACAATTAAAGAATTTTGACGTCAAATCATTGAAAAAAAATATATATATATATATCTGATTGATATATAATTCACTCACATATTTCTAAATCATTGATAAATATAAAATACAAATATATTTTTTATCATTTTATTTTTATCGTATAGAATTTTTTTTAATTTTCATTCTATTGTTTTCTTTTATTTTATCTCTCTTTTCCAACTCATCAAGAGACACTCGATCTATTTTATTTATTTATTTATTTATTCTTTATATATTCTCCCTTTATACATATATAATCTAACTATTCTTTCATCATCCCTTCAATGGATGAATGAGCTGTTCACAATTGTGCGGTATCTCCTTACCAAATAAACAATAATGAAAGAATAAAAATTGTAAATTTCATTTACCCGCACTGTCGTCATAAATATATATTGTCATGGCGTATATAATAATAATAATAATATGTATAGGTACGTATAATATATACATACAATATTACATATATACATCACCATCAGGCGAAATCGACGAGAATGCCTTTATAGAAAGTGTGCGCTTGGTTTTGTGCAGGTTTTAGTCTGGAGTTTCGCCGCGCCAGGTCGTTGAAGTACCTGATAGCACCGGTGGCATGTGGCAGGTATGCACCTCTCGAGGGGACCCCTCAATGCGTGTGCATTCTCTTATATTACCCAAGAGTATATATATACAACAATTACACTCGAGGAACGAATATGCCACAGCGAACAAAATGCGAAATTTTCTCGTGTAATTTTGTCTTTCTGTCATTTTTATACATTCTCCCGTTTCAAATATATTTTACACTTCATCTATATATGGGAGCATTTATAAAATAAATGTTTAATATCACACTCACATGCAAAATGCGGATATAATATTTATGTATACATATATTATTATATATTGGACTCTGTGAAATATTATTTTTTTTTTTTTAATACAGGAATTTATTTTTCATTTAATACACTAATTATTTTTTTTCATCTTTGCGAATCTTTATTTATATATATATATATATATATACGTATATTAAATATATCTTCGTGCACAATGTAATTAATTAACAATTTATAATTCGTATTATATACTCGTTAAAATTTATTAGACGTTTAATTACATTGGAAATTAGTTTAACAATTGATTTTAATTTTAATATTCTCGTGAATTTTCTAGTAATTTTTATATACACAAGGAGAAAATAATGTGTAAGTGAAAAGAAATTTAAGAAGAATATATTTATTTTTTTCTTTTCATTTATATAATCAAGTGCATGGATAAATTTTGATAGGTGAAATCTTTACTTATATTAAATATATATTACCTCGGATCTCTTTCGTTCTTCTTTTCATTTATCTTCCTGATCATTTCGGGTTTCTTCTCTCATCCTTGCTCACACACACACGTATAATTATATATATATATATAAATATATTAGTGACAGACTCAGCCACTATTCACCCATCATAACAGGTAGCGCGCGCCTGTGCACCACCTTCAAATACCGGATTTTCTCACTGCCACATGCACACAAAAATATTCTGATTTAAATCTCCAGACTTTTTAATTTTATACACACTATTATTATTATTTATTTTATTTTGTTATTTATTTTTTTATAGCCACTACGCCACGTACATAATTTCGGCGCGTCTTGGAATGTCCTTTATAAAAATAATAATAAAAATTGACAAAAAAAAAAAAAAAAATTAAAATTAAATTAAAAAATAATATTTTAATATTAATTATATTGATATAGTGAATGCAGAAATTTTTTTTTTAATTATTTCAATTATTTTTACTCTGAAAGAATGCAAGAAAAAAATTTATTTTATAGATATATTATGTTGTTTATTAACATTATATATATAAATATATCATATATGGCACTGTTGCAATGAATCTGGGACAACTTAGTGTCGTGTGTCACAGTTTGATTATGTATGTATGTATGTATGCATGTATATATATATATATACATATATTAAATGGATAAAACTGCATACAGGTCCCTCTCTCGTGTCCCACGCTTTCCTCACTCACGAAGGAGGCGCCGTGGAATTTCTATGATCATATATACACTCAGCAGGCCGTGATATATATAAAAAAAAAAAAGAATTATATGCGATCTGATCGCCATTCTTGCTTAGCTCTCATATACCATATAATAAACCTCGTCATACTTTTCAAACGTCGAGAAAATGACTCGAGACAATATAATTGTTATGTCGTTGATGATATATATAAATATTAATGTGTATATATACATATATGTATACATATTTATTTATATGTATATAGGTATTTGTGAATGAGGTGAAAAGCCTGTGTATATATACACACAGAAATCTTATCATTTAATTTATCAAAAATTTTTATATATCTTTATCTACTTGACGCTCTAATTTTTCTTTTTTTTTTTCTTCTCTCTTCATTTCTTTTGAAAATTATTATTACTCACTTGAGTAATGAAATTTTAATTATTATTATTATTATTATTATGTATTATCTAGCGCCATTTTGATGTGATTCTCTTCTGCATTATTGAATATTATATATGTGTGAATAGAATTTTATGGAAATAAAACAAAATAAATTTTATTTATAGAATCTACAGGTAAAACACTTGACTTCCGTGATTTATCTAAACACTCAAAAATTTTTTATTTCATTTTTTGATACAGGTATGTGTATATAATATATATATAGACAGATATCTGTGGGTATCTATTACGTTTTATTAAATATATATTGATAATAAATCTGAGAAAAATATATAAATACACATATAAAGTTGATTGAATAAATTTTATTTTTTTCTTTTTTTTTTTTCGGGCGTCAAATACCTCAGAGAATTTATCTATTTTAATAATTGTCAATATAAGCATTACACTCAAATAAAAAAAATATAAAAATAAAAAAAATATAAAAATATAAAAAACAATTATAAAAATCAAACTTAAATAATTTTTTATTCTAAAGTATTATTTATTTTTCTCTCTTCTTTTTTCCCAACTTTTTTTTTCATATATAAATACCACGCCTTGCATTTCTGCATAATTACAATTGTCTATATATATTGCATACAATGTACAGAGTATATACACTTGAATTTTTTTTTTTCTCACTCTCATATCTCATCTTGCGGGTTAACTGACACGGCGCTCCCTATATACGTGACGATTAGTCCTCCTTAATGCTAAACCATTGTTGTTGTATTATATAAATAAATATATAAATATAAATAATACATAATGTATAATATAACCCACGATTCTATGGCAAATGCATTTTGAAATCTCAGGGCGTGCCATCACATCTGAGATTTACGAGGTCATAAAAACGATTTAATGTTGTTGATAATTGACGAATATATAATATCAATTTAATCAGTATAATGAAATATTAAATAAAGTAAAAAATAAGGTAAAATTCTCGAGTATAAACTCGCTTCAGAGCATTAAAAATAAAGGAAAAGAAATAAATAAAAAAATATATAGTCATGAGTGCTCATCCAACTGTGTATACCTATCTCGTAAAATATTTTCTATACGATCTACGCATTCAATTTTGCCTGAGGAAAATTCCTCAACTCCAAGTCCATCTACGAGGATTGCACTTTGCAAAAGCCAATTGTAGACATTTTATATAGGTATTTATATATACATATATGTATATACATATTATATATAAAGCAGCGTGAAGAGTATACGCTGCAGTTGGCCTCGTCCACACTGTGCGCGTTACAATTTGCCATAAACAGCCGTACTCGAAATATTTCAATGAAGAAAAAATATAAATAATAAATAAATAATCCTTTTTACTGTACAGTAAATTTATTATTATTCCATTATATTATATATTACATATACTTAATGATAATAATTTAATAAAAGCGAACAATCTACATGAAAATGTTATTGCATTGATGTGCAACGGTTGGATGAATCTCTCGAATTCATTTGAAGAAGAAATTAGATAAAAAAAAATCAAAAAGGGGGAATAATGATAGCTGGGAAATTAATAACAATATGAGAGAAAAGGGAAAATCTTTAAAAGCGCGTAATGCGGAACAAAGTGCGTCCGCGTGATCTTTTCTCAGGTTTATAAAATCAGCTTAAGGAATAGTCGCTTGTCGTGTGGATATAGTGAAGGAGAATTAAGTCGAAGTCGAAGTACGTATACCAGAAGAAGAAGATGATGATGAAGAAGAAGAAGGAGGAGGAAAGATGTTGGTTGTGGAAGAGTAAAGAAGTGAAATAGAAAAAAAGTTAAAGTGAGGTGGAGAACATGAGCCAGCTCACCTTGGCGTTCATGGTATGCGCCCACTGGCGTCATCATCAACGGCGTAGCCTTCATGCCACGCATGTGGACCCACACTTATTCTGATCATTCATGTTGTTTTGATTGTAACGAGAGACCAGTAAATACTCTAATACATATGTATATGTACATACGTAAATACAATACAATACATATAACGTCAAGAAATGAGTCACGACAATTGCTTTGTTAATTTGTCAAGTAGCTGCGCCAGTTAAATAAGAGAAAAATAGAAAAATCCAAGAAAAAAATAAATAAATGAATAAAAGTAAAGATAAAAAACTTGTCACTTTTCACAGCAACCTATTATTGTTTTTAATTGTGCTGAAAGCATTAACTTTGAAATAAAACTTATGTTAGAAAATAAAATATGTTAGTTATATAGACATAACGTCAGAAACCGTGACAAATGTATAGGAAATGAGATAACAAAATGGAATAGTTGCAAAGAAATATATATTGTATATGTGTATATTTATTTATATATATATAAACTTTTTTTATTTGTGTATATTCATGATTTTAGAGTTATGTATTTTGTTTTTTTTTTTTATTACAATATATAAAAAGTAGAATAGATCTTTTGGTGATTCATTTGTTTAACATAACACTTTAAAAAGTTATTTAGCACAGTGAACAGATTTTTTTTTTTTCTTCTTTTCTAATAATAATCATTGCATATTTTTATATTTATACAGTCACACTTGACTGTTAATAATTGTCGTATGGTAATAAAAATTATTGCAAAATTTTTTTGTTAAGAGGGTCAAAATTCACATATAATGTCATTCATTCAATTGGACATATTACAAAATTTTGTTTGTTTCTAGTGAATATACATAGACATAAACATATAACATATATACATATATAATATCTTCATCCTTGGCAAATATATACGCATCATCATTCAAGTGTTTTTTTTTTTTTTTTAAGTCATCCTCACATTCTTTTTTTCATTATTATTATTCTTACCTATTCATTTTATTTTTTTCTTTATTTATTTTCTCATTCACTTCATCCATGTCTTATGTCTCTTGCTGTCTTTATCAATATTTTTTTCATACACACACACACACATATATATATACATAAATATATTGTCATCGGCATGCAGTCATTGATTGCGCATACCAAATGTACATACGATTTGGTCTCAAACACGCATATATTACGTAATAGACATCACGTATTATACTTACATGGCACTACTCCATCCTCGTTCTAACATATTACATTTTTTAAATGCATTAAAACATTAAACTATAAAACAACTTATTTCTTTTACATACGCAATACATTTTATGTATACATAAACATTCATACATGAATGATAAATAATATATTGCTTAATAAATTAAAAAGACATTAGACAATAAATTAAAAATAAATTCCTAATATATAACCATGATAATATTATCTATTGTAATTAATTATACATGTACGCATTTATATATATATGTATATTAATATGTATCTAATGTAAATAATAAATTTATATATGGTGTGAATGAATGTATATACCTTTTGTAGAATCCGTCCTTCTTCCTGTCATACACGTTACCAAATATAGTCCTGTCTTGGTATTAAAAAATATATATAAATATGACGTCATGAAATGTCAATCAATGTATGATATACCTTTGGTTTATTATTTGACAATGCTTGTGGGATTGATTGATAAAAGAATATGACGATTGAATGATGGTTATAATTATTCATAAGTAAAATATATACATGTGTCTTTATAATTTAAATATATATACGTGTGTTCATCAGATATTGGATATAAATATAGGTAAATGTATATGAAAACGTGTTTCAATTGAATGATTATTGGTTTTTCGCTGTATTGACCTTGACACTAATAATTAACTCTGTCGCCTTTGCTAAGTATTTTTGTTTTTATTGACTTTGAAAAATTGTGTATGACATTGTTTCATGATTGAAAAATCATGGTACTCGAGTCACGTATCTATTATATAAAGTAATATATTGAAAGAATTATTCAGAAGTCAGTGGATGTCAATTGGTGCAATCAAACGTCATGTAATTTAATGACGAATCATGTGAAATTTATTTATAATGTGATAATGACTATTATAAATTAAATTCAACGATGATACATACATATATGTATGTACAGATGTGTGTGATAAATCAGTAAAGAAAAATAAAAATAATTTTTTTTTTATCTTTCATTTTATTTATTTATTTATTTATTTTTTTTCGTTTTTAGGTAATCATTTGGTGTTGGTGACAGATCCAGAGATCGTCGAGGACGCTTATGCCTTTGATAATCCATGCTTCAAGGATGCAACACCTGCACCACCCGGTCGTAATATTGAAAGACCTCTTTCTGTGGTATCTGTGGAGACACCTACAAAAGACACAACACGATGGTCTTCACCCTGGTCATCATTGGGGCTTGGATCAGGCTTTAAAACTGACAAAAGACGAACCTTGGACGACTCATGCCTCGGGGTAAATATTATCAATAATATAATTATTAAAAATAATTAATAAAAAATTATTATTCATTCATTGATAAATATTTTTTCTTTTGTCAATTTACAAGGGATAATTATATTATTTATTTTTTTTCAGTCCAACGCAACACGTGTGAGTGTTGTAAGCTTGAGGAGCCGAGACTTTACCGGACTGGGTTTCAATGTATGTGGAAATATGAGAGAGGGAATATTCGTTAAGGATTTGCTTCATCGTGGACCCGCCTCGGAATCCGGTCGCATTCATCCAGGTCAGTATCACTCTCATCATCACGCGCAAAAATCATTTATGTATACACATATATGAGAGTTTGATGCGTGGTTCAGCGCCATTTAGATCAATCGAACGTTGTAAGTGGACTGAAACGTTGAAACACGCAAAAGTAGTATATACATGTGTACATGCGTATATGTTGGCTTACGACATTATGTGTATACTATAAATAGAAATATCTAGGTGAATATAAATTAATGAATATTATATTTAAAATTAATTAAATATTTTAATTTTCCAGGTGATCGGATTGCCAGTGTTAAAATAAGCTTCAGAACTATGGTGTATGAGGATGCATTGACAATACTCAGTTATGCATCACCATACGATGTGGAAATTGAAGTGGAGAGTGGCGGCGGTGGCTCCAGGCCCACAACTCTATTGAAAAAAACCGTTGGACCAAGTCCAGCGCGAATTTGCCATCCTCTATATAGAAGTCAATCAATTCCCGAGCTCTCACGTTCACATAAAAGCTCAGCCAAACGACTTTTTATTACCGATCCCAACAATGAATCTCCCAATTCAAATTATTCAACATTAAATTCAACGTTGAAATCTTGTAAATCAACGTCAGCTACGCATACACTGGAACGACAAAATGAAGAATCAAAGGGAAATAATAATTATCATCGTTTTGGGATTAAAGTTTTACCAGCGCTTGATGGTACTGTTCACAGAATTGAAAATCAAAATGAGCATAATACAAATTTAGAACGACGTAATTCACGTAAATTGGATGTTGTAAAAAATCAAGTAAATAATACCACAAAGGATGTTGCTGTAATTGAAATGGCAAAAGTTAATGGTGATCGTGTGACTGTTGAACGCCTTCGGCAACGAGAAAATCCTATACAGTCAATGACCCAGAATGGAACTGACGCGACAGACAGTCGGTGGAATGAAGTTATACAAAAAACAAACGTAGAAGTTGTAATACCATCAGAAGTGCCAGCTGAAGTCCACAATGCTGCAATGGCAGCAAGGAGAAATCGTAAAAATAGTGCTGAACTTCTAAAGTCACCTAAATGCACCACACCAGAGTCACCTGATTTGGATGATAAAAAGAGCCCACAGAAAAATAAACGAAAAGCACCAGCACCACCAGCCTCATTAATCAATGAGAATAATACAATGTTGACAGAACAAGATACTTCATTGTCTTTAAATAAATATGAACGTGAAACTATTGATGATAAAATTGAAACAATTGCTGATTATACACAATCATTAAAGGATTATGTTGGTAAAGTTCATGAAATAATTGATGATAGTGAAGCACGGCAGCATCGATTAAACGAACGTTCTTCATTGGACCGAAGAAATTCCGAATCAGACACTGATAATGAAATGCAAAATAGTTTTACTACTATTGAATTAAATCCAGCAGATATTACAATTCATCATACACCTGTGCCGCGTATGAGTGATGATGATGTTGATGACGATGATGATAATGCAGATGATGTATACAGAAAGGCCGCGAGTTTAGGCGACTTGTCAAAATATGAAGCTAAAAGTTTAGCAACATTGGAACGAGCTCAGAGTTTAGATATGGCGGATACTGGATCAAGAAAGAGAAAAGCTCCATTACCACCCGATGACATCACAGAATCTTCTGAACTTTTAACAACGCACGATGGTATAGGTACATTTGATCGAACAAAATTAAAAAAATCCAGCGAATGGGGAACACTTGAAGATGCAATTTGGAATAAATGCGAATTGGATAATAGCTTTGATCCAGAAACAAAAACCAGAAAAAAAAGTAATGGAACTCTTGAGCGATCGAAATCATCAGTGGAAATTAAATTAAAACAAGATACATCTTCTTGTGCAGCGAATACAAATTCAAATGAAGAAAGTATTGAGTTATATAATTTACCATTAAGCAAACAGCTTACTAAAGATTTTATTCACGCTGAAAGGATGTTTAATCCTGATGAAGATAATTCATTAGCAAGAATTATCAATGATGGTGAAGTTTTTAAAAGTCCAACGGTGAGTGAAATAGAATTAGATTTCAGGGAGGCGAAACCATTAGCGGACAATGATGAGGAGTCAATAAAAGATATTCCATCGCCAGCTGTTAGTGAGTCTTTTGGACGAGCGTTAAGGCTTTTTGATCTTCATACTAATAAATCACCCACAAAAACAGGAGAATTTAAAAATAATTTTGATGGAATTCTTAATGGGGACAATTCATTGACTTACGTCGGCTTAAAAGAAGTTGAAGAAAAACCAATGAAGAAAGTCAAAGTTATTAGCAGTTGTCCTTATTGTGATCAAGGTGGACATCATGATAAAAATTGTAAACTTCATGGTCTTGCGGTGAATGGTGATAAAAATAATCTTCATGGAATTATTCGAGAGAGTAGGAGTCCTGATGAAAATTATTTACTGGATATCGAGAAGCAAATTGAAAATGTATCAAACGTAAAAACACGAATTTCCACAACGGAAAATGGCGATGAAGAAGATATCGATGATGAATCCAATCTTGGATCTAGCGTAACGATAAACAGTAAAGCTCTATCATCACCAAATGGAAATCATCACAATGTGAGCAATGTTAGTGTATCAAGTGGTGAAAATAGTGAAGATAGTGGTTTAGTTGGAGAATCAGGTGAATATAATCAAAAGGAAATTGATGTCAGACCACCATTACCTAATACACCAATACCAATTGATGAATCACCGCGAAAAATGACTTATATCACTGAAATAAAAGTATCGCCAAGCAGGGAAATAGTTCGAGACATTAATGAAGTTGAAAATAATCGTGATCGAACTAAACCATTGAGAAGTGAGGTCACAGTGACCTCAAATGGAAAGTCAACGACTGGAAAAAAGCCACCAGTGCCACCGCGAAGAGGCGATGCATCGAAATCATTAAAAGAAAGTTCACATGATAAACAGGTTGTCTATGTATCTGAGTATAAGACTTCAGATAATAATGGTAGAATAGAATCACCTGACAAGCTTGATAATAGACAATTGAAAAATAAAAAAATTGATCATTGGACTTTGTTAAGCGAAAACAAAGATCAAAATCCTTGGGGTAATGGCTCGAACCAGCCACAATCAGTAACTAATATTGTTGTAGCGTCTGGTGATGAGAAAACATATTATAAATGAAAGAAATACAAAATATGAAATTATGATAATTTGATTTGCTGATTTTTTTCATTAATTAATGAAAATACGGAGCATGTGAATATACTGTTATATGTATATGTGTAGTAAACAGAAGCTATGTGCCATAAAAAAATAGTTTTTGATGTGGCAATCGCTTTCAGTAAGATTACATATATTTAACCGTTGAAGATATTTGTAACAAACAATATTTGATAAATAATTCTTATTTTCTTGTTAATATTGGTTGCATAAAGTCAACAGAATATTTGACTTTTATTGCTCGTTTTAATATTTCTAGTTATTATTTTGAGCAAAAAGATTTATTCGAATAAGTACCAAAATATCTCGATAAATTTTCACACAATTTTGATTAATTTATTTTATTTTCAATTAATTAATAAAATTGAATTATTATTGTTTGTAATGATTGATTTAATTTCAGTCACAATTTTGTTATCTATATATAATTGTAAATTTTTTTTTTATGATTTAAGCGTTGATGTCGCAGGAATATATATTTTTTTATTTGGTCAATGTTATTTTTCAATGTATTTCTGACCATGGATGAATTGTACATATTATTCAGACTGCATAAATGGTTTAGAAAAAATCACTCTTCTCGAATCTATATTATATACTAACTCGTTATATATAATAGAGGGATCAGATAGAAAAATGGAAGAACACTGAGAAGAAATTATTTAAAATGAAGATGTATATGTTTACATTTAATATCAAAATTATGTAGAAAAAAAGTCTGTGGATATTATTTTTATGTCCTCGTGAATTAAGTGACAAAATCAAAATATTACGCTGACCGATAATTTTTTCTTTATTTTTTAATCCTCAATTGTTATTAAATAATACGATACTGTACATTTTATCAAAAAAAAATAAAAAATGGTAAATAAATGTTACCTTGTAAGTGAACTATCATTCATATAACAAAAGAAATAAATTTTATCATCTACTATTCCTATATGAATTCGATTACAAGTGGTTTTTATTATTTTATTATTAACGTACTTATGGCTTTTTAATTTTCACTGAAAATTATCCAAAATATTACATATAATTTTTACCTTGACATCACAAAATATTCCCATTATATAATATCATTAATAACTAATTATATACGAATAATCGTATTCTCCAATTTACGTTGCAGATTGTTTATAATTTTTTGTACTCATAAGCTTTTTACCACACATAGCACAAATAGCTTTTTTATACGCACATGATTGACAATAGTGTGATCCAGCTTGATGAACTTTTTGTCTACATATTTTACATGTCTCAAATTTTGCAGTATATGGATTAAATCGTGCTTTACTTCCTGATAATGCCTTATTTTCTCCAACTTTTCGTCCACCACTTTCCACGGTATTTCGAGCACCAGATTTCCAGGGATCCGGTGTTATTACACGTCCAAGCTTCTTCTCACATTTCTCACAAACCATTTTATAAAATCTAGAAGAATAAATAATAATAATAAATAATTATAATCAATTGAAATAAAATATATCATCCTAATAAAACAAATAATAATAATAATAATAATAACAGAATGTAGAGTGCAATTGTACCTGATTGAGGTTAGGTTCGAACCAAAATTAAATATGCATCAAAATACTTTATTAAGTATATGGACAATACTCATATGTATATTATAATTATATACAAATTATTAATTATCTTCAAACAATTAATTTCATTAATGAATTTATTAAAATTGTTGAAAAAATATCAACAATTATAGAGTGATCTGACAGCAACAACTTAATACGCCATTATATCCAACTATACCGCCATATTTGTGTGCACATCCAGTGGATCCAGTGTGCAGCAATAATCGCGGTCAGTTCCAACGAAAGATAAATGAGGACACTACTGTCGTTTCATATTATTCTTTTTTTTTCCCATTTCAGTTTTTTCACACACACAGTCTTTCGGAAACACACGAGTAGACAAGAAAGAGAAAAGAAGACGGGCAAAAAATGTACAGCAATAATCGTGCTGTGGTGTGATGAAAACCCGAAGAGAGCTCTTGCTGTTATGTTGTACATACTTTGTTGTGATCTCAATTCGTAAAAAAACGTGAGGCAGATGTCACGAGAAAGTTTGTGCATATGTACATTATAGCTGCTCTCACCAAGGACGTTTGCATTAATGATATAAAAAAAAAAAAAAGTTTGAATTAGCAAGAGGGTGAATAAAATAATATTTCAAGTTGATTTTAGACTGTGCGTGGTGAGCTGTGTATCGAGGTCGTCAGTGAGAATCAGAGTAGAAAAATAATAAAATAAGATAAAATAACACGAAAAAACGAGACACGGGGCAAGATTTGCTCAGAGGGTAGCTTACAGTATGCTTAGGATTTATGATATTGGATTATTATGGCTGCGGGTGAGGTTGCCACGACGAAACCTCGTCAGGAGAAGCAATATGATTATCTTTTGAAGTTCCTTCTCGTCGGCGACAGTGACGTTGGAAAGCAAGAAATACTGAGCGGCCTCGACGACGGTGCGTCCGAATCACCGTTTTGTGGTGGTATGTATGCCAACATACATCTACTCTTATGTATGTATATTATAATGATAAAATATATATATAAGCTAGGACATTTGTTACATACATATTCATAAAATTATCATTGTTGTTCATCTAAATTCCTGTCTTACCTAATCATTTATTTATATTTGTTTGTTTGTTGTTTTATTTCAACATTATTCAGCGTACAAAACCACTACAATTTTACTTGATGGGAAACGAGTCAAGTTACAATTATGGGACACGTCAGGACAAGGTAGATTTTGCACAATCATCAGATCATATTCTAGAGGTGCTCAAGGCATTCTTCTTGTGTATGATATAACTAGCAAATGGTCATTCGATGGAATTGATCGTTGGTTAAAAGAAGTCGAAGAGGTATATTTTATGAAATATGATATATTTTTGTTTCTATTTCAATTGTTATTGCTTATTGAATATTATTAAAGTTTTAATTGTCATACACAGCATGCTCCAGGTGTACCAAAGGTTTTGGTCGGTAATCGACTTCACCTGGCTTTCAAAAGACAGGTAGGAGAACGAGATGCTGAAGCTTATGCTGCAAAAAATCATATGGCATTTTTTGAAGTATCTCCATTATGTGATTTTAATATAAGGGAAAGTTTTTCTGAATTGTCTCGAATGGCATTGCATCGCAATGGCATGGAAAGATTATGGAGATCCAATAAAGGTAATAATTATTATTAATTATTATTACTGTTATTGTTTATTTTTTATTTTCATGAATCGATTTCAGTGCTCAGTCTTCAAGAACTTGCATGCCGTGCAATAGTAGCCAGAACAACTGTCTATGAGATTGATCAATTACCATTACCAATGACAATAAAGTCACATTTAAAGTCATATGCAATGACAACAACATCGCAGCTACGTTATAATGGGAATCGTTCACAAATTTCAAGTAAAAGTCTTGGATCTCATCATCGAAAGTTGCGGTTCGTCGGAGCGGGTCACAATGGACTAACAACACCAGGCAATTCACCTGGCAGCATAACCGACTCGCGTTCTAGTTGCGCTGGTCGTAATTCTTGCGCAATATCCTGAGGGTAAAATTATACCGGTAGTCGGTTCATATTCTATAAGTGAATATACAGAACATCTCATCAGCGTTCTTCCCTTTGTCTTATTGATAGGCAAATATAAATTTCAAAATTTAAATAAACAGGTAAACATATTAAAAAGTGATACGTCGACGTTTCACAATAATAATTGATTGCATTAGGTTTGGTAAAAAATTAATTTAATATAAATTCTGATATTAATCAGCTATGTAAAAAAAAAAAAAATATTTTATTTACCATTAATTCGGTGAAAATAATTACTAGATTCCGTGTTAAAGTACAACGGTTAATTATTCATTGCTGACAAAGTCGCAATGTAATACGGGCAATAAGTGAATTTTTAATATCAAAGTATTTGGAAAAAAAAAATATAATGCGCAAAAGATTTTACAGGTACTTATAAACTTAATTTTCCTTCTTGGCAGTTATTCAATCTTTTGATAAAAACAGTTTTATTTACGATGACTATATTAAGATTATTATCAGCGTGAGAAAAATAAGGAGAGAAATAATGTGTGATGACTCAACTGATTCGTCCGTTTTTGAATTATATCACCGTACAATTATGAAAGATGGTAGGATTTATTTATGATGCTTAGAAATTCATTAAATTATATCCAATGTAAATATACTACTAATATTAATATTACATATATTTTAAATGTTGAAGTTTGCAATTTGTTAATGAAATGAATAGCAACTATAAGCATTGGCGTACAAAACTGCGCGTGATACAATTTTAAACGCAAAGTATAATGTATTTCGTACGATTCTTTATTAACTAGTCTTTTTCAATAATCTGACAAAAAAAGAAAGGCACTAAAAACGTTATGAAAAATAGATAAACACTTTCTTGATAAATCCAAAGCTTGAAAATGAAAAACAAATTGAAATTATACGTGGAAAAAAAATCATTACTGTATATTAATTACTCCATTTGGATGATATCCAATTGAAGATGATATACAATTATTTTATACAACCGTGACTTTATTAGAATTTTGAATAAAAATGTTATTGGATGGTAAATACCACATTTTTTCATGAGCGATGATGAATCACTCAATTAATACGCATTATTCAGATTAAATTGTAGAAAGCGAATAGAATTTAAACACCGTCCTTCAATTTATTAACGCAATGATTCCTTAAACTAACTTCATCTTTGTTTTCTTTTGCATAGACCAAATAACTTCAGTACACATCTAATGTATATACAATATAGCTGATGTTTATCCAGTGTAAAAGAAAAAAAAAATACCTGTCTTTTATTTTAATTCAATGTACAATATTGAATTGAAAAATATAGTGCAACCATATTTTTTATCTACACCTAAAAGATTGAACTGAAGAAATAAAAAAACAATATTAAATTTTTCATATACACTATTTGTGATTTTTTATTTTTTTTTTTTTTTTAATCATTTTGACATGTATTAATGCATGACACTGCATCAAGTTCTTCACTTTCACCCACAATCACTTTCTAAAATCATGAGTAGCTTGCGGCATGGACAAATGTACACGATGGCATCTTCTTTTTTAATTAAATGGACATTAAAATCAATCTCAGACTATAATTGTGCCCGAAGAAAATTAAAAACAAACCACATATTCCGTCTTGTATGAATAAAAATAGAAAAAAAAAATGCTAGCGGCTATTGTATGACGATAGTTACAGTTGCACCGGCAACATAAATGAATAATATTATATATCATTCAATAATGTCGGGAATTATTTTTGATATTTTTACTGATGTACGAAAGAAAATAGTAATAGAAAATGAAAAAGAAAAAAACAACACGTAGTTTCAATTTTTTTGTGAATAAAAATGTGAATTGAAATGTATAATGTTAGCAATATTCTTTGTAGATGATCTTTGTTGTACATAAACTATTATCAAACTTGTTAGTATGTATATTCTTACATTCCGTTCAACAAAATAATAAGCAAGAAACTTTAAATAATGAAAAAGCGATAAATATATCGGAAAAGATAAAAAGTGAAACAAAGAGCGGACAAGCCTGCATTATCACGATGTAAGGCGACAAATATGAAAAACATATGCATATAATTCAAACATATTTTTGTACACCATGTATAAAGTATGTTTAAACAAATTCCTTCACCTCTATATCAATAGCTTTGTTTATTTTCAACGCATTGTATAAATTGATAATATAAAAAACACACTTGTAAACGACACATTTTTCAATTGATAAAAAAATTATCATAAAGATGACAGAAATAAATATAAAAATTTTGTACGTGTGTGTGTGTTTCTGCATAAAAATGCGTTATTTATACTATGCTATGAACAAAAAAAAAATTACTAATTTGTATTATATTCTTGAATTATATACATATGAATATGAATATGTATATGTATATATATATATGTCTGTAATATTTATTCATGTTCAATTGAAAATATTACAAAATTTCTATGAATAAATAATATAAAATTGATATTTGTAATATATTCTATTGCGTTATAACAAAAAAATTTCATAATATTATTCGATCGTATTTTGTTATTCAACAGTTGTCATATGGAAAAATAATTCATTCTGACATATTTTATTATTTTATTAAGATTAATAATCTGAAAACAAAATTTGTTCTCAAAGATAATGTCGAAAATTAAAAAATTTAATGATGATAGTGAACAACAACATAATCAAACAGCTGCCTCTGGTGATAGTGATCCTGTGCCACAATCACTTAAAGAAGTATTGGGATTAATCAATTCTATAAACAGACGTTTAGAGGATTGTGCTATGGAATGGCAATCAAAAGTCTCGAAAAAACAATGGAAAATTTTAAATAACAAATCGATAAATAAAAAGTCATGGGATCAATCGTTGCTTACCAGAACATATTTTACTGATAAAAATTTGGATGAAGGTTTCCAAAAATTATTGGGACAAGTCCGAACATTTATGGAGAACATGAATAATTTTATTGGTATAAATAATTATTAGATTTATAATTTTTTTTTCTGTCATTATAAGTCATAGATAAATGTATAAATTATCTCCATAGCTTTATTGCGTGGTGAAAGACCATTAATAATTTTGGAAGCAAAGAAAGATGCTCAGAATCAAAGCACAGAGCCACCATCTTCGCCAGTAGCTACAAATGAACCAAATGAAAAACCTGTTGTGGCACCTCTTGACCTTTCGGTGTTTGATGATAATAAATCACCACAATGCAGTGGCCGCAGAAGAAGCAAACGACTTGCTGATAATTCAACTTCGAATATTCAGCATTGTTTCGCTGATTTAATTAAAGCTAAAATTGATTTAGACACGAAGTTTTTAGGTTTTGAAGCTGTACTTAATGGTTCTTCTCATGTCCAAGCACCTTCATCTGAAGAAGTTTCTTGTTTATGTCAAATGTGCTCTAACGTATTGGTAAAATAAATAAAAATACTATGTAATCTAAACCTCTTAAATTTTATAAAATAAATAAATTTTATTTATTGTTTTTAATTTTTATTTGCCTCAGGAAGCAGTGATTGATAATGAAAAGATTTTACGAGAAGTAGGTGCAAAATCAAAAATGAGACGAATTACAAAAACAACGGGCAAGAGATTATCACGATCAGCACAAATTTGGAATGGAAATAAGGAGCAAAATCAATCTCTATCGATTGCTCATATCAGTGGAAATTCACTGATTTCATCAAATGATATTGCAAATTCTTAAATTCAAATTTTATCATGAAAAAATAAAATAATACTGAAGGTATATCTATATATAATAAAAATATATACATGATAATTGGTTTTGGAAATATTTTATAAACATGTTTCGTTGGATCAATCGCGTAATTGTACGATCAATTACCATATTACAATAAAATATGAAACATATAGCAATCTATATACCTTTTCTTGTATTATTAAACGTAATTAGTTATATTATTAAATTTTTTTTTTCTGTTTGTGAAATGTACAGCAACTCGGAGTATTTAGATATGAACAGGGAATATGTCATTGATCATTTGTTGCATCCAAAATGGAAGATCATTGAAACAATACCAGTTAAAATCAAATAACACATATGCGTTCTATAATGATTATTACAGACTAGAAAATTATTTGCATTATACTTGAAAAATATCACATAATATCAGCTATAGTACGCAATGTGTTACTGTAATAGGTCACAGACAGCTCCAACATTTTTAAAGTACTTTATTTACGGGCCATTTAAATATCACAATAAATTGTCTATGTTCTGTAATATTTTGGTATTGCCAGATCTATATGCAATAATTTTCCATTCAATCAATCATTTTTTGTTTTTTTTTTTCATTTTTTTTTGTTTTTTTTTTCGGTAACAAAGCAGAAGATGCATAGATTACTAATGCGGGCATACTTTTTTAACACAATTATGACCACATCTAAATTCTATTTATAATATTCATATGATAATATATGCAACTTATATATTAATAAATAATTTGCAATTGTGACTTTAAATAAATATTTATTTTCTACGTAAAATACGTAGGGTTGTATATTAAATTTGGCCAATTATTAATAAATTTTTATATCTTGTAAAAAAATATACTCAAAAAATTCACATAATAACATAATAAATTATGCGAGTATTATTAGTACAGTTACGAAATAATTGAGAGAGAAACTAGATGATAAATTTTGTTTTCTGCTTAACATTGCTCTCCCACCTGATGATTAGCATCGTACATTATTTTATTTATTACGCGCACAGTAAAGACTAAAAAGAAGAGGAAAAAAAGAATCAAAAGCAAACAGATCTCAATAATATTCTAATCAAATATATCTAATAATTAGTACTGGGATTTGTTGCAAGGCAATTAATATACAAATGTAACAATAATTGAAATATATGAAAATAAAAAAAAAGAAAAAAAAACAACCTGAAAGAAATTTTACTTTCAATTGACAAAAACATCAATTTCAATTTATTACAATAAAATGTCTTACAATGAATATATTTTTTATATCATTGATCAACGTCAATAAAGAAGCGTATCACGCATTGAGGCACTATGTTCCTCATCAGGATTATTACCGACTTAATTTTCGGTATGGGAATACAGCAAATTAAAATCTTTCACAAGTCCAATGCGCAAAAATCACTGAACAATTTATCAAATGGTTTATTATCATTGAAATATTAATTTTTGCAAAAGCTAATCAATTTTGTGTTCATCGTATTATTTCTTTTTCTTTTTTCCATCACTATAAATGAGATCTGTTTACTTGGAAACGAAGACAGAAACATGCGAAAGTTGCCATCGCCTATGTCACGAGCATTGTTTTCACCTGAATTCATAAATTTGTATACTGTGTTCAGGAACATGCCTCAAATTTAGTGATTGATACCTGTAATATTTCAAAATTAATTAATCAATATCAAAAAAAAAAAAAAAAATACATATATATCGAGAATAGAATAATGGAAAATTGTAATAATTCAAATATATAATAATTACCATTCTGAATTGCGATGATAATAATAACCTTCAATTGACGCTGCAGATTTTTCAAAACAAATATAATAAAATCCAGCAAATGATGCACCATTAATATCCTTGATTGTATGATCAGGAACTAAAAAGTGTTCCTTCCATCTCATAAACACAAAGTCAGTTCCTTTAAGTGCTTCATAGTCAAACGAATCAGAATTAAATGTCTTAGCATATTGACAAAATGATTCAAATTTACTCTGAAATATCAAATATCCATTATAAAATAAACAAAAAAAATATAACATGAAATTATTCCGAAGTAAAATTGTATAAACACATACCCAATGTTTTTTATCAACATCTTCATCAGCATCCCATTTCCTGGTGAGGAATGGATATTTCTTAGAAATTATTTCTCCATCAAAAAAGGTTGTAAGTGTAGGAAATTCTTCAGTCAGACCTTTTATTTTCAGGTATCCACATAAGTAGCTATTTTCTTCATCAACATGCTGAAATTATTGAAAATATAATGAATATATGAGGAATCCAGTTTATTTTTAGGCTAGAAATGTCAAAATATGCTAATATATACATATTTATTTAGATATTCCATTACTAACCTGCAAAACTACCTCTACGTCATAACTATTGCCTTTTGATTTTTGTGAGCCTTGAAATTTTGATCCATTATACAGGAGTGATTTTGTGACTCCTGGTTGTTTTGAATTGGCTGGAGGTGGTGGTACCACATCTACTTTGACCGGCATTCTATATTATTCACCTCGAGTTGATAATTTAAACTCGATGTACAAATAAACAAATCTTCATTACAATAATTCAATTTAAACTGTCAGTGTACGTTAAGAGCACTCAAGTTGATGTTCGTAGTATGAATATAAAGATCAAAATACACAATGAATGTTTTTTATGATTAATCAAATTTCTTTCTTCTGCAACCAAACTAGATATACTGTGCCACTCCCCGATCACGTTTTATTTTAAGAACTACGAAAAATTGGATATACCGGTGGAAAATGTTCTGATAAATACGTTTCTCATCAACGTTCAAAAGCCCAATGAGAAAATTTTTCTTTATTGTAAATGCTACAAAAAAAAAAAACTTTTACGTCAAGGAAATGATCAAAAGGTCATTGTGAGAGAGATGCTGGATAAATACCGGATGTGCATACGTTTCACGAAATCGCGCGAGGTAACTTGACAAAGTATGGCCGCGCGGACAATCAAAGTAAAATTATTTGTATCTTATTTAAAATGTCAATGTTCAAAAAATTATTTTAATAAATATAATAAATAATAGTGATTTTAAGGCGTAGGTTAAGGAAATATAGTCATTTTTCTTCAAGTTTTTATTTTCCATATTGAATTATCTAAATTCAATCGATTTTTTCATAAAATCAATGGTAAAATAGCATGACAGATAAAAAACAATTTGCGTGGAAGAAACAAAAAAAAAATTTTGATGCAGTGGCGCCTCTATAGGCCTGGTCATGGCACAATATAATATGGCGCCTGCCGCCGCTGCTATTTGCTGACTGTTGGTTATATCTATCATTGCAGAAAATTCGGTGCGGTTATAATATTTTTTGAAAATGCGCAAAAAAATTTATATAATTAGGGCTTACTGTTACTGATTATTCAGGAAAGAGAGCGCCACCATACGCATGCGGTGTTTGTTCTTTATCCAACATAACCTGATAATGTTCATAGGCACATACACGTAATAAACATCCGCAACACTGTTCAATACAGTGTTTGTTTTTTTATTTATTCTAATATTTGTTTACTAAAGCATACTAAGTTTTAATACTACTAAGAATTCGAATGCAAGCGGACAGCCACTCGTCAAATTTGTTTTAAAATTTAGTACAAAATGCAAGTGGAATCGTTGGGTAGTGTGCCGTAAGTATTAATAAACTTTGATTTTGAAATTAATTATTTAAATTATTTTTCGTATTGAATTTATTCTAATGATGATTTTATTTAGTTACTGCAAAGGTTTGTGGTCAGTTATTTCAAGTACAACAAGTCGATGTGATAAAGCTCTGGTGACAGGAGAGATCGAAGACGCTAAAGAATTACTTAAAAATGGACTCAATTTTTTTAAAACCTTCTCTGAAATATCACTGGATAAAGTACGTAAAGTCAATCCTCCACCAAGAATGCATGATCTCATGACAAAGCTTGCTCCTCTTCTTGTAAGTAATATTTATTAAATGAATTGTTTATCAAGTAAAAAAAATTATGAATAGTCAAATATTTCTCATACATATTTTAGAATTTGGATGCTACAATTGCATGGGAATTGACGTGCAACTATATGATATATGAATATAGAAACAGTGCAGAAACATTTGCATCTCAGCTTTCCGATTCAACGTCGATGAGACTTTTAATCGGGGAAATATGGAACTTTTATTATACCGAGCGAATAACAATGTTGAAGTGCCTCAAATTAATGATTGAATATAGAGAAAATGAAAAACATCCATATCAAAAAGAATTCGCTAAATTTTTTGCAGATGTACCATTAGCTAGTATTCTTGAATCTACATTAAAACAAATAGATGGATTGAAATTTAATACTACAAACAAATCTCATCTTACCGAAGATAATTTATATAAATTGTATAACAGCAGTCTTGTGGAGATGCGTGAATTATTACATATTGCTACAATGTTATTAGACTCTGTTCGTCCAGATAATTTTGATAATATATATGGTAGCATATGTGGCGAACCAAGACAATTGGGGAGTACCAAAAACCATGAAGACAAAGAAGCTATTGCAAAGAAACTCGAAGAAATTCGTCACTGTCAATCCGCACTTTGCATTGTTATTTTAGATGTAACAAAACAATGTCAAAACGATCCCAATTTAGATAAAGTAACGGAATGGATTCACAGCACCAGAAATAGTATGCAAGATAGTTTAGAGCATAAGTGTCTTCGAGACAGTAGTGCAGAGGATGGACCACTCTTGCTCGCATGGATGTTAGCGAATTACGCAATTGAATCTGAAAATCCTGAAACGCTAAATCACTTTCGACCTTTTGGAGTTCGCGCTGTCCAACTTAATGTTTTTCGCACTTTACAAAATCTTATGGAAAGTGAGATGATTAGTGAAACAACTCACTATGCTCAAATAGTGCGTGCCAGTGTATACAATTTGCTAACACTGTTGTGTACATTTATTGACGAAGATAGACTCAGTAATTTTGATTCAATATTTGATGCAGTTGCGTCTACATTACGTTATCCAGAGACTGCCATGGAATTTTGGAAAGATCGTGATGAAGATGGTGGTCTATGGCCATTCTTTCATCGTGCAGTTTCTATATTTCCATATCGGTTTGAACCATTCACTAGTATATCCATTGGATTGGCCAATGCCTCGACTTTAAGTGCTCAAAAAATCGCTGCAAAACTAGAGAATCTTAATTCTATAACATTGGAAGTACCCAGACAACGGCACAATTTTACAGGCGCCAACAATCCGAGCTCTAGAATGTTATATCGTCCCTATGAACGTGAATGCATAATCCACCGCAATGAATTCGCCATTCCTGAGAATTGTGAAAAAATTGAATTGGAAAATAATTCAAACGATACAGATGTAATTATGTGGCGTGTTAAATCACGATTTGGTGATGCGTTTCATCATAAAATTGAACAACTTTTTGCACATGCTGGTAGTGGAATAATGAACGTCAGTGATATTCAGAGTAATTTGCCAGAACATGTTGCATTAGGTTTTGCATTATTAGAAGCTCTATTAGCTGCGAATATTGCAATTCCACCGGGCATGGTGATCCCAACGGAATTAAGTCTTGAAGTTATTAATCGTTTTTCATATCCAGTATTACCACGTAGTTTATATCGAGTTGTTGCTGCGTGTTTTCGTGTAACTTCAAAACTTGTGCTGAAATATCCCGAAGAAGTTTTTACGCGTATGAGCATGGGTGTTTATCCAAAATTTAATGATTGCTATCAGGATGCAAAAGAATTGGCACGCGCTGTATCATTTGATGGTGGACTTGTTGCTTCCTGGTTATCTGGCATTGAAACAATAGAACATCGCTATCCAATTTTGAGTGCTTATTTGGATACATTATACAATTATTTAGTGTCAAAACACAGCGAAGATGCAATGCACAATGTGGAAATACCTGGGATGGTATTTCTTCTTCAAGGGGTTTTACCAAAACTGGATTCGTGGTACTTTTCCTCAGAAACTGAACGGATTGAATTGTGGCTAAAAGCAATGTTTTGTATCCATCATGCGCTAGATGCAAAATTATCAACTAATGAACCAAGAAAGCAGCTTCAGTTAGTCGTTGCTTATAGTCTTCTCTATTTAGAGCCAAGACATGCGCTGTTGAAGCTAGTTAGAACTGGTGAGAGAACATTGAGAAATAAAATGATAAACGAAACCGATTGGATAAGTGGAAAGGGATTCAAAATAATTGAAAGTGTTCGTTTAGCACTTTCATTAGTAAATAGACTTTTAATGTTCAGAAAAGGTTTAGGATTAAATGATGACGAACGATCACCTTTAGAAGTTGCTCTATACACTTCGCCATCGTTGCCAAATGCTCTTCTTATAGTACCAACTATAGTAAATTATTTGTACGTTGAATTTAGCCCATCTTTGCAAGCGATGGCGGTGAGCTTATTAAAAAAATTTGCTCAAGGTTTCTCCATGTCATTATTAGTTTGTATGGGAATGGATGGTACGTCAATTCGTGGTACTTTTGCTTCACGGCTAATGTCTCCGACGTGTTCGGTGAAAGTTAAAGTTGCTATATTAGAATTGGTGGCAGTGTGCCTTGAACGACAACCTGGACTTATTGAGGCACTTTTCAATATTATGCATCAGGCAGAACAAAAACGGATTTTTCCACGACCAGCTGATCAATTTTTAACGGAAGGATGCAGTCAATTTTTGGATCTCTACTTAAAAAGAATATTTGAAGAAAAGGAAATTGTTTATGACAGGCTCTATGATAATACAATGAATCTTTTACGTGCAATGTGGTATAATCGTAATACCATTCTCGTAAATTATTTTCGAAAACGTGACAATTTTTGGAGTCAACTTTTTGCCCCTTTTTTCCGACCATTCGTCAAGGGTTCACGTGGATATTCTCATTTAATTGATATTGCAACGCTGGAATTATTTGAATCATCGCCACCATCAATGCCCGAGGATGATTTTACAAAGAACTTGGAAAAATTGTTGCATACAGATAATCATTGGGAGTGTATAATTGAATATATTCTCGGTAATGTACCACATCCCGAAACTTCATCTGACGCTGAATGCACAGATAAAACTAATGAGGATGAATGTGAAGCCCCTAATCCTATTGAAGCGCCTTTATATGAAGCAAATATTGAAGCATGGTATCACTTTATTGTTATATTAACAGATACAAAAATTTCTAGTAGATTAATGACAAAAATGGAGCCATCGAGAGTTCAATTTATGACACGATTGACATTAGAGTCACTATCTGTTAGAGTTAAACGAATCAACAATTTCAGTGACGCAAGAATTACAATGTTACTTGCTTCATTGGCACTTCGGTGTATATCAACTTGGAAAATGAAATGTGTGAATGAAGCACCAGCTTTTGTATTAAAAATTGTTCAACTTATGGCGGATACATTCCATTCTTATCAGAGTTTTGGTCCTGCGCTTCGTCGAACATTGGTTTCACTGCTACTTGGTTGTGTTCAATTAGTGAAAAGTACATTGGTAGACGACCGAGCAAGTTTTGAATATCTTTTGGTACACGCATGCATGCTATCCGGCACGGAATTACAAAAACTTCGTGACGCAATGAATAAAACAAAAGATGTTCAGGCTGCTACTGGAAACACCAAGCATCTTTCTCAAGAGGAACATAGTGCAAAACTTCCATTAAATCGTACTAAATTGTCGGAGGAATGCACACCAGCCACTTTAACAATATGTATGGTCACACAATTATTACGATGTAATTCACAAAAACAATCATCAAAATTTGGTTGTCGAACAGCATGTCTTCATCTGCGTCAAATGATCCCAGAACTTATGAACTGTTTAGGCGACAGTCTTCAAAAATATCACTATATGAGTTTTAGCAGAGCGGCATTAGAATTATTGGGAACAATTATACGTTCGCCATATTACAATCCATCACCACACCCTATCGATGATGAAGAGGCACTTGCTAAACTATTATTGGGATTTATTCCACCTGCTGCCATTGATCATAGCATGATCAATTCTCTTTATAATGATCGAGCAAGTCAAGATGAATGGCGATGTCAAGATTGGTGGATGGTTTATGCACTTGGCATAGAATTTATTACGGGAATGGTGATAAGTGATCTAAATATCAGTGATCAAACGCCTTGTCCGCCCACTCATGTATCACCGATAATTCTATTTCTTGGTTCGCACGAACATGAATTAACTGAAGTGGCAACTCTATTGCGGCACACAGCAGATTTAGTGGCAATCGAACTTGTCCAATCACTCGTGGCTTTAATATCAGCATTAACTATGCGTTCAACCATATGGGAAATGATCCAACCAAGTGTACGTGAAGGTCTGATGAAATGTATGTATTTGATTTATGACAGTACAGTAAATTTATTGTTACGTCCGAGAATATTGAAATTCATCATTGACGGTGTGAGTGTGGAAAGCGCTGAAGAGTTACATTGGTGCGATGAAAAATTACCAAGCAATGAATTAAAATTGCTTGTAAACAAACTTATTGTGATTAACTGGTGGTGTACCCAATGCTTTGTTCGTTTTTCCCCGCGATTAAATGCATTAGTAGACACAATATACACACAAGATTTTTGGCATACACCTCTAGCAGAGATGAACTTTGGACCGCCACAAATGTCCATGAGTTCTGGTCCAAGTTTAACGTATGGTACGATCATAAGCTCAACGCAACTTTTTACCCAAGCATTAAATTCACAAGTATCGACAAATTCGTCATTAATTGGCACGAGTAATCAGGGAGCTCCATCAAAAGACGGAATGGATTCGGCGAAACGTGAATGGGAGCGCGCAACACCTGAACATCCAAGAAAAATTCATCCAAAAGATCTGCGACGTATTTTTCATGTTCCTCGACCCACACAGATGCATAGCGATCTTTCAGGATCAGTTTTGGGTCCACAATTGCTTGGTAACCCCCGTCTTCTACGACGTCCTTACGATCCGCTTATTTGTGAAAATACAATACTTTCTAGAGCAACATCATTAACTCATTATAGTGGAAGACTTGCTACAAAAAATGGGACACAAACAACACCAAGTGGAAATAGTGGACAATCAATTCGTACCGATGCCAATCCGTGGTTTGATTCAATGAACGAAAATAATTCAAGACTCGCACTTGAAGTCAATCTGGTTCTTGTTCTTTGTCAAACACTTGAGGGTGTAAAAAGTCCACGACTCGCATTGAGAGATCGACAATTAATTGCTCGTGAAACTGCAAATGAAATTGGTCTTTTCTTTGATTTTCTTGAGCAACGTGCATCGGAACTCAGCGAATGGGAAATTGAAGGTGCTTCAATTAGCGTTGGAAACAATGGAATATCAGTGAAAGCTGTGAAGCCACCAATTAATGGACATTTTGGAATACCAATGAGCGCGAGACTTCAAGACAAGAGTACAATTAATAAAACGCCTGTTGGTGTAATTGATCATGATCCTGGCGAAGGCACCTCGCGACAATCCATATCAGAACGAATCGAACAACGTTTAGATGATGAAATTATTACGATCGGATGTTTCGAGCCAGCAATAGCTGATGTGAGATTTTTATCGCTACTTGGTAAACTTTTTAAATCAATGTTGGAAACATTAGATTCCGCACAATATGGATGATCCACAATTTTTACTTGCTATTCTATTTAAAAATTGTATTTTCTTTTTGTACATCATTAATTAAATTGCTGTCAATAAAAGGATTGTTTGATATTAAAAGGAAAACGTTTTTGATTTTGTTTTTTAAAATTCATTTTAAACAGTTAGCTCGTTTTAACTTAACGTGCTAGACGTAATTCTCTATATTATCCTATTCTTTCTTTCATATTTTTTTTTTTTCTTTACGATACAGTAGAAAAATATAATTCCGAAGTGCTAAAGAATATTATATGCCTTAATGCTTTCACAATTTGAGAGGCTTATCTATTCTTAATCATGATGGTAGTAGAATTATTAATAGAGTTGTAATAATTATTCTAGGAATAGGATTTATAACAATAATCATAATTGTGGGTGAGGATGTGGATTGAATGATGAAAATGATTTTTAAGTGGTGAAAATGATTGTGAGAACGATGATTGTGAATAAACAATGGCAACGGATAAGAGGTAATGATGAATCCACAATGAGAAATTGCTCAACAACTTCAACGAGGAATAATATGATAAATGCTAAGGCGGTAAATGGGTTAAAACATTATCGGACATTGGTGAATAATCATGGGTAGTTGATTCAAGATTTTGTGAGGTGATTGGAGAGGAATTTATTTGTGCCATGGTTGATGAAACGGACAATGATGTTGAGGATGAGGTGGGTGGTGTTGAAGAGGATGAAGATGAAGGAATTAACAGAGGTGGTGGCGGCGGCGGTGGAGGCGCAAGCGGGGGTAATAACGACGATGGCGGTGACGTTATTGTGGTTGATGCAGCTTCAGTGTTACTGAGTTCACCTAGAGGATCCTCACTCATTGCGCCGTCCCATGATTCAGTGGATTTGCCACTTTCACTATGATTATTTGCCATATTGACGGCGGTCCGTTGTCGTTTAGCATCACCATGAATTAGACAATTAACATTAGGCGAGCTGCTGCGATCGCGCACGCCTTCCTGCTCCTCCAGGAATCGGTCCATATAGTCTCTGCTTGCAATCCGATATAAGTAACTCAGTCAATATACGGCATTTTAAATTGGCAATAAGATTGTATTTTGTCTTATTTAATTTTTTTTTTTCATTCGGCAAAAATACTCACGTGATACCCGGATGAAGTGCATATTTTTTCTTTTCTAATCGTGCTTTGTAGGTAAAAATATCGTGCCTCTCAGTCTTCTTCCATAGATAATAAAATTGTACAAGTTCACCAACGGATCGCGTCCTTACCTGAATAATTTCATTATTTTTTTCATTCAACATAAACGACAATCATTAATTCAAACAGATAATAAAATGAATTTTTTTTTCTTTCTTAATTTCCACTGACCTTATTTTTTTGAATTAGATGAAAATCTTTGCCATAAGTTCTCAAGCCCGATTCGAAATTATGACATTCCTCCTCTGACCACAAACTTATTGCATCCGTTGGTGGTAAAACATTCATCCTACGTCGTCTAAGTGCTTCCTCCAAATTATAACCACATTGTAGTAGCAGGTACAACGCTTGTTCATCATCGCGAACATGATTACCAGCAGGTAGAGAATTACTTTTAGTTGTGTGTAACTGAGCGCGATCTAAAAACTCTTCAGTTTCGCCTTCAGGTATAAAGGTGGGATTCCAAAGTATTTTATCTTCATTTTCGTAAGGCAAAGCATCATCGTATCGACACAAGCCCTCAGGAATTGTAGCTTGATAATCACTACCAACCATTATTGTTTTTTTCCACTCTTCCTCATCGGGACTGTAATCGCAATCGTCATCTTCCTCTTCACTCTGAGGACGTGAAACACTTCTAAGAAGTCTAGACGAACCTCCGCCAACATTTCCACTGCCAACATTATTGACGCCAGCCTCACCAGTCACACCTGCATCTTCATCGTCGTCCTCATCATCATCATCATCATCGTCATCTTCATCTTCATCACCACCAGGTCTACCACTAACATTGATTCCTTCGCCATCAGCGCCAACATTTCGTGTATTATTTCCTCCACCGCTACCTGCTTCTCCACTAGCTGGATTATCCGCATTATTGCCACCATATAATCCACCTATTCTATCATTGCCGACTCCACTGTATGACATATCAAAAACATCGCCGTCCCTGCGTCGATCTCCACTTGCTCGCGACTGATGTGTGTTGGACGATTTAACGCCAGCATCAGCAGTCATACTTTCAGCTGCTTTTTTTCTAACCATTTCAGCGTAAAATTGTCGTAGACTCGGTTGCGATTTACTTCCGACTTTTCGTCGTCCCGTACCATCCTCATCATCATCTTCATCGTCATCATCATCCTCACCATCGTCTTCATCATCGTCTTCCTCTTCTTCATCCTCAAAATCATCAGGATCATTTTCACCAACTCTTTCAGCTGGATTAACGTTTGATTCAGGTTCTCCACCATCACGAATCAGTACCAGCTGATCAGAACTATTTGAATTCTCCGTTGAGGTATGACTATACCCGTATTTTGCCAATAACTCTTTTAGTGGCATATCTCCTTCCTTTAAAAAATGGCATTAATAATTTAAATTAGTTTCAATTAGCTATTGGCATATGACTCGGAAATTTAATATGATAATGTTATTTACTTTTTGTAAATTTGAAAGCTCATTGTGCGAATCTTCACTTCCCTCCATTGCTTCTTCCTCGTCTAAAGTTCTCTCATCATCAAAATCGTTTACAATTAAATCTGATGTAGGACCCATATTGTAAGTACGTTCTGATCTGCAATGAGTGAAACATTTTTTTAAATATTACATCAAGTTATCATATCCTAATTATAAAATTTGTCTATATAGTTATTCCACTAATACAATGATATACCTTCTTGAGCATCCATTCCCTGTCATTCGTCGTGTCAGTGTCCTGCCAACATTGCCAGCACCAGCACCGCTGGAGGCAGCTGTTCTTGCTGTCCTGGAATCTTGCAGCATCTCGTTGTTGACAACAAACCAGAGCGTCAGTGAAGAGCAGCTGTTTGTCAACCACAAACATAGCAAAACTTCGTATCAAATTCACAACACTGCAGTGTCGTAGTACACTTGACGTTTCGTTGGATAGACAATGTCTTTATTTATTTACTTTTTATTTTTTTAATAATTTCATACACAAATCATACAGCTTTAAAAATTATTTTCTCAATTAAATAGCATTGTTATGAATTCAATAAAATAATATTTTTTTTCCTCTCTTTTACTTACTATGTATCATTATCGCGCGAAGAACGCTAGTTGCATCGATTCATCGCGCTTCCTTCAGTTCTGACGACGAAAATCATTGATAAACAATACACATAGAGAGATAATACATCTTTTTTTTTAGTTTTAAAGTATCTCCGCCGAGCGCTCTGACAGTCTTTCTACAATCATCCAATCAGAAAATTTCATAAAATGATACAACCAATCAATGCTTTCTTTTTCTCTATACATAATATGTATATACATATCATCTTCTTTGATTTTATAGATGGCATCACTGTTCACAATCTATAAATATATATATAAATTAGGCTCGCTCAAACTACAGTAGGTTATTCATTTGAGTTGGCATTTAGCACATATTCACCACCTATAGAGGGCATTAGTTTGAAAAAAAAAATATATCGCGTGCCTGAGGCCTGAGCCTGACCGGGAGAAGAAAAATATGTGCGACGCGCGAGCGAGGTGAGAAAAAATAAAAAAAAAAAACTAATGAAGAGTTCGTGCTTCCTTTTTAGATTCATCGATTGTGAAACCTTGAAAAAATAAAGGCAAGATTGTTGAGGTTATTATACTGATCAAAATGAATGAATGAATGAATGAATGGATAAATATTCCATAGTCGTGTATATGTACTTGTAATCTAAATTGTTGTTTTTTTTTTTATATTCTTTTTTTTATTATTATCCAGTTCATGCACCCACAGATGTTATGTTTGTGAAAAATTGTATATACAGAATTGTATTTAACCAATGAAAAGTTATATTTTTGGTAATTCAGTAATGAATATACAGATTGTGATTGTTGAATGTTGAGTAAAAGTTACTAGAAAACGAATTATTCATTCCAGCTGCTTCACGTTATAGGTTAATCTAAATATTATACGTTTCATATAAATTATAAGATGCGGATAATTAGAATGTTTGTTTGAATGAATTGTTGAAGGATTTTTTTTATGCTGTGTTTTATAATTATTGCATTATTTGGTATATTTGGTGAAAAGTATATGAGTCAGGGTTGCTGATTTCAGTTTTATGTGTCATGCTACAACTATCCGAAAAAAAAAATTGATATTTAATATTACGATATGTGTCATTGAATATTCATTTTTGTGTGTAAAATGAAAGAATTTTATAATAAGCAGGAAGGAGTTTTATTATTTTTTTTTGTCTGCGCTTTATTTTGAAACTGTTATTTATTCAATATTATTTACATATCTTCTGATGTTTATTTATTTTTATTTTGTTGAATTTATTACAGATTGTTCAGGAAAACGAAAAGATAAATGTAAATATTATTGTAATTTTATTTTGTAGATTTACATCATTCAAGGATTGAGAGCACTTCTTACTTCTGTAAAAAGTTGTAGGTCATGCAGACCACTTGTAGAGTAATGTGATGAATAGTTGTGAGAACTCTAACGACAGCACAAAGCTACAGGGATCTGCAAGCTCTGAGCTTTGGGGAGAGTCAACGAGCAATATTATTAATAAGAGCGAGACATTGGATAAATTGGAAAAGAAAAGCAAAACTGATCGTGTTGAAAGCGAAACATCATCATCGAACGCTAAAGATTTTGGTGTACCAAAAAATACCTTAGTAATTTGTGCAACGAATTCGAGTAATCATACAGAAAACGATAGTGTTCCTTCTATTACACAAAAAACTAGTGGCAATACTGCCCGCAATGAATTTCGAATGGCTCGTGGAAACAACAATGGTGAACGAAATCGTGGAAATACGCGTGGACGAACATTTAAAAAGAATCAAAATGATCGAGATTCAAATTCCGAAGGAAGCTATCGTTCGACAACGCGACAAAAATTTCAAGAATCGCTGAAAAATCAAGACAATTCTCAGAACAAATATTATGATGACAAGAAATTAAATGGTAAGAAGAAAATGAATGAAAAAATATAAATATATAAATAATATTGTCTATGAGATAATTTATAAAATATTTCATTGATATTCACAGATGAATCGAGAGTACCTAAAGTTCTGAGGCGATTGGTACGAGAAGATGATGATGATCAATTTTTAACTCTGTCGAAACAAGTTCTGGAGAGTCTCATGGCACCAGAAAATCATTCATCAATATTACTCAATTGGATACCAATTTGCGAATATCTGCTTGATTCTTTACATGTCGGAATAGATACAGAAGCACAACAACAAATTGCCAAATGTTTTGCGTGCGTTGGTTATAATGTTAATCAGCATTTCGAAAGGTCAGTAGCATAAAAATTTTAATAATTAATATTTTATTCTCACGAGCACTGAATTGCTATATTAATCTAAATAATTAATTTTTCTAAGATACTTGGAATGGATATTCGGTAAATATTCGATTGAACGGAGTGATGAAGTCAAATGTGTGTTAATGACATCAGTGGGCGAAACAGTAAAAATGGATGTGGAAACCCAAAAATTAAAAGCATTTTATTCTATGGTAAATATGCCAATTTAATTTTTAATCTAAATTATCTCTAATCTATGATACAAATTTTAGTATACATAAATTACTTAATTATTCGATTAATATTTAATAACTAGGAGAAGAAATCGTATTTGTAGTAGTGTCTGTGTTTCAGACAATAATGTCCCGATTACAATCGACGTTAGAGAACGTCGACAGACCAGATTTACTTATGGCAACAGTAGACGCTATTCTTTGCGTTATCGACTTATATCCAGAGACATTCTCCGATTATTTTCGTGATGTTGTCGATATCTTAGTTGGTTGGCACATCGATTTCACTCAAACTAAATCAGTGATCGCTTATGCAAGTCGAAGTTTGCAAAGACTTCACACATTTTGGATTGCAGATATTCAATTTACATTAACATTATTGAGTCAATTCCTCGAAGATATGGAAGGTTATGATCAGGACTTGGCATCGCCATCAACAGGAAGAATTTCGCCAGGAGACGAACCAACACCGAGCTCAAGAGAATGTACCCTCAGAATAACCGCTCTCATCTCTGTATTTAATACCGTTGTTAAAAGCGTCGCAGAACATCTTGATCCAAATTTAAATCCAATTGTCCAATGGGATTTCCTTATTGATTGTCTGACTAAAATGCTCAGCAGTGTTATAAAAGTTATTGAAGTGAATGAACGCAAAGGACAGTGTAATGAAACGCAGAAAAGAGATCGTGAATTTACAGCTGATTATATAAAAAATTTAAAATTGTCTCAAAAAAATATTGATTCTCTTATGCGTAATATTAATCATGAGGGTGGTTTTAATCCCCGCCATTTAATGAAACAAATAAAATCTATGAATGCAAGGAAGAAAAGAGAAGATAAAAAAAATGCAACAACCGACAGTTCTGTTGCAATCGATAAATGTAAAGAAGAGGTTTTGATCAATTTATTCAAGTCAATGGAATTACAAAAAGGAAAAAATAAACAGCTCGATGTTTTGGGTGTGAAAGAAGAATTAATAATTGTAGCAAATGAATGTGCATATCATCTTCTAACACGTCTTCAAACACACGTTACGAGAAATCATGAATTACTTTATAAATTTATTGATCTTCAATTGAGTAAAGCCAATGATTTTCTTGATGACACTATTATATCAATGCTCAATATAATCTCAAAGGTGATCAAAGAAGTTTCGGCAAATTTACCTTTTGAAATAGTGCACAAACTTCTTGGTGAGGAATCAATTCTGCTCAAACTTCGATTTAGAAATTCAATTTCAATACAAAACTCCACTTTGGTGGTGTATCACAGTCTTCTTGGATTAAAAAATATACCACTTTTACAGGAGGCATATCGATATGTGCTCAGTGACTTGGAAATTGCTTATAAATTAATAATTACTAACTTTGATGGTTTAGTTACGAACAATCCACTCACTAAATTAAATTATGAACGGAAAAATGCAGAATTAATTGTTGTTTTTCTTTTGCGAGCCCTCTCAGACTTGGCAAATGCTAGCAATTCTATAATCGGTATGTGGGCACTCAAACCAAGTATTCTCGAGTTATTAGCAATAAAAATGCGACCATATGATCCAGATCTATCACGCAACAATCCACTACTTCAGTATTGTATTTTACATTTGCTTTACGCTCATTGCTCACGATACAATCACTTTGTTCCGAGTTCAAGTCTCATAACCGGAACAACTTTATGTCATCCAATTGATATATTTTCGAGTGCACGTGAAGTTCCAACGGCTTCGCCGACAAGTGGTCATCTGTCAACCATTTTAAATCTAATTGGAAAATGTTTTGCAATGAATACACCAGAGCGAGTAATTTTATTGCTCTCAAACTGGATTAAAGAAATTTATACACAAGCTGAAAATTATATTAACATTCTGAAAGAGACAGAAGAATGTAAAATGATAATATCAAGTTTATTAACACGTGGGGCAACGACAAATCACAAAATTGCATCGGCAATTTGTAACAATCTCGCTATTCTCATCGGCGACAAAAAAGTTGTTTGGCCAGAGTCAGTGTATATGGGTATCATTGATATTGCAATTTTACATCTTACCTCTTACAACGAAGATATCAGAAAACAATATGGAAATCTTTTGATTAAAGTACCAATTAATTTTGTAATACCACGAATTAACAAGCAATATCTTCAATCAGAAACGAAAAAATTGCGTGCTATTGATAATTATTCCACTGAATCTCTCGTTGTGGCTCAACGGTTACACATGCGAGGTCATCAGAATGACGGTAATAGTACATCAAATACAACTAATATTCACACTGCATGTGCTGAAATGCAGTCACAACATTTCCGAACTTATATGGCATTTTTATTACAAGATTTTGATTTTGATGTTTTTTCCCTGTTGGAAATATTCACTCTATGTTGGCCAACAATATCTGAAAATAAAATAATGGTAAAATTGTACGAATTAGGATTAAAAAATCGATCGTTTTTATTTTTCTGGAGTGGAATTGAAGCAGCACAACATTGTGTAATGAATAAATTGCGTACACCCTTGGGCAAACCTCAAGAAACTTTTACAACTATTGAGGGAGCACTGAAAACTCTCGCACGTGACATAACATCCAGACCTGCAGTAACAAAACATGATGAACGTGGTTTAGATCATTCGCTTCATGAACATACAAGAGTACGGTTATTTATTGAATTTTTGGAACATTTGGAACGAGTAATTCATAACGCAGCAGAGGGATGTGCAGTTGCATTAGCTCCTTTACCTAAACCAGTAAGAACATTTTTTCATACAAATAAATCAACGTGTCGAGAGTGGTTGAATCGTATCCGTTTGGCTTTGTGTGTGGTATCTTTACATGCGGGATTAGCAACTAATGCTTTGAGAAATGGTCAAAAACTTTTGGAAGAGTTGAATGACGCCGACATGAGACAAGGTCCAGAATTCGAGAGAGCCGCCCTTTGTACTGCTCAAGCATTAGTTATGTTGGGTGAAACTGAAGCACTTCAGGGTCTTTATATATACGCCAAAGAGCGCGACAGAAAATTTCCATGGTTAAAGGCAGCAATGGAGGAGGCCGCTGGGCGCTATGAAAGTGCTGCTGACAGTTACAGACTCTTCATTGAAGATCATTCATGCACGAAAACTGAAGATGTAGAATCAGAAATGAAAACAGAGGCGTCTAAAATTGATGGTGACACTCAAGTTGCGGCGTTTGTTATGCAACGTATAGCGAAATGTTATTCGGCAGTTGGTGATTGGGAACAGTTGAATGATTGGAAAATTCGTGAGACCCAAATACTTGAAATGGAAAGTAATACGGCATTGAGAAAACAAATTCATGGAAATTTTAGTGCACAACAAGCTAAATGTTTAAAAGATTTCGAAGCAGGCCTAGTGTCAACAGTTGATGAATTATCAGATTGGTCATTATTAGACGAAAAAGCTACCACAAATTGGAGTTGTTCAAAAACTATTGGCGAGTGTTCAAACACATTGACTAATGTAGCTCTAAAAATGTATGCAGGATGTTATTATAAAGATTCCTGCCAAAAGATGGTTGAATTTTGTAAGCGGGTAGCAGTGAGAACAGTCGAGGAGGGTTTGAGAAATATGCCATCTGAATATCTCAGCGAATCGATATTAATTCAATATTGTACGCATGGTCTTGCAGATTTACTTTCTGATAAAAAAGTTGATGTCTTTGATTTGTACCAATTGAATAAGATGAAGAATTTAGATTCAAATACAATGAGCCAAATTTTATGGTGGTCAGAATACTTTGCTAGATTTTCTGTCAATAAATCATGGGATAATCAATTTATCACGGATCAGGTTGCTAGTTTGAGGCTGGATGTGGCTAAATGTGCACGTAAAGAGGGTAATTTTAAATTAGCTAAACGTCAAATTGCTAAATATTTTATTAAAAATCATCTTGTGGCGTTGGATACTGCTTCACATCAAAACTTGGACGAGTATAAATTTTCTGATATAACTGCAAGTGTCCTAAATAAGCCTATAATAATAGATTGGACAAAAAATAATATGCGTGCGTTTAGAGAAATGTCAAAATTACTGTATAATATGGAATTGGTTGATGATGCAGTGAAAGTTTGCAGTATTACAGCACTTGGAATATCTAAGGCAATCGTGGGGTCTAATGAGGATTCAACAGAGCTTCGTGAAACTGGATCTAAATTAATGCTAACATTAGGAAAATGGATTCAACAGCAAGAAATTATTATCGCTGATAATAGTCAGTTGAGAGAATTGTTGGGATTTGAAGCAATTCTCAATGGCGGATTAAAGGATGAAACATTTGGGAAAACCACAGAATTGATACCATATTCAGATATTGTTATTGGTAAACTGATGCGATTGGGAGTTAGTCAATGTCCAGAATTATCAGCTGCGTGGTCTAATTTTGCTGGTTGGTGTTATAAATGGGGACGAAAAATTGTTGATAATTCACTTACAGGACAATTGACTGAAAATGATGTGAGTAAAATTCGTACACTTTTACCAATTGAAATTCTTGATTCAGATTTAAATGTAATATTGGCAATTCTTAATCAAAATGAAAGTATCCCCGAAGATGAAGGTGATATTGAAATAAATAATGTAAATACTTCGGATATTGAGAATCAATTGCGTCAAGTGCCAATATTAATGCACGCGAGTAATGATCAATTGACAATGCTTGTTGACATTTGGAGACAAGCACAAAAACGTATATATTCTTATTACGAACTTGCAGCTAATGCTTATTTCAAATTTCTCGAATTGGCAAACAGTGAATCCAATGATTGCGCCACAATCACTGCTACCTTACGACTATTGCGACTTATCGTCAAACACGCATTGGAATTACAGAATGTTCTTGAGACTGGATTGTCTACTACACCAACTCGACCATGGAAAGAAATAATACCACAATTATTTTCACGATTAAGTCATCCAGAATCTTATGTACGTACGCGAGTATCGGAGTTATTGTGTAGAGTTGCAGAAAATAGTCCACATTTAATTACATTTCCAACTGTGGTAGGCGCAGTATCTGATCATCGTACAGACTTTAATGAGCTTCCGGCTCGATATGAAAGAAATGATAATTCACCAAATGATTTTGATTTCGATGAGGACGACGTTGATCCTACTACAACAACAACAACTTCAAGTGGCGAACATGACTCTCATGATGATGAACACAAATGTTTTATGGATGCATGTTTTGCTCAATTGGCTGATTGTCTCTCGAATGGCATTCAAGATTCCGTCAATCATGTTAAAATACTTGTGAAAGAATTACGAAGAATAACGCTGCTTTGGGATGAACTTTGGCTTGCTACATTCTGTCAACATCATAGTGAAATATCAAAAAAATTCGAGCAATTAGAAATTGAGATTCAGAAAGTTCAAGATAACATGCGATTGACTAATGAAAATAAAGAAAAACTTATAGTAGAAAAGTATCGAATTATTCTTAAGCCAATAGTATTTATAATGGAGAATTTATTGGCAATAACAACAGTACCACCTGAGACACCACATGAAAAACATTTTCAAGAGAAATTCGGGCCATGTATTGAAGAAGTAATACGAAGAATGAAAAATCCGAAAAATGCCGCGAAACCACAACATGTATCGACACTTCTCAAACAACTTGAGGCAAAATTAGCTCAGAGAATAAATAAACGCAGTACATATTCACTCTCAATGGCAGATATTAGTCCAGTATTGGCTAATATGAAGGACACATGTATTGCAATGCCAGGCGTTTTTGCAATAGATAAAAATAAAATAATTACAATACAATCTGTTGATAATAATGTTCAAATACTTCCAACAAAAACCAAGCCTAAAAAATTAATTTTCCATGGATCAGATGGTCATGTATACACATATTTATTCAAAGGACTTGAAGATTTACATTTAGATGAAAGAATAATGCAATTTCTCAGTATTTGTAATACTATGATGTCAAAGAACAATGATACTAAACGAGTTTATCGTGCTCGGCACTATTCCGTGATACCATTAGGTCCAAGGTCTGGTTTAATTCAATGGGTGGACGGTGTTACTCCTCTATTTGCTCTCTACAAACGATGGCAGCAGCGTGAAAGTGCGATGATGGGTACACGAGGTGCAGGTGGAAATTCAGCAACAATATTACGTCCACCCGAACTTTTCTATAATAAACTTGCGCCACTACTCAAAGAACGTGGTATTCCTCTGGAAAATAGAAAAGAATGGCCACTACCTATACTAAAACAAGTCCTCTCTGAATTAATGGCAGAAACACCAAAGGATTTATTGGCTAAAGAAATATGGTGTAATAGCATAAATGCTGGTAACTGGTGGCAAGCAACAAAAAATTATTCTTATTCAGTAGCAGTAATGTCAATTATTGGTTACATCATTGGCTTGGGTGATCGGCATTTGGACAATGTCCTGGTAGACTTAACAACTGGTGAAGTTGTGCACATTGATTACAATGTTTGTTTTGAAAAAGGAAAAACTCTTCGCGTGCCGGAAAAAGTTCCTTTCAGAATGACGCCAAATATTAAAACAGCACTTGGTGTCACTGGCGTTGAAGGAATATTCCGGTTGGCTTGCGAACATACTTTACGAGTGATGCGTCGTGGTAGAGAAACCCTTCTCACGTTGTTGGAGGCATTTGTGTACGATCCATTGGTTGATTGGCGTGCTGGTGCTGAAAATAGTATTGCGAGTTATGGAGCATGTCAGGCAAGAGCACGATGTACAGGTATTGGAAGAAAACAATTAGAACGTGAGCTTACAAAAGCAATGTTTGCCGTGAGAATTGTTGAAATGCAAGCAGACTGGATATCTAATCGAGATTTAATTGTATTGACTTTGACAAAATTGTCGCAACTATTAGCTTTATGGCTAGGTACATTTGAAAATGTACGTCAATGTCAGGATTTATTGCAAGATCGTCACCAACAATTGGGATTAGTGAAGGAAGCGCAGGCAATTGGTAAAAGTCATTCATTATATTCAGTAATAAAACGATATAATACATTCAAAAGAGCGCGAGATGTACATGAAAAAGCAAAAGCCGGGCTTAGAGAAAAAATTGAAGAGTGCGACAAACAAATAAATATGCACAATATTGCATTAACTGCAGTGCGTGGACCACAACTGCCACGATGGTTAACTGAATTTGGAAAATCTCCAACTGCACGTGAAGATCATATGGTGTTTGATTTGGTAAAAGAATTCTTACAAAATGCCGGACAAAATCAAATGATTATCCAATGTGAACAATCAGAAAATGACTTGACACAATTGGCATCTCAGGAGGCACTGTTAATTCGCACTTGTCTCGATTTATTAAGTCAATATTCAGCGATTTGTAGTTTATATCCATTAAGCTCTATGGCACAACATCGTTCTGTGGTGTATCATACCTTGGCCAATAAATTATTAACAATGGGTACGGTAGAAGCATGCCATGAAATAATGGCACAATTTGAAAGTAAATTTGAACTAATGGCGGTTAACGATCCGCGTGTGCAACAGGCAATTGGCTTTTCCTTTAAACTTCAAACAATTATAAATAGTGTAAATGAGAAATATAAAAAATATTATGAACGAATGGTGGCGGGTGAAGGTTTACCGGAAGCTCAAGCAAGAATTGACAAAACTTACAATGAAATAGTCGCGCAAACAAAAACATTTATCAGACGAGAAAGCGCTGCAGAAAAAGCATTTGAATCTGTGAATATTACTGCACTCTGTGCGTTGAATAAAAGATATCTGATGATGGAAGGTGCAGCTAAATGTGCCGATGAATGTTTGGTGGACTTGACATCACGCGATGGCGATTGGTTTCTCGACGAGATGCGTCTTATGACATCTTTGATTGTTGAATTTACGAGTTTTATACCAATTGATTTACAAGCAATCTCAAATGAATCCCCTGATGAAATATTAATCTCCCGTGCACTTGATTGTCTTAAAAGCGCCGATACAATTTATAAAGGATTGCAGGAGCTCAATTATAACTTCCACATGATTATTTTACCTGAAGCATTGAAAACAATCATCACTGAAGAACCAAGCGTTATGATAATGGTTAATGAACTCGATGAGATTATTCTGTCAATTGGAATGCCATTAAATAAAATTCTTTCGCAATTAGAAATGCATTTGCGATTTACGCTTATGGATATGGAGAGTCCACATGCAATTGTACAATCTCTTGTTGCAAATATACGACTAAGATTTGAGAGTTTGTTGTCAAGATCGTCAGCGATGCGCAATATTAATCATGATTCTGATTCTCTGACACCGGGACAAATGCTACTGATGGGTTTTAATGGACTTTTTGAAAAATTACAAGTCGAGGGAAATGCTCTTGTTTCTATGTTAAGTTCACTGGATATTCCCATGAGTTGGAAAAAAATTGATCAAATAAGAGAAGCTAAAGAAATCGCTGTACCAATATTTCACGAAGCTGCTCGTCGTGTTTTTGATGATATTTTTTTGATAAAACGATTACAAACAATTAGAGAATTTTTCGCAATGTGTCGTAATATTTCCAGTGCATTTAGAGGCAACATTGGATCAACGACAATTTATGATGATGAGGAATTGAATAAACCAGTAAAAATATTTACTGCAGATTATGTTACACGACAATTACTTGGTGTAACTTCACAGACGCTCGCCATCACTATTTGTCTGTTGATGCAACGTGTGGGATTAAACGTCAGTGGAGAAATTGAACAACGAGACATTGGTGCAGAGAGTAAAGTATCAATTGAGGAATTATGTAGAAAAATGGTTGATACATGTTTGAAAAGCGGAGTATTTTCTGGTTCACTTTTGAGTCAAGCGAGTTCAATGATTAATACAATGGAAAATACTTGGAGGAGGAAAGTAAGTGCTAGAATGACACAGCAAAGTGTAGAAATATCGAGAGCCACTCTTCAAAGACTTCAGCTGCAATTTACTGCTCATCATTGGTTACACGAGGATAGTTTGTTACTTGCTCGAACAAATTTAAACACCATAAACCCATTAAATCGGCCTACATTTATGTTAGAGTTACGCAAGACTGCAACGACACTCACTGGTTTGCAATCTCGTGTTTCTGAAGCCCGAGATCAACAGCAAAATTTAGTTTCGAGCGTTGATCAACGCTTAAAATGGGCAGCTGGAGCTAATCCAGCGTTAGGTGAAGTAATGGCAGCATTTGACAATGCTGTTCTTGCATCTAATGAAAAGCTTACACATCAACGAAATTTAGCACTCATTGTTGGCAGTACGTGCAATTCTATTCTTCATTATGAAGCTCTGAGAACGAAAACATCTGAGAGTATAACACATGACGCTAATTTTATTAAGTTAATGAAACAATGGGAAGAAAGTTGTGTGTTACGTACTAATTTATTGGTGAATGTTTCTGTAATTGAAGAAAGTCTTGTTGAACTTTTACAATTGGATAATGATATTGATGCGAATTGGTTGAGACGTGCCGAAGAAATATTATCAAAAGTAATTATTGATAATCAAAAATCACTCGAGGCATTGCAAAAAATTTGTAGTTTAGATCAAGAACAGGTGACACGCACTGTATGCGATTTGCAAAATATTCTGACTCATCATCATCGTCTAATGACTGATGTTCGTGGTTTACTTAAAACAATGCTGAAGCAGGAAAATATTCCGGGATTACCGAAATTTTTAAATGAATATCAAATGTTTATGGAAAGTATATCGACTGTAGTGAAAGATTTGGATTCGAAAAATTTAGAGCCACTTCGTGTAATTGAAGCAAAAAATGTTTTGGAAATATTAATAGAAAAAGTAACTGCGATATATGATGAATTGTTAGAATTTGGAAATGAATCTGGAAATAATATAAAAACTAAATCAACCGAGGAAACTCTAGCGGCAAAGAAAAGGGCCAAGTTATCGAGACAAGATACGAGCATGTGTCTCAGCCCACGGAAGGGAATTCCATTGGCCAGGGATCCAACCACAGGCAAAGGTATTATCTCCAGTAAATACTTTTAAATATTTTGTTTTTTCCATATTTTCGGATGTAAGAAAAATGCTAATATTTTTTTATTTCACCTTTTCTCATTCAATAGCCGTTCAAGAGAGAAACGTGTACGCCTTGAATGTGTGGCGTCGCGTGCGCATGAAATTGGAAGGTCATGATCCAAATCCATCGCGCAAATACACGACGGCCGAGCAAGTGGAGTATGTGATCCGTGAGGCACAAAGCTCCGACAATTTGGCCCTGTTGTACGAGGGTTGGACACCGTGGGTTTGAACGCGCGGATGTCGGCGCAACCGCGTCGTTTGGTTCGACTCTCATTTAATAATGGTATACTAAAACAACATGTTGGTATTACCAAAATCACCATCGCCCTACTAACCTCGTAGAGGCAAACTACAACGTTTGGCTGAGTATATGGAAATGTTGCATCTTTGCACATTCCATATTTGGAGATAAAAGCCAAATATCACACAGATACGGTCTGCGAATACAACCGTGTGCCCTTAAATGCGTCATGAAATGGGATAAAACTCATTAATAACCTCCATGAAATTGTCTGTTACACATGAGCTTGTTTGCTTGTGTATTGAAAAGTAAATGCATTCTTCGTGCGAGGCAACATTCTCTCTGTTTGGATGTAAAGTTTACAGAGGGGAAACAAAAAAAAAACCAAAATACAAAAAAATTACAATTGGGCACTCTCGCAAATTTAAATTTGATGCGTTTCCTTTTTTTTTTCTTCTAATGAATCGTATAAACTCTCTATTTCTCTGTATTTCCTCCTCACCATTTTATGTATTAATGAATGAAATATTAATTTCTAAAAAATTAATATTTAGCCGATATTGCTTCTGGTATCAAATTTTTTTTTTTATTTATATTTTGCACAAAATGCAATGTATGAATAGGTTACAGTTACATGTAATTAACCACATTTGAAATACAATACTGGAGGATATTGGTTATAGTTGATTAATGTCGAATTATGAAAAAACATCTGATTAATTCTGGATAATGGACGCATTCGTGAAGAATGTGCTCTATGTGTGGCAAGAATGACATTTTTTTTTCTTTTCTCCTTTCTACCTAGGTACTCAGACCTATAATTATAATATTCAATGGATTATATGTGGCATACACAACATAAACTTTTTGTAATTCACTTAAAAATGCGGCGCCAAAAATCCATGCGCATTAGGCATAAAATGACAACATTATTTAAAATCTAAAGCAAATTATTGTAATCATAAATAAATCCAAAATACTAATGTCCCTTTTAATCTGGAATCTGTGATCATGTCAGCAAAAAAAAAAAAAAAAAGAATAAAAAATACAAAGCAATGGTCAAACACAAAAATTTTTATTGTAAATTACTTTTTTGCGACAGCCTTGGCCATTTAATCACAAAAGTAATAGCCATCATAATTATATTTATTTAAATTATTAAAATTATTTGCCTGCTGATATTTCTGTAAATTAAATATTTTCACATCCATCGCCATGATATATAGTATAACTTTATATCACAAAAAAAAATTGCGCTCTATCTTTAATAATTAATTTTATTCGTATAATAAATTCCTATTTGATGGGCGCCGCCAAAGCAATTTACGAATAAAATATTCTTAAATTTACATGACTTGATTATTCATTAACATATAATACATTCCTGGCCATTAAATACATAAACAAATATACATATAAGTAAAAGACATTAATGAAAAAACAGTAATTTTCTCTAATATATTCTACATATTTCTATTTACAAATACCATACGCCTATAAACAAACCCAATACTCAACTTCCATTTTCTCGCACTATTTTCCAACCTAAATAACGAGCAAAATTTTCAAATATAAACATTTTCTCTATCTACTCATTATAAAGCAATAATACCATGATTTAAAATTATAAACATCTCATACATCTGCAAAAAGGCGGACAAACGCATACTGCGTAATTATAATATTGCACTTTATATATCTCTTTTTAAGAGTTGATCAATTTGACTTTTATACATATCCTTCACATCTTCAAGGTCTAATCGAAGTTCTTCAGTTTCTTCAACTTTTTCACCATACATTTGCAACAAAGCATCATACCTCGTTTGGATTTCATTAAGATTAGTATTTAATGCCTCAACTTCAGTCAATTTATTACTAAGTTCTTCAACATTCATTGTTAATTTTGATAATTCCATACTCAATGCATCGCGTTCCGTATTGCGACGTGACATCTCCCATTGCAGCGTTTGTATCTCACCTGAAACAATTATAAATCGTTGAATGAAGTAAAGTATAAAAGCCAATCAACAATTGATGTTAATAACTAATTGATTCTTGTCGATACATACCCTCGCGTGCTTTTAATTGTGCTTGTAGAGTTTCTATTGTCGATGTGGTATTTGTACTTGTTCTGAGGCCATCGTAAACATTTGGATATCGTCCGGAACTCGTATCAAATACTGAATCATTGAACTGTAAAAAATATTAATTTACCTTGAATTTCAAATGGATAAAGTGAATGAAAAAAAAATTAGTTTATCAATACGCGACAACTTACTGCCAACCAAACGCTACTTGTGCTGCTTATTGAATCTCTTCTGATACTAGACGTTGGACTGACACGTGACTCATCACCAATACTCTGTTGTTGATCCAGTGTTGGGTGATTTTTTCTTTTCTCAGCATCTATCGCCGCTTTTTCAATTGACAATTTATTCCTGAGGGATTCAGTCTCACGTTTCAATTCCTTTATTTCTTCACTGTGATTTTTTTCCAAATTTTCAATTGTTAATTTTAGTCGTACAATTTCTGCGGATAACTCTGTACGTTCTTCTTTCAATTTTTCACATGATTCCTCTAATTTTAGTTGCTTTTCATCATAGCGTTTTACCTGCGACTCCATTGTGGATAATTTTGATTTTAAATTTACATTTTCTTCCATAAGCGAACGATCAGTTGTTGCCATGTTATCTAATTTTATTTGTAGCTTGTCAATTTTTTCGGACATATATTTCTCCTGTTTAACAATTATTTTTGATTTTTGTGCAAGATTAGCCTGCAACTGTTCTATTTGCCGTAATAAAGGCTTTGTTGCGAGCGAAACTGATTCCGATTGTTCTTCATTCAGTACTTTAAGTTCCTCAAGTCTTTTAAGCAATTCATGATTTTCTTGTTTCATTGTTTCAATTTGTTTAACGTGTCCCTCTTCCTCTTGTCGCAATTTTGCTTTCAAATCGTCAACTTGAACGGAAAGCTGACATGATTCACCAGCATTATCAAGAACCTGCTTGAGTTCTTCCTCTACAATGCTAAAATTCGATTTTGTATCAGATAATTCTGTTTTAGCCGCATCCAAACTCGTTTTATATGCGTTCATTTTGTGTAGCGCATTATCTAATTTTTCTTGCAAACTTGATATATCTTTTTCTTGCTTCTTAACACGTGCTGTGAGCGTGTGCACTGCATCAATTTGACTACGTTCAACTTCTTCTTTGGCGTATAATGAACGTTTCAAACGATCCAACTCTAAATTTTGCTCGTCTAATTGTTCTTTTTGACTCTTAATTGTCAATTCATTTTCCTTTTCTTTACCTCGCAATTTTTTAATTATATTTGAATGCTGCAACTGTTGTTTACTTAACTTTTCACCTTCCTCACGTAGCTGCTTGATAATTTCATCCTTTTCAATATTCGCCATTGACGACTGGCATGTTAATTCTTTTTTCAAAGCTTCCAGTTGATCTTTAAGTAAATCACGCTCACGAATAGTTTGTTGAAATTTTTTTTCCAATGCTGACATACGTTGCGTGTATTCATCGGTTATTGAATTAAGATCTTGATGCTGTTGACCACGTTTTTCCCAATTTTCTAATTGTAATTTCAAATGATTATTTTGCTCATGTAAATCCATATTTATTCTGCTTACATCAATTAGCTTGGACTCGCGCATTTCTAAAATTTCGTTTATTTCTTGAATACGTTTTCGTAATTTCTCCATTTCATGACTACCAGCATCTGAACCAATACTAATTTCACTAAGCTCACGTGAATGTCCCCTAATTTTTAATGTCTTTGTTAAAAGATCACCACTCTTATTAGTATGAAGATTTGCTGGACTTTGTCGTGATTGTGTTGAACTCGAATCGCCATTAGGACTAAGGAAAACAAAATAATGACCAAATGATAATTGATTTAATACGTTAATAATTATTTATTAAATTAGAGCACCTATTTGTGGCTCATCATACCTGTACCTGGATATAATTTCAATATCACTAGATGTAGTTGTTTCCAATTCATCGCCGCTCGTATGACCACTTGCTTGATCAGACCCAATTTTCACCAAGTCAGAACGACTAAAAAATAATAAATTACTTTACAAAATTATATTTCATGAGCTCCTTTTAAATTTCTATATTACTTACCTCTCTGAAGAAATTGGCGAATGCTCTCTTGGTAGACCTTGTCGCTCTAAATCAACCAGCAATTCAGTTTTTTCCACCATAGCATCAGCCAACATGTTCTTAACGTAACAACTCGATGATAACGGCACCTCAGTTATTTCTGAATCAACTCTTTTTATATCCTTTAATATCACATTGTCCTCTGAACTCGTGTCTAATAATGTTCCCTCGCAACTTGAATCTGTCAACATCGCAGCAGAATGTGTCTCTTGTCCACTTAATTCTTGTTGAGTTCCTGTTGTTTTAACATAATCCGTGGAAAACACATTTAATGGCTCTATTGTTGCACTTTTCACCAAGTCTGGATCAAATGATTCCATTTTTTCCGCTAAACTTTCAGTTTTACGAATTGGTTGAGTTGTTATTGGTTCTAATGATAAATGTAAACTTTGTTTCACATCTTTTAAAGAATCCATACTCGTTTCTAATTGACTATTAGACATTGATGGATGAAAAACGGGCTTTGTCGATTCCAAACAACTCTCATGCATTTTTCCTTTTGCTTGATCCAATTGTTGATGAAGTGTTTCCATAATTGTCATCACTGTACTTTCTGACGCTGACGTGTACGAATCCTCTGCCTGACTAATTTCATCTAACTCTTCAGCATTTACCACGGGCTCAATAGCAGCTGGTGATAATGGCCTATCTGCAATGGGAACAGTTGATGATGCCAATGGTGTATTAAAATTCGTAACCTCTTCATTAATGTCATCATCAAGCGTTGATTTTGTTTCTTGCATCGGTGATGCATATGGCGATATATCGGATGAAGATTCTTGTAATGATTCGCCGGAATCTGGTTCGATGGATGTTGTCGTTCCATCGGGAGATTTGAGACAATGATCAATTGGTGACAAAAATAGACTTTCGGTATTCGTATGATCTTCAAGAACTTCTACCGAGCTTGGCGATGTCAGTAAACTATCAGGCAAAATTTCCACCGATTCAGAATTTTTCTTTGGATCCACAGTAGATGAACTGAGCGAATCACTAGCAGACACAACGTCCGATTCAGGAGTTGTTGTACAGTCAGTATTAGTCCATGATCTTGATCCGAGGATTTCCACACTCTCCGAACTTTTTTTATCACTTTCGGACGATATTATTGAAACTCTATTGATTCTGCGAATGGTCAAATCTTCTTTGTCATTATGATCTTTGCCTAAATCTGTTTCTGTATTAATATTTGGTTCTAAATTTATAAGTTGAACGTTGTTAGATTTTTTTCGTTCTAATTTATCGAATTTATTGGCAGAGCTATCATCAGAAGATGGTGATTCATCGTTTAAGGAATTTATTTCTATGTTGGTTTGTGCATAAACCAAACGATCTGGTAACGATAATGATGGTGTAATTGATGGTGTGTCGGGAAATTGATCCGTTGCTTCGTCTAAAGATCCTGAATTCTTCATCACTTTATTATCTGTATTGTTCACAGATCCTTGAGCTTCAAAGAACGATCCTGTAAAACTGCCCCATATACTTGTATCCTGCTTAGAACTGGACGAAGGTGACTGTACATTGATGGAATTGTCAGTTTTTATACCCCAAGTGGCAAAAAAATTTGTATCATCTATCATTGGTGTTTCAGCTGCTCTTTGTTCTTCCTCCTTAATGTCAAGAGCTTTGTCAATGGTTTTTTGAGCTTCTTTCAATGCTGTTTTTGCCAAGCTGGCAAACCCCGAGGCATCAAACCAACTCATCGCTGATTACATCTATAACCAAGATAAAGAAAATTATTAACATCAATTAATCAAATATTACAAAAGTATTATTTCCAATATTATTTCTTCACGATATTAATTAAATAATTATTAAAAATAATAACAAAAAATATGTCATTTTACCAGAATAACCGGATTACCTTATTTATTTAAAAATACGATCAATTCTTCACATAATCATAAAGTATGATTTGTCAAAATAATAAACGTGGCGTGACACTTGAAGTGGATATCGAGACTTATGTTAATAGGTTTTCATCATAACAAAAATTGATTCATAAATACATTCTGATAACGGCCAAAACACAAAAAAAAAAAAATTACATACTATATGTATTTATTCTTTGGTTAATTTCTGTAGTATGCGCTATTATTGGGTGTGCCAATTTGAACTTTTCGTTTCATGAATATCCGCATTGAGTACATCCATGTGTCGTCTGGCGCATGTGCGTTGAAACATGCTATGGGCATCATGAATTGTTCCGATTCTGGAGGCGCCAAGTTCGTAAGTATTAATTCTATGGAGAATTGAAACTCTATACTACATCTTTACAACGCAGAAAATTGGCTCCAGAAAGTTAGCCCCCCCAAAAAATTTTTTTTTCAATTTTTTTATTTTTCTCTTTCTTCAAATTGTTACTATTTGTTAGTTCATCGTTTATTCTTGATTGTTTTTGTTAAACAATTGTTCGTTCTTCATTTGTTTCATTGAAAAGAGTCAATAAAAAATAAAACCAAAAATTGGCCGTGAGAATTTTCAATTGGGCGTAAGAAGCGCGCCATTGTACCGTTTTTCAATACTTACGTAAAACTTGAATCCATGTTGTCACCATTAGGCCGGGTACACACTAGGCGAGCAAACAGTGGCGAAAAAATACATCAAAAAAAAATTCGGCCAAATTCGTTCAGTCTATTTTCTAGTGTGGACGGATTTACTGCACAGTACAAATGTACGTCATGTGTAAATACATGCGAAAATAGCCGAACGTCGACGAAAGAATTCGTTCGCATTTGTTTGTCCTGTGTGGACGGCGAAGCGAATTTCTCATTGAACGCCCAAACATTTTCAGCCGAATTTATCCGAACAAATTCGTTCGCTTAGTGTGTACCCGGCCTTACAGAACCATATTCTATATGTCTATGGCTATTCCAGAACAAGGCGGAATAAACTTGCTTGGCCAATTTGGATCATAATAGAATTTATTCGAAACTATATGAACGAAAATGAATATAATTAAAGACGAAACAACATCATATTGTGTGTGTGGGCAAAGTTATGAGCCAGAAGAATTTATGATAGAATGTGATGTTTGTAAAAAATGGTATCATGGAGGGTGAGTGTTGTAGGTTTTTTTGTTGTCGTAATTTGCTTGAGATTCGACAAATTCCTAACAAAACGGAACACATTTTATGATATTACACTTCAACTTCAGCAGTATAATCACTCTATTAATATTCTTTAATTTATTTTCAATCCATTAAATTTATATACTCATTATCATCCTGATAGACAATGTTTGTTATTGGTAACATAACCTATTGTTTATAGCGTGGTTGAATATATTATCTTTCCCCTAATTTTTTATTAGGTGTATTGGTATTAAAGAGTATATGTCAATGGATTTGGATAAATATCACTGTCCAACTTGTGAATCAATTTCTGGTCCATCTATTCCCAAAGTAAAATTGAATTGGCATCGTCATGAATACACAGAAGCCAATGCAGAAACAAAACCAGTTCAAACAGGAACACCTGTTTTTGTGAGTGAATTGAAATCGCGACATTTTCCAAAAGCAGATGAAGTTGTCAAACACATAAGAGGTCAACAATTGACGTTACCGTATTTACAAACAAATGGTTTTGACACACCCATAATTATCGATGGTAAAGACGGGCTCGATATGACTTTGCCGCCTTCGAATTTCAGTGTTTATGACATTGAAAGTTATATAGGTACTGAGACTATTTTCTTTTTTCTATACATATGGAAATATTATTCAATATATGTTGTCAATGATAAATGTGATGATGATTGTTGGATATTCCAGGTGGTGATAGAGAAATGGATGTAATTGATGTGACAAGACAGCGCAACATACGAATGAAATTACGCGATTTTGTTGAATATTACAATGATCCTAATAAAACAAGAGTATTCAATGTTATAAGTTTGGAATTTACTAATACTGGGTACATATTACTTTAAAAATTACAGAATTTATATACAACATGATAAATATTGTAATAATTTAATAATACTTGCAGTCTATCGCCAATGGTAGAAGCGCCGTATATTGCAAGAAAACTTGATTGGGTAAATTCAGTTTGGCCACGCGAATTACCGGAAAATAGTGAATTTAAACGTCCTGAAGTCCAAAAGTATTGTTTAATGGGAATAAAAGATAGTTTTACCGATTTTCATATTGATTTTGGTGGAACATCTGTTTGGTATCATGTATTACGTGGAGAAAAAATATTTTATCTTATTAGACCGACACCCGCCAATCTACAATTGTATCAACAGTGGATGAGCAGCTCGACGCAAAGTGAAACATTTTTTGGTGATCAGGCTGACGCTTGTTACAAATGTATTATCAAGGAAGGTCAAACAATGATGATACCAACTGGATGGATTCATGCTGTATTAACACCTGTCGATTCAATTGTATTTGGCGGCAATTTTATTCACAGTTTAAATATTCCTATGCAAATACAGTTAGTGATTTGATATTTAATCTTTATTTATTATAAATGAGTAGATTATATATCATTTTATTTTATCATATAATACTTTATAGGATATACGAGTTGGAACGAAAAATGAAGACTCCGCAAAAATTCCAATATCCTGGTTTTGAGACAATTAACTGGTTTGCGGCAAAACGATTATTAAAGGAGCTCAAAGAATTAAATAATGATGAAAAAAAATGTCCGTCCTATTTTTTACAGGGAGTTAAATCTCTTCTAAGCATTTTAAAGCAGTGGAACACTGATAAAGACGTGAGTGATTAACTTATATTTTACATAAATTCAAGGTGTTATCAGAGGAAAAGAATTAGATAAAAACATTATAAACGTAATGTTTTTCAGTACAATACAGTAAGCCGAAGTCAAATACCAGAAACTGTTAACAGTCAAAAATTGATAAAAGAATTTAGTAAAGAAATACGTCATGCTGAACGATTTTTAATTGCTCTTAATCCACCAAGACCCGAGCGTGAGAGTAAAAGAAAAAAGAAGAAGCCCGTCAATAAAGATTTCATTAGTTATGAAGTTACTGATCGGATTGATAGTGCATTTAAAGCAAAATTGAATAAAATTGAATTTGAACGTCCGACAAAGAAACAAAGTCCAGTTAAATCATGTTTAAAATTAACATTGCCTAAACCAGTAAGTTATGTTTTCAGTAAATCGGTAAGTGCCGAAATGCCAGATAATAAACAGATAAAGCCATCAGACAGTCAAAAACGTCCAAATAAAGCTGGCAAACAAAGCCCGACAGTTATACGATTTAAGCTTGGAGATAATGAAATTGTACGAAGTACTAATGATAAAGGCAATGTTTACGGTAACTTTGTTATTGACCATTCGGTCGAGACACCAAAAGAATTTACTTGGAAGCAAAGTTCTATTTACGATTTTCATGATGGTAGTAATGAGAGTGACATTGGCGGTGGTTTTACAATTGATGAAGGTCCAAAGCGTAAAAAATCATCCAAGTGTGGCAGCCATAAAAAATCTAAAAAATCAGTTAGTAATAAAATCACTACAGATATTGATGTATCTGAAGATGCACCGAAAAATGGTATTGAAGAACTTTTGAAGGCATCAGCGTACGCTTTACCTTCTGGTGGTACGCGAATAGACACTGGGTATTTTAACGTTTTTCCATTTATTATACACTTGATTACATTAAAATAATTATTGCCGTTCATGGATATACATTCATTTTATTTTTTTATTACTTTTTAAGAACTCCAACGGTAGCGGTATCCAGTCATCCAGTAAATCCACCTCCTATCGGGTAAGTATACGTTATTGGCATTAAGTTCTGGCCAATTATGTAAGATTGATAATTTTTTCTACTTCCGCAATATACAAAAAAAAAATAACAATCGTATATACATTCATAAATATATTTAATTGTGACGCAACGCTGGAATGAAGTCTTGTTCGATGAAATCGCGATTGGGGTTATTATTATTTTATGAATGTCTTAGTATTTATAAATTGAAAACGATTAGTTCTGACAGGGCTTCACCATCAACTCGCGAGGCCATTGCGGGAATGTTATCAATTAGCGAACAATGTTACTCTGCTGAATCTGAAAACCCAAAAAAACCTGGAAAATCCACTCGAAAAGTTCATTATGAAGATGATGAAGACGATCAATCGATAGAAAATATTGATAAAGTACATCAAGATGATGATTTCAGTACGTCAATTACTTGCATAATTCTCTCACGAATTATCTGATTCAATTGTCATTAATCGATAATTGTTAATTGTTATTCTTATAGTATATCCAGCTTTAGACGCTTCCGATGACGAAGAATATATATTTAAACCTCGTGGAAAGAGACGTGTAGATGAAGCATGGAATCCTAAAGCCCGAGTTGGTCCATTATTGCCGAAAACTAATCGACCTGCTCGTGAAGGTGCCAAAAAAACTTCTGTAGAAAAGGGATTAGAGGCCGCTGCAGCGAAACGAGCAAAACATCCAGTGCGTTTCTCTTTTTTTTTTTTTTTTTTTTTTCATATTTAATAATTTAATTAACATTATTCATTTATATTTGATACAAAAATATTATATTTTCACTGTTTTGATTCATAGACTGGTACGAAACGTCCTTCGAAAAAACCGAAAAAAAATTCAGTTGCGAATGGAGTAAATGTTGATACAAAACCAGTGAAACTTAATACTGAACCAACTGAAGTTGCCAGTAGTTTTAACTCAATTTTGACCAGTCCAAATAGATTGAAAGACGTCAAAGCTAAGTTAGCAGCACCAGTTCCTGTTGGTAAGTTATTTATATTCTGTTTTTTATATTCTACAATTTTGCTTTTTTTTTTTTTTATTTCTTTTTTTTGTGTCATTAACTAGAAATATATTTTGCAGAACGAAAACCAAGGAAGGGTATGAAAACAGCGAAGCAACGTTTAGGAAAAATTTTAAAGCTTCATAAGATGATGCATTAAAATTATTTTTACTTAATTATGAATAGCCACAGATCATTTTTCATCATCAGATCATGTTATTTTGTACAAATACATAAGCAAGCAATGTGACTATATATTTTACTGTACATATTGTACACACTGGTTCGTCCATTATATAAGTCATACATTCATATTCGACTCGCTATATATAATATACATTATTAATAAGTTTTCATTTTAAACTCATTAAAATTATATATCGCTTATAATTATTATTTAAGATCGAACAAATTGTTGTTTTTATAATCAAATTCTAAAACAATTTTCGATCATTTTACTTTGAGACTATCAATTTTTTTATAAATAAAACTATAAGCACTATCTACAATTAGGGCCGTTAACCGTTCAGTATTAATCAGCATTATTCAAGTAATTGTAAATTTTCTCACAATTATCATTAATTAATTTTAATAATTCATTTAATGGTATATAGTAATAATGAAAGAAAAAAAAAAAAAAAAAAGAACAATGTAGTAATTGTGTATTGTGACTCGATGTCGGTGATAAAAATTTTTTACCAAACATTAATTTTTATTTATTACTCATTTTTTATTTCCATCCTTCAACTTTAAACGCTTGAATATTTGAATTTATAAAATTTTACCGCGGTTACGATATTGACCAATAAAATATCGCAACAATAGAATTCACCAATCATCATGCGAATTTATATCACGCTTTCCTTCAATACATATATGAATAAACTCATGTGTACAGTTTTACTCCGAATTCTTCTTTATCATATGTACGAACTTCTACTTAGACTGTATATATATCTACATAGAATAGAGAGATTTCTCGAATGCATAAAACTTCAACGACTGAAAATTCTCGAAATTCACACAGGCGACAAGTGCGACAACAATATTTATATAGATATACATGTACACCCAATGCACAACAATAAAGTGTAGATCTCAAGGTCGGACGATTTATCATGTACATTTATAAGTTTATTGTAGTTTATTGAGTTTTCTTTCATTGAATCAGTGATATTTTATGTGTAATTTCATAACAAATAATTTTATTGTGGGTGCTTGGTATAAATATCATCAAAATTAACCGTAAAATACAAAATAAATAATATAAAAAAAAAATTCAAGCAGTATTTTTATCTAGTGTGTGATATCATCTGTGCAGGAAATAATAATTAATTATCAAGTCAATATTTGCACATAGTTTTTCATGCAAATAAAATTTCAATTAAAATATCGTGTTCATTTTATATTTTTATTTAAAAAAAATATAATATTAATAAGAAAAAGTGTGCTTTAAAACTTATTGTGGGAATGCCATAAATTAATTTCGATATTTTGATAATGATTAATAATAAATATGTTATTTAGAAAATAATAACCTCAATTACCATTTATTTTGAAAAGTCATGTTAATTGTTGCGAGAAAAATCCGGGGTGTAGCGGTAGCAACAAACCCTGTTAATCATTATTATCTGCTGCGTTTCAACAAAATTCAATTTCGTCAAATACCTGGTAGTCGATTGAGCATTGACAATAGAAAATTTTCATTCAACAATCGATCTCGTCAAACATCTAATCTTTGTGGAATAATCAGCGAAAAATTAGTTCGATATAAATTACTTGATAAAGGGTGAGTAAACAAAATATATTAATCTCTACTATCAATAAACAATAACACTAATTTACAATAATTATACATATAGCTCGAAGTTCAAGGTTGGAATATACTGCAAGAATTAATAAAAACTTTCCAATAATTATGAATGAATGAATGAATGAATAAAACATGAATATAATGCTGGATTATTTTCTTTCTACTGCAAAGAACATTAAATGGAACAATTAAAACATTCAATAACAATAAGGGTGTTTGTTATCTCAACACTTGAAGGAAAAATTATATTTAGCTACTGCGTTATACACAGATAAATCAAGATACTAATATGTATTTTCACACATGACGAAATGGAAAAAAAAAATATATATATATATAAAATTGTGTGCAAAGTCACGTAGACATTTGTTCCAAAAAAACCGGTTTTACTTTGAGGTTGCACAAAATATCGTAATTGACGTCATGTATTGATAGAGAAATTTTTCAGGCCATCAATCTGCGAATATACGTACGTGAATAACGTTAATGAATAATTGTGTCTGAACCGGTAGTGGACTCTGAGGGGATCGTTGTTGGTGACATTGCCAATGTGGTAGTAGGACCATCTATGTGTATATAATATTTATTAAAGCTCATCATTGTGAGTTAATTCTCGTGGTGGTTATCGGTGGATTAAATCCTCAGTCCTTCATTACCAATCCAGTTGTTACTTTACAATCGTAGTGTTTGCGATAAATGACAATATAAAGTCGCGAATTTAGTCACAATATTATCTGTGTAAAATTTGTATATTATCCATCAAATTTATCTTATCTCTTATTGTTAATATACACGTATATCCGTGCATTTTCAATACAATTATACCAAATTAATGTATGTCAAGAATTTTATCAATTAATTGATGCAAAGAAGGTGTGTGTGTGTGTGTGTATGTGTCGTGCGTATTCAAGTGATGTACTATGAATGTTTCAATAATTTATTTTCTTATTTACCAAGGACTTGTCTGTGTGTACAATAATAATAAGTGATCGATTGACGAATGCAACAAGAGATAATTGTTAGGTAAATTGATGTTTATTACTAATGAATATTTATTAAGTTAAACACCCTGTAAGTGAGAACCTTGGGAAATTTTATGTATACACAAAAGAGGTTCATTATTCACATTTATAACATGTTGCAATTAAACTATACTGGGTTGTCAATTGATGATTCCAATGGCCCGGTGATATAATATATCTTCTTTTTTAATTGCACAATTTTATTCAATCGACCAAGATACTATTCTTTGTGCAATTATATGTATGAATATTCCACATACTTTATAATATATATATATTTTTTTTTTCATAACTCACGTTTGTATTAAACAAAGAAAATGTGTTGTATACTTATAAATAAAACACATGTGTGTTTTTGTGTGTGATCATTTTTATCGCAGGAAATTGCAATGTTCCCTGTTACTCATGTATCTTGAGTGCATTCAATCCATCTGATATTTAGATAAACGATTTAATCAACAGTCGGTTAGCTAGTTCAATGGTCATTTATCACTACGTTTGACTTCTTACAAATACATCCATGTATATATATATGTTAATATACACATAGAGTTGGTGATAGTGAGAAAGAAAAGAGAAAAAAATAAATAAAAGAGGTATTGTCAAATGGCAGAAGGAGAAAGGTATAACTTATAAAACGTTTGGCTTTTGTATCCAAGCGAAAGCTGACGAAATAATGTTCGCCAGTTGCGCTATAAAGGTACTTCACATACTCTTGAACTCCTTTTTGTTACCTTGCATTGTATTGTAATTTTAATATATATAAACATGTACACATCTACGTTTTATTATTTATATCTAACATAAATAAATAAATGTCCAATACAATTGAGAAGAAGAAGAAGAAGAAAAAGAAATAGAAAATGTTTAGTATTTTTTGTAAATCTGTCCTACATTGAAAGAAAAAAAAAAAATTTTGTTTTTAAAAATTGGACAATTTCCAATTTAATTTTCTCATGTTTGTCGCATGAATTCATTATTCGAGGCCACACACAAAGACAAGAAAATTTTAACTTACACATTTTATCTTACATATATGCAATTTTGTCTACATATAACTACATATATAATTGTATAATTTCATATATACATGGAATTTGTTAAGACATTGATCGATAGTTTTCCGGTTTGAATATAACAGCTATGAAAATTATAATCCTTAATGATGATAATATATGCTTTATAATTACACATGTGATTGTCGGTATTAGATTATTATGTCATGTGTTAAAAAATAAAAAACTTGTCGCAAATATAGACAAATATTATACATTTAAACAAATGTAAATATATTTTTATAATACACAAACGAATTATGTTTTAATTATTCATTAGTACATAATTAATATACTAATATATTTTATTAATAATCATTAATTCAGCAAAGTTAGATGATCATTATTAAAAGTAATTATCGCCAAAGCTAATTATACTTTCTTAATTGTATATCTATCTATTCATCTATTCATCTTATTAAAGCTGATAATTGATTGTATCCGCGTTCTTCAGTAATAATCGCGACTATATAATATTTAATCAGTGCGTTCTATTAAAAATAACATATACATGCAGATAGACACGATTGCGGACGTGTTGAATGACGCTCTATCTATATATGTATATTTATATTATATTTATACATATAGATATACCTACATATGTATACAATATATAATAATGTTAAGAGTATATAGTGATTTTAATGTATTTGTCATCTATAGTGACCATATATATTCCTGTCCCTCCGATTGCACGACCTATTTCCGGCTAAAAATAGCAAATTAAATGATTGACGTTTAAACGCTTTTGACAACGACGCGTCTCGTGTTATTTAAATCGTTATATCCCTTTACATCTGTATATTTATATGTAAAAATATGTATGTATGTATGTATGTATATAGGGGGCAATGTAACACAACAAGAAATATATGTGCTGCTTTTAAAGCATGGAGATTTGTTTCATGAGAATTTTTTTTTTTTAGACCTTTAATTAAAATGGTTCAATAGTCGGTTTATTCGATTGATATGTATAATTTTAATAGACTAATGAATGAGAAGGTCATGAGTGTCACTCGATGAATAAAATTGTGATAAATGATGATTTTAGTAATGATATTATTATCAACAACATTAATAATGTCATGCATTAATTGAACAATTTTGTCCATTCGCCAAGTGCGTATATACGAATAGGAAATAGTTTCATGTTCTTGTAGAGAATATCTCACATGTCTTTATTATTAATCTTGTAAATTCAATCTATTCAGATGATTAAATATTCGTAGAAAAATTTTTTAAAAATCTTTAAAATACTTATCAATAGTTTACAAAAACATTTGTGACTTGTGAATGAATCTATCAGTTTTATTATAATTGATGAGAATAAAACATCGTTGTAAAATTTTTTTAAATATTTATTCAAGTGGTGGGAGGGGGGAAATTAAGTACTCGTTACGTTGTAGATCTCAAGAACTAAGTATAGAACGTGCAAAGAAGGAATGTCAAAGATAACGTACAGAAAAAAAAAAAAAAAAATAGTTATTTACGTAATTGTAAAATAAAAAAACAAATAGAGCAATAAATAAATTTATGTATTGGGTTCACGGTGTAGGTCCAACACCATCACATGAATTAAAATATATAATTCAATGGTTATCACTACATATATATATACACATTTGTATTTATTTATTTATTTTTTTATTTTTTACTATCTTGCTCGACCGGTTTCAGTTATATTGAGAAAGTCCCTCAAATATTCCACCACTACTAATTCATTTGTACATTATATCTATATAACATAAAAGTATCTGTGACGACATACTATAAATGTGTATTAGTAAAGGAAACGCATGAGTGAATCAGCCAATCACAATCGTGAATTGTTGGGGGCTCGATCGTTTCGCGCGCGCTCACTTACACTTATTATCTCTCATTAACTCCTTTACACACTTTCTTTCTCACTTACTCACAGATGTTACAGTCTGTATAATATATAATAATAATAACAACAACAATAACAATACTTATATATATATATACATATGCTAAAGTAGTAATTGTCGCGATGCAATTGCTCGATCGATTATTCCTATCGCGTGCGGCATTGTAATATGCGTCACGCGAATATACATGTGTGGTTTATAATAAAATGCACATGAGGATCCTTGAGGTCATCACGTGCAAATAACTCAAGATTCAAGTCTTCATCATTACAATTTTACTGATTGTTATAACATTTAGACGTAGCCTTTCTTTTTTTTTTTTTTTTTTCCTATTTTATTTGTCAATTTTCTAATTATTATTATATATAAGTTGATTGATTCATTATTGCATACTAGTATTTCTTTCTTTTTTTTTTTTTTTTTTCCTTTATTCTTTAATAATCATAAATAAATTAGTTGGTTTCTACATACTACCATAATATATAGTACATAGAAATTTAAATTACATATTTCATTTTATTTCATTATTTTTACTTTTTATCTTTTTTTTTTTTTTATCTTTCAATAATTATCATAAATAAATTGATTTTTTTATACTAGTGATAACATAACATACATAGTATATAAATTTGTATGTGCCACCTGTGGCACTGTTTTTTTTTTTTTTAAATTTTCTATTTAATTTTATCTTATTATTCTTTTTTTTTTTTTATTTTCATTTTTCAATAATTACCATTAATAAATAAATTGATTTTTATATATACTACTTATCATTGCATATAGTACATAAAATTTCTCTTTGTACCACCTGTGGTAGCTACTTTTTTTTTATATATATTTTCCATTTTATTTTTACTTTTTATTTATTTATTTTTTTTTTTTAATTTAATTTTTCAATAATTACCATGAATAAATAAATTTATTTTTATATACTGTAATATATAACATATAGTATACATATATATATAGCATATGAATTTATATGTACCACCTGTGACAGTTACTTTTTTTTTTTTTTTTTAAATTTTCTTTTTCATTTTATTTTATTATTTTCACTTTTCATCTTTTTTTTTTTCCCAATTATAAAATTCAATTAGTACATATTATTATTATTATTATTATTATTATTATTATTATTATTATTATTATTATTATTATTATTATTATTATTATTATTATTATTATTATTATTATTATTATTATTGACACACCTTCGTGGCCAAACTTTAAAGTCCCCTTCTCTTAAAAACACTTTGATTATATTCTTAATGCTCATTCCCACTCTATCTCCTCTATATTCATTCGAATGACGTATCTATATGTACCAATGATATATAGCGTGGATACCTCGACAATGACGACGCGGCGATTGTGATTCTATCTCACTCGTCGCAAATAAAAGTTGCGACCTGTATCGCGTCAGTTGCGAGTCAGCGTTAGCCACGATAGGAGGTGATATTAAACGTATTATTTTGTGTGGATTTATCACTTGGTTAATGCACATTTGATTGCCATACACTCAGTTATATACCAATCAGGCGTTTGATTGATAATATATTTGAACTTGCCGGCAGGTATGACAGGTTGTTAATTTTTTTTGTTACAGCAGTTTTATTTATTCGTTATTTATATTACTTTTATATATATTTTTGTTTTTTTGATTGAAATATTTCTTTTATTTTAATTTTTGAGTTTATATATTAGTTAGGATTTTTTATTTTTTGTTAAAGAGCTGTCTTTAGATATATATTTAGCATCGTGTGTTTTTATTTTATTCTTTTATAATTTATTTATTTTATATCATTTTATTTTTTATTTTCTGCCATTAATAATTGATATCTTGTTTGTTAACTTGTTGGATAAATGTGTAAGATAAAAGGTGATACATTGTGTCCTGTTATTTGGGTGTAGGGCGAATGTACAGAAGTGCAGCTATTTTCAAGCGGGAATTGCGTCAGGAGCCGTGAAGCAGAAAAGATCTCATTGAATGCCGTGAATAGAATCACGACGACGAATGTCTATTTCATTTTGTCTGACATTACATATATTATATAGTATATTTTGTTTGGCACCTAAACTTTTTTTTCATTGAGAAATAAAAATAATATTTTAAATCTGTGTATACCACAAGTAATAGAACCAATAATTATCATGTAACAAGTGTTGAGTTTTTATATTAAACAAATGTTGAATTATAAATATAAAATAAAAAATACGTAACTGATAATTTACAATCAGACGCGATAATTCACGGTCAAGATTATTATGATATTAATCAACATTCCACAAATGTAATTGATATTTATCAATACTCTAATTATTTTATTTATTTTTTGCCATTAAATTTCCTCATATTTTAAAAATATAATTAAAGTAAAAATGAAGATAAATAATTAATATTAAATTAATTACAAATTTTTTAATTTAAATTTCAGAAGTGATGTGGCGCTGCAAGAGCTGAAATCATTGCGCAATTTGCGCAAATCATCGGGGCCTTATTATCACCCTATTACCAGAAAGTAAGGTGTATGTAGTATAGCCCTCAACATCAAGCATTGCACAAATACATTTATTCATATATTTATTTACACGTATATATGTGTATATTCACTTATCATACGTCATTGAATCACTTTCTTCTTGATGATATTCTTTATTTTTTCTTATTATTAATAATAATCTATAACGTTCTGCAATCACGCAATCAACGCTCATATACTCTCTCTCTCCTTTTTTTTTTTTCTCACATAAATATTATTGCAGCCAATAAACTACCTCTGTGCACAATTGTGCGCACTAAAATTTACCTGATTATGAGAAAATACCTAAACTGAAAAAATGTAAATCCAAAATCCAAGTGCAGAAAACAAAGCAAATTATTATTGTAAAAGAAAGAAAGAAAAAAAACAAAAATACACCATAAAAAGAAATATAGAGAAATATTAATTAATGAGAAAGAATAATAAAGAGCATAAGAATAAAAAGAATAAATATAAAAATATATATAAATATTCGCGGAGAGATAGAGAGAAAAAAATAGACACTAAAAAACAATAGACAAAAATTATTGGATAAAATTATTAGTGGTTGTATTTAGAATGAATTAAACGATAACAAAGAAGAGAAAAATAAAGGAATAATTTGGAGAGAAGAATAATAAAGAATTAAGTATTAAAAAAATTAATAAATAAATAAATAAAATGTATATAAAAATAATAGGCGGAGGCGTGATGCTGCGAGAAAAAACAAGCAATATTTTGAGATTAATATCGACAGCGTGCTGTTTGATTATTGTTATGCAAGAGGCACACGTGATTGCAGCAACAAGTAAGGAAGAAATTGCTGTGCCATCAAAAACGACAGAACATATACCACCATGCAGTAGGTAAGTCACAACACAAAATACAACGTCTCTAAACGCAATATCTATATCATTTAATAATTTAAAAAGAAAAATTTCTCTTGATTTTTCTTCATAATAATTTAATTAAATAACAACAACAACAACAAAAATAAAAAAATAAATCAACTTCTTCTGCTCGTTCGTTTCTCTGCCTTTGAATAAACTTTCATTGGAACAAACACAAAATAATCAATCAACTCCATCAGACTCATATTTATTTAATTTTTTAAAATTTGATATATAAATCCCACATGATAAAATTATTTATGTACATTTTTTCTTTTACTCTCGCGCGCAAATAAACGAATTTATTTAGACAAGAGCGCGGGCACGCGCACTTAATCAACCAACGTTGACGCTGACGTTGTCTCACGTGTTTCCGCGTCGAACAAAAGCAACGTGTGTATGTCTATAGTTCAGTATAGTGGAAAGAATAACTCTTGGATTGCGTTTCTGCGGGTGTGTCACGGGAATCAGACCAAGGACGAGCCCCTTCGCTTATAGTTAGAGATACTTCAAACGCTTTAGCCAAATCGCCGACCATTTTACTCTCTCTTTCTCTCAATCACGAATTATTTTTCTCATTTTGCCCAATTGTCGTTATATATATATATATATATCTGTGTACATATGTAAATATGTACATATTGTATTCCTAGAAATTATATGCGTAAATGTTTTATTTTATCTTTATAATTTATGCTTGATGAATTTTATATAAAAAAAAAATTGATAAATAGTCTATCTATTATTTATATATATTTATGTATTGATAATATATTGCACAATGTGTTCTTGTCAGTTGGTTATATATTTTTTAAGTATAGCAATGTTCAAGGGCAATTTTTATTTGAAAAAAAAATTTATATTGTAATAAAAATCAAACGTAACGAATTTTTTTTTTTTTATTTCATTGCGGTTTATAGCGTGATATTATCTGTGGTATTGTCGAAAAAAAATTTGATTAATGGGTCGTTGTAATATATTATGTTTTTATATTATTTGGATAGGTTTAGAATTGTTTTTTTCTGATTTTTTTTTTTTTTTTTCGTTTCTTCCAATTTTTTTTTTTTTTTTTTTTTGTTATCGAGTGTTAGTGATCACTGGCCGTCATAAATACGTATTCAAGGTCGTTGTTCGAGCCAGTTTCACAGTTTCCGGCGTGATTTTCCATGACGTTCATTCAACGGATAAAAAGATAAATTCATAATGCGAAAAAAAAAATTGAGAAAATTAATGAAAATTAGATTTTTAATCGAATTTTAATTTTGTAGTCATTATTACCTGAGATGATTTTCAAAATTCATTATAGAAAAAGGGCAGAGAAGGAGAGAGAGAGAAAGAGAGAGGGACATGATGTATATTTTTATAAATTATAAGTATATAAAATTATATAAATAATTAATAAATGTACGTAAATAAATAAACAAAAATTATTATTGCAGTGATATCTATTGTCATGGGGAATTATTGCATACAATTCAAATGGCTTCTATTTATCAAGATTCAAAGACATTTGTTGATATGAAAATGAAACAGGCAGCGCCTGAAACATTAGCATTATTTCGAAAAATGATGCATGAAACTCATGAAAGCCCAACGCGCGAAGATGTTGAACGTTTTGTAACAGAAAATTTTGAACCAGCTGGATCTGAATTTGAAGAATTTGTGCCGATGGATTGGCGAAAAGAACCAAAATTCCTTCGTAAAATACACGATGTTGAATTGAGAAAATTTGCATCAGATCTTAATGATATATGGAAATTACTTGGGAGAAAAATGAAAGATGATGTTAGGATAAATGAACATTTATATTCAATTATTTATGTTCCAAATCCAGTGATAGTACCTGGCGGTAGATTTCGTGAATTTTATTACTGGGATTCGTATTGGATAATTAAAGGCCTATTATTATCAGAAATGTATACAACAGTACGTGGTATGCTGACAAATTTTGTGTCAATCGTTGATAAAATTGGTTTTATTCCAAATGGTGGCAGGATTTATTATACAATGAGATCTCAACCGCCAATGTTGTTGCCAATGGTCAAAGTTTATCTTGATGCAACTAATGATTATTCATGGCTGAAGGAAAATCTATGGCTTTTGGAAAAAGAATTTGACTTTTGGATGACTAATAGAACAGTAGAAGTTGAAAAAGATGGTCGCAATTATACATTAGCAAGATATTGTGAAAATTCCAATGGACCCAGACCAGAATCTTACAGGTATGTACGGCGATTGATATTAAAATTTTATTAATTTAAAATGATGAATGAAAATTTATATTAAGATTACACAACTATTCGTCTGAATATAATTTCATATAATTTGTTTTATGTGTGCAGTGAAGACTATATGACTAGCCAGAATTTCCGAACGAATGAGGAAAAAGACAATTATTATATGGAGCTCAAAACTGCTGCTGAGTCTGGTTGGGATTTCTCCAGTCGTTGGTTCATCACCAATGGCACAAACAAGGGTAAGTTTTTTTAAAAGAAAAACAATCGAAAATAAATTATTTTCATCGATAAAAAATAATTTATAATATTTATATTTGAATGATTAATTAGGAAATTTAACTAATTTGAAGACAAGATATATTATTCCGGTTGATTTGAATGCGATTATTTATCGTAATGCTGTTCTTCTGGCGGAATTTAATGAATTAGTGGGTAATGTAACTAAAGCCGCGGGATACAGAAGAATAGCTGAAGCTTGGAAATTAGCTGTTGATGCAATTCTTTGGCATGAAGAAGTTGGCGCTTGGTTAGACTATGATATACTAAATGCCATCAAGCGTGACTACTTCTATCCATCAAATGTATTACCACTGTGGACAAATTGTTTTGATGTTACAAAACGTGAACATTATGTCGCTAGGGTACTCAAGTATTTAGAAAAATATCAAATAATGTTAAATCTTGGTGGTATACCAGCCACTTTAGAGCACTCGGGTGAGCAATGGGATTATCCAAATGCTTGGCCACCATTGCAGTATTTTGTCATAATGTCATTGGACAATAGCGGGGACGCATGGGCCCAACGATTGGCGTTTGAATTAAGTGAAAGATGGGTGCGCAGTAATTTTAAAGCGTTTAACGTCACTCATTGTATGTATGAAAAGGTAAGGGTCTATTTTTAACAACATATGCCATTGAAATATTATTGTAATTTATTGTTATCATTTAAATTTCATTTGTTTTGATAGTATGACGCTACTGTATCCGGTGGCGGTGGTACAGGAGGAGAGTATGAAGTTCAACTTGGCTTTGGCTGGTCGAATGGCCTTGTTATGGATTTAATTGATAAATATAGCGATCGTTTGACAGCCGATAATCGTTTCGAACTAGATAGTGTTGTTAATGAAAAAGTTGATGAACAAACGCTTAGCGCCGCTGGCAGTGTTTCAACTGCTGGACAAATGATGACAGGTTTTCTTGCCATCATTATATCAATTGCCGCAGGATTTATTGGGTGAGGTGAGTGTAAATTCGTGAACAAAAAAATTTTTATCATTTTATTTTATATATAAAATTGGTCATTAATTTATTGTTGTATTATATCTTTTGTTTCAGATATTTATTTGGCTTGTGGTTTGGCAGGTTTCAAACCAACATCGTTTTTATCACACAATGCACATATTGTCTGTTAAATGGAATTCATACAAAGTTATATTTTGTTATGAATAATGAGTGAGAGACTCGATGGGGTAACGAATACGTAAAAAAAAAAAACATATCTTATCTGCATATCTTCTACATCCAACAATGTGGCTTCGATTGCATAGAGTCAACTCTTCGACGATATGATATAACGAATCAACCGCCCAAGAATTTACATCTTATCCAACCTCAATTAATTCCTAACAAAATGACCGATTAGGAAAAACAATTTTAATTGCATGCCTATATGTGTGCTGTTTGCATAACAGCCTTTACCTTATTGTAAATATTCTATATAACACACACGAAAAAAAAAAAAAAAAGAAATACGAAAGAAGAAAAAAAAATGATACAATAACTTAGACTTTGAGACCATCTGTAATTTAATAATTTCGAGTGGCCAGTTCGGTAGATTCTTTTATCTAGTCAAGTGCACTACAAAGGCTTGCCATAAGCCAATTTACTTCCCAAAGTTTTTTTTTATACTACGGTGATGTATATATAGGCCCTCGTACTCTATCTAGTTTTTACTCTCAATAATATTGACGATTTTTTTTTTCTTTTCGAAGTGTGCCTTGTCTTGTAACTACATATCCAATAATTATTTAGATGGCAGCTTTTTTTTTTGTTTGTTTTTTGATCAAAGAATTTTTACTTTATTAACATTATTGCCCGTTATCAATATTTTTTTTAATCTTTTTTTTTTTTTATTTTAACATCTTAAACAACCTGCTTTGTATTTTTATTTGTTATTGTTATTTACATAATATTTAGTGTACAGTAAATTTTATTTTTCTGATAAACGTTATTACCGGGACGTATTGACAGTATTTAATAATTGATAATGATAAAATAGAGAGCATGATAGTGTTTTTTTCCATCTCCTATTTACCTGAAAACAATTACACATATCCAAATATAATCCTTACCATAATCCTTTGGTTGTTGATAATTGCTTGAATAAAATAGTGCCTTTAATGAACCGTACGTAAATCCTACAATAAAATGATTCCATTATCCAAGAAATAATTATAAAAATTCCTTCCCCAGCTGTTTCTATTTGCCTGATAACAAAGTGTGTGATATCAGCAAGAATATGTCTTGCAAGACCCACCCACAAACTTACTGAACAAAAAAAAATAATTGAAAAAAAAAAATACAGCACTAATATAGTACCTCCTCTCATCATACCATAAACAAATGAATCTTTTTTTCTGGGAAGTGGAATTTTTCGTTTTTTATATCTAATATTTATTTAAAGATTCGAGGAATTATATACAGCAAATATCTGCACATATGAGTCAACATTAAGTTAATTTATAAAGGTATAAACATTATTACTTGAATCTGCTGCGTGTCGCTAACTGTCGTTTCTCAACAAATTGCGAATGGCAGAAAAATATAAGGAGGAGGCCTTGTTCAATCTCGTCACTATAGTTTAAATTTCAAGGACGTAATTACCCAAGACGTCGAGTCTTTCTGCTCTGACACCTATTATTGTTATTATTAATGTAGTTATTATATAGAATATTTTTCATCATCATATTTAATTGCCTATATTAACAGACAGTGCATTTATGACAATGGTGGGATTTTGTATTTAAAAGTTTTAATCAATCGACATTTTTTTTAATTTATTTCAGGATGGTCATGTATAAAAGACGTCACTACTATGTACCAGGGCCATCAACGATGCCGAATAATAATCGAAAAGTTGGCAGTTTTGTTGATGATGTATATCGAAAGCACATTGCTTATACTGAACTCAAGGATATGAGCAACGATTGATCATCACCATCATTATTATTATCATAATCATCATCATCATCATCATCATCATCACCATCATCATCATCATCATCATCATTATTCTATCTGAATGAATTTTGTGATGTTGTCCGTTAATTATCTCAACGGAAATAGCTATTATGATATTGCAATAATTCATCTTAGTGAGTGAATACATTTGACATGAAGAAAAACAAAATAAAATAATATCATGCTCTGTTTTTCACAATGTGCTTTGGTGATAAATGTTCGGTCAATATTTGAAAAAAAATTTGTTGATGCATGAAGAAAACACACGTGTCGATTATCATCATCAACAATATTATTTATTCGGCAAAAGGATGTGTAAGTGTATATGTGTGTTCATTGCATTTGTCACGAAATCACGAATAAGATTGCTTTAATCATCTTCTCATGGAAAAAATACCCTTTAAGCATGTACAAATCAGACAAATTAATTCCTCCGATAAGTTTAATAGTTATTATTGAACGATTTATTAGCTAGAGAGAAAGGATATAAGAGAAGGAAGAGGAAACAGTAATTGTTCTCTCAAATAGGGTGAGCACATTGACAATGACTTCGTAGATAAAATAATTATTAATAATTTGATGTGCAACCGCTCTTACTGAATTTTAGCTATCCATGATATTTTTTATGAACATTTAGAGAATTTTTTTGTTTTTAAGTAATGGGTGATATAAATAATTGTAGTAGAGGAATATATTTTTAAGAAGTATTGTTATAAGATGTGGATCTATATGAAATTATTGGCTGACGATAGATGAGTCTGTCTTTTTGCACAACTCGACAGTGTTAAAAGACGACGAAATCTTTGTGATACTCTTAGATAATTTCATTGATCAATAATATTGAAATATCGCCATGTCAATAATTATTATCGCCTATAGTAATTGTGTATTTAATTTAATGATTGTAATTCATTTGTCAAACGGATAGACTACAGACTACAATGTTCTTACAGAGTACCAAAGTATTTATGTGTCATTGCACAAATGGATAATTAGATAGAAGAAGACTATTAAGTAATTAATTGCAATGTCTCATCAATTAAATCAATTCACAAGAGTGAATGGAGATATTTAATATCGTCTGAAATATTTTCATGAATTTTCATCTAAGAATAATTAAATTAATCTATTATGTCTCTATTTGTTTACTTTAAAAATTCATAGACTCTTAATAAATAAGATGCATGATTTTATGCTTATTAATTTAATAAAGTTGATTTAATATGCAAAAAAAAAAAAATCATATCAATTATTTATGATTTAATTCAATATGGTTTTTTTAATATTTTTCTTTTACTTGTACATGTATACACAAATTACATATTTAATATATATAATTCTTTATAATAATATTCACATTTATATAATAGCAAATACTTGAAAACCGTTAAATATTAAGCCACTCATTTTTTTTATTCTTCAAATATTTCAATATTTTATATGCAAAAAAAAAACTTATTCCTTATACTCTCTTCTCGTTTAATGAAGAAAGATACAGTATGAATTTCATTAATTATAAATATTAGTCTCAAATATTATTATACGATTTTATCAAGACACTTTTGCGCAATAAAGGCATCGTTACACTGGGAGAGATAGGCATTTAAATCAGGTAATTTTCCTAGAATAATTCATATCATCTGACGTATTCTCCATTGAATACAAAAGTTTACATTAGAAAAAAATATAATAATAAAGTTGTATATACACAGGGTTTACTATGAAATCACCAATAAAAATGATTGGTAAATAACTCTAAACATTGCAAATAATCAACAAGAAACAAAACCTTAATGTTTTCTAATTAAAATTTGCATAATACTACGGATTGTTGGGGTCGCAACCCAACTGTGTTGCGATATATACTAGAGGTTGAATGACAAATATATACATAATATATCATTCGTGCTTTTACTGAGCAATACAAAGTAACTGACTGAAGATGCATAATATTACTATCAATTTTGTTTCTCTCCCTTTATATTTTATTGATTTTTATCTTTTTTATTTCGGATACTTGTTCGGTTATTGTAATAACTGACAAGTTAATAACAAATCTTCAAGGAAGACTATTCGGCAAAGAATGTATATTCCGAATGTGCACTTTGGTGCTCTTACTTAGAAAAAAAAAAAAAAAACCCACTACAAATGTCAGTACCATGGAGCCGAGAAACGGATTCTCGAAATACTATGCTATAAATAACCTTGAAGCCGGTTTACCGCTAAAATAAATATCTATCACAAAAAGGCTGATGTTACTATGTGTGTATATACATATATAAATACACATATATGCGGGATGATCCTTTCTATGCTGTCTACAATAAAGCCTTTTCATTCCGTAACATCAATAAACGGCCCGCTTAATCTATCTCAATGTTATATGCACGCATACAGTCAGGATTAAATTTTTTTCTTTTTTTTTCAACGATTTAAAAATTCATTCTCTTCGAATATTCACAGTACAAAGCTATATTTTTTTACTTCAACTCTTTTCTCTTGTTATATCTCTCTTTTCCTTTTTATTTTGTATTTATAGTTATCCTAATACTGAGCGATCGATGATGCAATAAAGCCACACTGATCCATGAATCGATTAGCGATTAGAGGAAGCACACAAAGTTCTTCCTCGTAAATCTATACAAATCGAATCTGTTAATACTATTATTTTTTTTTTCTCTTTTAACCTCCGTTCTACTCACTTGCGTATATATATAAGAACTCGCACACGCATACACGAATCACACAAACGCACACACACCCACACACATTTTTTACTTTTATGGTGTACCGTCTGATTCGATATTTCGTTGATGATTTGTATATTGCAGCAGTGGATCTTCACCGCTGATGGCAGCAGACTCTTCTTCAATATTATTAGCGCATGTAATTATCTCTTCTGTAATAATATATAACAAGATATTATAAATAACAATAAGTAGGTATATGCGAGTATATTTTATAGTTAAATTTGAAACATCAATTACTAACCAGGTAAGCAAAGTTGTAGCTGATCATTACTCGGATTTGTACTATCACCTGTGCCACTATCTTTACTATGTTGTGAACTTGAATCGAGATATAATTGTGTTGTTTGTCCATCAATTGGAAGAGTTGTAACTGCTGTTACAGGCATTTCACCATTGATTTTTTTCGGTACATTATTACGTCTCCGTGTTTTATATATAATAACAACCCATATTATTGATGTTCCAACAGCACAACAGACAACAGCAGTTATAATAAGCCCAATTACATCATCATCATTGACTGTCGTTGATGGAGCTGAAAAATGAAAAAAAAAAAAAAAAAAAAAAAAAAAAAAAACTCATAATTATATAATATATTTTATGGACACATAACTGATAATGAATTTAAATAAATTTACCTGGACTAATAGTTAATGGCGATATCCCGACAATACGTCCAAGAGGATTGCTAATTTCGCATTCATAACTTCCAGCATCAGATGGTATTGTATTAACAATTATCAATAATTGATCTTCAGCAGTAAAAAAATGTCGCTCAGTTGCTTGTAAAGCTATACCATCTTTGCTCCATGCTAATTTTGGACGTGGTGAGCCACTTGCCATACATTCCAGCACAACAGAACCACCAGCAACAAAATTTTTGTGTTCCATTGGCTTGACAAATGTTGGCGCTTCAAGAATGGTAAGTGTTGCATTAGCAACTATAAGTCCAGCAAGATTTTGTGCAGTACATGAATAAACTCCACTATCAGCAGTCTTGACATCGACAATAAATAGCACAGGATCAGTAGGCATCATGTGCATTCTTCTCTCTCTGGCTGCTGGAAAATCATTTCCACCGTCTTTTTGCCATGCTATTTGTGGCGGTGGTCGGCCATCAGCCGAGCATTCAAGACGCGCTGTACTTCCAGCAGTAACGCGAATGTCGTGTGGAATTTTTGAGAAGGATGGATATATGTGGACACTAATTTTGGCTTTAGCTGAATACGATGTTCCAAATGTATTTGCTACCATACACTGATATCTACCAGCGTCAATGTGACTAACATTAATCAAATGTAAAATTGATGTTGCTTCAGTTATGCCAGTGCCAGAAGAACTTGAATTTGTTTCAACTTCGGCATCACGTAAATCTACATTTTCATGTTTCCATGTGAAATTTAATGGAGTATCTGCGGTACTTGATGCTTTACATATTAATGTAACATTATCACCTTTGATACTCATTTGACTGCTTGGTTCTTCGATGATTCGTGGTTTCGGGAATTCATCACATGTAAAATTAGCATGATGCAATTGAGTTAATGGCATAGTCTTTAACCAATGAGGATATCCACAACGTACTTTTGCGTCATTATGTCTGTGTGTCCGTAACCATACACTCAACCATTGCAGTCCACAATCACAAACTAATGCGCCGGTATTCATTTTTAATGTTGATAAACTGGGCATAGGACTGAAAGCATTTTCCTGAATACTTGTTATATTATTACCCAAAAGATCTAATTCTTCCAGATGAGTTAATCCACCAAATGCATTTCTATTGACAGATTTTATTTGATTTGACGCCAATCCCAATTTTAATAATTGACTGAGCGAAACAAATGCTCCTGTTGTAATATCCTCAATCATATATGATATTTTATTGGAGTTTAATTCAAGAATTTGTAAATTAGGTGTATTATTAAAAGCGCCATCCGATATAAAAGAAATTCGATTATGATCGAGCTTGAGCTTCTCTAATTTTTCAAGATATTCAAATGTTCTTCGATCTATTGATGTCAATTTATTATTGGACAGATCTAATTCACGAATTTCTTTGCATAAATCCCACGCCTGAGGCTCAATTGTGGTAATATGATTGTGCGATAGAGTGAGCTTACGAAGATAATCTAATCCAAATAATCCACCTTTCTTCACCACAGTCAGCATATTAAAATCCAATTGAAGTAGTACCAAATTTCGTAGTGGCCAAAATGCACCATCGTCAAGTGTCGCAATATTATTTCTTTTTAACCGTAATTCTTGAAGGTTTGTTAAATTCTTTAAACTCAATCCCTGAATTTGCGTTAATTCATTACGATTCAATTCACTGAAATAAATCATTTTCATGATACATATAACAAATAAAACATTTATACGTATAAACATTTAAATTATACTATGTTACATACAGTAAGCGAAGTTGTGTTAAATTTGCAAATACATCTTTAATCAGGCGTGTCAAAACATTTTTATTAATACGTAGTTCTTCTAATTGCGTCAAATTATCTAAACATCCTGGCTCCATATCGTTAAGTCCATTCGAATTTAAATTCCTAAAATGATTAAACAGAAAATTATATTAAATACTTTTGCGTATATATACTTTATGTTTAATTGTCATTATACTCTTATCTTCGACACTTACAGCCTTGTAAGATGATTAGGTGCTAGAAATGAGCCCCGTTTTAATACTCTTATTGAATTTCCGGCAAGATCAAGATTCTGTAGATGTGGTAATTTTTTCAGTGCTACCCCATCAATATTATCTATCAAATTATGCGATCTGAAAAAAAGAAAATCAATACATACATTGACATTCATTCATTTCATTAGAGCAATGTGCACAAATATAATAGATCTATACTCTAATAGTTTTTTTATTACTCACAGTGAAACATGTGTTAAATTTCCAAATAATGAAAGATCTGGTATATGTTTCAATAAATTTTTATTGACTTTCAGACTGTTCAATTGTAGCAGGTCTGGCAGCACAAATGTAAAATTATCCTGAAGTTTATTCGAACTTATATCTCTGCAAGATAAAACGATTGGCGTATTTCAGATAACGTTCACATGATTAAATATAATTCCATTAAAAAAAAAAATAATAAGATAAATTTAACAGCACTTACAACTCTTGGAGTTTAGTGAGGTGAATTAAAGCATCAAACTCTAAATTATTTATACTGTTATCCTTCAGTGCACTGCAATTATAAAAGTGGTTTTATTTCTCAGAAAAAAATAACCATATTCGGCGTATATTTTCTTAAATAGGAAACCTACTAGAATACATCAGTATAAAGAAAAAGCAAAAAAAAAAAACTTACAGTATTTCTGTCCATGGAGGCAGTCCATTTGGAGGTGAAACTAACTGCAAACCACTACAATCGACTACATTTCCTAAACAAGCACATTCCACGGGACATTGTTCATTTTCCTTACTATTCATCGATGAATGTGTGAATCCATCATGCAGACCATTCACAATAGTCCCATTCAATATAAAAAAAATGTTGACAATAGCCAGGTATACGATTTGGGCAGACAAAAACCTTTGCAGAGGTGACGCTCCGAATGAGGCGGCCGACATCATATAATAAAACTTTTATGTCAATGATCGAAATATATTTTCATGTAAAATTCAATAAACTTTAATTTACAATTGATTTCCATAACGTTTACATAAATGTTTATCACTATCTTTACGTGAAATAATTATGAAATACACGCAGCCATTAAAATACCTAGCGCGCGTTGACGTAGGATTAAAAACAAACTTCGTCGTCTTCACTCAAGTATTACATACGAATTTATATTATATACCATGGTGATACTGATTTACGCCTACATTTCATGGTGAATGATGAAATACAGCGTAAATAATGAAGTCAACAATTCACTGATATATTTCAACACTACAAATAAACAAGTTAATTCGATTTATGTTTTATTTCTATTGTTTTTTTTTTTTTTTTTTGCGTTCTCCAACACAATTTTTTTTCCCTTATTACGAAGGGACTGTCCTGGAGGCGGCTACTACTGCCGTTTACGGTTATATGTACTGTCTGAATCGCTGATACGTCGTTGCTGCCTCCTTTACACTTAATTTTTCTTAGACATGGAGAATAGAGACTCTCTAGAGAGTCTCTATTCTCGATGGATGAAATCATACTATATATGTATATGTCATATTATATCTATCTGGCAACGTTGCATTGCAAGCAGCTCGCGCAAGCGCAACGCAAACTGCTGTTAGAATGAGTGAGAGCATTTTAAAGTTGTATCACGTGTGTAAACAATTAACCGGCAAGAAAACAAAGTTTTGTGATATTAAACAAATTTTTTCAAAATAATGGATAAATTTATTTGATAAATGTTATGAAACTTATCTGCGAATGAATTATATTTATTAAAGAAAACTCTAATTGTTTTATTAAAATAATCATTCAAGAATAGATATATTTGTAGTGGCACAATCTACAGTACCTCCACAACCTACAACTGCATTACCAACTCAACAGCAGGCAGTATTAATTCCAGCCATGGTGCGGCGTTCCGATCAGTCTGAGGAACCGTCACGCCGCCCACGGAAACAAGTCTTGAGAGTGCGTTTTGAATAACACTCTCTCTGCCGCCGGCCGCTCAACAATTTGACGTATGCGCAATACACATACTCTGAATATAAATATACATAATTCTCTACTGCAGAGAGCTCTACTATTTTATGAAATTACCCGAAGCATTTGGTGCACTGGTATAATTATTTGTTGGCACTATTGTCACTGAATGAACTTACCGAGGATTGGTAATCGAATGTTAAGATGCCTAAAAGTTTTGTAATTTTTTTCCAATAGATGGCGAGACGTGTTAAATCAATATTTCAATGAGGCTCAAAATCATGCATCACTCAGTGCACTATAAAGAGCGCAAAAGTGTGTAATAAAAAATATATACTACTACAATATAATGCGTATGTATACATTAGAACTTTCATTCGAACACTGATCGATGGCGCTTCAAGTCATTGCTCAAATTTAAAAGTTATATTTTGTATTATTACTTATTATTAATACATATTTATAACTATATAATATAGACGTATGTATGCATATATATACAATTATCTTAATAACTAAAGGAAATGAGTCAATGCACTCGTTAATCAATAATAATGTTATTTGTATTAAATTTCTAACCAAATATTTATATTTAATATATCGATAAGTATATTATTATATGTATATGTAATACATATTATCTATATATTCATTTTTCTTTCTGTAGTCAACAAATCACTATTTCACAGCTCCACTCCTTTTATTTTTTTATTATACCTAAACCCAATAAAATTGTAGCAGTTATTATAAAGCCAAGCTGTCGAAAGGAGTAATGTGACGCTATATTATAATTGGGTGGGGAAATACTCGAGGCAATATTATGTAGCAAGATGTGATGTATCGGTTTTCATTTACATAATCCATCATGAGAAGATAGATGAAAATATAATTTAAAACAAAAAAAATGGACGATACGTATTGTCGTTTTTTATCGTCACATTGAATATAGACAATAATTGCTTAAGTTTTGTTGCTTTTGTTGCTGGGTTCTAGTTTTTTTTTTTTTTTTGGCTCCAAGCATATTTTGGAATTCTCAAACCTCGATTGATTTATCTGGAATAATGCGCGATAGGCTATCACCGAATTTCTCAATCATTAAATAATGATAAAAATTAACGCACTAAGTCGTAGGGTGATAAGAATTGATGAGTGCCGCGTCAACAGGTTCCATACACGATGGACATGTGAGAGAACGTAACAGCCAATCGTCAATGCATACAGCATGATATGTATGCATGCAAGGAAGATAACGAACAGCTTCACCAATCATCAGTTCCATCATGCATATAACGCATTCGCCTTTTTTTGCACCGTCGTATTCACGTGTTGGTAAATGCTGTATAAGTCCAATGCGTTTGGCTATTCGTACTTGATGTTCCTCTTCATTAATCACAGCCGAATTGACTAAACCGCGCGCATTTGTTGTTGTCATGCCAATACCATGGCCAAGTCCCAATCCAATTGACTCTGTCGATCTTATGTGTCGTTCACGAGTTGATATAACTGGATATCGAGAGTCCACCATTTCCTGAAAAATAAATAACAAAATCAACATTCAATTATCTCTATATTTTCTCCCTCGATATTGCTCCACAACTGTGTTGACTAATTATAATATTAAAACAGTAAGAGATAAAAAAATAATTACATTGTAAGGCATAGATTGTGCTCCAAGTGAATCCTGCGATAGACTGCTCGTAATTGCTGGGTCAGGACTGTTGGCCAATAATGTGGCATTGTCCTGTTGACCACTACCGCTTTTCAAACAGTTTCCCATTCTATCTGATGAAATTTAAATATAATTTTTGTTTTCAACAGATCAAATTGAATGACAAAATGAAATGGCGCTGAATAATATTGTCAGCGTATCATCGAAAATGCTGAAATATTTTTGGCATGATAGAATGACTCAAGGCCAATTATTAAGGTTATGTTTCACATTCAATCGTTAATATACGATATTTTAATTATTTTCATCTGGTAAATGACAACAATTGTCACAAACCAACTAAATCCTTGTCACATATTTATTGACTGTTATTTTAGCACCAATTCATTGTAAAATAAAAATTCTTTTCATTAATTAAAATCTATATAGTATAATCACTGTTAATAATCACAGCTGACTATTTTTGTCTTGTATTTTTTTGTGATTACACGACTTTTATATATAGAAAACCGTTTACATATACAGCAATGTGCACGCTCATATACACACACACATATTCAATTGATTCAACTACGCAACGTAATAAAAAAAATTGTTATGTTGCTATTTTAGAAAATCACTAATATTGCACTTTGATTTTTAATTGTAAAATAAGTAAATGTAAAAATCCACGATTCAATATTGTCCAAAATAATTAACCGTCATTAAAAGTTAACGGTAAATAAGTGCAAAATAAAACTAAGACCCGTAGCGTAGGTCTTTGTCTGTGAAGTCCTAATAATATAAAGTTCTTTTTGACAAGAACAGCAGCAGTGTATGGGTATGTATATCTGTATCCAGATATATATTTATGTATATAAAAGTATATTGTGATCCGAGCCGAAGTAAAATCTTCGGTTATGTTCGGTTCATTTCCCCCTCTTTAATTTTATTGTTCAGATGCGATTGTTGTTGCTCTTTTCTTTTCCATATATATTCTACAGTCATCTTTGAAAATTCAAACAAATTTTTTAATTTAAAAATTTAATTTTACATATTTTCCCACTGTGTGGCTCACGGTGGAATCACAATGGCCTCATTTACTCATAATTATTATCTAAATTCACTTAACCGAGTGAAACTATTGTTGCTTCACTGTGAGTCACTTAGTGGTATTAAGTATAGTAAATTTATTATCTATATCATTCGAGTAATGTTAAAATTACAGTGTTGTAGAATAAA